>OU753572.1:13290000-14540000 GCA_916701695.1 Agrochola macilenta | reverse complement strand
TTGCTAACGCGAGAAGACTTATCTTCATTGCCAATATCATTGCGTCTGGCTAGTAACTCCTGTGCCCTCGCAACAACTTTGTAATATATACCTTCAAATTCAGTACGTTCTGCTAACTGTGTATTCATATCCTCAGCTATACATTCCAACCTTAACTGAACGTCGTCATATTGCGAATAAACAAGTTCAATCTTACCGAGGCGTAACTGCAGTTCATTCATCTGGGTTTGCGTTAAAGAATCCTTTTTAAAATCCTCTAAGTAATTAGAAAATACCGTTAATCGACCTTTGTAACTTGCTCGTTTTTTAATGAGCTCCTTTTCTTCCATACCAGTCATTCTTTGGGAAGCAGGTAACCAAACTGAAATGTAACAAGTTTATATTTTAATAAATTACTATCGTTAAATACCTACCAAAGGATAAACACCTAAAGGGCTTACTAAATTCGCTAGAGGGAATATTTATTTAACAATAGAATGGCTGCTTTAACTTGATAAGTTTTCTAATGTGAAATTAAACAACAAGATCTATTGATAACTATTACAAAAATCAATCTACTTTCCAGACTTTGGACAATAATATTAATGTGAATTGTCAGTTTTACTATTCACTTAATATAGTATGAACTTTACTAAAATAAGTTAAAATGTACCAGAATACAATACAATGTACTTGGCTAATAGCTGATGAAGTAAGATTTCTTATTAATTTTATTGCAAGATAACAAAGGAAACTGCTTAAATTAATGGTTAACAATTATAGAAAACCTAGTTTGCTGCTTAATTACCTTAATACAATAGATTGGCTGCAAATTATAACAATAATTTGGTGGCTTGAAAAGAAATCTTACATGTGCACATGAACAAAGAAGTTAGACACCAATGTTGTACTAACCTTTACAATTCCATAAAAACGTTAAATACTACCTGATTATGAGTAATGGGTTCTGAAATAAACGAAAATAGGAACACTGCACTCTTACTGCACTGTACTGCACAATTCTTTGCTGCGCTGTGACCCTTTGACCTTAGCCAGCTACTCACAAATCTCCACCGGCAGTATTTTCCGATAAATTTTATATTTCCTGGAATTATCCTTATTCCTGGTTCACTTATCCGGCTCGACAAGGACCAAATTATGTTGAGATGTGTGATTAGTCAGGAAAAATGAAAATATAGACTGGAGCTGTAAATGCGTATGTATTCCGAAGAACAAAGGGAAAGTACACAAAAATACATGTAGGTAGACTTAAAACTAATTCACCGTCACAAAATGCGCCTGATGAAGTCTTCAATGCAATAAGTTGCACGAAGTTGGTTTAGTATAATATTTCAATGAGGGTTTCTAAATCTAAACAATTATGCTTTGTGAGGAACGGATTCGATTTCCGGCTGGTCTAGTGCAGATAACAGACTATCAATATTGAGCCTGGATTGTTGTGGTTTCTAAGTGCATTTAACGATCAAACGTTTAGTTGATTTAAGAGACACTCGTTATTGGGGATAATCGTTGTAACACAAAATGGTGTAACTCAACGGGAACAAAGGATGTTCTAGAGCAGGGTAAAACCTCCTCCCGTTTTCCGCATCAAAACATCAGCTATGTACAGTTTAAAATCTAACAACACATACACTTCCTTGTGTTCGTTGTTAGATTTTTGTTTGTTGCGGCGACGCCACAAGAGCCAGCTATTCACACACGTCATTTCGACCAAGTGGAAGAATATGCGATGATAAGTCAAGATGTATTTCAACTATGCTCTTTTGGGTAAAAGAGCGAGAGGTGTAACTTAACGGGAACACAGCGTTCTGTTGAGTTACATTGTCAATCAAAGGGAAAATAATGTGGCTTTGAGTTACAGTTACTAATCGGTAATTTTTTTCCCAATGGGTAACAGTGTAACACAAAATGGTGTAACTCAACGGGAACAAAGGATGTTCTAGAGCAGGGTAAAACCTCCTCCCGTTTTCCGCATCAAAACATCAGCTATGTACAGTTTAAAATCTAACAACACATACACTTCCTTGTGTTCGTTGTTAGATTTTTGTTTGTTGCGGCGACGCCACAAGAGCCAGCTATTCACACACGTCATTTCGACCAAGTGGAAGAATATGCGATGATACCATTTTTTACTTTTAATTTTAATTCTGTAAAATCCCAACATTGCGTCTAATAAATCATCGCCCATATATTTATTGTATATTTCTACAGATTTTGGACGAGGAACTTCAATTATTCGCTTTTGTTTTTTTTTTTTAATCGTTTCACAGGAGCCATATGTTCCTTTCCAACATAGGAAGAACATAAACTTACGACTTTATTGTCAACCCATGTAGTCACGCTTAGTTTTGAACTCCATCTAGTTGAAAACCAGAGTCAGGCACTAGTTGTCTGGCATTTTTGCTGAACTAGGCCTATTTGGCGCAGCCGCAAGGCACACTTTCCTGCAGAATCTTAGAACGTACTTTACACTTTTTATTTGTTTTCTTTCTTTTTTAATTTGGTTTTTATTTGTAGTACAATAATTATGTTGTGTTGTGTGCCTCCTAGTCTGTGCTAAATAAATGTATTTTCTTTCTTTCTTCATCTACTCGTACATTTAAATGTAGTTATTTTGATTTACGATTGAATTATTAGTTGATTTATTTGTTAAAAACATATTTAATTAATAACCTTTTTAGGGATACTCAAAATTAAAACGCTTACCTTCTTAAAGTTTAAGATATTATTTGATTAATAGTTAGGTTAGCAGCACTGGTGTCGCGCCATTATTGGTCCGTTGCGAACTTCCGGAGCAATGGTGGGGCGACACTTGCCAAACGAATATCGGAATGAGTGATAGTCAGTTGGTAGTTGGATACAGTGCGAGTAACATCTCCAGAATTGTTATAAAATAGTGTGATTATAGTGTGGTTATATTTGAGACTAGAAAATAAATGTATAAATTATTGTGTACGTGTGTAGTTTGATTAAAGTCTTTTACATCATTCAAGTTAAATATTTAAGTTATTCAGTGTATTTATGCAGAAAGAAACAATAGTTTCTGATGTTTCGTTTTCCAAAGAGTCCAATTGTATCAATTTCAGCTGCATAACATCGGTTTCCGAGAAATATTGAATAAGAAGGGGAAACAACTTTTCAGCGTTATGATTACTTGCATCGGTTAAAATCCCGTGAAAAGGAATTCTGAATTCTGCCCTTCTTAATATAAGACCACTCTTTTGTGTAATCTTCTGAGAAATGGCACTTGAAGTAAATAGCTGAAATTTGGCACGTAGTATCTCCAGAGTATATACAATCCAATAATGGCACATTTACTGTTAAATGTTTAATGTATAATATTTAAAAAATAAAACAAAAATAAAAATGTATTTTTTTAATATAAACCATAATTTGTTTAACATAATGAATTATAATTTAAATTTTTTATGGTATTAAACCTATTTTATGTTATTTTATATATCATATAAATCTTGCATTTAAATAAATGACAAATATGATATAATAATCCACTCCAAAAATATAGTTTACAGTTAATGTAAGTAATTACTACTATTTAAATATCTGCGAGGTTCTTAGCTTCGTGTAACAATTCCTTGGAAATAGTGACTGATGGTCTTGATATATAAGGATCTGACGTAAATAAAAGACCATGAAATACGTCTTGATTCGTTGCGGACCTAGAGCATTTTCTAGCGTGATGCAATCTGAATTTTAGTAATCTTTATTACGAGATTCTTGGACATCCTCAGATAAATTACCAATGGGCAGAACAGCAAAATGTCTTATTATCTTTCCCCATGTATTAAGATTTTATGTACTGAAGAAGGCATATTATACCACATATATTTTGTTTCGTACAGTTGTGCGGTTGCGCGAGTATATTCACCAATTTTTTCTGGATTTACAGCAATACCGGATGCCAAAGTTTGAAGAATAACATAGAACCTTTTAATAAGTTCCTCGTCGACTCCTGTAATTTCTGAAGCACAATAGTAGTTCTCAAAAAAAAACCTTACAATGCGTCCTTTCTTTAAGCAAAGAGCTGCTAAAAACATTTTTTGGGACACATGTATACGTACAGATTTTCTGTCAACTTTTATATGATATTTTATCGTAAACTGCTTGGTGGCTTTCGAAGAGGTCTGAGTCCTAGGTCTTTTTCTTCTAATAGGAATCGCTTGTCAGCATTTTAATATAATTGCATCTTGATAAGATTTCTTCGCATTTTTATAGAATGCCGTATGAAATTTGCGCAACACAAAACCCGTAATTTTATTACACTCAAATGCTTAGCTTTTATGTTCGCAACGTGGTATTCTTGGCAAAGTCTTTGCAGTATACCTAAAACAAAATAAAAATGGGTTAGAAAAAAAACATTCCTTGGGATAATAATATAATTATCGAAAAATAATCAACATAAATGATCCATTTCAAATTTTGCGCAATTTAGCCTTACGTTGTTTTTCCATAAAAAAAAACATCAGTCAAAATTACAGCCATAATTTTAGACAACATAAAATAATCTTGTTACATAAAACTACTATTTTCATAAAATAATAACAAACAGTTAAACAGACCTCAGGACCAGGAATGCGGCCCTGGAAAATTCAAACTTACCTCAGTTTTTTTGCTTGATTTGCTTTACATTTTTCGGGCTGTGGCGTTCGTTTTCTTGCATTATTTTTACCAACAGGTGTAGGATTTATATTCATTTTGAGGATTCACAATAGATAACACACTAATATTTGGTAAATATTATTAAACATTGCACATAAACAACGAGCTCTTTGCAAAGAATCTAAAGAGCGGCCATTACTGTTTTGTTTCAAATGGAGCACTCCCATTGGTTAATTTGGACGTAACCAACTTTGAAACTCAATTCAAAGGGACGAAACCAAGTTTGATACCAAACCTATTTTTATATCCAAAATTACTAGCAACTGAGCCATATTTGATACTAAATTGTTTTTTGAGTTACGCAGTCCCGAAATGAAAATGTTACCATTAAAAAGACGTTTTATAAAATTGGTGGACACAACCAGTTTTGATTCTATACCCCTGGGTGGTGTTCTTCTAAGTATTTTTGAGTATCTTCTGATTTTGTTCCATGATCAATGAAAAATTCGCATACTCGTCGAGGCACAACAAATTCACTCATTTTGTTTTTACTTCTAACTAGAGGTTGGTGAAGACTATAATTATGTCAAAGCACACGTAAAGTACTGGTAAATGAAAACGTAAATCAATAACTTTTATACTGAAATTTCGTGTAAAAAAATATTATTATCTAGTGTCATTATCACATTCCTAACCACTATCTATGAAGGTGGTTAGTACGAGGGGTGTTCAATAAATAGTGAGAATGCGATACATTCTCCTTGGAAAGAAAAAAAATTAAATACTGGCAGGCATAGCCCAGACATTAGTTAAGATGATAATAAAAAAAGCAATTAATTCTCTTTTGTTTTTTAAAAGTAGAATTCTATTGTTTGCGTCGCTTCGGAACGTGTTCTTAAAAATGGATAAAATTGAAGTTCGCGCGGTAATAAAATATCTCTGCTTGAAAAATTTTACTACGGAGCAGGTAAATCAAGACTTGAGAGCAACATTAGGGGTTCATGCTCCTCCATATTCTACGGTTGCGCGTTGGTGTGCTGAGTTCAAGCGAGGAAGAACTTCCACTAACGACGACCCACGAACGACACGCCCCATATCGGCAGTGACTGAACAAATGATTAAAAAAGTTGAAAATATTGTCTTGGCGGATCGTGGTGTTACTGTTCGTTTTATAGCTGAAGAAGTAAAGATTTCGATAGGAAGTGTCCATAATATTATAAACGACCATTTGGGTATGAAAAAAGTGTCAGCGCGCTGGGTGCCCAGAATGCTTTCTGACGCGCAGAAACAAACTCGACTGAGAATTTCACAAAGCTGTTTGGATTTGTTACAACAAGATCCTGACCGATTTTTGGCTCGATTCATAACTATGGACGAAACATGGCTTCACCATTATGACCCGGAAACGAAACAACAGTCCATGACTTGGAAGCGACCGTCATCTCCAACTCCAAAGAAATTTAAGGCGATTCCATCCGCCGGAAAGATCATGGGCTCTCTTTTCTGGTACAGCCAAGGGGTGGTAATGATCGAATATCTTAATCATGGAGCTACTATTACGGGGACTATGTACGCAGGACAAGTAACAAAGTTGCGTGAGGAAATACGCAAGAAACGGCGTGGCAAACTCGCTAAAGTTGTTTTGTTTCACCAAGATAACGCCCCTGCGCACAAGTCCAGAGTTGCCATGGCTGCCATTCAAGAAGCTGGCTTCGAATTGATGGAACATCCTCCATATTCACCGGACCTTGCTCCTAGTGATTTCTACCTATTTCCGCGCTTAAAGGAACATCTCTTCTTTTTTTCTTCATCTTCTTTTGCAGTCTTTATGATGAGTTGGTTGGTAGCGGGTCTGGACCCATGGTAACAATAGACTTAACTGATGATACTGTTACGTTGTATTTTTTGTGCCTACCACTAATTGGTTTTGCACATCTAAATCCTTAATAAATAAAGTGGCATTTACCTGAAAACATACGTAGTCAATTATAAAGTTTCCCACAGGATTATTTTACAATGAATTATTCATTCCTTAAACTGTATTTCGTCACTGGACTTTTTAGTTTCACTTTCTGTAAAGAAATCACTTTTCTAAACAGGTTTGCACAATTAATTAGACCAAATATTGTAAATTAGTTTGATTGCAAAATAGAATAACAACACAAATGTCATTCATTCAAACGTCAGCTTCTGTCAGTTATAAGCGACATCTGTTGTCGCCGATTCATGGTTGTAGTTTTAATCGATAACAGTTCATTTTAACATATTGATTGGTAATCATCGAAATAATATCCAGTGACCAGTCCTTAATTATTTTCGGCTTTCGGTAATAAAATTAATAATAAACTAAATAACCGAAAACGGAAATGAATAAATTTTTTCATTATAAACTTTTTTCTAGAACTTTCATTGTCAAACGAATATATATTTAATCTGTGAAGTGTCTTTGACGTAATGTTTCTGGTAATTATTCTAATTCTCCCTAATTAATATTATGGGTAAATTACCCCATTCTAGACAAATTTTGGCATTGCAGACTGCCAAAGATTTGTTTTAATTAGTTTTTAATTCTGGATCTGCAGGATTTTTAGTGTTTCAGCGTTCAAACGTCATGTTGGATAGTTGTTTGTGAATTTCAAGAGTTAAGTGTCGTAAGTGATGTGGATATCTTCCGTGAACTGGTAATAGTTTTGCCTGAAGTAAGGGAGATTTTCTGAATGCTCTCATCCAGTTCCGGTTGGCTTCTAGGCCATAAATATTTGCCGAGTTGAGCGTCCATTCGCCCTTGAACACGCTTGAGAAGTGACTGCAATTCATTAACACTTCTAAAAGGTGAGCTTCGTTGTTAAATAGTGTTCGGAAGTAATATGTGAGTCCTCCCCTGGTTAATATAGGGATTCGTTGTGAAGTATTTGATATTTATTACAGGATTCTTAGCTGCGTCTACGCAGGTTGCTTCCCGGCCGGTCGAAGATATTGCAGTCGAGTGTTTTCTCCCTGAACCAACCGTGAGGCACCTCGAGTGATTCGTCTCGCCGCCAGGATCTAGAGTGGCGTCTGGGGCCTGGACGCGAGACCCGTTCCTCGAGACAGCTCTAAGCCTCTTGCGGAGACGACTGTGCGGCTGGTCAAGTCCGCCTAGCGTTAGCGCAGGCGGGACGGTTTTTTTTTTACCCTTACATTTATATTTATTAATTTTAATACGGTATACATATAAACCGGTATATTACTTTAGTCCGGGTTTCAATATTGGGAACCCGGTCTGTATCAGAAATTTAAATAAGGACCCCGAGTTCGACATCCTCAGTTATCTGAATCTGGAAGAATATTGGACATCTTCGTCGGCTCTGGGATCCGGGATTTTCTAAATCCCTGGCGCCCATTTACTAATTGTTTATTTACAAAATTATTGGAAGGTTACACCTTATTAATTCAATCTTTTATTATATTTTAATCTTAATTTAAAATCGGAACAGTACTGGCTTTATCTCCAACTCCCCACGACCTTAGTTCTTAAAGCTGAAGTTTGAGCTGGCTGGCATTAATAAGTGACAGTTTGTCACATACTTATTATACAGGTTAACTTAGCTTAAGTGTTTGAAATAAGTAAATAATTATTAATGCGGTGGACCCTTAAAGGCTACCGTTTATTGTTTTTAAGAAGGAGTATTCTTTTTAAATATATGTTATTTCAAACAGTTTATTGTTTCCTTGTATTTCGATACGTAACCACCTTGCATGAAGGTTTTGTTCCATTACCTATAGAGGGACAAAATCTTTTATGTAACAATACTATCACTAAATGCAATGTTTTTAGTAGCTATAATAAGTTGAAAAAATATATTAAAATTAAAAGATTAATTAGCAAAATTCAAAAATCACTAAAACGCCAAAAAGTTAATAAATTAAATACAAAACTTAGGCAAAAAAATCTAAATTTAATTCAAGAATTAAAGAAGTGTAATAGTGAATTACAATTATGTAATACTATGTATGATACTGACACTCAGCACCTACAGGATGAATCGTTTGTAAGGAAATATGCTCTAAAGGATATCTTTAGTAAATATGAGACTTGTCAACAAGACCTAAGTAAGCGTATGCAGGAGGCCAATGAGTTGGCAGACCTGGTCAAGTACAATGCAGAGATTTATGAGTCTCTGACAAATAACCTTTCTTTTAGCTGCGCCTCCTCTCAGGAAACTCAGCCTGAAGTTGTTACGCCCACACCCTCAGTGGTTCAGAATGTAGGTAGCTGTATTAATAATGTTAATAATAGTAGGAATAATTTGATTAACACAACATATGTATTTTCTGACAAATTTGGTCAAGGTTTTGGTAGAGTATTTAATCAGTGTTCACAACAATATGTTATAAATAATTGTTTACCCGGTGCCAGTGTTAGCCAATTAATTAGTAGTATTAAATTGACAAAAATAAACCCCAGTTCAACTGTTATTTTATTATATGGGGATAGTTTAACTGTAAGAAAAAAGGACATAATTGAATGTGTCCATTTGATGTTACATCTTAATGAGACCAATAGTTGTAAATTTATTTTCTGTGCCTTGCCTTATTCTCAATATTTGTCTGATGAGCAAAATAGGCACATTTATAATTTGAATATGTTAATTTATAATAGGACATGTCGTCACAGTGACGCTATTTTATATTTTGATTGTAATCAATTTATTACTGATTACAAACTGACAAATTATACAATGTATTTGCCACCTAGTTGTAGGAGACAAATTGCTAATCTCTTAGCATACAATATACAGAGTGACACTGGTACCTGTAGTGTACCACAGATTACTGTTAGTAGTGGTACTAACACTACTTTTGATACGCCTTATAGTTTAAACCATTAGGAGCGACAACGGGTGAGCCGCATATTTTGAATGTTGTTCATCAAAATATGTAGGGTCTGTCCGGCAAAGAGCTAGAGTTAAGTTTATTTATAGAGAACTATGATGTTCAAGTGTTATGTTTGACTGAACACTGGTTGAAAGAACATGAAGTAGTGTTTATCAATGATGATAATTTTACTGTACAAAGTGCGTTTGTAAGGAACGATAATATATTTAGTGATTGTGATGCCAAAAATAAAATAGTGTTAAGTGACTTAACGTCTGACCACTGTGGTTTATTAGCTAGCTTCCCCATGCCATTTCATAAAAAGCCGCATAAAATAGAATGCAGGCCTTATACAGCTAGTCGTTGCAATAAGTTTAAAAATAATATAGCTCACAGAATTACACCATCTATAGTAGAACACGAGAATCCCAATGAAATCTATGGAACCCTTTTTGATGTTGTGCAAAAAGAGTACCAATCTACTTTCAAGTCCAAAACTATTCAAATTAATGGCACCTCTGTTGGCTTTAACCAATGGGCCACTCCAGGAATTTATAAAAGTAGAGCGAGACTATACGAGTTATATGGTTTGAAAAAATACAGGTTTGATACTCCTTTCCTAGAGTATGTCAAAAATTATTCAAAATTATTTAAAAAGGTGTGTGTTTTTGCTAAATCTAAATTTTTAAGCGATACAATTAAAAAATCCAATAATAAAGTAAAAACGACTTGGAAAATTATTAAAAATGAAACGGGTAAGTCGGTTAAACAAGATAAACAACTTGAGATTATGGTCGACAATAAATTAGGTAATAAAGCAGCTGACGTAGCTGAGGCGTTTAATGAGTTTTTTGCCAACATACCTGTAACTACCACTCGCTCCTTAAATTCATCCCCGTCTAAAGCGGAAAACCTTTTGCTTAGTAGTGTGTCTAAAAATAGTCCCTTATTTAGCTTCGAACATGTAACGCCTCGTGATGTAGTTAATGTTTTTAACACACTCAAGTCTAAAAACACTGGTGATTACTGGGGCATCTCCATTAAACTTTTAAGTAATATAATAGACATCGTAGCCCCCTATCTAGCTGTTACTTTTAATAAATGTGTTGATTTAGGAACTTTTCCTGACCTCATGAAGAATAGTAAAGTCATACCATTATTTAAATCAGGTAATAAAAGTGACGTTGGCAATTTCAGGCCTATTTCTATCTTACCAGCATTTAGCAAAATATTTGAAAAGTTAATACTCAAGCAGTTGCTTAGACATTTTAATTTAAATAGCCTCCTACATAATGAACAATATGGCTTTACAAAAGGTCGTTCGACTACAGATGCGGGTGTTGCTTTGCTGAAACACATATTTAACGCATGGGAGAACTCGCAAAATGCTATTGGGGTTTTCTGTGATCTCTCCAAAGCCTTTGATTGCGTGCACCATGACACGCTTTTGCGTAAACTGCGTTATTACGGTGTGCAAAACGAAGCTCTCAACGTTTTAAATTCGTATTTACATTATAGGTCCCAATGTGTAGATGTTGATGGTGTGAAATCTTCTGGGCTACCAGTTCAGTTAGGTGTACCTCAAGGCTCAATACTGGGTCCATTCTTGTTCTTAGTGTATATCAATGACTTACCATTCTATTTAAAGGGTATCTGTGAAGGTGTACTGTTCGCAGATGATACCTCTCTTATTTTTAAAGTAGACAGGAATAGACAAAATTTTGACGATGTAAACAGTGCACTCTCAATGGTTACGGATTGGTTTACGACAAATAACCTAGTTCTAAATACTAAGAAAACGAATTGTGTAAAGTTTGCCCTACCAAATGTTAGAAATCTAGGTCCCAACATCGTCTTAGATAAAGAGGTGCTTGAATCTGTAAACTCGGCGGTTTTTCTGGGCATAACAGTAGATGCCAAACTTCAGTGGGGCCCACATATATCGAGCCTAGCGGGAAGGCTCAGTTCAGCCGCCTACGCCGTCAGGAAAGTAAGACAATACACTGACGTCGATACAGCTCGGTTAGTCTATTTTATTTATTTTCATAGCGTTATGTCCTACGGTCTTCTGCTGTGGGGCAAAGCTGCTGATATTCAAAATATATTTGTTCTTCAAAAACGAGCTGTTCGCGCTATTTACCAGCTTGGTGCCAGAGTTTCTCTGAGAGATTTTTTCAAAGATATTGGTATCCTCACGGTGGCATCTCAATTCATCTTCGCCAATATCTTATATATTAGGCAAAGTATACACTTATACACAAAAAACAGTGATTTTCACAATGTTAACACTAGAAATAAGGACAAACTACGAGCTCCCTTTCACCGGCTTCATAAGGTTCATAACTCATTTGTTGGGCTTGGTATAACCTTTTATAACAAGCTACCCTCTTCTTTGCTAGATTTGCCTATTAATGCGTTTAAAACGAAAGTAAAATCCAATCTTTGTTCAAAGGCATACTATTCTATCAACGACTACTTAAATGATAAGAATAGTTGGTCGCTGTGATTAACTCAAGACAATGTTTATGTTCTTTCTCCAGCTTACGTACTGACAAGTTATATGAGTTTATATAATTGTTTATTTTATTTGACTTTTTAAGTCAAGTTATTTTAATTTAACTTTAATTTATTTTTGACAAAATCTACTCATCACACTGTTTTTTTATGAGTTGTATTGCAATATGTGGTTAGCTAGTGACCTCGACAATTGATCATATTATTTACTGTTATTAGTAATTAACTCTTTGTTTATTTATTTTACATCGATGGTCCTAGTTTATCATTTATAACTTCCAGTTACAACTATATGTAAGCGGGCACGCCCTTTATGCCTGGAGGCTTTTTTATTTAGATATTAAATTCTGTTTACGTTTAGTTTTTTTATTTCGGCCTGAGTATCGATGATTGATTGGTTGAGTTCTCGATGATTTTGTTTGGTATATTGGCGTGTGCTAGCTAACATATGGCTAATAATTTGAATTATGTTTTGTGTTGCGTAATGTAAATTATTTTGAATACTATTATATAGAATCTTCTTTTTTTTGTTCTTCTAACTGAACAGACAGCTGTGCTGCTGGGGAGTTTGTTGCGCCACTTCTTCTTCCCAGCTAATGCACTAGGAAGTGGTGAAGGGTGGGCGTTTTGGGGGACTGTCTTATGTAATTTTGACGTTCGAAAAGTGCTGATTCTCAGCCTAGTTTGAATAAATGACTTTTGAATTTTGAATCTCAGGGGCCAGAAATTCGAAGATGATGACGGAGTAGTCGCCGCCGTAAATGATTTTTTAAGGGATCAGGAAGAAGATTTTTTTAGAAAGGGAATTTTAGGATTAGAGAGAAGATATACAAAGTGTATAAACTTGAAAGGTGACTACGTCGTAAAATAAAATAACATATAATAAAAGATTCTCTCTAGATTTGCGTCTTACTCATTCTCACTATTTATTGAACACCCCTCGTAGTACTGATATAATGTACGTATACAATAACAACTTAAACTACCATTTCCTCCCTTTTCCTTCACCGCGATAGAGAAACAACATGAGAAACATGTAATTCACACAGTGATAACAAAACATTAACCACATCTGACCGAACGATAAAAAAAAAATACATTACCCAATACGACCTTACCTAAAGATTCAGTTTTTTAGTTTTTTTTTAAGTTTTTAAGATTATTGACACAGACGAGGTCAACGAAATGGAAAAATAATCGGTGGTACCATTTCTTGTTCGTAATCTGACGACACGGTTGGCGCAGTGGCTGATCGATCGACTGCTGCGCAACGTGTCGCGGGTTTGATCCCCGCACGGAACAAATATTTGTATGATCTGCAAGTAGTTGTTCCGGGTCTGGGTGTTAGTGTATGTGAGTTTCTATGTTTGTTAACGCACCCACGATACAGGAAGAAATTCTTAGTGTGGGGCAACGTTTTAAAAAAAATCTTTATTCTATAAAACCCTAACATTGAATCAAGCAAATAGGGGTGGATTTGCTTGATTGACCTATGTATTTATTATAAACTAGCTTTTGCCTGCGGCTTCGCCCGCGTGGATGTAAGAAAATATCCCACGGGTACGTACTACCGGGATTAGTTAGATCATACCTAATATCCGAGGAAAAGTCGTTGATTCCTACCGCTGCGCCCGCGTTGTCGGCAACCATAATTATGTTGTCACGTGTAATTTTGAATCTGTGATATCTTTTAAAGTATTCATTTTAATTTTATGATGACAAGGCATACATATTTTAGACGCGTTTGTTTGAATTAGGGCGTTTTTTGCGGCCGAGCCCGCGGATGGCACCAACGCGTCCCACGCGGCGTTTATCGCGGCGGCGCACGCAGCGGAAATTCTCGATGAAGCTATGTCCGAGGCGGAATCTTCTGTCAGTCTTATTTAGAAATCGCGCAACACAGACGTAGTCACCGTCGCAATGGAGTATGATATGATCGACTTTTTTTTAGAAGAAAATTCAATGTTAAAAAGTGAATTATTTAATATAAGAAGTGGCCCAGTGTTTACATCAACGGAACATGAGAAGTTTGGGGAATATGCAACTCTCTATAAGTCAATAAGAGAAAGAGGTTATGATGTATTTCATGGTTATACACGGATGTCTAATACAACTTTTGATTATATAGTAAACAAAATACAACACCGCATCAGTACTTGTAACAGCAATATATGTCCCGAAGAAAAGTTACTACTGACTTTAAGGTAAGAATAAAAAGTTGCGTTTTTGGGTTGGGTCGAATTTCGATATTCGTTAATCCAAATAAGTACATACTGTATTACATTTAATTAAAATGTTGTATGCTATTATCGTTGATTACATACCTACTTAAATTATTTGAATAATTTTGAACTTATACTATACCTACACTTAAACTGTTTGAACATTCGGAATTATAAAGATTATAAATGTACCTAATTAAAAAAACCTTGTTTATTTATTTTAAAATAATATTGTACGAGGACATATCGACAAGCGAGATATTACGTTGCTACATCCTTATTTCGGAAGCGAAATAGTCATAAAAATGGCGGGCCGTCCACGCCATTGTCACAAATAGAAGACAGCAGATAAGAAGAGTGTTGTGTCTATAGTTATTACATTTTCGTCTCATAACTGTTATTACAGTGTTATACAACTCTGTAAATAATGTATAACTATTACTATAGTAGGAGCAAGGGTAATTTTGAATTAAATTTCAATGTTATAAGGACATTATGTTTTGAAATCGGAGACGAAAATAAAAAATACAATTGAATATCTATGTAGTATTGGAATCCCTATTTCTTTCGTAGGTATTTGCGCGGAATTTTTGGCTTGGCGTTGAGAGCAGGTTCATGTGTTTTTGCTCTGGTGTTCAAAAGGTTAAATGAGTGAATGTTTCAAAATTAGTGAATATGAAAAACTTTTTGTATTACCCCTTTAAGAGTTCTAAATTATAAAAAAAATCACAGGTTGATTCAAATGTAGGTATAACATTTTTTTAGAAAAATAATTAACTTATAAATTTACTGTGCAGAACTTTCATTTTCATCTGCCGCTGCAGGAGCCCTGTGTTCATCTTGAAAAGAAATATTAGGTCCTGATATTTGTCTTGAGGCACAAGGTAACCTGCTCGACGAATCACCACTATTGTGTGAATCCGATGTAAAGTATTGGGGTTGAGATACAACATAATCGCCCACAACAGGTGTATTATTATCAAACATATTAGCGTACTCGTTCTGGGTTGTCATTTCCAGTATCATCTCACTTACTTTGTGACGAAATCGAAGTTTTTGTAGGGTTGTTAACCTTTTAAACGGAGGTAGCATACTCATGAAGAACATGAAATCTTCATTATTTTTCAATTCTTCTTCCTTCTTATCTTGTATTCGTGCTTTAATTAATTCAAGTTTTTCCTTTTCTAATCGCAACATTTCATTCCTCTGGTCAGAAAGTGAACGTCGAGGTGTACTATCACACGTCGACAGATTCATATCAATGGATGGACGTGATTCTATCGTTCTTTCATCATCATCATCATTAATAGTAGACAGTGGTGACATACTATCTTGAGATAAATTACCAAAACTTGGTGCCGGCAAAACTTCGTCTTGAAGAAATCTCATCAAATTATAATATTTCCATTGCGGTATCCATTCGGTGTCGTCACTTGCAGCACCCGACCGTGGTGTGGGCTTCTTTTTCAATTCCTTTCTGTACTGATCGCGAAGGTGCTTCCATTTTTTTTTAACTTCTGTAACTGAAACAATCGACAAGGTAAAAATATTAAATGAAACAATAAATCTGACTGGGTCAAACGATTCAGGCAGTGGTATGTATGAGTATCTCTGTCTAATTATTTGGAATGCTAACGAATTAGACAGACATACTCATACATACATATAATCACATCTACATATGAGGCCATGAGAACCAGAGTAGCCTATCTACCAATATCCTTATTGGTTGGTTGCTTATAGGCTACTCTGGTTTTCATGGCCTCATATTATATGTGTTTTTAGGACATTACATAATAAAATTCACTTATTTTGTTTCAGTTTTCTTGCCAGCGGAATACCGTACAGAAGATTGGCATATCACTACCGCATAGGTACAGCAACAGTATCCAACATAATAGTTAAAACATGTTCAGCAATATGGACTAAGTTTGTAAATATTCATATGCCAAAACTGTCAGTACAAGATCAAGAAAAGATTGCTAATGACTATTTTGAATTATGGGGATTTCCTAACTGCATTGGATCTATAGATGGGAAGCATTGTAGAATAAAGTGCCCTTCTACAACTGGGTCTAACTTTTACAATTATAAGGGATACTTTTCTGTGGTTTTACAAGGGGTAGCGGATGCACACAAAAGGTTTATAGCAGTGGAAGTAGGTGGGAGAGGTCGTCAAAGTGACGGTGGCACATTTCACTATTCAGTGATAAATAGTCTAATCGAAAGTGACGAATACAATATTCCGCCAGAAAGTCGGGTTCCAGGGTCTTCATATACCCTACCGTATGTGCTGATAGGAGATGAAGCATATCCTTTAAAAACTAATTTACTTCGACCATTCCCGTCAACAAATCTGACTGTCGAAAAAGATAATTTTAATAGACGACTCAGTCGTGCAAGGAAATGCATAGAATGTGCTTTTGGAATAATGAATGCAAAATGGCGAATCTTAAATAAACCCATTGAAACGAATTATCAAAATGCATGTATTATAATTAAAGCCATATGTCTCATTCATAATATTATAATCGACATAGATGGACACACTGACAAAGACTATAATCGCCCAATAGTGATGCAAACTTCTAGAAATCGTCATCGGAGAAACAATTCTTCTACATCGAATGCAATTAGCACACGTAATATGTTTATGGCTTACTTCACAGAAAATCAACTATAATGTGTTATATAGATAAATATAGACCCAATTATCAACATACCTACTTGCTTATAGCCCTCTCCACACAGCTATGATATCCATTGGATATTACAAATGATGTATAGTGAATCAGGCGGTATCACATGTGTTATCATAGCTGTGTGAAGAGGGCTTAATGGTACATCCATACAGCAGTTAGTACCTTCACTTACCTATATATATTGCGTTTGTTCATTATATGAATGCTATTTCAAATTTCATTATGATTAATTATTGCTAATGCTAAATAGTACTGAGTAGTGATGGAACTACTCAGTAGTACTTGGAAACATTGCTCCACAAAAGGTAGATAACTGTGGTGTGACGGCACCGTAACAAAGAATAATAATAGATATAGGGTTATCTACTTAAACCAAATATACATTCATTCTATTATATACATACAAACATACATATATAAACGTACACAACATTCACTTAATTGACACTCGTTCGTACACGGCAACAGAACTCACAAACGCCCTTACGATACTCACCTACCGCCCGATTGTTGGCGAAGCCCCGAGCGGCGCTGGCGCCGCCGCCGTTATAATACCTACGAAATCGCGCGAGGGCTCGCGGCTCGCGACGCCTGCGTCCCTCGCCAGTCTGCTACTGGCCACCGGCCGTATTATGACATCTTAAAACCATCATGTTTTCTGTGTGAGAAAAGGATAGTGCTATTCGTCCTGTATAGCTCCGTCTCTTTTTCACACCGAAAACATGATGGTTTTAAGAGGTCATAATATGGCCCCACGACGGCGAATGCGTCCCGCTCTCACGCACCGTCGTGCCGCACATGTGCGAGTGTTTTATTAATAATATTGTACTTAGTGTATGTTAGTATCATTCTATGAACAATAAATGCTTAGTACATTATTTATGTTAGTATCATTTCCCAAATACTACATAGACATACTTAAATAACATACAATAAACAAAATAATATACATTGAGCTTGTTATTATATATACCTACTAAGTACCTACATCTACCTACTTACCATCCATATTTACAATTTCTGATACTTCCGTCCACTTTCGTTTGGTTATCACTCTATTTTTATGCTGTGAATGACCAGCCATCCACAACTGGGCCGCTCCTGTATTGCAGAAATAACTAGTTCCAATTTTTCGTCATTCATGCTGCAAGTTGCGACACGTGCGCTCCCATCTCTCGCTAACATAAAACTAGTCGATTTGATCGAGGCGAGCGTGCGCCGCCGCGATGCCCGCCGCGTTCTTCGCTACACGCTAGAGGATTCGCCGCGGGCGCCGCGGCGGGCACCGCCACGCTTCCCGTCTCGCTTCTCTATGAACATGGTCGTATATTGCTATAAGTTTTTGTTTACGCGTGCGATGATGCGTGCCGCTTCACGCGCCGCCCCACCGTAAACAGAAAAAACGTCCGACGCGCCGCGAGACGCCACGCCACACGCGACGCGAGACGCCCCGCGTCTCCGTAAATGAGGCCTTACGCGGCGCACGCCAGTAAAGCTCCCAGTCGGCATGATTTTTTCCGACATCTTCGACAATAATCGTCATATTTCAGCCAATTTACACAAAACCTTAATGTATTATACACATAACACATAACCTTTCTCTTGAATCACTCTATCTACTAAAAAAAACCACATCAAAATCCGTTGCGTAGTTTTAAAGATCTAAGCATACATAGGGACAGACAGCGCGAAGCGACTTTGTTTTATACTATGTAAAGATTGATATAGACTTTGGGCAAGGAAGATCAATTCTAGTCTTATGTTTCCTTACGAATCTATTGACTGTCGCCATTGGTTCTTTGCCGACATAAGATGGGTCTTACTTGGGTCGACAACAAGGTAGTTAGCTTATGTTCAAGTAATAACCGATAATTGGACGTCATCTACGACTGTAGATTTCTCTACACAATAACTACGTTCACTTTTCATCAAGGCTTTTTTCTGCAAATCAAGACCTGGTGCTCTATTCAGCGGTATAGTCCCTAAAGGAAGGTAACCTTTTTGATGTAAAGTAGCCATTAGTGGCAAACTTGTGTACCAGTTATCCACTTTTTTTTTGTAATTTAAGTTGTGGCGAGTAGGCAAGTAAACTCGCACACTAGAACGCAGCATAGAAATCACGCCACCTTTAAGCCCCGCCTCCGAGATAATGATTTAACTATGTGTGCGTAGCGAAGTGCACACACGGACGACCGCCGCCTGCGATCCTTTTGTCTAGCATGATGACGCTCGCGTTGAGGCTGGCTAGTATAAATACCGCATCCAGACGGTATTGACAAGCATTCGCTGCATAGCTCACCTATTGTATTCATATTCATTTACTCATAATATAATACTCATCTAAACATTATTGCATTTTATTAATATTACCGACATCGACTACTACCTACTTACCAGCGCTCGCAAAGTAAGTGGGCCAGGAAAGCGTTCATATTATATACGTTACTACCCACTTCATTGGTGACCCCGATGCCGTTGTCAAGAGGAGAAGAGCCTGGTAAGGCGCAAATGGAGCCAAACAAAGAGAGGGACGTGTTCCAGGAAACATGTCGAGTTGGAGTAAGGACGCCGACGTTCAACCCTGCTGACCCGATATTGTGGTTCGCCCAGTTGGAGGGGCAGTTCGCGTTATCAAACATTACGACGGACACAACCAAGTTCTACTTCGTCCTGTCGCAGCTAGAATCACAACACGCTGCGGAAGTTAGGGACCTGGTCGTTACTCCACCAGCAACAGGAAAATATGAAAAGCTAAAGGCAGAATTAATCAAGAGGCTATCTGCGTCACAGGAGCGTAAAATTAAACAGTTAATAATGCACGAAGAACTTGGCGACAGGAAACCATCACAATTCCTGCGTCACTTGCAGCACTTGGCTGGACCTACTGTCCCAGCAGAGTTCATCAGGACAATCTGGTCCAGTCGGCTTCCCACTAATCTGCAAACCATTGTCGCGTCGCAGCCAGCCATGCCACTAGAAGACGTCGCCGAATTAGCAGATCGAGTAAATGATATCGTTCCAGCAACTGGGCAAGTAGCAAGTGCCAGTACTCGCCCGCCAGTAACGACTGATTCGCAAAATACCGCTATGGACACCCTGATTAAAACCGTAGCAGAGTTAAGCCGAAGGTTAGAGACCATGAGCATGGAGTTTCGCAGCCGTCGTCGCTCGCAGTCACGAGGATCGAGCTATGGATCACCGCATCGTTCCCGGTCTCGTTCCAATTCCAGACCACTAGACCACCCCCTGTGCTGGTACCATTACCGGTTTGGGGAAAAGGCGCGGAAATGTACGCAGCCATGCAACTACAGTAAGCAGCCGGTAAACTCCAAAGGCAGCCATTAGTGGCGGAACAAGACTGCCTAGCCGTAACAAGCCGCCTGTTCATCACTGATCGCAAAACGAAAGTACAATATCTTGTTGATACGGGTTCAGACCTGTGTGTATTCCCGCGATCCGCTGTTCGGGAGCCACGCTGCAGGACCAAATATGAATTGTTCGCAGCAAACGGAACAATTATAGCCACTTATGGTTACCTACCACTCACTCTGGATCTAGGTCTACGTCGAGCATTCCCATGGCAGTTCATAGTAGCGGACGTTTCAAAGCCCATAATCGGCATCGACTTCTTAGGTTACTTCAACCTACTTGTTGACTGCCGCAACCAACGATTAGTTGACAATATCACTGCACTGACGGTCGCTGCGACATTTCAAAAAGCAACCGAGGCCATATCGTCAGTCCGTACAACCACAGAAGGCGAAGATTACCAGCAGCTGTTGAGAGAATATCCAGATCTCACACGCCCAGCTGGTACACCTGGAGTCACAAAACACAGCACAGTGCATCACATACGCACTACGCCAGGCCCACCCGTTTACGGCCGCCCTCGACGCCTTGACTCTGAGCGGTTAAAAATAGCCAAGCAAGAGTTCGAGGAAATGCTACAGCAAGGAACAGCGCGCAGATCAGAGAGCGCTTGGTCGTCGCCCCTACATCTAGCACGCAAGAAGAACGACGGCTGGAGACCGTGTGGACACTACAGATCATTGAACGCACGTACGATTCCAGACCGTTATCCGGTTCGGCACGTGCAAGACTTCGTGCACCAGCTGGTAGGGTGCACAATCTACTCCACTGTCGACCTAGTTAAGGCCTACAATCAGATCCCAGTCGCAGAAGAAGACATTCCCAAGACCGCCATAACGACACCCTTTGGGTTGTTCGAATTCCCGTTCATGACGTTCGGACTTCGCAACGCTGCGCAAACGTTTCAGCGGTTTATGGACGAGGTGCTCCGTGGCCTGGATTTCTGTTATACGTACCTGGATGACATTTTAATCTCCAGTAGCAGCGTCATCCAGCACCAACAGCACCTCAAGCAACTCTTTGAGAGGTTGTTAGAGTATGGAGTGCTGATAAACACAAGCAAATGCACATTCGGGAAAGAGAAAGTGACTTTCCTGGGCCACGAGGTTTCAGCAGCTGGAATTAAGCCACTTAACACAAAGGTCCAAGCCATCCAGGATTTCCCGGTGCCCAAGAACATCAAGGACCTCAGAAGATTTCTCGGAATGATAAACTTCTATCGGAAATTCCTACCCGCAGCAGCTTCCATGCAGGCACCCTTAAACAAGTTTTTAACAGGCCTCAAAACTAAAGGAAAACAGCCAATAGAAATGACACCAGAACACCTGGAGGCTTTCAACAAATGCAAGCAAAGTCTTTCAGAAGCCACACTGCTTGTTCATCCAGACTCCACGGCAGAACTCGCAGTACAGACAGACGCCTCAGATACGGCAATCGGTGCTGTATTGCAGCAAAAGCAGGGGCAGGAATGGAAACCCTTGGCATTTTTCTCCAGGAAACTGAGCCCTGCCCAGACAAAGTACAGCCCGTATGACCGCGAACTTCTAGCAATATACGAGGCCATACGGTACTTCAAGTTCATGGTAGAAGCAAGAACGTTCAAAGTGTTAACAGATCACAAACCACTGACATATTCATTCAGTAAACCTCGCGAAAACTGTTCCCCACGCCAGTTCAGATATTTAGATTTTATCAGCCAGTACACAACAGACATACAGTTTGTGGCTGGCAAAGACAACGTGGTAGCAGATGCCTTGTCAAGGATTAACGAAATCGATGTGCCTATAGATTACCAGTCCCTGGCCAGAGAACAGGAAACCGATATGGAACTACAGGACCTCATACACAACGGCTCCAGTCTGAAACTAAAGAAATTCAGACTACCAGAAGCAGGAGTCGAGGTGTACTGCGACATCGCAGTGGGGACGCGCCCATTTCTCACCAAAAGGTTTCGCAAGCGGGCATTCGATACCCTTCATGGTCTGAGTCACCCTGGTCGTAAAGCGACAGTCCGTTTGGTAACGGAAAGATATGTATGGCCCGGCATAAGAAGGGACTGTCGACAGTGGGCCAAAGAATGTGAAGCATGCCAACGAAGCAAAGTGTCCAGACATACGTCAGCACCTTTGACAGCCTTCCAGACGCCTTCAGCAAGGTTCCGCCACATTCACATAGTTGGCCCGTTACCATTATGTTCTGGCTACAGGTACTGCCTCACCGTAGTCGACCGCGTAACGCGTTGGCCTGAGGCATATCCGTTGCAGGACATTACGGCAGAGACTTGCGCAACCGCCCTAACGTCAGAGTGGATCGCTCGTTTCGGCAGCCCTGAGCACATCACCACCGATCGAGGCAGGCAATTTGAGTCCCGCACCTTTAAGGAACTCGCAGCCTTAATCGGGGCATCGCATCACTCAACCACAGCCCGCAGCTAATGGCCTGGTAGAAAGGCTTCACCGCCAGCTGAAAGCCGCCATCACCTGTCACGCCAATTCGAACTGGACCGAGGTGATGCCATGGGTTCTACTGGGCATACGCAGCGCTTACAAGGAAGACCTGCACGCAACCGCAGCAGAGCTGGTGTATGGTGAACCACTCCGTCTACCAGGACAGTTCTTCACCTCCGCTCCAGAGGAGACAGTAGACATGACCAGCCTGATCAGCAGACTCCGCTCACACATGAGTAAGCTAACACCACAGCCTACTTCCTGGCACACTAGTCCTAATCGACCGTTCTATGTGCCCAAGGACCTACGCACAGCTACCCATGTTTTCTTGCGGCAAGGTCCCGCACGAAGATCGCTAGAAGCTCCATACTTAGGACCATACAAAGTCCTGCAACGAGAACAGAAGACTTTTGACCTCGAGGTGAAAGGAAAGATGCAAAAAGTCACCATCGACCGGTTAAAGCCAGCTTACGTAAGCAATGAGCAACCGGTCATGACGTCACAACAGCAACTTCCAGAAGACCAGGTCACTGTCAAGAAGACGAGGAGCGGGCGCACAGTCAGATTCCCGGACTACTATCGTTCGTAGTCAGGCTACGACTCACCAGGGGAGTGGTGTGGCGAGTAGGCAAGTAAACTCGCACACTAGAACGCAGCATAGAAATCACGCCACCTTTAAGCCCCGCCTCCGAGATAAGGATTTAACTATGTGTGCGTAGCGAAGTGCACACACGGACGACCGCCGCCTGCGATCCTTTTGTCTAGCATGATGACGCTCGCGTTGAGGCTGGCTAGTATAAATACCGCATCCAGACGGTATTGACAAGGTTAATTCTACGCCCGGCATCGGTTGCGGACGGTCGAGCGCTACTGTGTTGTTCGTGGAACCAGCCTACCTGCCAAGATTCGTCGCCCCCTGCGACGAGCTCCGTAGTCACCCGACTACCTCCGACCTATTAATTGCTGTCTTTTTCAAGACACAATTAATAAATATTTCTATATCAGAGTTGTTTCAAAACGTATTCGTCGCGACTTTTTGACCCCTTCTGGGAAAATCCACAGTTTCGTGGTTCTCGGTGGAAACCTATACGGTGCCAACGAAACCGAGAGGGTGTTGCCCCGACTACACCCGCCGAACCCCATCAGGGCTAGGCAGTCAGTTGGACGGGTCCCAGTGTTCGGCCTTGGGGGATCTCCTAGTCGACATTGGTGACAGTTTTCCCTTCACAGCGACACACCTAGTGTCGATCGGGTGTGTCTACACCCGGCACACTAGACTGGTTAGGACCCCGTTGCACATTAAGATAGGCAACGGGCAAAAGCAAGCTTAGGGCTCACCCTAGGTACTCAACCTCCCTGTCTATACCCGACAGGGAGGGTTTTACACATCCCCGGCAAATCCGCCCGGGGAGTTAGAGTTAGATTGTTAGGAGAAATAGGGAAAATTCCCTCTCATACTTTTTAATCCCCCCCGATAATGGAGGACGCTCGCCTCACGACGCTCCTTGATTTCTTCGAGGACATCATAAACGATGTCGTCCCCGCCCGTAGAGCCAAATGGCAACCCCGGTTTGTCGCTTTACGACAAACCCTTCTGGGACCCTCAGTCCCCAGCGTCACTGAATTCAGTGACGCGCTGGAGAGCTCGCTCCCAGCAATAGAATTAGAGAGTCCGCTCAGTCCGCCTGAGTATATGGACACTAGCGCCCCGACAGCCGCTTCCTCAAAGCGCCCCCAATCCCCCTACACCTCGTCCGACTTAGAGGAAATCCTCTCCGGTCCTTCCGTTCCGTCCCACTCCGAAGACGATGACTACACCACTGTAGTCTCCGTCAACGGAAAAGGGAAGAAACGGAAGAACAGGAAGCAATCCTCCACCCAGGCCAATAAGGTCGTAGCCTTCGAGGATAAGGACACCTTCGCGCTCTCCCCGTCATCCCCAGACCCACCCGCTACTTGCACCCCCGTAGCTACCCCCTCCCCCGCCCCCCGCCCGATCGCGTCAGCCTCTTCGCAGGTTTCCCTTTCCCTCTCTCTCACCCCCCGCCCGACCGCGTCACCCTCCTCGCAGGTTGCCCCCACCCCACCTACTTCTGACCCTAAGAAGGTCTCTCCGCCACCACCCGTGTTCATTCAGGACAAGGCTAAGTGGACGGATGTTTCGAAATGGTGTTGCGATCAAAGGATCGCATACACTAGCGCCCGCAGTACCCAACAGGGTATTAAAGTCCAGACCCCAACCTCCCGCGATTATAGGGACTTAGTTAAGCTTCTGAGAGAGCGACGTGTGTCATTCCACACGTACACTCTCTCAGAGGAACGTCAAATCCGAGTGGTGATCAAACGGATCCCAAAGGAAATTGCCCCCTCCGACATTCTAGCCGACCTTCAGTCGCAAAACGTCCCGGTAGACGAGGTCCACCGTATGCACCGCGCAAAACGCGGGGAAGCATACGACATGATACTCGTCGTATGCACCCCCGTCGAGGGGCATCACCCGATTTTTCAATTAAAATCCCTTTGCTCCCTAACAGGCTTTTCTATAGAAAAGCCGTGGAAAACTGGCGCCGTAGGGCAATGCCATAATTGCCAGTTATACGGGCACTCGCAGCGGAACTGCCACGCAAAGCCCAGGTGCGTCAAGTGCCTGGGTGAGCACGGCACATCCGACTGCACCCGTCCCAAGGACCGTAGCCTATGCCCCGACCCACCTAGTTGCGTACTATGCGGGCAACAAGGACACCCGGCTAACTACCGAGGTTGCCCGAAAGCCCCTAAATCATCTTCTCCCAAACTGGCCAAGCGCTTCGACGCCCGCCAGCAGAGGGAAGCCCCGATCTCATATAAGATCCCATCGTCCCAGATGCCCCAGAGACTAAGCCCCCAGAGGCCTAGCCCCTGGAACTACCTCCATCACCAGCAGGCTTTTCCTGCCCTGGGTTACTTCCAACCCCCCCCCCCCCCCCTCCCCCACCCACCACCACCCCCCGTCAAATGGACCCCCGTACTCGCGCCCCCGTGCCCCTAATGTCCCTTATGCACGCCCCCGCGCCCCAAAACAAACCCGCACCTGCTCCTTTAGCACCGCGTCCCCAAACCCAACCCCAACCCACGAACACTCCCGTGGCCACCCCCAACTCGCCTTACGACGTAATCAGATCCGCGTACATGACATTCCTGTCCCCTCGCGCTCACAAAATGGCTAACGAGCTTACAGCCGCTCAAAACGCCTACGATCTCCCTAGGATCCAGGCTATATGGAAAGCGTATCCCGACATTACGCACGCCCTGATGTCCTCCGCCGCGCAAAGGACCCATAATGTCTAACACCGTTATAGCTAGGTTCAAACCCCGATCCCTCAAGTTAGGTTTTTTCAATGCCGATGGCATTCGTGGTCAACGCGATGAGATCGCGGACTTCCTCCGCACCCATCAAATTGACATCCTCCTCGTTCAGGAAACATTTCTCAAACCCTGTAACCGTGACCCTGGCATAGCGAACTATCGTATAGTTCGCAATGACAGGGTTCACTGTCACAAGGGTGGCACCCTAATATATTATAAAAAGGATCTGTACTGTATGCCTATAGACCCTCCTCCCCTTTCACGACTAGAAGTCTCAGTCTGCCGCCTAGGCATGACAGGCCATCAGCCGATCATAATAGTATCAGCCTACATAACTCCTGCAACCGGTGCAGAGGATTTTCAACCCATTAAAAACGATCTCACATCCCTATTAGCCCTGAGCGACTCCGTTATCATAGCGGGCGACCTCAACTCCAAACATCCCTCCTGGAATAGTTCTAGATCCAACATAAGAGGCCGACACTTGTTCGACCTCACTAACTCCCTTAGCATCGACATCATCGCCCCGATGAATAATACCCACTATCCCTATATAGTAGGCTACACCCCAGACGTACTAGACGTGGCGATCCTTCAGAACGTCAATCTAAAACTAGATTCGATAGAGACGGTGGACGAGCTTAACTCTGATCACCGTCCAGTAATACTAAAACTAGACCCCCGCATAGGTCTCCCCGACCCCAACCGCCCCCCGACCACCAAAAGGGTAACGGACTGGAGGAAAGTAAGCACCCAGCTAAAATCCAACACGTCCCCCCAATTGGACTCTATCCCCGACCAATTCGACTCTATCGCAGCAACAACGGCCGCGATCGACTCACTCACTGATCACGTACAATCCGTCGTGAGCGACTGCTCAAAGGAAGTCCCAGTGGGGGAAGACCCCCGCTGGAAACTACCTGACGATGTGCGTGACCTATTGACTGAGAAGAACGCAGCCATTCGTGCATACAGCAACTGTCCCTGCCACGCTAACAAAGTCCATATGCGCTATTTACAGAGAACTGTAAAGACACGCATACAGGAGCTGCGTGACGCGAGCTGGGACAAGATGCTGAGCGACCTAGAGCCGAACCACCTAGCCTTCTGGGAACTTCAGAGGAAACTCAAGTCCCAGCAAGTCGCTTCCACACCACCCCTAGTCCGCCCCGACAAGACCGTAGCCTTCGACGACATCGACAAGGCTGAATGCCTAGCCGATAGTCTAGAAGCGCAATGCTCACCCAGCACTCTACCAGTAGACCAAGCTCACCTCCTAGAGGTAGACGCCGAAGTCGAACGTAGAGCCTCTCTCCCTCCCGTTGAAGACCCTGAAAGTCCTCTGCCCCCCGTCACACCGGACGAAGTGCACGACATTATCAAGGGTCTTAAAGTCCGTAAAGCCCCCGGCTCTGATGGAATCACTAATAGGGTGATTCAGCTATTTCCTGCCCACCTGATAATGCTACTGACCACCATCTTCAATGGTGCCTTAAGCAACAATTTCTTCCCACAAGTGTGGAAAGACGCCACCGTCATCGGTATCCCGAAGCCCGGCAAACCCAAAACCGAGCCTTCGAGTTACCGCCCCATCAGTCTGCTCAAAGTCCTCGGCAAGGTCTACGAGAGGCTTATTTATAAGCGTCTCAGAGACTACGCCGAGACAAAGGGCCTCATCCCCAACGAACAGTTTGGGTTCCGCACCCAGCACTCTAGCGTGCATCAGGCCCACCGGATAATCGAACACATAAGCGCTGGCTTCCAGCGTGGTTTGTATACCGGTGCAGTATTCTTCGATATAGCGAAAGCGTTCGACAAAGTCTGGCACAACGGCTTAATATACAAGCTGTACCAACTCGGTGTGCCAGATCGTCTCGTGCTCATCTTACGAGACTTTTTGTTGAATCGCACATTCCGCTATCGCATCGAAGGCGCAATATCCTCTCCCCGTCCCATCCGCGCAGGCGTCCCTCAGGGCTCTGTGCTTGCCCCCCTCATATTCACTCTATTCACCAGCGACATCCCGAAGAGTAAAAAGGCACAGTTGGCTCTGTTCGCAGACGATACGGCCATTTACTACAAGGGCGCTGGACCCGACTCGATAGCCCGCATTCTCCAAACCGCAGTCAATAACCTTGGCGCCTGGTTTAGGAAATGGAGGATCGAAGTCAACCCCGACAAAAGCCAAGCAGTCATCTTTTCCAAACTGCTGGCTCGATACAGACCCCCCTTGCCCAGACCCATCACCATGCTCGGCAAGCCGATCCCTTGGGAGAAGCGAGCCAAGTATCTAGGTGTGGTCCTCGACCAACACCTCACTTTCGCAGACCACATAAAGCAGGCCCGCGCGCGGGCCGCTTTCGCTCTCGGAAGACTCCACTCCATGTTGAATGCACGTAGCAAAATGTCACTTAGGTGCAAATTGCGAATCTACACAACGTGCATTCGCCCCATCCTGACCTATGCGGGCGCCGTATTCGCCCAAGCTAAACCCCGTCAAATCCATAGATTGCAGGTAATACAGAACAGATTCCTTCGTAAGGCCACGGGAGCCCCTTGGTTCTGTAGGAACGAGACCCTCCACCTCGACCTTAGACTCCCCACAATCCACCAGTTTCTAAAACGCAATTCCAAGCGTTTCTTTGATTCCGCCGCCACCCATCGCAACCCTCTGGTTGTCGAGGCCGCCAATTATCTCCCGAGTCAAATCAGTACAGTCCGCCGCCCGAGGCAAATCCTTTCCGACCCAGACGACCCCATAACCCTCCTCCAGGAGAGCAATAGGGAAACCAGTACAGTTAGAAAACACACACACCGACACACTTTCCGACCTCGCCGCCGAGGTCCGCGATCGCGACCCTCCCGAGTAAATGATACTCCCCCCCGACCCTTGCTCGACGATGCGCCAGCCCGCATCGATGATGCTGAGCCTGTAGCTTTAAATTCCCCGATTAATAATAATAATATATCATTGATCCAGCCTGTCCCTCTTGCTGTCCTCCCCCCAGCGAACGCCCTAAGCCGAGGTTCGTACCCCACAGGGGGTGCCCTTAGCGAGCGTTCGCCTAGTTTTAATTAGCATAGTTTTTGCCCCTGGCTGGAGGCTTTGAGTGTAGAAGCTTAAGGCAGCCACAGGATTGTCCGGTTGAGTAGTCATGACCTCAGTGGTCAGCTACGAGATGCCCTACATAAAAAAAAAAAAAAAAAAAAAAAGGTATTGACAAGCATTCGCTGCATAGCTCACCTATTGTATTCATATTCATTTACTCATAATATAATACTCATCTAAACATTATTGCATTTTATTAATATTACCGACATCGACTACTACCTACTTACCAGCGCTCGCAAAGTAAGTGGGCCAGGAAAGCGTTCATATTATATACGTTACTACCCACTTCAAAGTTATTTGGAACGGTCTGCAACAACCTTTGAACGATATTTCCCGGTACTCCTAAATCTGAACAATTTTCTGGTGGCCCAGGATGCTTTCCCGTGAACACTTCAAAGTCATAGCATCCACTAGATTCGCTCAACACGTAATTCAAGTAACCCCACTTATGTGGTTTTTTGGCATTATACTGTCTGTTAACGCCATCTATTGGCACAAAGTCGACAACATGTGGCACCCTTCAGTGTCAAGTAAACGGAGGCTCGGCGCAAGAGCGAACGAGTGAGGGAACGAGAGCGGCGCATGGAGAGCGCTTATTGGTCGCCGCCGAAGAACTCTCCAGAACATTATATCCTTCGTTCCTTGATTGAGCAGTTCAACAGACGAGAAGAAAAAAAGATAGTTGTCGGTCCATCATCAAAAATTGTTACATAAATCGCAACCTGTAAGAACTACAATAAACGCTTGAAAACCAATTAGAAATAAAGGTAAAGTTCATTAAAAACACCTGACCCTCAAATCCCAAAACATATTGGACCTTCGAACTGGATCAGAGCGACTTCAAGGAGAAGTACAGGTAGAAGTCGGCAACCAGCAGAATATAAAACGGTCAGGCCATTCAGTGTTCCTATCCAATTCCATCCTCAAGGATCATTTGTGTTAATATCATGTATTCTTGTGCAAAATTCCAGTTACCTAGTCGTGCCGCGAGCCCGCGTTTGAAATATCTACCTACCGCCATATTGAGCGGCGTGATTTCGAGTTCGATCAGCAAGTTAAAAAGTGTAAGTACTTTCTTTTGTCTCTTATAATCTCCCAAAATGCCGCTCGACGAATATAAAGATTTGATTAAGAAAACGGGTGTAGTGAAAGGAAAGTTTACTGGATTCGTTAAATATGTGCAATCGTTACAAGACGTAGAAATATCAGAATCTCAAAAGATAGCTCTAGAAGATCGTTGTAATAATATTATGTCAATATTAGAACAGTTCTCAACCATTCAGGATGATATAGAATTTTACCTACAGGATTCTGAACTAGAATTAATAACCTTTGAAAATGTATTATTTTATGAGATCATATCCTAGGCGAAATGCACGCTAAAGAGTAAAGAAATTATTGATAACGATGTTGAAGTCTGCAATAAGACTTCTAGCATAAAATTACCCACAATTTCATTACCTTCCTTTGACGGTTCATTTGAACAGTGGTTAGAGTTTAGAGATACCTACATATCCTTGATTCATAATTCTAAAACTATAGATGATATTCGAAAATTCCATTCCTTGCGTTCCGCGCTCACTGGCACTGCTAGTAAAATAATACAATCGTTACAGTTTACTGCTGAAAATTACGCAATAGCCTGGAGTTTATTGGAGAACAGATTTAATAATAATAGATTACTCGTAAAAAAAACACGTAAAAGCGCTGTTCTCATTACAGTCTTTACACAAAGAATCTGCATTTCATATTCGTAAGTTGATAGATAACATACTAAAAAATATTCGTGCTCTTATAGGTCTAGATGAGCCCACAGATCAATAGGACACTTTAATCATATTCCTTATTGTTACTAAGATGGACTCGACCACCGAGAAAGAGTGGGAAAACCATAAAAGTGCACTTTCTAAATTACAAAGTCACGCTAATAAAAAATTAACACTAAACGATATGATTACATTTCTTACCGGCAGGGCGGACATGTTAGAATCTATTAAAGGTACACATGATTCTGGTAAGCAAACGTCCGATGGATCCGTAAAGAAATCATCATCATCCAATCAATCAAAGCACGCTAGCTCACATAGCTACGTTGCAACGCGTAATAATAATAATTGGTCTAACAACTACCGTAGATTTATTGTGAAAGACGGCACGGTTGACATCTGTCGGGCATGCCACCGTCCAGGAGAATCAATCCGACACATTATCTCCGGCTGTTCTCGTCTAGCTAACGAAGAGTACTTGCATAGACACAACCATGGAGCCAGGATTATCCATCAGCAACTTGCTCTGAAATACAATCTTGTGGAATCGGAAGTGCCGTAGTTCTCGAAAATGGAAATATCACGTTGTATCTATCGATCCATCATCACTGACAGAACTATTGTTGCCAATAAACCTGATATAGTGGTGGTGGATCGAGTAGAGCGGCGCACAATGATTATTGACATAACGGTCCCGCATGACGGGAACCTCGTGAAAGCTGAGAAATATAAACAAATCAAGTATCTGGACTTGGCTCGCGAGGTTGTCGACATGTGGGATGTGGACTCAGCGATCATTGTGCAGATAGTCGTATCAGCCAATGGATTAGTTGCCAAGAGCTTCGACCAACACCTAAGGAGGCTCTCGTTGGGCAGCTGGATCAAGGGTTTGATTCAGAAAGCGGGTCGCGGGTCAGAGGTTGAAACACATTTTGTTTCTTGTTTCTCTGGTTTTCCCGCGTTCTTTTTATGGTAACATGTCGATTCTAAATGACCTCGCCTGCCACAATAATCACATTTATTTGCATCACACTGACTTCGTTTATGATTACCGTTACACAGATAACACCTGATCTGCCCCCGACCCCGTGCCTGGCCCACGTCTTCATTAATGCTAACAGAAGCGGTCCGACACACTACTTTCGCTGAGGGCACAGTTGCTGATGTCGTGGTCGCAGACATCTGATTCTGACTGATCAGTTTCGTCTGGCTATCGCGTGTGTTTGCGCCTATTTGTTTCGTGTTTTTTTATGTATACGTTCGACCATGTAGGAAACTAGCTAAACTGTCGCATGTCACAAAACTATTTGCTTCAATCGATACGCCTATACCACTGTCTCCTATATTGCCGACAATAATAGAAATAATATCTTGTTCCGAAAATTCCAAAGATAAACGATCTATTTTACATTTTTGTTCAAAATAAAACTCGTAGAGAGACTGATTTTCTAGCGGCTTTTTATCAATAATATCTTTCAAAAGGTCATACATATTCCGACGGATTTGAAAACTGGAAGCCAACTTACGTGTCCAGTCCTTCCATTTCCACGTAGGCCAATGCCTATCCGACCGTAACAGTGAGTCATACCACACTTTTGCGGAGCCCTTTAATTTGTTGAGAGCTTGATAACGGGTCATTTCGTCAGTCCATGTAAAAGTTTGAGTGTAGGACCTGATAATACTAAGCCAAGCGTTCACATCGTCTCTCAGCGGATCGAACTCGGGTATAATATTATTCAAAGAGGTATTTGTACTCATAGTTGAGGTATCAGCCTTACGTGATACCTGTTTCCTGTGTTTCGGCGGAGGTGACGGAGTCCTGGCACTACTACTGCTGCTAGAACTTGAGCTTGAACGTGTGCGTTTTTTTAGTTTTAGGCGTTTATTACGTTTACTTTGTTTACCCATAGCTGTGTGGGTATCGCGTTCCACTTCTGATGTTAACTATGTATGTGTATAGGTCACTAACTATGAATTGAAAGAACTTTATACGAGTACAATTATATTTTAACAATATATTAACGTTAAACAATGAAGTAAATTAAACGACTGCCTCTTACAAAGGTCTAAGAACAAGTCCCCTCATATGGTGTTAATATGACAATGGTCACCACGATTCTCTTGTTAATGTTCCCACGCTGAATTTCGACCCTATCTTATGGATGTTTACGTCCGGCTCAGGATACAGCAGCGCACGCAAATCGTCTCGCCGTGGGCCTGCAAGCCGCTCCGGTGATGTCACTCTTAACTTTGTAAAGAGAGCGCGGCAATCGCCAACACTTACAAATCCAATTAATCTAATATTATTATATATAGAAACAAACCCAATATATTCATAAGAAAAAGTAATCTAATCAATTTATATTTCATCCTTTTTTTTGAGACTCGTCCTTGACCCTCCAGACGCCATAATGCGTTATGTTATTTGTACCTGCTAAGTTTAGTAGTAAGCATTTCTGTCATATTGAGAAATAATTATACAACATTTTTAACAATTTAAGGTTTTCATGGGTAGACAACAACTTTATAACGTGATACAGCGCTATTCATATTTTTTTTTAACAAAATACAAGTGTTTCAATAAATCTTACGACATAACAATAACGAAACGTAATGAATGTTATTCTAAACTTCGGTCAATGTGTGTGTAATCGTTCACGAGATCGGCATTAAGTACAGCGCATTGAGGAGCTGATCTTGGTAACTGAGATACTGTACTCATGTGTTTATTAATTAGCAATGATCTTGAAACAACGCACTATTTAAAAGCATGGAAGCACTGAAGGTCTCATTGTCCGAAATGATGTCAATGTTCCAAAACCGGATGTCCAACTTTGAGGCAGAACTGCAGAAAAATCCTTCAGGAACTTCAAGCAGCACAACGGACAGTTTGGTAGCGGACTTCACTTTGTTCAAGAAGTTTATACTAGATGCGTTGGGCTGTCTTCAGCAGCAGTTGGAGGCATTGGCACAGGGGCTCGACAACCTTGAGATGCGTGGGCGCCGGAAGATGATGCTGTTACATGGTGTCACCGAGCAGGCTAAGGAAGATACAGCACAGGTAGTTGCCGAGGTTGTTCGATGTCATCTCAAGCTGACCGACTTTGCAGTGGCTGACATCAGGCGGTGTCACCGGATGGGCAGACAAACAGGTACTAGCAAGCCCAGGCCCATTCTTTGCAAGCTACGGGACGTCGGTGTCAGGGACAGTGTCTGGTTTGCCAAGACGAAGTTGAAAGGCACTGGTATTACAGTATCAGAGTTCCTGACGAGATCGCGGCATCAGCTCTTTATGTCAGCGCGTGAGAGGCTTGGCGAAAGAAATTGCTGGACTAAGCAGGGCATTATATATGTTCTTCGCACTGATGGCTCCCGGCAACGAGTTAATTCACTGGATGACCTAAATAACATCGAGCAGGTCAGTGAAACGGCTGTGTCTCCCATAGCATCAGCATTGTTGTCGTCGCCGTGTCCATCACCGGCACCGAAGAAGGCCCGGCGTACTGCTGCGAAGAAGAAGTAATTCTGTGCACTTTATTGGTAGTATCACCGTCCGGGTAGCAGTTTTGTTTATAACTCGTACCCTCTCAATTATACTAATCGCTAATTTTACTATAATTTCTCTACCCTTTATATCATTCCACATTTTAAACCGCTAACTATTTTCCTTTCTGTATTCTGCTGTCTGTCAGCTGTCAATTCAATACGTCACGTCATGTGTCATTCCTGTTTTCAAAGTTTTTCGTTCAGAAACCGGTTGACAGTGTGCCCAGTGTGTTATGTTGCTTCTATTTTCGGTATAACTTAATATTTTTGCTTGTTATTTTATGTCTATATTTATTTATCTTATTAATTCTGTTACCCGGACGATGAAATTTTTTAAATTATTGTTTTGTGTTCACTTTTATTTGTTAGCGCTAAACTGGCGGGTGGATTTTAAATTAATTGCTCTTTTTTTACGTTTTTTTCACTATTTTATTTACGTTTATTTATAATATTTATAAAGTGTCGATGTCAGATAGCCATGACGACAGCGACACCGAAAGTTTTTTGTCGGCTTGTAGTAATGACAGCTTTGTAAGTTTTCCGTCCCTTGCTGACACGCTCGAATCACAGTTTTCTGATGTACCTAAAAAATTGAATGTAGTCCATATAAATGCCCAAAGTATTCCGGCACATTACCCTGACATGCTAGCTAACTTAGACTGTAAGAACGTCCATGCTATCCTTGTCTCAGAGTCTTGGCTAAAGCCATGTGATGAGTGACGGTACTGAGTGCATAGCAGTGTCAAAATATTTCTTACGTATTTAAAAAAAAACAACAAGTACTTTTTACGAAAACTTTATTGTGATAATACAATAATAAGTGCAACTTACAAGTGACGCTATTATCCAGTGATTCTGAGCTGTGTACAACATAATAAACATTAAAAACAGTATTCGTTTTGGGAACTGGTATTTTGCTACCCTATATGTACAAATAATAACAGACTTTTTACTTAATTGCTAAAAAAACACTGTTTGAACAAGTTGCAGTGGGTGTGTATCTTTAAAGTGACGCTGTGTTTCGTTCTATGGTGTCACAACTTGCCCTAACACCGTGATAACTGCCATAAACGCATTTAATGAAAACAGCGCCATCTATTGATTCCTGAGTAAACTGCTTTGTGGATCGATTGCGCAAACGAGATTGAATAAATTTCACCATGGTAAAGTGTGGTGGCTGCGGTAAATTTCTCGCGGCAGCGGATGCGGCTAAATGCGACAACTGCCGATCTTGCTATCATCGGCAGTGCGTTGGTATACACAAAATAAGCCTTTTAACATCCCCCTGGCACTGCCCGGAATGTAAGAAAAACGTTGTGCGGGACAACCGGGCCGAAACGCCAGTTAGGGGCCACTCAGAGGCACCACTGGACACTATGACTAATCTCATATTAGACACTAGTCCTTTGAATACCACCACTTTGGATGTCACACATGAGCTCACTCAGGACATTACTATCGAGCTGAGAAAGTTTAAAGAGGAGTTTATTAGCACGGTACGTAGTGAATTTCAATTATTGCGTAATGATCTAGCCGACTTAAGATGTTCACTAAAGTCCACTAACGACCGTATGAGCAGTTTGGAAGAGCGAGTGGCCGTTATGGAGAACCAAAAATCGGCACAACCCCAAGTCTCACCGGATGTGCATCAATTAATTGCCCAATTGCGGAGCGATTTAAATGACCGTGATCAGGAGCTACTAGCCACTGATATACAAGTCTCAAACTTGCCAGAGCCCAGTGGTGAAAATCCCATACACACGGCTATGCTAGTGGCGTCAAAGTTGGGCGTAAAAATCGAGGCGCGAGATATTGTGAGTGCCGAGCGCGTTGTAGGTAGACGCATAAATGCTACGCAGCCGGCGCCGGTGGTGACCCGCCCGCGTTTCCTTGTCGTGCGCCTCGCGCGCCGCGATCTACGCGACGAGATGTTGGAGGCTGCACACTTCTCTCACCGTATGCAACCTCTCGATGTCTCCTTTTTTGGGAATTTGAAGACTTACTTTAACCAAGAAATATCTAGATGGCTGTTCGCAGATCGTGGACGTGTCGTTACGCATCTTCAGATCGCCGGCTTGTTTAACGAAGCATATGGCACGGCAGCAACGGTGCAAAATGTATGTCACGGATTTAAAAGCACTAGCAGATGCTAGTGCTTTTAAATCCGTGAAAAAAACAACGATGGCCGCTGTTGTTTTTTTGCTAAATATGTATATTAGTTTCGATAATCTAAGGACCAAAGATGATTGATGTAAACTATGGCTGTGTTGTGTACAATCAATAAAAAGTTATGATACAAAAATAAAACTTTATGTCATTTTGTACATACTTCCCCTAATTAGTTAGTAACTGAAACACGTGGCATTGCTCATCATTATGAAGAACTTTTACTATGTGACAAACCCTGAAATCGCGAAAAAAAAATGCTGTTCCCTACATTTTGACGAGTTATGCCAACATGAATGTAAGGGAATAACTGACTGTTTTGTCCTGATTTTAGAGGTGGTTCCATAGTGAAAGTTGTTCATATTCATGGGTAGAACACCCTGTGAAAATTTAGCTAGTGATTTAAAAATTGCCCTGTATACTTACCACAATACGTTTTACTTCATAAACAAGCTCTGTGTTTCGTAATTTTATTAAATATGTTTTGTATTTCTTATCAAACTGGATGTCTCTGGGCCTTCTTTTAGTTCTCATTTTCTTAAACAGCGAATCCTCTAAACGACAGTCCCAATATTTACTTTAATAAGGAGGGCAATGTTTTTTAATACATATTCGCACATCACAGCCTGCACCCACTGTCGAGCGAGAGAGGTTCACTCGAAATAGGAGTAAGCTTAAATTTTTATGGGCGGGCTTCTAAAATGGACAAGAGAGCATCCACTTGGCCACTCGTAACACGCGGTGTATGCTTACGCCTGAAATAATTAATTAAACTAGAATACATTCAAAATCTTAACAGTAGTTGCTTACAATTAATAGGCCCATGGGCGGCTTTAAAACTCTGACATCAGGTTAGTCACTAACCACACGAAAAGAAGAAGAATAATCAGTAGAAAAAGCGTTAAATATTGAACCGACAAATTAGATTCGAAAATAGGTGTTGTAGGTACTTACTTGACGCCGGTCGGAGCCGGGCCTGCAGCTGCACCTGGTTCATTTGGTCCTCCAAACATTTTATTTAACTTATGAGTACGACGAGTTTATACGAGATATCAAATAAAACAGACATTCAAAAAGTCGTATTTGCTTTTGCTAAGTAGTACCCGTATTTGTTTTCATGTGAAAATATGGTTTTGACACTATCTAGCTACATACATACATAGGCTTATCTAGCTATTTATTAATCTCATGTTGTGGAGAACTGCACATACATTTATAATTAGGCCGGCACTATAGGGCTCGTATATCAATTGGCGTTGATGTGAGAGACACCGAAACACCGACTTCAGAACACCAAAGCATCGCTCTACGACGTTCCTTGCAGAGCAGTGAGTATCTGTATAGCGACGCTCGGGTGTACCAAGGCGCCGATGTTTCACTGGAGACATCAGCCATGGCTCCAACGGATATCCATCATCACCTAAAAGATTAAACATTGAAATTATATTCAGCGGTCTTATTCGCATCCCCTCTTGCAGACAACTTTGGCCTGTTACGTACCAAGCAACCATGTACACTGGTCTCCACCATCAAAACGTCGCTTCATGGCCATGCGTACAGGTGAATTTGCCCAAATGTGCGCATCTTGTCTCGCTCCTGGCCATATTTAATATTAGAAGGTCTGGGATAGAAAATTTTAGTATGTAAGCTAACCTATATAATATTAAACATTCAAGAGTTAAATACGTTACTAATAGTCGTCTTACAGTAAAATTGTAGCAATTCATTTTGGATTTGTAGTAAAACGCTGATGGGTGGTTTCACCGACAGCGTTTTTAGAGTTTCTTCGCGTGAAATCACTATGTAAAATGTTTATCTATGACCATTCTATATTTTTTCGTGTAATAAGAAAACTAGATCATATGAAGGCACTAGTGTAAATATATTTCTCTTAAATATAAATAAATAAAAAAAAGAAATATGTCTGTTTTTCAATAACGGTGGTATGTCCCTGATTGACTTTTAAGCATATTTACCTCATTAAATACGTTGCGATGGCAAATTTAGTACTTAAATTAAACATTATTATGTTGGTCAATACATAAAGCAACCATATTTAATACTTCCGTTACTTCTGTTATCATGCAGACATCAGGACCATAGTGATAAGGAACGTCCGCGCCAAAAGTGCAATATCGGTGCGTTTTATTAAAATCGATCTATAACGTAAACAAGTCTATTTTAACGAACTATCACCTTACGCAGACGGAGGCCCAGTCGTGCTCTTGCGTTCTCGCAGTAGTGACGTGTCCGATCCTGCTGAGTTTTCGCGCCAATACGTAAGTACTTTTTGAATCTAAGAAGGAATACGAAATTATGCAATCTCGGTGGGTGATGAATGTTGTTTTTTTTACGTTACGTTTGGCGGGTATGTTATATGTTATTAGGTACCCTTAGCAATCATACATTTTAAGTGTCGAAAGTATAAATAGTTTTTTTTTTATTTAATTTTTTGTTCATGTTTCTAATTTTGGTGGTGCAATATCGGTGGTTTCGGTGGTAAGTTTATTGCCACCGATATTGCATTAATACTAAAGTGGCTTTTGGTTCATGTGACTTTGTTAAAGTATTTACTCTAAGGGTTAACAAAATTAATCCGACAAACTTTGGAGAGTAGTATTATAAGTTGGTACCTAGTACATCTTTTACAAAAACTTTTTTAACCGGCTTCTAAAAAGGAAGTAATTAATTCGTCCCGTATGAATGTAATATTGATGATAATTTAATATTCTTGTATATTGTTGGTCTATGTAGGCTTCTTAACGAATGTGCCAAATTTCATAAGTGTGTATGTATGTTTGTTTGTATGTATGTATATTTGTCTTGTCAATTTCTCGTTTTTTTTTCTTTTTTTTCCTCGAGTCATAATTCAATACAATCTTCACTGCCATCACTCTGTCGGTAAAGTTATCCGTGTCAAGAGGCATGTAAAATATTATGTTTTTTTGTTAACCGGGCCTGCATTAGAGCTGTGCAAAATATAGATAAACTCTTTATACTATAGCTACTCAATTTTGTCTTATTTTAGAATGGGAAGGCGAAAGGAAAAACAATCAAGAGAAGAGACTTTAGAAACAAAAAAACAGGCTGAAACACCAAGAAAAAAAAGAATAAAAGATGATCCAGTACTAGGCGAAGAACTAAGAAGAAAAGATAGAGAACGATATAAAAAGAAAAAAGCGGAAGGAAAAATTTTATCGATGGCTGAAATGACTCCACGTGCCCATAGATTGAAGCAAAAAATAAACAGAGCTAACTTTAAAGCATTTTATTAAAGAAGAAAAAAAACACAAAATTATCACGTGAAGAAAGTTTACCATCCAAAAATGTTCCACCTAAAAAAAACAATGATCCTCCTGAAACACAGGGTGACGATATGACAGGCGCGTCATCTCCCACAAGTCCTTCCATTCTAAATCGTTTTCACTCGCTTAGTCCACAACCAGGACCTTCTTCAGGACCTCTTCATGATGGAAACTTCAATTCCAACTTTCAACGTTCTCGCAGCATTAGTCCTCATTCAAGCATTTCTCGTTGTCTACGTTCTAAAAACAAAATATTCACTAGTAGTCCCGTTCATTCTTATTTGCCTTCTGGGCGAATAACTGCAGCTGTCAGCAGAATTCAAACCCCTGAATCTACTTTGTGTCCATGTAGCCCTGTATCTACTTTATGTCCAAGTAGCCCTGTATCTACTTTATGTCCAAGTAGCCCTGTACCTTCTTTATCCGATGTGTCTTCCTCTTTGAAGAATTTGGATGCCAGATTCAGAAAATACCAAAGGATATTTAGCAAAGGAGATAATGCCACTTAGAAAAAAAGTAATACAACTAAAGAGAGGAAAAGACTTATATAGAAAAAGAGCGGAAAGACTGAATAAGATTCTCAGAAGTCCACGTTTAGAAAATAAGATAGTTAAACAGAAAAGAAAGTCAGATGAACCAAAGAATAAAAATAAAATTAATGCCCAAGTACGAAATACTGTACAAAAGTTTTATGAAGAAGATGAGAATTCACGTATGTGCCCCGGAAAAAAAGATTGCATAACTAAAAGTCAAGTAAAAAAGCAAAAGAGATATTTAACAGACTCGATAAAAAAATTACACCAAAAATATTTAAAATTAGGCCATCCACCAATAGGCTATACAACATTTTCCAAATTGAGACCATTCTGGATTTTGAAGCCAAACATAAATAACCGCAACACATGTCTTTGTCAAATACACGCCAACATGGAACTATTAATAACATCTCTTAAAAGGAATAACATAATAAAAGAGAATACTACCACCGATCTTCTAAAAAATTTGTGTTGTGATAAGGACAATGTAACGTGCCTCGAAAGAAAATGTGTATCATGCAGAGACAAAGTTGTAAACTACCAGGAATTTAGTAATCAGAATAATATAACTTACTGGGCATGGCAACAACAAGCTAGAGTGTATACTAAAGATAATGTGGAAAAAACTACTAAAACCGTTACAAAGATTAGTCATTCAGATAAGCCACTGGCAGTGATAAAAAAAATTGAAAATGCCCTAAAGTCGTTTCTCAAACACTGTGCTAACTTAAAAAATCAATATCAGGCTGTCAAAGAAATAAAGGACAATATGACTGAAAGTCAGTGTTTAATACATATAGATTTCAGCGAAAATTATGGGACGAAATATAATGAAGAGGTACAGTCTGCACATTGGAGTAAGAACCAGATCACACTACATACTGTCGTGATTTATTATTATGGCAGTCAGACTTATAAAACACAAGCTTTTTGCACAATCAGTGCTTCTTTACGCCACGACGCTGCTGCAGTATGGGCTCATTTAGTCCCAATATTAAGAGAAATAGAAACAAACGCTCCTATGGTACGCACACTTCACATTGTGTCAGACTCACCTTCCGCACAATATCGGAACAAGAAAATATTGTACATTATTTCTCAGTTGAGTTCATACTGTCTACAATTAAACGAAATTATATGGCATTACACTGAATGCGGCCATGGTAAAGGAGCTCCGGACGGTGTCGGTGGAGGTTTAAAAAGAACTGCTGACCAGCTGGTTGCGTATGGAAAAGACATCGCCGACCTCGACACTTTAGTTCAGAACCTCAAAACTTCAGTTAAAGGTGTGAAAATAGAAGTAGTCGAAGATTACAAAGTAACCGAAAAAGACTGGCTTCTTCCTGACCAATTAAAAACGTTTCCAGGTACTTTGAAGGTTCACCAGATAGTTTGGATGAAAGAAGAGCCACGACGATTAGCTTTGCGATCATTGTCTTGTATACATCCTGACTGTTTGATTAAAGCAACAATTTGTCCTCATGGAAAACATTTAGGCTTCTATAATCTTGCCTGCAATGATAACTCGCAATCACGAGACGAAAAATATTGTTTTATGACACAACTTGACCTTCAACGATATTCCACAAGAAGCACTGAGTCTAAAGTTCAGATTTTAAGCGTGCAACGATTTAAAGCTTCTGAGAGTTTTGATTTAGTCAAGCCATCAATCAAAACCCAACACTCCAGAAATCCATTCGACAAGAAACTTTCTATAGCAACCATTCCATCAAAATCATTGGCGATATTAGATGACTCACTGAGTATTGAAAATGTTGATTTGGATATCATCCCCTCCACGTCATTTTTTGAAAATGTTGACAGCGCAATGTGTTTGGAATTTGAAAATTCAATACCTGAAACTAATTGGAAGAAAGATGACAAAACTGAAAAGAAAAAGGAAACAAGATTAGCTGAATCTTCTACAGAAGAAATTAAAACCGATATTGAAAATGACTCTGACAGTGATTTGAATATTTTTTGATTTTTGTTTTGTACATTTTAATTATTTGAAAGTTTACTATTTTATGTTTGTTTAAGATTTTTTATAAAAAACCATAATTATTTGCTGAAGTGTTAATTAAACGAAGATCTTATCATAACTTCATTTTTTTTTAATATTACCCTCAACATGGATCACATTAAGCAGAACTAATGTTAATTTAGTAAATCTGCTAAATGTGGTCATGATCCATGTCAAAATACACTGTCAAATATAGATAAATAAACGTATTTTACACCTGCTATACCCGCCTCTGCAGCCGCTACATAATGTTGCCAACGGTAAAGTTGTTCTTTGTTTAATAACTGTCATGGTGAAATTGCAACATCAAGCAATTCAATGCATGCATTCATTGCATTCATTTTTGCAATTTCGGTGTAAGATATGCAATTTCGGTGTAAGATTGGCAATTTCGGTGTAAAATTTTCAATTTCGGTGGCCGTCATATTTTCAAAACAACTACGGTTATTTATTTCCTACTAAAATAATTAGAATACTAATGTGTTCTAGAATAAAACAAGTTTATTTTTTTATCCGAAAACCTACAAAAAAAAAATACCACCGAAATTAGCAAAAAATTGTGCCTGCGTGAAATGACCCTGATGAGTTGCCGATTGGCACAGGTAACTGTGCTTGTAAGTCATATATGGCCACTATGACTTTGCTTCGTGGTTCTCGAGAAAGTGCAATATCTGCTGCTTTTTCTGTACGACTTAACACCTTTTGTCTTTGGTGGTTCATATACTGGTGTTCTAGTTCTGTTTTCTTATCACCTGCATTTTTGTAAAATTCACAAAAATTGCATTGGTCTTTTTTAGGTATAAAAAACGATATATTGAATTCCCTGTTAAAAATCTGACTGTAAATGAACAATGTAGCTGCTTCTTTACCGGCACTTCTGCGTTGGCATTCATAGTCGCGATGTAAGGCAGCCAAGGTAAGTCCACCATCTATAAACTCGCGACTGGTATTAGCACGTAAATAATGGCTTTCAACTCGTGGGACTGAATTGATATGCTGACGAACTGATTCTAGTACGTCTGGATCCGATTTCGGTTGTTTATTAAGGCTATTATAGCCTCGGTTACAGCATGTATGCAGCGACTAAGCGATTTTTGGCTCATGCTGCAACCCCACTATAAGCCAGTAGGCAACTGATACCAGCCACTTGCGTAAAATCGGAGTGCCATCAGTACCTATTTGGAAGGAAATAAAAATAAGTAAGTACTTATGACAAAAAAAAATTGATTTGATTTAAAAAAATAAAAGTTATGCAAAGACACTCACTTGAGACTCCACAGAAAATCCGTAAGGTCGTTGTCTCTGCAGAGATGGCTGAAGTTCAGTGACGAGCTCATTGAACATTTCTTTATTAAATCTGTATAAAGACAGAAATTCAGAATCGTCCAAATCCATACATTATCACAGTCCCGCCGGTTTTTTCCGATTTGTCGTCGTTCAATAATGTCGCGTCTGTGTTGAAGAACGACTAAATCCCACGCTAAATATGCGCCTCCGCCATAAGTTATCTATGTGATTTCTTTTTAACGACATCAATAACAATCCTACCGAATCACTTTGCGGGCTGTCAAAAATGGTCGCAAAATATATTCGTAAACATCGATCTTTTGCGATAAAGTTCGGTAAAATACCGATGACAATCGATAACTCTGGGTGTCGAAACTATTAAAGAACGTTTAATCCGGATCGTTATGACTTTGCGAACGAATTCGGTCGTAAAGTGATGGCTATCTATGTCGACATTGGTTGTCAAGCAATGTTGACCGTCTAGGGATCCTATAGCGATCGCTATCTATGTCAAGACTGCCGCCCCTGGTAAACAATTATTCTTATTCTTATAACAAATTGGATCGTCTCATTTAAAATTTCGCTTCCTTCCACAGCTGCTTACATACACAATCCAAGTATCAAGTAATTTATTGGAGGGGCATGCAATTTTAAATTAAACTGAACAATCAATACAAACATATTTTTTAGGTGGAGAGGATCCAGAGATTTTTCGCAACAGAAGACACTATTTTTCATTAAATGATCAAGCCATTTGCAATGCAAAATTGAAATTTATTGATGTAGTTGTTCGATGGCCAGGAAGTACACGCGACTCGTACATATTTAATGACTGCTATCTATAGAAGAGCAATGTTCGAACAGGGGAAATATGGAAGTGCTGTTCTTGTTGGAGATGCAGGTTACGCATGTAACAACTATATGATGACTCTATTTGAAAAGTGTAATACTGCTGCTGAAAACTTGTACAATGAGTCTCAAATAGGGTGAATTTGGGGAATTTGGTGTACGGTTGGTTTTTGTAAGTTACGTGAAGGTCTAAGGTTTTAATTTTGTGTCTTTGTGAAGCTAAGTTTGTATGCTTTAATTTTGCCTAATGATTTGTACTCAATATCTTTAGATTTAAGAAAAAAATCAGTATTAAACCAAATTACAAGGGATGTGCGATTTTATTGCTCTTAAGTGTATCCTGCTGGGGTTGCGGGTTTGTCCCAAAGGGATATCGCGGCCCTGACACACAGGCAACGGAAGGAACACGGGTGGGTTTTAGTCAGTAAAAGTCTGACACTCCCTCTCGCTCCGCCCAGAGCGGGAGGAGTCATTTGATGATTTCCAACCCAAAAAAAAAAAAAGTGTATATTGACATATCCATATCACCTTTCTTATTAATATGCTCTTGGAGCTTTTTTGTAGTATTGCGTTTTTGCGCTTCCTTTTTTTTCCATCAGACTAGATAATCTCTCTATTTCATACTTTGTATTTTTCTGCTCTTTTACAAATTATTTAATTGTTTTATTACATGTATTTATTTTCCTCCTGTTGAGTAGACTATTCCAATGGCTATTCCAGTTTTCAATTGCATTTGGCGTAATGGGTATACCCTCGACAAAGCAATCCCAAACAGACCAAGTAAATTTTGTTTTATTTGGGGAAGACGATGATCTCTTACTCGTATATGTTCCATTTACGTAGTACTTACTAAACCAGTCTACCACTGCTTTCGACTCATTCGGTAGCACTTCACGCCGAATAAGTTCAAAGGCAGCTGGAATGTCTTCAGGTTTCAAATATTGTTGGGAATTGATTGAGAACGCAACCATATTTATTTTTTATTTGGCCTTACTGTAAATAATGCACTTGGCATTAGGTTGGCAACATTCTTCCCTTTTTTCATATTCATCTTGTTTCGTAGAACTTGTGGCAGAACAATAAAATACGTTTTGTGCATTTATCCGAGTTAGTTTATTTAAATCAACCCAAAATATCAACATGGTAGCAGAGCGTGGTTGATTAAAAATCGTTAAAAGTGATAACGCAGAAAGAACTAACAATAACCGGCCGGCGTATTTATTCCGTATACATTTTGAGGTTACCGCATAGCCTAACCTGGAGCGGCGTGCTCAGTCAAGTATCGTCGAAAAATTTATAGTACGACTAGCTACCATAATACGTATCAAATAAAAATGTCCAGCACAGGCCACAATCCGTTCCACATTGATAGACTCGTCGGAAGAAATAATTACGCGAGTTGGAAATTTGCAGTGGAAGCATATTTAAAGCTTGAAGACTTATGGAGCTGTGTTGAAGGAACTAATACCGACGAAAAGAAGGAAACAAAGGCAAAATCTAAGCTTATTTTAATGCTAGACCCGATCAACTATGTGCATGTACAGAGCGCGACTACATGTAAAGAAGTCTGGCATAGTTTGGAACAGGCTTTTGATGACAGCGGCTTATACAGAAAAGTTGGCTTGTTGAGAGACCTCATTACAACTACATTGGACAGTTCCCGAAACGTAGATGACTATGTGAACAAGATTATGTCGACCGCTCATAAGCTCAGGAACATCAACTTTAACATTGACGATGAGTGGCTCGGAACGCTGATGTTGGCTGGCTTACCCGAAATTTATAAGCCAATGATAATGGGTTTGGAGAGCTCAGGGATCAAGATCAGCGCAGACTCGATCAAAACAAAACTCCTGCAGGAAGTTCAATGCTCAGAGAGTACAGCGTTCTTCACTAGGAGACCAGCCAATCACGGGAATCACAGTAAAGCGAAGGTTCATAGCCAAAATAATCATAAAGGGCCCCGATGTTATAATTGTAACAAGCATGGACACTTTGCGAAGAATTGTCGTGCTCCGAATAAGAAAAATACAGAAAATAAAGTAGAAGAAAATAAAAGTTTTGTTGCAGCTTTTTCAGCATCTTCACAGACAATAAATCAGGACCTTTGGTATGTCGACTCAGGTGCCTCCATGCACATGACCAATAGATGTGATTGGATGTATGATGTAACAAGTCCACCGATACCCACTATAACTGTTGCTAGTAAGACACCGCTATCTGTGGAAAATATGGGAAAAGTTAATTTATTGATGAATGGTAATGAAGAAACTAGAATTCAGGCGTATGGGACACCTGAATTTTTCAGATGTTAACAAGTTACCGCAGTGTGTAGAGGGCGTCAATGCATTTCCTGACAAAAATAAAAGTGATATCACATGTACCACCTGCCTCGAAGGTAAACATAGCAGACTGCCTTTTAATAATATTGGTTCAAGAGCTACACAGCCACTGCAGCTTATCCACACTGACTTATGTGGACCGATGGAACAAGCATCACTGGGAGGTATGAAGTACTTTATTACCTTTATAGATGACTTCACTAGAAAAGTTCATGTTTATTTTCTAAAAAACAAATTGAGTGTACTTGAAGTATTCAAAGATTATAAAAGTAAAGTAGAGAACCAACTTGGACAAAAGATAAAAATTATTCGGTCAGACAACGGAACTGAATACTGTAACAAAGAATTTAATAGTTTCTTAAATAGGCACGGAATTGAACATCAAACAAGTACCCCGTACTCACCACAGCAGAACGGTCTTGCAGAAAGAATGAACAGGACACTTGTGGAAAGGGCCAAGTGTATGCTGTTTGATGCTAATTTGTCAAAGCAATTCTGGGGAGAGGCGCTTGCAACAGCTGCCTATATAGTTAATAGATCACCCACAAGGTCAATTGATGGCAAAACTCCTATAGAAATTTGGTCAGGCAAGAAACCCAATTTATCAAATATAAAGATTTTTGGCTCTGAAGTTATGGCTCTAATACCTAAAGAAAAACGTCAAAAATGGGACAATAAATCTAGAAAATATATATTTGTTGGCTATTGTGAATCCAGCAAAGGTTATCGGTTACTTGATCCAGACACAAATAAAATTATCAAGAGTAGAGATGTAGTATTTTTAGAAAATGTTCATAAATTTGATCATAATGTATACTTACCTGGCATACCTAATAGTGCTCCTGATATGAAATCACCTGAAGAACCCTGTAAAGAAGAATTAGAAACAAACTTAGATCATTCTTCGAGTGACGACTATATGTCTGGCGACAATGATGATTCATCCTACATACCAGAGGAATCAGTTGATCTTACGACACCAGCACGTAATATAAATTTACGTCCACGCAAAGCTGTCCAGTATGCAGAGAGGGATGACCATGATGTGAGTTACTTTTGCCCAATACTTGATTTGAATGACCCTCAGAGTCCTGATGAAGCTCTTTCGTCATCGTATGCTGACCAGTGGAAGAAGGCTATGCAGGAGGAATATGAATCCTTAATAAAGAATAAAACTTGGTCACTGGTAGATTTGCCATCAGGTAAAAGGGCCTTGCCATGTAAATGGGTATTTAAAAGTAAAACGAATGAGAAAGGAGAGATTAATCGTTTTAAAGCAAGACTGGTAATTAAAGGGTGTGTACAAAGAAAAGGAAATGATTATGACGAGGTCTATGCACCTGTGGTAAGATATACCTCTGTTCGATTCTTGCTTGCTCTAGCTGCTAAATATAATTTAGAAATGGTTCAGATGGATGCCATAAGCGCATTTCTTCAGGGTGACATAGACACTGAAATCTACATGTCACAACCAGAATACTATAAAGAGAATGCTCAGGTATGTCACCTACATAAATCAATCTATGGGCTCAAGCAAGCTAGCCGTCAATGGAACCTGAAATTAAACAATGTTCTGCTTAAAATTGGATTGGAAAGGTCAGCAATTGATCCATGTATCTATTATTCAGTGAATGAATCAAAAATGATATTTATTGCAGTATGGGTGGATGATTTCATGATTTTCACAAATGATAAGAAAACAGCAACAGATATCAAAGATAAATTAAAAGAAGAATTCTGCATGAAAGATCTGGGTGAGATGCAGCAGTGTATTGGCATTGTAGCGGCATCTACATCGCTACATGCGAACTACGCATCAAAGACCTGACGTCACACAACATCCTGACGTCACAAATCCTGCATCGCGCAATTAAAGTTTACCGCGCGATAAACATATATAGAATCTCCCAACTTCAAACCTCTGGGCAGTTGCCCGCCAGACATCACACCCGTCTGGTCGGAGGATCCTCCCTTTTCTATGGGGGATGAGTGAACTTTACACCCTGTTCCTCATACCCCTAAACTGGTGACCCCGAGCATGAACGTCAACGCAGCCTTCGTGCAGATACTTCAGCGTGACGTCATCATCATCATCACTCCCGCAAGCTTTCGTGAGGCGAGTCACACAGCCAGTCAGCACCCACGGCTTCAACGGGTATCCTGACCACCAGCATGCAGCGAACGCGCGCATTCCTGGTCATCACCCTCAGCCACAACCCAGCGCTGTACCACATCCGACCCACTGGATCATAACGCAGCGCTACCCCGACTCACTGGGGGAATCACCGCAGACAGTTCCGACTCACCGCGAACTATGCGGCACCCGGTTCCGACTCACTGGAACCACAGCTGGCACTGTGAAGCATCGCAAGATTCAAGACTATGCCCACTATCGACCTCCGGTCTCCGGAGGGGAGTGATGTAGCGGCATCTACATCGCTACATGCGAACTACGCATCAAAGACCTGACGTCACATAACATCCTGACGTCACACAAATCCTGCATCGCGCAATTAGAGTTTACCGCGCGATAAACATATATAGAATCTCCCAACTTCAAACCTCTGGGCAGTTGCCCGCCAGACATCACACCCGTCTGGTCGGAGGATCCTCCCTTTTCTATGGGGGATGAGTGAACTTTACACCCTGTTCCTCATACCCCTAAAGCATTAATATAAATAGAAATCGCGAGGCAGGTGTGATCACGATAGACCAAGAGAAATATACTAACCTTGTGTTGGAACGGTTTGGCATGTCTGAGTGTAAACCAGTACGTACTCCAATAGAAGTAAATACAAAATTTGCTAAGAAAAATGAGAATGAAGATAGCAATTTCCCATACAGGGAGGCAGTGGGCTGTCTTATATATCTGGCACAGGTAACACGACCTGACATCACATATGCGGTCAATAAATTGAGTCAGTACTGTAATGGCCCCGGAATTCAACACTGGCTCGGAGTGAAAAGGGTCATGAGATACCTTCAAGGAACCAAAAACCTAAAGTTATGTTATGTTAAAGAAGAGTCTAGAGAAATAACTGGGTACTGTGATGCTGACTGGGCTAGTGACCCATTGGACCGGAGATCATGCACTGGTTACACTTTTATTTTCCAAAATGCTTGCATATCTTGGAATTCATGTAAACAGCAGACTGTAGCCCTCTCCACAGCAGAGGCAGAATATATGGCGATGGCGTCAGCGACCCAGGAGGCCTTATGGCTTCGGCAACTGCAAGATGAACTCAGCCAAAGCCTGGACAGTGTTTTACCCATCTATAGTGATAACCAAAGTGCAATAAGACTGGCATCAATAGACTGTTATAAACCTAAGACTAAACATATAGATATTCGTTTACATTTTCTCAGAGAAAACATTGTTAAATCTAAAGTAAAATTTTTATTTGTGAATGGTTGTAATATGGTAGCTGACAATTTAACCAAGGGTGTACCACTTGCAAAACATTTGTATTGTATTAGTAAAATGGGTTTGCGTTCTGAAGGGAGTGTTGGGAATTGATTGAGAACGCAACCATATTTATTTTTTATTTGGCCTTACTGTAAATAATGCACTTGGCATTAGGTTGGCAACATTCTTCCCTTTTTTCATATTCATCTTGTTTCGTAGAACTTGTGGCAGAACAATAAAATACGTTTTGTGCATTTATCCGAGTTAGTTTATTTAAATCAACCCAAAATATCAACAAATATGCTAATGCTAAAATATGTCGCAATTTGTATTGTTATCAAATGAAAGTATGTTTAATGACCTTTAAATTAACAACAGTTAGAATTCCTAAACACAACAGATCTCATTAGCACGTAACGTTAAAAAAAATGTTGTCAAAATACGCATTACAACGGCCAAATTGCACCTTCCTACAAGGGTACAAAACGGGCGACCCGGGTTAAATGTGGGTCATTCGCTATCCAACCTTTGAAGTGAACACACGTGAACAGCTACAGCAAGAAAAATACCCCAGAAGATGGATACCACTGCAGATAAAGCCGCTCAAGTCTTTACACTACTGCAACAAGGGATGCGGCAATGTAATGTTGCTCGGCAACTGAACTTGAGTCGTTTTTTCGTTCGACGAGTGTTCCAACGCTTCTAAGAGACTGGTGGCTATATCCGAAGACTCCAAGTCTTGAAGACAACTGTGCACATCCAAAAGAGACGATCGCTTCATTGTTTCGACGTCTTTACGTAATCGGTTCTCCAATGCTGTTGAGCTGCAACAACAACTGCGATCAGTTCGCAGAACTTCTGTAAGCGTCTCCACGATTAGAAGAAGAATGCGGGAGAAGGAAATTGCAGCTCACAGGGCTGCTACAGGGCCAAAATTGACTGCACAGCATAGGAGAGACCGGTTGCAATTTACCCGTGACCCTGTGGATTGGACAAGACTATAGAGAGCTGTGCTCTTTTCGGATGAGACAAGGGTGTGTCTTTTCTGCAACGACAGGCGTAGAAGAGTGTACAGGAGGCAAGGGGAACGATTCGCACATGCCTGTATTCAAGAGACAGTGGAATACGGGGGTGGCTCTTGCATGTTCTGGGGCGGCATGTCAATCGACGGCAAAACGAACCTTGTGTGTGTTTCTCGGACTGGAAGTGCTCGCGGGCAAGGGTCGCTGACTGCTCCTCGGTACATAACAGAGATCTTAGAGGAGCAGGTTGTCCCTTAGGTGGGTTTTGGTGGCAGTGGGTTCACGTTAATGCACGATAACGCCCGCACACCGCATTAATTGTAAGAGACTACCTGCAAGAAGTTGGGATCCCTGTTATGCGCTGGCCGGCGCGAGGTCCAGACCTGAACCCTATTGAGCACCTTTGGGATGAACTGAAACGGCGAGTACGGGCACGTGATCCTGCCCCTACCACTCTCCAAGACCTCCAAGATGCCGTCGTTGCAGAATGGGACAACATTCCTCAAGAGACTGTTATCACATTAATTAGGTCCATGAGAGAACGCATGGAAGCAGTCATCAGGGCTAGGGGGGATAACACTAGGTTTTAAGTTATTTTTAAGGATTTTGTTGTAATTTATGCTGATAAAATTAAATTTAACTTTTTAATCATTTGCATAAGCTTGCTTTTTTTATTCTCTGGTAATTAATAAACCAAATCTATTGATTTATTCAGAAATTTAAATAAATTGCCTTTCAAATGATACCTTAAAGTCATATGTCTACCATTGATTAATAGGGTTAAAATTACTTTGAAGGGAATTCTTAAAGAGGTGCGATTTTTGTGACGCCGAGTGTATAAGAACTATACTGTTGAAAGGAGTCAATTTTTTTTGTTTGGGGAATGGGCCCTCCACATATTGTGGCGTATAGTAATGAAATGCATGTTGGTTTATTCCTTATAATCTCTACATTACAGTGGTAATATTAGCAAATCTATATGTAACCGGAAGACTGTGAAATACGACAATCAAAACATTACTCTCACTATAACCTTAAATCCCACAAGAGTGATTGTCTATGGAGTGAATAGGTTTTATTGGTACTTATTTAAAGTTGAAATAGTGCTCTGTTCAATAATTAATAGTATAAAACAATGTCATGTTTGTAGTATGTGATAAGATTTTCACGATTTGATAGACTGATTCACGCAAATGGATTAGATGTATAATATAATGTTCTAAGCTGGTTGTGTAAGGAGAAAAAAAAAAACACTTTAAATACGTAACAAAAAGTATTTATTAAATAGGTACTGTTAATCATCATCATTTTCAAAGTCATCTCTAAAAAGAAGTATTTCATCTAAAAAAGATGCAGGTAGCTCAACCTCACTTTGATGCCGTGTCCAAGATAAAAACCATACGACAGACATCACGTGTGCACAGCAGCCGACAGTGCGTCTGCCCACTAAACAATTACAACAATATCCAGCAAGAGCAGCCCTACTGTTAGAAATTGATGGGGTGGTGTCAACTAGTATATAAATATAATAAGTTTTTCTACTAGTGTGCCTTGATTGTATCCTACCGCGTAGAAGATAATTATTTGGACCAAACTCATGGACATGTTGCCGGTATACCTCGATTTTGTATTGTCCAGAGGCCCTGACATGCTCACCATAGTACGAAGGAGATTGCTTAATTTGATAAATTCCTAGAGCGAATAGAATAAAGTTCTGGAATGTCAATTGAGGAAAATTGTCGAGCTCTGGAAGATTAGCATCAATGCTGGCAAATTGCATCCTCACTCTATTCAAATTGTGCATTTCCACGTAGGAGGCTAAATGGTTTGGGGTGTTTAGTTTTGCTTGAGCAATCGCTAGTATCTCTTCAGCATAAAAATTATCACGGATTAATGTATGAAATCGATTTATTAATGCAGCTGCTACTTTTAAGTCAAGCATCAGGTGGGTGGAGCATCCAGCAGCAAAACAGCATTTAAAAACAAGTTTACGGTTCCTTTCATATCTTTTTACACATTTAAAGCCGATACTATTACCACCGCGCACCGTAGTAAAATGTTTTCAAACGCCAAACACACGCACTTTTTTTCCTATCACATTTTTATTAATATTTCATGATTCCGGTTAGATTTTTGTATAATTTTTGGTCAGTTTAATATAATAAGATGGTTACTTTTTTAATGTGTAATACAATTAATATACGTTATCATTTACAAGTGGGCCCAAAAAAATGGTCTCCTTTGGTAAGTAGATGTATTCTGTGAACCGCATTAAGATTTTCACACAAAAACAGAAAAAAAAACAAAAAATTTTGGGGGTTCCCCATACTTAGAACTGAAACTAAAAAAAAAAAAACTTCAAATCCAATCGTGTGGGGTATCTATGGATAGGTCTTCAAAAATAATAGTGAGGTTTCTAATATCATTTTTTTTCTAAACTGAATAGTTTGCGCGAGAGACACTTCCAAAGTGGTAAAATGTGTGTGTCCCTGTAACTTCTAAAATAAGAGAATAATAAAACTAAAAAAAGTATATGATGTACATTACCATGTAATCTTGCACCGAAAATTGGTTTGAACGAGATCTAGTAAGTAGTTTTTTTTTTTACGTCGTATTTCACACACCTATATTGCTTTTATTTTATTTTGTTTATTTTTATTTCTGAATCTATCAATCCGTGGCATCACTGTGGACATCAGAATATCCGCGCTGCAACCTTTATTTTTAAATGTCGCAGCTGAGATAGGAGCCTTTTGGCCTCGTACAGGACTTTCTGCTTTTTTTTAAATTAAATTTGTTTTTTTTATTTTTATTTATGATTTTTTTATGATTTTTGATTTGTGATTTCCAGTGCGAGTCTCAATAAACACTTTTTCTTTCTTTCTTTCATCAAAGCTTTTTAACTGGGTTTCAGGGAATTGCGATTGAGAATTTAAGTTTAGTTGCATTTCATTAATATACGAGTATATACCATATTAATTCTGGCTTCAAATTGTTCCCGCAATGATTTTTACCTCTGAGGCACCCAAAAGGAACATCTTTCATGCTGGGATGAGCATAATTGTTTTTTGACAAATCATAAACCAGCTGCATTTTTGAAAATAAACATTGCTTTTTTAGCAATAGACTAGGTCAAATTCCTAATAGCTTTTATCTCCTTCCTAGACGGGGCCTTGTCTGATTTGGTGGTCATTTTTACAAAAGTGTTAAAATTATCTATGGGGAAAATGCTTACTTTCTGACTAAATGAAATTTATACGTACGTGAAGGATCGTATCATTGCTGGAAAATAAATAAAAATAAATATCTTGCTCATTACACAGGGTAGATAGAAAAGGCCTGACCTGAGTTATCCAAACCACGGCACCAGATCAGTTTCAGGAAATAGAACAGCTATTCAGCATTCGCGTGAGATAAATGTCTCTATAAACGTAAGTAACTATTTGCGCGGCAATTTATGTAAGTTTCAGGGAGATATTCAGTTTTGAGTTTATAATACATAATTTGACCACATCAGATGGCGATCCAGAGCGAACTGCCCGAGGCTTCGGACACGATGAATGGTGCGGGCGCGCGCGTCGGGCTCGGTCACCATCCACCGATTTCCAATACGGGTAGGAAAAACAGACGAACGGACAAGCCAAATTAAAACTACCCCATGTTTTTTGTGAGCAAAGATCGAACAACAGCTTGTGGGCAACGCACATTCTGTTTTTTTAATGTTTCTATTGAACCTCTGAATTTCCTCCTTCTGGATATTTTTCAACATAGGTTGATGCCAAATTGACACTGTTATACAGCCATGTAGCCACGGATATATCTACGTCTTCTACCTCTACGACTTTCTCAACGGCATAGCCCTTTCCTTTTGTTGTCATTTGTCCAGCATTTGGTAGATCATGTTTCGGGGGGCATTTCCAATTTATGGTATCTAACGGAGTAATACCTTTTTTATGTAATGATGGTGCATTACATAAAAAATATATAATTCCGTTAGTCCGTGAGAACCTGCAAACTTGAGTACCTATTGTCGAAGAACAATTTATAGTTCATATTTTCTGGAATACTGCTTGATAAGCGCATTTACTGCTCAGTCACAAGCTGATTTGGGAGCGAGCAACGAGTAGATTCTAGAAAAAAAATCGACTGTAGCCCCCCGCATAGACCTCAAAATCATATGTCAGCCCTGACGCACCACTCAAAACAAAAGCCTGATGCCATTTGTGTCGTTTTTAGGGTTGCTGTTTTTAAAACTAGACCTTGATTTTGTTAGTGTTACTTGCTCGTCAATTGCCTGTACTAAGTGTAAAAGTACTCTTCTCTAGGTAAAAGCAACAATCTCTCGCGAATTTTGTTTATAAGAGGTCTGATTCATTGCAACTTGTTAATTTGGGGTAATTAATCGGTACAGTGTCGTCATTATTAGTAAAATGAAGAAACCAAGACAATTCTTCAAAGCGATTGCAAGTATAACATTACTTACTTATTGGTGTGAAGGTCGAACAGATTTTTCAGTAATGTCGAGTATTGGGGAAATGCATGACATACTCGTACATATAAATTAGTACACCTATAAACTTTCAAATTTTTTGCCTGTCATTTCTGTTGCCAACACCCGCGTTTGCTCTGTATAACGACTGATCTCTTGAGTTGTACATTCAATAGTTTCTTGAGATTTTTTTTTTAAACTGAAAAGGTATATCTAAATCTTAAATTTCTTGAAGAATTTCACAGTTCACTACTTCACGGTAATGTCACTTTTCACCACAGTTCATTCATTTGCATAAGTTAGTTTGTTTTTGTTTTATGTCGTTTAGGTTCATGCAGGTTATCACTGGAAAACGGTTTCACTTGTCAGTTTGAGTAAATTTTATACATAAAGATAATTGGCAGATGTTAGAAACCAACCCTCAACACAACCACAGTTTTACTGCTAACCATGTTGACGACTTTGCAACATTTATAAATGAAAGAAACCTTTCCCTAGATTTTTTAAGTATTGAAAGGATATCAGATGAATCAGATCACTACTGGATTGGATTACAGCTCAGACAGCTCATTTTGGAAGTACAAAGACTACAAAACATTAAAAATGGAGTTACCCCTTGCAGTATGCTTATTAAAATAAGGAACAGGCGATACTGATGAATGATTTAAGTAAGTTTTTGAAGTAAACAAAACAAAATTAAAAAATATGCAAAGCTAAATAAATGTAATAAATATAAGAAACAACAAAAAAACAGTTCCAATAATATTAAACTAAGGAAAGAACGTGGTTTTCTTATGAATAAATTAAAAAACTATCAAATTAAATTAGAAGACAGTAAGAACATTTATGAGTTTGACACTCAACATTTACAGTCTGAAATTCAGGTACTAGAAGCATCACTACAGTGACTCTATACTAAATATGTGAGGTCTGAAAAACAAATTCAAGAGCACATTCTTGCTGCAAATGAGTTAGTGGAAATGTGCAACTCTAATATACTAGATAAAGTGGACCCGCTGACTCCCAGCAGCCCTCAATCATCATTGCAAAAAACAAAACAATATTGGCACTCCTCTCCAGCCTGAGGCAACGGAGGACCGGTACCAGTTGGGAAGTGCTCAGGTCTCTATAACCAATCAAGTTACACCAGATATTGAACAAGGTCCATTGCAAGTGGTTCAGACAGAAGCTAATTCTCTCCCTTGCTCCATTATGTTTTCTGATAGTTTTGGAAAAGGGTTAGGTAAATTACTTAGCAACAACCTGAGTCATTCTTCTCAAAACTATTGCATGCCTCAGAATTCCTACAAACAAATAATGTCTTCATTAACTAGGAAGGAATATGATCCTAATGCCACTATTACTGTACATAAAGGTAATAGTTTTAATGTTAAAAAAGATGATATTACTGATTGTGTCACAGAACTATTGAAGATAAATTGTAAGAAAATAATTTTGTGTGCTTTTCCATATTTTGAGCAATTTGTCAAATAGGCAAAACAACTACATTCACATGTTAAATAATAACATGCATTTCTTAGTTAGATTTTTTGTTGATAAGTTAAGGTCGACTAGGGATACTCGTACTGTGTATCTGCCCATTAGTTTTAGACGTCAAATAGCTAGGCTATTAGCTTTTAATATTAACCCAGACATAATTAGTATGTCTCAGTCATCTACAATTAGCACCACAATTAGTAATAGTACTAATGTTAAGGTGGTTAGCTCAAATAGTTTAAACTAGTTTGTAAGACAACAGAAGGTACCTCTTACAGTATAGTTACACTTAATAACAAAAAGGTATTTTCTAGCACTAACATAGTTAACTGTACAAAAGGGGCTAAGCAGAAATCCTTGAAATTATTTCATCAAAATATTCAATTCGGAATTACCTTGACTGAATCTGTGTTCGACCTTTTACATTTTTTCGCAATATGGAATTGCTGAATTGCATTGCACGAGAATTCAAGCGCCCTCGCGGGACTACGAAGCTGGCAAAATTCCAAAGTCCTAGTATACTCTGGACTTCTTTCAAACTTACCTTGGTGGCTTTTGCCATTTTCGATGTTCTCGATTGCAATAAGCGAACCTTTACTGGTAGTAATTTGAGATTTTGCCAAGGGTCCCATAATATCCCCAGATACTCGATTGACTGCCGAGGAATCAATACAGACTTCTGAAAGTTTATTATAAAGCCAAGGGACTGCAAAAGTCTTACCGTTAAGTTCGCGTGACTTAGCAAAATTTCTCGATTCTGATTCGCCAGGAGAAAATCGTCGAGATATACCAGCAATCGTACTCCTTGGTCTCTTAGGATCTGCGCGATCCAATTCGTCAGACGTCAAAAACCTTCGGAGCAGTTGCCAAACCGAAGGGAAGGCAGGTCATTTGCCAAAGTTGGTCCGATACTATTAATCTTAGGAAACGTCTGTGTCCTGGCGCGATTGGCAGGTGAAAATATGCATTTTTCAGGTCTATTTTCACCAACCAATCCTGTGGTTGGAAGAAGTCGGGGCTTTGTACATGTTCACCAATCGAAATTTGTCTATTTATTTTGACATAGTTGTTCAGTAATTTTAAATTGAAGACCGGGTGAAACGAAGACGTCGCTTCCTTTTTTGGTACAAGAAAAATTGTTGAGACAAAGCTCGGAATCAATTAAGCTTTTTCTAACACCTCTTGATCTACTAGCTTCTTTAATTGGATTAAGATTTCTTATGAATTTATTGTGTGAAATCTTTTGGGAATCCTCAAGAGATGAACAAGCGGTGGTTTGCTTAAAAAGGGGATCCGATAGCCCGATATTATCATTAGTATATATAAAGGTGTCCCTAATTTCCTCCACACACTTACCCGATGTTTGATTCTTCCGGCTTGAAACCGTTGATGACAGTCAATCGACTCGTTTATCACGCCGTCCCAGGGTACTACGTTTCTTACCGTATCGTGTTTCTTCGGTGTGACGAAAAAACTCTTCTGCCCTTCTCTTTCGTCCTTGCGCAGGATTAAAGCCACTATTAGTGGAGGGGCGATATTTTGCACTGTTGCGCACAGGCACTATATATTTCCGAACTCCTTGTGTGGCCTTCTTTGGACAGAAGGTTTATACGATCTACCCTGCGAGTATAATTTAATGGGTGCAACACAAATGCTGTCTATTTTACTTAGGTCAAAATGTATGGCGTCAAATTCAACAAAATGGTTTGCACAGTAAATATGGCCAGGATGATGAGTTTGCTGTCAAGCTAAGACATATTATCGCACTTGCTTATTTACCCCAAGAAGAGATACCACATGATAAATTGAGAGAAGAAATGTTACCCGACGATGCAAATGATATCACCAACTGGTTTGGAAAATATTATGTTTGGGGAAATATTAATTCTCGTGAGATGGTAAATAATAAATTACTTATAGCACGCTCGTCACCGATGTTTCCACCTTTACTGTGGTCTGTGTTTCAAAATGGCACACAGACGGAAGATGGAACACGTGGCTTGATAAGCACAAACGGGGTCTTTATGCTACCATAGAATTTTTATTTAAGGAGCAAGCTATAACAAATAGGACAATAGAAAAGGCAAACGCGGGATTGGGAAGACCTACTCCACAAAAAAGAGGCAAAAGGGATGATAATGCGATTGAAAAAATATTAAATAGTAAAAACAACATGGATTTTAGACACTATTTTATTAGTTTCTCCGTGCAATTGCAATTCACACAAAATATTAAAATGTACATGTATAAGATTTAAATGTGGTTTATTAGTAAATTTTGTGTTATTCTTGTATTCTATTTAAAAAGTATTCAGTATATTGATATTACGATACTATGAATATGCGATGCGTAGAAGAACGCTCGATCAAACAAACATTCGATATTTTGAACACTAGATGTATTGAGTGTACGATATATTGAATGTTCGATTTATTAACCATTCGATTTTAAGAACGTTCGAGTATTTAAATGTTCAATTTATAGTGGTCGATAAATTGATATTCGAGTATTTGGCATTCGATTCGATTTGGCATAGTACACACATTAAATCTACACACGTACCTGCTTTTTTTTTTTTTTTTTTGGGTGGGAAATCATCAAATGACTCCCCCCGCTCTGGGCAGAGCGAGAGGGAGTGTCAGACTTTTACTGACTAAAACCCACCCGTGTTCCTTCCGTTGCCTATGTGCTGGGGCCGCGATATCCCTTTCGGACAGACCCGCAACCCCAGCAGGCATTGGTCCTTCCGGACCCCGTCAGTTGGTGCTGACATCCCTTTGAGGCGCGCGTGGAACACAACGCGCCGTCGACCCGGGCCTGGTCCTTATCGGACGGCGAGCTGCCCATCGCTCACCGTCCGCAGGCCCGCGCCTACGGTGGCCGGAAGTCAGCTTGTGACTCCCGACGCCCGGGGCGTCTCCTGCGGCGACTAGGGGCGCGAGGGCGTGCAGCTTCAATCTCCCTCGCGCGCTCCGCCTCCTCCTTCGCGAGCATAACTGCTTCGCAGAAGGAGGTGACGGCCTCCCATGCACTCTCGCTCCGGACCATGGCCTGAACCAGGGCCGGACGCGAGAGATCGCCGCCGCCGATCGCCTCCGTGAGGACACGGCGGTGCTCCGCCCAAGCCGGGCAGACCTCCACCGTATGCTCCACCGTGTCCTCCGGGCGATCCACACAATGGTGACACCCGGGCGTTTCCTCCCGCTTGATCCTGAACAGGAACCTCCCGAAGCAACCGTGTCCGGTGAGGACCTGCGTCAGGCGGAAGGTGAGGACGCCGTGGCGCCTCTCTAGCCACTCCTCAAAGAGGGGACTTACCGCCGCAATTGTGGCGTGCCCAGCGCTGGGTTGCGACAATCGCACACTCCATGCCGCCATGAGATCCCGCCGGAGCTCTGTCCGCTGTGCCGCGATTTGTTGCGGCAGCGACTTAACGAAGTATTTAGGTAGTTTACGCGCGAATTCTTTTTTACGTAAAATGTTGACAACATCTGGATTTAGCATGGGGTACGTTTTGGAATGGGCAACTAGCTTCAACTTTCTGACTAACTGACGCGACTATTTGCCAATTCAAAAGTGCCTGTAAATGTTTTAATTGAAATAAATGCTTTGAGTTTGAGTTTGGTAAATGCATCCATGAAAAACAAGACGCATTTTCCATCATTTCTGAATGCGCAAATTATTCATTTTGGCTAATTTAACTATCATATTATTAGACAGAAATTTGAACTGAAAATTATTCATTTAATTAATTAATTTTAACACAAAAAGCTAACACATTAAATATTTACTTAATAAAGACGCATTTGCCTCAAATGGGGAAAATGCGTCTAAAATACAGATGAAAAAAAAAACACTCAATATGAATGTTATCTAAGATTCCGGCGAAAAAATCACTGCTAGAACTTTGTTAAAAAATAGTCGTCTACTCCTACCGCAAGCCGCGATAAAGAACTTTGTTCCAATATAAACAGCCATAATTTTCTAAATTTCCTGAATAAAGAATGTAAATAATTTAATTCGCGTTTTGTTTTTCTCAGTAATTGTCAAGCGGAAGCGAACCGATTACTATTTTATTTTATTTATTTATTTACGAAAAATTTAAATAACTTGAGAACATTAGGTAAAAAGTGCAAATTTGAAAAAAGAAAATAAGCCGAAATACGACAAAAAAAAGAGGCGCTTCTTTGGTTTTGCACACAAGCGCTGCCAATGGTCGGCGCGGCCCTGACTGTCTGCAACGTGCTGTCGGCTGTCTATTGTAGGCAGCGTGGGACGAGAAAACAAGGATCACATCATCAGCAAACGCCTGACAGTATACTTCCAATGCCGTCATTTTTTTGAGAGTGAGTCTAGGATTAGGTTCCAAAACGTCGGACCGGCTATTGAGCCCTGGACGCATCCTTTTGTGGTACCCTTTTTACTTGACGCTCTGGCGTAGTTGACCCTGATGTATCGACCCAGGTATGAGGCTAGGAGAGTGTAGAGTATTTTGGGCATTTTTTTCGTAACATTTGCATTCTGAGGGCGGGCCACCACGCGTTGTCGAAGGCCCCCTCTATATCCAATGATACTAAAAGCACTATCTTTTAGTTCAGACCTTATGCTGTTCAGCCCTCAGGGTTCGGGACCTCCGTTACTCTGTCGGGAGTGATGGTGTTTTCCTACAGTATTGCCTTAAAATTGGTGCTAAAATCTAACCACTTAGCCTTCCTGGTGTTATACCGCATGATTTTTTTTACCGTCTCGAAAAAAATAGGGTATATAGGTGAACGGAGTAGAAGCCTATGGCACAGTTTTTTCTTTTTTCTTTTTTAACTATATAAATTTCGAAATTCAAATCATACGCAGGGTGCGTATGCTCAATGCTCGGAATTTATCAATGAATTCGTAGCTGTCCTTAGCGGCCGATAGGTAGTCGCCGCACTTGCCGTCGGCCTCTTTGATATCCTTTCGCAGGCGCACAAGCCGCTCGCGCAACGCCCGCCCGCCCGCGTGGTCAATGCTACTAAGCAAATATTCCCGGGTATGGCTTCTGTTCCACTTACACAACACACCATATTATTCTCGAGACGGTAAAAAAATTCAGCCGGTATATGCGTGTGAGATCGGTTTTAGTGGCTCTAGCGCTTTTTCTAGGCGTAATGAAAACGTGATCGCGTTGTGGTCGGATGTTGTTATGTTCCTATCCGCAGGCCATTCCTCGAGCCGACCCAAGAGCGACACACTGCACGCGGTAACGACGACTATACTTTGGTTTAGCCTGTTTCCTCTGTATACTTCGAAGGTCGGGGTTTGGCCCATGTTGAGGATCTGAAGTTTCTGTTCGGAAAGGAAGGCGTTGTACGCTGTCCCGCGGTGGTCTTCGCTGTTGCTTCCCCACCACTGACTCCTGATGCGTTCACGTCACCCCCCACTAGGATGTTAGACGTCTGTGATCTTGTAATTGCCTCTTCGTTTTTACGAGGTAAGGGTCACCCTCAAAGTAGACGGATATCACACCAAACTTTAGCTGACCCGCCTTCAGTAAGATGAGTGTAACGTTTTCAGCTACAATTTGGGGGTTGGTAATGACCTCCAGATTATTTCCAAACACGACGATTGCCGCCCTTCCTGTTTATTACCCGTTCAAGGTGCACTGGATGACTTGTTTGCATGATTTTGTTTCATAACACCTGTCCTTCCAACATAGGGTTCCTGGACAAGGGCAATTGAGACCCCCATCTGTTCGGCTGCATGGTGGAGTTCAGCTGTCGAATTTGGACCGCTGTAGGTTAGCTTGGATGAATTTCAGCCTACCTGTTGATCCTCTTGCGCTTCGTGACGTGACTGATCCATTATCCCCGTCGTTGCCCTTAGCAATAAGAGACGCGTAACCTAGCTATATTATTAAATTTTTCTCTTTCACACTTCTTTGACACTCTGTGCTGAAGGCTGAGTGAACCGAGTCTTTTCCTTCTCTCACTACTCTAATGCAAATGCAGCGGGCGGTCCGGCAGAAGCTCTTACTGGGCAGTCTCTCCCAGTATGTGCCTCGCCGCAATATCCCGCGGTATCTTTAGCCAGTTTGTCCAGCTTCGCTTCGGTTTTAGTCTCGGGGAATAGAAGATGAGCAATGGCTGGCTCCGCCGGTGTTTTGGGCTCTTTTTTTCATTTTATCCACTGCTTGGCGCAGCCGCTGGAGCGTGTCCAGCTAGTTCGAAACACTGGCCACGTTTGATCCTAGCTTTGAGGCCCGCCCGGAGGCGGGCACATCCTCATTCCTGCTTTTCTCCTGCCCTGAGTGGATAAACTTAGTTAAAGTCTCGATCGCCCTCTTGTTTTCGGCGATTTCCCTTAAGGGCTGCTCGGTTTCATACCCTAGCTAGTTTCTGATATCTTTGGCCTCCTTTAGGGTTCCAGATACATCGTTTCGAGCAAGGCTCAGCTCGGTGGTAAGGCTATGTTATATTTTATGTATTTCCTGAAGGTGAAACCTCTCCACTTTGACGAGTTCATGGGCGTGTCGAGAGCGCTCCTTCTCCAGGTTATATTTGTGCTTTGCTCGCGAGTCGGACACGGACAAGACGATCTCGTACAGCCCTTGAAGGCTGTCCTGACAAGTCGTCCTGTACTCCTACTTCATATTTCCCGAGGACTCCAAAGCGTCCTTGCCGTTTTGTAGGAGCTTGTTGGCCTCCCTTGTCGCCATGTCCATTTCCATACCAGTCCTTCTCCTCGGTGTGCTGTAGAGGAGACTGACCCCTTTACGCGCCTGGTGATCGGTGACCGACAATGACACCGTGCTTCCTTCGTCGGATAAAATTTGACTAGGCGGGGGTTGCCCAGTTGTCAGTCTACTTTTGACGCCGCCATCGCTACTGCCTCAGGTAACTCGGGTATGGAACAGTTATCGACGGAAGACGCCTGGCTTCCCTGACATGTTGTTTCTCCAGCAGCAGGTTCCGACGCTGTTCTTGACGCCTCAGGCCAATAGTCAATCTCTCTCAACTCAATCTCGCCCCATAGGGGCGAAGATAACTGTTTCGTAAGCCGCTCGGACGTTGTGGATTTCGCAGCGTTCTTCAGGACTTCTCCGCAGCTGACTAACGCGTTGTGGAGACATTTGATATAGACGACATTTTATAGTGGTTATAAATTTGTAGAAATTTATTATATACAATGTCGCTCATAGTCATGTGCCCGCCCGTATTTTTGTGAATTCTACTTATCTTTAATACTTTTTTTTTTATTTTTTTCTTATTATTTTACAATGCATTTGCTCGAAAAGAGCCTTTTCCAAGCAATAAATTAGTGCGGAAAGTGTCACTTTTTTCACTAGTGCTTTTTACTTTTCGTTTTTTTTTTTTTTAATTTTTGTGGCCGTCGTCAGCCCAGAGTTTTTATTATTTGAGAAAAGTTTTACAAATCAGGTGATGATGATAACGATGACGATGGCGATGGCGATGACGATATCGATGGCGATGGCAATGGCGGAGTCAAAGTCAAAGTCGAAGTCGATTTCGATGTCGATGTCGATGTCGAAGTCATGAATGTTGTTTTTATCATTTATACGTCGTAATATGTAGATGATAGGTAGTCGCCTATGATGTGTACATCATATGCGAGTACCGTAAGGCTCGCTCCTTTTTTTTTTTTTTCCTCGCACTATGCATAGTAAAACGTTGTATGATACATGCGTAAGATGATTTCCGACTCGTGTCGACTTATACACTCGCTCGCTACGCTCGCTCGTCAATAAAATGCCACTCATCGGAAATCACCTACCTTCCGCACTTATAGCATAAATAACTATTTCAATATCCTTCGATATATATCGAGTATATGTTACACTTGTGTTTTTTAACACAAACAAAGGCACCCACTCGGTTCGAACTCAAGCAGGTGCTTTCCTATGTGTAAATAATTTCATCACCACTGCTCTCAAAACGGTGAAGGAAAACATCGTGAGAAAACCGACATGTTGTAGAACCAAAAAATCGAAGACATGTGACATCTACCTACCCGCACTGGGCCCGCGTGGTAGATTGTAGCCCACTCCCTCTCGAAAAGAGGAGGCCTGTGTGAACATTATAGTCTGATTATGTATGTTATGTATGTCGGGCATGTGGCCCACACTCCGCTCGGCGCTTGACGTGGCAACACGTCGTGTCCGGGTTCGCAGCAAGTCAATCATCATCCTGAGGATGCCTCGTTGAGAAGTGAAACACGTGTCGATTTCTTACAGGGTTCTTTATGACTCCTTAAGATCAGTTAAGCGGATTAGGTTACTAAATATACGTTGTATTGTATATTAGGATGAAAATAGTATAGATAGGTCAATACAGAGTGAGGTACCAGCTATTGATGAAGTGTCAAGTCAAAACTCAAATAATAACTCCAAGTGTTGAGTCACGTAATGAATCTGAAGAAGAGTTCATGATACAAATACTGAAGATCAAACTCAGGAAGAACAAATATGAAGATTAAGACCAAGAAACCAGATTAGACAGCCTGAATGGCATAAGTATTACAGGACAGATGCTTATCCATACTATACACGGTTAATTTTAGATCGTTCTGGAACCGAAAGCCATAAAATCGATCATCGAACTCTAAACGATTGGAACTATTATTTTCAATAAATTACAATTAAAAAAAAACACGTTAATTCTATTTTTTTTTTTTTTTGTGAAATAATGAGAACTCGAAGTATCGCTTCCTGACAGGCATGTGCAACAGGCCAGTGCATGCATATATGCGACCTCTTCCAATACGCCCCCTTAATATATTTACGCTTCGTATAATCACTTCTGTACTTATCAGTACTCGGTACATAAAATTAAATAAATCACCAACACTTCTGTGTCCGACTGTACTACGCTGTACCCAATAGTAGAATACAAAAACAGAAGAAATCTAACAAAATAAAGTATGCATAACGAAACTAAATTTAGAAAATTATCTGTTACACAAAGCACAAAAAAAAAAAACATAATACATCAAAACGTCTAACTACTCATCGCCCCCTTAATAGAATAATTTGACAGGGATAAATCCTTTAAACTCTCTAAGCTTCGGGCTGTGAACACTTTTAGTTAAGATGTCCGCTATCATCATATCAGTTGACATGTACCTTATTTCAACTTTGTTAGCTAGTACACATTCACGAATAAAATTATACATCTATATGCTATATATACGTATATGTCTACATGCTTTGTTCTATTATGCATCATTTTGTTAGCTGCAATTTTATGCGCCGACTGATTGTCATTATAAATTACTACTGCTTTACTATCTACAGCTGTCAAACTGTTCAGTAAACTACGTAAATAAAGAGCTTCCTTCGAAGCTTGACTGAATCCTACGTACTCTGCCTCTGTGGAGGACAAGGATACTTTCGCTTGCTTCCTACTCTCCCATGACACTATATTTTTACCTATCTTGAAAATTAATCCTGTGAAAGATTTTCTATCAAGTGCCCCTCCCCAATCTGCATCAACATCTTCCTAAAAGTAAGACAAAGGTTAGACGTACCCTTCAAATACCTTAAGAACCGTTTCGCACATTTAAAGTGTATTTCGTCATAACACGAATTAAATTGTGAAAGTACACTCCCCGCATGTGCTATGTCTGGTCGCGTATTACAGGCTTAATAGTTTAGACACCCTATTATGCTTTGATATGGCAGATTTCTATAGGAATTTGTCGATCTTTCTAATTTCATACCGACTTCCATTGGGGTTGAAACTGGCTTAGCGTCTGCCATGTTAAAGTCATTCAAAATTTCCGAAATGAACTGTTGCTGATCTAGACAAATAACATCTTTATCTCTTCTCAGCCTCATGCCTAAAACATGCCTAGCTGCGCCTAAATCTTTCACTTTAAACTTATCAAGCAAATCGGTTTTTTAACCGACGAAAAAAAGGAGGAGGTTCTCAAGTCGACACGTATATTTTTTTTTATGTATGACCACGCATAACTTTTTATTGAGTAGTCCGATTTAAACGATTCTTATTTTATTGGGGAGGGTGGGTATACCTCGAAGTTGGTCCTATGTAAAATTGAAAAGTAAAATCCACCCTTAAGGGTAAAAAAATTGGGGTTAATTGATTTTTCACCTGCTGAATTTTCAATTGCGAACCGATTCTGTTGTAATTTCGCGCACATGTTGTAGTTCTGATGACACAACTATATAAAAAAGACCTGGACCTGGAGTTGATCTGATGATGGAGACGAAAGACAGTTGCGAGAGCTCCTCAGCAGTTTGCAGCAGCTACATAGTGTTTGGGCTTATTTCATTCACCTTGATGAGAACTTTAGACCTAGCTGGGGTATGATCGTCATCGAGGGTCTGACGATGGAGACTGCTGAGGAAATTCCTTACTTGAGGAAAATAATTGTGTTGTCTAGTATTAAAATCCGCAAGATCCAAAAAAGTAAATTTTGCAATAAATGGCTTTTTTTCTTTAATAAAGTTACAAATACTATATCATTTTATATAAATTAAAGTAAAATTACTTTTAATATTTCTGGGAGTTATCAAGTTAAATTGTTTTTAGATTTTAAATTATACAACTAATAAAAGATTAAAAAAATAGATGTAGCGGTTATTAATACTGAGTTATGGATCTGGCGGAGTTTGTTACTCAGCTCAATGGATGTAGCGGATTTTGACATTTACTTTCTTATTATACAGGATGTTATAAAGAGTAACTTGAAACTAAAATTAAACGCAAAAAAAATAAAACTAATGATTGTCGTTAGGAATTATAGTCTTTGAGGATTTATAAATAAAACTTTTTTCGTATTATTAAGAAATTTTATGTAAAGAAATTAGTTAAATAAAGTTTTCACTTTCTTCTAGTGCAGCACACTGAAGGTACTCATGTTCTTCAAATTGGTCATTAGTTTCTTCTACATCTTTATAATATTTTAAACTGTTAATAGTTCTCCAATCTTCACCGAAATGCTTCTTCAAAAGGTTTGCTACATCAAGTATTTTTTTAAAGTTCACTTTGTTTCCTCTTCGCAAAATTGCAGGTGCACTCTGGTTCTAACAACAAACATATTGTCGTTCGTGCCTGCCGGTCTACGTCAGCGTTTGCTACATCTTTAGAAATTACTCCCCACCAATTCTTATTCTCCAAGTAATTTCGCACCAAGAACTTGCAGTTTGGGTACTGACGATTCTTTCTGCTTCTTGATACCACTTATACCAACTTCAGCTGACATAATTGAAATTTCGTAAGTTTTACAGGCACACAATTAATATTCAAACCACTCAACTTATTTAATTATACGCACTATCAGAAAAAAACCTCAGCACACTCCTGGGCGCATAACCAAATAGAAAACAGAAGGCAATAATGAGCAGTGATCTGTTAATTAGTATATTTCGTGGTCAATATTTTTACACAAGTGACAAGGTTCATAAAAAACATATGCCGTAACAATATTAATATATCAGTGACAGGCATGTGCAACAGGCCAGTGCATACATACACCACTAACTTTTAATTAGTACAAATACTTAAAGGGCTCATTGTAGAAGGTCTTGTTATTATACAGGGTTACAGGGAAAGTCGTACTGAATATTAAAGGATGTTATTATTCAGGTCATTTCTGATGAATTTGATTCTGAAATAAAATGTACGAAACCTAACCGATATGGAGATATTCAATTTTAAAGATTATTTTTTTAAATCCTTTATTTTTTGGCTTTTAGTCGTTTTCTTTGGGATTAGAGAGCTCCTACAGTCGGTTTTTTTGATGTATCTAGTTAGAAGACATGTCCATTAATAAAAATGATCAACAGAAACTGAACCTACTACTAACAGCTTAAAAAACTGCTCGACAACGGTTAGCATTAATTAATTTTCTAATAGTGTTCTTAAATTTGATAGGCTTTTAAAAAAAAATTGTATGGAACTTATTCTGCAAATAATTTTATAAACTTCTACGTCTCTTTAGCTATTCAAAAAGATATAACACTTTATTATAAATAGGCTATTAAATAGGCAAAACATTGCCCAAATAACAGTTAAGGTAGCAGAGGGTACATTTTTAGTTTGAGGTAAAAGTAGCTAAAATACGTAAAAAAAACAAACTATGTCAGTCTGACGTACTAGAACAGAACCAGTTTCTCGTAGTCTTCGATAAACTCTGCCAAATACGCCAAAATCAGGTATTTGGCGAGTAGGATACCGTAGCATGTATTCATACTATTCATTGCGTGCACGCAACGACACTCCTTCGTCAAATCCATAACACATTAGAATGTCAGCATTTTCCTCGTTGGTAAATGTTGCCATGTTCACAACACAAACCAAAGTACCTTGGTCTGGCAAGGAAGAAGATCCACGGTTTGACAATTCAAACATTCAAAATGACTTGAATTTTCAAATTTATCTTTAAGTTTATGCGGCAATGCCATTGGGAACGTGGGAGTTCATTTGGCGGATTTTATTCATTGTTTGGATAGATTCAGTCAATTCCAAACCGCGAGTTTCAAGCTTTTTAATACTTTCTAGTATGTCCATGGCCCTTGACGGGGCACAGGTGTGGGTGCGTGTTCTCTAAGGCTGCGACCGGCCCGCCAACTGAACGCGTCCCAAAGGGTCATGATACCGCACAGTTTCCCGTGAGGCGGTGAGGCTTCTTGCCGGGCTACTGCCATGGGCTCTGGACGCAAAAGTCCTCGCGCACATCTGGGAGTGGCGCGAGGAGACGAAACGCCGGGGCGTAACTCCGCTGCCGTGAGAAATCGCGGCACAGCGGACAGAGCTCCGGCGGGATCTCATGGCGGTATCGAGACTGCGATTGTCGCAACCCAGCGCTGGGCACGCCACAATTGTGGCGGTAAGTCTCCTCTTTGAAGAGTGGCTAGAGAGGCGCCACGGAGTCCTCACCTTCCACCTGACGCAGGTCGTCACTTACGGTGGAGGTCTGGAGGTTGGCGGAGCACCGCCGTGTCCTCACGGAGGCGATCGGCGGCGGCGATCTCGCGTCCAGCCCTGGTTCAGGCCATGGTAAGAAGCGAGAGTGCATGGGAGGCCGTCACTTCCTTCTGCGAAGCAGTAATGCTCGCGAAGGAGGAGGCGGAGCACGCGAGGGAGAGGAAAGATTCGCGCCCTCGCGCCCCTAGTCGCCGCAGGAGACGCCCCGGGCGGCGGGAGTCGCGAGCTGACTTCCGGCCACCGTAGGCGCGGGCTTAAGGATGGTGAGCAATGGGTAGCTCGCCGTCCGATAAGGACCAGAACCCTGGCAGGCATTGGCCCTTACGGACCCCAGTTGGTGCTGACACCTCCTTGAGGGGCGCGTTGTGTTCCACGCGCCCCTCAAGGAGGTGTCAGCACCAACTGGGGTCCGTAAGGGCCAATGCCTGCCAGGGTTGCGAGTTTGTCCGAAAGGGATATCGCGGCCCCGGCACACAGGCAACGGAAGGAACACGGGTGGATTTTAGTCAGTAAAAGTCTGACACGCCCTCCCGCTCCGGCCAGAGCGGGAGAAGTTATTTGATAATTTCCCACCATTAAAAAAATAAAAAATGGTAGTAAGCCGGATTCTTTTGTATCGAAGTTCCGTTATGTTGTACTACCAGTTGGGCCTATTCTAGTAACATTATTTTAAGATTTTATGAACATACCTAGTAGATGATATACCTTTTTGAATAGCTAAAGAACTTTATACAATTATTTGCAGAATAAGTTCCATACAATTTTTTTTTTAAAAGCCCATTAAAGTTAAAACACTATTAGAAAATTAATTAATGCTAACCGTTGTCGAGCAGTTTTTTAACCTGTTACGAGGGTCATTCAATAAATACTTAGCCTACAAAAAGTAAACGAAAATTTTGGAAAAGTGGGAATTTATTTTTCAACATAGTCTCCTTTTAGTTCGATACACTTAGCCCAGCGATGCTCCAACTTTTTTAATCCGTCCGAAAAATAGTTTTTGTCAAACTCTGCAAAATAGGCCTCCTTGGCGGCGATGACCTCCTCATTCGATCCATATCTATTCCCGGCGAGTGATTTTTTCAGATTAGGAAACAGAAAGAAGTCACAAGGGGCCAAATCTGGAGAATACGGTGGATGGGGCAGCAATTCGTAGCGTAATTCGACCAATTTGGCCATGGCAACGGCAGACGTGTGAACCGGTGCGTTGTCGTGGTGAAACAGCACTTTTTTCTTCGCCAGATGGGGTCGTTTTTTCTTTAATTCGGCGTCGAATCGACCCAATAAATCGGCATAGTAAAGCCCTGTAATTGTTTTACCCTTCTCGAGGTAATCGATGTAGATCACACCTTGTGAATCCCAGAAAATGGTGGCAATAACTTTTCCGGCCGATTTTACAGTTTTCGCCTTCTTTGGAGCACGTTCCCCGGTCTGGATCCATTGTTTTGATTGCTCCTTGGTCTCTGGTGTGTACCAGTGGATCCAGGTTTCATCGACGGTCACAAAACGACGCAATAACTCCGCTGGATTCCGCTTAAACAGCGCCAAACACGTCTCCGATGTGGTCTCACGGTTGCGCTTGTTTTCTGGTGTGAGTAAACGCGGCACCCATCGCGCCGACAGCTTTCTCATGCCGAGTTCCTCGTGAAGAATATGATGCACTGTTCCTTCTGAAATGCCTACAGTCTCAGCTAGCTCCCGAACCTTCAATCGGCGATCTGCCAATACGAGATCATGGATTTTTTTAATGTTTTCCTCCGTAGCAGCTGTTTTCGGTGCACCTGGACGTGGTTCATCAAAAACCGACGTACGGCCACGTGCAAACTCGTTGAACCAATTCTTGACGGTGGCCATCGATGGAGAAGAGTCACCATACACAGCATCCAAGCGCTCTTTGATTTCGATGCGCGTTTTCCCTTCCAAATAGTGTTGCAACAGAACTCTGCTTCCGCTTCCGCAACTGCAGAAGTTCCGCATTTTTTTTCACTTCCGTTTCTGCTTCTGGTTCCGCAAACTTTATAACAGAACTCTGAACGGAAGCGGGGAGAAAGCAATGAGGAGCGGTGCAGCAGACGCGACGGCGGCACGGCGCGGGCGGTTGCGGGGGCCGCGCGTGGACGAATGACACGAGCGTCGAGCGTCCAGGCGCGCGTGCTGCCGATAATTGCCGAATCCCTTCCGCGTATTTTGGGAGGGAGGGGCGCGCGGTAAACATAAACAAACGACAAAACGTGTCACAACGAGTTCGTTCGTTTATTTAATTATTGTTTTTAGTTCACTATGCGCATCTCCGCGCCCCGTGACTTTGAGTAGTGACATTTTCAGTTGTTTTTTCTTCTGTTATTGTTTGCTTGATACCTAGTTGGGTTAAAATCATTTAAAATGACCATTTTGATTGCAAAATTTGTCCACACCCGATATTTTATGATACAGTTATTTTTACTATGTAAAAACTACCTATTAGTACTCTGATGTATATTATCTAACTATATAACACACACATCTATATCTGTTGAGCATAATAAATTCTTTATATTGCTTTGTTCTCATCAAAGTCGGATAATCTCCATACAAAATAATTTGTCCTCTTCACGGGCTACGTTACAAAAATCATCTGAATAAATTTATTAGCTACAGTATTTACTTATTCATGAACTTTTTGCCAAATCGTTGTTGGTGGCCCTTGATTACGGTTAAAAATATTTTTTATTAATTACTTAAAATATTTAAATTTTGGGTTCAAAATAATGTCCATTATTTTGATCATTTTTGTAACGCCCAATTTGGTAATATATAGAATTTGTAAAATGGCAACACTCAAACTATAACGAGCCAATCACATGCCAGAATCTAATATGAGTCGGCCATTTTGTCCTCGAGTGAAAATAGTGAATGACGTGTGTTTTTTTGTCGGCGAGAAAAATTCCAATTATAAATTATCTGTTTTGTTTTGTTTCTAACAACGCAGGTAAGTGAACACTTATATTATTAAATTAAGCAATTAGGTACTTTATTGTTGACATTTATTGAAATGCTAGGTGGTTGTAACTCATTGCGATTTCTGTTTGGCTTAACGTATTTGAAATTACTTTCAAAGTACAGCAGTTTTTAATTTTTTTATGATTTAATTACGTTACAACAATGAAATAACAAAAGTGAAATAAAGACGCAATCACATTGCTGATAAAATGTTATTAATAGCGCGTGATTTTAATGTTGTATAAAATATGGGAGTGAATTTTCGGTGTATATAATATGGGTCCGTATGTCTTTCTGTTTGTTATGTACAATGTCATTTGTTAGCCCTTATTTATTTTATATTGCACACGAATATTTATATTTCCGTGTTAGAAGCGCCCGTAGTCTTTTTTTTCGTGGTGGTAATCCTCGTGGATGTCTTCCGCCTTGTCCGTCATGTTCTCTGCCCTGAAGTGGGCGGAGGGGTCTGTCAAATTCGTACCCACAAACAGGTGTTCACAGGTGCACACTAACGTCGACAGCTGCGGGTTGTAGTATGACTTCCGCTTTCTTGGACTAGTGTTGACTTCCGTATACGTATAAGAGAGGTGCGTTGAGATGGCTAATCCGTCGACTCTGGAACTACATCCGTAGCCTAGTGCAACTAAAAGTGGCTTCGGTGACTGATGAATTAGGGATTTTATCGGTGCGACATCTATAGGTGGGTTTCTTCAAATTTCTCATTTGACCTTCGTCTCATTTGATAAAAAGCGATGACAAGGTTAATGCTGTAGCTCACTTAGAACATGTCTTTGAACCGACTTCAAAAAGGAAAGGTTCTCAAATCGATTGTATATTTTTATGTATGATTTATATGTTTATAAATCAATTCTGATAATTTATTATTAGATATTTTAAAGTTTAGGGTAGTTCTCGAAGGTGTTTTTTGACGTTTGAAATCATCCTATGACTTCTCCCGCTCTAGCGTGTAGCGGGGGCGTGGCAGATTCTTACTGACGGAAACCACACCTGTGTCCATCAGTTGCCTTTTATGTCCTAGGACCACAGGTTTCTAGAGGGCATCGGCCCTACTGGGCCCCTACGTTTTTCCTGACATCGTTTTGAGGCGTGCGAAGAACACTATGCGCCGTTGACTACTCGGATTAAACCTTACTGGACGGGCGGACGGCGAGCTACCCATTACTTATCGCCGCAAGCCTGCGTCTACGGTAGCCGAAGATCGCTCTATGACTTCCAACTTTTGCTGCGTTTTGAAATCGGTTCTTATTATTTTTCAATCTTTTCTAGGGTTTTCTTGTCTATCTATTTAATTGTCTGCTTTCGGTTTTATTATTCTTCCGTCATCAAGTTCGCTTGCTTGTCTATTTAACTTCTATCCGTCGGTTAGCCTTTCATATGCTTGCCGTCAATCATCGCCTTAATTTGTCTAGCTTCTTGTTTGTTTATTCATTTATGCATCTTTTTATATTTGTTTGTTTGACTCTCCGTCTCTTTGTGCTTACGATATATATTTTTTTAGGATGCCAATGACAGCAGCTGAACGTCAACGGCTATATAGGCAACGCCTTAAAGAATCAAATCCAGAGAAGTATGAAGAAATACGATTGAAAAATTTGACCAGAATTAAGAAGAAATATGTGCCAGTTTCTAAAATATCAGAAAACCAAAAGTCGATAAGAAGAAGGAACTGGAGAAAGCTTAAGAAAAATCAAGAGAGAAAACATAAGACACAAATAAAAAATATAAATAGTTCAAAAGAATACCAACGATACTATAAAAGGCTAAAGAAAGAAAATGAAAAACAAAGAAACACTATAAATAAACAAAGAAAACAAATACAAGCGCTAAAAAAGAAAATCTATCGACAAAAAATCCTACTTAATTGTCAGATGACTGTTTCAGAGCAAGCAGAAGCAAATCTCGTAATACATGAAGAGCCGCAAACACCAAATTCAAAATCAGAATTATTTATCAAAACTATTAAAAAAGTCCTACTAGAAAATTTCGTTTTGACTGAAGCAATAGGGCAGGAATACGTGAACAACAAAAAAGCAAAGAAGGTTTTACGGAATATTTTTACGTCCTCAATTGTTAAAAAGTATAGATTGCACTCGCGGTTGAGATGGGTGGTCGGTTTAAAAAGCAGAATCCGTAATCATGCAAAATTGGGCTCCAGGAGAAACAGTGAATTGGCGAAAAAAATTCGTCACTTTTACCTGCGCGATGACGTAAGCCGTGCTACGGCGGGGAAAAAAGAAACCAAGACTTTTAAAAAACAAAAATGTCAAAAACGATATCTTCTCGACAGTTTGACGAATTTACGTAAAAAATTTAGGGATAACACTGGTATTAATGTATCCATTGCCACTTTTCGCAGGCACCGACCTTTTTATGTAGTCAAACCTCGACTGTCCAACCGTGAAACTTGTGTTTGCAAAATTCATGCAAATATTGAGTTTAAATTTATGGCGCTAAAAAAACTGACGATTTTTGAATCAGGTACAAAATTAATAAATATATTGGAAGAGATAGTGTGCGATGCAAAATCGAAAGAATGCATGTATTCTCAATGTAATATTTGCAATACGATGTCTCCAACCTACAATTTCACTAAAGCTAAAAAACATGATGTCGTTACCTGGTTAGAGTGGACCACGAAAGATGTCGAATACCAAAAAAATTAAGAGACTAAGAAAACTAAAAAAGTATTAACTGAATCTAAAACGGGAAATCTGGAAAACCTTATAAGCCTTTTTGAACAGGAACTTACAAAGTTTAAAGAGCACTATTTTAATATTTGGCACCAATACAACGTATATAGAATTCTCAAAAGCAGTCTTCTAGAAGACGAGGTTATGATTCACTGCGACTTTTCCGAAAATTACAATTGTAAAATGCATCGGCAAATTCAATCTGCCCACTTCGGGTCACAAAATCAAATTTCTTTACATACAAGCGTCATATACATTAAAGGTTTGAAACCTCAAGCATATTGCACGCTATCTGACTCAACAGATCATTCACCTCCAGCAATATGGGCACATTTGAGACCAATTCTGATTGACATCAAAAGAAAATTTCCTCAAATTAATATTGTGCACGTATTTTCGGATGGCCCCGCCACCCAATACAAGCAGAAAAAGAATTTTTATCTCTATAAATTATATCTTGAAGACTTGAATTTCCAAAGAGGGACTTGGAACTTTTCAGAGTCGTATCATGGGAAGGGTGCTGCAGATGGTGTAGGAGGTGCTATAAAGCGACTTTTAGATGCTAGAGTATTACATGGAATGGATGTTTTAGACACTTCAGCAGCGTACTCTCTTCTGAAAGAAGACACTACAGTTAACCTCTTCTGTGTTGATGAGTCTGATATCAACGAGGTTATAAGCAAAAACCAAACAGCTCTCGAAGTTTTAGTGCCTGTTCCTAAAACTATGAAAGTTCACCAAATACAAGTCGAATCAGAAAACAACTGTAATGAAATTAACTACCGAGTTTTAAGTTGTTTTTGTAACAGCTCAAACATTAGAGGCTTCTGCGACTGTTTCGATATTAAAAGACATTGCCTGCTAAAACCTCGCCCCAGAAAACGAACTCGGTTAACATCCGATTCAGATGACTGCCTGCCCTCACCATTTGATAGACAAACCCATAATATGAATACATTGACTGATATCACGAATTGCGAAAGCAAAACAATACTGGTATCTTCAAAAAATAGCCCCAATGTTGAAGAAGATACATTAAATACTGGTTACGGTGATTTAGACTCTTTTGATATTTTTGATTTGTCACCTAGTGTTGATAATACTGAATCATCTAAAGATAAAGTGAAAAGCAACCTAACGCAAATTAAAACCCATGTGGATGCAGACCATACTTTTGCCGCGGCCGCCATGACAAATAAAGAAAATGTTGATCATCGGAATGAAATAAAAAATAAAAATGTGGCACCTGTGACTATTCTGTCTAATGTTCGAGTAAATTATTCACTAAGTGATTTAAAGAAAATTACCAGCAACACAAAGAGACAAAATGTATCTTCTTTTAATCTTAAAGCAGATTTTCCTGAATTTCTTGGTAGTTCATCTTCTAATTATGTATCATCAAAGAAAAAGTCATTTTTTTCTATTTCTAGTTCAAGTGAAAGTGAGTAATATCTGACGTTGTTTTTTTTAATGACAATGTTTTTATTGTTAAGTTCATTATTATTTTATAACAAATGTCGGGTTTTTCATTGTGTTCATACAGTAGGATATTTTAAACTTACTGTAATTAAGTTTTGGGTTTTCATACCAATTTTTTTAAAGTTATCATTAAGTATTTATTTTGATGACCTACATCAAAATAAATACTTATTGATAACCTGGCTCAGAACGAACTTTATAAAAAATAATGATGCAGCGTACGATTGTGTTAGAAAATATAGAAGTTTTTTTTATTTTGCCCTTTTTTCAAGTGTTATGTTTATGTTATTAATGAATATTGTTGACAAGAATGTCCATTTATTTTTGCATTGTTGATTTATTTTAGATTGATAACTTTATATCTGAGAATAATATTCTCAATATGACTATTCTTAAACTGATAAGATAGGCAACTCATATAACGTTGATCTCTTTTTATTGTCGCCAAAGGAAAAAAAATGTTTTTAAGAGATTCTAATTTCCTTATAGATTCCTCATAATTAATTAATAAAACAAATGATAAAAAAGAAATAAACAGTGTTTTATTGCGAAACACCATATGATAAATCAATAAAATAAATAACAGTCAGATAATAATGTGTATTGTAACCGAGCCCTAATATTTCATTTTTGTTATTTTTTGTTACGCGTTTCATTTTTGTTACATTTCCATTTTTGTTTCATTTTTGTCACAATGGTCATTTTAAATGATTTTCACCCAGTTGTATTTAGTGCAATAAGAGTGCAATTATGAAACCAAAAACAAGTCCCATTTGGAACTATTTTGATGAACTATATTAAATATAACTTGCCGCTGTTTAATTTTGACTACTAAAATACAAATTTAATAAAAAAAGTTTTAAATGTACAATTGTGCTTTTTTTTCATAGTGTTAACGCTTCCGTTTCCGTTTCCGCTTCCGTTAAGATTTACTTTTGACATCTGTTTCCGTTTCTGCTTCCGTTATGCCAGTTCCGTTGCATCACTTCCAAAAATAGGAATCGAATCACCGAACGATATTGCTCTTTTTCCATTTTTGTAAAACCGATCGACACGTTCGCTTCCATAAGTTGTCAAATTAAAACAAATGAAGGGATTGGAATGAAAATTTGAAAAAAGAATGTGCTACACTGTGGTAAAACTCTTTTGAAACTACAGCGCCCTCTGGCGATGAGGCTAGGTACTTATTGAATGCACCTCGTAGTAGTAGGTTCAGTTTCTGTTGATCATTTTTATTAATGGACATGTTTTCTAACTAGATACATAAAAAAAACGACTCTGGGAGCTCTAATCCCAAAGAAAACGACTAAAAGCCAAAAAATAAAGGATTTTTAAAAATAATCTTTAAATTGAATATCTCCATAACGGTTAAGTTTCGGACACTTTATTTCAGAATCAAATTCATCTGAAATGACCTGAATAATAACATCCTTTAATATTCAGTACGACTTTCCCTGTAACCCTGTATATATGTAATATATATAGAATATGTAAAGTCTCAATAAATAATATTCATAAACAGCAAAGTTATTAGCGTTTGTTCGTATTCCAAAATGTCACTCAATTTATGGATTGGATTTACAGGCTATTCAATGTAGTATTCATTAATCATATTCTCGCTCTCGTGCTCGCGTGTTCTCGCTCGAACTTGCCCCGCCCCCAGCAGCTGTTATCGTAATTGTAGTTAACTAAAACGCATCAAAAGTTTGAATCAGCTGATATTTACAATAATTTAAGTATTTACAAAACTTTACAAAATGTCTACCACCATTATCAATACAAAGACGGGCACGTTTAATCAAATTGTTTTTTAACGATAAAAGTATGCTTCGCTCACTTCTCACTTCGTCAAATGCGTCCAATATGCGCTGTTTTAATTCTTCTACACTTGTTGGTTCACTAACGTACACTCGTCGCTTAACTTCACTCCACAAAAAAAAGTCCAATGGCGTGAGATCAGGAGATCGTGGAGGCCATGCCACAGGGCCGCCTCGAACGATCCACTGACTCCCGAACTCCTCCGTCAGGTATTCACGCACTGCGCTTTGGTAGTTAGGCGGCGCGCCGTCTTACTGAAACCAGAGGCCTCTTAAATTGGCCAATGGAATGTCATCTAGCATTGAAGACACCATAGTCCGAAGCAAAGTTAAATAATTTTCTCTAGTAAGACGCCCTGCAATGAAATAAGGGCCAACGATGTTGTCGTTCAGGATTCCTGCCCAGGCATTAACAGAAAACCTGTGTTGGAAAGAGTTCTCCTTTGTTAACATTGGAATGCGTTCATTCCGTTGATTGAACAATCCGATACGAGTAAACATGCACTCATCCGAGTATACCACATTAGCTTCAGTGTTGTTCAGTATCCACCTGCAGAACGCCATCCTTGGTTCATTATCCACAGTGGTCAATTCTTGACCCTTCCTGTAGTGGTATGGGTGAAATCCAGACGAACTAATGATCGTCCATGCACAGTACTGGCTAATATTAAAATGACGAGCTGCGTCATACGTATTTCGCCGGAGATCTTCTTCAAAGTAGTCCACTACATCGTCGTACAGGTTTTGCGAGTACCCCGGTCTTCCACGTCCTTGGCTATGAGCCGGTGCCCGGAATGATCCATGGTCGAGTAAACGCTGGTAAACATTTACCATAGTCCGAACGTTCGGCTGGCGAGCGTTTGGGTACCTACTCTTCTCTGTACATACGTATAGCGGCACTCGCGTTCTCACCTGACAAAAAGTACGCACGTATCATAGCCCTAGAATACTCCCGAGATGAGAACTGGTAAGCCATCGCGACCGTAAAAACGTAAAAAAATTGTGGTGTATATGCGACCTCTTCCAATAACCTCCACCATCCTGGCTGTAACCCAGCGTCTCCTCGATTCGTTTTTCCACTTGTCCGTTGCGATTCATTTCTCCACTTGTCCGTTGCGATTCGTTTTTCCACTTGTCCGTTGAAGTTTCACTTCTACTATATGTCCCTGCACACATTTCGTTGTTTTTTGTGAATAAGGTGGATTTAAAATCTGACTGACATGATGATCGGACGGGAGGAATACGGGTACGATTCAAAAGTACGCACCGCGCGCTATTCGACTTTCCATAAGGATGCGACATCTTCGTGCACATTTACCTAAGGAGAATTGTATTACAATTCTTGAATTACAATATCGATATTGTAATTCAAGAAGGGTTAGAGGTAGCAATTTATTTAGTTTAGAACATAATGTGAAGGATGGGAAAAGGGAGGATACTCCGACCAGATGGGAATCATGTCTGGTGGGCAACTGCCCAACAATTGAAAAATCATTTATGTACAACAACTGGCTAAAATTCGTTGAAATTTAGCTGTCTCGGTTTAGATGGACCTAGCTGAGTAGATTGACTCGGAATTTGGTCCTTGGATTTACTTGGACCTGGTTGCATAGGCTTATCATTTACATTTTCTTTATTACCTTGCAATATTTTTTCTCGCGAATTTGTCGTGGATCCACAATCTCTGGCAATAAACATTAAAAAAAAAAACAATAATTTGTTTCTCCATATTCACCCTCCAAAACTCATCTCTTGAAATATTTTCTATTACTAGTGGATGATTTTCACCGGACCATAAACGCATTGGTTTCTTTCGTTTACATGGAGTTGACCCTGCACTTGGTAATACCGATTACTTTTTTTGTTTACGACTGTTGTATTTGTTTTTTTATCGTATTTAAATATTTGGATTTTGTTTTCCTTAATAGCAGCATCTATTCCTTTTTTAAATGCCGTTATTGGACATTAAATTTCTATTATCTTGTCGTTCCCAACCATACCGTCGGGCGTAGCCCCAATAAATGGGTACTTTTTGTCAACAAAAAGCACACAGGGCTCGATCCCCATATTTTCTTGTCGTGCTAGTTGTTGTAGCGCGAGAGATATTTTTTTTTTATATAATAACTTTTTTACTTTTGGAGCAGTACTTCTGTACAGTTTTCTTTTACAAATTGTGCCAAAATTTGATGCCGTTATTATATTTTTCCTTAACTCTATCCAATCACTGCAATCCCTTTGTAGAACAGTGATTCTTTCAATATTGTGCATTTCTGATCCGTGAAACTTACAATAAAATTGGTTTTCTCACTCAACAAAGCGCCACATGGAGTATAAGAACATTTTTTAACTAATCAACTGTGGTGAATCACCTTTAAAAGTCCTGAAGGTGTGTGACACACGTTGGCTCTCAATTGAACCGAATAGTAAGAATTTTGTCTCAATGGGACGAATTAAAATTGCATTTTTTTAGAAATAAAGATCGTTGCTACACGGCTGAAATGCTATACGCTATGTACTCTGACGAAACAAATATACTCTACCTGTGCTATTTGGGAAGTATTTTAGGTGAAGTGCAACAGACAATAAAAACTTCAAAAGCGAAAAGGCAAACTCTTTAAAACTGTTAAGTTCCTTGATGGCTTTGCTACGTTCCATCTGTCAAAAATTATATTGCCAACGGCAGCAACAACTGACAAAGACTACATAAATCTAAATATTAAAGATCATCTCAATCCTGTACCTTATCTCGGATATCTTTTTGAGTCGCAAGTTCAGAAACTCCCAGCAACCCATAATATCAATATTGCTGCAGTAAGATCAAGATGTATTGCTTTTAATGTTAAATTAGGAGAAGAAATTCAGAAGCGACTTCCAACTAACTATGCGGTGCTAGAAAAAATGTCTCTTTTAAACGAAGAAGAGACATTACAACAAGTAAACACAATTCACTGGTAGAGCTTGAAGAGGAATTAGGTATGCCTGATGAAAAAATCGACAAAATTTTGCAACATAGGCAAAAAATTCACTTTATAGACTGGAACCCTCTAAATGAGACCCAATTAGGTTTTGGGCAAAAGTAGCTGCATACAAAAATGCAGCAGGAGTAAACACATTCGAAGATTTATGTAATTTTGCAATAATAATATTATCACTACCGCACTCAAATGCGGAAATTGAACGTGTATTTAGTGCTATGAATGTAGTTAAAAACAAATTGCGAAACAAGCTATCCGAAAAAACTTTAAATTTCATTCTTCTGATTAGAAATCAGTTAAGGATTAAAAAAAGAATTCCGCAACGTATGATATTCCTGAAGATGTGGTCAACCAAGTCGGCAAAGGCAAACCAAAGATGGGAACTGGAGATATTGGCGAAGCTTCTACTTCCGCTGAAGTTCTTTTTGAAGATCTGGATCCATACTTCGCTATTGATTTTGAAATTTAGGTACAACAACGTACCAAGCTAATTGTTTTATTTTTAATATGTAAGATTAGTAATGCTTAAACGTGGTTAAAGATTAAAGATTTAGTTTTTTAACAATATTTTTTTATTTTGCACATGAATAATTTTTTGGATGTCATTAACTTATACTATAAATAACTGATTAATATAAAATAGAGTCCGCTCTGGTTAAGGTTTTTCTTAATTTATAGACAATATTCATTGTATAAATGCATACGATTTGGCAAGATTTTTCAGTTGCGGATTTTAAGAAAAAGTAAAATTCTGTTTCTGGCGGATTTTTTCTGTTAATCTAGGGACTTTAAAATTTGTAGAACGGCAACCCTGAAACTGAGGGCGTTACATTATTACAATACGGGGCAAAATACGTTCACGGCATGTGGGAAGAAAAACTTATTATGTTTATTTTTGACTGAAACTAATTTATCCGGTCGAAGTGGCATCCTAGAGTTTTGCTTTACTTGCATAGTTGGTGGCCGAACGCTCGGTTGTTGTGCCCATGTAATGACAGTTGTTTGGTATTCGGGATGGGCAAGGTATCAGGATAACATTTTACTGCCACTCACCATTAAAAAAATGTTTTTGTATAAGAGGAACAAACACACTAATCAAGATGTTGTTTTTGTTTATTAGACTAATCTGATGTTATTTATATAATTTAAAAATGAACTTATTACACTAAGACGACCCACATATCACACTTTAACCCTTAATTGGACATGGCGTGTGTGGGTTCTACTCGGTTTTATAAACCTGGTGGGAATTTTTTATTTAGGTATAAGATAAAAATATTTTTTTATTATACCTTTGGTATGCGGAAGACGACCTGAAGATGGCTGACGACCCCATAATCCCAGGAGAGCAATAGGGAAACCAGTACAGTACACCGACACACTATACGACCTTGCCGCCGTGGTCCGCGATCGCGACCCTCCCGAGTAAACGATACTCCCCCCCGCGACCCTAGCTCGACGATGCGCCAGCCCGCGTCGATGCTGAGCCTGTAACTTTAAATTCCCCGATTAATAATAATTATATATCCTTAATCCAGCCTCTCCCATCTTGCTGTCCTCCCCCCAGCGACGCCCTAAGCCGAGCTTCATACCCCACAGGGCGTGCCCTTAGCGAGAGCTCGCCTAGTCTTAATTAGCATAGTTTTGCCCTGGCTGAAGGCTTTAAGTGTAGTAGCTTAAAGCAGCCACAGGAAAGTCCGGTTAAGTAGTCATGAGCTCAGAAGTCAGCTACGATGCCCTACATAAAAAAAAACTGCGCGCGTCGATTATTATTTGAAAATTTCTCTGATCACCATCAAATTGTAAATTAGTGTTCTAAAATTTATTAAAGTATTGTTAATTGTGGAAGGCCTAGTTAGTTTACTTCGATATTGACCTGTCCCTCAAAATCTGCCTTCAGTTTGGTAAAATCAGAAGTGAGCATCCACGTCTTAAAAATGGGTAAAAAGAAGGGTAAGAAACGCGCACCTTCTTCAAGGTCCAGCAGCAACAGTGCGAGGGACGAAAGGTATCTCGCAAAAATGATCAGCTGAGTGTGAGTACAAGCACCATTACTCTTCATAATATGATTATACCTTTGACCGGTTAAAGATAATATAATATTACTGCTTGGCTGAAAATAATAGGATCCTACGCAAAGACATTCTCTTGGGCCGATAGTACGATCCATTATCATGCTCTAAATAAATTGTCAGGCTCGCAAGAACGTGGTACGATTCTCTGTTGCGTCATGAACATTCGAGGACCATGTGCAGGTGGAAGGATTGGCGCGATAAAATGAGATCAACGTTTCAATTAAAACGCAATATGTTCGAGTTACTTAAGGATACTATGGATAGTAAACCAACAGAAAATCAGTCCTTGTACGCGTTTTATATCGAACGAAAATCGAAAATCTTTGTCTGAATTTCTCGGAAAATGATAATTATAATGTCGATCATTTTAGGGAACATAGGTGACAACAACATCAGCGCCTCGGTAGAAACTAGCAATTTTAGGTCTTGCGAAAGTTTGGCAGGGTTTTTATATAATTGAGTTTACAAATCAAAATCCGGAACGAAAACTTAAACAGGATGCATCCAACATTGACTGGTCATCCCTGGAAGCAGCTGCTTCAGTTGACGAAAAGGGAAGTATCTTCAACAATGTCGTGGTCAAGCTGTCAATGGGTGTCATATACACCCATGCTCCTTTTAGGAAAATCAAGTTGAAGCGCCCGCCCGTGCCTTGGATGAACAGGAGTATTCGGATTGCAATGCGACGGAGGGACCAGAAATTCGGCGTTTCGGAAATTTAAAAAGGACCACTCGGAGAACAATTTTGGACCTTTTTAAGGCAGCTATGAATCGGTGTACTCAGATGATACGCAACGCTAAACGCCGCCACATCCTAAACACTGTTCCGGGAACCCCCCTGCGTAGATTTTTTTTGTCGGTTATTAAAAAAAAAAACTGCTGTTCCACATAAAAGTGCAATACCTACGCGGTCAAAATGTATGGAACAGCTGATTTTCATATAAATAACATCATAAATAATATTTAAAAAACTCAAATAATAAAAATGCTCTACTAAATGCTAGTATAATTTATAGCTAAATTCCAGCCCTGTAACGCAAGTCCTAAGGTTCTATGGAGTTTGGGTTTCTCCTTTAGAAGATGGCTATGTACCAACAGGACTGGGCGAAAATGTTCATGTTACTGACGATGGTGATACAGAAAAAACACAACGAAAGAGTTATTTTATGGAGATGACACGTTTAAATGTATCCCACGCCCTTTTTATCAGCTACATATATACAATCCACTTGGATCTTAATTCGACTAAAAAGGTAACAAATATTATCCCCGTAATTTACGCCCTTTTACCCAATAAAACCCAGAACACTTATTTATTTATTATATTCAAAGATCAGCTAGGACCTGATATAAGGAATTAAAAATGTGATTATGAAGTAGCGGTAATGAATACAGACAGCGATGTTGCCCCAATGCAAAAGTCACTGGCTGTTCTTTCCATTACCAGCGAGTAAAATGGAAAAAATGGCGCTGACCTCATCTAGAGAAAATAGAAAAGTAATTCGCAGGGCCGCTGTTTTGCGTCTTCTTCCACCACGATTTGTACCCGAAGGATGGCAATTCATTCACGGCAAGATAGAACCATTGTCTTCAGCAATGAAACGATTCCAAGATTCTTTAGAGAGGCAATGGCATTGCCTGACACCCTTTTTTTTTTTTTTTTTTTTTTTTTTTGGGTGGGAAATCATCAAATGACTCCTCCCGCTCTGGGCGGAGCGAGAGGGAGTGTCAGACTTTTACTGACTAAAACCCACCCGTGTTCCTTCCGTTGCCTGTGTGCCGGGGCCGCGATATCCCTTTCGGACCAACTCGCAACCCTGGCAGGCATTGGCCCTTACGGACCCCGTCAGTTGGTGCTGACATCTCTTTGAGGCGCGCGTGGAACACAACGCGCCGTCGACCCGGGCCTGGTCCTAATCGGACGGCGAGCTACCCATTGCCCACCGTCCGCAAGCCCGCGCCTACGGTGGCCGGAAGTCGGCTCGCGACTCCCGACGCCCGGGGCGTCTCCTGCGGCGACTAGGGGCGCGAGGGCGCGCATCTTGCATTTCCCTCGCGCGCTCCGCCTCCTCCTTCGCGAGCATTACTGCTTCGCAGAAGGAAGTGACGGCTTCCCATGCACTCTCGCTCCGGACCATGGCCTGAACCAGGGCCGGACGCGAGAGATCGCCGCCGCCGATCGCCTCCGTGAGGACACGGCGGTGCTCCGCCCAAGCCGGGCAGACCTCCACCGTATGCTCCACCGTGTCCTCCGGGCGTTCCACACAATGGTGACACCCGGGCGTTTCCTCCCGCTTGATCCTGAACAGGAACCTCCCGAAGCAACCGTGTCCGGTGAGGACCTGCGTCAGGCGGAAGGTGAGGACGCCGTGGCGCCTCTCCAGCCACTCCTCAAAGACACTCAACTCACTTTATACACACAATACAAGGAGAGCCAAAGCACTTTGATGTAATTATTAGATAAAGTTTTATTGAAAAACAACGGCGAAATAAAGATATCATATTTTATAAGAAATATAATAAAATATTGACCAAATTAGAGACACACGAGATTACTGTGGGTCAATTCTTTAAAGAAATTATTTATTTGCAACTTTTAATGTAAAATTTACTAAAGGCAGATTTCAATTTACGCATTCCATAATACCTATTAATTTATATTATTCATATAATTACACCTAATAATCAGAAAAAAAAAAGATGAAGAGGAGCTGGTGACTCAGTAGTAACAGCCGCACGGGTCGATCCATCAGGTTAAGCTACGCTTGCCAGGGTTGGTTTGTAGATGGGTAACCTACTTTACATACCGAGACTCCTCCGTGCCTCGGAAAGCACGTTAAGCAGTTGAGTTAAGTCCCGGCTGTCATTCGTGGATCTTTGACAGTCGTTAAGGGTCGTCAGATTTAGTAGTGAATGTTTTTGTGTGGAACCGCAACGCTAAATTAATGTTTTGTTATTTTAGATACCGGCAATATGGTAGCAACACGTAAGTAGTATTAGTAAACGTCACTTTTGGCTATCTCCTAATTAAATGTTATTATTGTTTCAGCTTCCACAATGTCACGAGGATAACCTCGTGACATTGTGGAAGCTGAAACTTATTGCTTATCGCGAAGTATATCCACGTCTGCAACGTCTCAACTGGGGTTCTACTCCCTAAGTCCGTCAACGAAGAGACGGGCCCGTCCGATTTTGTCCCTACTCCCGAAAATATTTGTGAGCGAATGATACATGACGATAGAGTTGCGCTATTTAACCGGTCGATGCCCGGTTTCCTTATTTTGTGGTTTTCAAGCTTAATAAGAAAAAACTCATATTATTGTTGTTAGAAATTGACGAAATTTTTAACAATTAACTTTTTATTACGTCTTTAGTTATACAATTGAATTATTTTTGCCATTTTTGTCCGGATGGCTGGATTTTCTGTTGATACCTTTGCCTTTTTTCTTTTAGACGGTAATTTTCAAATGAATTGTCAAAGCTTTTTATTTTCGTTAGCTGGTAGGTACTTAAATATTATCGAGAAGTTTTCATTAATAACTAAAATAATATTGTAAAATGGCCCCAACCGCTCCACCAGCAACTCAAGCGCAAATCTGGCACTCCTTAATTTTATGAGAGACCATCACGAGTTGGCTCGCGGACTATTGAGGGGTGCCGATGGAAGAATACAGTCTAAACGGCTGTGGGAAAGTCGGTGCAATTCCCTTAATTCGATGGGAAGTTGCACAAAGTCCGCGGAGCAGTGGCAAAGGGCGAGTTTAATACATTACTCGTCAATATTAACATGACTTTAAGGTCATCAGTAAAGTGCATACAATGATAATCAGTCATCTGCCAAATACATATCTGTAGGACTTACGAGTATACTGGTTTTTATATAGTTTTTTTAATGCAATTAAAATTAACCAAATAACCAAAATTTTAGGTCTGGGCTGATAAAACATTTGGCCAAAAAAGCTGCTGGAGCTGCCAGACGGGATGCATGTGCTATAGGTGGAGGCCCATCGGTAGCAACAACCCTCTCCCAAGTGGAATTGAGGACACTGTAAATTTGGAGAGTGTTTTAGAGAACCGCAAACCGAGGCAAGAGTGCCAGCTTTTCCATGATAATAAGTTTGGTTTCAATGGTAAAATAGAAAAAAATATTTTAAATTATGTTGCATGGAGTCTTTGCCGTGACTTTTTTATTAAATAGTAATGTAAAGTTACACATACATATGTAGTTATATAGTTATTGTATCCGTCAATGATATTCAGTTTTTGCTGTACAGGGTCCACCTGTAACACAAGAGCCAACAGCCATCTCGCCCCCCATATATCTGCTGCACCTGAAAACGCTCTCTCCCAAGAGCAACCTTCAGTGTGGACTGAGGCACTGGACCTATAGTTGCCAATGCAAAGTCAGCGAAGTAAGTATTATTGTTCAGTAGAAAAGAGATTACGTGAGTCATGTTTCAGAAAAACTGACTAAAAATGATTTCTTTTGTTTATAGCATAAACTCTCGTAGTGCAAGTCCACGTGTTCGGCGACACCTATCTGGACTCCCTGCCTACTCGTCAACAAGTAGCCGAATTATTGAGCTGGAGAACTGCTAGTTGAAACCAGGAGAAATGAGGTAGTCGGTGAAATAAAGGTGGCCATTGGTTGTTAATTTTATTCAGATTATTAGGTCAAAAAATCATAAATAAATAGTTACATCACCGGGTGGAAGGATATAACGGTTATTCTCTCCGTTCCGGAGATATAAGTATTCGAACCGTACATTATTTTTGTAAAAAAAAAAAAAAAGTTGCCAATTTGCATCCTATGTTAAATGTATGCATAGTATTGGCTTTTAGAAGCCATTTCAAGCAAATAACCGACACTTTAAAATGTATGCTTAAATGTATTCGAGAGCCTTTTTTCGTTCTACATTGCATTTTTTGATTGTATTTTTTTTTTTTTTTTTGTGTATGTCCGTCGATTTCTCCGTCAATTGTGAACCGATTTTGAAAATTCTTTTTTTGTTTGAAAGGGTATGCTCCCGGATTGGTCCCATATAAATTTTATTAACTTTGCTGGGATAGTTTTTGAGTAAGCTTCAATAATTTTTCCCACTTAGGGTATGTGGATGATATGATGATAACTTCCTGTGACTGTTATTTACATAGCAGGTACTGGTATTCGACTTTGTGTGGGGTATGTACCACAACTATAAAGTGAAAAATATAAAACTTTTTACAAAAAAATCCAACCGACTTCCGAAAAAAACACTACAAAGTGAAAAATAATTTTAATTTCGGAAGTCGGTGGCAAAAAACGAAAATTCAAAACCAAAGACACCGACTTCCGAAATTAAAATTATTTTTCACTTTGTAGTGTTTTTTTCGGAAGTCGGTTGGATTTTTTTGTAAAAAGTTTTTTTTATTATTAAGTACCAAGAAAATACTATATTTGAATCTAGCTGAGCCTTGGCTAATAAGTAATCATGAATTTAATATGTATGTCAAATATGTATGTCCATGATAAATGCTAATATGTATTCCGAACAAAGAATTTCGAAAGAACAAGTCGACCATCTGCGAGCGCCGCCTGCCGCGGAAACCGGTCTTCTACCTCACCCCGGACGCCGCGCTCCGCGCCGCCTCCGCAGCCCGCTCAAGACGCAGACGGCGTCGACCGCCGACCAGTCAGCCAGAAGCCCTCAACGCGAAACCTCGTCGCTTTAGCTCGCTACCGCACATTTTCTATTAGCTCGCGTATTTCTATAATTCAAATCTTTTTATTTTATTTTATTTATCAATTTATTAATCATTGTTTCATTATACTTTAACTTCATCTTTGCCTTGCCTCTTATTTAAGGCACTGATTTAAAGAGGCAGTTGTAAATAGCGGTTTTGGTAAGTTAAAAATTATAAATGGCACGTTTAATAACTAGTTCAGCAGTTAAAACTAAGCAGTAAAGTAAACAAAAATGAGTAATAAAAAATAATGAAATGGATCAGTGATATACGAGGGGCGTTCAATAAATAGTGAAAATGCGATACATTCTCCTTGGAAAGAAAAAAAAAAATACTGGCAGGCATAGCCCAGACATTAGTTAAGATGATAATAAAAAAAGCAATTAATTCTCTTTTGTTTTTTAAAAGTAGAAGTCTATTGTTTGCGTCGTTTCGGAACGTGTTCTTAAAAATGGATAAAATTGAAGTTCGCGCGGTAATAAAATATCTCTGCTTGAAAAATTTTACTACGGAGCAGGTAAATCAAGACTTGAGAGCAACATTAGGGGTTCATGCTCCTCCATATTCTACGGTTGCGCGTTGGTGTGCTGAGTTCAAGCGAGGAAGAACTTCCACTAACGACGACCTACGAACGGGACGCCCCATATCGGCAGTGACTGAACAAATGATTAAAAAAGTTGAAAATATTGTCTTGGCGGATCGTCGTGTTACTGTTCGTTTTATAGCTGAAGAAGTAAAGATTTCGATAGGAAGTGTCCATAATATTATAAACGACCATTTGGGTATGAAAAAAGTGTCAGCGCGCTGGGTGCCCAGAATGCTTTCTGACGCGCAGAAAAAAACTCGACTGAGAATTTCACAAAGCTGTTTGGATTTGTTACAACAAGATCCTGACCGATTTTTGGCTCAATTCATAACTATGGACGAAACATGGCTTCACCATTATGACCCGGAAACGAAACAGCAGTCCATGACTTGGAAGCGACCGTCATCTCCAACTCCAAAGAAATTTAAGGCGATTCCATCCGCCGGAAAGATCATGGGCTCTCTTTTCTGGGACAGCCAAGGGGTGGTAATAATCGAATATCTTAATCATGGAGCCACTATTACGGGGGACTATGTACGCAGGACAAGTAACAAAGTTGCGTGAGGAAATACGCAAGAAACGGCGTGGCAAACTCGCTAAAGTTGTTTTGTTTCACCAAGATAACGCCCCTGCGCACAAGTCCAGAGTTGCGATGGCTGCCATTCAAGAAGCTGGCTTCGAATTGATGGAACATCCTCCATATTCACCGGACCTTGCTCCTAGTGATTTCTACCTATTATTTCCGCGCTTAAAGGAACATCTCAGGGGCCAGAAATTCGAAGATGATGACGGAGTAGTCGCCGCCGTAAATGATTTTTTAAGGGATCAGGAAGAAGATTTTTTTAGTAAGGGAATTTTAGGATTAGAGAAAAGATATACAAAGTGTATAAACCTGAAAGAAATCTAAATAAATATAAATATAAAAAAAAATATAAATCTACGTCGAAAAATAAAATAACATATAATAAAAGATAATTGCGTCTTACTCATTCTCACTATTTATTGAACACCCCTCGTATAATTGAGCAGGAAAATAATTAAATGGGCGGTAAAAATTATTGAACGAGCGGTTACGTGTGGGCAGTAATAAATTGGAATTTGTCGGTAATGTTAGGTTTCAATTTATTAATACATAATTGTTGAGTTTTGTACTGGCAACACCGAAAGGTTCGAGATGTCAAAATGGCGCACCAACGGCCTTCTGGTTCGGGCGTGCGCGGCGGTAGGATGTTTCTAGTGGCTGTGTCGGTTAAAAGATAGATTGGCATAGAGTTGTTGGAGATCTACTCTCTCTCTAATTATATAGAGATATTATGTTGGAAATAAGAGATGTGATGGTATTGTGTAGAATATTGGATTTGATGTTGGCAAAGAAATATAAATTTATGACAAAATATCTTGATGTTTCATATTATTTTCCTAATCCCTGAAATATCGTAAATAAGTAAATGTTATAATTAGTACCGGGAAATAATAATGGTTCCGAAAAACAAATTAATCTCCAGCGATCTGTGGCCGACTATTATTCTAATTAACCAGCGTTATAATGAATTACCGACGAAAAACCCAAAACATAAACGAATAAAAATATCCAATTTAACAACAATTAAGAGCGTGTTCAAATTACATTTTCTCCTAAAAGAAAATGGATCTTCGAATAACAAGACTAAACTTCCAAATAGAAGTATTCTAAGTTACCGACAACAGAGGTTTTGTCAAAATAATCATATTTTTACAACTTGCATGAACTGTTTTAATTTCTATTGTTGGTTATCAAATTTATTTTTTAACTCGCAATAATGATGAAAATACCTCAACTGTTCGGCCCGTGCTATAGGGTTCGGGTCGCGTTCGGCTGTTTTCGCGTGCGAGTTCGAAAGATCCGAGCGCAGTGCGCTTGCAACGACCGATCCTTGCGTGTTTTGTCTGTTTATGTTACAAAATTAAATAGTTTTTGTTGCTATTGGTTTAATATTATCATTTCAACGAACTAATAAATCTACTAAGGAAACTATTAACTTATTATCTATTAAGGAAACTTAGTATTGTTACGAAATATGGATGAGGTACCCGTGTACCGTTCTGAGTCGGAGGAGGAAGAGGAGGGAGCTGGTTCATCAGTACCAGTGAAGAAGAATCGTCGTAATAAAAGTTGGGTGTTGATCAAACGGTGCTATAATGTGCAAGAAGCAGAGGAGTTTGACAGTAATGAAAAGACTTGGTCAAGAAACTATACGCGGGACAGTGATGAAGGCCAAAAACGTTTCTATCGTTGTAACAAGGTAAAATCCAAGGGGCCACAGTGTGATTGTGCGTTGTATTTATTGTTTGTGAATGACTGCAATGATATTCTTATTTTTAAGACCACTTCAGAGCACAACCATGACCAGATTGGTACGCGTAGTGAGTACGGAATTCCGGAAAACGTTGAAAGAGAAATAAATAAGATGTTTGATTTACGCCTAAAGCCAAAAGCTATATTAGAGGCTCTGAACAACATGACAGGGATAAAGGTGCCTTCGAAACGGCAACTTAACAACTACTTATATGACAGAAGGCGCGAGAAGTTCGGAAGAGCTGCAATTTACTTAGGTGAACTTGAAAAATGGATTTTCGATCGAACAACTATTCCCGATGATGAAAACGAAGTTTTCGTGTTCAGCTATTACGTGATAGAAGCGGAAGAACCAAGTTTTCGTCTCACGTTGTCAACTAAAAAATTACTCAACATAGTTTGTTCCACCGACGTACTGCACATAGACGCCACATATAAACTCATATGGCAAGGGTTCCCCGTTTTAGTTCTTGGTACCACTGATAAGAACCGTAAGTTTCATCCGCTTTGTCATGATTTTTGACGGCCTTAAAGAAAAGGTTCTGTCTTTATTTGATCACGTGATGCAACCTAAAGTTTTAGTTTGTGACGCTGCTCAGAGTATCAGAAATGCTTTCATCGCAGTTTTTGGTACTACGCCAGTTGTTCGTATGTGCTGGGCTCACGCGAAGAAAAATATGCAGCAAAAAGTTACGAAACTCGTCAACAATAAAACGAAACAGAAGGAAATTATACACGACATAGACGCACTACATAATGCTACATCATATGAAGTTTTTAATGCTGCATCACAGGCTTTTGTAGAAAAATGGCAGACTCAAACCGAGTTCATTCAATACTTCAAAGAAGAATGGTTAAAGAAACATCCGAATTGGTTTTTAGGCGCAGCGCCGTGTTCGCCTGCCACAAATAATGCATTAGAAGCGTTCAATCGGAACATTAAAGACCACAACACCTTACGTGAACGTCTTCCACTTTCACATTTCTTGGCCATTGCCACTGAGATGGTTGCTCAGTGGTCTTTACAAAGCTGTAAGGAATCGTTACCTGTAACACCTACTATTGAGCTGAAGGACTGGACTGATGGGTATTGCTGGGCAAGGAAAGATTTAAGAATATAGATTTTATCATCCAACACGGCATACACTGAATACTTGATCCCAAGTAGTAGCCAAATAGGAGAGGTGTCGTACGGCGAGCAGTGGTTAAACTTTGATGATTACAAGATGAAACATTTCGCTTTCTGGAAAGTCACAGTACCTAAAAACGAAACACAAAATGTAGAATGGAGAAAAGGATCCTGCACTTGCCCGCAGTTCTATAAAAAATACGTTTGTAAACATCTTTTAGGGCTCGCTGTTAGATTGAAGCTCGCGACTCCTCCCATGGAAGCGAAAGCACTACCTATAGGACAAAAAAGGAAACGGGGTCGTCCTACTAAATCCAGACCTGCTCTTATAATACAATGAAGATAATTAAGATACCTACTGACAACTAACGAGCTGCTACTACTACCTCCCTATTTAGTTCATAAGTACAATTATGTATATCTAACATTTTCTACTACCTATTAAAACTACATTTTCATAATAAACTGAGTTTTGTTTTATTTTTATCTTTATTTTCGCTGACATTATAAAAACTAGGAAATTTGTCGAATAATAATACAGTATAATAGTAAAATATTCTAGGAAACAAAAGTCTACTTGGTTTTAGATTAAAGCATGAATAGGACTGTTCTAACTTCTTAACGCCTGAAATTGGTACCGATATCGAAGCATACCCGTGGTAAGTAAAATTCATGATATATGATGCAAGTAAAAGTTATTGTTACAAGTACATTTTTATATTTTTTATAAGTTTCTGTATAACCACTCAGAATAATATTTTCAGTATAATGTTTCAGTTAAAATAGCACCACAGTCTATGAAATATGAAAGGTAATTTATGAATTAATAGTAGGCATTTAAAGATAAAAATTACAAAGCATAGTTTTCAGTAGAACGTAATTTATGCTGGTAGAAAAGTATTATCGCAATAAACAGTCATGTTTATTTTTCGAAGATTTCAGTATCTCATTCGGTCGTTTCGTCATTTTTATTCGGACAAAAGTAGTCGGAAAGTTAGTATTTTAGGCAGTAGATTTAATATTTTGAGTAAGGACAATTCTTCTTTTTTTGTCGGAGCTTTTATTACTACCCATTAGTACCTATTTTGAGGTATTAGTTGTTTTAGATCTAGGGTAGTTTTTATTATATTTCAGAAGTGGGATGTGGCCCGCTTATTTCTTTTGCATTTTAACAGAATTAATTTTAAACATGTATCAACGGTTAAAATTGAATTATGGACATACCTACATCACATCTCGTGTTCTTTTGGTGTATTTGAATCATTTGTTGAACCTTAAATTAAGATTGTCATAGGTATAGTACTAATTGTCGAAGTGGAGGTAACATTTTTCTTTTCCTAAGTTTATCTCCTGTATACGCCCTGGAGTGCAAGGGGAAGTAAAATCTTGTTATTTTTGAGCTACGGCCTACCGTTTAGAAGATATTCATTTTTTTTACTTTTTCAGGGATTGTTCGGAAAGGATTCAAACCCGTTGTTACGAGTTTCAGATAATGTTTCGCGACAGTGAAGCGTCCTCACGGGCGGCGCCGGTTGACGACCCGGCCCGAGATAGTACCCAGTCAGGGGTAGAACCGGGGCTGGTCGCGGTCATAGCCGACGCCATGGGGGTCGCAACCACCGTGGTTGGAGTCCCATGCGCAGCGCCCGTCGCGAGCAGACCACGGGATGCGCGAGCGAGAGTCGGTGCAGCTGGACGTCGGTACAGGCACCGGTAAAGCCAGACGCCAGTGCAGCTGGACGCTTGTGCAGCTGGACGTCAGTGCAGCTGGTCGCCAGTGCAGCTGGACGCCAGTGCAGCTGGACGCCAGTGCAGCTGGACGCCAGTGCAGTGCACCTGGTAATGGTAATCGATATCAATATCTTTTCATTAATTTGCAAATAAGGTACATAAAGGTCTTAAGATAATTACATCTATCTTATATTATGCCTTTAATGTCCGAGTGCACGTACTTAACTCGTATTATTTTAGGAAATGAATTAATGAACCTACATTATATATGCGATTAGTAAATTATATCAAATTCAATCCTTATTCATAAATTACATTAAATACTACAATTCACTACTTGCCACTTACTGTACTTTCTTTTTTTTTTTTTGGTTGGGAAATCATCAAATGACTCCTCCCGCTCTGGACGGAGCGAGAGGGAGTGTCAGACTTTTACTGACTAAAACCCACCCGTGTTCCTTCCGTTGCCTGTGTGCCGGGGCCGCGATATCCCTTTCGGACAAACTCGTAACCCTGGCAGGCATTGGCCCTTACGGACCCCGTCAGTTGGTGCTGACATCTCTTTGAGGTGCGCGTGGAACACAACGCGCCGTCGACCCGGGCCTGGTCCTAATCGGACGGCGAGCTACCCATTGCCCACCGTCCGCAAGCCCGCGCCTACGGTGGCCGGAAGTCGGCTCGCGACTCCCGAGCCACTTACTGTACTTGGGATTCTGTTAAACAATTTGATGCTCATGATACAGCTGTTGTTGGATGTGGGTGTGAGATTCGTCTTGGGTTGATGTAGCTTGTTAGTATTATGAGATTAAGGGGCATAGTAGCTTGTTGCCTGCTGAAGAAGAATCTTAATGCTAAAGTGCTAGTTACGATTGTAAAGTTGTACTTGTCACTAAATGCAGTAGTGCTCTTTTGTTAGTTGGTTACATTTGACTTAATAGTACTTCCTAGATGTCCGGTAGGTAAACTAATTAAGTGTTAATGAGTAATAATATGAGAAGTAATCCGGATAAGTTTTTGTACAATTTTATTGTGTCTAAGATTAGATTGACTGGTTTGAGATACATGTGATTAATAATAACTAAAAAGATGAGGTTAAGAATATGAATAACTGAGTATTGTTTTGTGAAAATTCTGTGAATATCAAAATTATAATTTCGAACAATCAGTATCTATTTATGAATGTATGCTTGTGACGGAAGGTTCACAAGTTATGTCACCATGGTTAGTATGAAGTTTCGCTGCCACTGTGACTTTATAATTCTATTTATGAATATATGCTTGTGACGTAAGGTTCACAGGTTATGTCATCATGGTTAGTATGAAGTTTTGCTACAACTGTGACTTTATTATGTATTTACTACTTGTGAGAAGCAAGGCTCACAAACTCACAAGTTATGTTACCATGGCTAGTATGAGGTTTCGCTACCATCGTTATTTATGTATTTATTGCTTGTGAGAAAGAAGGTTCATAAAATTATGGTTAGTAAGAAGGGTTCACAAGTTACATATGAAAACGATCATTATGAATAATTTAAAAGTATAAAAAAAAAGAAATGCTACTGGTTGGAGCTTATAAAGACAGTTAATATCAAGGAATTCAATTGTTTTAGTTTAAAATCAGATTATAACCCCAACAGAAGCTCTGTTTGGTCGAAATTTAATCCATAGTAGTGATAATAATTATGAATGATATATTTTAGGTTATGTGAAAAATAATGATTAATTTGATAAGGCAGGTGATAAATGAAACACACCTTAATTGTGGAGTATGTAATTGATTATTGTTTATACAAACGGAAAATGGTGTTACATCATTAAGAAAATCGACAGAAGAGACAGATTTACATTTCTTCATTTATGATACGGTTGACCTGAAAGGATAACAAATAATAGATATAACTAATCTATGAATTTTATGATTAACGTTTCATCATCGTCATTGGACACTCTATTTGCCATTTTATACTGAAACTAGTGCTAGTGAGAATTTGAAAAGACGTTTATCACATATTTAAATGTGATAATAAATAATGTAATTGTATTTGATTTTTTGAAGGATAATGTTTCTACTCGTATTTTTATAAAATTGTTGTGCCCCGGGTCCATGTGAACTTTATTATTATTATTAAGACCTTGTAAACACATGTGATATGCAATAAAGATTTGAATTTTGAATTTGAAACAGGATTAAATACTGTTAACTCTATACTTGTTACTGCTGATAGGATAGATTTATTTAATTGCTCTCTGAATGAATTCACAAAGGTAACATTGTTTGTATTATGTTATGCTAATATATAACTAGTAGCTTTAATTGTAATTTAGAATGTAACTAAAGACCACGCTACCGCATTAGGATTATTGCCTGTAATGATGTTGTTTGTGATAAATAAATAAATAAATAAAATAAATTATTAAGATAAGATAACATGTTTATTTGCTCAAACATGCGTGTGATAGATTATTCTTTAATTAGACACAAAGAAACACATCCCTATAATAATTATAACCTTGTTTACATGTGAAACACAACATAACAATGGTTTCTTATCAAAATATTATACATACTATTACGAAATACGTTTATAACATAAGTTTAAACTGTGTTCTTTCATTGTTGTTCTGTATAATATCATATTTAACTGTTTAATGTGACTTGTTTACTAATTATGCCATTGTAAGACCAAATAAGTAATAGAACTAATTAATTTAAACATATTTACTCTATTTTTATATAATTTAATCATAGTTTTATGTTAAAATGCAAGTATTAACAAGTCTGTATCAAAATCGTACGATGTGACGTCACTTGTTGACTATCGTTTATAAAAAGCCGCCGCTCCGCCGTTCTCGCCCCATTCGTTCCGGAGCAGTCGCACCGAACGGACCTAAGTTAAGTAATTTGATATTATACCGTAATTATTGCTTATTATGATTATGTGTTGATAGAATACTGTCATACTGTTTCCATGGAGTTTCTTGTCCTTCTTCTCCATGAAGACCTAGTTTTGCGAACGGACAACTAGCTTTCTGATTAAATAATGACAAGTCTAATTAAATAAATGTCTAGCCTTGTCTTTCTGTGCTTTACTTCATACGATCCTTTCCCTACAAAACTTATTCAACAGAACTTACATACAGTGATCATTCCGACTTTTAAAGCTTGCTAAATTAGGTAATACTTATAAATACACTTATAGTGCTTACTGCCTCTTCTTACAACATATTTTCTAATATATTTTTATTATGTGATTTATGTGTATACTTCAACTAATGTAATGTACAATGCAAATATATAATATTTCTATTTATATGCCTATAAAGTAAATAGCTAATTGAAATATCTGAATTTTAAATAAATAAATCCCTTGCCCCTTAGTATGTCTATTATTTTTAACTCTTCTAAATACATTATTTTCTCACATCAGAAGTGGGATTGTTCCCTGGCCTATTAAAACAGTTTACTAATGAATTTTATTTCGTTACTTTCATGATCAATGTTGGAGCTATTGAAAATCATTTGGAATCCATTGGTCGGCAATTCGCTGACTTCACTCACACCATAACGATGACATCGCGCTGCCGCTTCTTACATCGGAGCTGCGGGGATACAAGTTACCGTATGAGCATTGAGACTACGGAGCCTCAAGCCCCCTGTAAGAATATTGGAAAGCTTTCCGGCAATAAGAAGTAACTAAAGTCGGTAAGGCCCTTTGAGGCTCTTTTACATTAAAACCAAATAAAATTATATAAGATGATGAAATTGAAAGGTTAAGGTATTGCGAAATACTTCATTATTATATTAGTTACTTAGTTCACGCTTGGCTTATAAAGGATGAAAATTATAATGTTTTACTATATTAAAATCATGAATCAATTGCTTTGAAAGATAATTTGAAAACTCAGTTGAAAAAAAAGAGTAGGTTGTATGTTGCAAGTGTTTAAAATTTGTTTCCGCTGGTCGGTCATTTGCTTGGTGCAAGTCTATCCCACTAGCAGCGGGTGGAGAAGACTTGACACGTCTAGGCAATTGGCAAAACAAAAGTTAATCAATTGGCAAAACAAAACTAAATTAATTAGCAAAACAAAAGTAAATTAATTAGCAAAACAAAAGTAAATTAAATTTTAGAAAAAGGATATCTAATGTGCTTCGAGAGCAAAGTACTTGTTTGTTTGGCCATGATAGATGGAATTATTATGTGTCTAATATTTAAAAATAAATGCTTAATATAGGTACTTATAAATGTAATTATTATATGTTTAATATTTTATACTCGATTGTTAATGAATAATCTTAATTGGCAGTTACTTAAATGCAGATCAAGTGTTCACGGAATTTAAAATTACTTGAAATTGATTCTGGAGTTGACAAATCATTTCACAAATATATTTTATTTAAAGAAAATAACACGTAGTGTAAATAGTCAGAATTAATAGTTGGTACTTTGTTTGTTGTCGTAAAATAAATTCGTCAAAATATACATACTTTAGATTGATCCTATATTAGTCCGAAGTAGTGAGTACCACATATTATGGATACAAAAGAAATATTATTTAATGTCAGATTGACCGAGCGATGAATTATGTATTTGAATTGTTTTTATGATGATCACCAGTTGGTGCTGCAATTTGAGTTGTTGTATGATTGAATTGTTGCTTTTCCAGTCGTTTTGTAAACTAAATTATACCGATAAGCTATTCATTAGTTGATAAATAGTTTAAGTGGGTACTTGACGTTTCTCTATTACATTGGCCGAAGTTGTAAAGATGTTTAGATATTTAGGCAGATGATAGTTGTCATTATTTGCTCTGAGTACCACCACCATAAGAAACAATGTATAACTTTCCGCTAAATTGTTTTAGGTGATGTAGTTTTTGTGAGACAGTAGATACATAGGTACTAAGAGAACGAAGTACATAAGTCTAAAAATCTCAATGTAAGTTGGCACCCGAATGAAACAAGGCCGGGTCACTAGTAATAATAAATATTTGTAATTCATTTTAAGATGTATTATAATATTTGAATATTGTTTATTGGATAATGGCATAATTTGACTAGGTATTGTTTTTACAGAAAAGAACACTTATCTTGTAGAAAACCATTCAGATGTTATTACTATAAATGTTGATGTAATATTTAATGATACTTGTAGTTTATCTTTGATTTTATATTGCTATTTTAATGATTGTTGTCTAATTAATGATTGAATCTTATAACAGAACAGTTTTTACATTACTGCTGGTTGGTCACTGCCCTGATACCAGTCTGAAATTCATTCGTGGCAGGTGATAGGACTGGTATGTCAAGGCCAGAGGCTTGAATATATTGTATGAATTGCTGGTCAGTCACTGCCCTGATATTAGTTTGAAATTCATGTGCAGCAAGTGATAGAACTAATATGCCAAGGCCAGAGACTTCTTGAAAATAAATATAATTCATTGGGTACTTCGAGAGCGAAGTACAGGTCAGTCTGGCCGTGATAGATTATTCTTTAATTAGACACAAAGAAACACATCCCTATAATAATTATAACCTTGTTTACATGTGAAACACAACATAACAATGGTTTCTTATCAAAATATTATACATACTATTACGAAATACGTTTATAACATAAGTTTAAACTGTGTTCTTTCATTGTTGTTCTGTATAATATCATATTTAACTGTTTAATGTGACTTGTTTACTAATTATGCCATTGTAAGACCAAATAAGTAATAGAACTAATTAATTTAAACATATTTACTCTATTTTTATATAATTTAATCATAGTTTTATGTTAAAATGCAAGTATTAACAAGTCTGTATCAAAATCGTACGATGTGACGTCACTTGTTGACTATCGTTTATAAAAAGCCGCCGCTCCGCCGTTCTCGCCCCATTCGTTCCGGAGCAGTCGCACCGAACGGACCTAAGTTAAGTAATTTGATATTATACCGTAATTATTGCTTATTATGATTATGTGTTGATAGAATACTGTCATACTGTTTCCATGGAGTTTCTTGTCCTTCTTCTCCATGAAGACCTAGTTTTGCGAACGGACAACTAGCTTTCTGATTAAATAATGACAAGTCTAATTAAATAAATGTCTAGCCTTGTCTTTCTGTGCTTTACTTCATACGATCCTTTCCCTACAAAACTTATTCAACAGAACTTACATACAGTGATCATTCCGACTTTTAAAGCTTGCTAAATTAGGTAATACTTATAAATACACTTATAGTGCTTACTGCCTCTTCTTACAACATATTTTCTAATATATTTTTATTATGTGATTTATGTGTATACTTCAACTAATGTAATGTACAATGCAAATATATAATATTTCTATTTATATGCCTATAAAGTAAATAGCTAATTGAAATATCTGAATTTTAAATAAATAAATCCCTTGCCCCTTAGTATGTCTATTATTTTTAACTCTTCTAAATACATTATTTTCTCACACGTGCAGGATAAAAATAATAATAATAATAATACAAGTTCAGACATGTTTGCCACATGCTATGGCGTGTAAATATGAATACATAGTTATGATTGTTAATAATTAATTGCAAGTCAATGTCATTCATTTAATTAAGTGACTAGCAATAGCAATAAACTAACAAACAAGCATACAATAATAAATTAAAAATGACAACTGTAAACAAAAAAATACTATGTTAAAATAAATTCTTCAGTCAGAAATTCATTAATATTGTATGTATATTAACTCTTTTGTTTTTCATGTTATTACTATTTTAAAACGTACTTGCTGAGAACAGCCGAATATCGTTTGTAGTCCAAATAAACACAGATTTCACCCACTTATGCGGGTGAATATTTCATTTGGTGCATATTACACGGCAGACGATAAAGAGTATATGAAACGCCGAAAGAATTTGAACCTAACGTTGTTTTTGTATAATTAACATGGTGTTTTATTAGGCACAATCCTTAGAACATCTTTTTTTTAATTAGAAATGCACTAAATTTATAACAAAGAATCCAAAATCTAATTACCATTTGTGTCCCTTTTACCAGATTTTAGTAAATTGGCGCATCCTGTTAAAAACTGTGTTTGAAGAACGACATTTTCATTACTTATATGAATAACAGGGTAGTTAATCTATACAAAGACGATTTATTGTTGAAGGAAGATCATATTTAAGCGGTTTCATACAACTTTGAAAAATGTCCCTACACTTTCCCATAATTACCATTCGACGGTATGTTCGATCCGATATTTTAATATTTACGCGTCACTGTGTACCGTGCTTCGCACAAAATATTGGACGACAGTCAACGCTCAGCTACCGAGCCGAACACACGCGTGAAAGAGCAATTTACTACGTAAATTTAAGTTCTCCTGTCCGAAAAGTGACGTGGTCCGGAATATTTCTGCATACCGTTCGTGTTATGAAAGGTAGTTATATTTCTTTTTATCAAAGAATTATTTGCCACATGTATTCGGTATAAGTCTCTTTGTCCGCTGATAAACTTACCAATGTTGTACCTCTTCAAATAACGGTAATTATATCTAAAATATTTATGAATCTAATTACCATTCTTCTAATTACCGTTCTTTTTGATTCGGATGGTAATGAGAAGAAACGAACGGTAATGATTATATTCTGTGATTCAATTCTGTATACACTGTATTTTTCCTTACTTGTCTTATTTGGGATATAACTAATACTTACAATAAGATAATATTCATTTAGTCATTATATTCAATACTCAATCTTATCAGTTGTCTTTGGTTACCGGCACACCATTATATTTTTCATAGTAAGACAAGTAAGAAAAAATGTACAGGCTATATTACTCACAGACTAAAAGGGACTTACCTATATATTGTGATTGTTTGTCCTTCGTCATAGCATGTCTCCATATAAACAATAATATTTGTTTTAGACCATAATGCCTCGAAGAAGACGCACAAGAGAAGAAATACTAGAAAGGGCAAAAATAGCACGCAGAAAAAGATATGAAAATATTAAATCAGACCCTGACCTTTATGCTTTACAAAGAGAAAAAGAACGCCAAAGATATCTAAAAAGAAAGGAAGAAAAAAACATTCTGTCAATAGGCGACATGACGCCAAGAGCCAGGAGACAGCAAAGAAAAAAAATGGAGGGAAATATTCAATAAAAAAACTTTTACGCAACCGTGGTGTCGAATTGATGAATGCAAATAGCCCAAGTGGCAGTGATAGTGAAGATTTACCTGGAGTAGATAGCGCTGAAGTAAACTCCGTACAGAGATACAATCGTTCACAGAATCAACGCGTAGTGGAGGATCCTCAACCATCTACATCTCAAGCAGCTCAAGAAATATCCACTAACGAAGAATTAAAAAAGAAGGTAAGAAGATTAAGATACATTATGTTACAAAAGACTAAGGCGTTTAAAAGTAAGATAAATACTTTGGAGAAAAAAGTTGAAAGTTATAAAAAACATATTATGAGGTTAAAAAAACGACTGCAAAGTCCTAATTCGAAAGTAAATGATCTATTATTGAAAGATAAATCAGAAGCTAAAAAGAAAATATTATTTGGTGAAGCGATCAAGAAGACGTTAGAATGTAACTACAAACAACAGTCGAAAAAAGGCAAAAAAAAGTTTAGCGATGCAGTTACCGGGGATAAATCAATATTAAAAGATTACAGAATTTTGACAGAAGTAAAAAAAATTTGTGTCCGAGACAAAAAGAATCAATTGTACAATCTAATGAATACTACGAAATCGTAAAAAAAAATATACAGGAGTTTTATGAACGTGATGACGTTTCAAGGATTACGGCTGGAAGAAAAGAAGTAATAACACGAGACAAGGTACAAAAACAAAAAAGGTATCCATTGGATTCACTAAAAAATCTTCACAAAATCTTTGAAGATCAATATTGTAAGGTCAGTTACTCATTTTTCTGTAAACAAAGACCATTCTGGATTCTTATTCCCAACGTCAATGAAAGAGACACATGCGTTTGTAAAATTCATGCAAATATTGAATTTTTGATTCAGGGATTGAACAAGCAAAGAATCTTATCAGAGAAAACACCAAATGACGTAATCAAAAGTCTTTTTGCCCAAAATCGGAATGCTTATTAAAACGATGTGAAGAATGCCGAAACAAAATTCTAAATTATTTGGAGTTTAATAACGAAGAACCAATAAAATATAAAAAATGGGAGAGTAAGAAAACCACATATATGTCTAAAGGTACGGAAAAGGAAAAGAGGATCATAGAAAAAATTGAACTGACTGTGCCTCCGAAAGAGGCCATTCTAGAATTGGAAAAAATCATTTCTGGATTTTTAAAACATGAAGGAACACGAAGGTGGCAGTTTTCTGCTATAAACGATCTTAAAAATAATTTAAAAGAACATGAAGCAATTATCCACATCGACTTTAGTGAGAATTACGCCTTGAAGTACGCCTCTGAAGTCAAGCATTTCATTTTGGGGGAAGCAGAGATGAACTGACTCTTCATACAGCAGTAATTTACCATATTGAGGCAGGAAGATGTACTGCTAAGTATCTCTGTACAGTTAGTGAAAATCTGCGCCATGACGCCGCAGCAGTATGGGCGCATATAGTTCCACTACTAGAACATATTCAAACTTTGAGTAAAGAGATCACCACATTACATATTTTGTCTGATTCATCCAGTAGCCAATATAGAAACAAGACCATGTTTTACATAATTACAAAATTATACTGGTACATAAGTGGCTTGAAGCAGATAACATGGAATTATTCCGAATCTGGCCATGGCAAGGGTGCGGCTGACGGTGTTGGAGGTACTCTAAAACGAACAGCTGATGCTGTGGTTGCTCAAGGCAAGGATATTGCAACTTTAGATTCCTTTGTTAAGGTTATTACAAGTAATACGCAGAATATTACAGTGAAAGTGGTTGATGAATACCAAATATATGAAAAAGATTTTCTAATTCCTAAAACAGAGCTGCTGCCATTAAAGGGCACATTAAACGTACATCAAGTTATATGGCACAAAGGAAGCGAAGAATTAATATTTAGAGAAGCAAGTTGTTTTGTTTGTATCGATGGTGATTGCTCACATACAAAATTGGTAGGAAAGTTACAATACGCAGCACAGAATGTTGACAACAAAGAAAATGACTGCCCTCATATTGAAAGACCAGCTGTGATTATCCACTCTAATATTTTGTTAAATCCAGCGCATAAAAGCAACTCTGAAGTAACTAGACTTTCTGATATTATGCCGGATAATAAATTTCATTTAAATCCGAATGTTAACATAAATGAAATGGTACGAACATACAATATTTCTAGTACTACTGCCAATTTTTCTAACCAATTTGAAGATTTTGTTCAATCTAACCAAAGTGTGTTACAAGAACTTGAACCAAATAATCTTGAAAATGATTGTGGGCCCCTGACATCGTTAGCTAGATCTAGTGGAAGCTCATACAAGGGACAGCCTATAATTGAAAATACTTCAGAAGCTAACTCCATCCCTGAAGTTTCACACGAGAGGATACAAACCAGAGCATACGGAATCTTACAGAATGATAAAGATAGTAGCGAGGATACGAGTAATAGTTTTGAAGACAGCTTTGGACTCCAAAGACCGACTAAATATTTACGAAAGCAATTCTTAAGCGACAGCAGTTCGGATAGTGACATGGAAATTTTTTCAAAGAGAAAATATTTTAAAAATTAATTTTCTAATAAGAGCGAATAAGCTACGGAGCAGCCAGAAATTACGGATATTTTCAAATTTCTGAATAATTATCGCTCCTATGCTATATCACGTTTAAAAAAAAAAAAAAAAAAACAATATACATTAATTATTAATAATATTAAAATAAAGATTGCCATAATTATTATTTTGAAGTGGATCTCAAGCTACAATATCAAAGATTATTTTAGAGTTTCTGTATGATTAAGTTTTGTTTCTGTATTATTTTATAGTTTTATTATTATGTACAGAAAGAAAGAAAAACATGTACATATTTCGAAGTTAAATAAAAAATAAAAAAATAAAAAATGTCAATGTAAATTAATTATTAATATTAAAATAAAGATTGCCATAATTATTATTTTGAAGTGCATCTCAAGCTACAATATCAAAGATTATTTTAGAGTTTCTGTATGATTAAGTTTTGTTTCTGTATTATTTTATAGTTTTATTATTATGTTGTCCACGCGCGGACACAGTGCTACAGGAGACGTAGGCGGGGTGCGGGAGACGCGTGGGACGACGACGCGGCGCGAGCCAATGAGCGACGACCTACGCGGACCGCGCCTCACTTCACCTCAAAATCGGGTGCGAACGGTCATCGTTTCGCATCGAATTATTTTGCATTATTAAAAATACACCTATAAAATATACAGTCCACATTTAATTGAAGAAACCCATGAACCACCTCAAACATTGGTCCTTCGAGCCGGCAAAGAAGAGGCCGAGATAAAACTGCAAAAATTCGGCGACGCGGACTTTGACCCGAGACACGGGCGCCTGTCCATTGTGCCGTGTCATCGCTAAGATTTTGGAAAAACTGGAGTCACCAGTGGATTACACGTGCGCCGATCTATTGTGCCGTGACATCGCTGTCTACGAGTGAAGATTTTGAAATATCTTGGAAAAACGAGTCACCAGTGGATTACACGTGCGCCGATCTATTGTGCCGTGACATCGCTGTCTACGAGTGAAGATTTTGAAATATCTTGGAAAAACGAGTCACCAGTGGATTACACGTGCGCCGATCTATTGTGCCGTACCGTGACATCGCTGTTTCCGAGTGAAGATTTACATCATACAACTACATAATATACCATCTAGAGATTGGACCACCAGTGGATTATTTGGATAAGGACAAGGGCGTGTTGTGAGTTCGTTCCAATTTTTCCTTTATTCCACACTTCTGTGCGTTTATTGCATTAGTCTTTTTATTCCAATTCAATTATCTTCCCTTTATTTGAGTTGGCACAAGCTAATCACTTCGCATAGTTCGCATGTAGTTACATTCGCTCAGCTACAAAGTGGCGATCGCATTGACGCCATTTTGATGCATAAAATTTTTAGCTTATTTTGCACGAATTTCACATGCGGGACAGATAACGGCTAATTAAAAGCATTTATTTAGTTGTTAGACCGCATTTGCTGTGTGTGTGCGTGTGCGCCTATTCATTACCTACTCGCATTCGTGATATGCTCATTATTTAAGTTTTGTGCTTTCAACTTTTCTTTGGTCTTTCCCTATTGCAAGATGGCAGAGAAACTAATTAAAAAGCGCAGTTCGATGAAGGCAAAGGTTACTAATTTCACCAATTATCTCAACGCTTTGGAAAACAGTGATCGATTAACCGACCTGCAGGTACTCGACCTAGAAAGTCGATTTAGCAAATTTGAAAAATTGTATGACGAATTCAATGATTTGCAGACCGAGATTGAGCTGTTATCGGACTACCCCGATGATGCCTACGCTGATCGCTTCAAGTTTGAAGAAAGTTATCACACCTTGGTTGCCATGGCGCGGAAGGTTATTTCTGCTGAACATAAACAGCAGGTCAAGGCTTCTGCAGGTTCCGTATCAGGCTCCGAGGAGACAGGTGGGACCAAGAACAACTTTATACGTTTGCCTAAAATAGATTTACCTCGTTATGATGGTAGCTATCAGTGTTGGCTGGAATATAGGGACACCTTTCTATCCTTGATCCACAATAATAATAACATTGATAACATAAACAAATTTCATTACTTACGTGCTTCCTTAAAGGGACAAGCCGCTGAAGTTATCAAAAATATAGACTTTAGAAATGAAAATTATGGGTTAGCTTGGGACTTATTGTGTGAGCGGTATGATAACAACCGCCTATTAATAAATAATCATGTCAAGGCACTATTTAACACAGAGCCTATTACCAATGAATCCAGTGCTGCTCTACGCCGCCTTGTTGATGCCACAAATAAAAATATACGAGCATTAACATTGTTGAACGAGCCTACCCGGGATACTCTCATTATCTATTTAATGACATTAAAATTAGATAGTATTACCAGTAGGGATTGGGAACAGTACCGTAATACTTTACCTGACGCACCAAAGTTGCTTCAGTTTTGTACATTTATGAACAATAAGGCTGATTTATTAGAAACCTTAGAAGAAAATAAGAAAATAGATATCGTGCAACCAAACAGCAGTAATAAATCTAAAAGTTTTATTGTTACATCACAAAAACAAGAAACAAATAATAATGAGAGAGACAAAAAGAAAATTATTTGTCCTTTGTGTTCTCAAAATCATTTTCTTTATTCATGTGAAGCTTTTAGAAAATTAACAGTAGAAGAAAGAGTACAGAAAACAAAGGAATTAAAATTATGTATGAATTGTTTACGTGTTGGCCATGTTGAAAAGCGTTGTAGATTTACACGCTGTAAGTACTGTAAAAATCGCCATAATACCTTATTACATTTAGATAAACCCGAGGCTCAAATAGTAAATAACCCTATGCCTACTATGTCCTCTAATAATGTATCATTTTCTGCAGACATACAGCCTACTTCTCAGAGACACATTTTACTGTCCACAGCTGTGGTGAAGGTGGTGAGTGACAAAGGCGAAAGGTATAACGCAAGAGTCCTACTCGACAGTGGAAGCACAGCCAACTTCATCACCGACAAGCTTTGAAGTGATCTGGGATTGTCTCGAGTTGGTACCAGCTCCAAGGTCACAGGTATAAATAGTTTGACCAGTAACAGTACACATTCTTGCAACCTAACTATTGAATCCTCTTACGAATATTATTCTTTTAATATTACCTGTCTCATTCTCCCTGAGATTACTAGGAGATTGCCAGCATCCTATATAAATACCGATAACGTACCGATTCCATCAGGATTGTTTTTAGCGGACCCATCTTTTAATGTTCCGTCAGACATTGATATCCTGTTAGGAGCCGAACTATTTTGGGATGTTATTCAGGCCAATCATATCAACTTAGGAAAAAACTTACCGAAGTTGTGTGAAAGCAAATTAGGGTGGTTAATTTCGGGTACCGTACCTACTCCCTCGCGTATACAAACACATGTTTGTAATTTTTCAGAAACAATCACTAGTCCTGACTTAAATAAGTTTTGGGAACTGGATACAATATCACCTAAGCATTGCCTTTCTTTAGAGGAACGCGCTTGCGAAGAAAGTTTTCAATTAAATACGGTCCGTGGCTCGAATGGCCAGTTTGTTGTCACTATGCCACTCAAGGCGGATGTCAGCGTTCTCGGTGACTCATACGCTGCGGCTAAACGTAGGTTTTTATCATTAGAAAAACGCTTTGAACGCGATCCGATTTACAAAGGCATGTATATTGAGTTCATGAATGAATATCAAACATTAGGTCATATGACTGAGGACAGCGATTTATCAGTTAGTGATAAAAACAATATTAGTTATTTCTTGCCACACCATGGGGTCTTGCGGGAATCCAGTAAAACGACGAAGTTGCGAACAGTCTTCGATGCATCAGCAAAGTCAACATCAGGATTATCACTAAATGACATTCAATATGTAGGCCCTACTGTACAGAATGATTTACTATCGATCTTACTGAGAGTTAGACAACATAAATATGTAATCTCAGGGGATATCGAAAAAATGTATCGAGCAGTCGAATTAAATTCGAGTCAAAGATCATTGCAACGCATTATATTCAGGAAAGATCCGTCTGAGCCTCTCAAAACTTACACATTAAATACAGTCACATATGGCACAGCGTCTGCACCTTATCTTGCGACCAAGTGCCTTGTGAGCCTTGCTGAGGCCACAGAGGATCAGCACGTAAAAGGTAGTATCCAACGTGACTTTTACGTAGACGATTTGTTGAGTGGATCAAACACTATACGCGGCGCAATCGAACTTTGCCAGCAAATAAAAACAATATTAGCTTCAGCGAAATTTAATTTGAGAAAATGGCAGTCTAACAGTACCGAAATTCTAAAAGAGATAGTAGACATAGAGGATAACTCTTGCCTCGATCTAGATTTATCGGATAATTACACATCTAAAACTTTAGGGCTACTATGGATATGCAATTCAGATGTTTTGTCATTTTCCATTAATATTGACAGTCACAAAACAATAACAAAAAGGCACATATTGTCTATAATCAGCCAAATTTTTGACCCATTGGGATTAATTGGTCCATGTGTTGTTGAGGCAAAAATTATAATGCAAAAATTGTGGGTCAGTAAGTGCGACTGGGACGATGAGGTTCCTCAGGATATAGCCGATCAGTGGTCGACATTTGTAAAAGCATTAAATTTTTTAAATTGTTTGAATGTTCCCAGATGGGTTTTATGTGACAACTGTATCACTAATGAAATACATACATTTACAGATAGCAGTGAGAAGGCATACGGGGCTTGTATTTATATACGCAGTATTGATAACTGTAATGCAGTCACGGTACGCTTATTAGTTTCTAAAAATCGTATAGCTCCGATAAAACCAACAACGATGCCCAGGTTAGAGCTATGTGGGGCGCTTTTAGGTGCAAGATTGTGTACAAAGGTCAAAGAATCCCTTACCATACCAATTAGCCGATGCGTCTTTTGGTGTGATTCAACAATAGTGTTGAGCTGGTTATCCACACCATCAACTCAACTTAAGCCTTTCGTCAGGCATCGTGTTAACGAAATACAAGACACCACCCTTGCATCTGTATGGAAGTATGTGCCAACACGAGACAATCCCGCAGATCTCGTTTCTCGAGGGGTGAAGGCTGATCATATCAGCGATTCTAGCTTATGGTGGGCAGGTCCCTCATTTCTGTCACAGGATGAATGTCTGTGGCCGAAACCACCAAACGATGTTGCAAAACAGGACTTGCCTGAACTAACTTATTTTGTAAATGAATCTGATAATTACCACATTCAAGTTAATCAAACTGTAATACAACAACTAATTAATAAATACTCAGATTTTAACCATTTACAAAGAATTGTAGCCTACATTAACAGGTATATTTACAATTTAAAAAATAAAAATAATAAGTTTGTAGGTTGTCTGTCTAATCAGGAAATTCAATCATCATTAAAATGTATTTTACGCAATGCACAGTTTGAAATGTTTCCAGATGAATATTCTATTTTAAAATTAGGAAAATCCTTGCCTCATAAAAATCGGCTCATATCTTTATCTCCTTTTTTAGATTCAGATGATATAATTCGTGTCGGAGGAAGGCTAAATAACTCTCCTTATGATTATAACGTGAAGCATCCCATACTCATTTGCAGTAAATATCATATAACTAAAATCTTATTTCAAACTGTTCACAGAAAACTGTTACATGCGGGACCTCAGTTGCTCTTGGCAAATATTCGTCAAAACTATTGGCCCTTGGGGGGCAGAAATTTATCCAGAATCACTGTTCAAAAATGTGTAGTGTGTTTTAGGCATAAGGCACAAAATGTACAACCAATAATGGGACAACTTCCAGAATCACGAAGCAATTTAGAATTCCCGTTCTTAAATTCAAGTGTCGACTATGCCGGCCCAATACTGATCGCTGACCGGAAGGGAAGAGGCTGCAGACTTATAAAGTCGTATATATGTATCTTTGTCTGCCTCGCTGTCAAAGCGGTTCACCTGGAGCTTGTCACGGATCTTACAAAGGAAGCATACATGGCTGCTTTAAATAGATTCATTGCGCGCCGTGGCAAGCCTCGTAGCATGTTGTCCGATAACGGCACAAACTTTGTCGGTTGTTGTAACCAGTTACGTCTTTTCTTGCAGGAGTCAAATATTGCGTACGATGTTGCTCAGGAAGGAATTGAATTCAGCTTTGTGCCTGCCTACTCACCTCATTTCAATGGCGTTGCTGAGGCCGCTGTGCGCTCAACAAAACATCACTTAAAGAGACTGCTTAAGCTAACGCACTTCACGTACGAAGAGATGGCTACGTGCCTAACTCAAATAGAGGCCGTTCTCAATTCCCGACCTCTCACTCCTTGTTCTCCTGATCCACTTGATTTTTGTGCCCTAACTCCTTCTCATTTTTTAATTGGAAGATCACTCACGTCCGTTCCGCATCCACAGATGACTGACAGCGGAAACATCAGTCGACTCGAGCGATGTCAAAGGGTAGAATACATCAAGCAGCATTTTTGGAAAAGGTTTAATACCGAATACATATCTCTGCTGCAGCTAAAGACCAAGTGGTCTACCACATCGGGAGACATCAACGTGGGGAGCCTCGTCCTGGTAAAGGATAAGGCGCTTCCACCTCTCTGCTGGCTGCTGGGTCGCGTCGTGCAGGTGTACCCGGGCTCCGACGGCATCGTGAGGGTCGCGGAGTTGAAGACGAAGAAAGGGACAATCCGACGCGCCTTCAACAACATCTGCCCGCTACCACTTTTTTGAAACCACCGCTTCAACCCGGGGAGCATGTCCACGCGCGGACACAGTGCTACAGGAGACGTAGGCGGGGTGCGGGAGACGCGTGGGACGACGACGCGGCGCGAGCCAATGAGCGACGACCTACGCGGACCGCGCCTCACTTCACCTCAAAATCGGGTGCGAACGGTCATCGTTTCGCATCGAATTATTTTGCATTATTAAAAATACACCTATAAAATATACAGTCCACATTTAATTGAAGGAACCCATGAACCACCTCAAACAATGTACAGAAAGAAAGAAAAACATGTACGTATTTCGAAGTTAAATTATAGGTTGGTTTTATTGCAATTAAAGGCTGATTTATCAAGCAGTTATTAGGTCACGTTTAAAAAAAAAAATATGTCAATGTAAATTAATTATTAATATCAAAATAAAGATTGCCTTAATTATTATTTTGAAGTGCATCTCAAGCTACAATATCAAAGATTATTTAAGAGTTTCTGTATGATTAAGTTTTGTTTCTGTATTATTTTATAGTTTTATTATTATGTACAGAAAGAAAGAAAAACATGTACATATTTCGAAGTTAAATAAAAAATAAAAAATGTCAATGTAAATTAATTATTAATATTAAAATAAAGATTGCCATAATTATTATTTTGAAGTGCATCTCAAGCTACAATATCAAAGATTATTTTAGAGTTTCTGTATGATTAAGTTTTGTTTTTGTATTATTTTATAGTTTTATTATTATGTAAAGAAAGAAAGAAAAATTATGTACCTATTTCGAAGTTCACAGGTTTGTTTTATTACAATTAAAGGCTGATTTATCAAAATGTTGTTGTATTGTTAATTACCATTTTTTCTACCTCATTACCATAAATAGATATCTAATTACCGTTTGTATTAAATCTCATTACCGCTCCTTAAAAAAAAACAAACGTCAATATCTTCAAAACTAAAAGTCTGATTACTGTCCCTTTATTATATTTCACATAACACAACACACAACACTAACACACACACTAACATAACACTAGTGATAAGGTATTTTACTAACAAATTGGACCATATTGTTGTCTGAAATTAATAAATAAATAAATAAATTACTAAACCCTTTCAAAAAAACATTTAACAAACATGATCAGGCATATTTTTTTGACTATTCTCCAAAAGATCAAATGTGCGCGAAATGAAATATTCACCCATGCATCATGTAGCCGACGCTAAGCTTTTTGGTAAATTTCAAGTAGACAGTGGATTTTTAAGTTTTTTGTTCATGACTAAGTTTTTGTTTCATTGTTTTTGTTTTTTTGTTTTTGTTGCCAGTTGTGCGCGCCAGGCATTTTTACCGCTCATTCAGTTATTGGACTGCTCAATTATTTTTAGAATTGACATTGTATGATAAAATAACCGAAAAATTGATTTTTTATTATTGTCCATGTTTTACTGTCGCAATAATTAATCAACCGCCATTAAATTAAATAACTACTCAATATGTTTTTCAACTGATCATAATAACATCTCGAATATTTAAATAACAACTCAAAAAATTAGTTCCCTTTATTTAATCGCACCCATACGCTTCTAAAAACGTATCGGAACTGAAAACTAATAGGTGTGTGTGTGTGTGTGCCAGTATGTATGTACGTTTATGTTTGTTTGTCTGTCACAACGATCTCTGAAACTATTAATCTTGCACGCATGTTTTTTATTTTTGTGTGTGTTTTATTAATAAGTGACCCGCGGGTGCCACGACGTGGAAGTGAACGTGGGAGGGGTGGACGAGGGAGGGGTTTGGATGCGATGGGGTTCGTGGAGCTGGTTGCTGGCAGAGCACGTCGTCGTCTAGCTTCGAGATCCCCATCGCTATCCTCACCATCGCCACTCTCACCATCTTCGGCGCCATCGTCCCCGATGTTAATGTAAGTGTCTTTATTTGCGTATTTCTTACTACTTCGTTTCCTAAAAACTTGCGTGCATGTTTTATTTCCATGTTTTTGATTTTTATGCAGAAGAATACCTCGCACGCGCGGTCCTCGACGTGGAGGGGGTACTCGTGTGCGAGGTGGACGAGGTAGACGAGATGTTCGCGTGAGAGGTGGACGAAGTCCTGGGGCGCCTGGGCGCCGGGGAGCATGGAGGAGGTAGTGGAGGCAGCTGCAACGGAGCCTGCAAATCGTGGTGGTTCTAGCCGCCGTGTCAGAGGGCGCGTTAGTCGCGGCTTTTTACACGGGCGGCCAGGACCTCACTCTGTCGACGAGTTAGTTTTTTTTGCTTAATTAACCTTTTTTTTCACTAAATCATTTAGAGTTTTACAACTGAATCATTTTTAATTTTAGACTAAACGTCAGCAACATTTTGGAGCTACCGGAAGCCCAGGGTCTGGAGACGCCCCTGCACATAAGAAGGGAGCGCAGGTGGCCACCGTAAGTAGTTCTACTTGTGTATGTTAGTTGTAATACTTACTAGTAAGTTTTAGCTTTTGTTTTAAAATGTCTATCTAGTGAAGACCTAGCTCCTGCGGCTGTCGCACCTCCACAAGCACCATCAGCAGCACCTCCACCACCACCGTCACCATCACTACCTCCACCACCGTTGTCGCCATCACCAAATGCACCACCATCATCACCCTCGTCTATTTCAGTGCCTTCACCGGCAGTGTAAGTTACTTACTTACGAACTTTTCTATCTATCTTTCATTATATGGGTACTACAACACTGCTTTTATTCCATTCCAGGTACATGGAAGTCGATACAGAACAACGTTCACCGTCACAGTCAGGTCTTGAGAGATGACGATGTCCAGCGCATCCTCAATTATGGTAAATATCTCCTGATTTTAGTTTGGTTTGGGGCTGTTGCTTCTGTTTTCACCAGATTATAAACCAATCCATCATTTGTTACAGGAAGCGACTCAGGGTCTGATGAGAGTGACGACGACGACGGCGAAACAAGGGTGCTGCCATCCATTCCAAGGGTGTTTCAAAGCATAATGGAAACACCCTTGGACGCTGAGGATGACGATGTCGTTGTCAAGGAGGTGAATGTTATTTACATTACTCATCACGAGACACGCAGGAATTGGCTTCAGACAACAATGCAGCAGCCCCTAATGTTCAAGTAGTTAGCCCACCAAAGCCACCGCCATTACCGCCTGTTCGAAGTGGGCCACTTCGAAGGGAAAGTAATACTTTATCTTTACCTAATTATAAGCGTGCTTCGATCACATCGATTCATTGCATATTTCAACAATGCAGAAACAGAAAGTTACATTTGGTCTCGCAATTCCTTAAAAGACTGCTTTTGCAAGAACATAGTTTCTATGTTCTTCGCAGCTGTAGAGTGTGTAAAACACATTTGTACAGTGATCAGTGGCATTTATTGCCTCAAATGAATGAGACACATTCTACATTTAGTGCTATTCATATAGAAGATATAATTAATATTATGAAGACAAAAGCTAATATTTTGAAATTTGAGAATGTCTCAGAATTGCCGAACCATTTTTGCCATTATTGGACGGGTCTTATAGTACCCCACTTTTTAATTCTGTATAATCTTTTACCTGCTTTAAATGTTAAGCAATCTAAACGCGCTTTAGCTATTTATTTAATAAAATAAGAACAGGCGAGAATAATAGACGCTCGGCAACTCTTTTTGATATACCTAGGTCTACCTTGGAAATGATAATGAAAAAAGTTAGGTTGGTTCTCAGTGAGCATTTTGTTCCTAATAATATTGATGTGCACCATATCACTCATAGGGAAATATCAGAGATAAACTTAAGAGTTCCTCAAGCATTATTGGATAATTCTGACGAGTCTATAACTAGAGATAGGCCTGCAATCGCAATATTTGATGGGACTTATATATACTTACAGAAAAGTGCAAACTATATGTTTCAGAAGAAGACATATAGTTTGCATAAATATGACAATTTGAATATACCATTTACTCGTATGAATGTATCTTGCGATGGTCACATCATCGATGCTGTAGGGCCCTATGCTGCCACCCAAACTGATGCCGAAATTATTAGGCACTTGTTTGAAAATGAAAATGGGCCGTTCCGAAGACTTTTTAGAGAAAATGAAATTTTTGTTTTAGATAGGGGCTTTAGGGATGCCATCCTTTAAGGAGGAGGCGGAGCGTGCGAGGGAGAGGCAAGATTCGTGCCCTCGCGCCCCTAGTCGCCGCAGGAGACGCCCCGGGCGTCGGGAGTCGCGAGCCGAATTCCGGCCACCGTAAGCGCGGGCTTGCGGACGGTGGGCAATGGGTAGCTCGCCGCCCGAGAAGGACCAGGCCCGGGTCGACGGCGCGTTGTGTTCCACGCGCGCCTCAAAGAGATGTCAGCACCAACTGACGGGGTCCGTAAGGACCAATGCCTGCCAGGGTTGCGAGTTTGTCCGAAAGGGATATCGCGGCCCCGGCACGCAGGCAACGGAAGGAACACGAGTGGGTTTTAGTCAGTAAAAGTCTGACACGCCCTCTCGCTCCGCCCAGAGCGGGAGAAGTCATTTGATGATTCCCCATCATCAAAAAAAAAAAAAAAAAGGGATGCCATCCCTTTGCTTGAAATTTGTATTTAATTATCGAGTATATAAACCTGAATCATTAGAAGAAGGAGCAAGCCAACTTACATTTTCACAAGCTAATAAAAGCCGTAGTGACACTCTGTAGATGGGTTGTCGAAATCGTAAACGGGAGGTTCAAGAGGGATTTTAAACTGTTTAGGCAAATATATTTTAATAATGCCTCAACACATTTAATGGTTGATTTCCGAATTGCTGGGGCTCTATTAAATAAATTCCATCCTGTCTTAAGGGATAGTCCTAACGCTGAAAATATAATCCAAAGAGCATTGCGCTATATGGATGAACCTAATCATCTTGGACAATTTATGTATAATATGTTGTTGTTGTTGTTGTGTTTTGTTTTTGTAACGAAGTTCCTTATCGCGCGTTGCGAAAGGGGGCTAGACTGAAAAAATTAGGACCAAAAGTTGTAACGACACTTTTTGCTATAGTTGTAAGCCGTGCGGCGTGCGCGTGTTTCTCTGTCTGTCTGTCTGTCTGTCTCTCTCTCTCTCTCATAGAAAGAGGAACTTCGTTCCATCCGGGTGTCCCTTGACACCTCTCAAGTTTTTTAAAATTAACGATTATAATATAAACAGTACCTCTACCATGAGTTGTTATCGAAAACTTACTCGCTAGCGCTAGCGTATTAACACGTTCAATGCCGGGACGCCTCCTGGAGGGTTCATAGTCGCTTATGGGATGCCGGGAACCCTCGCGGTGGGCTCATTTTAAATGTAGGTTTTTCTTAACGAATACAGCATTATAAACCTTGAAAATAAAATCTGATGTATATTTTAACAAGATTTATTAGTTTAAACATTGGTTTTAAAATCCAAGTTTTTTTACTTTCAAAATGTTTTGTTCATGGTTAAAAATATTCACAAAAAATTAAAAATGTTGGAAAATACGTATAGCGACAAGACCCCCTGAACATACTATTTTACGTCGTTTTACAGTGTTTTATAATATGGTTTTAAACCTAATGCCGTTGACCGTGCGGGATGGTTAACTTTAGCGCAAACGTAATGCCGGTGACCCTCCTGGAGGGTTCACTTCCAATATGTTTGGTGGCATGGCGTATGAGCTTTATGAAAAGAGGGTGGAGTCGGAAGTGGTTAATTACCGTGGTTCAAATAGATTTCGATAATGCTCGCACCATGAGTTTTACGGAGTCTTACGCAGGCGCTAAGGTAAGCTCGATAGATCGTGTCGTCTAGCTAACTTCACTCTTATGTTTTGTTTCTTTCTTTCTCAGTAATAAGAAGAGAGAACGGTTCATATGATCAAAACGCTATCACTATGGTAACAATGTTATGACAGTCAATATCATAAAAAAATCCAATTAAATAAAAAGGTTGGCGGTTAGTGAACTACTTACGGTATTTAGGGGTTGTTCAATTTTTATTCCTTATAATAATTATGTACGTCTATTCAATTTGTAATTACTTTGACGATGTGTGATTTGCGGTGTTTTTTATTAAAATTTAAAATGAACTATGTTTTCAATCAGACAGCTGGATTGGCACAATGTCAGTATACACATAAACGGCGAGTTCTTGAGCCATCTTCGCTTCGCAGATGACATGTTTTGGTGCACATGCAGAAGTCACTAGATAAGGGGAGCCGAAAATGCGATCTTCAAATGAACGCTGCAAAAACAGGTGTACCTATTAAGTAACAGCTTATGAGTACCAACGGTGATTATAAGACACACCAATCGTATACGTAGACAATTGTGTTTATCTCGGGCAAAGCATATCATTTAATAAAGCTACCGAAAATTAAATAGATCGCAGGATAAAGAGTGCATGGAGAAGATATTGGTCCTTGAAAGAGGTATTTAAATCACGCATCCCTATTCGCCTGAAAAAGAAAGCTATGGAAACCATTATATGACCTACTCTACGGTTGCCAAACTTGGACACTAACAAAGGCAGTTATAAAAAACTTCAAGCCTTCCAACGAACAATGGATAGGAGTATATTAGGAATTAAACTCAGAGACCGAAAAAAAAGCAAATACATACCGGCTATGCACTCAAATAATAGATGCTGTGGAACTAGCTCGCAAGTTGAAATGGCGATTGGCAGGACACGTAGCCAGAGCCACAGATGGAAGCTGGGTTGAGCGGGTTCTCCATTGGTACCCTCGCGATGCACCACGCACCCGAGGCAGACCCAGTTGCCGGTGGTGCGACGATATTGTGGCCGTGACTGGCCCCACTTGGACTAGAATAGCCCAAGACAAACGAATGGCGAAAGATGGAGGAGGCCTTCGCCCTTAAATGGGCACCCAATATCAACTGAAAAACATTGTGTATATAATTTATTTTATTTTACTTAATATGTTAAATCAATTTATTTATTTAATAATCTATTCTTGTTCATCTCATTATTGTTAAAACGCATGTTTATATTGTAATATGAATGAATGATATAAATGTAGGTACTTTTTGGGAAATAAAAGGCTTAAATAAATTAATATTTTTTTTCTTGAAATTCACGATGTGCACGTCGTTGATCTCCAAATTTAGCGGCTTCTAACATATTCCAAGCTAAATAAGCTCTTCCAGCCATTTTTTGACTTTAAAAGACTCAAAAACGTATATAATTTTAATGTAAACATGTTTCACACCTCAAAATGCTAGTGAGCTACGTAACTAGTATCGCAAGCGTATTTTTCGATAGCGTCTGTCGAATTAGTGCCTCATGGTGCCGTTTTGTATGGTGACAGCTGAAAACGTTAGTGACTATCGAATACACTTGAGAGCAATAAAATCGCACACCCCTTGTAATTTGGTTTATTACTGATTGTTTTCTAAAATCGAAAGATATTGAGTAAAAATCATTAGACAAAATTAAAGCATACAAGCTTAGCTTTACAAAAACATAAAATTAAAATCATTGACCTTCACGTAACTTACAAAAACCGACCGTACACCGAATTCCCCAAATTCACGCGTTTGCGTTGTCACTACTTGCACCCTTAGCCGCAGGTATAAAAAGGTCAGTTTATTGGAATTTTTATTCCCCTGGCTGGAGGCTTTAAGTGTAGAAGCTTAAGGCAGCCACAGGAAAGTCCGGTTAAGCAGCTACGACCTCCTCAGAGGTTAACTGCGAGATGCCCTATATAAAAAAAAAAAAAAAAAGAATTTTTATTCAGTTGCATACCGAAGGTCAACGTGATAACATCTCTACTGGAAGCATACGGATTTACTGGAAAAATATGGATACCACGCCCGCAGAAGCCGCTCAAGTTATTGCCTTGCTCGAAGCAGGCCATAACCAAAGTGAAGTTGCTCGACGGCTAAATTTGAGCCGCTACTCTGTTCGTCGTGTATACCAGAGGTTCCAAGAGACCGGTGGCTACATTCGGCGACCAGGATCTGGCCGGCGACGCACAACATCAGAGCGTGATGACCGCTTTCTTGTGACAAGGTCTTTGAGAAATCGGCAACTGAACGCGGTTCAACTGGGACAACAGCTTCGAGAAGTTCGCAATGTCAGTATAAGTCGGTGGACAGTTCGAAGAAGACTAGGTGAAGCAGGAATGACTTCACATCGCCCAGCAAATGGTCCCAAATTGACCACAGCTCACCGACAAGCCCGGCTACAATTTGCTAGGGAACATTTAAATTGGACGTATGACCAATGGCGGGCTGTTATGTTCTCTGATGAGTGCAGAATGACTTTACATGGTCATGATGGACGCTCTAGGGTCTACAGAAGGTCATCAGAGCGATTTTCACAATGCTGCATAAGCGAACGTGTGGCTTTTGGAGGTGGATCGTGTATGTTTTGGGGTGGCATAATGTTGGACACTAAAACTGACATTGTATTCATCACTACGGCGAATACCGGCCCGAGATCGAGAAGTTTGACGGCTGCACGATACGTCGAAGAAGTGCTCGAAGAACATGTGAGGCCGCTTGCGTGGCTTATGGGAGAAGATTTTCTCTTAATGCACGACAACGCCAGACCGCATGTCGCTAGAACAGTTTGCGACTACATGGAAGATGTTGGAATCACCGCGATGGAGTGGCCAGCTCGTAGTCCTGATCTCAATCCGATTGAGCATGTCTGGGATGAGCTAAAAAGAAGAGTTCGAGCAAGAAGCCCTGCTCCTACGCGCCTCCAAGAGCTTCAACTTGCCATTGAAGAGGAGTGGAACGCCATACCACAAGATTTCATGGTGAAATTAATACGGTCCATGAAAAACCGATTAAGAGCTGTAATCAAGGCTAGGGGAGGGAATACACCTTATTAAAAAACAATTTGATCAAGCATTTTGAGTTTTATTTTTATTCTTTGTTAAGCTAAATTGGGTAATTTTATCCGTATGTTGGGTTTTGTGCCCTAAAACTCCCTATGGGTACTTTTTTTACACTGTATTTGATATCATTAGAAAGGTACTGAAGTAAACATTCAAATAGTGTAAGTTTTATTTTAATATGTATTCACATTTATGAAAAAAACTGCTTTAACAACAAAAAGTCAACGTGTGCGATTTTATTGCTCTCAAGTGTAGATTACGTTAGGATTCTTACCTATCGAAATCTATAGTGCTCTTGGTACGAATTTTAATTCTTTCAGTGACCGCTAGGGGCTCTGTACAATATATTTTCATATAAATCATTGACGGAGACGCTAGCGAGTTTTGACATTATCGAAATCTATTTGATTCACGTTAATACGCTAGCGTATTTAACGCTAGCGAGTAAGTTTTCGATGGCAACTCATGGTAGAGGCTTAGAAGACGAGTTATGTTTCACCGTATTGACGGTAACTTGCCTCAACTAAATAATTTCCCAGTTTTTACATACAATGACTTAATACGAGTATTTCACCATTCCACCCCTTTCTTATATACTTGTACATAATATTATTATTTTAAGTCTGTTAGTTTTAAATTGTTAGTTGTTAAATGTAAATAAACATCATCCGTGTTGCAATAAAAAAAAAACGAGTATTGTTTGCATTAGGCCCATATCAGGTGAAACAAGCGCGTTCATACTTCGGTGAATATGTTAGGGATAATGGTATCTACGAATGTTGTTGAAGTGTGTCCGGAACTGGAACACTCCCATGAAATGATAATACGGGTTGGTGGAAATAATCCTTATTTACTAAGAGGACGTATTAAGTCTCGTCCTGTTTCCCAGAGAATTTACTTTTCCTATGTTTTATTTGAAACTGAACATGATGGCGATTCTGTCTTGGAAGCTATTTTAGGGTACTATTGTTCGAGCTTGTAGGGAACAGAACCGTTGCGTTGGTTGTTGTTGTCACGTTATGACAATAATCTGGTAAGGCACCAAAACAATATTCAAGCTCCAGCAGGATTTTTAGACAACATATTATTAACAATTCAAGAATATTAAATAATCTAACAAAAGGCTAATCTCTGTTGAAAAGCGTAATCACAATTGTAAAATAATATATACGTCTACGCTGGTATTTGTTTTAAACGTATGGTTATGTTTAAAGCAGTTATTTATGTTGACTGAAGTACTAAAATACTTATTATACACTTATCCAGGTTAGTGTATAAGTGAAATAAAAATGCTCGTGGTTGAACTCGGTTTCTTTAACACTAGCGGTGCGTTGCTGTAATGAGTTATTTCTGTAGAGAATTATTGAGTTACTAGGTAGGCATTTAAGATAATATGTATATCTCTTTTGTTTTATTTTGTTTCCCTTGTTTATTGGTAATTAAACTATCAAAAAAATATAAGGGTAAACTATAAAAATGTACTTTAAAGAAAAACATTAGCATCGAATATACTTTGTTATGTTTTTACCCGTGAGGACCTGTAATTGGCTGTATGTTTCTTAACTATTATCCATTTGTTATAGCTGTTGGTTCTCCTATCAATAAATAAATACTTGTCACATTTTTTGAGACCATTACCCAGTTTAATAAATGTTAATTAATATACGAGTACAGTTAAAAATCCTTAATTCAGGTGGTCATAACTTTGTTTAAATGCCTAAAGTTCAACACGCACAAGGCGGGTGCGCGTCGGGCGCTGGTTGGAAAAGCAGTACGGCGGGCTAGTATATATTGTAATTCCTTGTATTATATGAATGTCAGCACACGAAACGTGTGCGCGGCTCCCGCTCACGATCCGTTCCGCGCCCGTCCCGCTCCGCGCCCGACTCCGACGACCTTATGTGTGTGTTGAGCTTAATAATACTAAAAACATATGAGTTAACCGTAATAATTCACAACTAATCGCTATTTAAAAGTGCCATAAGTTTTTTTTCTTGCGAAATTATAATCTATACACTTATTTCCAGCGATCTGATTAAAGGTTTAATGAAACTGTTTACGTCTAGTCTGTTATAATGACATGATCTTTGAGTTTTTTATTTATAGCTATTTAATGTGTCAATATTCACGAATATAAAACACCAAAAATCATTGATGTACATTAAATTCAATAACTATGCCGACGGGTATTTGAATGATCTAGGCCCACACAGGCGAAATATCGCTAAAAGTTGGCAAATAATCAACTTTACAAATTACACGAAATCTGGTTTCTATTGTTTAGGCGACATCCTCAGTACAATGGTCTAGCTACCTGCGCAAACGCCGCGCTCTCCCGAACCCCCCATTTACGTGTATCCCAATCCAAAGTTTGACTTGTTAAGCAGCGGATGTGTTTTGTTTTATTCAAAGTTAATATTCAACTGATAATATTAGTACGTTGTTCGGTGGAATTAAGTGTTTTGGTGATGGATTCTACTTCTGGCGGTAAGGAACTATAATTATAAATATTAAAAAGTTACTTTTGAATTGTATTTCTATGTTATTTCGTATTTCTTCTAATAGTAGTCGCCATTTAAACAGTAACCAAACTTCTCATAGAGTAAAAGTACTAACTCAAGTGGACTCAAGCCCTCAAATGTGCCTTAAATTGAGGATTACATATTCTTCTTCTAGAAACACCTAGAAAGGGATGCTCGTTTTTGCGCATCTTGAACAAACTTTGTAATTTTTTGTCGTAAGGTAGAATTTCATTAATTCATAATTTATTTTTCTTTTTTCCAGGATCAAACTCTGAAGAGATTTATATTAGCAGAAGAACTCTTATTGAGTGTTATAGAGAGTCTACTTCTAAAAAAGACTCAGAAAAAATGCAATTTCTTTATAAAAAAGTGGAAAATGCTCTAAAACAGACTAACATTTCAAGTGATACTAAAAATGTTTTGCAAAAGCTAATAGGTCAATATAAATCAAAACTTGATAAATACCAAAGACATTTTGAAAGATGTGTCAATGCGCATAAAGAATGGTTTGATCAATATGTTTGCTTTAACGTCTCGCAATCGCAGAAGAGAAAAGTATCGGCTGGTCGACCTTCTAAAGATTTTGGAGAATTAAGTGAACGGGCTAAACGGCATAGAACTGAAAATGTGCGACGGCAAATGTCATCCACAGAATTGGCTTACGCTACGCAAATGAAATATAGACAGTGTGGAGAGATAGAAAAATCCAAATTAGTAAAAGATGTTTCTCAAGACATTATTCCAAGAATGGATAAAAACCATGCCACTCTCTGTCCTGATAAAGCTTTATCTATTGTTATTGAAGGGCAGCTTACGAAGCACCAGTATAACATAATTCGAAAAAGTGCAATGGAAGTGAATTGTAATTTATACCCAAATTATGAGGCAATTACCAAAGCTAAGAAAAAGTGTTATCCTTTTGATGTTAGCACTTCAGAAACACGAGCAGAAGTATCTCTTCAAAATCTTATGGATCATACGACTCAAACACCCGGTTTCTGATTTGAGAAAAGAAGCAAATCTCAACTGATTATTCTCAAATACATAAGTATGCGCTTAAGTTTTTTGTGTTTCACAAGTTAAAATCTAATTTCGTTAAACTATAATCAACTGATCATTTACTTAAGTATTCCTGATCAAAGATAACACGTTCCAATTTACAAAAAAAATCGGTACTTTTCAAAAACTCATAATATTAAATCATTTTATTCTTATAAATTTAAAACAGACTTAAAAAGTAAGTTAATTTTAAATAACGGCATTAATTTCAACAAATTTATGTTATTAGAGTTGCTAATGCATATTTTAGCAATTAACTTGAACTTGACAGGTTAATATTTGACGTGTGAACCGAATCGTGAACGTCAAACTGTAAGTAAATAAACACAAGTTTTATTGGAATTCTGTTAGTATTCTTACACAACCTATAATTGTACCAATTAAAATGGATAAGGATAAGAAAAAGAGATCACCTAACTATACTCTAGAGGAGAAAGAAAATCTTCTTTCAATAATAACAAAATAAGTACATAATAACCTATAATGTTTACCATAATATAATTTTACGTTTCACCACATTAGTTATTTAGATGTTTGTGATTATTATTGCTCCAGATACCAAAGTGTAATAGAGTGCAAAAGGACAGGGGCATACTATATTCAAAAGAAACAGGAAGCCTGGAAGTCCATTACTAAAGAGTACAATAGCCTCTGCACGACTGGGCCTAGGCATGAAACAATGCTAAAACATTTTTATAATAATATCAAACATCGTGCAAGAAAAGATTCTGTAATTGAGAATGTGAGCATAAACATTTTACGTCATGTCTGTTTTATGTGTTTGCGTGTAGTGTTGTGTGTGTTTAAGTTAATACTAATGTTCATTATCTTATTACTCTACACTACACCCGTCATATTTCTAGTAGTTATAGCCGTATAGTGAATATACAAAAGGAAAGTGTCTGTTTGTTCACATGCACACATATAAATTTAAAATCATTCTTTAGCTGTATACACCATAGATTAACTTTTGACTTGCTCCTATCTAGACACTCCCATATTTTTGTAGAATTTGTGTAGCTAAAGGCAACAATAATATTGCAATAAACTCTACTAACAAACATTTTTCAGAAGCAAAGATACCACAATACACTCTCAGATGAGACAAACATTTAAATGTGGATGAGGTAAATAATGAAAATGTATTTATTAAACTTATTTATAGTGGTAGTATAGTCTGCTAGTCAATTACTTATCAATATAATTACTCGATTGGCACAGCATCACAAATTATTTATGTTTTGTTCATTTTAGCCATGTTTCTGCTTAAGTATACACCAAGATTGAAATATCATGAAAACATTTTTAATTTATTTAGCTAATTGTGTTATTTGGTTTCCAGGTTATAGTCATAAATGACCATAATATAATAAAGGATTTAAAGAAGAAATGGTCTAATGAGCAGGTTACCAGACACATGCAGTGATATTATCAAATCTGGTTGGTTTAGAAGTTGTTTTAATTTTTGGTATCAATCTTTTTTAGAAAAACTTAAAGAAGACTGGTGGTGGGTCGTTCACTCCTATGTTAACCGATGCTGATCATCAAATCCTTTCCGTCTTAGATGACCAAATACGTCCAGATGAGAATCCATATGATGAAGCAGCTGAATATTTTGGTGGGTGCCTATAAATCAATACTTTTCATACACCACAGAATGATGTACATAGTATTATATAAACTAAAAATTAAATTTTTCAGGAGAACAAATTGAAGTAACTTCCAAAGAGTCTAACCCAGTACCAGAATCCAATCCACTACCAGAACCTCCTAATCCAGTACCTGTGTTAAGGAAACGAAAACTTGTGTCCAAACGAAAAAAGAATACTATAGATAGCTTATCAGTCACAAAACATTCAGCTGAAGCTCTGAAGAAAATTTATTTTAAGAAAAAAATAGAACTTGCGTACTACCAAAAAAGAAATGAGATGCAGAAATTTAGATTTGAACAGAAGAAGCATGAACTGGAAATACAATTTTTTTTAAAACAGTTGGAAAAGGCTGATAGGGATTTGATGTAGTAAATTACCTTATTTATAGTAAGCATAGTTATTACGAATAGCTGTGATTTGTAAAATATTGTGCTGTGATTTTTAAATGCAAGGGCAAGATACATAACTGCACCTATTTATTGTTATATTAGGTGGCATAATTTTATGAATAGCTGTGATTTCTAATTGTTAGTGATTATTACATAAAACTGCACCTATTTATTTTATATTAGGTGTGATGATTATAATGAGTAGCTGTGATTTATGATTAAAATGTAAGTAAAAAATAAGTCTAAAGTCTAATCATTTATTTCAAATGAATAACTGTGATTTGTAAAATATTGTGCTGTGATTTCTAAATACAAGGGAAAAATACATAACCGCACCTATTTATTTTTATATTAGGTGGCATAATTTTATGAATAGCTGTGATTTCTAATTGTTAGTGATTATTACATAGAGCTGCACCTATTTATTTTATATTAGGTGTTATGATTATAATGAGTAGCTGTGATTTATGATTAAAATGTAAGTTAAAAAAAAGTCAATAGTTTAATAATTAATTTCAAATCGAGGGTTTGTAAGGCACTTTTGAACGTCCAAATTTACAAAAAATGTAATTGATTCTAGTCGCCCCTTCCAAAAGGTAGTTTTCAATAGGAGAAGAATGGGCAAGAAACTCCATCGTTACTCTTTTAAAATATTTTGTATATGTAGGTACATTAGTTATATTATATAATTATATGTGAAGACAATGCACCTAAAAAAAAACTACTATATCACAATAGGTAACAAGAATTTAAAATGAAGCAACAACAGATAAATTAATTACTTATGTGATAGATACATGGTTCTCACATATTTACAAACATTGTAAAAGTAGACAATTTTCCTAAAATTTTACCATTAATAAGTAAAGTGTGTGAGGAAAAAATCACAGAATGTAAAATCAATGTCATATAATAAAAATAAATATACAACTTAAAATTAGCAATCTGTGATAAGATTGTTGTAGTTGACCTAAGTGATTGCTACATACAACTGTACTTGTGTAAAATTTCTTTTAAGTTACCATAATTAATATAAATATGTACCTATCTGTGATTTTGTACGTAACTGATAAAACTAGGAGTACTTAATTAAAAATATTACTATACCTACATATTTTTTATTGTAGTACATATTTACATTTTATTGGGTAAAATAATTTTGTACTATGGATGTCCTGACAGCAAAATTTTGGGTATTTGACACTTGAGGTGGTAACGGTTCATCACTTTCTTCTTGTACATGTTCATCATAATCCACTATGTAGTCATCAAGACGAAGAGTCATATTATGAAGAACAACACACGCCACAATCACCTTCAATACTTTTGGAAGTTTTAATTGCATTCCTGAATGTAGGCATGGAAATCTTCTTTTAAGAACACCAAAACACCTTTCAATTGTGTTTCGGGGTGCTATCTGGGCTCTGTTATAGGCTTCTTGGGATGGAGAGGCAGGGTTCAAAAAGGGTATCATGAGATATCTAAGGCATGGGTAACCACTATCCCCGAGAATAAGGTATGACCCAAATCTGCCAGCTTCAAATTGAGCTGCAAGTGGTGAGTCATTCCAAATAGTAGTGTCGTGCACGGAGCCTGGCCAACGTGCAATGACACTAGTTATTTGTAAATTGGCATCACAGATGGCTTGAACATTTATCGAAAAAAAACCTTTTCTGTTCCTATACAGCTCAGCTCTGCTCCCTCCTGGTGAATTTATTTTTACATGTGTGCAGTCTACAGCACCTATGACTCTAGGGAATCCAGCGATGTCAAAAAATCGTGCTGCCACTGATGATCTCTCCTGTGCAGTGGACATACGAACATATTGCCGTCTCAGTAATGCTATCGCACTAGTCACCCTCTCTAGCACGCGGCACACCGTCGCCTTGCTCACATTCACGGTGTCCCCCACAACAGCTTGAAAGCTACCAGTCGCGTAAAACCTTAGAGCTATTAGTAGCTGCAACATGGGAGAAATGCAGTCCCGCCGTTGAATACGACAGGTCAGTTTAGGCTTTATTTTGTTAAAAATAAACCTAACCGACTCCTTCGCAAAGCGAAAACGACTCTTAAATTGTTCGTCGGTTAACGTGATGAACAAGTTAGGCCGATGTCCTGCTATTCTTCTGCGTAGTTGTCTGCGTTGAGGCATCTCCAAAGACGACAGGGAAGTATCGTCGTCACTCATTTTGATCAAAATCACTTACAAAATCACTAGTTACTTTATCTGATTACAGTTTGAGTAGCTGAAATTGGTGTGTCAACTTTCAACTGCGTAACTTGACGTTGATTAAGCTTTGAGTATTGTCAAACACGTTTTTTTTAATTCAGAAACGCAACTGACAACTTAAGCATGAGTTAAGTATGCCTTCTGTCAAATTTGAGTAAAATGATGTTCTATTACTCAAATCTTGATTAGAGTTTAAAAAAACTTAATTCAGAAACGAAAAAATGTTTAAGTTATACTTAAGTACAGATTAGGACGTTCTCAAATTCAAATACTCAATTCAGAAACCGGGTGTAAGGCTATTACTGTCATTAAGTAAAGTCATTCAAAGTCTTGATGAAAGTGAACGCAAAAATCTGTGCTTGATCTCGAAATGGGGATGTGATGGTTCTGGCAGTCATTCGCAATATAAACAAAAATTCCAAAATGTCGAATCCACGGACGAATATATGATTATAACATCAATTTTACCATTACGCCTTGTGAGTTTAAATCAAGGGGAAAATATCGTCTGGCAAAATCCTCGCCCGTCATCGCCAAGATACTGCCGACCTTTGAGACTTCAGATGGCTCATGAGACAATAGAAGTATCCAAATTGGAAGCTGCTAATGTAAAAAACCAAATATCAGATATAGTACCTACTAGGAATGCTGAATGGTGTGTCAAACACGATCTAAAATTAACCATGGTGGATGGTAAAATGATAAATGCGCTTACTGATACAAGCTCAGCCATGCGGTGTTATCTGTGCGGGCTTACCTCCAAAGATTTCAATCTAATCAAAAAGTGCATCAACAGACGAGTGATTGAAGAAAATTTTGAATATGAGCTTTCGTCATTACATGCCTGGATACGATTTGCTGAGTGCATCTTGCATTTGGGTTACAAATTGAAACTCGGAAAGTGGCAAGCAAGAGGCAGTGATAAAATAATTATGACCAGTGAAAAAAAAAGAATACAAAAAGAATTTTGGGAAAAACTAGGTCTGCATGTAGACAAACCGCGCCAAGGTGGAGGGACGTCAACAGATGGAAACACTGCTCGTGTACTTTTTCAGCATGCAGACGAAACTGCACAGATAACAGGAGTTTCTTTAAGTCTGATTAATAGATTCCACACTATCCTGAAAATTATTTCAAGTGGATACAAAATTAATTTTGTGAAATTTCATTTATTTTGCCTACGGACTGCGTCAGCTTTTGTTTTTATGTACCCATGGTTCAATATGCCAACTACAATACACAAAATTTTAATCCATGGGCCCCTCATTGCAGACAATATTGGCATTGCTATAGGTCTTTTAAGTGAAGATGCTCAAGAAAGTAGAAATAAAGATATACGAAAATACAGACAGAACTATTCTAGAAAATTCTCGAGAAAAGTCGCCATGGAAGATACTTTTCTGAGATTAATGGTGTCTTCAGACCCATACATTACTGGATTGAGAAAACTACCACCAAAAAAGCTTGTAACTTTAAGTCCTACTGAAATATATTTAATCCATGACGATGAATAAATTATTTGATTTTATTTTTTGATGAGTTTAATTTAATTTTAATTAATAACCCTAAAAATATAGGTTTTCAATATAATTTAGTAATAAAGTACTATAAATCAATTAAACAAATTGCAAAATAGATTTTTGCCAACTTTTTGTGATATTTCGCCAGTGTGAGGCGGCATGAAACACAACTCAGCACAGAGGATGCAAACATATCCAGACTTATAACAATGGAATGGGTTGTTGAGACAATTAACGGTCGCTTCAAAAGAGACTTCAAAATATTCCGCTTATTTTAATAAATCAGCGCCATTTGCCATGACCGATTTCAGAATTGCCGCAGCTCTTATAAACTTATGCTGACAGCCAATATTCTGACGCGTTTGTGAGGTTATTCATATTTATCGGAGAATATCGAATTGTATTGATCACTATATTTGATTGTTTACAACAATAAATCACAGTATGAACGTCAGCTGTCAGAATGATAGATGACATTGACGTATGGAAACGTTCCATTTCAACAATATTTTATTATACATAAATTAATGTTTAGTAAATAATATAAGGTAGTAGTAGTAATATTTGATTTGCATTTCTATAATTGATATTTCATAAACAGATGTATTATATAAATAGTTTTAATGTGACTCAATAGTCACCGCTCAACAGGCTGTTTCATAAACAACGATTATAGAGTTTTCGAACAAGTCATGATTTGTGGTTTTATGAAGATCAATATAAATGTTTATTAACTTATCAGTACAATAAATAATTAATATTGAATAAGTAATAATTAATATGATACTAATAATATTTATCACGATTTTATAATGCAGTTTTAAAGTAACATGGTGTTTCAAACGATTTTCGGAACATCCAGTTGATGTTATTATATTATGACATTTTATATAAAGATTACAAATAAATACATAGTATATTGCTAAATAATGTTATTAAGTTTTAAGATAGTTCCACTACATAAGATTTGTTAATTATTACTTTGGTTAGAAGATATTTAACATTTATGTATGACCATCCATGATCCGTCTAAAATGGCGGGAGAATGGGCGGCAATATTTGAGGGACCTGTAAGGTTGATAGGCTGGTAAGATGGGGTGACCGCCAATCTTGAAAAGGAACTTGAGTTAAACGGTTGGACGTTATAGGACCTCCGACTTTTACAGGACAGACCCTGAGTGGTGTCCTTGTCCGTAATATAAAGTTGCTAAAAGCCAATGTAAGAATAAATCATGTAGCATAGCGGAAGCTCTGCCATTATTGTAAAAAGGATTGATGATCAGATCACTTCTTGTGAAAGATCGACAGACTACCTACAATGTTCATGTAAGTTAATTGATAATTATTATATCTTGATTATTGCTGATAACTATGTTGTTCTGTATGTGTTTTAATATGCCTAATATTGCTAGCTTGGAGAAATGGTCCAAGAGATTAATATGATATTATAATGATCTAAGCTGATGTAACAATGTGTTGATCCAATAATATAAACGAAGCTGCCACGGAGTTTCTTGTCCTTCTTCTCCGTGATGACCTAGATTAGGAACGGACAAATAGTTTTCTCATTAACGATACAAGACCTATGTATTGACAAGCCTAAATGTAAAAAGTAAGTACAAACAGACCTTAAACTTAAATTATACAAAATTTCCAAAGAATATATCTTTTGTTTGCCAGTCACAAGAGAAATATGGGTCCCTGTAAGAGTGCTTTTCTTTTGCTAATAATAGTTACGTCGCTGTCCAAGGCTAATGGAGATCAGACATGCATAAATAAAAATAACAAGAGGTGTCAAAATGTAAACGGAAAGTTGGACTTGATAATAGTGGCATGTAAGGAGCACTTAAGAGTCAATGATGAAGATGATATGGGGAACACTTGTACGTTTCTCGAGAACTGTTCTGAACACCCTAAGGATCTGAAGTGCATGGTGTCAAACACAATGATAGATTGCTATCACTGTATACACAGGACATCGATGCTGAACTATAGGACCAACCATGAAAAAGCAAAGGCTTTTGGAAATGTAGGGGAAGAAGACAAAGAGGAATCCAAGCTCAAAACATCTGTCCCAAGGAACATAAGCATATCACAGGTGGCAATCCAGAGTTTGGGTGCAATACTAGCATGCTTGTTTCTTGTAGCAATCCATCGAGGAAGAACTATACGTGCAGTGGTCCCTTGTGTGGTGTTATTGATAACCAACTTGTTAGGAGTTTGTGAAAATATTGTTCTTGTATTGTAATCTTATTTGTCTTTTATTGATAAATCACAGTAGATATTATTTTGTTTGAATATTATTAATGTCTGACATCTTTAGAGTTATTTGTTTTATATACACATAGAATTAAATAAATGCCTGGTCTTGTCTTTCTGTGCTTTTCTTCATAAAATCTTTTCCCTACACCATATTCATAGAAAGTACCTACATATAAAGTAAATAAGTGGATACCTATACCTATAAATGTAGTTATAATCCACTTTCTAACACGTTCATCAACATAATTAATACCAACAAGCCTAAACCGAACCTGGGGCCCAATTCTGCAACTTTGAGTTAAGCAACATGCCATTGACACTCTATCGACACACTACAGACATTATTTTGCCACTGTTGCAAAGAAGAACGGCAGTGTCAGTGTCGCTATATTTGAGAAACGAGCCTGAACTAAATTATATGCATTATATAGATCAAGTTCAGTAGTTTATTTTCCTGATTAAAGTTTTATTTTATTTTGTGGGAAAAGAGAAAAAAATATAAAAATATATTTTTGTTAAATCAGAAGTAAAAGTAGCAATAACTAAACGTAAAATAGCGTTGTTGAAGTAGTCATTGCCATTTTCAGTAGAATAATACATATTAGTAGAATGTGATTGTTGGCTGGATGGTTAAAAACTAAAAATTGTTTTATAATAACATTATGAACACATTTTTTCTTTTTATATTAATAGAAATTAATGAGATTGCAATATTCCAATCTTAACTGTAAACCGTATTCTTAAGTAATTAAAGAAAACATAATATAATCGTTAGTTTTTACAGTTAATACCTGGCAACATTGAACAATGTATTTCTGACAAGTGACAACTGTCATCAGTGATCTGTCACAGTCGTCGTACGTATCTCTTCCGATTTGTTTGGCGTCTGTTATTTGTTTACTTTCCAACTCATTATTGTTTACTTGCATTGTTTATTCCGCGTTCAGTTGAGCTTTCGAGTTCCTGCGTGTTGAGTACTTGTGATAGTGAACACTTTTTTTGAGACAGGACTCTATTTGTTATTTTATAAACATGTCTCGTTCTAACGTTCGGTGTATTAACTGCGAACTTCGGTTGACGAGACCACGACATCGTCTTTCAAACGAAAACGAAGACCTTGTTAATGTTATAAGGTCATGGACTTATCCAAGGGAGGTGAGTAAAAATATTTAGATTATTTTTTAAATAATGTCTACAATTACTGAAGATTTATAGTAGGTAGTTGATAAGGCAGTAAGTATTGGTTTTGCACCACTTTTAACTCTTCCAAAGTTAGTAAACGCAAGTGAAAAAAAATATGGTCAGTGGGTCGTCTTAGGGGCGGTCTATATATCTTTATATTATTATAGTCTGTATACTACTTAGTAAGAGTGATTAAACTAAATAATAAATAAACCTTTGTCACCCACGGGGTCCCAAGATTTCCACAAGATGTTTTCCTAACCTATTAGCAAATGATAATTATAGTAAAATCTATTTATTAATCTGCTTATATTGACAGGCCATGTGTTATGATCTATTTTTCTAAGACAATACTATATACTATACCTAATACATATACTTAAATGTTTAATTATTTATTATTAAGAACACTGTATGACTTCCACTTAGTATGACAAATATGTTTTATTTTTGATGTTTCCCTGTCATTATAATTGGACACTACTGCAATTGAAAATACCCAAATGAGTAACACAAAGACAGTAATGTGTTCAACCTCTATGTGTGTGGTTAATGAGGCGGTTCAGAGTGTTACAGAGGCTAACAGTTTTTTATTATTATGTTACTTGCAGACAACTGATGCCGACTTCGCATGCCAGGCTTGTTGGGAATTAGCAAGTCATGCAACTAACCAAGTTGCACCTGAAAGACAAGTTGGACATCAAAATGTTTGCGTTGGATGTGGCCGTTCCATTTTAAGAAGCAGAAGTCGTTTAGTACTAAGAGAAAACTGTACTGATGAAGAACAACAACTTGCTGCGATCATTTCACAGTGGATACAGCACCGTCAAGTAAATATATTTTCTAGTCTTTGATAAAATATTTTCTTATTATTTCTGTTATTATAAATATTGATTAATTATTGTTTTAGCTTACTCCTACTGATGAAGCATGTGGGCCATGTTGGCTACGTGCCCAAAGAATATTGTGTCGCATTATTAACACTCAGAACGCTCAATTTAACAGTGGTGTTACAGAGGATATGGCTATATCCCCGCACCAAAGCCCTCAACATGAGGAAATTGAAGATTGCTGTGTGAACTGTGACACACAGCTGCTGTCTGCTGAAAATAGGCATTGTCTGTCTTCAGAAAGTGAACATTTTATGAGAGTTATAAAACTGTGGACATATCCTAGAAACGTAAGTTACAGGCTATAATTTTCATAATTTTTTGATTTAGTAAGTTAAAATCGAAAATTCAATTAGAAATAAATTGTTAATACTATCTTTTTAGATTGTGGAGACCGATTGTGTGTGCCACACCTGTTGGGAGCTTGCAAACCACCAGGTTTTATCTGAAATCGAAATTCCAGCAGAAAATCCAGTGCCACAATCTGCAAATCAGGAAATACCACAGCAGCAATATATTACACTGCCAAACATTCGACGAGCTGCTGACACTAGAAGGCACTGCTTGTTTCCTGACTGCAGGAATCTTGAGCGATACCATATTCCCGACACAATACGTAGACGGGTGCTGAGTGACTGCAACTTTTATATACCTAGAGGTGCAAGGATATGTGGTTACCACATGGGTAGAAATATTTTTGGTGAACTGTACACGTCTGAAAACACACTAGACCGTTTTAATAATTTCCATATTGAAGATATGGTTTTCATATTGTCAGAACCTGTAAGTGTTTTTAACTTTGAAGACATCCAGAGTCTGCCAGAATATTTGGCACATTATTTTCTGGGAATATCCTTATCCCAACATCAACAAATAATGAATGAAACAAGAGGTCTTCGTGAAATGCATAGAGGGAGTTTTGCATTAACTGCATTATTATGCAAATTAAGGACGGGAGACTCAGGAGACAGGCTATCGAGCTTATTTCAGACGCCAAGGCGTACAGTAGAAACCCTGATGAACAAGGCTAGGGACATATTAGCTCAGGAGTATGTGCCTCAACATTTGGGTCTGCATCATATAAGCCGGAGTAATGTTATTAGTAAAAACTCGTATATAGCAAATCATTTATATGGCAGACCTGATCTCCCACTGGAAAGACAAAATACAATTGTTATCTGTGATGGCACCTATGTTTATGCCCAAAAAAGCTCAAATTATTTATTTCAAAAAGAGACTTATTCCCTGCATAAGTATCGAAATCTCATAAAGCCATTCATGATTGTATGTTGCAATGGATACATCCTGGATGTTGCAGGGCCATATCCTGCCACTACTAACGATGCGTCGATAATGATAGATTTGATAAATAAAGACAGTTTTTTGGATTTTTTTAGAGAAGACGATGTGTTTATTCTCGATAGAGGCTTCCGAGATAGTGTAGACGCTATACATCAGCGTGGCTTCCTCGCCCATCTACCAGAAACCCTGTCACCAAGTCAGTTTCAATTAACTACACTGGAAGGGAACAGGTCTCGCTGTGTGACAATAAATAGATGGGTTGTGGAAGCCGTTAATGGCAGAATCAAAAGAGACTTTAAAATATTCAGACATGAATATTTTAATCGTGCTTGCCCTCACATGATGAAAGACTTCTCCATTGCAGCAGCACTGCATAATGCATTTGCCACAATGTTTGTGGATCCAAGTAATGCGGAACAAATAGTCAATATTATAAATGAAAGGCTTTTCACGGACAACACATTAGCAGAAATAGTACAAGAAGAGAATTTGAGTAGAAGGAACTCTATGTTTATAATGATAACGAGTGCAAATATTGTGTTCCCTAACCTGTCTATAGAAGAATTGGTCCTCTTTGCTTGTGGCACTTACCAAATCCGACAAGCTAGGTCTTATATAGGTGAACAGTTGCGTTTCCATGGCCTTTACACAATAGAGGTTTGCAGAGAGGACCATGTCAATTTAAGCAGGTTAGGGGGAATAAGCTCTTATTTGATTCGAGCAAAAGTAAAGTCCCGGCATGTGTCACGAAAAACTTACTATGTTTTTATAACAATAGATCGGCAACAAGTGGGTAGGAATGCCATCACCGGATATTGTTGCAATTGCATTATTGGTTTGCGCACTGTGGGATGTTGCTCTCACGTAATGAGCATAGTGTGGTACCTAGGCTATGCGCGTCACCAGGATAATATAACTCCACCTGCACAGTTCCTTGACCAAGTTTTACTCAGGCTAGATACATGATTGATAATAAATAGGTGCCCATTTTAAATAAACATTTGGAAAAAGTGTTTAGTTTCATTTCATAAAATAACATCCTTTAGGTATTAGGTACTTATCTAAGTACCTACCTACCTTATTGCTGGACCTAGGCTTCTCCTAAAGCTTGGGAATGCCAAGCTTACATGTACACATACATATATAATATACCTACAGAGATGGCAAACAAGCGGTTACTAGCATGATGTTCCAGCAACATCAATAGGCATAACCTTTTGGTGTAGGTTACATGTACATCCTATCCGTTTCGCCTCAAAGGAAAAACGCTATTATACTTATGACATGTACCTACGAAATGAAATAATCTGCTCATTAATACACATTTCACAACACACATAACCTCACTTATATGGTAAATCTTTAAAACGATTTTCTGTCAAAACCCCATTACAAAAAAATATGCTATGATTACACTTTATGTTAGTAGGCCTTAGATCTATCTCTTTCGGGTGTTTTTACTAATGCACGCGAAGTATAAAGGCGACACTCAAAGTACATGGGGTTTTGCCAATCTTCTTTGGTATTCTGTAAAAACTTACATGACGTTTCAGTGGTGTCTCAGTAGTGTGTCGATAGTATGTCGATAGTGTGTCAGTACAATCATTTTCAGTGTTGCTAACAAAAATCTACCATGCGACCATAGAGGTACACCAAACCTACCACTTTTTTAAATCCTATTTTTATCAGTTAAATCTTTATAATATGGGTTTTTTTAATAATATAAAAACATTTTATTATCAAAAACATCAAATTTCACTAAAAACATGCGTTTATTGTTAAAAAATAATATTTTTATCACGACAATTTTTAGTCTGCTTGCCTTTCTGAATGAAAAAAAAACCTATACTCAATACTCAACCTAACAACTGTCAAAAAATGTGCAGCGGCAATTTTCATTGGTTTTAGTTTGAAATTTAAGAGTATATGTTCCTTGATATCATCTTAATCTGTGTTTATCGTCTAAAACGACGAACGTAAGGTAAGTGAAAAGGTCTCAATTTTCGTTGGGAGAATAATTAAAAATCGTGATGAATATAGAGTTAAAGTTCGGTGTTCTGAAGTGCAATGCAATTATTCTTTCACATTAAGTTTTAAGTTATGATACGAACTTCCACATAACAACATTTCAGTGACAAGACAACACCAACACCACCACCAACATCACCACCATCAACAGTTCAACATGAGTGTAAGCGTAAGCCAGCTCTCGGCTCTCATAGATTTTTTAGAGTCCAACCGAGAGTTGGCGCTTGGATACTGCAACAGGAGCAAAGAAGGTCGCAGTCAGGCTAGGCGGCTTTGGGAGCAATGCTCCACTGTGCTAAACAGTATTTCTGGGAACTGCGTGCAAAAAACGTCAGATCAATGGAGACTGGTGAGAATGACATATTCTGGTGAACTTGTTGATAAATATTTTTAGATGTACCTACATCATTCTTTTTCTACCTTTTTCAGTACTACAATGAGTACAAGTCGAAACTGTTAAAAAAAAAAATGGAGAAAGCTGAAATGTCAGCTACAGGTGGGTACCTAATAACAATTTTATATAATTATCTTTCATGTAATAGTTTGACCACAACTTGTTCTCAATCGTAATACTTTTGCTTTTAGGAGGGGGACCCTCAAGGACCAAGAAAATAACTCCAATACAATAAAGGCTGTATGACCTACTTGGACGCGACGTAGGTGAACCTTTGCCAGGGGTCCGCCATAATCCTCTTGTCGTGTCACAGTCTGAGTTTTATAACTTTTTGTAAAATTGAATAGGCATATAGACATGTGACGTGTATTGGTTTTGCTGGGCATAGTTAACGGTTGTTACCCAGCAGCACTGACAACATGCTGTGATTTTTGCGTTCCCCTTGCCTGCCCTTGAAGTGAGTTAAAAAACTTAGGCTGCAGTGGAATGAAATCATTATCTAAGCTCGGTGAGTTGGAAGACATACAAATAACACACACTCAAATTTGGTTTTTCACTTTACAGCAAAACAGTCAAGATTTAGTGGAGGTGGTGCAGGTTCTAGCTGTGGTGAGTTTTTCTTTTAACATTTATTTTAGGAATAGAATGGGTTTATCAGGGAATTGGTACTAAGTAGAGAAAGGATTTCAATAAGATCTTTCAATCTGTATTTGCTTCCTTTTAGTTAAAAAAGCATATTAAATGGTTTTTGGGGGTACACCAAAGTGGTAAAAAGGAACAATATTGTTTGTACAAACTAACATTTGCAGTTGGAATGTATGGGAGGACATGTTTTTCAACTACAATGTTAAGTTTGGGATTAATTTATCCAACTACGGAACCCTTCATTGTGCGTGGTCTAACACGCACTTAGCCGGTTTTTTTTAGTTTTATTATTTTTTGTTACAATATAATAATAGCTAGCCATATGAACAAATGTTTGGATTTTTCACAGGAAAACAGTCAAATAGAGGAAGGAGTGGTGCACATTTCAACAGCTGTGAGTATTCTTTTTATATTTTTAAACCAGCCTTTTCCAGCGACTTCTTATTTTTATTTATTTTATTTGAAATAGGTACTAAAAAAAAATCACTTTACAGCTAGACGATGACAACATTGATGCAATGGTGGAGTGGGCAATACCAGAGTCTGAGCCCCAGCCTCAACTATCAGGAGTGGGACCCAGCATGAGCCAGGAGGCTAACAGGATGCCAGAACCCAGCCCACCTAGCACTACTCCTGCAACGTGGTAGACTGTGCCTCCAACACCGCGGCGGCGACGACGCCGCGTACAGAGAAGTCCTCGGCTAGTCAACAGCAGCGGTGGGTATCATTTTAGTTAAAGTTATTCATAATTAATTAATTAGCCCGTCCCAAATTCTACTAGCCACAAATGTTCTGTAATATTTTAAAATAATCTCACAGAGCATGACACTATGCACGAGGCGTCTGCAAGGCTGGACGCCATGGAACATGTTAGTGCAGAGGCTACAAGAGAACATGCCCAAGCCACTCACCGACTGGCAGCTGCATTGGAAGCATTAGCAGAGAGGCTAAGAGAGCCAATAATAATTGTGCTTCAAAACCCCCCCACAAGCTAGAGTATGTGTTAAAATTTTATTTTCATTAACTTGTTGATTTTGTTCCTGCAAGTAGTAGTCAAAGGCTGTATTCGTCCGAATCAGAATATACTGAACAGTAATCCAAATTATCAATTATGTCACATTATTTTATTAGTATGTACAATATGTACATACTAATAAAATAATGTGACATAATTGATAATTTGTGTAGTGTATCATTTTTAATAATGTTATCTTAACATAATATGATAATAGGAGTCCTTGAGGGAAACCTATGTCCAGTAGTGGATGTCTTTTGGGTGATATGATGATGATGTTAATACGTATTACAAAAACAAAACTTAAAATTATAAAACTTTTAATTGAAATTAATTTTCACACATGCTCTCTCCACAGCCTTGAAATGAGCGCCTGCTGAATTGCCCGGCCTCTTTGCAGCTCTGGGTGGACACGACGGTTCCCCGGATTCTCCATGGTTCTCGTGTGATCTGCAACCTGTGTATAAAAGACTGATTAGATAGATTACTTAAAATTATAGTTTAATTAGTTTAGAATTATAGATTTTAGAGGGTGCTAATTTAATGTGTAACTGACAGGACTGATTTACCAATGACAAATTATTTAATTTAGAGAATTTGATTTAATTTTGTTTTTAAATTTGTTAATTTTTGTTTCATTTATTGTTGATCTTGTTTTTTTTTTCATTTATTGTTGATTTTGTTTCATTTATTGTTATTTTTTTATAAAAAACATACCTACTGCTTTAATTTTTTAGTTAGGTAGGTAGTTAATTTTTAACTGTATTTAAAATATATAATAAAAGAATCATGTGTTGCTTTTCATTTCAATTAACTAGAAAAGACTTGCCTGGTGTTGGAGTTGACTCTCCATTTCTTCTTCCTCGCTCGTGAGCAATATGATGGGGAGTCTGCTGATGTTTGCTATGTTATGCAGCACACAGCATGCGTTTACTATTTTCCCAGCAGTCCTGGGATTGTAATGCAATGCTCTTGCTGCTAACAAACATCTGAAAACAGATAACTTTTATTATTATTTATCTAGACATACTTATTACTTACATCGTCATATCAACCCATTCGCGTCTCTTCGGCACACGTCTCCTCTAATGAGAGGGTTTAGGCCGTACTTCATCACACTGGTCCAACGTGGGTGTGGGTCTTAACAAATAATATTATGTAACTGTATGGTTGTACTGTATGGTTGTGTTGGTTGTTGGTGTATTATAGGTATTAATTAAAGTAGTAAACCTGAATCGAGCCTTCAGTACTCCTATGCAACGCTCCACTGTGTTGCGTGCTGACACATGAACTTTTGTGTTCAGCAGTCCCCTCCCTTGTATCCAAAATTGGTGTCATCATAGTCGGACGTAAAGGATAACCGCTATCTCTTAGAAATTTATAGATAGTTGATTACCACTTTTTTACATTGTTGTTACTGCCTATTTAGGTCCGTAATATAAAAAATAAAAAATATAAATACTATGTATTTGGTACCTAACAAAAACACTTCCTCTCCAGCATTAGACACCTCAATTAGATGGCGGTTCAGTGGGTGTACTTGCCACACCATAGAATCATGGGCTGATCCTGGGCTGCTCGCATCAACGCACAATATATTTAAGTCTGCATCACATATCTGTAACAAAAGTTAATGCTAACCTAGAATTTGATAACAACCAATCATTGATATTGTGTCTTAAAATAAATAGTTGCTTACAATCATGACATTCAAGGAATGGTATCCTTTTCGGTTGTAATACCGCTCTTCATGAAGTACAGGCCTCAGTACAGCCACATGTGTGCCGTCAATACAACCCAGTACGCCCGGGAAACCAAAAGATGAGTAAAATCTGTAAGAAATAATAATACTTATAAACAAACAACATGAACAATTATGAAGTATCTCAAAACTATTAATTAAAGTTCAGCTTATTAACTCTGACAAAATACGACTCACTTTGCCTTGATTGTATTCCTTTCTTGGGGATGCATTGGCCAAACTATATGTTTATGATAGATTTGGTTCAATGCATCGGTAACTTGTTTCACAGGTCTTGACACTGTAGTCTGTGAGACATTATGTAATGCGCTTTGGCCCACCAGTGTTTGGTACGACCCTGTGGCGTAAAAGCTCAGCGCAATAAGTATCTGAAGAGTTTCGTTTTATTTTTAATTTGAATGTGAAGGAATAACTGTTAATACACTGTTATTATTGATGTTAGTTGTACAATTTTTAGGAACTTTTTTTCCTATAAAATATTTCTATGCCAGTCCATGGCGAGACATGTAGATCATAACCCTATTATTAAGACCATTATTGTACCATGTTTAATGCAAATAAATATATTCTATTCTATTCTAACTTTTGGGAAATCATCATATTCTGACACATCCTCGTTTATTTCTATCACTTACTTATTCAACGTCACTTTTACAACTTGAGTCGAAGTGTTAGGTAGGTACCTTCACATACAAACCTTTAATTCAGCAGGGATTCCATTTTGCCGTCTATTGGAGATTACATTGTGGCATCACTATTTAAGATGACTTAGTCTGTGGTTGTCTAGTTTAATCTATGGAAGCTGCTCCTGTAGAGATTGCGTGCTACAAACTGTGTGTGTGTGTTTTAATGGAAAAATAAAATTCCTTTGCGTTCCTTCCAACCACTGCGTATTATTTTACTCTGCGAGCTCTAACTATAACAGGTTATCGGCCCAGAGCACTGCAAATAGAAGGAACAGGCGTGTTGTGAGAATTTCAAAAAGTCGAAGTTGTCTTGAGCGTACAAGATGGATGCCGGTTGTTCTCAGAACGTACTCAACATAAAATTGGGCGACAACAATTATCCGGTATGGAAATATCAGCTTGGAGTAATATTGCGATCGAGAGGGTTGTTCACAATTGTAGACGGCAGCCGTAAAAAGCCTGGATTGAGCCAAAACAATGATGGCAAATCTCAAGTTGAAGTTACGAAATGGGAGGAGGATGACGCCAAAGCGCAAGAAATAATAGTAACTAGAGTGCAAGACAAAGTCATAACACACTTACTTACTTGTAAAATTAGTAATGATATATGGGAAAAATTGAGATCAATTTATGAACCAAAGTCTCAAGTGAGTGTTCATCTTATTCAACAAAAGTTTTTTAATCTGAAGTTCGAGGAACCTGTGACTCTTTTTATTTCCAAATTGGAAGATTTGCGACATCAACTGGACGGCTTTGGAGAGAAGATGTCAGAAAATATGTTAATGACCAAAGTATTAATGTCACTACCGGATAAGTACAGGCACTTTGTATCAGCATGGGAGTCGGTCCCGGATAGTAGTCAGAGTTTCCAAGGATTGGTTTCGCGGCTACTAATTGAAGAGGAGAGATATGGTAACATGGAACCAGAACCTTCAGCTTTCATGGCATCACAGCGTCGTAACTTTCAAAGAAAATCTGATGGCAAGAAGAGTGACGGTGTTTATAAGTGTTTTGAGTGTGGTAAAACAGATCATCTTAGAAACAATTGTAAAGAGAGAAAGTGTTACTTTTGTCATAAGGCAGGACATTTGATTAAAGATTGTAAAATTTTGTTAAAGCAAAAACAAAATGAGGATGTAGGTACTGAAAATAAAAATGCTTTTGTTGTGTCGCCGATGAGAGATCTAGGTACAAACTTTATATTAGACTCTGGTGCTAGTGAGCATATGACTTATTGTAGAGAGTATTTGTCATGTTTTCGAGTTTTATCAGGCAAATATGTAGCTGTGGGAGATGGTCAGAAATTGGAAGTAAAAGGAGTGGGAAATATTGACCTTTTGGCTTTTAATGACAGTGAATATTTACCCACATCTCTTAACAATGTTTTATTTGTGCCAGATTTAAAAGTTAATTTATTTTCTTTAACATGTGCATTAGATAGAGGTTATGTAATGACTTCTACAGCTACGGGGTCCAAATTGTTAAAAGAAGGAAGGGTTGCAGCTGTAGCTGATCGTGTTGATAAAATGTATGTTATGAAATTTAAAATGTGTGACTTAGCATTAACTACATTATCTGAATGGCATCGCCGTATGGCCCATCAAAATGTTAGATATGTTAAGGAATGCTTAGATTCAAATAATGTAAAATATATGGGACAGACTGAGCAATGTCAACCGTGTGTTCAGGGGAAACAGCAAAGGAATCCTTTTAATGCCAGTGAGAGTCATGCAGATTGTCCAGGTGTTTTGGTGCACATGGATCTTTGTGGTGCAATGACTCCTGCTTCATTGGGTGGTTCTTTGTATTTTCTTTTAATAAAAGATGATTATAGCAGTTATAGATATGTTTATTTCTTGCAGCATAAATATGAAACTAAACATAAAATTGCAGAGTTTATAGAACAATTCGAAAATGAGTTCAGTTGCAAAATCAAGAAGGTGCGGTCAGATAATGGAAAAGAATTTGTAAATCAAGATGTAGAGAGAATTTTCAAATCAAAAGGTATCATACATGACACAACAGTCAGCTACACCCCAGAGCAAAATGGAAGAATTGAAAGAGAGACGAGAACAATCGTGGAATCAGCAAGAACAATGATCATAGAAGCAAAACAAAGTAAGGAACTGTGGGCAGAGGCAGTTAACACTGCTGTCTTCACTTTAAATAGAACAGGCGCCAGTAAGGTAAATAGAATGACCCCTTATGAACTTCTATACAAAAAGAGTTTCGACTTGCATGCTTTGAGAATCTTTGGTACTGAAGTTTATGTTCATACACCCAAAGAAAGAAGAACAAAATGGGACCCTAAAAGCAAGCGAGGTGTTTTTGTTGGTTATGGAGAACATAGCAAAGGTTATAGAATTTGGTTTCCAAATACAAAGAAGGTTGACACTTATAGAGATGTGGTGTTTATTCAGAATAGAGATGAGGAAAACAACAAACCGGAACATCCAACATATAATCAAATAGAAGAAATAGAAATATGTGAAAATCTTGAGAAATTGCCAGATGAGACGGTAGTTACAGACCTGCAGGAAAATGAGGTAGAAGAAGTTGTTGCTGAAAGTGAATTAGTAAGAGAAGAATTGACACAAGAAATAGAAGCAGTACAAGAAACTGAAGGTGAAATGGGAAAAGTAGAAATGCTTGAAGAATATGTAGAAGATGTGAGATCATGTGAAGTTGACATGATGGAAGAGTATTTAGATGAAGAATTCTTAGATGCAGAAGAAGAGACATCTGAAGAAAATATAAATTCTAGAAGTAGAAGGCAAGTGAAGAAGCCTGTATGGACAAAAGACTATGAGATGACATTGATAGCACAAGGAGAAGACCAATTAACTTATGAAGAAGCTGTTAGTGGAAAACATAAAGAAGAATGGCTAAAAGCAATAGAAGCAGAATTAGAAGCACTAAATAAAAATAAAACGTGGAGAGAAGTTAGTTTACCAGAAGGGAAGAAATTAATTGATACTAAGTGGGTATTTAAGGTTAAAAAAGAAGGAAATAAAGATCTTTATAAAGCTAGATTGGTTGTGAGAGGCTTTAAGCAAGAAGATAAGTTTGATCACTCGGAGATTTATGCTCCAGTAGCTAAACTACCTACACTGCGGATTTTATTAGCTATAGCTAGTAAACACAACATGGACATTCAGCAGATGGATGTCAGAAGTGCATTTTTATATGGGAACATAGAGGAGGAGGTATTTGTAGAGAAACCAAAAGGTATGAAGAAAGATGGCAAAGTATTAAAATTGCAAAGGTCTTTGTATGGATTAAAGAAATCTCCAAGATATTGGAATGACAAATTTAATCAATTTATGGTTCAGGAAGGGTTCTTTAGAAACCAGTGTGATTACTGTTTATATTATAAGAAGGATAAGAAGTTCTATATCTTACTATATGTTGATGATTTGATCTTACTTTGTGAAGATGAACAAGAGATAAACATATTTAAAGAAGCATTACAACAAAAATTTGATATGAAAGACTTAGGGGGTAATAATCTAAAATATCTTGGAATAAATATAACTAAGAAGAATGATGTAATTGAGTTAGACCAAGAGCAGTATTTAAGATTTTTATTGAAGAAGTACAATATGGAAGAATGTAAATCTATAGCAACACCCATAGAACAAGGTCTAGTTTTGGAAAAAGAAGTAGCTACAGATAAAGAACTGATAAAAAGATGCAGGCAGTTAATAGGAAGTCTCATGTATGCCATGTTAGGAACACGTCCAGATTTGTGTTATGCATTGAGTTATTTAAGTCGTTTTCAAAGCTGTGCTAATGAGAGCTTATGGAAGGCATTAAAAGGGATTTTGAGATATATTAAGGGTACTATAGGATTAAAATTAATTTATAGAAAAGGAGTAGACGTTCAGTTAGAAGGGTTTACAGATGCTGATTGGGCAGGAGATCAAGAGGATAGGAAATCTACATCAGGGTATATAATGAAGGTTTTTGGTAATACAGTGTCATGGTCTTGTAATAAACAGCAGTGTATATCATTATCGAGTACAGAATCAGAATATGTAGCATTAGGAAAGGGAATTGCAGAGGGTTGCTGGATAAGGAATATATTAAGAGAAATAGGTGTTGATTGTAAAAGTTTTATTATAAATATTGATAATCAGTCTGCAATTCATGTTGCCAAAAACCCAGAATATCATAAGCGCCTTAAACATATTGATATTAAGTATCATTTTGTGAGACAGAAAGTTGAAGATAAAATTGTATGTTTGAGGTATGTACCTTCAGGGGATCAGCTTGCTGATATATGTACTAAGGGATTATGTAAAGTTACCTTTATTAAGTTGAGAGAAATGTTGTTATCTTAAAGTATTTAATAAGTGGAGTGTTATGTAGAGTCAAGTTGGTAATATAGATCAGTTGTGTTGTGAAGTAATAAAATTATTTGTGTTGAACTATTGTGAAAGTTACGTTTTATGTTTGTGAGTGATGTTCACATTGAGGAAGGGTATTGGAGATTACATTGTGGCATCACTATTTAAGATGACTTAGTCTGTGGTTGTCTAGTTTAATCTATGGAAGCTGCTCCTGTAGAGATTGCGTGCTACAAACTGTGTGTGTGTTTTAATGGAAAAATAAAATTCCTTTGCGTTCCTTCCAACCACTGCGTATTATTTTACTCTGCGAGCTCTAACTATAACACCGTCGCTGTCTCTGGAGAAAGGTAATGAGCTCGTCAATCTCCACAAACAAACTCCGCCTTGACAAACTCCGCCTCGGGAAGTTCCCGAAAGGCATTCACTTGCATCCTCATTAGTGCACGAGATTTGCGGCGCTGGCGCAAAAGCAAACGTCGGCGGTCGGCACTATTAGCCAATGCAAAAATACGCCACCGCAAAGTAGGTACTGACGGCCTCATCTCGGCGAAACACTATGTCCACTTTAATATTTTAAATACGTAACGTAAACACACACGGAAACTTTATTTTAAATTAAAAAAATTAACAAATTAGACCAATTCAATATCGAAAAGAGGTGTCGTTGTTCGATGGCTTCACAATGGCCAAAACACTATTCAAACACGATAGACACAACTGTCAAATAGACTTAAAATATTTACAGACTACCGTATCTTTGGCCATCACGATGCCATTGACACATTATAGTGGACCAGACTACCAATTATTACAATAGTCTTACAATGGCGTTTCAATGGCACTACAGTGGCAAGTCAATGACGATTTAAAATTTGTGGAATACCAATTGTCAATAACTATCCTATTGAGACACTACTGACACACTATTGACACGTTAGTTATTTTACAGAATTGGGCCCCTGCTGGCAGATTATGTGGAACAACAAAATATGAATCGGCAAAGAGTAGCGTTTGAGAGATTACAAGCAAGCCCCCCAAACCTACAAGATTTTCCAAGACTTTCATAGCACAAATTGATTTTGTTCGCAGCAGGCACCTACCATTTAAAGATAGCACGGTCGTACTGTTAGGAGCATGTAAGAGGGAACGGTACTTACGAAATAGATGTGTACCGAGATCCTCATCATATTAATATTGGTGACTTAGGTGAGAAAACTTTATTAAGAGGACGCATACAGTCGCGGCATGTTCGATCCAGAACGTACTATACATACATCATGTATACACCGGGTCACAACAGCAGAGACGCAATTGTAGAATACGTTTGTTCATGCATTCATGGTCGCCGAACTTTAGGCAGTTGTGCTCATATAATAAGCATGTTATACTCGTACTACCTTGCATTTGCAAGACACGAAGGGCTTCAACAGCCAGCGGCTTTTTTTGATAGCGTTCTCCTAGATTTAGAAAATATGTAACATTTTTAAAATCAATAAAACAACGTAGCATATACTTATTCAGTTGTTTTCTTTTATTAAGTTAATAGCCATATAATAATCCGCAATCACTTTTATATGTATATCAATAATATTTTATATTTATATATATATATATATATAATCAGTAGATACGTATAATGTTCTTTACTCTCAAATCTCTCTCAATATTACGCACAATTCGTCACAGTATCGTTTGTAAAACCGCTTTAAATATTATAGATTTTTAAAAGTTTAGTCAATCAGTTACGATTTTTGTATGACTTGGTGATGGTTTAATCGAAAACTATTATTGGATTTGGGATATAGTATGTATACTCTACCTTGCCACACATAAATCGTTTTAATCGATTCTGGGTTTTTGCTCCATATATTTTTGGGCATTATCCTTTATTTTTTAAATTTATCTATGAACCATCGTTATGGTATTTTTAGCTTCTGGATTTTTTAAAGGATCACGAGAAGCCCAGACAGCCCAATGTCAAATTTTGATGACATACCCTCCCAGGTATAATGTTTATTTTTTTTTACTTTGTATCTCAGTGGTGGGGTCGGTCAAGCACTGATAAAACAAGTGCTGGGTTACTAAAATAACGTTTTGCTGACTTAGTTACTTTTATTTTAGAACATGTCTAGTATGTATGTGGTAGGCCTTTAAGGTGGTAGAATTTCAAGACGCCAGTGAAGGCATCATCCGCAAAGAATGGATGACTCTACGAAAGAGACCATTCCTCAAAAAATAATTTCAACAGTAGTAATTTTATGCAAGCTCATCTTTTTCAGTACGACGAGCCGGCACTGGCTGCCCCCCGGCTATTGGGGACCATATCGTTTTTTGACGAATTTAGTGACCCACACTGCCCATGACGTGAGTAATAAAATATATGGTAGTTTTTATAAATAGTTTTCTGTGTAATAAATGATAATAAATAAAAAAAACTTATTTAATAGGTCAAAATTGTCGCCGTCACCTTCGCCTGATGCTGTTGGCTCAGGCTCGCCGCTCGTTCTTGAGCCGTAAGTTTTAAAACTAGTATTCATTAGTCTTGTACCTTTTCTTCGTAAATAACAAGGAATAATATTTACTATTTTAGGTTCAATGTCGTCGTCACGAGCTTCGACAAGGACATGGACGACGATATGGAGGAGGACCATGTCTTGCACCTTACCGATGAGCATGGGCTGTTCGAGCAGGTGGAAGATGTGGTAGAGCACGTGGCGGCAGAGCCGCCGCAGCAGCAGCGTGGGCGTCCACGGCTCGTAGTAGCGCGGCGCGGCGGTACAGCGTAGTGTGGGCAAGGGCGAGGGGGGCACGTGGCCGGGTGCCAACTGGGTGGCCCCCAGTGGGTAAGAGGAGAACGATTGGCGCAAGTGAATGTTGATGATGATGATGTGTCTAATGATTTGAGAAAAGAAATCATAAAAGTAGTGCACGCGAGAGGGCATCTGACTGATCAATAGAGAAAGGAGAGCAAGAGAAGATAATGAGGAAGAAATGATAGATGCGGATGACAGTGAGATCGTGTCTTTTTTTATTGCTTAAGAGACTTCCAACCATTTTGATTTGTCACCCATGGGTGGCTATCAAGGTGCGAGGGAGGATTTTACTCCGGAGCAAACTGGCGCGGTTGCCGGTTGGATCCGAAAATGCGTATGAGGCGTTTATTCAGTACTGGGATGAAGGCATCATGACCCACATAGCGACCGAAACGAACCGCTATGCCGCTGGGCTAGCTGCTTCGTCCGCTGCCTTCGCTCGTGATTGGTATGACACGAACGTTCACGAAATTTTTGTCCTATTTTCTTTCTGGATGATGCTCGGAATCATTCAGATGCCCGCCATCAAGTCTTGCTTTACCCTAAATCCTCTTTTGCAGACCAACATCTTTAGGAAGATGTGTTCCTGTTCACGCTACGAGAATCTTTGCCGCGCGTTTCATTTGGTTGACAATAGTAGCAGACGGACAGACTCGACTAACCTTTTATTTCCTTTAGGTCCGATCGTAGATCATTTAAGCCGGAGCGCCAAAAGTGCTACATGTTTGCGCTTTAAAAAACAAGCCAACCACAAGACGGGCGACGCAGATTGTCCGGCTAAAAAAGCTGCCGAATACAGGTACATCAACTCGATCGACTATGAAGGCCACTTACTTGTGTATATTTTAGACTTAATTTGTTATTGTTATTTTTCTAGTTTAGTATGGATAATAACTTATTAACCGACATAGACAACACATTTTTAACTGTATCAAAGACATGTGTCGTTGAGGATTGCAGACAATATTTTTCCAATTATAAAAAGTCACTAACCGTACTGACCCAAAACATTCATAGTATTTTTTTTTTAACTTTGATTGAAATCCTGCAACGTGCTGACTATTCGCCAACTTTTCATTATGCACTTAGTATTAAAACAGCAGACCATGTTTACCTACACTGCTGACAATACTAACAAGAGACGGAATGATATAATATGCACATCTAATGCAACCTCAAAACATGTCTTTGTGGGAAGATGTTTTACATTCTTAGGCCCATTTTTGTACAATAGATTAAATAGAAAACTTAGTATTTATAAATTAAATTCCTTTAGCTGTAAAAAAATTATACTTGAATATTTACTAACCATAGATATCTTCTGTCTGCGCATACGCAGACAGAAGATCTACTTGTTGTTTGCAAATAGAACCGCTAACATGCTATTTTACTTTTATTTACCTAATTTTAATTTAGTTTATACTTTATACTCATTGTTAATTTATTACATTTAAGTATTTATGCTCTTCCTAGCCTGAAGCACAGGTTCAACCTAGTTCAGGCAAATAAGCAACTGTGCTTTATTTTAATGATTAAGTAACTTATTGTAAATGTGCCTTTTTATAAATAAACGATTTATTTTTATTTATTATTATTTAAATTCACGGTCCCATTGAGCCAATGCAAACGCAGAAGAATTCCTGGTCCAGATAACTGTCTGTCTGTGTAAATAAGCCAAAGGGAGTGGTGACAGCTGGCTTCTTAATCATCCTCATAACAATTGATCTGCAAAAAGAAGATTTTCTTGCAACCGAGGTATAGTATAGTCTGCGAAAGTCTCCACATAATCTATATTTGCCATCTTTCAGTACCATGTGGAATTGTGGAGTAGAGTTGCCCATGGACTATTTGACGGCTGACAGATGCCTTGCTCCATCACAATTTGGATTTCTTCATTTGCAGCGTTATATTTATGAGGCGGAAAGGGACGTGCTTTCGCGTACACTATATCGAGAATACTGAGTCTCGATATAGTATTCTACTTCGCAATTGCATTGATTGAACAATTTTGGTCTTGTAATATCAGCATACTTGGCTAATAGATCGTGACATATTAATTGGTTGTCTCTGTGGATATCTTCATCTTTCGATCCACTAATCGACACCCGTGAAGATTCACCATGAGTGCTTGATGATGCAGAAAATCAGCGCCTAATATCGACCTACTGACAGTCGCAATCACAAATCGCCACTAGTACGGACGCCTCATGCCGAAATTTCACACAACAGTTCGTTCGCAATATACAGGTATTTGTGACCCATTAGCTGCATACAAGTAGTTGCTCGGAATCCGGTTATTTTTTCGCAAACTGTGACGGGACGAACGGAAACTTCGCACCCGTATCGACGATATATTTTTAACCGACTTCCAAAAAGGAGGAGGTTATATGTTCGACGCGTATGTATGTTTTTTTTAATTTATTTTTTTATGTATGTCCGTCGATTTCTCCGTCAATTGTGGACCGGTTTTGAAAATTATTTTTTAGTTTGAAAGGGTATGCTCCTGGATTGGTCCCATATAAATTTTATTAACTGTGCTGGGATAGTTTTTGAGTAAGCTTCAATAATACGTATTTTTCCCACTTAGCATAATTATGTGGATGATATGATGATAACTTCCTGTGGCTGTATTCGAATTTGTGTGGTGTAGGTACCACAACTAAAAAGTGAAAAATAAAAACTTTTTACAAAAAAAAAACAACCGACATCCGAAAAAAACACTACAAAGTGAAAAATAACTTTAATTTCGGAAGTCGCTGGCAAAAAACGAAAACTCAAAAACAAAGACACCGACTTCCGAAATTAAAGTAATTTTTCATTTTGTAGTGTTTTATTCGGAAGTCGGTTGTTTTTTTTTTTTGTAAATAGTTTTTATTGTCCGGTCGTAACGTCTTTTTATGAACATGCGGTATGTAGATGGGTTATCGACTTAGGCTACCGCCAGAGCCTTAGTCCTTATCCGTCTTATTCCAAAACACGGTCTAAATTTGGTACTGGGATTAGTACTAGCTTTAGTACCATGACTAAATAAAACGTTATTATAAAATGAAGTTTATCACTAGTTTCAGAACTATTTATGGTACTAAAGTTAGTCCGCCGATTCCCCTAGTTTATCTTTGGTACTAATTTATTTGACGTTTGCGTTGAATAATATTGTTTGTCAATTTATATAAAAATCGTTAAAAAATTATAATAATATGATTGACTTGATGGAGTTGATGGAGTTGGAAGATTTGGATATGCTGGAGACGTCTCGGAGATCTTACAAACACCGACATCGTGTGAATCCTTTAGAATTGAGTGACTAAGATTTTAGAATAAGTATAGGTTCACAAAACGTTTTGGAGAAAAAATTGTGGATGTTTTACGTGAGGATTTATCACACAACCCTCGAGGATGCCCATTGAATCCTGAAGTGCAAGTGGTTTGCGCATTACACAAATGGGCTCGCCATTAAGTATGTAAGTACCTAGCCTTGGTCAATGCTAACCTAATATTAGATAAAATCCAAATAATATACTAATATTATTGTTTTATTCGTAGATTCAAGACTACACAGCTGATTTACATGTTGTGTCTCAACCAACTGTCAACAAAACATGTAAATAGGTAGCAGATGTCCTGAATATTTATAAAAATGCCTATTACTCTAAATAAACAGGACAAAAGCATTAGGAAGTTCCCCAGTATTGCTAATTTTCCTACAGTAATAGGACCAATAGAATGAACTCATATAAGAGTAAAGAAAGTAAATGCTGATGGGGGTCAGTTATATTTTAATAGAAATGGATTTTCTTCATTACATGTTATACAAACTATATAAGAAATTTGTTTTTTTGTCTGTACCGTACCTCTGTTTCGTAACAGCGTGCAGCGTCGCGATCCAAGAACGGTAGTTTGAACGCCCGTTCGGTATGGTACGGTGGTACGGCGTCTCACCGTACCGTACCGACCCGCGCCCGATACGCACCCGCCTTGTGTGTGTATTGAGCTTTACAGTTAGGTATATTAAGAACAATGAAAAACTTGCGCTCAGTTTGTTAAAATCATATTTAAATGATAGAGAACAGCAAGTTCAAATAAATGGTGTCAATTCAATCGGTTTAAAAGTAAAAATGGGTGTACCACAAGGATCAATATTAGGTCCTTTCCTTTTTTTAGTTTATATTAATGATCTACCCCATTTGTTAAAAACTCAACCACAAATGGTGTTATTTGCTGACGATACTTCCTTCAAAATTGTAATCCAATCAAACGTCTTGATTAAACCTGCAAATAGAATCTCAAGTGATATTGAAAAAGAAAGAGGATATACAAGGGAATTAAAAATAGAACCTATGAGCGAAGTTAAACCTGCAAATATTACTACCCTAAAGGAAATAAAAAACAGACCAATTTTAGATGCAGCTGAAACTGAAAATGAAAGAAGCTTTAAAGAATCGGAACAAGTAATGGTCAAAAAAGTATTAAAGAAAAGACCTATTTTAGATGAACCTGTAAATTTCAGAGTATCAAGGGAAACCAGAAAAGATAAGATAAAAGTTAAAGAAAATAGATTGAGACCAATGACAAATGAAGAACTATTAAAAGTATTAGAAGATGATTAGGTAGGGGAGTTTATTAACCCTTTGAATGACAATGGCAATTTATATGCCATCATGTTCTCATTTTCGACAGTACAGACGAACAGATTGTGGTTATTTGACTTTTGCAACAGAGAACGAAGCACTAAATAAATAAAAAATATGACATGCGACCTCATTGACATCTGTCACTTGTCAGAGAAAGACTTTCGTGACGAAGTACGTATTTTGTGGTTTTCAGTTACATCTCGATTTATCTCGAAATCTGGAGTACCTTTTTGTAAGTAATTACATTTATTCTATGAGTTGTTTATTATTCTTGACGAATCATTGAATAATTTTGGAAAACAATAAATATTATTTACGTAATTTTCAAAAATCATGTCGGCAATATATATGCCACTGTCTGTATACCGTAAGGGTACGATGGCAACATGTTTGCCAATACCAGTTTAGTACTTACCTATTGTTTTACATATTTATATTTTTTTTGTGTATTTTATAGGAATATGGATCGTCGTGGGGTGAATCTGAGACCTGATGAAGTAGAAAGTGCGTTAGAAGAATTATTTGGTTTCAGTGATGGAGCGAGATCTGAAGATGAAGTGGAGGATTCCGATGTGGAAGATTTATCTGGTATGTTGTCGTCAAATAACTATGACCCAATCAACACTACGATCTTCCCAGAACTAAGCCCTCGACCAACATCATCACCTCAACCAGGGCCCTCAAATGAAAATGTTATGCAGCCACCCCCACCAAGAAGTTCACGACACAGTCCTTCACATATAGAACTTGAACTTCAAGAAGATTTTGATCCATCAGAAATTGAGGACTCAGACGGATCTGATGCAGATGAAGACGAATGGAAAAAAGTGGCCTGGTCACAGAATCCCGTAGTTTCTCTTTTTGATTCTATTCAATTACAACCAGTTCGGAACGTAGCCAATAGGACTAGGCCACTCGTATTTTTTTAAATGTTTTTTGACTCTGAAGCTATCGATATGATTGTAACCCAATCTAACCTATATGCATCACAATGCAATGACCAAAATTGGGAACAGACGTCAGTAACAGAGATCAAAGCTTTACTGGGCATGATGATTCAAATGGGCATTCACAAATTACCCTGTATAGAAGATTATTGGTCCAGTGACCCATTACTGCATGTTGTTGAAATTGCTGAGACAATGACATTGAAGCGGTTTCAAAAACTTATGAAATAATTACATCTCAATGACAATGCCAATATGCCGAACAGGAACGATGATAACTACGACAAACTGTATAAAATAAGGCCGCTGCTAGATTACATCAACGTAAAATGTCAGACAAATGCCAAAAACACATATTCTCAGTCAATTGACGAGTGTATGATAAAGTTCAAGGGGCGGTCTACTCTAAAGCAATACATGCCCATGAAGCCTATAAAACGGGGCTTCAAGGTTTGGGCTAGAGCTGACAGCCACACAGGATACTTGTATCAGTTTCAAGTGTATGTTGGAAAGACCGAAAATGTCGAAACAGGATTAGGCAGTAATGTTGTCATGACATTATACCAGTCACTCATAAATGACACCTATATGGGTCATATAGCATTTGATAACTTTTTTTCTAGTCCAGCTTTACTACAAACATTATACAATAATGGTATATATGCAACTGCTACAGTCAGAAATGACCGCCAAGATATTCCACTAATTGTAAAAAAGCCCAAAGCGACTGGTAATAAAGAAATTGATGAAAAGATAGCAAAGGCTGTAAAAAATGCAAACCAAAAAACAAAAAAGCTGAAAAGATGAGAATGGAAATGGAGGGTAAAAAATAATGTTGGCTTTATTATCTGGAAAGATAACAAATTAGTAAGCGTTTTGAGCACTGCATTTCATCCAAAGCAGAAAACATCTTGTGAAAGAACTCAAAATGATGGATCTAAAAAATCATTCCCCTGTCCGCTGACAATTACAGAATACACAAAGCGTATGGGAGGAGTGGACCGGTTTGACCAAAAGAGAACCCCGTACGCAGTCGGAAGAAAAAGCTCGAAGTGGTGGAAACGCATCTTCTATTTCCTTATTGATGCTGCTATAACAAACGTGTATATATTGTATGCTTCTAACAGACATAACCACACCGTATTGTCTCAAAAGGAATTTAGGCTGACATTGTCTCGAGAATTAGTAGCAAACGCAACATTCCGAAAGAGACCCTTTGCCACCATGCCAAAGTTCGCGTCCAAAAGAAGTAAGTCTGTACAATCGGAAGAAAGTGAATCAAGGCAAAATAAACTATTTGGAGTGCCTCGAGAAATTCGTTTTTCTGAGCTTGGAGCTCATTGGACTGTAGAATTACCCACCTATAGAAGGTGTCGCTTGTGTAGTAGTGCACACAATAATCAACGATCCAGGATACAATGTGATAGGTGTCAAGTGCCATTGTGTGCAGTGCCTTGCTTCAAAAATTACTATCAAACAGATACATAAATTGGTAAGGCTAGACTGATGGTGGTTTATATGTTTCCATCATGTTTTTTTTCTATCTAATAAATAAATAAAAAATAAAATAAAATGTTTAAAAAAAGTAAAAAAAATATATGATTCAAAGTAGTGAAGTTTTATTTCATTATCTAGGCTCATTCCCTCTACCAGTTAAAGGGTTGGACCATGGATGGGATAAATTATTTATGTACGTACCTAGGTTCGCCTTTTTTCGCGACAGCAAGGTGTGCCTACATTAGTAAATATGTAGTGCCAATGGTTATACCAAACTCGCTGTGTCAATAATTATACTTCAGTGCCAATGATTGTGCAATAACATAGAATTAAGTTTAATGTTACTTTTTAAGCAATAAAGCTATTTTTTTTAATATTAATGTGTTTCATTATAATTTATACGTTTATATACCTTATATCTGGTAAACATTAGATATATAAAAATATTATTATAACATAGAAGTCACTACATTTATGTTGAAGATCATCTTAGAATGCCAATCATTGTACTGTTTACCCTATTTACACGCCCGTAATTATTAAGCTGAATATGTTGGTGAAGAAAATCTTAATAGAAGGCGAGTAATGTTCTCAAGAATTGATGCAAATACCTGACTTAAGAAGTTTCACACATGAACTATTAATGTTAGTGTCTCTTGGACCATATTAAGTAAAGCAAGCCCGTTCCTACTATGGAGAGCATGTTAGAAATAATGGCATTGCTGAAGTGGAAGTCAAGTGATCCAACAAGAATTCTCTATACATCAAAAATCCTATGATAGAACCCAAAAAAGGGAAGAGGAGCTACACAAATTGAAAATAGCTGAGAAAGAGTGGATGTATTGGCAGCAGAACAGATATACTGCAAGGCTAAAGCCGAGAGGGAAACTGCAGATAAACTTCTCCATTGCAACAGAGCTAACAGGGAAGAGGCTGAATTTCATTTGGCAAAATTTAGTAATAGTAAAAATAGCTTTAAATAAAAGGGTATTTATTTCAATGTCCTTCTAACTACTCACCGAGAGGTTAACACTGTAAAGATATACCAATATGTCTAATTAAGCTAGTATTGTAATGGTCATCATAACGAAGAGCGCTTATGTCTGAGATACTGATATTTTATCTAGTTCAGACACAGATGCCTTCACTATAAATCTAATTTAAAAAAATATTGTCCTGTGTATCTGTCTAAATGTAACATAAGTTTTTGTGACAAATAAATAAATTATTATTATTATTATACTTTGTCAATATTATTTTAAAAAAAACATATTGTTGAAAATATGTTTAAAAAAAAAACTAGGCTTAGTCAACTACTCTTGATAAGTAAGAGTAATTTTCTACATAACTTTTTTTTTATACCTATTAATTGGACGCACTTTAACGAAAAGCATCCAACCCACACTATGGCCGAAAATGAGTTGTGTATACCAAAACACTCTTTGTAGTTGAAACTTTAATATCACGAAAACAGCCCAAGTAAAATTCAAACGCAGCATGATGTTCTCTGCATGCGATACCAACCCACATGTATGACAGGTCATCATTTTTTTTATTGACATCGCTCCATGCTACTTAGATCGTTATTGAGAAATCATATTTACGAAAATAATCCAAATCACATATTACGAAAACGATCCAAGCTACTTGGATAATTGTTATTCTAGAGATATAATTAAATGAAAACAAATCATTTTACATGGATTGTTTACGTTTTATTATTTAAAGTGACTGAGTAAAACATCGTTAACGATCCATCTTACATGGATCCTTATCGCTTAATTCAATAGCTTTATTAAAAGTAACCAAGCTAAACATCGTTAACGATCCATCTCACATGGATCGTTATCGCTTAATTCAATAGCTTTATTAAAAGTAACTGATCTAAACATCGAAAACGATCCATGTAACGCGGATCCTTTTATTGTAGTTCATTGTGTGACTAGATTAAAATAAGTCGTAAAAAAGGCGCTTGAATCCTTTTCAATTAATACAATTTATTCTATATTATACATAATACAAGAGAACAATATAATAAAACTAGCTAGTTGTTAGTATAATAAAAAGCTAAGCTTAAAAAAAAGTTAAGCATATAAGCTAGTTTGTAAATAAAGCAATTTTAATTCATATAGAAATATGTACATTGATTGATTTATTTGTATGTATTTTTAGTGGGAATGTGTTAAACGAAACTTGGCAACATTGATTTCTTACTTAATTTTATTCAAGTTCGTACACGTTCGTTGTCTTGCTTACACGTGATTACATTGTGGTCTCGGTTTGTTTAAATAATAAATTCATTGCGTTGCAAAATTTAATATGAGAAGGATTGAGAAGATATAGAGATAATGAACGCGTTGGGGACATCAAGTATTCACCCAGAAGAAAGTAGTTCGGCGTGTAAGTAAATATACTTTAACAATACATTAACCTCACCTAAAAACTTTTATTGTAAGTTATTGCTTTAATGCTTATCCTTGTTTTAGCTATTAATAACAGAATGGTGCTTCCAGTGGTGGATTTGCTAAATAGAACTGTGGACAGTGATAACGCTTTATGCGATAGTAAGTTTTATCCAAGTATTTACTTCATTCTTTTGCCGACATAAATTTTTGAAGCCTTTCTCAGCCATCGGTTTGGTTTGGTTTTATTGTAATAATGCAGCGAGATTATTATCACTTTTAGATAGGTGGACGGATCCATAGCAATGCATGTTTGGAGTCTTCAAAATTCCATGTTTAGCCTCTCATAATGCATCCCTTATCTGTTTCTTAACGCTTTCAAGGACACTAAACAGCCATAGACATCATAACAATAAAACTTCTATTGTGTCTCGTTTAGTGTCCTTGAAAGCGTTAATTTGCACTTTAGTACCTATAACTGCTTATTTTTTCAAAAGCATTTATTTTGATGGGGCTTTTTGCAGAGGTTGATTGCGTAACAGTGCTTCCAATAACAAATGCTGTTGCTGAATATAATGACGCAGTTGCTGAAGATTATGGTGCTTTATGCAGTGTTAAGTTTTTTACTCGTAAAATGTTTGTAATCCATGTTTAGTTGTTTGTTTGCCAACATTATAACTTGTACGATTTTTTGTAGAATCACCGGCGGCTCCACTTGACGGCGACGTAAGCCACGTCAAGTTTGTGCTCCGCGTTATTAAATGTTTTAAAAATAGTAAAACCACAAACTGTCATAAAATTAGTACGATAGAAAACTAAACTGTGTTGTGCAGTGAACATTAATATAATGAATATTATTTATCTCCCATAAACTCGATTCTACAAACTTATAAAGTGTTACAAACTATTTAACAGTGTTCAAGAAGAAATATAATACCATCTTCATCAAGACAAAGAGAATTATCAAGACCAACATAGGTATTCGATTAGCTCAATGGATCCACCTCTAACTCCAGTATCGGAAAATAAGAACAGAAAAAAGGAAAATGACCAGCAAAATCTTTTACAGAGAACTTTATCATTTTTGGAGAAGGATTCTTCCGAAAATCAAGAAGAATATCACCTTGCCAAAGTCTGGGCTGCTAAACTAATAAAACTGGAGTCTAAGCAAAAACTTTTTGCGGAAAAGGCAATTAACGATATTTTATTTGAGGCACAACTTGGAAAATTAAACAAAAACTTCGTAAAAGTTAATGAGTATGTACAGTCAGCATCAAAAGTTGATGACCACATTTAGATTTTCAAAATCGCTGTACACCGTATTCACTATTAGCACTTCACTATACAGCGATTTTGAAAATCTAAATGTGGTCAACAACTTTTGATGCTGACTGTACCATATACTTCATCGCCTTTGTCACCTATATTAAAACAATGGCAGTTTCGCATAGACTAATTTATTGCAACACTGGTACACATAGTTGATACAAGATGGCTCTGTTGGTACTACAGATACATTATTTTGTTATCATCTTAATATCCTCCCATAACAAAATAAATAAATTGTTTAAATTTTTGATATGCCCACTAACTTCAAGAATTTATAATGTTTACTTATACAAAGACTTTTGGTTAATATATCTGCAGGCATATTAGAAGTTGACACATATTCTACATCTACTTTATTATTTAGAACACATTCTCTTATGAAGTGGTGTCGAATATCAATATGTTTCGACCTTTTATGAAACAATGGATTAGCAGTCAATTTTATCGAGCTTTGGTTATCACTATACAAACATATATGTATCTTGCTATCCAGTACATGCATTTCAATCTTTAAATATTTTAAATAAATAGCCTCCTTACAGGCTTCAGACAAGGCCATATATTCAGTTTCAGTGCTGGATAGTGCCACTGTTCTTTGCTTTCTAGACTCAAAACTAATTACACATCCTGCGAAAATAAAACCATACCCAGTATATGACCTTTTATCTATAGTACAAGATGCCCAATCAGCGTCAACATAGCCATGTAAATTACTATCATCTTTCTTAAAGACTAGACCATAATGTTTAGTTTTCTTCAAATATCTTAACAATCTCTTTAAGTGCTTCCAGTGAGTTTCATTATAACATGTATTATATTGACTTAGAAAACTAATACTAAAGGAAATATCCGGCCTTGTGAGGACAGACAGGTACATCAAACATCCTACCAATTGCTGGTACGGAAATTTATCCTCACATTGATTATCTACAGATTTTTCTAATTTGAGATTAGTTTCCATGGGGGTATCAGATGTATTACTGTCACTCATATTAAATCTAGCTAACACATTATCTATGAATTTCTCTTGATTTATAGTTATGCAGTTCTTTCTGATATTTACATTCATACCAAGACACTGTTTTATTTCACCTAAATCTTTAATTTTATATTCATTTTCCAAAACATTTTTTAATTCTTGGTAAGCTGAATTACAGTTATAAAATACAAAAAAGTCGTCGACAAATAATGCTACATACACTTTTACATTATTGTGAAATTTCATAAAAAGGCATGGTTCATACTTAGATTTACAATAACCTAACTTCAACAAACTTTCTTCTACCCTTACATACCATGCTCTGGCAGATTGTTTCAAACCATAAATTGCTCTTTTTAACTTTAATACTTTATTTTTACAGTTAATATATTCTGAATTTTGTGGTAATTCCATAAACACACATTCATTTATATAACCATTTAGGAAAGCTGTAGGAACATCTAGATGATTCATATTAAGATTTAGAAGTACACTCAAAGCAAATAAAAGTCTTAAAGTACTATACCTCAGCACAGGTGAATATGTCTCATTAAAGTCCACTCCCTTAACTTGGGTGAACCCCTTTGCCACTAGTCTTGCTCTATATCGAACATCACCTTCACTATTTGTCTTTTTCTTAAATACCCACTTATTTTTCACTACTGTACCAACACTAGGTCTGTCCACTACCTCCCATGTTTTATTGTCACTAAAAGACTGTAACTCTTCCTTCATTGCTCTTGACCATTTCTCTCCTTCAGGACCTTCAAGAGCTTCACTTACTGTGATTGGCTCATTTGTCATATCTTCAACACACATGTTGCTGTAGCCAAAACGATCTGGCTTGCGACAAACATGTTTGCCTGGTTGCTTGTCAGTATTATTCTGATGAATAACTTCCATATCATCTGTTGTCAAGGGTTCATGGAACACTTCATCGGAATCGCTGGACGATCCGCTTGCAACATATGTGAAGTCATCATTCTTCTGTGTCTGCTCGGTCTCATCTAGACTGCTCAGCTTATCATCACTTGATTTTGCTGATACCTCCTTCTGTGTGTTGCAACGTGGCTGGTTTTCTTCTACCATGATATTTGTTGTACTACTGTCATTTTTGATGTCTTCCATGACTACAACATCTCTGGCTATAGTGATTATTTTGCTCTCTGGAATGTACAAACGAAAACCTTTTACATTTTCTGAGTATCCAACCAAGTACATCTTATGAGCGTTCTTGTCCCACTTCTTGCGACGTTCTTTTGGTACATGGACCATAACTGGGCTACCAAACACTCTTAAGTGGCTGAGGTTCGGTTTGCTGCCCGTCCACACTTCATATGGGGTAGTTTTCCTGTCTAGACCGGCTACTGGTGATCTATTTTTTAAATAGACTGCTGTGTTCACAGCTTCTGCCCATAACTGTTTTGCAAACTGAGCATCAAACAGGAGACATCTTGCTTTTTCAACGATCGATCTGTTATATCGCTCACACAACCCATTTTGTTCAGGTGAGTAAGCATTACTTTTCTGGTGGACTATGCCATTCTTCTTCAAGTAATTGTCCATTTCTGCAGAACAAAATTCCCCACCATTGTCAGATCTTAATGCTTTTATTCTGGTGGATGTCTGATTCTCTACTTGTGCTTTAAATTCTTTGAAATACTTTAAGGTTTCATCTTTTGTTTTAATAAAATAGACAAAACACAGTCGGCTGTAGTCATCTACAAATATCAAAAAGAAACGAGACATAGCAAGTGATTTGTTTTCCATTGGTCCGCATAAGTCGGTATGGATCAATTCAAGCACATTGTTAGTCTTACTTGAGCTTTTGGGGAATGGTAATCTTGCTTGCTTGCCCTCGCAACACACAACACAATTAATCTCGCAAATATCACTTTTGTCTTGGTAAGTCACACCATCAACCGTTCCATGTTTCATTTTCTCCAAGTCATTTGAATTTATATGACCAAGTCGTCTATACCAAGTCGTACTAGAAATCTGTACTGCTGCTGCTAAAACTTGCTTAGATTTCACAATATTTAATCTGTACACATTATTCTCCAAACTAGCTTCACCAATGCAGTCATTCTGAGCATTGTAAATGTAACATCCACATTTGTTAAAGGATACTCTGTTACCATTTTCAACCATTCTGCTCACTGACAACAAAAGCGATGGTCCAAAAAAAACCCAGAGTCGATTCAGACAAATTAGGTATCAATAGCTTTATTAAAATGCACAATTTACCCCACCGAAAAAAAATTGCCCATATCCATGGGGTATATGAGTTATAGACGAACAAAGTATATATGGAAAAATCGTGAATAACTTGTTATTTTTACCAGTTTTTTCCACAGCATTATATTAATAATAATAATCATAAGACAATAATAAATATAACTAGCGATCATATGCAACTATCAAGTTCAAAGTCCTTTATTAATGAGATTACGTCTATTTTTTTAAGTTCTCTAGCATATTTACCTATCTTTGTTATTCATTATTTTGTTTTCGCTAAACAAATACACACAAATACTTCAGAATATGATGCGTTCATCTTACCTCTCGCTCTATTGAGTGAGCGAGAGGCTTACCTATAGGAGCGCGAGCGCGCCGACGGACGCCAGTCGCCATTTTCTATTCTTTTGTTCTTTAACTTGAACCGAGGTTCTAACGGCGCCGACGCACGCAGTCCTTCGTTTGCTTTGCTACCGTTGTGATCTGTGCGTTTCATTATTGGATTTTTAAGGCCTGCTTTTTCTACACCGGACACCGATTTTCATTATTGGACCTGCTTTTTTGACCTGCTTTTTCTACACCGGACACCGATTTACTCTTTGTTTTGGACATTGCTAATATGGAGGTGAACAATCGTTGTGTGAACTGTAGTCGCTCTGTGTTACGGAGACAACGTCATGTATTGTCGCTTCAGTTTTTGGAGTCACATCGAATCGTCGTGGAGCACCTACTGAATCATGGACAACCACAAGAAGTAAGTCTTAAGTTAAGTCTAGTTACCCGTTCGTGGTAGTATAAACTTAACACATAGTGTCTGACATTACCCGTATGTGAGTTTATGTATAGGATGATAACAATACTTAGAGGCTTTATGATTACAAGTGGTGCAATTAAGCTAGTCATAAACTTGTTGCACTGTCAGCCAATATACCTATGTGTATACGCTCCACTGTAGGGGCATCGCCTCCTCTCATGAAGAGGGGGACCAGGCCATAGTACCTACCTACCAGCTTTTTTACTAATAATAATGATAATATAGGTCACCGAGTAAAGTAATGATTCATCTCAATTCATCTCGATTCGCGGGTTCAATTCCCGCAGAAGACAAACATTTGTTTGTAGTTTCAAAAATATCTGTTTGTCTTGGTTTGGGTGTTAAATATGTATAATGTGTATGTATTTAAAAAAAAAAGTATTTAAGTATGTTTATTCAGTTGTCTAGTTACCATACTACAAGCATTAAGCTTACTGTGGGACTAGATGGCGCAGTGTGCAATTGACCACAAATATTTATTTATCTATGTACTTACAAAAATGGTCATATTAGGTTGATAATAAAATAAACGTTTGACAATCGTTTCATTGTGTAATATTATGTCTCGTTGATTTCAGATCGTCTTTGATGGGTCAAGATCTATTTGTCATCCTTGCTGGCAACGCATTGAATATGCATTGAGGCAACCATCAACACCTGAAGCTAGACCACCGCAATCGTTTTCTTTAACTGGATTTACACGTGCCGCGAATACTTCAAGAAGATGTCTCTTCGACAATTGTACTTCAACGCAACTTCGACAAGTGCCCGACAGTATAAAAGCGCACTTATTAAGCTATTATTCTTTTTACATACCAGAACTAGCACGAGTCTGTCGATTTCATATAATGAATTCATCATTTGAGGATTTCTCTGTAAATGTGAGTAATCGCCAAGATAATTTCAGAAACGAGAACTTACGCGAGATAGTTATGTTGTATACACGAGTGCTTGAAAGAAAAGGTAATGTTGACTTTGAAAGGCTTCATGAAATAAGTGAAGAAGATCTCCATTTTTGGACTGGAATGAACCATAACCAGTTTGAGAGTATCTTACAAGAAACACCGTCTTTACGACAAACTAATAAGTGCAATACTGTATTGGGCGTATACCTATGTAAACTTAGATCAGGTGAACCTCACGTAAGACTGGCATCTTTGATAAACACATGGAAAACGTCTTTACAACGCATGTTAAAGCAGGCTAGACGATGTCTCAAAAATGAATACCTTCCTCGGCATCTCGGGTTTGACCACATCAGCCGACATGAAGTGATCGAAAGGAATAGGACACTTCCGAATTATATTTTTGGTAATGAAGAGCGAACAAAGGCCATTTTAATTATCGACGGCACTTATTTATTTATTCAAAAATCTTCCAACTTTCTCTTTCAAAGATTAAGCTATAGCTTACACAAGTATAGCAACTTGATTAAGCCCTTCATGATTGTGTGTGCTGATGGCTACATCATAGAAGTAACTGGACCCTACGGCGCCAGAACTTCAGACTCCGACATAGTAAAACTAATATTAGGTAACCATGATGGTCCCATGGAAGAAGCTCCAATGCGATGCTTTTTACACCCAGATGATGTATTTGTTTTGGATCGGGGTTTCCGAGACTGTTTGCCGGATCTAGAGGAATGTGGTTATAACGCTTACATGCCACCGTCTGTAGGACGTAATGAAAGACAATTAAGTACAATAGCGGCAAATAAATCCAGATTGATAACCATGGTTAGATGGGTCGTGGAAACCATTAATGGCACGATAAAAAGAGATTTTAAAATATTTAGACACAAATATTTTAATATAGCGCTAGGCAACGCAATGACAGATTATAGAATAGCTGCAGCGCTTACCAATGCAACTCATCCAACATATGAAGACAGCAGATTTACTGAAGAGTTTATAGAGATGATTGAAAGAAATAGGGACAGGCCGAACCTATTAGCCGATTACGTCGATGAACATCATTGGGATCGACAAAGAATTGTGTTTACCCGAATGGATGCAACACACCCCAATCTATCGGATTTTCCAAGAATGGATTATGACCAATTAATTGTGTTCGCAATAGGCACATACCACGTAAAACTTGCAAGGTCCTACTGTTGCGAACATATTAGAGGAACTGGGGTTTTTTCAATTGAAGTTTTTAGACACCCCGAAAGGATAAATATTAATAACGAAGAAAGTACATTAATTAGGTGTCGAATCCATTCCAGGCACGTCGGGACAAGAACATATTACTGTTATGTTTTATATAACACGAATAGGATTTCGGAATACTGTTGCAGCTGTATTCATGGTCGCCGCACATTGGGCAGTTGTGCCCACATAATAAGCATTATATATTATCTGGCCTGGGCCAGGTACCAAGACGACCTTATGCAACCTGCTGGGTTCTTAGATGATATATTAATAGACATTGAAAATAATTGAAATACATATTTTTCCCACAGTATTTGTTTTTTGTTTTAAATAAACGACTTAAAAAAATAAATAATCTGAGACAAAATAGGCACATTCAACTGTAAAAAGATTTCACGACAAAAGTATCTTGACATATGATTTACAAGCTGTGAAATATAAGTTTTCAACTTGATAGGTTCATATAATCGCTACTTATATTTATTATTGTCCTATGATTATTATTATTAATATATTGCTGTTGAAAAAACTGATAAAAATAACAACTTATTCATTATTAATATAATGCTGTGGAAAAAACTGGTAAAAATAACAAGTTATTCACGATTTTTCCATATATACTTTGTTCGTCTATAACTCATATACCCCATGGATATGGGCAATTTTTTTTCGGTGGGGTAAATTGTGCATTTTAATAAAGCTATTGATACCAGATTTGTCTAAATCGACTCTGGGTTTTTGGTCCATACATTTTTGGACCATCACTTTTGTGGTTAGATTAGGGATGCACAAAACATTGTTCACTTTTATGTCATACTCTGTCCCTTTAACTGAGGTAGTAAGGTTTAATTCTCCAGAGCATAGAACTTGTACGCTTGTCTGATTTGCCACAATAATATCTTTGGTTATCGGCTGATATGTAATGTTCGACAACATGTTTTCGTTCGTTACTAGATGACAACTGGCACCGGAATCTACATACCAGTCGTTTCTATTGAATTCGCTTGTCATAAATATTGCGCTAAAAGCATTTGAATTCCCGTTTTCATTATTCGGACATTGATTTTTGTAATGCCCAATCTTTTTGCACGTGTAGCAACGAATAACTTTCTTGCTGTTTTTTACGTTTTCTTCGACATTGACATTTCTCATTGATGGTTGCGTTCCATTATTGCTACTATTACTGTGCATCTTCCCGCGCTTTTGTTTCGTCAAAAACGCGCTTTCAGAACCAACCTCAAACTCCGAACTCATGTCCAATAATTTAGTTTTGATTGCATCTGAACTAATTTTCATGCCCGAGTGCTCTATAGCCATTATCATTGGGCTAAATTTTTCAGGAAGTCCTGCCAGCAATAACGAGCCAATCCGCTCATCATTTATTTCGAAACCGGTACCTTTTAACTTCTGGGCGGTTTCAACGAGCTGAGACACGTAGCTGGTCATGGAGTCGCTGTTCTCTAAGCGGATTGATATCAGGTTTCTGAGGAGGCTGATCTTCCGTGTAAAACCTGAATCATCGAAAAGTGATTTTAACTTGCTCCATAGACTTCGTACCGTAGCTTCGTTTTTGATATGGGTGTAAAGAGATGGATCTATTGTCATGATGATCTTCGCCCTGGCTTTCTTATCTTCCATTTGGGCAAGTTCAGTGGCGTCATTCAAACCCACGTTTTCCAGGATCATGTAATTTTCCACGGCAAAAGCCCAATCATCATAATTTTCACGTCCCCGTAATTTAGGCACATTCACTGAATAACTGGCAGACATATTTCGTTCGGATTACTTGATTTTTACGCCGATAACTTATTAATTTGCGAGCTAGGCACATAACCTATTAAAACAATGGCAGTTTCGCATAGACTAATTTATTGCAGCACTGGTACACATAGTTGATACAAGATGGCTCTGTTGGTACTACAGATACATTATTTTGTTATCATCTGCATAACCTAGAGAGTTACTAGATCATTCCAGAGTAAACTATATTCCATCACCTAGTCAATCACCAAGCACACAAGATTCAATTTTGAGATACAGTTTCGCCGCATTCCATAAATACCAATGAACATAATACGCATAATACTATTACTATGAGACCTCCGCAGATTTTGTCCAAGTCTCTAATTCACCAACAACCAATTGTAACCACCGGTGTTCCATCTCAAATAATATTAAGGCCTCCACTACCACGATTGCAACAGTATAGTATTGTCCACAAGACACAATGTCTCAAGAAAATAACCAATCTAATGTTATAACAATTGAAGCCGACGTACATGCTGAGTATACTCAAAAGGAAGTTTTTTTTTTTTTTTTTCATTCCTATATAAAGATGATTTGTGAATATATTAACAAAAACTACAGCTTATCACCACCTACTACTTGTTTCAATAAAAAGGATTATATTATTTTATGTTTTACTTCAAATCTAATCAAAATGGATTTATTGCAAAAAACAGCAAAATATACATGCATAGATAGCATAGTATAATTATTATTTAAGTATCTACTGATTACCGATTACATAGCTTAGATGCTTAAATATAGGTAATTACCATAGACTACTTATATAAATGTAATTACTACTACAGTGGGTTGCCAAATTAATAGGAACAGTCACATTTTTTATCAATTTCTTACTTTGGGCGCACTTGACTGCAGTTTTAAGTGGTACAAGCGTTCCAGAAATGTATTATTTATATTCGAAAATCCTATTCCAGCATACCAATCATTACCAAACGGAAATAGCAGACATTGCTAGTGTTTCTAATTCGGCAGTCAAAAAAATAAAAAATAAATTGGACTTAAATAGACTTAGGCGAAAATGGCAGATTTTCGCCTAAGAAAAAAGGCAATGGCGGCCGAAAACGCAGCCATACCCCACGTTCAGATTGGATAATTAGAGATATCTGTTTTCAAAGCAGAAATAAAAGTGCTTTACTGTTAACTCAGTTAGTCCAGGTGTCTGGAATACTAGTGTCCAAGAGAACTATGCAGCGCAGATTGGCAGAAGAAGGCTTGACAGGTCATCGTCCTGTGAAAAAACCATGGTTGACTGATGCAATAATGAAGAAACGCCTAGCATGGGCTCGGGAACACCGCCAAAAGACGGTTGAGGATTGGAATAAGGTCAGTTTGCATTATTACTGGTATTTTACACCACTTAAAATAATAATTTTCAAAATAATAAACGACAATTTTTTTTTTTCAGGTATGTGTCTCGGATGAGTTAAAGTTTGACATTCTAGCCGACAAGTGCAGCTTCGTCAGGGGACGTCCAGGAGAAAAATACCATCCCAACTGAATCGTGAAGAGGGTAAAACACCCTGTTGAAATAATGGTGTGGTCTGTGATAAGAGCCAAGGGGGTTGAGCGCCTGTACATTGTCCAGGGAACCATGAAACAAGACCAGTACAGACAAGTTTTACAAACTCGCCTGGTACCGACACTTGAAGAATGGCTCCCTGATGGTGAGGAATTTATGTTTATGCATAGTTCAGCACCATACCATAAAGTCAGAAGCGTTACCAAGTTCTTGGCAAACCACAACATTCCAGTTTTTACATTGACCTGGTAATTCTCCTGACATGAACCCCATAGAAAATGTATGGGTGATTACCAAGGCCGAAATGATAACCACCAAGGTCAGGCTGATAGAAAAGCTCATTAATTAATGTTTGGCATCACAACCCTAATATAAAAGAAAGTGCCAAACAGTGCATAGAAAGCATGCCCAGGGGTAGAGAAGCACTAATTGAGGCGAAAGTAAATGTCACTAAGTACTGATCACTACTAAGTAACATTTATTTTCGCCTATTTATGTACTTAATTATTATTATTTATTTTGTTATTATTTTACTTCCGTATTAACTGTTGTGTATAATTAAAGCTTTTATCATTCAAAAAATGTGTTTTCCTAATTAATTTAAGACTCATACTTCACAAATACAAAAAAATTGTGACTGTCCCTAATAATATGGCAACCCACTGTAACTTTTAAACAGTCTCGCAAGACGTAAATTAACGTGTTACAAGTGTCCAGAACTGTTGCGCTTATAGCTCTTGGGGATATTAAAGTGGAATACTTCCAAGTCTTCAAAACTTCTACCAGTCGCTAAAAAGGGCAAAGTAACTGCCAACTTCTCCTCAGGTGTTAGAGATTTTCGCATGTGTGTATCTTTTTTTATCAAGTAAGGCGAAACTAAAGATAATAGTTTTTGGAAGCTGCTATCTCTCATTCTCATATAATTTTTGAAATCATTTTCTTCTGTATTTCGTAGTTCATTTATTAGATTAAAATGATTTAACTCAGCTTTTTTTCTCATCCAGTCCTTAATCCATCGTTTCTTTCTTGATTGGCTTTTTTTAGTTGATAAAATTAATGCTATACTTAATGCAAAAACGTTTTTTCTTTCTATCCATTATATTAAACGTGCGCACATGAATCTAGCTGCGGAGCGACTGATTCTGATTTCACCACGACAAATTGCCAATAATATTGCGTAGTGTGCGGGACCTTATATTGATGAAGATTTTTGTCAATCTTGCATTGACAATATTATTGTGTGTGTGTGCGGAGAGCCCTTTTTTTTTTATTGGGTGGGAAATCATCAAATTACTCCTCCCGCTCTGGGCGGAGCGAGAGGGAGTGTCCGAATTTTACTGACTAAAACCCACCCGTGTTCCTTCCGTTGCCTGTGTGCCGGGGCCGCGATATCCCTTTCGGACAAACCCGCAACCCCAGCAGGCATTGTGGTCCTTACGGACCCCGTCAGTTAGTGCTGACATCTCTTTGAGGCGCGCGTGGAACACAACGCGCCGTCGACCCAGGCCTGGTCCCTATCGGACGGCGAGCTGCCCATCGCTCACCGTCCGCAGGCCCGCGCCTACGGTGGCCGGAAGTCGGCTCGTGACTCCCGACGCCCGGGGCGTCTCCTGCGGCGACTAGGGGCGCGAGGGCGTGCAGCTTGCATCTCCCTCGCGCGCTCCGCCTCCTCCTTCGCGAGCATAACTGCTTCGCAGAAGAAGGTGACGGCCTCCCATGCACTCTCGCTCCGGACCATGGCCTGAACCAGGGCCGGACGCGAGAGATCGCCGCTGCCGATCGCCTCCGTGAGGACACGGCGGTGCCCCGCCCAAGCCGGGCAGACCTCCACTGTATGCTCCACCGTGTCCTCCGGGCGATCCACACAATGGTAACACCCGGGCGTTTCCTCCCGCTTTATCCTGAACAGGAACCTCCCGAAACAACCGTGACCGGTGAGGACCTGCGTCAGGCGGAAGGTGAGGACGCCGTGACGCCTCTCTAGCCACTCCTCAAAGAGGGGACTTATCGCCGCAATTGTGGCGTGCCCAATGTGCGGCTAGCCCTAGCGTAATTTGAACTAAATTACCATCGTTCGAATGGCTCGATGCGCTAAGTGTTGACCTGAGTGACCGCTTCGCATGAACAGTACCAAGTTCGAGCCCCACCATCGAGTTCTCTTTTTAACCGACTTCCAAAACGGAGGTGGTTATATGTTCGACGCGTATGTATGTATTTCCGTCGATTTCTGCGTTAATTGTGGACCGATTTTGAAAATTCTTTTTTTTTTTTGAAAGGGCATGCTCCCGGGTTGGTCCCATATAAATTTTATTAACTTTGCTTGGATAGTTTTTGAGTAAGCTTCAATAATACGTATTTTTCCCACTTAGTATATGTGGATGATATGATGATAACTTCCTGTGACTGTTATTTACGTAGCAGGTACTGGTATTCGAATTTGTGTGGGGTAGGTACCACAACTAAAAAGTGAAAAGTAAAAACTTTTTACAAAAAAAAAAAACAATAAAAATAACTTTAATCTCGGAAGTCGGTGTCGGTGACACCGACTTCCGAGATTAAAGTTATTTTTCACATTGTAGTGTTTTTTTTTTCGGAAGTCGGTTGTTTTTTTTTTTGTAAAAAGTTTTTGTTGTGATTTACATTTACATAAAAACTCATAATAATGGAGTCTGATCACATTACATACCGAAAAACTAACAAAACCGTTTCATGTGCCGTTTCTTTGAATAATTTTTCGAGCTCAATGTTTGATACTACTGGAATGAGTTAAAAATGGAATTAGCATCCGTACACCAAGAAGTGGAAAATTTGCTAGAGGAAAATCAACAACTAAAATCAGAATTAGAGCACAACAAAACAGTAATAGAAAACTACAAGAAAGTCAGGTTTACGGCTTCGCCATCATCCGTGCGTTTAAGCAGCAAAAAACGCATGCGTAAGCGTGTCCTTATCAAGAAAGCATATTATAAAATTAAAGACTACGTTGAAGACAAGGAAGTTTGGCAATAATTCCTTCTGCACATGTGGCTTCCCTGGTACATCATTAACGGCACATTATGTAAGAGTCTATTAACTGCTCCCAAATTACCATTTTTTTTTTTTTTTTACATTCTTCCTTGACATAATCATCCTAATATTTGACATTATATACCTACAATTTAATTTCAACACTTTATTAGTGGCTTTTGTGTACATGATAATTATTCAGATTTGTAACAGTTGTAATACCAATCATGTCATTTCGTTTAAAATAGGTTTTTATTTTTATTAATTTATTCATATTTTATATACTTAGATTATTTTTTTCTATTTTGTGAATGTGAGAACACTGTAGGTTTAGTGGACTGTAGATTTATTGACCATCTTCTATCTTGTTAAGTACCTGGTACTTGTTGAAAGACCTACACTGTCCTCCCATACCTACTAATACCTACTGTTATTTAAAAATATTGTAAAAAACAATTATTTTTAAAAGAGTAACCGTGGAGTTTCTTGCCGGCTCTTCTCCATAGGAAACGACCAATTGGAACCGTGCACCTAGCTTCTGACGTTTCATAAGTGCCCATGTAGGTTTATGTGAAATAAAATATTTTGATTTTTTTTTTATTTTTGAAAAAAAAACGACAGAAACGGAAACCTGAACAGCAACTAAGTTCAGTTACGAAGCAGATTAGAACCAGTTCTCTTGCAAATAGTGATGTTGAAATCAATTTTGGACTTGAAATGAACAACAACAAATCACGAAGGAGTGTTACTAACTTTTGATATGGCAATATTTTAGGACTGTCAAAATTGTCACATTGACGTTTCGTACTTGAGTCATCTTGTGTTTACGTGCATCATATTTTCGTTGATTCTGTTTATAATAATGCCGAAAACCATCAAAAGTTCGACGAGGAAGCTTCTATTTACTATGATTGACAAATATAAAGACGAATAAAGTGATTTGAATCAGAAATCTGCAGAGAAAATACGACGACTGGATTCAATCATTTCACTTTTAGGTTAGTTTTTTTAATTACTATTACAACAACTTGATACTTTTCGACTATTTATAAAATATAGCAATACTTTTCAGGAAGTATTAACAACGAGGAGACAAAACTTAAAATTGTGGAAACAGTAAAGAAATTGAAAACTCTCGAAAAAAATTAAATGTCGACTTGTGAAACACAGTATTTAGAAAAGATATCTTCAATGACAGGTACCTACTCTTATTAATAAAAAAATATAGATTTAACAGTAACTTTGAAGGGTTTATACATAGGATAATGATATGTGTATGGATGGCTAAATTAAATAACATGCTGTCTTTGTATTTTATTATGGTTTAGTATTATTATCAATCAATCAATCAGCCTATTAACGTTCCCACTGCTGGGGACACAGGCCTCCTCTCTGTGAGAGGGAGTGGGCCGTAATCTACCACGCCGGCCCAGTGCGAGTATTATTATACTGCAACATAATTTATTGTATTTGTTCTCTTCAGATGTACTGTGAAGACCCTTAAGAAGAATTAAAATTGAAGGGTCTAAGAATCAAGGACAGTGGAATACTCCGGGGAAAAGTCGTCCACATTCAGCAACAGTTTCCAATTTGGATAATTTTGATATTTCGGCTATAAGAAACAAAGTAAACGAATTTTATGGAGTGAAAAAACAAGTCCCAACACTGAGAAGCCTGCACAATGAGCTGAAGGAAGCAATCGGATTTATGGGATGCCGTGAAACCCTTAGATTTTTTTTACACAAGAACTGGTTTCACTTTCAAAACAATACAAATGAACGGGCTTTACTTACTGAAAAATATGATATCGCGGCCTGGAGACACAGATTCTTGAGAACAATACATGAAAAGAGACTAGAAGGTAAACAGATAATTTACCTTGATGAGACTTATGTACATCAGAATTATAAAGTTAAAAAATCGTGGCAAGGACCTTCAACAAGTGGTGTCACTACTAATATATCGTCAGGTAAAAGACATATCATTGTGCATGCAGGATCGGAGGAAGGGTTTGTGCCAGGTGCCTTATTGGTATTCAGCACAAAATCTAAATCAGCTGACTACCATGATGATATGAATGCTACCAACTTTATGAAATGGTTTGAGGAAATGTTGATACCAAATCACACTAAACCTAGTGTACTTGTGATGGACAATGCAAGTTATCATGTGAAATAACTGAACAAACTACTACTTTGTCTGATTCTAAAGCTAATCTCCGATTATGGCTTCAAGACAATAATATTCATTTTGAAGAATATCATACCAAAGCTGAATTAATGTGTTTGGTCAAAGATAATAAACCTGCAGCAGTTTACGAAGCTGAGGAATGTCTAAAAAAATACAGTCATATCCACAATCACGAAATTTTGTTGCTGCAATTGAGCTTGTTTGGACTCAGGCGAAGAGAAAAGTAGCAAGCAAAAATATAGGAATACCAGGGGCTGAAATGAAAAATTTAATAAAAGAATGCTTTCTATCCATAACTGCTGATGACTGGAAGAAGTACACTGATCATCAGTGATCGGAGTAGGTAGATTGAACTGGGGCCATTGATCCGAAACGTATATATTAATATGGACATTCCTCCGGAATTGGTGGATTATTAAAAAAAAACCGGAACTTATGTAGGAATTGTATTCTGCCAGAGTGGAAGGAGTCATTTGATGATTTGCCATCCTCAAATAAAAAAGGTAGGAATTGTAATAAAATGAGCAATATTATATTCTTCATATTTTTTTTAACGGCACACAGTCACGATTTGACAATGTAAGGTATTGTGTCTGCATTTGTGCTTAGTAATGTGGGTATGCGCAAATATTACTAAACCAGTCAGCTATCCAGCTCCGTGTTTCATTGACGTCCCATTTGGCGACGAGAAATTCGAATTCCAATTGCGTGTTAAATTGTTTTTAACAATGCCGATCGGTCGACTAGAACCATTTGTCATTAATTCGAAGCAGTGGCCGTCGTATATTCGCCGTGTCAAACAGTACATATTACTAAATGAGATAAAGGATAACTTGTGTGTGCCGTTGTTAATTACGGTTGTGGGTGAAACTACATACTCGTTAATATGCGATCTATGTGCTCCGGCGGATCCAGAAACGAAGAAATTTGATGAATTGGTACGTTTGGTGACCGATCATCTAGAACCACAGAGATCGGAGATTGCCGAGCGTCACATGTTTCGCTTACGTAGACAGCGTGTTGGGGAATCTATGACGGACTATCTCCAAGATTTAAAACATCTCGCGACCACGTGTAAATTTGGAGCAATGCTAGAAGAAAACCTTCGCGATCAATTTGTTTCGGGACTATCCAACAGCGCGATGCGATCGCGTATTTTTGCCGAGAAAAACATTAAATACAAGGAGGCGGTGGAGCTGGCTCTGGCGTTAGAGGCCGCAGAGAGGCACGCGGAGGTGAGTGCGGCGACCACCGCCGTAGCCACGACCTCAGGCGCAGGCGGCGACGCGGGCGAAGGCCTGCACAGGACCGACGCGGGTCGAGCACGTGGCGGAGGCGTGCATAGGCCGGGGCGCAACCCAGGCGCTAGGGCTGACGGCGCGGCGTCGAGAGGGAGCACCCCTGCGGCGCCGGCGCAGGCCGCGTCGACTCAACAGTGCTGGCGGTGTGGAAAGCCACATCGGCCGGAAAGATGTCGTTACATCAATTACAACTGTGATGAGTGTAACCAACGTGGACATTTAAAAGTGATGTGCAAAGAGGTGCGTGTTAGTGGTCGGTCTGTTAGGCAAAACTACGTAAGTGAAGATAACTCGGGGGATGAGGATTTGTTTAGCATCGAACTGGCGTCTAAAGGTAACAAACCCTACTTTATTAACGTAAACATTGACAGTTACGAAATTAAATGTGAAGTCGACACTGGAAGTCGCATATCGGCGATTAGTGAAGACTTGTATAAGCAGATGTTTCCAAATAAAACAATTCAATCGGATAACCTAATGTTACGATGTTATTCTGGTACGCGGATTGAATCATTAGGATATATATTGGTTAATGTTAAACTTGGTAATGTTACGGCAAACAATTTGTCTTGTTATGTTATTAAAAATGGTGGACGCCCATTATTGGGCAGGGATTGGTTAAAGTACCTCAATATCAAACAAATAAATATCAATGATATTATTGCTGATCCATGTATTAGTAAGTTAGCTACAGAATTTCCCGAAGTGTTTACGGATAAATTAGGAAAATGTAAAAAATTGCTCCAATTGCAACTGACAAATAAAGAGCCCGTGTATGTCCGGGCGCGCCCCGTGCCGCTGGCACTCCGCGCGCGTGTGGAGCGTGAGCTCGAGCGGCTGGAGGCCGAGGGTACCACCTACCGGGTCGAGCACTCGGACTACGGCACACCCATCGTGCCGGTTATCAAGACGAACGGCGATATACGAATATGTGGCGATTATAAAGTTACCATCAATCCTAAACTTAAACGTGAATTTTACCCACTCCCACGCATCGAAGAGCTGTTTGCCACTCTAAGTGGGGGAAGCGAATTTACCAAAATTGATTTAACTCATGCGTATCAACAGACGATGTTGACGGATGATTCACAGCTATGTACAGCTATTACTACACATATCGGTACATTTGTTTATCGCCGTACGCCATTCGGATTATCTTGCATTCCGGAAAAATTTCAAAAATTAATGGAGGAGACATTGCGCGGCGTGCGTGGCACGGTGGTGTTTCTTGACGATATTTGTGTGACGGGGGCTTCGAGAGCAGAACATTTGGTTAACTTAAGACAAGTTTTGGTTAGATTAAAAGATATGGGTTTGACCGTCAAACTAAGCAAATGTTGTTTTCTACAAGCGAGCGTTAAATATCTCGGGTTTATTATTGACCAAAGTGGTCTGCGCCCCGATCCCCAGAAGGTGGAGGCTATTGTGAAGGCACCAACACCTATCGATATCACACAGTTAAGAAGCTTTTTAGGTTTACTAAATTATTACGGCAAATTTATTCCCAAATTAAGTATTTTATTACATCCGTTGCATGAACTTTTAAAAAAGGGTGTCAGTTGGAAATGGAGTAATGCGTGCGATGAGGCTTTTAAGGAAGCGAAGCGAGCCCTATCAGGTGAGAGGGTACTCGCACACTATGAGGAGGGGCGGCCCTTAGTGCTATCGGTTGACAGCAGCGCGTACGGGTTGGGCGCAGTATTGGCGCATCGTTTCCCAAACGGCAGTGAGCGACCGGTCAGTTGTGTGTCGCGAACACTCAATGATGCGGAGCGCAATTACAGCCAGATTGATAAGGAGGCTCTGGCAATATTTTATGGCGTCACTCGACATCATCAATATCTGTATGGGAGAAAATTTGAACTACGTACAGATCATCAGCCTTTAAGCTACATTTTCGGAGCGAAAGTGGGTATACCCCAAACTGCCGCCAGTCGCTTACAACGATGGGCTGCACGATTAGCCGCATATGATTTTACTATAAAATATATAACCTCAAAACAAAATGGACCAGCGGACGCGTTGTCACGTTTACCGTTAGTACAGGAGCACCGTCCCACCGAATCAATGAGTTATGTTAATTTAGTACATGAATGTATGCCAGTTAATTTCCAAGACGTAGGTAAGGAAACTAATAAAGATACTTTATTATCACGAATATTGGGATTTGTAAAATTTGGATGGCCATCTGTACCTAGTTGCGAAGAAGAAAAACCGTATTTTGCACGAAAAAGCGATATTACAATGGATTTTGGTTGTTTAATTTATAAATATCGAATTATAATACCAAAACCACTACAAACTAAAATTCTAGAAGAACTTCATCAAGGTCATTTAGGAGTTAGAAAAATGAAAAGCTTATCACGCAATTATGTTTACTGGCCTACCTTAGATATTGACCTTGAAGTAATGTGTCGTTCGTGTGAGCCGTGTCGTATGGTGCGGGATGCTGCGCCGCGTGCTGACCTGCATCCGTGGGAATTTCCTTTGTTTCCATGGCAACGCTTACATGCCGATTTTGCGGAATATTCGGGAAGAAAATACCTCATTATAGTCGACGCACATTCGAAGTGGATTGAGGCGCTTCCTATGGGTCGTACGGATGCACAGTCAACAATCACAGCTTTAACTACAGTTTTTAGTAGGTTTGGTTTACCTTCGCAACTCGTTACGGATAATGGACCACCATTCCAATCAATTGAATTTAAAAATTATTGCAACCAGAATTGTATCGCACATGTGACAACGGCGCCTTATAGGCCACAGGGTAATGGCGCCGCTGAAAATGCAGTAAAAACTGTAAAAAAAGCAATAAAAAGAGCAGTTCATAGTGGCGAAAATGTGTTACAAGCATTAAATACATTTTTATTCAATTACCGCAATTGTGAGCATGCAACTACGGGCGTGCCACCGGCAGTATCACTAACCGGGCGTCGGATGAGGACGCGACTGGATGCGTTACGGCCCAACGTCGCGCAAGTGGCGCAGGCGGCGCAGCAACGTCAGGTAGCTCATGCAGGAGGCAAGCCCCAGCCCCCTATCTGTGTAGGAGAACCGGTACTCGCACGCGATTACACCTCGAATTCAAATAAATGGTCCACGGGAACACTGTCTAAAAGTACGGGACCGGTGTCGTACCGCATTGATATGGGAAACGGTGTACAGTGGCGCAGACATCGCGACCAAATAATTCCAGTTGGGGACAAGTCGCGGTTATCACTGTCGCGAGCGAGCATCGGTACTAATAAAAAGGGGAAGAGTAATGATCATGATGATGATGCTTTTGAGGATGCATCTGAGGCATCTAGCGAGCTGGAGACGGAGGCGGGTAGCGCGGGCCCGTCGAGCCCGGCCTTTCCAGCGGAACCGCGCTCCCCACCGCCGCCGCAGCCGGGAGCTTCGGCTCGGGCAATACGTGCACACGTGCGCGCCGTTAACAAAGACAATGTATCTAAATAGTTATATATAGTAGTACTTATTTAAGAGTTGCATATTGGTGTTTGTTTTTAATATACCTTGTTATGGTATTTTCTGTTAGTTATTAGTTCTTAATCTTAAGGGGGAAAAGTGTAAGGTATTGTGTCTGCATTTGTGCTTAGTAATGTGGGTATGCGCAAATATTAATAAACCAGTCAGCTATCCAGCTCCGTGTTTCATTGACGTCCCAGACAAAACCCAACGACCAATCAGAACAAAGGATCATGGGTGGTACAATAACCGGTTATCAGAACAATGCGTACGCCCGCCGATGACATGCCAGGTAGCTCACTCGTTTACTTCGGTTCGTAGAGTGCGCATCTTTGTTTGTTACTGTGTTGTGAAAACGTTAGACCCTGGCTTGTGTACATACTGACATCTGGAATCTGCTCTAAACCACGATTTGGCTCGAATATACGGACTCAGATTTTTCACTATTGAATTGGATCTACATATTTAAACCAAGCTTTGGTAAGTAATATTTTACTAGTTACAAGGAGTATAAAGCATGTTTGGATGTACTATAAGAATATTTTTAGTATTGTGTTTGTTTGCTTAACCTGCTGAACATACCATGAGTCTTAATATTGTAAAATCTTTAATAGAGTATGAACCAGTGAGCTTAGTGCGAAACAAAATTATGATATTCTAGTAATGTAGTCGCAATTCAGCTAACTCCACTATTAACCGACATTTTACTGGAATCCGTGTATAATTTGAGTGCCCTGTGTCCTACTTGCAATGTATTGGTAAAATAAATTACTATAGGCCTTATCTACTTCTCTACAAAATATTCATGCTCATATCGCAAATGAATAAATAGGTTTTTATTACAAAATTTTATCCGTTGTGCTTAAACGCTCTATTCTTAGGACTTCTGGAAATTACAATCATTTTCCGAATTATAAGAAAATGGCTGAAAAATTCAACAAAACTGCGATTAATTTCAGTTATGTAGAAAAGCTAGATATTTTGATTCAATCTTTTCAAGACAGATTTTCGGAGTTTAAAAAAGTGAAACCTCTGTTGGACATATTCAGCAATCCTTTCAAGATTTCAGTTGAAAATGCGAGAGTCAACGCAGTTAGAAATTATCGACATGCAAAACGACCAAGATTTACGCAACAAATTCAACGAAGGAGACTTGCTGAACTTTTACCGCTGCATTGATAAAAATACGTACAAAGAGTTGCGCAAAAACGCTCTGAAATGTGCCAGCTTATTTGGTTCTACCTATATATGTGAACAAACCTTTTCAATACTAAATAATAATAAAACAAAAAATCGAAACCGCCTTGCAAACGAAAGTTTGGAAGCAGTTTTACGTGTTGCTACAAGTAAATTTGAGCCAAATATAAAAAAGATTGTAAGCACTATGCAGTGCCACGCTTCAAATTAATAAATTCTTTTTCAATTTTAATACATTATTATCAATTCTTTATTGTCTTTAATTACCTATACTTCTGGCGGCCCGCCATCAGTTCATAATTTGCCCGAGTGGCCCCTAGTCTTAATAAGTCTGTGCATCCCTGCTCTAGGTATTCACAATCTCGTATACAATAATTAAATAAAATTTAAAAACAATAATGAATAAGGGAGCAACATTTCAGCAATTTTTTTTCTCTGATAAAAACTCAGTCACACTGCAGTACGTTATATCCTTTACAAGGAGGTTTTGTTTTTCATTTATGTTCGGGCATAACTCCGTCATTTATAGACGCAAATTTTTTATTTTTTTTGAAAGGGTATACTTCCGAGATGGTCCCATTGTCATTAGGTCAGGATCCGATGAGGAGGCTTTGTGTAAGGTTAGGGCCTTAGAAGAAGAATTAATTCATGCAAATGTACGAATTACAAATTTACAAAAACTAAAAGAATGTACTCAGGCTAAGGAGAATAATAACTTGTTTAATGAATTATTTAACACTACTTGCAACCCGCATTCCTTAATAACAACAGACTTTACTGAAGATTCTTTAATGAAACATAATAATAGTAGTTATAAAGTATGTCAAAACAAAATTAAAAAATATGCAAAGCTGAATAAAATCATAAATAAATGTAAAAAATACACGCTGAAATTTAATTGGTTGTTTTCCCGCGGCAGAACGACTTGCCTTAAGGAGTACTTTCGAAGCATAGAGTTAAAGTAAAAAAATAACGATGTTTTTGTTTTAAAATAATAAAAAAAATATTCATCAACTCGAAAAAGTGAGTAACAATAGTAACACTAGACGTAACTTGTAGGTACCAGGTACTACACGCGTCACCACCGACAAAGAAAAGCGATGCACAAATGTTCAAACCAAAATAAACTCTCGCACGTAGTGATACGGCATAAAATAGTTTCCACGGAACAATACAAAAAATCACCGCGAAGCCGACAAAGGAAAGACCGATTTATAAATGTTCAAAGTAAAATTAGTTCTCGCGTGTAGTGATACGGCATAAACTAGCCTGCGCGCTACAATATCAAACGAAGCCGCCAGCGCCCATTTTAAGGCTTGTGCAGACCAGCGCGACTTGTCGCGCGACGCGACACCGGTTATTGTTATACTGTGAAGTTTTCTTAGAAATTGTATTGTTCGTGTCGCGTCGCGCGACAAATCGCGCTGGTCTGCACAAGCCTTTATCTGTGGGGCGCGCGCGGCTGTGACCCTGACCTACTTAGTTTTCCCGCGAATATCGTACGCGCAGCACGCGTCATCACTGTAAACTGCAATGGATCGACATTACAAATACAGCAATGTGGAGTACGTCGCTATGGTGCAGCTGTATGCTAGGGCTGATTATGACTCCCATGCTGCCCGGCGACTTTACGCAGAGCGGCAACACTTGGAGTCGCTCCGTCTTCGCGGGGTTCTGAATCCCGAAGTCCCATCACCACGGACGATCGTAGCGGCGACACAGCGGCTACTAGATCATGGACAGTTCCATACACCGGCACATGCACAGGGCAGAGGTCGACCGGCCGTTATTTTGCCAGCGCTCGACGAGGAGATCATCGAGTACTTCGAACGGGATCCTCGTCGAAGTACGCGCCAGGCCGCGGCTAGGTTTGGCGTAAGCCAGTACTACGTCTGGAAACTACTAAAGTCTGAAGGACAGCATCCTTATCATTTTCGCGGAGTTCACGCTCTCCACGAAAATGACCCCCAGAACAGAATTGCGTTTTGTCAGTGGTTGATCGAAAACCAAGATAAGAACATTTTGTGGACGGATGAAGCAACTTTTACGCGAGTTGGAATCTTCAACCAGCGCGCAGTGTAACGAACATTTTTGGGCTTTAAATAACCCACATGTTATTCGCGAGTGTGCGCATCAAGTGCGTTTTAGTGTTAATGTGTGGGCCGGCATAATTAATGGTCATCTCATAGGACCGCATTTCGTGGCAGGACACTTAACAGGTGGAACCTACCTGGAAATGCTACACAACGTTATCCCGGACTTATTGGACGACCTTCCGCTAACAGTGCCTATGGACAATCTTTTCTATCAGCAAGACGGGTGCCCGGCTCATTATCACCGCGCCGTGCGAGGGCACTTGAACTTGGTGTTTCCCCAGCGCTGGATCGGACGCGGCGGGCCAGTGCCTTGGCCACCAAGAAGCCCGGACCTAACTCCGTTAGACTTTTACTTGTGGTCTGAGCTCAAGCGCCTAGTGTATCGTGAGGAACACGAAAATCGGGACGCGTTAGTAGCTGCGATAGTGGACGCTTTTGATATCGTACGTAGGGACACAGACACCTTATTTAAATTAAAAGAAAACCAAATAAAACGTGCGCGATTGTGTGTACAACGGAATGGCTTACACTTCGAACAATTACTCCGTTACCGGGAAGTGTAAGTACCTACTCGTACTTTTGTAAAATGTAGTAAACATTTAAAAGTAGTTTAGCTGATTAAAATTATTGTAAATAAGTTGATTCAAATTTTGTAAATACGCCTCAAATACTTTTTTAAGTATCTAATTCAGAAAATTCGTTTTCTTAGTAAACTTTTCTTAGTTTTCTTTTTTAATTTAATTTCGTGTTCAATAAATTGCAGATAAAAAAGTATTTATGACGGTCCTAAGCCCGTAAAAGAATGATGGGAAAATTTGAATAACATGTTGGATAACAGCCGATTGAAAAGCACGTGGTAGTAAGTACGTAGTAAGTACGTAACATGTAATGTAGGTACTACTTGCGTCCCACGCGCCGCCGCCGTCAAAGGAAAGCGATGCATAAATGGTCAAACCAAAATAAGCTCTCGCACGTTGTGATACGGCATAATAGTTTGCACGCAAAAATACAAGAATCCGACAAAGCAAAGACCGATTTATTAAATGTTTAAAATAAAATAAGCTCTCGCGTGTAGTTATACGGCATAAACTAGCCCGCGCGCAACATTATCAATCGGAGCCGCCTTCGAACCTAATCCTGTCGACCCGGGTCAACGCCCCGCCGTCGTTCGGCCGTAGATATCGGGAGGTATGACTATTGGTTCGTGATTGCTTTCGAGTTTAGTTTTTCACAATGTTAAATATGCCAGTTTTTGTTTCTAATATTTTATATAACTACGAAACGATTGTATAACATAGACAAAACCATTTCGCTGCGGGAAAACAACCATTTAAATTTCAGCGTGTATAAGAAACAACAAAAACACCGTTCCAATAATATTAAACTAAGGAAAGAACGTGGTTTTCTTATGAATAAATTAAAAAACTATCAAATTAAATTAGAAGACAGTAAGAGCATTTATGAGTTTGACACTCAACACTTACAGTCTGAAATTCAGGTACTAGAAGCATCACTACAGTCACTCTATACTAAGTATGTGAGGTCTGAAAAACAAATTCAGGAGCACATTTTTGCTGCAAATGAGTTAGTGGAAATGTGCAACTCTAATATAGATAAGGTGGACCCGCTGACTCCCAGCAGCTCTCAATCATCGTTGCAAAAAAAAACAATCCTGGCACTCTCCAACCTGAGGCAACGGAGGACCCGTACCAGTTGGGAAGTGCTCAGGTCTCTTTAACCAATCAAGTTACACCAGATATTGAACAAGGTCCATTGCAAGTGGTTCAGACAGAAGCTAATTCTCTCCCTTGCTCCATTATGTTTTCTGATAGTTTTGGAAAAGGGTTAGGTAAATTACTTAGCAACAACCTGAGTCATTCTTCTCAAAACTATTGTATGCCTCAAAGTTCCTACAAGCAAATAATGTCTTCATTAACTAGGAAGGAATTTGATCCTAATGCCATTATTACCGTACTTATAGGTAATAGTTTTAATGTTAAAAAAGATGATATTACTGATTGTGTCACAGAACTATTGAAGTTAAAATTGTAAGAAAATTATTTTGTGTGCTTTTCCATATTTTGAGCATTTGTCAAATAGGCAAAACAATTACATTCACATGTTAAATAATTACATGCATTTCTTAGTTAGTCACCATAGTGACAAGTTTATATTTTTTGTTACCAACTTTTTTGTTGATAAGTTAAGGTCGACTAGGGATACTGTGTATCTGCCCATTCGTTTTAGACGTCAAATAGCTAGGCTATTAGCTGTTAATATTAACCCAGACATAATTGTTAAAGTAGTGGTAGGTTGGAATACGCATGTTGGTGAGGCTTACAGGGACGCCAGGCAGAAGTTTCGACTTTGGGAAGACTTTGGGAAGCCTTCTGCTGGTCCCACTTTTTGTGACATGCGTGAAGCGAAGAGAATGTTTAAGTCTCGCTTGAAATGGTGTCAAAATAAAGAAGACCAAATAAAAATGGATATTTTGGCTTCACAACATTCAAGCAATGATTATCGCTCGTTTTGGAAACACACGAACAGGCTGAGTAGTAAGCCTGGCCTCCCTGTGTCTGTCAATGGTGAGAGCGATCCCGTACACATTGCTGGCCTCTTTAAGGAACATTTTAGGATAAAATCACCACTTGGTCCCTGCGTATCCGCTGCTGCTGATGTTGTTGACCATGGTGACCTTGTAACGAGATTCACAGCCAAGAACGTTAAACGCGTTATTAGTGGTATGTCAAGAGGCAAGTCTCCAGGTCACGATGGTCTGAGCATTGAGCACCTCAAGTTCGCGGGCCCTCATTTACCAAGAGTATTAGCAATGTTTTATAACTTTTGTGTGAGTCATGCGTATTTACCTTACCATATGACTAAAACTATTGTAGTGCCCATTATTAAAAATAAAACGGGTGATATCGCTGATTTAAAGAACTACAGGCCCATTTCTCTGGCAACGGTGATCGCGAAAGTGCTTGACAGCCTGCTTAACAGAGAAATTAATAACTTTGTCAAGTTACACGACAATCAGTTCGGATTTCGATCCGGACTGTCTACTGAAAGTGCTATCTTGAGTCTAAAGTGGGCTGTTAGGTACTACTCGGATAGGAAAACACCTACGTATGCTTGCTTCCTCGACCTCTCCAAAGCTTTTGATCTGGTCGCATACAGTATCCTCTGGAGAAAATTAGAGGAAGCTGGAGTTCCTCCAGAGTTGATAAACACTTTTAAATGCTGGTATGGAGGTCAGATTAATCAGGTACGCTGGGCCGGGGCTTTTTCAGAACCGTACAGGTTGGAGTGCGGAGTGAGGCAGGGTGGGTTGACTTCACCCACGCTCTTCAACCTGTATGTCAATGGGCTGATCGAGGTGCTCAGCAGAGAGCGGGCTGGTTGTTATATTGACGGAGTCTGTGTAGATAACATTAGTTACGCAGATGATATGGCGCTGCTGAGCGCATCGGTTTGTGGTCTTAGGAGGTTGGTGGCCATCTGTGAAGAATATGCTTTACTCCATGGATTGGTCTACAACGTCACCAAAAGTGAAGTCATGGTCTTTGGTGTCAGCGGTCGATGTTCTGATCCGATGCCTCCGGTCAAATTGAACGGAATATCGCTTGTGAGGGTATTTAAGGTGAAATACTTGGGACATCTTTTGACCGCTGACCTCAGAGATGATGATGATATTGAAAGAGAAAGGAGGGCGCTGTCGGTGAGAGCTAATATGATAGCTCGCAGGTTTGCACGTTGTTCTAGAGTAGTGAAAAGAACTTTATTTCGTGCATATTGCACCTCATTTTACACGTGCAGCTTGTGGGTAGATTACACTCAAAAATCGTACAGCGCCCTTCGCGTTCAATATAATAATGCGTTCCGGGTATTGATGGGGCTGTTCCGTTTCTGTAGCGCATCAGGAATGTTTGCTGATGCTCGTGTCGATTGTTTTTATGCTACGATGCGAAAAAAATGCGCGTCCCTGGTGCGCCGGGTGCGGGCCAGCCCCAACGATATACTGCAGTGTATCGCGAGTAGACTGGACTGTTTGTGTATGAATCGCTGCTGCAAGCTTTCCACATCGGTGTTGAGCGTGTAGCAGGGATTCGTTAAGTGTGTAGGATAAGTTTACTAACATAGTTGTTAAGAGGTATTGCTACTAACATATTGAGTCTTGTTACTTGTTAATTAAATATAAATAAATAAATAATTAGTATGTCATCTACAATTAGCACCACAATTAGTAATAGTACTAATGTTAAGGTGGTTAGCTCAAATAGTTTAAACTAGTTAGTAAGACAACAGAAGGTACCTCTAACAGTATAGTTACACTTAATAACAAAAAGGTATTTTCTAGCACTAACATAGTTAACTGTACAAAAGGGCTAAGCAGAAATCCTTGAAATTATTTCATCAAAATATTCAAGGCTTTTCTTCCAAACAATTGGAAATTGAATTGTTTTTAGAAAAAACAATGTTTGACATTATTTGTTTAACTGAGCATTGGTTAAAGGATTATGAAATGGTAATTATCTATGAGAATTATAGTGTGGCCAGTTGTTTTAACCGAAAATCTATGCTGCGTGGTGGTTCACTAATATTAATTAAAAATTGTATTAAATCAAAAACCCGTATTGACATAGTTGAACTATCGGTTGAACATAGCATTGAACTGTCTTGTGTTGAGCTAGATAAGCATGTTATAGTGTGCGTTTACAGACCCCCAAATTATCAAAACTACTCTATATTTGAGTCGGTAATGGAAGATGTTTTGGCAAAACTTGCAACTGGTAATAAATCAGTAATTATCTGTGGGGACTTTAATGTGAATATTTTAGAAAATAATTCAAATACCAGTAGATTTTTAAATTTGTTCAAATCATTCAATTTGTCAAATGTGTTTGTAGAATCTACTCGAGTAACTACGACTACTGCTACATGTATTGATAATGTGTTTTGTTGTTGCAACTATTTAGATAAAGCCATAGTTAATTATCTCCCTTCAGATCACAGTAGTCAATCCGTAACTTTTGAGTTCAACATACCAATAACAAAAGTGCAGATACAATTCAGACGAATAACAGCAGTTAATTTAAATAAATTTAATAGCACTTTAGTTTGTAAGTTAAATAATCAAGACCTTACAATGAACAATGCTAATATTTTGTATGAAGAATTATTTCCGTTAGTCCAGACCGAGTTCAATAATTATTTTAAGAAGAACACAAAAACTATCAGCCCTAAGTTTTTATTTAGTGACTGGGCAGCTAAAGGACTCAGGAAAAGTAGGTATAGACTGTTCGAGCTGTATGGCCTTAAGCCTTATATTAACTCGAAAAGTTTTAATAAGTATGTTGCTACTTACTCTAGAACTTTTAAGAACACTTGTAAGGCAGCTAAAGCCTTATACATTAGCAATAAGGTTAAGCCAGCAGACAATAAAATACAGACGGTTTGGAAAATTATCAATAATGAAACGAACAGGAACAAAAAGCATGATTCTGACTACACACTGAAGACGTCATGTGGTGGTCTCGTTTGCGATAGCAAAGAAGTTGCTCAAGAATTTGTAAATTTCTTTACCAGTATCCCACTTAAAACTACTGAAACCTTAAATTCCTCGCCCTCGCTCTCTTTTGTTGTCCAAATAAACGGTATCAATTCACTAGGTATAAAAGTAAAAATGGGTGTGCCACAAGGCTCGATATTGGGTCCATTCCTCTTTTTAGTTTATATCAATGATCTACTCCATTTATTAAAAAATCAACCACAAATGGTGTTATTTGCTGACGATACTTCCTTAATTTTTAAGGTAGATAGACGTGCTACAAATTTTGACGACGTAATAACGCTCTACTGCAACTAAAAAGTTGGTTCACTGCTAATAATTTAGTATTAAATGGAAAAAAAACTAAGTGCATAAAATTTTCTTTACCAAATGTCAAAAGTAGTGATTGTGAAATAGTATTGAATCAAGAGAAACTAGAATTCGTCGATAAAACTGTTTTCCTAGGGATCACGCTCGACTCAAAGCTACAATGGGGTCCTCATTTAACATCTCTTGCAGGACGGCTAAGTTCAGCAGCATATGCTGTCAGAAATTGGAGCTGCTGAAGATTTTAAGACCATCTTTGCATTGTATAAAATCAATTTCCTTTGTATTATATAATTTCAGAGCACAGGTGTGAGTACTATGTACTAAAGAGCTAACATTTACCGGGTAATACGTCTTTTATTGACTTGAATGTGCCCTGGCGGCTGTGAATATGTCATGCTCACTCAACTGTCTCGCTGATGGTGGCGCGTGTGTTGGATCATTTAGCTCCCTTCAAAATGGTTGAGCTGAATGGTGCTAATCCATGCGTCATGTTCGTGAACGGGCGCCGTCAGTTGAGACTGGTCAACTCTTACCTGCTTTGGCTGATTTAAATTTTTGAATTGTATTTGTTTTATCTTATTTTTATTACGGACGCTTCTAACGTGCACGTCTTTCTACATTGTTCTCACATATTTAATTTCAACATGGAAAGATGTAACCGATATTTTGTAACAATTTATTTAAAAGAGTGTCCGTGGAGTTTCTGGCCTGTTCTTCTCCATAGGTACCTACTACGCTTTGGAATGGGCAACCAGCTTCATATTTCTGACTGACCGATTCCTTGACAGTTCAAAAGTGCCTGTAAATGGTTTAATTGAAATAAATGCTGAGTTTGAGTTTGATGATGAGATCCTGGAGAAATCGAGGGAACTCTTCAAATATTATACGAGGGCTGCACTAAAAGTATCGGGAATGGAATATTTCCACTGTTCCTGTCATATTAAAATCTTTTAATTGAAAACTCCTTGGTTTTAAAAATCGAATACCATTTATTTATTTAAAAAAAGATTCTCGGTCTTGTCACAAGGTTTTGTCAAACTTGTTTAGTCGTTGAGAAAATGGAATTGACTCGAGAAAATTCAAGAGCGATGATTTATTATGACTTTCGAAGTGGTTTAACACAAAAACAGTGTGTTGACCGGATGATTTCTGCATTTGGTGATGAAGCCCCATCCAAAACCACAATTTATCGCTGGTTTGCTGAATTTCAACGTGGACGTGTCAAGCTCAGTGATGATCCCCGTCAAGGTCGTCCAAAAACTGCAGTCACCCAAGAAAACGTTGATGCTGTACGTAAGCTGATTGAGGAAGATCGACATGTGACATACCGCGAAATTCAGGCAACTTTAGACATTGGCACGAGTCAAATACAAATAATCTTGCATGAACAATTAGGTGTAAAAAAGTTGTTTTCCCAATGGATACCGCATTCGCTCTGTGAAGAGCAAAAAGCGGCTCGCGTTACTTGGTGCGTCAGAACTCTCGAAAGATTCCACGCAGGATCCTCAAATGCTGTATACAACATCGTATCAGGTGACGAATCCTGGATATACGCGTACGAACCCGAAACAAAAAACCAGTCACGAGTTTGGGTGTTCGAAAATGAGTTAAAGCCAACAAAAATTGTTCGTTCACGGAGTGTTGCAAAAAAAATGGTGGCCACGTTTGTCTCCAAAACCGGCCATGTTACGACTATTCCTCTTGAGGGACAAAGAACGGTTAATGCAGAATGGCAAGCTAGCATTTGTTTGCCACAGGTCGTTTCTGAACTCCGTAAAGAGAACTGCAACCGCCGGATCATCCTCCATTACGACAATGCGAGTTCTCACACCGCGCACAGAACAAAAGAGTTTTTAGAGCAAGAAAACATAGAATGAATAGACCATCCGCCGTACAGCCCCGACCTAAGCCCTAATGATTTCTATACTTTCCCTAAAATAAAGAATAAATTGCGTGGACAGAGATTTTCATCACCTGAAGAAGCTGTGGACGCCTACAAAACGGCCATTTTGGAGACCCCAACTTCCGAATGGAATGGTTGCTTCAATGATTGGTTCCATCGTATGGAAAAATGTGTCAAATTTCGCGGAGAATACTTCGAAAAGCAATAAATACATTTTTAAATAGTAATGTTGTGTCACTTCCTTGATTCCCGAAATTTTCAGTGCCGCCCTCGTATTAACTCTGCTCTGATTGGTCGTATAGCCGGCTGAGTGTTCACTTCCGTTTAAAATGGGGAACATTCAGTTGGTAACTGATTTGCTTAGACAGAGCCAGTCTATTTCGAGGCGTTGTAACGCAAGCATCTCTTACGGATCCGTGCTTTATGTTATATTCTTACTAAATTAATAAGTGATTTTTAATAAACTGATTATGTTAAAAAAATGAATAAACATTATTAATACTGGACTTGAGGTGTATGATTTTATTTCACTAATGTGTGTCTTTTATGTGGATTATCGACTTTAAGAAGATGGAGTGATCAAATATTAAGAAGCAATCCATCTCAACTGCAACAATCCATGATTGCTATTATAGAAAGCAGAGTAGCACCACGAGAAGTATGAATGATTGTAAAGTTATTTTTTTGAAGTTGGTCAAATTAATTTGTTTTGAATAATATAATTGTATAATATAACTCGTCAATTTCTATAATTTCTTTTTTAAATACGAGGGGTGTTCAATAAATAGTGAGAATGCGATACATTCTCCTTGGAAAGAAAAATAAATAAATACTGGCAGGCATAGCCCAGACATAAGTTAAGATGATAATAAAAAAGCAATTAATTCTCTTTTGTTTTTTAAAAGTAGAAGTCTATTGTTTGCGTCGTTTCGGAGCGTGTTCTTAAAAATGGATAAAATTAAAGTTCGCGCGGTAATAAAATATCTCTGCTTGAAAATTTTTACTACGGAGCAGGTAAATCAAGACTTGAGAGCAACATTAGAGGCACCACCATATTCTATATTATCCATATTATATATATATTATTATTTTTATATATATATATATTTTTTTTTAATTATATTTTATTATATTATTATTATTTTATTTTCTTCCATATTTATTTTATGGCTCCTCCATATTCTACGGTTGCGCGTTGGTGTGCTGAGTTCAAGCGAGGAAGAACTTCCACTAACGACGACCCACGAACGGGACGCCCCATATCGGCAGTGACTGAACAAATGATTAAAAAAGTTGAAAATATTGTCTTTTATTTTATTTTATTTATTTATTTGGTACACCAACAGCAGTACATACACAAAATTTCAAACAGAATAAAACCATAATAGAATTACTGGTATGTATGCCTATTATAGGTATACACAGCATTCACCACAAAACAACATCATAATAAGCTAGAAAAAAACTAAACATAAAATACAATTAGTAAAATTAAAAATTCAAAGTAAATGAGTATTAAACAAAAAAAATTACATAAAAATTTTACCACGAAAGGTGGAACGTGAAAAATGAAAAATGAGTGTGAGTGATATTTGAAATGAATTTACAAAAAATATGTATAAATTGCTTAGTCTAAGCACTTATGCACTCCCGTACCACAGACATTGATCTTCTAAACTTGTTGAGTGATACACCGTGTAAGTCGATTTCTGACGATTTACAAAGACTGTTGTAATTTCTGCACATTCGGATCAAGGGAGCGTTCAGACCAAGATTTGATTTGCGAAAAGGGATATGAAAAAATCTGGTGATGGGATGTCTGGGGGGCTTTGAAGGGACTGAATAATGGATACGTTCAACAAGATCGCTACATTTTACAAATCCGTTTGTAACTTTGTAGAGGAAAATTAGATCACGCGAACGGCGACGGTCACGCAGTGTCTTTATATTGAAAAAGTGTAATCGTTGTTCATATGGACAGCGATGGCTAATTTTCCTGGATATAAATGCTAGATGTTTAGTAAATGCTCTTTGTATTCTCTCAATTCTTTGCGAGTGAACTGCATAGAAAGGATTCCAGGCAACACTAGCGTATTCCATTCCATTGTCTTGGCGGATCGTCGTGCTACTGTTCGTTTTATAGCTGAAGAAGTAAAGATTTCGATAGGAAGTGTCCATAATATTATAAACGACCATTTGGGTATGAAAAAAGTGTCAGCGCGCTGGGTACCCACCTGCAAATTGTTACGCAGCGGCTGTGTACCTACGGTGATGTGGATCGGTTACATATATAATCCTTACTTAATATTATAAAAGTGAATGTGAGTTTGTTCGTTTGTTACGCTTTCACGAAGAAACTACTTAGCCGATCAACGTGAAATTTTGTACACATATTCTCAAAGGTATTGCGAACATACGTATTACGTACATTAGTTATTATTATTCATTATTTTTTATCGAAATGTAAATGTAATAATGTGTATGTAATGTGTATGTATGTATGTTTGTATGTGTGTTGTATGTGTTGTATCTTTATGATTAATCAGCCGTAGGCTAACTTAAAATGCAGGTTAAATATTTTATAAAAATGGTCAACAAAGTAGTCTAAAGCGTGTTTTTATCTCGACGAGACTTGAACAATCAAATTTTTTTTCGTCATTTTGAGGGTTAAAAACTTTTTTTAGTATTACTGGCTTAATTTTATTTTAGGACTACCACTGATTATGGCAGTAACTTTGTTAAGGCATTTGTGCAATTCGGCTCGAAGATCGACATACTTCCAGAGTCGCCATGTGATTTAGAGTCTGAGTCTGATCCTGATATTGCCAACCTTTTAAATCCAAACTCAGAAGAAGATGACTTAGAATTTATTTCAGTAGAAAACATACTGAATGCTCCTGATCGTATCCAGTGCAATTAAATCAATGAACAGATATTAGAAAACTTTAATTAGAAAGATTTATTTATGAGTATCAAAATATGTCACATAAATGGATGTATATTTTTACTGTGTTGACTTAGAAGCTTGATATATTTTAGAGCTCCAAGGGACTTTAGACCTACGTATTATTATTTGATATAAATTTCAACTTGATACCTCGACGCATTCCTCAGAAAAAGGGTCTTGAAAGACTGACAGACAAATGGACAATAAAGTGATCCTATAAGGGTTCCGTTTTTTTCCTTTTGAGGTGCAGAACCATAAAAAAACTTAATTGCTGAAGCAGTAATGGCCAGGCTACAGTTTTGTCACATGCAAGCTATATAATGACAAGACAACAAAACGGTTTGGTGTAGTGCAAAATCTAACCGCCAAGGCAAAATGATTAATGACAACAAACTTTTAAAACAGCAGAAGTAATACTTTTTACTCATAAGGGTGATTGGTTAGTGGGAAAATTTGGTGGTAACCCACTACAATAGAACTCCTAGAAAACTCTTGCTTTACAGCAAGCTTTAGGATAGTTTAGCCCCAAGATGGACATACTATGGTTTTTAAGACAGCTAGCTACATATCGTCGCCTTAATTCTAATATGTCGTATCTCAATTTTGAACGAAACCGACATTTTTGTGTGCTTTGAATAAAGGCGACAAAGTACATCTTTCTCTTTCTTTACTTTGCAAAGTTTGTATGAAAAAGAGTGAGATAAAAGACTTGACGTAATGCGACGTATCTCGGATCGCTCGATCTTTCTGCGAATATGCATTAACTCATTGAGTCGCCATAGTTTGTTGACATCGCGCAGGTTGCTCTGCGATTTAAGTGATGTGTGATTGTTTTTATAAGCTGCCAAGGTATGAAATCGTTTTTATTTTGTTATTTGACATTTGTTTACTGTTTTAAAACATAATTCATTTGTGGAATATCACATGTAATATAATAATTACGAGTTTAAAAGTGCCTTTTGAGATACGACCTATTCGAATTTAAATTTTATAGTTTGCCTTTGAAATACGACCTATTCACATGGATTTTGTCATTGCTTTTAGATATCATCAAAATGGATTTGTTGCAGTCAGATGATGAGGAACAGGAAATCCTTCAAATATTAGCAGAGAATGGAAAAAAAGTAACGAATCCTAAGAAAAAACATCAGAGCCGGATACAAATTTTAGAGAACATTTTAGTATACAAACCAGACAACGAACTCCTTCATGCGATTAATATAGCAGCCGAATCTGATCCTGCCATTAAGTGCCCAAAAGAAGCCCCTTTAGAAATTGATGAACAAGCGTCGAACTTGGGTTCATTACTTAGTGTTGCTACTGAAAATGGTCCTGAAATTGAATTTGAAGATACATTTTTTGTTACCGGGATTGATGAAGGTAAATCGAATGCTATTATTAAAATATGCGAAGCTTCGGAAGGTGTCAGTGAATTGGAAATCACACATTTTGCTACCAATGATAGTCAAACAATTGGAGTTGTAGAATTGGATGACTCTACTGAACCGATTATAGACACAGAAACGTTGGTTGTGACTTGAAACAATTGACACTGAAGAACCAGAGAACAAGCCCAAACGCAGAAAACATGCTGCTTGTACAGAATGGCAAAGAAATATAACGAAAGAAAAGAGAATGCGGGGAGAGAGTTATTCAGGATATTCCAGAAAGGAAAAACAGGTTACGACAGGTATACAATGAAGTAAAAGGCAGATGGGTCCAACATGTCCAACATGTGACTCCAACTTCTGCAAAAATAGCGCCAAGCGGTTTTGCTCCGAGTTCGGAGAGCATGACAGACAATGTATTTTTGATAACTTTTGGAAGGAGCTCGATTGGTCAGGGAAGAAAAGTTTTGTTTCTTCAATGATAGACAAGATCCCAATCAAACAAAAGACAGTTGATTCACATAAAAGACAACAAAGCTATGTATACTATCTAAAGCTGAATGAGGAAACAAACCAAGTCTGCAAAAAAATGTTTCTGAATACTTTAGGAATCAGAGAACGCATGGTTCTTACCTGGATTTCAGAAGCAAAGTCGGGTATCTCATTAACTGAGACTACAAAGCAAAAAAGCAACAGAGGCAAAAAAAGATCTACTGAGACACCAACCTCCAGTGGAATCAGTCAAGCTGAACATCTGCTAAAGTTTTTTGAAGAAATACCTAAGCTACTCTCACATTACTGTAGTAAGTAAGTACATCAACGAAACTATATCTTGAACCAGTATTCGAAAGTAAAAGCCATGTATACAGCATTTACAAGGAAAAATGCGCAAGCGATAAGGTGAAACCTGTTCATAGTTCAGCTTGTTTTTTTTTTAACAAGTTTGATGAACCGAACTTAAGCATTACCAAGCCAAAGAAGGATAGGTGTGATGTTTGCTGCGGTTATGAAACCAAAAACGTGACAGAAGAGGTTTACAAAAAACATATTGAGAAAAAAAAGGCTGCAAGACTAGAAAAAGAAGCTGATAAAAAGTTGGCTATTGATGGAAAAATTACGGTACTTACTGTAGATTTGCAGAGCGTGAAGGTTTGTCCCAAAGTTCAAGCTAGTGCTGTCTATTATAAGACAAAGCTTTGTTGTCATCATTTTACAGTTACCAACTCACGAACTTAGCAACTCACGAAGTAACCTGTTATTGGTGGCATGAATGTGAAGGCGAGCTACAAGCATCCAACTTCGCTTCTTGTCTAGTAGACTACATACAAGAGAAGTTTCCTAAAACTATTCCACTAGTTATTTTTAGTGATGGATGTACAGCCCAGAATCGAAACTCTGATCATGGCTAATCCTCTTCTTGACTTGGCTATGAAAGAAAACAGTAATCAAACAAAAATATTTGGAAAAGGGCCATACCCAAATGGAGTGTGACTCAGTACATTCCGTTATTGAGATAAAACTAAAAAAAACGACATAAATCTACCTCATGAGTATGTTAAGCTTACTAAAGATGCAAAGAAAATTCCAAAATATGACGCAAAATACCTTTCCCATGAGTTTTTCAAAGATTTTTCAGTACTGCAACGATACACCTCCATTCGACCTGGAAGAAAAGCTGGTGACCCAACTGTCACCGACATCCGGCAGTTGCGATATGAGCCAGATGGAAAAATTCAATTTAAACTTAATTTTTCGGATGAATTGCAAGAGTTGCCCATCAGATGGAAGCCTGGTACCTACACGATTAATCCAATGTACACAGGAAGAATACCACTGAAGCCAAGAAAATGGAAAGACCTCCAAGATCTAAAACACATTTTGCCAACAGACTGTCACTCTTTTTACGACAATTTGTCTAAGGCAACGACTGATTAAAGATTAAGTAAATATTTTATATAAATAAGTGAGAGTTAAAGTTGATGTTAGCATTTTTTTTATTATTTAAATACCTACTAAGAATTTTATTTTTGATTGTTTTTTTAATTGTATAGAAGTTTATTTTTGTTTGATACTTTTCGATGATTCCTAATTCTAATGAAAGTGCCATTATTACTAATCTAAATGCTAAACTATCTTAATTGTAGACTAATAAAAAAAAAAAAATACAGTGGTGACTTAAATTTTTTTATGTTAATAAACATTATCTCAGTAAATTAATCATGCTAATAAAGCGTAACTCAGGTATTCAGCTTCTTGGACAAGCAAATTGTATTACAATGTCAAAATAAGATCGACGGTCCCTACGTACATAAAGACATGTCGAAAATGGCATTTTTTTTTTTATTGCACAATTGGCTTTAGATTTTCCATATGCACATACCTGTATTTTTTTTTTTTTTAATATTACGTATTTAACGTCATTTACAAATCGTATATGAGAACAAGTATTATATTTACAACGAATAAGTGTCCTAGATGCGGATATCTATAGGTATCGTTTTGTACGGTGTTTTAAAATGCGCGCCACTCGGTGCGGACGCGGCCTTGTCTGGCATAACGTCATTCACGGCGGGAGTTCCCCAATAAGACGGGTCGATGCTTGTTCGGGTGGTGACATATTAATGTTTTGATACAGTTTAGATAGATTCAGTGGTGTGTTTTTTAGTTATAAGTATTCATAAGACCTGCAACAATACTGTGAAACATGAATAACAGTAGATCAAAGTTATTGGTGGATATTGCTAACTCCAGAAATAAAATTTTATGCGTTTCTGAAGCACAAGATTTAATTGATTATATCGATGAAGCTAATGAGGGTAAGTAGTAATTCAAATAAGTATACATTACTAGCTCAATGAAATACAAAACCGATATAAATATTTTTATTGTTTTTCTAACCTAGACCAGTAGAATATCAGTGTAATAGCGGTCATATCAGACATATCCGCTTATACTATGATATAGTCATGAAAATATAATTATTTCACAAATAATTATAATGTTACATGCTTGTTTAAAATATGATTTCCTAAATAATTATTACAAAGAAAAAGAAAGTTTTTATTCTTACCGAAGTATATGAAGCCATGTCCTACATGTTTGTATATACGTGTAACTATTAAATTTATTTATGGATTTGTTTTCATTTACGTTTACTACACTGTTTAATAAATATTTTTTTCTTTTTAGAGACACGTATATGTACCGAAAAAGATATTTCAATGGATCTTGAGGATCGGCCTTTGGAAGTTTCTAACGACGAAAGACAAGTTGCCGAAGTACATAGTGATGGAGAGCAAAATCATACATCAGCTGATATTATACTATCGCAAAGTGATTTAAATTATATAATCGATACGGTAGGGGAAATTTCGAATGATGGAATTGACCTTAACATGCCCATTTGTGAAAATAAAACACCACAACCGATACCTGAAAATGATAATAATGAAGAATCTTTGGTTTCAACTCCCATGCCAAGTCCATGCATGACCTTTGGAGACACTGTAAATGAATGTAACTATTTAAGCGAAAGTTCTGTTATCCTATCTGATGAAACTTTAAGATCAAGCCCGTTAGGATCCAGTGAAATGTCTGGTTCATCAACACCGCACCAACGAAAAAAAAAGCGTCAGTATGTAAAAAAAGCAATAACAAGGAACAGAATTACTAACAAATCTAACTGGCTAGATGAAAAAAGAAAGGTGCTTGTCAATTTAGGCGAAGCTCATAAATCTCGATCCGGAAAACAACAATTGGCAAAACAAATAAAGGGTCCATGTCCATCTACATGTCGATTAAAATGTTTTGAAAAGTTTGATGTGGTAGCTCGCCAAAATATATTCAAAACCTTTTGGAATCTAGGTGATCATTCTCGTCAGTGGTCTTTTATTGCGTCACATGTGAAAGAAATAAGAAAAAAACAATGGACACAGGATTCCAAGAGGTTAAATGTTTATAAGTTTTTTTTGCCGCTTTTGTCTGGTATTGGCATTAAAGAGAAGATTATGGTATGCAAAACCATGTTTAAAAATACATTTTCAATAAGTAACACTTATACAATCTGCCATCGACAAGCATGATAAAAATATGGGTATTTGTACTAAAGACATGAGGGGTTTTCATCAAAATCATCCAACTATTATAAATGCGACAATGAAAGAAAATGTAATTCAACATGTAAAATGTTTTACAATGTTTTTGTGTTTTTAACAGTATTTAGATAGTGAATTGACGTTTAAAAAAATGTACGACCTGTATACTGTATGGTGTAAAGAGCTGAATATAACTGAAAATATAGCTACAAGACAATACAAAGATATTATTAACAAAGAACTAAATATAGCTTTTCACACCAATGCGACCTGTGTCACGCAATGAAAAACAACACCTCGCCAACCAATGATGATAAACTGAAGCATAAGTCACACATGGATAACAAAAAACTTGCCAGGGAATTAAAAAACGTTGATAAAATTGAAGCCCAATCGAATCCTTCTGATATTTGCACAGCGATGTTTGACTTCCAAAAAATAAATAACACTCCACATGGCGAAATTAGTGTGCTGTATTACAAAAGGAAACTTTCAGTATATAATTTTACCATTTTCGATGCTGGGTTAAAGGAGGCTACGTGTTACATGTGGGATGAAACAGTTGCTAAACGTGGCGCGAATGAAGTGTCTAGTTGTTTGTTTTCTTTCATTAACAACAAGGTTAAAGCTGGCGTTAAAGATTTTAGATTCTGGTCGGACAACTGTGCCGGTCAGAATCGCAATCGCATTGTTTTTTTTATGTACTTGTATGTAAGCAATACATTTAAGGTAGATGTGTGCCATAGATTCTTGGAAAAAGGCCATACTCAAAACGAGGCAGATAGCGTTCACGCATTAATAGAGCGTTCTTCAAAAAATAAACTTATTTACACCCCAGATGAATGGTACACACTGGTTCGTTGGGCGAAACAGAATAGTCCACCTTATACAGTCGTAGAAGTGAACCAAGATTTGGTTCTGGATTTCAAAGCGTGGCTACATACTAAAAACTGGATAAAAGATACAAATTTAGAGAAAATTTCTTGGAATAAGATAAGAGAAGTAAAAGTGCAAAGGAACAATCCAGATATTATTGAATTTAAGTACGATTTTTTTGAAGAAAATTATAGAAAACTGAACTGTGGCAATAATTTGAAACTGACTAGAGGGAGAAAAAAGAAGGAGAAAGAAGTAATACTAGAGAAGGTGTACAATAATCCTATTCCTATCACTGAAGTGAAATATAGAGACTTGATTAGTTTATGCGATACGATGATTATCCCAAAAAAGTATCATACATTCTATAATAATCTTAGTAAGGAAGAACAAGGTAATGACGAAGAAGATTGTTAAATTTATTTATATTTTCTATTTTTCTATACATTTTATTTTGTTATTTAACTATTAAGAAAACTTTAATACTAATAAGATGAATCAGTCTGAATAAAGCTGTGATGATTATTAAATATTACCAATTAGGTAGATAGATGAGACACATACTTAAATAATGCTGTGATGATTATTAAATATTACTAATTATTTAGATACATAATTAAGCTTAGGTTCATGCTTAAATAAAAATGGTTAATTATTAATCTTAGAAAACTGTGATTTTTAATGTTTAGTTCCTGCTTCAATGAGACTACAAGTACGATATTGTTTAGATGCTACAAAAATTGTTAATTAACAATAAATTATTTTCAATTATAAACCTTGTTTAATTAATAAAACACAATCCTGATTATTTTATTTAAGGACATGTCTTTATTTACATTACAAGAAATATAGTCCTACCCCGAATGAATGAAACCGCGTATAAAGCGATATGTCTTCATTGATGTATTTTTTATATCCATGGGTGGCGATCTTAGGATGTTTAACATATCCGTTTGAAAACTATAACATAATTCTACGTTTTAATAAATCATTTTATTTAAATTACATTTTATTAACTGTTTTCTTCTTTCCTATGTATAAAAAGGTATCATAGACATGTCTGACATGCTTTTATTTTAATATCAGCGTAGAAACAGTCATCTATCAGTTTTTCCAAGAAAATATAAAAAAAGAAAATATGTAGAAATACCATTATAAAGTTCCTAAAGCTAATAAAACATTATAGAAAAATAATAATTATAATTGTACATAGAATTATTTCTAGAGCGGTTTGAACATAAATAACGCTCTCATGTAAACCTCGGTTTTTGACATGTCTTTATGTACGTAGGGACCGTCGAGATATACTAGTATTATTTTGATAGTTGGTTCAGAACATCACTTAAAGTGCTGTCAAAGAATTATAATAATAAAAACAGTTTTTTGACCATCCTGAACAGTTGTCATTTCTGAGATACGCTTTATTATAATTAAGGCGACAATATCTTTTTTTTTTTATATTTTCAATCCCCTAAGACAGCATTAACAAGACACTCACTGACCTTACCTGAATAAGTTTCACCATGAAAATGGCTACAGCACCACAACAAATGAATACAACATGTTACTGTGTGTATGTACTGGTGAAACATTCACATAGAAACATGTTGAAATCTCTATTTTCTGTCAATGTGCGATACTATATTTAACAGGAAATAGAGATAACAACCGTTTCGCCAGTACAAACGCACAGTTAGAAATTGTTGATCCACTACATAACAGCAGACATGTCAAGACAGTGCTCACCCTACGATGCATTAAGATGGATAAAAACAACCACCGCAACAACAACAACCAAATACTACAACCCATCCTTAGTAAGATGACCCTCTGACCGACAAACTCAAACTCAAAGCATTTATTTCAATTAAACCATTTACAGGCACTTTTGAATGGTCAAGGAATCGGTCAGTCAGAAATATGAAGCTAGTTGCCCATTCCAAAGCGTAGTAGGTACCTATGGAGAAGAAGAGGCAAGAAACTCCACGGAAACTCGTTAAAATAAATTGTAAAAAAAATTGCAGTTTCAAGAAAACAACATTTTACAAACAAATTCCTGGTCAGTGGGTCGTCTTAGGGGCGGATTTCAATCATTATTTTCCTGTGTAAAACACAGGTAAAACACAGGATTACTGCGGGCTCTACAAGCTTGCCAAACTTAGGCAAATCAACGAAACCAGCAAAAATTCAAACGTGTGGATAAAAAGGGCCAGGGCGTTTGGCTTGGCTTGTGTGGATGGGATTGCAAGCAAGTCAGCTGGCGATCGAATAGTGTCTAATAATTGAAAGGGTGCTGCGTCCACACGTATGCGTTTGTTAACGTTTGCACACAGTATCATTATTCCGAAATACTCGAAGGTAGAAAATAGTTAACTAGAAACACAGGTAGCTAGAAATTCGATAAATCTTTATTTATCGAGAGCGAACGTGGACCGACACAAAGACAGAGTCAGAGTAATCAACTAATCATGCATGAGATGAGTGACTTTGACAGTTCACTATTGACTTACCACAGACTAAAAATAGTGTTGACTTGACACTGTTCAGTGTTCATGTTCACAGATGGTAACCTATGGTCTGCGATCCATGGAATTAGTATAAACATACTATACAGTATAAGTACAGTAGTTTTATTCGATCATAGAAATACAATTTTATTACTAAATAGCGACCCGCAACGGCTTCGCACGGGTATTTATCCACTAATGTGTCCGAGGATACACTTTAAAAAGTGATGCGATTTGAAACGGCTAAAGAGGTCTGGCAGGAGTTGATGTCAGATAACCGGGCATACAATTAATTAGTTTTCCAACATCACAATGAGGATGCAGTATGTACCCACATGTCAAAACTGAAAAATATCTGGACACATTTAAATGCAGAAATCACAAAGAGAGATGCCTCAAGCTGCCGGAATTATTCCTCATTTGTAAAATCCTAGACACGCTGGATGAAAAATAGATTGCTTTCAAATCGAGCTGGTTGTTTTTGTGTACGGACAGTGGACAGTTTAAGGAGTCACTTGTGCGCATTTGAAAGTGTACTCGTTAGTAAAGAGCACATAAAGCAAGTGGTCTAATCGGCAACATGCACAGAACACAAGGACCAGCTAAGCAATGAGAAAGAGCTCATCTTTAACTACTGCTCCTATATAGGACACTAAGTTCGGAAGTGCAAGTGGATAAAGGGAGGCCGCCCAAACCCACAACAGGCACAACAGCAGCTGGTTGAACGTCAAAGCAAGGGCAACACATTTCTCTGGTACTGAATGCCTGTTCCACTGGAGTTGGTCGGACTCAAGATAGGGAACCCTGGTTCCTTGATAATGGAGCCACAACTCATAATGCAGTATAGAGAGTTTATTTCCTGGAGTTTCACGAAATTGATTCAGACCATACCGTATCGACTGCGAACGAGAGCGTCATACACGCGATACGGAAAGGCACCGTTGTGATGCAATCAAATGTCAGTGGCTAGAGGGAACGAATAACACTCAACGTTATGTGGTTGTACACACGGCTACACATCAAGCTATACATTTCCAGTTTATGCTGATCTCGCATTGTATAGGATTTCGGTACAATGTGAGGTCAGCTTATACTGGATCTGTATAGCTTGATGTGTAGCCGTGCGTACCATAAATGAAAATACCTTCTTCTCACTGCTTCCAGGACAAGACAGGATGCAGAACAACATTTTCAGTTCCACGACTGGAGATTGCAAGCTAGATAATGCAGGCACAACTAGAGTTTTTGGAAAGAGAGGCCAATATGAGGAGAGGACTTTACAGGTTGAACATGAAGACGATCATGCCAATTAAACCTAGGACCATAGAGGTCAACGCTGTGACTGGATCTAATATGCTACAGCTATTTCATGAGTCATTTGCTCAAAGTGGAAAACACTAAGGGGTTTATTTATAAACGTTGCTTAAAGTTATGTAATGATTAGCGACTGTTTAACCGTACATTTTTACTTAACTACGTTTACCCTAACTTTTTTGACTTAATAGGTAAATAAATCCCTATAAATCAGTCGGTCGATTCTGTAAAAATATTACCGTGAATTTTAGGTGAAGTGAGCTGTCACTGTCACAGAATCGACCGGCTGATGCTAGGGATTTTCCGACTCAATTTTTTTGAGTTACTGTGAATAATAAAACTCTGTTTTTTTATTATGGAATATGTATTTACGGATCAAAAAAAAACAAAAAATTTCGTAAACTAATACTCTTCAACATCAAAAACTTTTTACGATCATCTGGAATTAAAGATTTCATTCCAGATGATTGTTAAAAGTTTTACGAAAACTTGAAAGGTAACAAACGGGTGACCGCCGATGTTGACGGATTTGGAACACTTGATTTTGATGTTGAAGAGGATTAGTATACGAAACTTTTTGTTTTTTTTGGTCCGCAAATATTTAATCCTTAATAAAAAACAGAGTTTTATTATTCACAGTAACTCATAGTAAGAAAAACCGAAGTTGATATTAAACTGTTAATGAAAGTGGGTTAAATCATTATTGCAAAAAAAAAAAAATGACTTAATTAAACTCATACAAAATCGTTTTTGCAGAAATGATCCAGACGATATTTTTCATCAATATCTGAAAAACTAGCAGCTGCTGGAAATTGTAAAGCATACTATTAGAAACACTATTCAATATTCTAAATATTGATACCTTCATGTGTAACGAAATCAGAATGTCTTTATGGGAAAATTAGGTTTAAATGTTTAAAGTTTCGGTCGGCACGAGTACGTTAACAGTACGTGACCGGGATACTAAATAACTCAAAATATTATGTTCATTATGGGTTGGAACATTTTGACAAAACATGGTCCTATTTGTAACAATAATTCAAGTTTACTTGAATCATATTGGCAGAACCGATTAATATTCATTTGCTACAAACATTTTTTTCCAAATAGCATGAATCCTTACTGCACTTTATTTTCCAAAAGTCCTATAGATGTGGGTTGGTTTAAATTAGGTAAATATTTTCCTAGGGAACAGATACCATAGTGAGTCTTTGCAACATGAAAATAAGGATAATTTTAGGTTGGTTGGTAAAGATAGGTAACTCAATAATGACAAATTTGTGGGTTGGAACATTTTAGCACAACAGGGTCCAATTATTATAACACTGAATTTGATGTTGTAACCATTTTAGGTGTAAAAAAAGGTATTTGGTAAGTTTCCAAATACTTTTTTTTACATCTAAAGCTGAATATTCGGTGTTACGATGTTAATTATTGCATTTCATAATCAATATTTGAGTTCACTAGTTAGCCATATTTTTTATTTCCATACAGAAATATCGCCAAATTAATCAAAACAGCGAAATATTTTAAAGCTATTTATTTGCGACGTTGCCCACTTTGTGTTACGGTTTCCTCTAGAAGAGCGGTGACCGCTCTCGCATCCGCAATGGGGTTGGCAACTGTCAAAGTGGCGCTAGCATAGCTTTAAACAAAATAGAAGAATTTTCTAAGGAACACTTGATTTGAATTGACAAGATCTGCTTTCTTTCCTCGTAAAGATACACCTCGTGTCTTCAATTCAGCTTTAACTCACATAACCGTCATGTCGAGTCATGTTTTTTCAGAACAGTTCTTTAATATTACCTATAAAAAACGTAGTCAACAAAGGAAGTCAAAACACAATCTTGACAGGTGAAAGTTATGCTAGCGCCTTATAACTAAAGTTTTCACCGGCCAACCCCATTTACGCCGAATGACGAGTACTACTTACTCTGTGGAATGACGTCACTGAAACGTTGAATAAGAAATAAGAGGGTATATCCCTCAGAGTATATCCTAAAAGTTGGCAACGTCGCAAATAACTGTCAAATATTTACCTTTTTTGACTCATAAAGCAATATTACTGAATAGAAATAAGAAATGTGGCTAACTAGCGAACTAGAATATTAATAATGAATTGCAATTATAACATTGAATTTGATGTTGTACGCACGGCTACACATCAAGCTATACATTTCCAGTATAAGCTGACCTCACATTGTACCGAAATCCTATACAATGCGAGATCAGCATAAACTGGAAATGTATAGCTTGATGTGTAGCCGTGTGTACCTACCCATTTTAGGAGTAAAAAACGCATTTGTATAGTTTCCAAATCCAAATAGTTTTTTTACATCTAAAACTAAACATTCGGTGTTACGATATTAATTATTGCATTTTATAATCAATAATCTAGTTCGCTAGTTAGCCAAATTTTTTATATCTACACAGTAATATTGCCAAATTAATCAAAACAGTGAAATATTTGACATATATTTGCGACATTGCCCACCTTCAGAATAAACGATAAAATAAAAACAGGTTGGAAAGTTATAAAAAATGAAACGAATAGGAAAAAAATACGAAACACTGAGTACACTTTGGAGACTTCACATGGTGCCATATGCTCTAACTTAGAAGTAGCTCAAGAATTTGTACGTTTCTTTACTGATATTCCATCTAAAACGACGGTAGCTTTAAATTCTTCACCCGATGTCTCACTTCATTTATTAAGAGCGAACGTTGCAGGCTGCCCGGTTGAATTTGAATTTAAACATATAAACCCTATGATAGTTATAAAAGCATTTCGGCAAATTAAAATAAAATTGACCGAAGATCTATGGGGATTATCTATCAAAGTTTGTACATCCATAATTGAAACTATAGCACCATATTTGGCTTTAATATTTAATTTGTGTGTGGACCAAGGAGTCTTCCCGGATTTAATGAAATACAGTAAGGTGATTCCACTTTTTAAATCTGGGGACAGTAAAGATACCAACAATTATAGACCAGTATCCGCGCTGCCGGTATTCAGCAAGGTGTTCGAAAAGGTAATGCTCAATCAAATGCTTAATCATTTTAACACCAACCATATCTTACACGATCAGCAATATGGGTTCACCAAAGGACGTTGTACGACTGACGCCGGTGTCACCTTATTAAAACACATACTCACAGCGTGGGAGGAGGCCCAAGATGCCATAGGATTTTTTTGTGATCTGTCCAAAGCATTTGACTGCGTAAATCATGAAACCTTACTCTTGAAACTTAAGCATTACGGACTAGGTAAACTTGCGCTTAGTTTGGTAAAATATTAAATGATAGACAACAGCAAGTACAAATTAATGGAATCAATTCACTCGGTTTAAAAGTAAAAATGGGTGTTCCACAAGGCTCGATATTGGGTCCTTTCCTCTTTTTAGTATATATTAATGATCTACCCCATTTATTAAAAAACCAACCACAAATGGTGTTATTTGCTGACGATACTTCTCTAATTTTTAAGATAAATAGACGTGCATCAAATCTTGACGACGTAAATAACGCCCTACTACAAGTCCAAAATTGGTTCACTGCTAATAATTTAGTATTAAATGGGAAAAAAACTAAATGCATAAGATTTGCTTTACCGAATGTTAAAAGTAGTGATTGTGACATAGTATTGAATAGGGAGAAATTAGAATTCGTCGATAAAACTGTTTTCTTGGGGATTACGCTCGACTCAAGGCTGCAATGGGGTTCTCATTTAACATCTCTTGCAGGACGCCTAAGTTCAGCAGCATATGCTGTGAGAAAAATCCGTCAATTTACTGACGTAGATACCGCGAGGCTAGTCTATTTCAGTTACTTTTATAGTATCATGTCTTACGGTATTCTACTATGGGGACGGGCTGCAGATATCGAGTCTATTTTTATTCAGCAGAAAAGAGCCATCAGAGCAATATATGGTCTCCGCAGACGCGATTCTCTAAGGGAACTGTTTAAAGATATTAACATCATGACGGTACCTTGTCAATATATCTATGAAAACATCATGTACGTTAGGAAAAATCTAAGTCTTTTCAGTAAAAGAGGTGATAGACACAATTATAGCACTAGAAATAGGGACCAATTAGTTCAACCGGGTTTCAGACTGGCTAAAGTAGACTCAACCTTCATGGGGTACTGTTTAAAATGTTACAATAAAATACCTCCCCACATACTCCAATTGAATGAAAGGAATTTTAAATCTTGTATAAAACGCACACTATGCTGCCAAGCATATTATAAGTTGGGGGATTACATCGTTGACAAAAATGCTTGGCTCAACGCTGGTCCAGCTCCACAAGGCGCATAAACTAATTGATTGGCATTCGAAAATATTGTTGGAGCTGCTGAAGATTGTAGGACTATCTTTAGATTGTATAAATTCAATTTCATAGTATTATATAATTGAATAGCACATGTGTGAGCACTATGTACCTACTTTAAAGCTACCATTTACTGGGTACGTCTTTCATTGACCTAAATGTGCCCTTGCGGCTGAGAGTATGTCATGCTCACTCAAATGTCTCGCTGGTGGTGGCGTGTGTGTTGGATCATAAAGTTCCCTTCAAAATGGTTGAGCTGATCCATGCGTCATGTTCGTGAACGGGCGCCGTCAGTGGGGACTGGTCATCTCTTAGCTGCCAAGGCTTATTTTGAATTTATTTTAATTTTTGAATTGTTTTTTTTTCTTTATTACGGACGCTTTTAACGTGCACGTCTCTCTACATTGTTCTCACATGTATAATTACAACATGAATGATGTAACCAATATTTTGTGACAATATTCTGATTTAAAAGAGTGTCCGTGGAGTTTCTTGCCCGTTCTTCTCCATAGGAACCTACTACGCGTTGGAATGGGCAACTAGCTTCATATTTCTGACTGACCCACCCCTTGACAATTCAAAAGTGCCTGTAATTGGTTTATTTGAAATAAATGCTTTGAGTTTGAGTTTGAGTTTGAGTTTGAACGTCAGTCCAAGAAAAAATGTCCATTCTAAGAAAAGTGAGGTCACACTAGATTAATTGCTTTTCCATGACAAACAAGTGTTGTCAATACGTCATTGTGTGTCAGAGATACGAAAAAGAAACGCGACTATCTTTTGACACGGTATGGCGCATCTAACGATTAAAATCTTTGCCGTTGTCATCATTTTAGGACAGCGGTTACTGCGGTCAAGTGCGTTCACCGCGTTTCTAGGAACCTGCTGAGAACCTGTACCGGTCAACATTGACAACTAGGATTTTAGCTGTCACAGTCATTGAGATATTAACATGAAAAAAACATATTTATATGTCTATGGTCACTTCCTCTCACATATATTAGTCTATGGTCCCGTTATCTGTGGCTTCCGATACGTAATTTATCTAGGTAGTCTGTGACTCTGTGGGCTTCCGCGCGGCCAACAATCAAACAAATATGTTCAAACAACTGTGCAACAAACTAATAATTAAGTAAAGTCGGCAGTAGAGCACACACAACGGCTGGTCGACTGCTGCTGAAGTGTCTGGAACCAGTGCTCTGAGTCTGAAACTCTAGGTAGTACAGTCAGATTAAAGAGGTTTGCTCTATAACGTGATATTCAGAATTCAGAACACAAGTTATGAAAAGGGAAAAAAGGTACGTTAGAAATCTTTCTAAAGATTCCCTAATCGGACCTGTAGACATTATTTTGTAAACGAAGTAGATCTAAGACAACCCACTGACCGATAACTTTTCTTTTAATAAAAGACGACCCACTGACCATAAATTTATTCTCATTGCCTTCTATCAGACCGTATCGTATTATTAAACGATGTTTTCATTTGTTGTTTTTTCAGACACGTCTGACGCTTACAGTTTCTGGAGAACACCTCAACTACCCACTATGCCTCCTTATTTATCAAAGAAACAAAAAATTGGCCTTGTTCTCGCATTAACTTTGACTATGGAACCATGGACCAAGCGCAAAAAAAAGAAAAGACTGTGGTCGAAACAGCAGCAGCTGAATAAAGAGCAACTTTATCAAATGAGTGTAATACGAGAACTGGACAACCAGGACTTCCGAAGATGTTTGAGAATAGACAGCGACAGTTTCGACATGTTGCTGAACTTAGTGAGCCCACTAATTACTAAACAAGATACTTTAATGAGACAAGCTGTGTCTGCAGAAGATCGTCTTCTAGTGACACTAAAATATCTAGCATTGGGCAAAGACTATACTGATCTTGCGTATAGTTCTGGGATATCTGTACAATTAATTAGCAGATTAGTGCCAGAAACTTGTGAAGCCATTTGTAAAGTCCTGAAAAATTATTTGAAAGTAAGTACCTAATCCATCCATAGTAATAATTTTATTATAATAAATGCGAATGTCTGTCTGTCACCTTATCATCCCTTAATGGTTGAATGGGTTTCGGATTATATTTGGCACATGGATACACCATGCCCTGTGTTAGGACATAAGATACTTTTAATCCTGGTAGTATGTTTGTATGGGATAAATTCTAACCTCCACGTGGGGCAAGCCAGTTTAAGTATTATAATACCGTGGAGTTTCTTGCCGGCTCTTCTCCATAGGAAACAACCAATTGGAACCATGCACCTAGCTTCTGACGTTTCATAAGTGCCCTTGTAGGTTTATATGAAATAAAATATTTTGATTTTTTTTTTAATAAAAAAAAAATAAAATCTTGTGTATTTTCTTATCAAAGATATACTGCCGTCATAAGAAAGAAGGCCGTAACTACGTCAACGTTGATTCCGAGATAATTGACGTTTTATCTAAAATGATGGCCCAGGATTTACTGAATGGTTTTAGTTAATGATTCTTGTTTTATAAGATGTCAAAAAATATAGGCTTTATTTTGAACTATAATTTATGTAAATTCATAAACGCGTATTGTTTTTATTTTAATTTTTCCCTTTTGTTTTAGCAGAAATATAATAATAAATTGTGAAATACTTATCTGAAAGGGCGTAATAGCGTAGAATGTAATTGCGGCTTTTCATAGAAGGAACTCGATCTTCCTGAAGCCGAAATTCTTGCATGTAAAGCCTTAAATGTGCAGCCTTAAATGTGCAGTTGCGCCTTTTTTTGATAGTAAACTAAGTTACGAATCGTTTTCAAAGCAGGCATTGCAGCATAGGTATTTTGTCTAAAGGAAATAAAAGCCTTCGTCAGTCGATTGTAAACAAGACTTATTAAAATGAAACCAAAACTATTTACTAAAATACGTACTTTATTATTATGAGTCAGTCTCTTATGTTCTATTTTCAGTCAAACTTAAAATAATACGTAAGACACAAGTAGGTACATAACTAACACCAGTTACCTTATTACTATGAAGCGTTTTGAAGTAACCAATTCTTGCTAGTAATAATAAACAAATAATTTTTTAAGGAACATCTTTATTAATCACATTTTTCTCATTATGTATCTAAACAAAATCAACAAAACAATCTAAATCAAATCTTTTACCTTCAGGAATCATCGAAGTGCATTTTCTTTTAAAAGTTTCATCACATCCAGGGCATACTTCTTTGAAATCTTCTCTTCCTTTCTAGTCTTCTTTCTTTCTGCAATGCTGGTTTCATGTATTTTTCTTATGCGTATAGTTCCTCTTTTAGTCAACTGATTCTGTTTTGGAGTTGGCGATTCTGGTATGATGATGTTTTGTGAGTTCGGAATAATAGAATCAGAATCACTGTCATTTTGACCAACTGAACTTAAATTGTGATTTTGTGTCGGTGATTTCGGAAGAACGGCAGGATGTGAATCTGGTATTATGTCTGAATCTGAATCATTGTCACTGTGTTCAACGGGATATGCGTTTGGGGGTATATATGTTTTATCTTGCACAGAATCATCTGAATCAAAGTCCACGTCATTGCTGCAGCTGTTATATGGGTACGGATGTAAAACAGAACTTGTCGACGCTTGTTGCATTTGATGACCATCGTTGTTACCGTTGTTGGTTTTTAATAATTCTATCATTTGAAAACCCCTCGCACTCTTCTTCATGGTCCTAAAAATAATAGATAATTAATTATTTGCATTTAAAATACTCCATCTTATCAATCTTCAAATAATCTTTAATCGATTTAATCAAAAATATGTATAACAGATAACACCGAGAATCGACGAACGACACCTAGCTTTACACACTGTACATAGTCTGTAACCTGCCCTGTAAACTTCGCAACAAGTCACACATAAACTCACTAACTCGTCCATGCAAAAGTCACCCTTATATACTTAAACTTATAGATCATAATCGCTTCGCTGCAACACTTGCTTTACACACTCGCACGTAGCCGTCAATAATAAGTTTGTATTTTTTGTTTTGGATTTGGTCCCATAGTAAAATTAGTTCAAAATGATATTGTGATGTAAATCGTCGTTCATCCGAACACTCAGTTTAAACATAATGCCACGTCAGACAACGAATTGAACAAAAAATTTGTTAATCAACGAATTTATCTACGTAATTTTATATTATTTCACAGTTAGTTACTATTCACGAATTATAATGTAAAGTAAATAAACATTACTTACCAAGATATCAATATTATTTCAAAAGAAAAAACGGCTGCCGCGTCGTCCCGTCACCGCACACGCACACTGCACTTCGCGTGGCCTCTTAGCTAGCAACTGAGCGACGTGCGGATTCAAAATACTCTCCCCGCGCCCACTTCCGCACGCGTGTCTCTTCAAAAAACTTATATGAAAAGCCCTTATTGCGAAGTTAGGGCTTTTTACCGTAGTAAATTTAGAGGTTTTGCTTATTTAAAAAGCCCTAATTGGTAATTGCGGCCTTCCAGACTAGCAATACGAAAATACTAACAAAAAAGGCCGTTATTGTGTAATTAAGGCTTTTCAGATTCAAAAAACAGAATTTATGTCGTAGTTAAGCCTAAAATCCTTATGATATCTCTAATCTCATACGAGTTAGAGCTTTGTGAGTAGGTCCATAAGATAGCATTTTCTTTGCTGATTCCGAATATGTTAATAACACATTTTTGACAAAATTGTCAGTTACGGCCTTTTTTCTTATGACGGCAGTATACATTTCGTGATTTTTGCCATTTACACTTTTTTACTCACTTTTATTTATCTGGCTTTGGCTTATTATTCAGTATGCAAATGACAGGGATTTATTAGACGCCTTATATTTGAATACCGATTGTTAGATAGTTTTCATGTACAGGTTGAGTTATAAGGGTCTGACATGGTGATGTTTGGAACTAAATATTTTACTTAAGTAATGCAGACCTATGATGATAGCACTACTTTGCCGACAAGTGGTAGTAACTTTTGAGTCACCCACAAGCAGTGTTTTTAAAAAAATATTTAAATTCCCCATTCAAAGTGACTTTAAGTGTGATAGTGGCACCCTCATTTTTTCCATACTCTTTTTTGCCAAGCTGTACTTTCCAACTGTGGTATTGCCACTTAATCTAATTTTATTAATGTGTGTCTTATTTATGTAGAATAAACAATTTTTCTTTTCTGTTTCATCTCAACAAGCTACATAATTATGTAGTATAAGTTTTTTCTTGACCATTTGTACAAAAAGGTCATAAATCAGTTTCAGTTATTACATTTGAACTTTTTCATTGAGTTTCTTTTCCAAAACTCAATAATTATCTGAGATTCCGAATTCAAACATGTAGGATTTGGCCATTTTGGCAATTTAAATAAATAATTTCTGCATCTTATGTTATTTTAATTGTATGTTTTTATTCATTTCCAATATTTTTATTAATAGACACATCCCTTTCGTTGCCTATTTTAGTAATGTTTATATCCTCTGTTAACTCTGTTAACGTTAATATTGTCCTCTTTTCATGTGGTTAGTGACTAACCTGGTGACAGAGTTTTAGCGCCGCCCATGGGCCTCTGACTTGGCTTCACATGCTGTCGAGAAATATCTATCAGGCATGCCGGTTTCCTCACAATGTTTTTCTTCACCGTTTTTGAAGCAAGTGATAATTATACAATATGTACATTAATCCGAAAAGTCAGAGGTGCGTCTTGGGTGCGTCTTGGGCGCCTTGGGTTCAAACTCGAGACCTCAGTCTGATGGTCACACCACTAGGCTATCACTGCAAGTCAAAATAATATGCAATATTTTAATTTCAAATCTGATTCTAAGAGAAACATTCGTAATAGTGTGTTTTTTTATAAAAGTACCTATAAAATAAAATTTAAAAGAACGTTAAATTGATAATGTTAATGTATTTTATAATCTGCATGAGCTTTTTGAGAAAAAAATATGCCTGTAAGTAATTTATTTGTAATTAGCTGCGCCCTGGTGTTTCACCCGCATAAGTCTCGATCTCGTGGGAATATCGGGATGAAAGGTATCCTGTGTCCTTCTCCAGGTCATTGGTCTACCAATGTGCCAAATTTCATTCAAATCCGTGCAGCAGTTTTAGTGTAACAAACCAACTCACATTCGCATTTATAATATTAGTTAGGTTTAGGATTTATTTGCTTTGTAATAAATAAATACCTTTAGGGGTATGAGGAACAGGGTGTAAAGTTCACTCATCCCCCATAGAAAAGGGAGGATCCTCCGACCAGACGGGTGTGATGTCTAGCGGGCAACTGCCCAGAGGTTTGAAGTTGGGAGATTCTATATATGTTTATCGCGCGGTAAACTCTAATTGCGCGATGCAGGATTTGTGTGACGTCAGGATGTTATGTGACGTCAGGTTTTTGATGCGTAGTTCGCATGTAGCGATGTAGATGCCGCTACATCACTCCCCTCCGGAGACCGGAGGTCGATAGTGGGCTGAGTCTTGAATCTTGCGATGCTTCACAGTGCCAGCTGTGGTTCCAGTGAGTCGGAACCGGGTGCCGCATAGTTCGCAGTGGGTCGGAACTGTCTGCGGTGATTCCCCAGTGAGTCGGGGTGGCACTGCGTCTTGATCCAGTGGGTCGGATGTGGTACAGCGATGGGTTGTGGCTGAGGATGATGACCAGGAATGCGCGTTCGCTGCATGCTGGTGGTCAGGATATCCGTTGAAGCCGTGGGTGCTGGCTGGCTGTGTGACTCGCCTAACGAAAGCTTGCGGGAGTGATGATGATGATAACGTCACGCTGAAGTATCTGCACGAAGGCTGCGTTGACGTTCATGCTCGGGGTCACCAGTTTAGGGGTATGAGGAACAGGGTGTAAAGTTCACTCATCCCCCATAGAAAAGGGAGGATCCTCCGACCAGACGGGTGTGATGTCTAGCGGGCAACTGCCCAGAGGTTTGAAGTTGGGAGATTCTATATATGTTTATCGCGCGGTAAACTCTAATTGCGCGATGCAGGATTTGTGTGACGTCAGGATGTTATGTGACGTCAGGTTTTTGATGCGTAGTTCGCATGTAGCGATGTAGATGCCGCTACATACCTACTATTGCATATCCGACATGTGATGGCCCAGTGGTTAAGGCCTCGCCTCTCATACAAGATGTTGTGGGTTCAAATCCAGGCAAGTACCAATGTGACTTTTTCAATTCATATGTACTTTCTGAGTTTATCTTGGACATTACTGACATCGGTGAAGGAAAACGTCTTGAGGAGACCTGGACTTAGTTGATATACGTATGAAAATAACCAACCCGTCTTGAGTAAGCATGGTGATCATTGCTCGTGCTTTCTCTGTATGAGAAGAGATCTTTGCCCTGCAGTGGCAGAAGAAACAGGCTGGTATTATATCTGACATGCGTAGACTGTTGTGCTAATTTTTTTTACATTTAAGGAACTGATTTACACAGTTATGCAATAAATTAATCTTTATCAGTAAGTATTGTAAATTTAAATTTAAAATTTGTTCCTGCAAATCAATACTTACAATACCACCTTACTGCCAATTGTTGCCGCTAGACCAAGCAACCTTTTTGATGTGGTGAAATGTTGCCCATTATTGCACCAAATCAAAAAAGTTCCTAATAATTTAAAATTGTAATATTTATACAGTGCGGATTTTTATATGGGGCGGTGAGGGCAAATAAATACTTATAATAGTGTAGCTACAGGAAAATGTTCTTAGGAGACTGTCTTTATTTTTTTAAGCAAGTTGGGGAACTTGCTTATAAAAATAAAGACAGTCACATTCACAGATTTTGATAAAAATGTACATTTAGCAATAAAATGGGTAATTTTTTACAAAAACGTTTTTTGTTGCCAATCGAACCTCTTTCTAAGGATCAAAAAACTCGCCGACCAACTGAGGTTTAAATATAAAAAAAAAACGGCCAATTGCGCGTCGGATGCACACACGAAGAGTTCTATACCGTATTAAGCTCAAGCAACAAACGCGAAAAATACACGCTTCTTGTATCACATTTATTAACTTTTATTTTTTTATTATTTATTGTTATAGCGGTAATAAAAATAAACAATCTGTGAAAATTTCAACTGTCTACCTATTACGGTTCATGAGATACAGCCCGCTGACAGACAGACGGACAACAGAGGCATAGTAATAGGGTTCCGTTTGGCACCCTTCTGGTATGGAACCCTAGAAATATAACGCGTAGCGTGCGCTTTCCGTCTGTCTGTCGGTCCCCATCATAGAAATATAAATAACAGGAGAAGTGGTATGGGGGCGTGTCTGTGTCCGCGCGTCTTGATCACAATGCTCATGCCTCAGGCAAATGGCCGTCTCCGCTAACTAGTGCGCTTTCGAGCGCGATCGTGATAACATTTAAGAATACCGTGTTGTTCAGTGGTTTCTTGTAAAAATCGAAGCTAAACTATAAACTTTATAAATCGTAGAACCACTTTTCATAAATCAGCACAAGTATTTTGCTATATTTGTGTTGAAAATCATGAAAAACAACAAATCGTAAAATATTTCTTGCCTTTACTACGTTATTTTTGTTTTCATATATCACAGCGACTGTACTTTTATTGTAGTAAATACATTGCTTCTTTACCACTACCAAAGTATGTTGCTAAGTAACTGGACAAGCAATGTAAAAATTACAAAACGATATTTACTTTAAGCGGTTGCATCGTTAGTACGGCCGCAGCGTCTTGTGACGGATTAGTGATGTGGTTGTGCAGATCCACTAACGTAGGCTATCGACAATAATGTCGATTGTCGTATGAATTTATATTACTATTAAAGTTTATTCTTCAATTTGTCAACAGTTATAGCCTGATTGGAAGACCGATGTGAAATCTTGTTTTATACTCATTTAGATTTTCTCATAATGTTGTTATTTTTTTGGTTTACTTAATATTTCTTTTTTTTACTTACTTATTGTTTATTTATATCATCTTATTATATGTATATCGTTTTTTATTTATAATTTTTTCAGCAACTTCCAAAAATTTTAATACAAATATAAATGGGAGAATCGATAAGTTTCCGATTTAGTCAATCACTAGCGTATATGTAAAATAAATGGCTTTTGCACAGCACAACGATAGCGAACGATGTTTTCGTGTGGGTGAGTTGTACGGTGCATGGTAAATGCACGCTGTGTTTGATGGGATAAGGTTTATAATTGATTATGTAGTACGTTCTGATTTGTAAATTGCAAGTGTGAGCGGGGCCTCGTATTTATTGGGTTTACTGATCGCATGTGTGATCGCAGGCTAGAGAGTAGGGATAGATAGAAGACATTGGGTTTCGATACATTTTCAACTACCGGGCATATCTCCTTCTTTCTTATATCTATGGTCCCCATACAATAATGCATTGATTAAAAAAATAATCTTACCCTGGCATGTGGGGTGTCATCGTCTAGAGCTCATCGAGAGAGTACAAATATAATATTTGTTTATTTTTGTCTCCAAAAATGAACAAATAGTGGCCGTAAAAGTTGTTAGTATTAGACCATTTTTGTACAAGCTCTATCGCAACAAATAAACGAGTTAGGAATTTGAAACTTCTGTTTATCAAATGCCTTAAACTGTATATAATCAACAAAATACTAAAAACGCCGATTCATGTTCATATTTATTTAAATATGGGCGATTTTCTGCAACTGCAAAAATAACTTTGTAGTTTATAGTATCATTATGAAATACAAATTTATCTTTGCGATTTTTTAAATTTAAGATAAAAAATAAGAATATTCTTCTTTTAGTATTTTCATTTATTTGTTAAATATTGTACGGTGGTACGGAACCCTTCGTGTACTAGTTCGGCTTGCACTTGCCGGTTTTTATTTACTTTAATAACATAATTTAGGTAGTTTTGCTTGTTATTTCTGTAATTCTGAGAATTGGTCAATTCACTGTACCTTCGATAAATATACAGAATGGATTTTTGAGATGGGGCGGGAATGAGATATGGAAAAAGATTATTGAGATTTTTGACTTTTCTAGTACTCAAAACCTCAGTTGTTCCAGCAGAGTTTTTGTTCCTTATAAAAAACCGGATAGATTGGCATCAAAAAAATATTTAGGAATCTGCCCATTTGCTTGCTGACTGTACATTTATTCAAGATCTGTGAATGCAGATCAAAATTAATCAAAAAGTTAAGGACAGTCTCCTAATACCGTTTGCCTGCTGCTACAAAGGTTAGTAGTATACATATAAGTCAACGGGTAGCTGCCTTTACTGCCCCATATCAAAAATCCACCCTGTATAAGTTCTTTTATTTGTCATTTAAGCGTTGTTGGTTAACTTTGTCCTGTTTCTTTTTTTCAGTTACCTGAGTCTGAAGATGAATGGTTGAAAATAGCAGAACATTATCAGAAAAAGTGGCAATTTAATCACTGTGTTGGTTCTGTGGGTGCCAGACATATTCTTGTAATTAAGCCAAAACAAAGGGCATCACAATATTACAATTACAATGGAACATTTAGCGTTCTGCTATTCGCCGTTGTTAACGCTGACCTAGAGTTACTCTATGTTCACGCAGGCACCGAGGGAAGTTTACCAACAGCAAGATTTGTTTTAGAATCTACGTTTTACAAAAAATTGATTGAAGAGGAATTAGATTTGCCACAAGCTTCAGTGCTGCCAAAATCAAAATCGTCTGCTCCATATGTTTTCTTAGGTGATACTGGCTTTGGCTTGGATAAATATATTTTAGAACCCTACCCACAAGAGGATATTACACAAAAGATGAGAGTGTTTAACTATCGCCTTTCGAGAGCCACTAGAGTTATAGAAAATGTATTTGGAATACTAGCATCACGGTTTCGAGTATTTCAACAAAATATACGTGTGGACATACAAAATGTTGATAAGATTATCATGGCCAGTTGTTATCTCCATAATTATTTAATAAAAAAATCTCCTAATTATATCACCAGTGCTTGTGTTGATCGTGAAGATACTGCAAATGGAAGTTTGCAGGAAGGTCTGTGGCGGGAACAAAATTCTTTATTAAATCTGCAGAAATGTGATGACAAAGAGACTAGAGATGATTCTATTGTGAAGAATGTGTTTAGAGATTATTTTAATGGACCTGGCAGAGTTAGGGTTGCCAACTTTTTCTAGAAAAAGTAGTGAATTAGAGTAAATCTGATTTCAGAGAGGGTAATTAAAGAGTACAGATTAATAAAAAAAGAATAACATTTATTATTTTTTTTTGCACTTTGCGGTAAGTACATAACAATTTTTATTGTTTTTAAAAGAATTGTTAAACTTCAAACATCCTAATTCTAAGTTAATATTATGTAGATCAGGGGCTCAGTAATCAATTTTAATGAAGCCCTACCTGTAACTCGCTTCTTGCCACTTCACATTCATGACCGAAAAGAGTCGCTGAATTCTGAAGTGGCGGGAACTGAGAGTATTTATAGTATTTTTTTTTTATAAACAAATTTTCGATCTGACATCTATTTCCAACAGACAGCTTGTCACCATACCAAAGAAATAAATGAATATAAATCAATAATCTTGAGCAATCATTATTATTTTAAACTTAATACTTGGCCCGCCGGAAGCTAACAAACTGAAGGCGCCATACTATTAAAATACTGTTATTTAAATTCCGAAGTCGAGGTGGTATATGCAGGACCGGAAGTCAATAACACTCTGCCATCCTGTGCTTGGCGTGTCCCACGGTGGGTTAGCATTGCCACTTACTCCTGGTCTGTCGCTGGTATCCGCCGTATTTTTAGGCTGTTGCTGTGAAGAGCCGGCCGCAAACCAGCAGCTGGCAGCTGTGTGGCCTGGACGATGACACACCTCGCAGCGTGGAGTCCTGCAGTCCTTTGCCTCGTGCTCTTGTCTTGTGCAGGCGTAGCATTTCTTCGGCCGCAGTTCGTTTTCTTTAGAATTTGGAGCAATATTGCCCCCCTCTCCTTCATGTTGAAGTCGGCCCCTCGGAGTTACTTGCTTCCATTTGCTTGTAATTTTCAAGGGATGATAAATATCCATAGTTCAGCTGCGTTGGGGTTTCGCATTGATAGGCTTTAGCGTTGGCTCTTATTTCCACTGGTAAACATTTGATAATGCACGAAATCGCAGATTTGCTGATAATATTGCATTTCTTTTGTTGTACTTCGTAGCACGACCATGAACGCATTTATTATTATTCTAGATGGTAATAAAATCCTTTTAATTTGTACTATTTTATACCACTAATAAGAAATTTTATACCTCTCAATTATCGCAGATATACAGGTCGTGCTGGCAAGATTCCTTCCCAGCACGACCATGTTAAAAATTTCAGCTGGCATAGAAGTTGATGAAACGGGATCATGCCTAGAAATTTGTACTCATTATGTAGTCCTATTTCATTACTGGTAAATTGTTAGAAAAGCAAAAAAACAATTTCTGCCTATAAGTATGTGATTTGTATACTTGACACTAGATGGCGTTAAATGTAAAAATTAAGAATATACGTTCAAACAATATTCAAAATATCGCTCCTTAAATACAAAAGCACCACAAGTCAAAATAAGCAAATTATACAGGAGCGGCATTTGCAAAAATAATTTTGATTATTTTATGATTTTTGTATAAACTATGTGTATTACGTAGACTTTTTTTATATCAAAAGATGCGTAATTAAATAGCCTATTTTTAAATAAAGCAATCTTAACCATACCTCGAATGGACTCTGGAAAAAATGCATATAAGTTAGTTTTGTATATAGACTTTGACTTCGAGAACATTAAAATTTTAAAAATTAAACCACCATTATTAGGAAAATTTGAGTTTTATTTTCAGTTGTCAACCGCACAAAACGTAAATTTAAGAAAAAAATGGCACATACTAACTTCCTACATAGTAAACTTGCTAAGGGAAAACAAATAGTTAAATCTTATCATGAGATCATCAATTAAGTCTAAAATTAATATTACCTATATTAGTAGGTAAGAGTAATAAATTTAAGTTAAAAACGAAACAAACCTTTTAAGCTATAAAAACAAAGATGCATAAAACTTTTGCATAGAATTAACAAAACAAACATAGGAATTATTGTAAAAATAAATACACTAACTAGGTATTTAGCTGGCTCCCTAAAAGATAACAGCTCTCAGTTACAACAATATAGGTACTTATAATTATTCTCTGAAACCTTTTTTGACAAGTGATTAAATAAACAATAACTAAAAAATAACTTACTTTAATAATTAAATTTTAATCACGATCAAATCAGACTTTTTAAACAGAATAACTTACTATTTTGTATTGTTTTACCACACCTAAAACGAAACTAGACTAATTTATACGTTACAGGACTTAAACCTAACGCCCTACATAAACACAATAAACATTGAGTATCTTCTCTTAAAAGCTGTATTAGCTTACTTATCACAGGTGTGTGGAATGCAGTTCAATAATGAAAAATACCTAATATTAAGCTGTCTAAACTATAATGACTCGTATCTAAATTATAGTGTCTCGCAGTAAAATAAAACCATGTTACGCCACTGAGTTACGATAAGATCATTACTCCTTTTCTACAATTTAAATGAAATATTAAAGCTAAGTTAATCAACTTGGTCCATAACATTACGTTTCAGAAACAGAGGTAATTTTATCTTAAAATAGTATTAGCAGTTATGGTTTTATAAAATAAGGCACTTAAGGAGTGAGACACCTTCAAAATTAACTATTTCCATGATCTACACTAATCACAACCGTATAAAGCACATAAAAGTGGTGTACATAGTGTTCTTACAAAAACATTTTTATAAAACGTTTACTTAAAACTACATTGAGCGTAATGCTCGTAAAAGTATTAAAAAAAACTTAAACTAAAACATTAAAAATCAGTTCCCAACAGTAACTTATGTACGAATTTAGAGATTAGCATAAAAAGATTCATAAAATCTTGGCACGACGTTTTTTTGAATTAGCTTTAGAATGCCTTGCTTCTTTGCTTCAGGAACTGTAAGCTTTTCAGTGTAAAGTTGGTTTAGAGTCAAATTATTATCAGGCACCGTCTTCGACTTGGTGCGGCGTTTTCTCAACGTAGATACCGACCTGAACTCTTCCTCTTCGTAGGATGTTTTAAAGAAAAATATGCCATTGCTTACTTTATTCGCCTTCAGAATCTTTATATCGGTCCATTTGAATTTATTGCCATCGTCATCTACATTGTAGTTTCCTGTACACAGAGGTTTGAGGTCAAAAAAATTCTTATGTGTCAGTTCTTCAACAGTATAAGGCTTTCCAGTTTTCTTTGCTGTTTTAATTAGAGTGATATATTGCTCTGGAACGTAAATTGGAGATGATTTTAATGCTCTCGTAATGTGACGTTGGATGACAGAATGAACACAGTCTCCTTCGTTTTGGGTATGTCCTTTTATTAAGAACTTATGAGTAATACTATTGATGTTCGGTAATTCTTGAGTCGCATATTGGTACATTGCCAGCATGAATTTGTTTTTTTGCTGGCCACAGCAATTATCGCTATAGAAAGTGACATCACAAGGTTCCGTGGCATTATCATTCAATTTTCTGAGATACATTAGAACACAGGAGCCAATTTCATTAATACCTCGGGCGCCTTCTCCCTCATGCCATACAAAACAAGTTGTGTCCTTTGTACCGAGCTCGGTTATTGTGAAATTAAGTAGATTTAATTTAGACGTATAATAGAAATTAGACACATCACCCTTAGGACAAGGCATCACCGCTTGGAGGTCGTACACAGCCACTACAAAGGTATTACTCACAAGCTCTTTATCTCTATCTTTTTCAGCTCTAGCGAGAGTCTTTTGCTTCAAGTGCTCGTCGTATGTCTCTTGTAGTAACGATTTATCTTCAGCGTTTTGGTAAGCCATGCAATCTTCGCATTGGTCTTTCTTAGGCTGCCAGAAAGATAAGTTAAAATCATGTGTAAATATGTTGTAGTATACTTGATATGAAACGTGTGGTGCACCCTCAGATTCACATTTTTCTACGTAATGTCGATGTAGTGCCGCGACTGTAAACCCGCCCTCAATATACTCCCGAGTCGATCGCGCCCTACAGTAATGACTTTCTATGCGGGGTATTGAATTGATGTGTGCTTTGACACCACCGGTCAGCTCTGAGCCTAGTGTCTTATGGTTGTTATGTTTTCCCCTGTTATCTTTAAGGTGCAGACCAGTTTCGGACTGCTTCTTGACAACGGTTCTGATCATTGTGTCTGAGATTCCAAGGGTATTCATGAAGAATACTTTACATACACGAGTTTTTTTATTATTTCGAGTCAGAAAATATGCGTGATTGTAATTTTTGCGACTGCTACCTTCACGAACGTATCTATATTTTGGTTCTATCTTGGTCATGTGATCGTGAATAAACTGTCGTTGGATTTCCAGATCACCGCACTCCCAGAACTTTTCAAAGATATGTTTTAGTTCTTCAAACGTAAACTCTGTTGAACATTTTAGTTTACATTTACCGAAACATACAGGCCCCATTTTTTTGGCATCATAAACTTTCTTTGATTTTGACATAGAAGTATAGGACATACCTTTGTTTTTCAATAGCTTGCTCTGGTTTCGTTTCCATAAGAGGGGTTCTGATTTTCTTTTACGACATCTACTGCGCGATTCAACGTCAACACTAGGAGACTGCTCGCCGACGCTAGATGGGTGCTCATCCACGCTAGGTGGCTGATCATCAACTCTGGCAGATGGTGAATTAATACTAAATAACTCCTGGTTATCCACGGTTGATTGCGGAAAGTCTTGAATGTCAGATAACTGTGCTTGTGGTTGTTTCTCTTCATCGGAATCTGACTGGGCTTTGCAGTTTTCAGAAAATGGATCTTCATACGTAGGATCTTTGACACTATCATCGGATGAGAAATCTTTGAGGTTATTTGTAGAACTGGAGCTACTTGAATAACTAGAACTAGAACTGCTGGAAGAGCTAGACGATTCATCAGAGGAAGAGTCACTGTCTGAGTCGGTTTCTTGGATGACTAAAGATGGTTTATTGAATATTCTGTGTTTTGGAGGCGTTGCTTGAATGTCTTCGTTTTCTTCACCGGAGTTCAGAATATCTAAAGAAAACTGACTGTCCGGTAGAGAGTTAACGTCATCAGCATCATGTTCATGATAAATACTATTGGTAGTCTGAATGTCACTTGAATCCATTTCACTAGGTCGTATTGTTGACGGAGATTGCTGTCCATCTCGAGGGGCATTTAAAGGTGGTACCATGTTCAAAATACGGTGCGCTCTTGTGGTCATTCTGAAAAAAATAAAAGAATAAGTACCTACCTGTATCAACCAATTTACTTTCTCGTCAATTGGCGTTATAATGTATCTATGTGGGTAAGTAAAATTTAATTGGTTTTAATAGTTCTTCTAAATTAATTTGTTTAACCTATAAGATTACTCCAAAAACTACAAAAACTTTCAAACAAAACAACATTAAAACTAAAAATTGCTTTTTAATATAAAATAAAATCTATTTGGAGATCACTTTCAAATACAAAGACACCATATTTCGAAATATGTTACTTTAGCATAAAGAAATAAGAAAATAATTCTAATTATTTTTTGCAAAACTAACTTAATTCAAAATATGGTAGTATTGCAAACATAAATAAGAGAAAATATCAGATTAATAAATGCAAAACTAACCTATTTCGAAATATGGTACTTTAGCATAAAGAAATAAGAAAATAATTCTAATAAATTTTTGCAAAACTAACATAATTCAAAATATGGTAGTATTGCATACAAAAATAAGAGAAAATATTAAATTTATAAATGCAAAACCAACCTATTTCGAAATATTGTACTATTGCACATAAAAATGATAAGATACTTACGTGAATGTGATCTGCAAGACGAATATATTTTAGAATGTGGCACTTTTGAATATATAATTTCACCTGTTTTATAGCAGTTTTTTGGAATGTGGTAGTTTTTCACAAAAAATGCGTGTGCTCGCGCCAAATGACTGTTGACAACTGACAAAATGGTACTTTTGCGCGGAACTCAGTTACAGAAACGGGACAAAACAAAACTAACGTGTGTGCGTGTATGGGTGTTTTTGATCATAAAACGACGGCTGTTTTAGCGAAACATTAAAGTTTCATCGTTTAAGATGCATTTTATGCAAAAAAATCATTTTTGATATTTTTTGAAATGTGTGACTTTTGTATTTAAGGAACGATATATGGTCGCTTGTTTTTTTTTTGCAATTTTTTCTTTGTACTCCAGCTGTTACTCGCGGGTTCGCCCGCGTCTACATATTGTTTTTTTTTTTAATGCGGCAATAAGATGTTTTTCCGGGAAAAAAGTACTAGGACCTTAATCAATCCCCGTAAAAAATGTCAATTCATTGGTTCATTTCGACGTAAAAGAAGAACAAACAAACACACTTTCACATAATTATAATATTAGTCTAAAAATGTGGATATGGAATAAACACAACAGAAGACACGAAAAATGAAAAGCAACAACAGAGAGTTATGTGGTTTATTTTAATTAAAAAAAAAAACGAAACATTAAATATTCACGCCATAATTAGTAAAGATAAGTTCACATTGAAGGAATTAATTAGGTATTTAATCAGACGTTTTAGACGGAGAAGGGAGAATCATTTTAATGTCACGCAGTTTCACATTTGCCATATCAGGTTCTAAAGGAAACAAAAACGTTCTATTAAGACGATCTTTTAGTATTAGGTACGCAATATTCATCATCACTTTCTGTTTCCAGAATCTTCGCAATGTAATAAACAACCCGTTTTTTAGATTGCAGCAATACAAGGACATATTCGTCAATTATTAGCTTCCGCTGTAAAACGAACGAATGAGGACCAGCCTTTAGCAGACGCACATTAGTAGAGTGATCATATGCGTCGACGTCGTTAGTTGGTGATTTTCATCTTTGCATGATTCATCTGGTTTCTTTTGCGGTGTCTCGTTTTGGAAGTAACTATGATGTTCTTCTGATAGTATAGATGGATATTCTCGATCAGAGTTAACAGTGGGATCATAACTTGAACGACGTGTCTCTAGAGGAGTCGTATCCTGGAGCTTTTTATTATTGCTTCTATTCATGCCGAGAATTGCAGATATACACGCTTTTCAGGCAATTGTTGTGGCACCACAGGAACAGGGCGGTCTGTCACGTTACTTGGCATAAAGTCTTCATCTGAGAATATTTCCTTAATATAGGGAAAATTTCCACATTTTGCGAAAGCTGCCGATATATTTAGTGGAGTTATAGATCTGGGATAAGTATGACCAACGAATCTTGCTATCTCGTAGATTGTAACTGGTTTCTGTAGCGTCCATGACTCAAGTGCGGAATAATAATGGGTCTTTAAAGGGCCCATCGAACCCAAGGGCAGGGGCTAAGGGTTGCATTTTCTGAGTAGTATGAGGATGAAACGTAAGAACCACAACACCAGATTGTTTCGCTAAATCTAGAGCCTCAATGGACAAATGTGACTGTGAACAAATGTGATTATCCATTATTAGCAGAGATGGATTTTCTGGTGTCGTGTTTTATTTTATTAGGATCTCCAACAAAGAATACACCTTACATGCTATAATATAAAGACAAAAACAACAATATATGTGCTCCCTCAATTATAGGAGACCACATCATGCAATAAAAACAAGCAAACAGTATATTAAAAATGGAAGTAACCCTGAAAGTTAAAATTATATTATATAGTATTATACTAGTACATTATTAATTAATTTGGTAATCTGAATTTAAATTGAATAAAAATTAAGATTGAAATAAAGATTAAAAAGCAACGAACACGTATTAGAAAAAATTGTACTTACAGACAAATAAAAATAGAAATAGCGAACAATGCATTACTAGGCAGGCAGTTCAACACTTACATAATTATCATTTAATTGCGAATGGATTAGTGACTTATATTTACCCAGATTATTAGAAAAGATGTCTATGTCTTCTAATGAACATGATAAGGCATTGTACTGCTGGGTCTTCCTGGAAACCGGTGAATGTTTACCCAGATTTGTTCGGTATCCTGGGGCCTTGAGCACCTAATGGGCGAGGATAACGCGGCATTCTGGCCGGGACATTAAGATTTATTTTGCTAAGAAGATCTGGACAGTCAATACTATTATTAAGCAACTTGAACAGGAATGTTAAATCAGAGACTGTACGGCGAGATCTGAGAGGAATGATTTTAAAATAATTCAGCTTGTCTGCATATGATCTCAGATTCCTAACTTTAAACCGAAAAGCTAAGTGACGAACAAGTTTCTTCTGGACTCTTTCTATTCGATTTGTGTGAACCTGGTTTGTTGGATTCCAGACCGTGCTGCAGTATTCCAACTGACTTCTCACATAGCTATTGTATAACAAAATTGTAGTGGATGGTTTTTTGAATTCTTCGTGTTTGAACACTTAATGAAATGTTTTATTACCTCCACGAATAAGTCGCTAGTCATCCAGCCTTAACCCTTTATAAGGCAGAAGGTTCCAGAGGAATGAAATAAGTTTTGTTTATATTTTATGGCGTGTTTTTATTTATACAAAAAAATAGACTTACATAAAAAACTCTAACTATTTTGGAAAACTTAGAAAATATGGTGGTAAAAATATTCCCACTGCCCGTCATTGACTACCCATACTAGCAAAGTACCAGATGTTATTGTTGGTGAAATTTAGAAAAACAAGGCGTAATGCACAGCGGGACATTGCATTTACTGCATTTAATTTTGCTTCTTTTATCTTTGGGTTTTGTGCTGCAGAACTTACAGCGTCGGGAGGTCTCTAAATCTGCTGGCATATGGTCACCACATTTAGGAACTGCGATTCTGCAGGCACAGCATTTACGCTTTTTTGATAGCTATCTGGACATGCTATGCGTGATTTCTTGCAAACGTATGTGGGGATGTTGGATTTTCTTTTTCGGCTGCTGTAACCACCGATCAGTCCTCTTGCAACAGCTACCCGAAATTCTAAATTGGTTAGTTTTTCTACTCTTGATGTCATTGAATATAAAATGAAAGCGTTTGTCAGGCATGCGTCCACTAAGAAGTAGAATATTCGCAGCCACCAGCGTTTACTTCTTCGTCCGACGGCATATGTCCCCATTACTTGGTCGAATCGGTCCACACCGCCCATTCTTTTTGTGTACTCTTTTACAACCTTAGGGCAGTGGACAGCCTCCCTGGTGCCATCTTTTTGCTTTCTTTGTACAGATGTTATTCTTATTTTAGGATGAAATGCGGAGGTTAGCAACAAAACCTCTTTAGTATCTTGCCAAACAGTAAACGCTACGTCCTGTTTCGTTCGCCATTTGAACTCACCTTTTTTCAATTTTAGGCTTTTGTTCCTTCCAGTTCTATTGGTATTATTTTTTATTATATTAGGCAAAATTGCTCTATTTCTTCTCACCGTTCCAGTGGCATAAATATTTTTTTCATATAAATACTGCAAAAGAGAATAGTCACAAAAAAAAATTTCGAAAGTAACGTGTGTCTTGAACTCTTCTTCTGTCAATTTACTTGATAATTTCTTTACAACAATAGCCCCCAATCCTTCTTCAATTCCTTGTCCCGTCTTGCCTGTGTAAATTTCGTAGTTATACAGATACCCTGTACTACTGTCGCAACAGCACCATACTTTATTGCCCCTTTTTATAGGCTTTAGTGGCATGTTCTGTTTTAGACTGGATCTTCCTTTGAAGAGGATCATGCTCTCATCTATACTCTGAGAAGATGAGTTAGAAGCATTGTTTTGAAACGAGTCTTTGAGTAAAGATAAGAGAGGGCGAATTTTATATAATTTGTCAAAGTTGGGACTTTCTCTGTTGGGTTGTTGACTATTATCATTCAGATGTATCGCTTCCAAATTTATTTTGAAGCGTTTCACAGGCATAACATCAGCCACTTCATTTACTCGAAAACCAGGATCTGATGACCAATATAGATCTATTTGAGGAAGAATGTGATAACCCATTATAATAAGAATTCCCAAAAAAGCACTAATTTCTTTTTTATCAACAGGTTGCCAATTCTTTATGTTTTGCTGCTCTGCATACAAGTTTGTCTGAGTGATAATCAAATCAAAAATATAATCATTGAAGAACTTTCCGCAGTGCGCTACTGGACGCGCTTTTCTGTTCAATAAATACTGAGGCTTTATTGTTACCTTATCGAATTCATCTGGATCTGGCCTGGAAGTCCACATATGCTTTCCCCATGACTCATCTTCACATTCAGATTCATCAGTTGATGCTACCTCTTGTGGTTGTGGTGATTGTATTCCCAAAGGCTCTTCTTGATGTGAATTTTCTAATGAAGTTGTTGTGGATGTACCTGTCTCTGATCTATTACTAGGGGTGGAATTCGAATGAACAGGAGAATTTGGTAAAATATCATCATCTGATTCCAGTATTCTTTGTATTGTGTTGACATTGAATTCATCTGCCTCATCAGACCCGAATCCGTCTTCTGAACCATCATCCGGAATGCCGAAAATCTCTTCCAATGTCTTTTCAATATCGCCGTCATTCAAATTGCGCTGCATTTTTTAAACAAGTACGTACTAATTCAAAGAGGATACATTACACGTCACGGGCGGTGGGAATAATTTTCCCACCAAATAAATTGTCCTTACCAATAAAAATACCATGGTGATTTCTAAAACATCGCAATAATTTGTAATAATAAACACAAATACGTAAAAAAAAACAAATACTTACTTCTTTTCAAGTAAAAAATGTCAGGATTCACGGAGATGAAAATTTTATTTGAAATTGGCGTATATTTTTTGACAACTGGTTCCGCCACGAAAAAATATGACATTCATACATCAGTTTTTTTTTAAATGATTTGCAAGTTAGGTCTTTCCTGTTGCCTGATCAAAAAAAAGTAGGAATCCTACCATGATACTTGCAACAGGAAAAATAGGATATGTTGGTGGTAAAAATATCACCTCTGCCTTATAAAGGGTTAAGGACTCGCGAGCCCTAAACTACCTGGAGGTGCACCGTGCTTCATCAAGTTTTTTAAAGTTTTTCCTAGGAAATATTATAGCAGGGGGCATGGCGTAGCCTGTGACTAACCATACAGCATGTAGTGACAAGAGTGCCCTTTTCGCCACTTGTCACTTTACCCACCTTAGCTCCTGCTGGAGCCACAACTTTCTGAGGTTTCTGGAAGGTGGTTGTGCCTGTTTCATCAAGGTTAAATATTCGAGTTCCATCCGTGAATCTAGGCTCCCGTTTCAGTAACTCTAAAATATCGATAAGTGCCGTATGTGGAATAATGTGGAATACCTCAGGTGCCGTTTAAACGGGTGCTCAATGTGGAATACGTCGTAATTTTTCGATAACAGCGAGAACCTTGTAATTTTTTTCTTTCAACGTCATTAAGTCTTATGCTTACAAGTTTGCAGTGTGTTGATATACTTGATCCCATCATTTTATCATAATTTTCTTCACAATACACTCCAAAATAAAAATATTCACTTTTAAAATAACAGTTTTGCACGAAATGTCGAAAAGCAATACGAACACTTAGAGCGACGATCAAGTTTAGACAGGCACATTCTGGCACGCGCTCCCAGTGGGGAAGCGAGTGGGGTTACCCATTGTTCTACGGTTATTTAACATTCGTGAGGAGTCTTTTTTTTTTACTTGAGACAAATTTTAGGAATTGTATTTTTGGCCGCCTAATTCGTAGAATTGCCCGTCCGTGCAATCTTTTGTTAGCCCAGGAGATCTAGGACGTTAGGTAAGTACGAATAAAATTGTTAGTAAAAATAATCATTGTTTGAATTTCCAGTTGCTGCTGAAAAGTAGTGATTTTGGCGGTTCGTATTTGATCGAATCTTTGATACTTTGTTTGGTCATCATGAGAGCTGATATAGTGTCTTTGTTTAACCTCTATCGTACTGGAAAAAATACGCGCGCAAATTCCTTTTAGGACCGCGTCATCGCGACGTAATTTGACCCGGGCTGACCCCGCTCACAAAAAACGCTATAGCTGCGATTCTGTTGCTTCAATTTACATTCTGTAAACAGATTCGGGTTCATGAACAATGAGGCCACTTATGATAATATCAGCAACACTCATAATAGTACCTTAGTATTTTATACATCCTATTGAAAACAGAGAATTGACTGAAAACCGATTTGTTGCTGTATTATGTTGATTTCTGGCAAAAGTAATTGATCAATTTACACAAAATATTGTTTATAATACCATGAATAGACAAATAATCGAATTAGATTTTTTTCTTGTAAGTCTTACATATAATAATTCCGTATTATTCCAACTCAAACTTCATAGTGCGCGGTGCCGAGATTTTGAATCGCGGAGTGCAATTCATGATTTTGGAATCGATCATCCGAGTTATAATGAGTATATATCAATATGAAATCTTTCTAAGATATTACCTATACCTTCTACAACTGATTGCTATCAATGAATCGTAAAAATATGCTATTATAATTTGTAAAATACCAAAATAACCTTGACGGCGAAACAACGCCATTTTACCCGGATATTTAGGGTTTCTAGTTAGAATCTTAGTAGAAAGTAAATAAGATTATAGAGGTTTATCGATTTCTGTACACACATTCCTTCCTATAATGAAAAAAATTAAAATTATCGACCTCGTCAAGTGATCATAAATTATGTACTGAATTACCTACATTCCGTAGGGTGGGGAACGCACCACTACAATATCGATAAAATGTGTACAAAAATGAGTTCAGTAAGGAAAATAAAAAAACATTTAGATTTACGAATTATATTTGTCTTATTATTATATTTCTGTATAACATACAAAAAAAATATTTTACTAGTTCTACATACATGAAAAAAATCAAATAAAATAATTACTAAAGAAATTGTTGAATTTTATTTCTGTATTGTTAGCAAAAACTAACTGTACTTTGCTACACTTTTTCTTTTACATAGGGAAGGCAATAGTTCTTGAAACATGTTTTATGTCACACAAAAAAAAAAAAAAATTATACATGGATAAAATAAAAATTGATAATTGCTAACACAACTCGTTGAGTTTTTATTTGTTGTTTACAAAAAATTACTGCTTTACACAGTATTTTTTTACATTCGGAAGACAATAGTTCTTGGAACATGTAAGTTACTAAATAAATAAAAGAAAGAAAGTAAGTAAACTGTTGTAGTTTTATTCCGTAAGTCAGACTCTCGTTATCTAACCTGATACACTAATAGCGTAACACACTCACAATCATAATTTGAAGGGTTTTGAAAGGTATAATATTTTTATATTCAATATTCACAATGTTTGAAAAATTCGTCTGCTCCAAAGGTAAGACCGCCCATTGTAAAATTTCTAAATTTATTTCTGTAATTTGAATGGGTGTACATAATAAAGAATATTCTATCTATCTGCTCGACAACGTAAATAAAGAAGAATAAATGTGTGTTACGCTATTAGTTAGAGCCCCAATGGACACGCACTCAATCCACACGCACTCAATCCACACGCACTCAATCCACACATACATGACGTTTAGACAGTAAAGAATGGTATGAGCGAGAAAAGGAGTGACTCTACTATTTGTCTGTCGGTGTCAGTTGAGACTTTGTGGAAAAGGTATACTCTTTTGGTATGTCTGTCGCTGTCTGTCTGTCAAGCTAGAAATAAAAAACGCTCTAAATGGAGAACAATTAGGGATTAGCCATATGGTAAAGCTTGAAGCAGGGCTCTATACAAAGTGGAACTTCACATTGAATACACATGTAAACTGAAGTTTTGCGGACACCATGCTGACTGCACCGCAAGCACCGACGACGAGGAACACGGCGGCCAGTGGGTAATAATTGATTTTTCGTTGGCAAATGACCTGAATTAGGCAGTGGCTGAGGCGGAATGCTACTAGTGCTCGCTCGTGTGCCGACAGAAGGGCGTATGTATTTTGGCATAAGGCCGTGGTGGTGCTTCATTATCTGTTCAACTAACTCCAACCGGAAAATTAGATGAATTTTGGAGGTACGGTTCGAAGCCTCGTAGAGAATGCGTGCATTTAAAATTGAGCAATTGAGAAGGCGTTTGAAGACCTTCATATTCCATTTGGAGCATCTTTTTCTCTCTAGCAGGTATGGTTCCAGCATTTGATCTTTACGATCAACGCCTCCCATACCTTTATTATAGTCCAAAATTATTTGAGGTTTGTACTGAGCCTCACGATATGGTTTCGGCACCATCAGGTCTTGTTGAATGCCGTGGTAGGTAGAGATGGTGCTGATCTTACGTTTCTTGTCCTGATAAGACATGATAACGATATCGCCGGAATGACGGGCTACGAACTGACCTTCTTTCAGCTGGCACAGCGATATGAGTGGAGGCACATGGCTACGGTTAGCGCGCAATGTCCCTACACAATCGGTTTTACGTGCCTTCAGAAATCTGGCCAGTAGGGGGCTATTAAACCAATTGTCCATGAAAAGAGTATACCCTTTGTCTAGGAGAGAATGGACGAGGGTTAGGACTGTCGCCGTGCTTTTCAGCAGCGTCGACGGGTAAGTAGGATTATAGGTGGTGCGACCTCCGATGTACACGAAGAAAGACCAAAGGTAGCCGGTCGAAGACTCGCACAGTTCGAAGGTTTTAACTCCGAACTTGGCTGCCTTGGTCTTTATGTACTGGCGGAAGTCAAGGTTTCCTTTCCACAAAGTCAGGGATTCGTCTATGCAAATATTTTGGGATGGGACATAGGCTTCCTTGAAGCGAGAATTTAAATGTTGCAAAATGGGGCCAAGAGAAAATAAACGGTCAGTAGTAATGTCAGTCGGTCTATTGCTGTTGTCATTGAAGTGGAGAGCGCGGCAAAGAAGTTCGTAACGGCGGCGGGGGAACATTTTCCTAAAAATGTTTGTCTGAAGGAGTGGGTTACTTGTGAAGCAAGATTTTGTGGAGGGCATCTTGATGATACCGAGCATCATCCAGAAGGAAAAAAGGATCAAAATTTCGTGAATATTCGTGTCATACCAATCCCGGGCAAAAGAAGCGGATGAACTCATTATCCCCTGAGCGTAACGGTTGGTCTCAGTCACAATATGTGACAAGATACCGTCATCCCAGTACTGCGTTTATACGCATCCTCAGACGCAACAGTAGGACCTGTTTGCTGAGGCAGGAATTCTTCCCGGGCGCCGGAATAATCGTGTATGGGCGACCATTCAAAACGACTGGAAACTCCCGTCCCGGCAAACAGGGCCTCATCCTGGCCATCCTCTGCATCTAAAAACTCCTCATTCTCATCATGCGCTGAAACTGGCATCTGCCTTCTCACTCTCGCTGTCGCCCGCACTCTCGCTGCCTCCCTGTTTCTCACTACTTTTAAAACAGCTTCTTTCAAGTCCTCGGGCACATCGTCATCATTTATATGTACATGTACACACCTATCACCTTTCTTCCATTGGGGCTCACCTGCCGGCCGGTTTGTGCCGCGAGCTCCACGGCCACGCCGCCCGCGCGGGCGTCCTCCTCTCGCACCACGCTGATGACGGCCACTCGTCGAGGTCGCGGTCGATGGTCGGCCTACCACTTGTGGGAACGTGTGGTGTTCGTTAGCCAAATGAAAGTCTCCGCCATCGAGAGGAACATAGTCTTCTTCCTCCAGGATGACGCAGACTTCCACCCTAAGGAAAAAGAAATATAATTTTACATATATGTAAATCTGTGTGTATTCTTCCCATCCTCACTCGGAAAGCTGCCACGCTAAAATGAAACTGGACTGGACACATCTGGGTGATCAATGGGTCAAACTCCTTCAAAAAAGACTGGTACCAAATAGCCCTGGATAGAGAGAAGTGGAAAGAAAGTAGAGAGGCCTTAGCTCTGCAGTGAGAAAATACAGGCTGATGATAATAATAATACAATACATATAAATAACGAGGAAAGGTAAAAGTGTAAATATGAAAAAAAAAAAAAACTTACAGCTGACTACAATCCTCCACGTCCTCCCCAAGGGTAGGCGACATCGACACACGCGGCGGGCTTGGCCTATCAAATAAAAGGTTTTCATTACTACAAAGTTACCAGAAATAAATATACAATTAGTTCATTATTTCAATGAAAACATATTTTATAACTTACGACGGCATCACGCGTGGCGAGCTTACGTCCATGGACGATGGATGATGGTGAGAACACGTAAGTTTCGCTGTCCTGAAATAAATGGTTTTCGTTATTACAAATATTATAACTCAATATAATTATTTCGATAAACACATGTTTTATGACTTACATGTTGGGAGGCGAGGCTAACTCCACCGGAGAACTTTGAGGAAGATCCAGGGGGATCTCCTATCCCTCCTGGGTATATAACCCGAGGACCGTCGGTGGGGACTCGACATACTGAAGAATGAAACAAATAAAATAAAATCACTACTATTGAACCCAACGAACAAAAATAACAAAAGCACACATAAGACAACCTAAGATTCCTGGCTATCCACTATAAGAGAATAAAAAAAAAGGAATTACCTCAAGACCTGGCTCGATGTACTCGATATCGAGGTACTCCAGATCTTGGTAGTCACCGTCCACCTCCTCATGGTCCTCGGGCTCCTGGTCTTCGGGCTCCAGATCTTCGGGCTCCAGGTCCTCGAGGCAATCCACCTCTGAACCTTCGTCCTCCGAGCTACTGTCCCGGAGGAGCGACTCGAAGTCCTCCGGTACGTCCTCGTCCATCCCAACATTCCAATTGGCCATGTCTAAAAATAAGTTTTGTTCGAAATTAGAATTACATTCCACAACTAAAACTTTACAAAACATAAAATAAATAAATATACTATTATATTCTAAAATAAAATATTTGAAACTCTTTTACAAAAAAACATCGATGTTCGAACGATTGTGCCACTTTTGGGCCCAGTATAGATATAGTGTTAAAACACAGGATGATGATGTTTCACAACGCGGTTATAACGTGCTTTCTTATCACAATAATTATTGTATGATTATAACAACGATACTAAGAACTAACGGACTACGAAATACGTACATTTAATTAGCGAAAGCACGCGAATACCACAAACGTTTTATTTGCAAAGCAAAACGAACAAAAACATGAACGAACGAACAAAATGATAAGTCGAATGTGAGCGCGCCTAGGCACCCGAACGCAACCGATGTCACCCGAAGTACGCACGAAGCGCCCGCGCGAGCCGACTGGTAGGTAGTTATAGGTGTAATGTTCACTCATCCACCATAGAAAAGGGAGGATCCTCCGACCGGCCGGGGTGTCGTGTCTGGCGGGCAACTGCCAAGAGGTTGAAGTCGCGAGCTTGTATATCTAATTGCGCGATGCAGGATTTGTGTGACGTCAGGTCTTTGATGCGTAGTTCGCATGTGGCGGTATAGACGCCGCCACATTTTCATTAAAATTGAGAGTTAAAAAAATTGTTCTATAGCCAATAATAGAAATTAAGCTGGTTTCTATAAAACGATTATTTTAGCAGAACATTTGTATTCGGAAACTTTGTATTTTTTCGGAAGTTTGAAGTATAGATAATTTTTCGTAGAATTATAATTTGAATAAGCTCATGTTTGTTTGTGAAATACAATTTTTTTTGCCGGTTTTTTTTTTTTTTTACCATGATCAATCAATCAATCAATACCGCGGACGAGGGCGACCGCGCCCTTTTTTATTTTGTTTACAGGTTTTTGTTTTGTTACACAATTATCTTACTCCTGCGCCGGACAACATTACTCTATGCTTACACTAACGTAAGTCTACGTGAGACCATCGATTTTTTTTTTTTTTTATAATACATAGGCTTACAATACTTTGATATAAGAAAAATTACAATTTTAATTATTAGTTTTGAAATGTTTATAAACTTTAGTGTAACATCTTAACTACTTATACTTACTTAATCTAACACAATTTTTAAGGGATAAATACGTGGCAGTGTGAGTCGACCAGCCCCGACCGACGGCGTCCGTTCACGGACATGACGTAGACCTCCGCGCCGCTTAGCTCAACCATTTTTTAGGGAACCAAACGACCGGACGTGCAGCGCCGCCATCGGCAGGACGTTTACGTGAGTATGACTGACTCACACCGCCATGCAGTTTTACATTTTATAATATTATACTTAAATTTGAAATAACGAGACAGGGGTTTATATAGGAGTTTTTGGTGGGTTAGTTTCTTTTATTTGGACTTGGAGTTTGGACGGGGACTTGTTAAGTAATGTACAGATGTGTGGAGTGAATACTTTAACCAGAGGTCAACAGAAAAGGGAATTTGGTACAAAACCATCCAACCACAGCTTCCAGTGTATAATTGGATCGATCAAAATGTATTTAGCAGAAGTGAATTAGTTATGGCGCTAAGGCTTCGTTCCGGTCACATTCCCTCAAGAAAGTTTGGTTTCCTAATGAAAAAGGTTACGTCACCCAACTGTGAAGAATGTGGAGTAGTCGAAGATGTGCAACATGTTTTGATGGAGTGTGTGCGGAATGAGGCTTTGCGATTTAATTTACTTGGTCCAACAAACAAGTACGACACTGGGGACTGTAATGCTATCCTGGCTTTTCCTTTATCTGAACAAGCTAGGATAATGTATAAATTGGCATTTTTTGTTTTAAAGTAAATTTTGTAAGTAATACTAGTATATGTAACTTTAGAATTAAAAAGTGTTTTTAGGTTTAGTTATTTTGATGATGTTACAGGGTGACGTTATCGCTCAGCGATAAAGCCCTTAAAATAAAGAAAAAAAAAAAAAAAAAAAAAAGTAATGTTTTAGTGGGGTCTGCTGACCAGGGATTTCGCTAGCACCAGCATGGCTTTCACGACAGCTGTGTCTCGATGCTGCATGGCCGTCTTTAGGTTGTACTCGACGACCATTTTAGTCGGCGCATCCATCGCCTTTGCAAAGCGGCCTGTGGCGTCGTCGGTGTAATAGACGCAACTGACAGTATGTCTGGACACCGCCACTACCGCGTGGGAGATGCTGTCGTGAACTTGGATCCTCCTGGACCTCGTGTCGTAGGTCAATCCCTGGGCTTCGTGTATGGTCAACAGGCGCGACCCTTCGCCGGACCCATATCCCTGGCTCCCAAGAGAAGCTTTCTCCTCTTGCGTATGAACCAGGGACAGTGTGTTAAGGGCGGTGCTCGGTATTTGGGCTCCCGTCTGTATAATCTTTCACCTCCAGGGAGTGGACCCGTGACAGCGACGACTTGGAGGAGTATATACCGGAATATATCTCGCTCAGTGCAAACGCCACGTCCATCGGGTTGCGGTGTGTGCAGACCAGCTCCTGGGTGATGCCAGCTACCAGGTTTGGACGGGTATACCTTAACTCGAAAAGGTTCTCTCTGTCCAAAAATGGAAGCTGGCTTACGTCTCCGATGAAGACAGTCTCGCTTGCTCCAGACAATTTTACTGCCATGGCTATGGCCCCAAAATGGTTCATAAGAGCCTCGTCTACTGTGAGGCGGTAGCATTTCTCTTTTAACTTGAACCCGTTGGTAAGATTAAGGCCATAGTGCGCACCTTTGTTTTTACGCCGCCTCCTAAGCGGTGCGCTAGCTTCTCCCGGAGATCTTTGGCAGCTTCAGTCGTCGTGGTGGTTACAACATCCTCTCCTCGTCGAAGTTCTTTACCACCCACCCACGTTGTCTTGCCGCAACCCGGAATTCCGTTTACCCACCTGATACTGGGTACCGCCCGAATTTCCTGCAATGCTGGACTGTCTGAAGTCGACAAAATGGATTGTGCCATTTCAAGGATGTTGTCGTCCAGCATGATTTTGGTACATTTGGCGGTAACCAGTATCGGGTCGTCGTCGGGTACTGTGAATTTGGGTTTGCCTGAGCGCTCCGTTTCCTCCTCGTCCAGGGCCACGAAACCGCTCTTCGCACTGTAGGCTGCCATGTACGACCCCGTCGAATATGTGATGACTTGGGAGCTGACGTTGTCGTACACTGCTGTCCCTGCTTCCTCGAGTGCTTTCTGTGTTTATCTGGAAGGTATGCAGGATCTTCCTGCATGTCATGAGATTGACCTCTCTGGTCGCTCTCACGATCGCTACGTACTCGAGGAAAGCGCTCTTCCCGTGGTCCGTGGTGCCCAAGTTTGCTACGAGGGTCGGCGGGCTTAATTGGCCTTTGTCGGCTCTTGCAGGCATCTGGGGTGGTTCCTTGGGCGTCTTACGAAAGAACCTTTCCACTGCTGATTCCTGCTGGTGGGATGGTGATATGCGGCTGGTGCTTGGGAGCAGTGCGTTGAGGAAAGTGCCTACAGCTTTCAGGCGACTCCTCAACCGGACCCGGTCCTCCGGGTTATTGGTTTTGCCCTGCTCCTTTGCAGCTTTTTTGGCGGCTGCCTTCTGCTGGGCCCCCTCTGATCCGCTCTGACTGGTCGGGCTTGTAGTGGTGGTCGTCGCGCCGGCTGTTGGCTGTCCCGGTTTTTAGGAAACTTAGAGTTTCCCCTCTGTCCTCGTAGACAACCACCTCATGATGTTCTGAGGCTTTCAAACAACCGAATCAATCTGCGTAGTCTCCTCTTTCTCCTCCGACCGACATCGCGTCTACACTGATGGTGCGGCCTGTGACTCCCGTGTAGTCTCCTGCCTCCCTGATCTTCTGAAGCAATGAACTTGCCTGAGCACAGGGAGTCTCCTCTCCTCACTCGAATAGTGCGATCGTCTTACCTTTGGATCGCATTAGACGGCATCGGTGAGTGGCTACTTCCACCTGAGGCAGTGCAGCATACTTGTGTTGAGTTTTTGTGTGATGCTATGTGTCTCTGAAAGATACGGTTCATGTCCTGGTCACCCTCGAAATAGACCGATAGCACCTCGAAGCTGAGCCGACCCACCTTCAGCAAAACAGTGGCCATGTTTTCGGTTACAAGCTGGGGGTCGTGGATCCCTCCAGGTTGTTTCTGAAAACAACTATCGCTGCCTTAACTGGTTTTAGGCGGTTGAGGCTGCACAGGATGACTTGAGTGCCGGGCCTTTATTTCATCATATGAACAAGTGCTCCTGAAATTCCCCTTGCCTGGGCCGCCATGTGGAAGTTGTTCCGTGGCCAGCCTGGAGCGCTGAAGATTGGCTTGAACGAATCTCAATCTTGCTGTCGGTCTTGATGCGATTTCGGGGGTGACTGGTTGGTTTCTTGGTGTGTTCTCATGGTCGCCCTTAGCAATAAGAAACGCGCGACCTCGCTATTCCATCCCATTTTTGGCGTTCCTGGCAGTCGGCGCTGAACGCTGTGCCAGGTCGCTGGCGGACCCGTGGACTACCTTGCAGTTTGCGCAGGTGGGCTGTTTGCCGTCAGCTCGAGTGAGGCAATCCCTTGCATTGTGTGCTCCGCTGCAGTAACTGCAGAGTTCTTTAGCGGCCTTGTATATGGACTTATTGTGTCCATATCCTAGGCACTTTGTGCACTGGACAAGTGGGGACTGATCCTCAATCGAGCATCGCTTGATGCCCACGTGGATTTTTGGAACTGCAGTGAAGAATATCAAGAGCTCCGGGGAGAGCTCCAGAACGGGGTGGCACTCGTGGGTGTTTCTCGCGCGCTTCCTATAGCGCACCTTTAGAGTCTGTCCATCTACAGCGACGTTCTGCAGAAGATGATTATTCTGCGCTTAAAGGAGATCTACGATCTCCCCATTATGGTATTCTGCCGTGCAAAATCCACGATCTTTGTCTTTCTTTATGTTATATTATACTAAACAAACCACCTTTTGATGTATTTACCTATTGATATTCTATGACACATGTACTTAATTCACATTTATATTCTGTAGCACTGTTTACCTAGTCTGTAAAGCATACTTTTAATTATCTCTTGTTTTAGCATCCAAATCGATTTTATAGTATTTAACTATCCCTTTTGTAAAAACTTTAGAATATTTATATTCTGACGTTTTCATCTTAAACTGTCATCTGTCGTAATTAGAGAATACAATCCCGGGATCCCGACCGTTTTCTGGCCCCGAAAATCCCGGGACTGTACTTGGCTAATCTCGGGATTTTCGGGATTGCCACAAACAAGTCTAGTTTGTATTCCGTAGTCCGTTGCGCCTTGAAAATAACCTTGCCTAGATTATTTTAATACAATACGACAAAAAGCAACTCGTACAATACGTAGGTACCCATTATTTACTACACAGGTACAGTCCTAATAATATGTTTGTCGTAGAAGTTAGAAGGGACTTCCCCACACGGAATACTTTAATACAATACTCTTAAGGTAATTCTCCAACGAACTAACAGGGGAATCACCCGATCATCTCATATCATAATATTGTTGCGGGTATTTCCCGTCGGTCGGGGATTCCCTGTACGAAAGTATAAATATGCAAATCAGGTTTAATTTTTTTCATTTATTGTTCTGTCAGTGACGGGTTACGTAGCCTACGTCATTAAAATTAAAAAGTCAATTGGGTAAGGCTCAAAATTTTTGAGCAGTCGCACAATGGAAAATACAACGGAAAGTGTCACAAACGAAAATACGTTGCACAACGGAATTTGTAAAGCATAGTGCACATGGATTGTAAAATATATTAGTTTATTAATAGTTACTATTATTGTCTCAATAATAATAATTAATTAAGTATACATCCCTACTTCTGTCACAAACGAAAATACGTTGCACAACGGAATTTGTAAAGCATAGTGCACATGGATTGTAAAATATATTAGTTTATTAATAGTTACTATTATTGTCTCAATAATAATAATTAATTAAGTATACATCCCTACTTCTACTTGGACTTCGAAATAGTGAGAAAAATCAATCTATAGCCATAAAAAAAGTTTTGCAAACAATGTCGTGTATTATAGGTATCAAATGAAAGGGCTCGTTGTGATGGTCTCAAATATTTTTTATTTTATAATTAGGAGATTGTAGAATTAATGAAAAATGAACGAAATTTGACCATGCCCACGCATTACCGGCTCAGTATCGCCCCCCATTGGATCCAAGAACTGTCACATACATACTATATGTCGTATGTGACAGTTCTTCGATCCAAGTGGGGGCGATACTAAGCCAGCGGAGGTTTTGGTGTTCGGGTCCAATCGTGGGTGTTACCGAAATAAACGGTTAAATAATATTGCCATCGTATCGAAACTCAACAAAATTAAATAATCAACAATTAAATATTATAACATTTGAGTTACATACCCACCCTCCTTAAAATTAATAATAATATATTTTTTATTGTACAGACGTCAGCACATTAACCTACTAAAATCTGTCAAATTTCTTTAATAGATTTTCAACTTTATCACTGAAGTATAAGGTTCAAAGTTGATTGGGAAAATTTTACAGTTTCGGGTAGATTGACCTGCTGGCGTATGTACTTGAATCACAGTATAAATGGCACGTTTTCCAAAAGTAATCTAAAGTAATTTAAAAGTAGTTAGTATTATGTTTAAAAATCAGTCTCAATATGTTAAAGTATGACACTTAAAAATATATATTTGGTCTGCATCTTCAGTCAAACAGTACTCACCCGATTTGTCGAGAGGAGTTAATTTAATTTTTTTAACAATTGAAATATCAGTTACAATGTCAAAATCTTTTTTTTTTAAATTGTTGCTATGCTAAACACACAATCAATGTTCAACACTAAGAAAGAAAATAATCTTATACAGACAATGATGTGGAAATAGATCTATTTATGGTTTGGTGAGTATGTTCACCGATGTTCTTACAGAATCCATTGACATAAAATGCTTCAAACTATATTATAATATTTGTTTTTCATGTAATAAATTTGTTTTTCCAATGAAGTACAAGCCCGACTGGTTTGCTAAGCTTGTGGCTTATGATAAGTTTGATACGGTACGAGGTACGAATTTGTCTTTCCTTTAAAATGCCACCAAAATACCTCGTTTCTGAAATATCATAATATATATCTTTAGTTTAGGTTGTAAGCACTTGTAACAGAAGAAAACTTTTTCACAATTATTATTATTAATAATTATTAATAATTTTTAACAATTATTATTAAAAATCGACCTCGCTGCTTCGGTATTTTGCAGACCCTAATACTGATCTATCATTGAGGTTTTACACAAAAACACATTCACAATTTATGAAGACGACGTTCACTTACATAATTTCGTAATAAGTAAGGAGATTATACGAGTAAATCCCAAAAATATTGCAAAGAAAATCGAATGCGACCAGTAGGGTGCCTTCTCTTTAGATTGACAGTTCAAAGCAATTTCTCGTTGATTTGAAACAAATTTTCAACAGTCAAAATGTTTACGTAATTCCACTAATAGCCTTTTTAGACGATTATGGTTCACTCTTTAGCGTCTGAAACAGAGTGCAGTTGACAACACAGATTTTAGAGTTACGTAATTCGAAAATTATAAATTGAATGCAATTGTATTCAAAACGAAACAAATTTGACTCAATTGTAAATCGAAAATGTGTTGCGTAATTAGATAGCTGATGCCTCAAAATCTACTCGAAGTAATTGCAATAGTCTCTGTAAAAAAAACAAAACAGAAACATTAAGGCGGATCTGTAGCAGGGAGGGGGAAGGGGGAGCAATAGTAGTCTGCGAAATTAAAAATTTCTTATGGGTTTAGCAATTTGCAGGTCAGTGTCAGGTTGTATCTTGATCAAAATATGATTCACGACTATAAGCCCTCATACGCACTAGCGGTTAACCGCGGGGGCGGCTAACCGCGCGGCTAGCCGCTTAATATTTTTTTTTTATATGCTACCGTTTATGGTTGTACGAACTTAACCGCCATCAACCGCGGTGGTCAGCCGAACGGTTAACCGCTAGTGCTTATGAGGGCTAACAGATATGCATTTACAAAATTATAATCATTGGAATCATTAATACATTTCTCCAAGTTGTCCTATACAAAAATGAAACGTCTCATATGTTCCATATGAACAAAGGAGACGATTTATTTTTATACAGGGTGAAATTGAATTCATGGGTATCCTCTTAAGGGGTCACTGTACTCATCATTATGAACAACTTTCACTATGGGACCAAGCCTGAACCCGCGAAAAAAATATCTGCTGTTCCTTACATTTATGTTTGTATAGCTCCTCAAAATGTATAGAAAAGTTATATTTTTTTTCGTGATTTCGTGGTTGGTCCCATAGTGAAAGATGTTCATAATGATGAGTACAACGACCCCTTGAAATGAAATGAAATGAAATTGTTTATTCTGTAAATAGGATATAGGAATCACTTTTACACGTCATATAAAAAAAAAATATAATTAAAATTTGCTAGATGAGTTCGGCGTTTCCTATCCGACTACTCTGAGAAGAAAGGCCGAAACAAACTCAGAGGTCACAGTCTCTTTTAAAGTCCAGACATAATCTTGGTCAAGCCATATGAGGACCATGTAGATTAGTGTCTGAAATGGTCTTTTGAGAAAAGAACCACACAGATTTGAGTGGACCTGTCCAGTCAGTGCAAGCATTTGTCAGTAATCGTGGAGCTCAACTCAGAACATAAGGAGCTCAACTCGACGAACATACCAAAGAAAGGACATTTGGGTAGGCCGCATAAACTACTCAAACCGTCAGACCATTATTAAAACTATCTGAGAAAGGAAATAAAAAACTGAGTAGAGAAAACAAAAAAAAAAAAAACATTAAAAATTAAAATATCCACATAGTCCTCACATTCACAATAGGTAATTAAAAAAATATAATACTTTACAAAGTAATCATGTCATTTTGAATGTAATATTCAATAATATGAATGTTTAAATAAAACTGGTATATTTTGATGATTTTACTAAATAATTCTAATGTCAAGTTTTATGGTTTTATCACAAGGTTTAGCAGAGCGAGCAGCTCAATCCCAAGCTTTTTTATCTTCTAAATAATCAGAAATTTTATAGTTCCCTTTTTTTTACAAAGTTTGGTTTTAATACAATTTTTAAATCGTTTAATGGGTAAGTTTCGAATGTCAATGGGAAGTTTGTTGTAAAAGCGTATACATTGACCCATGAACGAGTTGCCTACTCTGTGGAGACGAGTGTGATGTACAGCAAGGTTGTGTTTATTCCTGGTATTTATACTATGAATATCGGACATTTTCTTAAAATTTGATATGTTTTTATGTACATACAAAAGGTTTTCAAATATATATTGTGAGGCTACAGTCAGAATATTTACTTCTTTGAATTTTTCTCGAAGGGAATCTCTCGGACCTAGGTTGTAAATGGCTCGAACAGCCCTTTTCTGTAGAACAAAGATAGAGTTAATGTCCGAACAGGTTCCCCAGAGAAGAATCCCATATGACATAAGACTATGAAAGTAACTAAAATAAACAATTCTGGCTGTATCGACGTCAGTTATCTGTCTAATTTTTTTAACAGCATAAGCGACCGAACTTAGCCTTCCCGACAATTTTTCTATGTGTGGGCCCCATTGTAGTTTACCGTCAATAGTGATTCCAAGAAAACTGTCGACTCAACAGGGTCCAGCTCTATTCCATTTACTTTAACATTGGTAGTTAGCTGCCTGACATTTGGCGTTGAAAATTTAATGAGTTTAGTCTTTTTTTCGTTAAGGAGGAGATTATTTACATTAAACCATTGCACAACTTTAGAGAGTGCATCGTTAACTTGTTCAAAGTTGACTAACTGACGTTTGATTTAAAAAATAAGGGAAGTGTCATCTGCGAATAATACGATCTTGTGATTATCCCTTATGTGGTAAGGTAAGTCATTTATATAAATCAAAAATAAGAAAGGACCTAGAATTGAACCCTGCGGAACGCCCATGGTGACCGTAGATCCTGCAGATCTCTTGCCATTTACATCGACCCTCTGAATTCTGTTGTTCAGGTAAGAACTCAGAAGGTCGAGAGCCTTGTCCCACACACCATAGTGGTACAGTTTCCTGATGAGTGTATCATGATGTACGCAATCGAAGGCCTTGGACAAGTCGCAGAAAATGCCAAGAGCATCTTGCGACTCCTCTCAGGCCTCGAATATGCTCTTCAGTAATTCCACGCCCGCGTCTGTAGTTGAACGACCCTTTGTAAAACCAAACTGTTTTAGATGTAGTAAATTATGTGCATTGAAATGTTTTAACATTTGTTTCAAAATTAATTGCTCAAAAATTTTGCTTAATGTAGGTAATATCGAAATAGGCCGAAAATTCGTAGGATTAGTTGTGCTGCCAGACTTGAACAGTGGAATTACTTTACTAAGTTTCATCAGATCAGGAAATACACCAGATGCAATACAAGAGTTAAAAATAATTGATAAAAAAGGTGATATAACATAAATTATTGAAGACATGGTATGTACTGATAATCCCCAAAGGTCAGCAGTTTTTTTTTACAACCAGATTTTTAAAAGATTCTATAATGTCTTTAGCAGAAGCAATTGTAAATTCAAAAAGTTTGTCACATTCTTTTAGTATTGAGTAAGCAGAAGTGGGGGACGACGATGACAGAGTTTTGGTTGTTAAAATGGGAATATTAGTGAAGAAATTTTCAAACTCAGTTGCCACCTCCACGTCTGCCTTAATATCTACATCATTGATTTTTAGATGGAAGTCACGATTCCGTACCGTCGTTCTTCCCGTTTCTGAATTAATAATATTCCAGGTTGTTTTAATTTTATTTCCAGAATATATTATTTTATTTTTAATGTGTATGGCTTTCGCTGAGGAACAGGCTCTTTTAAAAGTTTTAGAATATTTCTTAACAAATTCTTTAAAAGTTTCATCATGGTTATATGATTTTTCATGATACAGTTCAAATAACCTTTGCCTACTTTTGTAAATACCTGGTGTTGCCCAATCACTAAATATAACGCGGTCACAAACAGTCAATGTTTTTGAGGTGAAAACCTTCCTAAACTCACAATTGATGAGGTTAAATAGTGAAGTATAAGCTCGATCCGGGTCGTTGTGATAAGGCAAACCCGGTAGTTTTTCCGTTAAACTATTTTTTAATTGTCCTAAGCGACTTTTATTTACAGGCACAAAACTCACATGTTTTCTTTGAGCTCTGACTGTTTTCTGAGGGAAAGTGACTAACTGGCCGCAGTGATCAGAGTCCAACTCATTTATAATTAAATGGCTAGAAGGTCTTAAGTTTGTAAAAATATTGTCAATACAGGTAGCACTAGTGGCAGTTATTCTAGTCGGCTCAAAGAATGTATTGTACAAATTATATGATTTAAATAAAGTTATAAATTTATTTACTATAGCAGATTTTTCCAGTATGTTAATGTTGAAATCTCCACAGACAACAACTGTTTTATTACTGTTACAAGTCTTTAATAATACTTCTTCCATATATTTCTCAAAAATATCATATGAAGCACATGGGGGCCTGTACACACTTATTACAATGAACTGCTCAAGCTCAATGCAAGCTATTTCAATAACTCGCTCAACAGAGAGGCTCACAATATCCTTACGTTCTTTAAATTTCGTATTGTTACGAACAATTATTAGAGAGCCACCACGTATCATATTAACTCTGCTGAATGAGCTGGCAACCTGGTGGTTGTTAAAGCTGAACATGAACTGGTGGACTTTTAACCAATGTTCAGTTACACATAGGATATCGATATAACTACAGTTCATGAACAGCTCCAATTCTAATTCCTTACCTAAAACACCCTGTATATTTTGATGAACTATTTTGAGACTATTATTATTACATTTATTTAGGTTACTGCAATTTGATGGGTGTGATAATATACCAGTATTAAAATTTTCTTCATTTATTATGCAAGAGGTTTCCTCTATTGTCTTAATTTCTAATTTAAATGATATTCAATGTCATTAGTTGTTGCCAAATTATTGGCAGAATTATTTAAAATGTCTTTGCATTGCTCAAAAGAAGCAAGTTGTTTAGCCAAGTTGTTGGCTGAAATAGAAAAATAATATGATAGCGACACAGCTATCTGTCTTTTGAAATAGTTAGAAAGATAGTACATAACAATATTATGTCTATCTCTTGTCAAATATAAATTATTACCAACATAATTGTTGGTATCAACTATATGAAATAAATTATTATTAAATGTCAAGTTATGCAATGTCATATTCATTGAAAATCTTAAGTTATTTTCTTCCTGTGGCAAACTGTTACTATAAGGGAATGTAAACAATACAATTTTTCTTAAATTAAGATTACACAATGTTCTATAGTATTGGAGCAGTTCTCCTTTATTCACATTTCCCCTGTTACCCATAAAAAATAATAATGTAGTGTCCTGGTTAAAGTTACATTTAATCATTTCTTTCATAATATTAAATTAAGAGGATGCCCATGAATTCAATTTCACCCAGTATAGGACTCCGGCCATAACATGTACACTTTAGAAAACTTGGGCAGCAAACCCCTGAACATAATAAAGATAATTTATTTTTTCATAATAACTAATATTTTTTAGGCACCAAATAAAAACTGAAAAATACGACCGTCGACAGCCTGCCATGCCAGGTTGGAGAGATGACGTTTATATAACCTAGACCTGTTAAAACTGTGATATTGCGAAAAACTTTTTCCGGTTGAACGCTAAGGCCGCTTTGAAAACCTCGCTGACTTGTTCCATAAAAAACATTTTTGTACAGACATTAGATAAAAGTGGCTCTTGAAACTGGTCTTCTTAACTTAATTCAACTGTTTTATAACGACATTCATTCATTTACCTGTGAGTAGGAAGATGAGGAGAAACGGAAAATTTTCAATGGGCAGACAAATCCAAATCGTAGAATCTGAATTCAAGTATCGTTAAACAAAGCCAAAGTCAATTCCAAAAACGAGCAGAAATCACAAAAACCGATAAACAAAGCACACACAATAAAACGCAAATTAAATAACTCCGAAAGCCACGACGTCGAGGCGAACGAGACTGACAGATGTGAATATGTGATGTCATAGTAATACGAACAATATGTTTGAATATTTCGTCCAGAAATACCTCTAATCTACAATCCACAAAATTTTATTTTTTTATTTTTTAACGCTGACTCTTACTTTCTAATTAATCAAAAAAGTTGTTTAAGATAGCTATCGTGTTATCTTATTTTTATAGCACAGAAATACATGACTTAAGTTTTTTTTTAAATAACGTCTACGTGATATTATTATGTTTTAATGTAACATGATTTCTGGACAAAAGCAGTATGCAAGTTAAAACGACGGCGACGCACTGTGGATCGAAAAAAGGCTCTCGAAGTCATAGGAGCTTAAATTTTAGAGTGTCGATTTTTTGCTTGAAAAGGCTTCTCATAGCTAATATTAAGCATAAATATATCATAGGATACAATCTGGTAGGCAAATTAAAAAAATGTACGGAGCTAATGATTATAACTCCGGAACGGTGAGAATATTATAGCCGTTACATCCTTGCACACGGTGATGTTACTATTTATTTGTTTTTAACCCGCATGACCCGCATCTAATCTGAAAAAATGTTTTTTTTTTAACCCGCATGACCTACATCTAATCTGAAAAATCAAGTACAATTTGCCTACCAGATTGTATCCTATGATATTTAGGCACAATATTGGCTATTAGAAGCCATTTCAAGAGAAAAAACGACACTTTAAAATTTAAGCTCCAATGTCTTCGAGAGCCTTTTTCGATCCACAGTGCGACGCCATGATTAATAGATTTTATGACATCGCTCATTATAGCAGCCCGTGGCGACTAGCGTTCGCCTTGCTTACGGCGCGTTGGCGACTAGCTGTAGCCTTGCTTACGGCGCGATGCCGACTAGATTTTTCGAGGCGGTGCCGGGGCGTTACTGTGCTGTTATAATGGGCGATGTGCAGGCAATAATTTGAAAAACTATTATTTTTTGTGCCAAAGTAATGTGGGGAATATTTAGGAAAGAATATTTTTCCTCAATTCGTGGAATTTTGTCCTCTTTTTTCATTACTGTACACTTTATGGCCGAAAATTAAACATCTCCTTTCTTATTCTTATGGAAAAGTTGTTAAGGAACAAATCTATCTTAGAGAGATGTATTAATGATGAAGATGATGGTTGTGATGATGTATTGATGATGTTTTGTGTGATTTCCTGTGCGAGTCTCAATAAATACTTTTGTTTCTTTCTTTCTTTTTTTTAATGATTATAATTCTTTAAATACTTATAACTGCCATTACCATTATATTATATTATTATACCATTTATTTGCACCTAAGACAACCCCATTTTATGTCCAGAAAATCACTGTCCTTTCCAAGGTTGCCTGGAAGAGATCGCAGTAAGCGATAAGGCCGCCCATTGTATATTTTGTAGTGTATTACTTTTTCTTTATGTGATGTATAATCTGGTGTACAATAAAGTATATATAAATAAATAAATAAATAAAGTGTTATGGTCGTGAATTATATTTTGATCAAGATACAACCTGAGCTGCAAATTGCAAAAAACGTAAGAAAAGAGCCTAACGAGCTCCTGCTGTTATTACCTAGCCATGTTCACTCAACTAAGCAATTTTTTTTACTTTAACTTTTTCTCTATTATTTGTTGGTATAGCGGCCATAGTAATACACAGTCTGTACAAATTTAAAGTGTCTAGGAAGAATCTTGAAATTTTTATGGTTCAAAAGATACATGACAGACAGAAAGACAGAGGTGCCTTAGCAATAAGATCCCGTTGGCACCCTTTGGGTACGGAACCAATTTAAAGTGTCTAGGAAGACACTTGAAATTTTGATGGTTCAAAAGATACAGCCCTATGACAGACAGAAAGACAGCGGTGCCTTAGCAATAAGATCCCGTTGGCACCCTTTAGGTACGGAACCCAAAAAGCTAAATAAACTTAATAAGTACTTAAAAATAAAAAAGAAAGATAATTGGAAAACAAAAAATAGTAAGTAATATTTTTTTTTTAAATCATGCTTACATTATTATCGATGACTGTAGCTGAAGTTGCATCAAGGCTGGGAGGTCGGTCAGTGGATTGTTTAACTCTTGTTTCTTGCTCTGCCACGGACACATTACTTGTTCCTATTTCTTCTTCAGCAGTCAGATCTTGAACTACTACTATATCCTGTGATAGATAGAATATAGATATGAATGATAAAAGATAGATTGAATGTAAGTAACTTACACAAAAATTTAACAAAAAAATTGTAAACCTTTTTTTTTTTAAAGATCCAATTCCTATGTCGTTTCTATGGCAGGACGTTCCCCACAGAAGAATGCCAAACTTATAGTGAACCTTGGCATCTCATAAAATGCAAAAAACTAACCATCAAAATGTGATAATTATCCTGCATTGAATAAATACCTATTTTGAATTTAGTAATAATTTTATTATCTTAAATTGTAGTCAATAACCTGTCCTATGCCAGTGGCAGTAGTTAGTTGGGAAACAATAGAAAATCTATTCTGAAAACGAGAGGGTAATTCAAAAATTTATTACCTATCATAGGAAGATACTGTTGACAACCACACTGATGTAGGTACTGCCTATCACTACATACCCAATTAAGACTCAGTCAAGTTACATAGAGAGATAATTTGTAAGCACTGGCCTGAAATACCTACCTATTTAGATTTTTTTATGGTAGTAAATACCTAGGTAGTAGGTACTTTATTCAAATACATTTTTCTATAGATTTACTATACTACGAGTGCACTACACGTCTACACACTAAGCTGACATATTACTTAGGGTGCTTACATAAAGAAACAGGTTTTTGGTGCAGGCGAGTCTGTGCGGGTCGGTACCTATCGGTGCAGGTATAATTTTCGCCACGTTATCTTATATAAACAGGTTTAAACTTGTCGGTGCCGACTACCTGGACTGAGAAAAACGGTTAAGGAAACTGGTTATGTAAGCATGGGTTCCTGCACCGATCGGTATCGACCCGCACGGGTTTTTTTGTGCCGGAAACCTGTTTCTTTAAGTAAGCACCCTTCCATAAGAAACGATGCCTAGTTAAGGACGTGAGAGAGCTTGCTGGATGCAAAATTGCGTCTTGCAAATCCAGCAAGCAAGCAATTAATAATAATAATTATTGATTTACGTCAATACTATTCACTGTCGTTTTGCGTTGTACCTTCATCGTGTGTGGCCTTGGCGGTACAGCAAGATGGATGGATGGATGGTGACTATGGGGCTTTAATGGCGGCCCGGAAGTACGCTGCTCACTGCGCAGCACTCTACCCCTCACTCCCGCTGTTCCATGGATTCGTACGCACAGCGACTCGCTTCATGTTCCTAGCCGCCATTATGTTTGAATAGAGTGTACGTAGCTAGATACACATAAAGATAAATCGATAAAGACTCCTCCTGAAAGACTCATGTTGTCTATAGTAGCTGGGAAATCCGACTTCCATATTTTCCAGCTGCGTAGAAATAGGGTTCTAGGCCCTACTAGAGGAATCAGCTCTTTGATAGTATCATGAGTTAGCGCAGAAAGTGCCTGTAGATTTATTTCATTTTCTGCAAAATAATCGCCGATGAATTGATGTGAAAAAAGCATTATCATCTTTGCTAAAAGGGTAGTTTAGGTACTTACTGATAAACGTGACACGTAAATCGTGCAGCCCCCAAGCCTGGAGAAGGTCGCCCACTTCTTCCATCACATTCACAATCAGAAACGAGTATAAAATAACAACTATTACGACGCGACACCCGACGCACAGAAGCTAAACACCAAAGAGTACTAACTTTTTAATAATTATAACTGCTAAACACTCGCACAACACTCGTCGGCCCGACGCATCTGAGACTTGAGATGAGAATGAGATTCACTCACAGAACAGAACAGCACGATTCACTGGCTCACGAACGAACAAAATGAACAAGTACCGAACGACACCGACCGACAACAAAGGGCGTGTTCGCTTTGATCAACTGAATAAATACAATCAGACTATGTTCTATGTTATAGGGTTGGTTTCCGCACTTAGTCCGTCAGGTGGACCATTGTGCGTGGGTCATGGCGGCCGTTTGGTGGTTATTCCAACCAGCCCACCTCCCTCCAGAAGCTAATTAACGCTCCTGGTTTGTTTAGAACTTCTGTGAAGGATCTGGGTGACCCGAGGGTTTCTGTTCTACTCTGGGTGACGCCTGTGCATTCAAAGAGCACGTGCGCGACGGTTTCCTCAGTCTCCATGCACGCCCTGCACAGAGGACTGTCCGTTATGCCTATTGTGTGAAAATGTTTGTTTAGAGAGCAGTGTCCCGTGATGGTCCCCGTCACCAGGCGCAGGCCGTTCCTGTCCAGGCGTAATAAACGCCTGGTCAGCCCACTATCTAAAGATGGCATAGCTTCCTTGGACTGCCTGCAGCCCGGTGTCGAGGTCCACCAGTTCCCCGCTTGTGTGTGGGTGAACTCCTGTAGCCACCTGCGTATTTGGTTGAAGGGGATGGGTACGATAGGCTCGGGTCCACAAACTGCCGCGCTGCGTCGTTACCTAGCGATCCGCTGTGTCCTTTTATCCATTGCAGTGTCACCGTGTTGCGACTGGATACCGTTATTTGTTCCAGTGCATTGTGACATTCTAGTGTAAGCTTCGAGGTTATATATTTTTTCCGTAGGGATTGGAGAACTGAGGCGCTGTCGGAGAGTATAACGTATGTGGGTGTCCGTAACCCTCCTGGCTTCTAGGGCGTGGACCGCTTGTATGATGCCCACACACTCCGCCTGGTAGACGGTGTTGAACATTCCCAGCGGTCTGGATATATTTATGTTCAGATCATGCGAGAAGACTCCGATTCCAGTACCGGAGTCGGTCTTCGATCCGTCGGTGTATACCCTCATCTCTTTCGAGCCTGAGTAGTCACACTGTTCTTCTGTGAGTATTATACTGTAGTGCCTTTGAAAGTGGTGTGTTTTCGGGGCTTTGTCGCAAGGTGATGCCATCATTGGCTTTCGTTTGATAGCATCTTCTTTTATGCGTGTGTGCTTTACTCTGGAGTCTTTGGTTAGGGTTCCTGATAGATGGAGCCTAAATGCGGCCAGGGTTGCCTCCTCCCGCACGATAAGGTGCAGAGGCGGCAGTCCCAGCGTGGCCTGTAGGGCGGCAGTGGGTGCGGTTCTCATACTGCTAGTGATTGCAACACAAGCAAATCGCTGCAGTTTTTCGAGATCTTTTTGAGCTGTGCTCAGGTCTGTCCTGGGCCACCAGACCAGTGAGCCGTAAGTGATAATTGGTCGGATGACTGTGGTGTATAACCAGTGGGTGACCTTGGGGCTAATCCCCCAGTTCCTGCCAAGCAGTCGCTTGCATTGCCACAGGGATATGCTGGCTTTTGTAGTGATGTAATTGGTGTGTTTTGCCCAATTCAGCTGTTTATCCAAGAAGATGCCCAGATATTTGGTTTCAGTTGATAGACTTAGGGTTGTTCCAAAGAATCTTGGTAATTGTAGTGTCGTCAACTTCCTCTTCTTTGTGAAGAGAATTAGTTCGGTTTTTGTGGGGTTAACTGAGAGTTGGTGCTTGTTGCACCATACCTCTACTATTTTTAGGGCTTGTTGCATAAGGTTGCATAGAGTGTTTTCATGTGTCCCATTTATTATTATGGTTATGTCATCAGCGTAGCCTACGGTGAAGTAACCTTTGTCGTTGAGTGTTTTGATGAGGCTGTCTACTACCAGATTCCATAGAAGTGGCGAGAGGACGCCCCCTTGCGGGCAGCCCTTCGCAACGATGGCCCTAGTAGTGTCATTTACTGTGACTTGTACAGCTCTCAATTTGAGCATGTTGGTGATCCAGCCACTCAGGGTCGAGTCTATGCCTGTGTCTGTCGAGGGCCATGTTTATACTATTAAACATGGTCTTGTCAAAGGCGCCCTCGATGTCAATGAAGGCAGCCCGTGCTGAGCATTTGTGGTCCACTGCGCACTCAATTTTGGAAACCACGCTGTGCAGCGCGGATTCCGTTGATTTGCCTGTGGAGTACGCATGCTGTTGTTTGTGCAGTGGTCTTGCCCTGAGAGGTCCATCTCGGATGTGCCTATCACAGAGTCTCTCGAGGGTTTTCAGTAAAAAGGATGTCAGGCTTATGGGTCTATAAGCCTTGGGTTGTGTGTAATCAGTTTTACCAGGTTTGGGTATGAAGATGACTTTCACCTCGCGCCATGCGAGAGGTATGTATCTGAGTGCTATGCAGGCTCGATAGATCTCCACCAGCCATGGTGCCAGACGATCTACCCCCCACTGCAGCAAGGCTGGGAAGATGCCATCCAGCCCTGCCGACTTGTATGGTTGAAAGGTGTTAATAGCCCACTTTATTCGTTCTTCTGTTACTATTTTGCGGGCACTTGACCAGTCCTGATCCATTGGGGTCCATTCTGGTTCAGCCTCCCACGTCCTGTCCTCCAGGATTGTACAGTCTGGGAAGTGAGTCTCGAGAAGGACCTTACTGGTTTCATAGTCAGTAAGTGTGTATGAGTTATCGCGTTTTTTCAGCGCGCCAAGAGTTCGGTCCCGATCGGTTGATAGGAGCTTCCTTACCCTGGCGGCCTCATTATTAGTCTCAATGGATTCACAGAATTTCCGCCATGCCATCCTCCTGGCGGTTCTAATCTGTTTTTTGTATGTATATTGGGTCGCTTTATATAGCTCCCAGTCGTCTGGGAGTCTCGTGTTTTTTGCTCTGTTAAATTGCTTACGTAGCGCATCTCTGAGTTTACTAAGTTCAGCGTTCCACCAGGGGCTTCTCTCGTTCTTGCTTTGTGGCGCTCTTAGTTTACAGCATGCGTGGTATGCTTCAGTTAGGTATTCGGATAGTTTTGTCACGGTGTATTCTAATTGTGCTTGGTCCTTTATGGTTACTTGTGCCAGATGTCTAGCCAGAAGTGAGGCTAGAAGGCTTTTGTACTCGGGAACATTGGTGCGCCTTGGGTTTCGCCTCGTTGCAGGTTTTTTAGTATTTGTGGTTAGTGAAAAACGGATCCTTCTGCGGTCTGAGCAAGAAGGCTCGTCCGATACGTGCCAATTTGTGATAAGGTTTGTCGCGTTTTCTGTAGCGAGTGTTAGATCTATGATAGTTTGTCCGCGGGCTGTGACCCAAGTGGGTTCTGAGCCGCGGTTAACAATGTTAAGGTTAGTAGAGAATAAATAGGTGGATAGTACCTCTCCTCTGGAGTTCGATGCAGCGCTGCCCCAGAGCGGGTGGTGGGCGTTCGAGTCAGTGCAGATTATCAGGTCCAAACTGGCGCGCTCGCAGTGCTGTACCAGGTCGGCCATCTCTTTTGGCGGGCAGTCTGTGGCCTCGCCTGGCATGTATGCCGAAGCCAGTACAACATCTGGAACGCTACCTTAGTTTTGGAGCCTGACAGCTGTCAGGTCTCTGGAACAGAATTGAGTGAGTGGCGTGAAGGGAATTTCTCTGGGTATGAAGACGCAGGTTCTTGGTCTGTCTGGGCCGTGTGTGTCGAGGATTAGCTTACCTCCGGTGTTACCGAGGCCGCATATTCTATTGTTTCTGATCCACGGCTCTTGGATCAGTGCGATGGTTCGGGGCTTTACCTCCAGCGCCCTGCGTAAGCTAGCCGTGGCAGTCTGGCTATGCTGGAGGTTGGTCTGTATTATGTTGAGGGTCGATGACGGTGGCGGAGAGGGGCTAGTCGGAGATGGATCCATCGGATAGCCTCTCCACTGCCTCCTCTCTGTATCTGTCTCTGTCATTGTCATCGTGGCGTTCACCCGGCGACGAAGCGAGTAAGCGCTCGCTCCAGCCAGGTGATTCGGGTGGTATGGTGTCGACGTCGTCAGCCATTGCCGCTCTGGCCATGTCCTCTTCCAGTCGGTCAATGTCTGCGTCATCCGTCTGTGTCAGTGTCGGTTGAGTCGTCTTCGTGCAGTTGGTCTGGACGTCAGAGGGTTGGGTCGTGGGCCAGAAGCGTACGTATATCGACCCAAGTAGGTATGATATACGTCGCTCCCGAGCCCGGACTTTTACGGCTTCCTCCGGTGGCACACCTAGGGTCAAATAAGTCCCGTAGTTGTCCCCACCGACGGTAGTCGCCCTGTACAGTGACCACCTGGCGATGTCATACCAGGTATTCTGACGGATCAGAATACCGTGGAGTCTGGCTACGTCACCTCTGTACTGAGGGACAAATAGTGAGACTCGGACACGGGCGGGCACGTCAGATTGTCGCAGTACTGTGAGTGTCAGGTCAGTCGTCGGAAGTTTAATCTGGGGTACGTTCTGGGTCAGCCAGGTCAGGGCATAGTCGTCCTCACACCACATCTGCACGGTGCCTTCCGCTACCCGAGGGTATCCGCGGAAGGCAGGGAGTGGTGCTGTAGAGTCTGCGCTCATGACCAGGTTTACAAGGTCCGCCTTTATGTACTCGGCCTCTTCCTTTGTCAGGTCTCTGGAGGGGGGGGGGAGGCAGATTGCTACGGCCAGCCGCGCCGGGATATCCTTCGTGGCTCGCGCGTAGGTCCTCTGCTCCCCTTGAGCGGAGTGGATCCTCACCCGTTTGGCGTCCCCCTGGATCGTGCTAGGCGAAGCCGTATCATCAGGGCGTCCCCTCTTCGCCGGCCCTGTACCGCTCGGTCCAGGCTGCGGCTTGGAGGTGCCTGGCTGGGTGTTTTTTGCCGGCAACGCCGGGTGTAGGGTACCACCTCGCTTGCTCCTGCTGTGCTTAGGTCGAGGTCGGTCGTGGGGTCCGTCTGTGTTTTGGGGTTGGCTGTCGGTCCTGGCGGACTCTGTCACGTGCAGAGGCTTTTCGCGCCGGGTTGCCCCTTCGCAAGCTTGCCCCCGCTCGCGTGGTTCCGCGTCCAGCCGCTTTGCGCGCTGGGTTTCCCCTTCGCGCTCTTGCGGCCGGTCGCGTGCGTCCAGCCCCTTTTCGCGCTGGGTTACCCCTTCGCGGACTTGGGGCTGGTCGCGCACCTCCCCTTCAGCGTCCGATCGCGCTTCGCGCTGGCTAATAATAATAATAATAATAATCATTTATTTGCAGACATTGAAGTCCATAGAATTACATCAGTAGGTAAATTGACATCAAAACAAAATCATTAATTACAAATAATAACAAAAATAACATAATCGAAATACATCACAAATTACATAACAATATCATAATAGAAATGAATTACATATTATATACACATTACATTACAATCATACAAAAAAAAAAAAAAAAACACAATACACACATAAAAATCACAAAATAGGCATAATAATAATAACATAATAGGAATAGATATAATAAATACACGTACAGTTATCAAGAGCAGATCTGTGTGTGCAGTCTCACCCATCGACCAAGCATCGGGCAGTCCCACCGGTCACTCAATGCCCTCAACATGCCGTGGGTGCTGATATCTGTTCTGTGCCGGAGAGAAGCGCATCGTTTTCGAATGATGGCATAAAAATCATCCACCCTCGCATCGGCAAACATACCCGAAGCGCTACAATACCGCGGCAGCCCCACAAGCATCCTGAAGGCATTGTTATACTGCACACGCAGGGCGCTGTATGCCTTCTGCGTATACTTGACCCAAAGGCTGCAGGTGTAAAAAGTCTGACAGTAGGCTCGAAAAAGCGTCATTTTTACATCGTAAGAACACCCTGCAAACCTACGAGCCAGCATATTACTTCGAACAGACAGCGCCCTACGCTCCCTCTCGATATCTAAATCGTCGCGCAGGTCCTCAGTGACCCAGTGGCCCAGATATTTAAATTTTGAGACTTGCTTCAAGGGTGTACCTGCTAACGAGATACATGGAACATTTAAGTAACTTTTGGCACCGCCATTGAAAACAAGTAACTCACTCTTAGTGACATTATACATAAGCCCCTGAGTCACCGCATAGTTCTCACAGACCTTCAGCAAACGTCTTAATGCACTGATTGATGGGCCCAGCAAAACCATATCGTCTGCATAGCTGATGTTGTTCATAGCAACTCCGTCAACATGACAGCCGACACCAGTATTACTGAGCTCAACAATCAATTGGTTTATATATAAATTGAAAAGGCGAGGGGAGGTGATTCCCCCCTGCCTCACCCCACATTTCAATTTATATTCTTCAGACATAGTCCCTGCCCACCTAACATTATTTATTTGGTTCCCATACCAGAATCTCAGCAATGACGTGACCTCAAAATCTACTTTTTTCTCATTACTAAGCTTATCCCACAGCTGGTCATAAGGCACAAGGTCAAAAGCCCTGGACAGATCTAAGAAGCACGCATTAACAGGTGTTTTCCTGTCCGTATAATACCGGACAGTCCGCTTTAAACACATAATGGCACTTTCAGTCGACAGCCCAGGCCTGAAGCCAAACTGTGCATCATGCAAGTCAATCCTGGGGGCCATGTATCTATCCAGCAGACTATCCAGCACCTTTGCTATGACCGTTGCCAGGGATATTGGTCTGTAATTACTGGGATCAGCAGCATCACCGGTTTTATTTTTTATGACAGGTAATGCCTTCGCGGATTTTGCGCTTTCGGTCGCTTACTCTCTTCCTCCGGGCCAGGATTTTTTCGCGCTTTGTCAGCGGGCGTACTCCATCGCCGGCTACCGGAGGAGTGTTGGGGCTGCCAGGTCCGTCATCTTTCCCCGTCCCTGTCTGTCTGTGCTGGTCTTGGTCTTTGTCTGGGTTGGTTATGCTATTCCGCACGGTACTCTGTTGCCAGATGCTCGTGGGAGGCATAACCCTTGTAGTGGGAGCTGGCGCGTTGGTCGCAGTCGAAGTAAGATTTTTGGGCGCGTTTATCGCAGCCAGTGTTGTGGGCGCTAAATCAGCAGCCGGCCGCGCTAGAAAGCGCGGCATCAATGTGTCCATTGAGCAGTTTGATGCCCCCCCCATATTACGTTGGGGGCTAACCGCCGGAGCGGTGTGGGATTCCCCGGCATGGCCGGGACCCACCTGGGTAGATTTTTTTTCATCCTGCTTGTTCATGGTTGGAGGTGGGCTTTTTTGGAAGCGAGGTTACCCTTCCTCTGGGACCGACGGGATACGGGGACGGGAGGGAAGGCATTTGTTGAATGGAGGTGGGTTTCATTGGGGTCACCCTAGGCCTGGGAGTTGGCATAGGGGTTTGGGATCGACGGGATATGTATGGATAGGGAGGGATGGCTTGGTCTGGTGATGGGTACATAGGAAGGGGTATGTGGGTTACCCTAAGTCTGGGATTTGGCTTTCGGGAACTTCTCTTGTCCGGGATCTTTTTGAAGAAGATGCTCCGAGTGCGGAACCGCCCACTAACAATCAGTGTAACCGTCAGTGGTCGGTCCCGCAGCCGGAGTTGGGCTATCCGCAACCTGCCCACCCGCTCGGTTGCAAGAGAAGTGCCTGGCAGTCTGGGTCGCCCCACCACAGATGTACGTATACATTCGCGTTGGAGCGATCCAGCCCCCCCCGAGTTACAATCAGACTAGAGAACATTCGTATTTAAAAAGCGCCATTATTCAATTAATTATAAGGTTGATTGTTTGATATATTTTGGGTTATACTGTTATATATTCTGTGGTTATGCAAACAATATTTCTTCATTATAAAACCAATAAACTGTTATTATAGAACCTATCATCCAACTTGATTAAATCTGTGATGTGCCATGTTTAAGAGTTGATCATTTTAACTTTATTGTGACAACAAAAATTGATTAATAAATTTTTTAAAGTTTTTAATTGCTTCATAATTTTTTTTTTCTATCAAGCAAAATGTCATACTTGATTGGCCAGATTTTTTTCAGTGTACCTGTGTAATACTGTGTTTAATTCGCTCGGCCCTCCTGCCTAGTCCTGTAGGAAGTGCTCGCTTCAAATGAACTCTAATCAAGCGGCGTGAAACGCCGCGAGTACACGCACACGAAGGCCTCCGACGCTAGACGACGTTACTCTCCGAGAGACCTCCGCCGTCACCTGTTACGCTAGCGCGGTCCTCCCGCTAGGTGAGGCGCCTCGAAGCGCCTCCGATCTACAAACTCTCAAAACCTCCTCTCCGTTCCACAGGCTGGGGTGGATCTCCAGGGTGGATAATCCTCAGTCCAGCCTCCTCCACGCTGCCTGCCTGCCTGCCTACCTACCTACCTGCCCACCTGTTCCACTGCCTGCCTGTTCCTGCCTAACCCGAGCCTGTCCTGTGTCCTAAACTTACCTTTGCTAATTTGAACTTTTAATTTTAATAACTTTTTAGGGTTCCGTACCTCAATAGGAAAAAACGGAACCCTTATAGGATTACTCGTGTGTCTGTCTGTCTGTCTGTCCGTCCGTCTGTCCGTCTGTCACAGCCAATTTGCTCCGAATCTAATGGACCGATTAAGTTGAAATTAAAAAAACACGGAAGTGTAACGTAAATAAATGAATTTTGAATTTTCGGGTTACTTTTGGGGGCCAAATTAGAAAATAAAAATAAAAAGTTTTGCAAACTGAACCGTGTGACATATCAAATGAAAGGACTTGTTGCGAGGATCTCAAATATATATTTTTTATAATTTTAATCTAAATACTTATAAAGATATTTAAGAAAATTTATGAAAATTGACCATCCCCCCCCCCTTATCTCCGAAACTATTGAGCCAAAAATTTTGAAAAAAAAATGCAGAGAATGGTTCTTTACTCATAGATTACAGGAAAACCTGTAAGAAGTCTATGGTCTTAAAATAACATAGTAAATCTCTCAATATTGTTGTTGCAATGTTAAGTTTGTTCTTGGGATTAAGGACGCGTTTGCTCTGGGCACGCCACAATTGCGGCGGTAAGTCCCCTCTTTGAGGAGTGGCTGGAGAGGCGCCACGGCGTCCTCACCTTCCGCCTGACGCAGGTCCTCACCGGACACGGTTGCTTCGGGAGGTTCCTGTTCAGGATCAAGCGGGAGGAAACGCCCGGGTGTCACCATTGTGTGGAACGCCCGGAGGACACGGTGGAGCATACGGTGGAGGTCTGCCCGGCTTGGGCGGAGCACCGCCGTGTCCTCACGGAGGCGATCGGCGGCGGCGATCTCTCGCGTCCGGCCCTGGTTCAGGCCATGGTCCGGAGCGAGAGTGCATGGGAAGCCGTCACTTCCTTCTGCGAAGCAGTAATGCTCGCGAAGGAGGAGGCGGAGCGCGCGAGGGAAATGCAAGATGCGCGCCCTCGCGCCCCTAGTCGCCGCAGGAGACGCCCCGGGCGTCGGGAGTCGCGAGCCGACTTCCGGCCACCGTAGGCGCGGGCTTGCGGACGGTGGGCAATGGGTAGCTCGCCGTCCGATTAGGACCAGGCCCGGGTCGACGGCGCGTTGTGTTCCACGCGCGCCTCAAAGAGATGTCAGCACCAACTGACGGGGTCCGTAAGGGCCAATGCCTGCCAGGGTTGCGAGTTTGTCCGAAAGGGATATCGCGGCCCCGGCACACAGGCAACGGAAGGAACATGGGTGGGTTTTAGTCAGTAAAAGTCTGACACTCCCTCTCGCTCCGCCCAGAGCGGGAGGAGTCATTTGATGATTTCCCACCCAAAAAAAAAAAAAAAAAAAAAAGGACGCGTTTGCTAAATTGATAGGTATTGAATCGAACTACTACGTTACATTGACACGGGCCAGCTGCGGGAATAGTGGTCAAAGAACTAATTTTGATACTATGGTTTTTTATTTTAATTTTTTCTTAAATCTTTACCTCCAAAAAATATTTCATACTGTTTTTTAAATTTTTACTAACCTCCGGACTTGATGGTGTACTTCGGTGACTGCCACTGGAAGTTGTCGACGAGTAGAACTAGGTGTGCCGAGTTTGGGCTCGTTTTGTTAGTTATGATGAGACCTTACCTCCGGACTTGATGGAGTGACGTGAAAGTGTATTTGGGTGACTGCTACTGGAACGCCTCGACGAGTAGAACTAGGTGTGTCGAGTTTGGGCTCGTTTTGTTAGTTATGATGAGACCTTACCTCCGGACTTGATGGAGTGACCTGAAAGTGTGTTTGGGTGACTGCTACTGGAACGCCTCGACGAGTAGAACTAGGTGTGCCGAGTTTGGGCACGTTTAGTTAATTATGATGAAACCTTACCTCAGGACTTGATGGAGTGACCTGAAGGTGTACTTCGGTGACTGCTACTGGAACGCCTCGACGAGTAGAACTAGGTGTGCCGAGTTTACTACTACCAACGCGCGCGTTTGAGCTACTAATAGTATTTTTAGAAATGTTTAAATATATTGATAATAGAACAAAACATGTACCTAAACTCAACCCGGTATCGTTAATTTTGTGGAAAATGGCAACGGAAAATCGTTTTTATTTTAAACAAAAAAGTTGCAATCATTTGAAGATGAAGAACCAACCTATATGTGATAGTTATTAGTTATATTTGATTCGGTTTAGTTTTGTTACAAAATTTACTGAAAAACAGCATTATTTTTTCCGATTTGCAAACGCGCCCTAACTACGGAACCCTTCATTGTGCGTGGTCCGACACGCACTTGGCCAGTTTTTTATTATAATTTAATTTGTGACACGTTATGTGTTACGTTTATGTTACGTTACACCATCGCTGTAGCTGGACAGCACTCCCTTGATGCAAACGAGGGGATTTAGTGGTTTCGGCTCCTGGACCTTGAGCCCTGCGTTCGATTGGACCTGCTCTTTTATGTTATTAAAGTGCCACTTGCTAGCGCACTTGAGGACCACTTTCTGGTTCCGCGCTTTCCTTACAGTGTCGACACGGGCTCCACTTTTTTTGAGGTCTAGGGCGAACTTGTTCCTCTCAATCACGTTATCCCCAGTGTGCTGGGGATTCGTAGATGAGACGATCAGGGTGTGATTGGGTTGTGTGGGTGGTTTGCGTACACTGGCGACCTGGGCAAAGGTTTTGGGGCCCTGTTGTTATTGGGGTGTTTTGTCCATTTTGCCCAGGTCCGCTACCCCCTTCCGTGTATCCTGGAGTCTTCTTCACCTCCACGATTACGAGTTCCGCCTCTAGATTCAGCGCCGGGGCGCCTGGATGGGTGGCTCTTTGTCTCGCAGTACGCGTAGGTCTGCCGAGACGATCTCCAGCCTTTCAGAGATGGGCTTGAGGTGGTGCGTGATGTTAATTTGTGGTTGTGGTTTGGGCGGAGATGCTAAAGGCTAGTTGGCGATGGCCTGTAAGCGTGTTAATATTTTTTTGGTTTCGTCTTCTATTTTTTTTGTGATGAGGGTGAGTAAGTCTGGGTCTGTCTCCTGGCTACTCGGGTCCGTTTCCTTTTTACCTGGCCGGTTGAGGTCTTGCTTGATCTTGTCTAATGCATGCCGGAGCACGTCCAGCTGGTTAGACACGCTGGTGACGTTAGAGTCAAGGCGTGAAAGGCTGGCCCCCCATTGAATCCCACATCCCCCATTTTTAAAAGCTTCTATTTAACCCTTTAGTTCGCAGGTGAAAAAATATTGCAGTATTTTTCGTTTTTCTTTTTAGGGGAGTCTATATAAGGTTTAAATGGCTCTATAAAAATGTTTAAAAAAATCTTACATAAATAATTTTTGAAAAAACATATGTTGCCGAGATACAACGTTGCGAAACATTCAAGTGAATAAATGGCAGCAGATATGTTGTACACTACCGACATTGCGGCTTGAATGGACAGTTACATGTACATTCAAAATAAAAATAAAATGTGGAGATACAAAGTTTATTGTAAAAAAATACACAAAATCGGCTTCCATATATAAATCCGGAGACTCCTGCGCGCTCAAATATCTTAAATCCCCATTTCTTGGGCTTCTTGGGTAGATACTGGCGTATACTCCTTGCTCTTGTGCCCTCGTAAGGGACCATCATTTCATATATACTGTAGCGTCCTTCTTGCACGAGCAGCAAACAGTTCTTACGAATTTTCTCAAGTACTTTCTCTCTTTCTAATTAAGCAAATATTTCTGTATATTACCTCTCAATTCCTTGCCAACAACGTACAGTACCAGACTGGACAGAGTTCTAGACTCTGTATACTTCCAAGTCGATTGAGAGCGTCCAAGGGCAACTTATAGAAATCCGACTACTGACGAAACATGAAGTTTGCCGAGGGACATTAAGAAAATAGTTGTACTCTAAGTATCTAGCTAGATTACCAGCATGTTTTACCTGTTGTGAAATTAGCGCCGTTGGTGAGTACGCCGGTATTTCCTCCCAGGACGGTTCACGAGCACACGTTTCACTGTCTTTTTGGGTGGCTGATACTAGTTCGTCTTCTTTGTTTGAGACTGCACTTGAGGACGCTTCTGCCCCCCACGCATTGTGTTCTTCTGTTGTGAGTTCTGGCGTGAGGAGCCAGTCCAGTTTCCCGGACGATTGAACATTGGAGGTTTGGGTTTTCTTAATTGCAAACCAGATCGTTAAATTTCTTTAGTATTTTTATTCTTTCCGGCCAAGTTTTCACCAAGTAGGTATTAGTTCCTTGGTATTGTTTCAACCATTTTTGTAAAGGACTTATCCAAGAGAGGAGCAAGAAATTGTTTTCTGGTATTGGTATCTTTATAATGAATTGATGCTAAACGGTTTGTACCATCACTTATCATTTTCAAGGCATCAGGTACTACCTGACCTGCTAATATCTTGGTCATTCCCTGACCCAAACAGGTAAGGGCTATAAGTTTTCTTTTCGTTTTCTTTTCTATGCCCAGTTGCTGTTGATTGGCTCTTAGCATATCTTCCCGGTTGCGGGCTGATTCAGTTAAGGCCACCCTGACTTCAGCATTGAGCTCTGGTGCGGCCAGGAGTGGACAGTTCTAAGGCACTTTACTTTATATCCGTTTAAAATATCTTTAACTTCCTCACTATCATTGAGTAAGATGGTTTCCCATCGTGAGGCTATTAAGTGATATATGTTCGGGCCATAGCTTTCTTCTTTGGGCTTTTTATTGCCTAATGCCACTAGCAAGGCTTCTGGAATTTTCCGGGTTTGGGGTTTGAATCTCGTTCCCTGGTTTTGTCTGGACGGTAAATACATAAGTTACGCAGTTTTCCATCACCTAGAAAGAAGATGCGAGTACTTACCCAAGTTTTCTTATCTTTGCCGTTTTGATTGAAAGTCATTATGGCGGTTACGACGCCGGCGTTGGAGACATTTTTTTTAATTTCTTCTTCCTTCCTGCAATCTCTTGGTGTAAATCATCGTCAGAATCCGAACAGGACATATTTCCTTTTTAGTTATTTTATTTAGGCAAAAATTACTAGAAATATGATAATAATATGATTGTCAGACACAATTCTACGCGTTGTCACGAGCGCGCGATTCGAAAAGTGATTTAACAGACGTCACCGCTTATGGCTAATGCTATTATCTGTATTCAAATATTTTATTTTATTTAATAAAATTCTAAATATGTACGCGGACGAGTACGTTGCAGACGAATACTACTGTTTATAATTGTTTTCAGAATGAGCCGTGTAATAAAATTAAATTCAAAAGTCATTTATTAAAATAGGCTGAGAATCTGCGCTTTTCAAACGTCAAAATTACATAAGACAGTCCCCCAAAAACGCCCACCCTTCACCACTTCTTATTGCTTAGCTGGGAAGAAGAAGTGGCGCAACAAACTCCCCAGCAGCACAGCTGTCTGTTCAGTTAGAAAAACTTGATTCTATACAATAGTAGTTATGCAAAATAATGTACATTATGCAACGTAAAACATTAAATTAAATTATTTGCTATATGTCAGCTAGCACACGCCAATATACTAACACAATAATCATCGAAATCTGGTTCCCTATCCATTTGCATATTTTTTTTAGACATAACATAACATGGCATACTTTTGTTTATCCTAATTACATTTACGCATAACATTGTTTTCGAATAATACCTTACGCATAACTTTTTTTAGCATAATTTCTCTAATCATAATAATGTTTAAGCATAACATTCTAAAGCATAAAGTTTACGCATAATAATATTTAAACTTATTTTTTAAAGCATAAAAGATACGCATATTAATTAACTTCTAAAATGTAACCATGCATGCAGCAAGCATGCAAACAAGCATACACCATGCATGCAGCAAGCATACAAACAAGCATACATCATGCATGGAGCAAGCATGCAGCATGCAAACATGTAAACAAGCATAAACCATGCATGCAGCATGCAAGCAAGCATGCAGCATGCAAGCAAGTATGCAACATGCAGCAGGCATGGTTTCTGTCACGGCTCCGTCGCTGCGGGGCTCTGGCGTTCCCTCGCGAGCTGCTCGTCGCAGATGTGTTTAACGCAAAAAAAAACAAAAACCACCACCTGAAAAAAACCACCTGCTCCTCAGCTCGCGGGCCGCCTCGCCCCTCCGCGCCTACGCGATTTTAAATAACACTCTAGGGGTAGGGCAGACAAGACTACGTGGAGTCGGTTTTGCAGCGATTCGTTTCTGTCACAAACTTTTCCAGCAATTTAATTTTTAATCAATAATTATATTTAATTGTTACAGAAACCTTAATACTATTATGCTAATAGTCATTAGGGCTAACATTATGCGAATTAAAATTATGCCAAAACAAATAAGTCTTAAAGATAATTATGCCAACATAAACTGTATGCCAATAAAAAACATGGCAAAGAATTATTATGTCAAAACAGTTATGCCAAAGTATATTAGGAAAAAGAACATTATGCGAAAAAAAGGGATCCCTCGAAATCTATACTCAAGCGAAAATAAAAAGTAAATAGAACTTAATACCCGAATGAAAGCCACCAGGCATATAGGACGTGCCCGCTTACATATAGCTATTAAAGCTGTAACTTGAAGTCACAAATGATGAGCTAGGACCATCGAAGTAAAAATAAATAATATAAATATATACGTACAGTTACTAATAACAAAACCATGGTCAGCAAGACGACCAGTCAACACAAGCAGCACCCGTCCACAAGCATAGCGCAAAGATCAGCCATTACCCCCATCGCCATATTTGAGGGAAGAAGGCAACCCGACCTCGGACGCTACCGCAAGCAGTGACATCTAACGGAGCATGACGAACTTGCTGCCGGTTGCTCAGAACAAAATGATACATTTCCGAGGTCGCTAGCTAACTACATATTGCAATACAACTCATTAAAAAAAACTGTAATGAGTAGATTATGTCAATAATAAGTAAAAAATAATAATAAAATAAATTGACTAATACAGTCAAATAAAATAAACGAAGTAATTATATGAACTCATATAGTGTCATCTAGTCGTTGATTTTAAAACACTTGTTTGTACCTTTGGGGGGGGGGGGGGGGGGTACATTAAGTCTGGTATTACAATAGTTTTGGCTAATATCCAAAACTATTGGCTATAAGCCAAACCGTGCCGTTGTAACAACAACGGTTACAACGTGACATGGTTGAAGATTGAGTCTTGATCATATGCATGTACAATTAATGATATAAGGTTTTTTTTTTATTATAAGACTCGTAAGTGTAGCATGAACAATATCACGAGGTTTACAATTATCGTGTTCCTGCGGTTGCCTGTACGTTGCCAGGGGCCACGGTATCCCTTTCGGACTTTCCCGCGACCCCGGCAGGCATCGGTCGTAGCGGACCCCGTCAGTTGTTAGAGGCGCGCGTGAAATACAACGCGCCATCGACCTGGGCCTGTAGAGGCCTAACATGACACACGCGAAAGTTATAATTGTCCTCTATTTCTGTCACTTTTCTCGTTTTCTGACAGCGCTGCCATACAAAATAATAGTCGACTCGTTCTGTCAAATTTGTTGTTATTTCAACAAACTCTAACATGACACCTTAGTTATCTCGATTTTTGACAATTCAACACGAGATAATCTGAGATTTTTCTGTCATTTTGTCGTATTTATTCGTCCTCGATTTTGACGACGAGAAGGGTAGACAAAATAAAGATACAAAAAAAACTCCCAAATAGCATGGCACTTTCACAAATTTTGTACTTTAGTCATATTTTTTTATTACAATATACACTAGTGGAAAAAATTAAGGGATAAACGGTGTTCATTAATTAGGATTGAGCGGAACACGTTGCTTGAAAAAAATTTTGATCGTAAGATCTCAAAACTAGAAACTTCGAGCTTTAAAATCCTTTTTTTTTATTCCAGTACAACCATTTTTAAGGGAAATGCAGCCGCTTGAGAAAACTCAAAAAAAAAAGTTTTTTTTTTGATCCCTTAATTTTTTCCCCTAGTGTATATTAATAATTAAAATACTTAGTTTTAAACTACTATTTAAATTGGAACGACATGTTTGGTAAGGAATTTTTCGCTTTTTGTATGTGTCAGCACTGTTCACGAAATGAAACTCCAAACTGTTGTTAAACTGAACTGTTTTATTACAAATATTATTGACTACATACACTATTAGCGGTAACGTAACCATAGCTCGCATTTAAACAGAGCAACGCCATCTAGAGAGCTATGGTGTACTAAAAAAAACAAATATCGTAGTTTATTCCTTTTGAGGTAGGTTACGATTAGACATTCCGCCCACCAAAGGACTTGTCCTTTTAATACTATTTAAAAACAACAAGGAACTAAACAAGATTAAATTAAGGTCTATATGAAACAAAGGTAGAACGAACCATTCACTCAAATAGACCGCCCACCGTTATGACTAGGCTTAAGTGAATAAAACAAAATAATAAGAAAAATTTACACATAACTTAAGAATTAACTGTCATGCGCAAAATAGATAATTTATTTAATGGACGTTTGAGTAGTCCATTCTTCGTTTTCAGTGTAAGCACTCTCGTGATTCCATCTTGACCCGTGTGCTTTTGGACAACTCTACCTAACAGCCACTTTGTTGGCGGTAGATTGTGATCCTTAATAACGACAATGTCGTCGATCTCAATGTCGGGTTTTTCATTTGACCACTTGTATCGTTGGTTTAGACCAACCAAATATTCTTCTGACCATTTCTTCCAGAAGTCATTCACCATTTTCTGTGTCATCTTCCATCGTTGACCTCCGGTTACATGAATGTCTGATAGATTTTCATCTGGAATAGCTACCAATTGCTCTCCCACTAAAAAATGTCCCGGAGTTAATGGTTGTGGGTCGGTAGGATCGTCACTCATGTATGAAATTGGGCGAGAATTAAGACACGCCTCTATCTGACTCAAAACTGTGGATAGTTCCTCATAAGTAAGAGTATAATCTCCGATCACTCTCTTCAAATGTGATTTAGCCGACTTCACGCTCGCCTCCCACAGTCCACCGAAGTTAGGGGCATGTGGGGGAATAAAATGCCAAGTGGTTCCTTCATTGGCTAATATTTGGGCAATTTCTGTGGGAAGCTTTGATTTAGCATGATTCAACATCTCCTTCAGCTCTCTGTCGGCTCCTACAAAATTGGTCCCATTGTCACTGTATAAATTCACACACTGGCCTCGTCGTGACACAAATCGACGAAATGCAGCAATGAACCCCTTAGAGGTTAAATCCGATACCGCCTCAATGTGTACAGCTCTCGTCGACATGCATATAAAAATGCATATATATCCCTTATACGACTTGGAACCTCTTCCAGGTGAAAATCGAATATTGACAAATCCGGTGAAATCAACCCCAGAAGCCGTAAAGGGTCTTGAAGGCATCAGTCTGATTTTTGGTAACTGACCCATGAGTTGCTGATTGTTTTGGCGCGAATATCTTAAACATTTGGTACATTCTCGGTAGTATTTCTTCACACGTTCTCTGGCTCGTATTATCCAATATTTGGATCGTAAATAATTTAACATAATTTGTGGGCCTCCGTGTATAGTTTTATAATGAGCGTCAATTATTAATAGCTTAGTAAGGTGGCTACTACTAGGCAAAATAACTGGGTGCTTTGTGTCAAATTTGACTTCAGATTCTTTAATGCGACCACCAACCCTTAACACTTCCCTCTCATCAATAATGGGGCATAGTGTAAGTAGTGGACTCTTGATATTAATAGGTTTTTGAGCCTTCAACTGCTGGATCTCTTTGTTAAAGTATAATGTTTGTGTTTTTATAATTAAAATTCTTAATACTTCTTGCATTTCAAAAACAGTTATAAATTTTATATCTTTTGGTCTTTGCGTTTTCGGTAATTTAAGATTATTTATAAATCTATTACAATAGGAGAATACTCTCAGCACCGTTGTTAAATTCGAGAATTTTAACCAAAGAAACTCTTCTTCGTTTGTTATGACAGCAGTTAAAGTCTTGATAGGTTTTTGTTCTTCAGTAGTAGAAAAATTATCATTGTTGTCATAAATATCACTGTGACGCAAAATATCTGGACCATACCACCACAGCGTAAGACCAGCCATCTCTGCACCTTTTATTCCTCTCGATCCAAAATCTGCGGGATTATCATGAGTGCCTATGTGACGCCACTGATTGGGATCAATCATGGTATGGATTTCTGAGACTCTATTACTTACGAATGTACTCCAACGACTAGGTTCTCCGCGTAGCCAGGCTAATACAACAGTGGAATCTGACCACGCATGCAGATTTTCTTTGGGTACTTGCATAATTTGTGAGACTTCAAAGATTAATTTGGTTGCAAGTAGAGCCGCACATAATTCCAATCGCGGGATACTAACTTCCTTTTCAACTGGAGAAACCTTGGTTTTGGCTGTCACTAAATTTACACGAACTTGGCCAAATTCATCTTTAACCTTTATATACACGGCACCTGCGTAGGCTGCTTGAGATGCATCGGCGAAGGTATGTAGTTCTAGTTTATCATTTTGATGCGATTGTACCCATCTTGGTATGACAATATTTTTAGCATCGTTGAGACTTTCACGGAATGAATACCACTCCGTGAATAATTCAGGTGTTAGATTCTCATCCCAAGGTAATTTAGCCTTCCACAATTGTTGAATGAATATTTTTGCTGACACGATCACAGGTGAAATCCAACCCACGGGATCATACAGTCTGGCAATGTCTGAAAGGACTTTACGTTTGGTAACAGTCTCTTTTAATTCAGGTAGTTGCAAAGTATACTCAAAATTGTCTGTGGTTTTGTTCCAGCAAATGCCCAATACTTTAATCATGTTATTAATTTTAAAAACTAACGCTTGATCTGCTCTTTTACTCTCTTCTTGTACATGGTTCATAAGTTTGTCACTGTTGCTGCACCATTTCTGCAAACGAAATCCTCCCGAATTCATCAACTTATTCATTTCTTCAAAGATCTGTATTGCTTCGTCTTCCGTATCGCATCCGGTGAGCAGATCATCAACGTAATAGTCTCGAAGGGTAATTTTTGCAGCGCGAGGATAGTTTACTTCTTCGTCTCTAGCTAGCTGTTGTACAGCTTTTACAGCTAGGTAAGGAGCGCAGGCTGTCCCAAAAGTTAGTCTTAATAGTTTGTAATGTTCTATAGGTTTATTAGGATCTGATCGCCAAAGACTTCGCTGAAAATCAGTATCTTCCTCATACACACAAACTTGTCTGTACATCTGAACTAAATCCGCTAGTATACAGAAGGGGTGACGTCTCCACCTCATCAAAATATGACGTAAATCTTGCTGTATCTTAGGACCGACCAGTAAGCAGTCGTTCAATGAGACATTATTGACACCCTTGCAAGACGCATCAAAGACTACGCGAACTTTGGTGGTCTCTTTATCCTCTCGCACCACAGGATGATGGGGTAGATATACAGCCTTTGTATTCTTTATTTCGGCAGTATCTGTGATTTGTACCATGTGGTTTTGTTCTCTATACCCGTCGATAACTTTTTTGTACTCTTCATACAACAATGGATTTTTAAGCAACTTCTTCTCCAACAATTGAAATCTGCGTGAAGCTATCTCCTTTGATTTTCCTACAACACATTTTGGATTATCTTCTTCAAATGGCAATTTAACTACATATCGACCTTCATTATCCCTTATAGTAGAAGCTTCAAACATTTGTTCGCATTTAATTTCTTTCTTCGTAAAACTCTTCGTAATTGCATCTGGTTCCCTTTCTATTTCCCAAAATTGTTTTAGTACTTCGTCTTCACTTACTCGTATGTGACAGTTGATAATCTGGGAGTTCACAGAAGCTGATTCAGGTCTTACTCGACCTGACAAAATCCATCCAAATCGTGTCTCTTGTACTATTGGACCTTTCCCTGATGGATGTCTCATAAATCCTTCTAGAATTATTTCTTCATATACTCCAACCCCCAAAATCATGTCGATTTTAGCAGGTGATCCATAATTTGGATCAGCCAAGCGGACTTTCTCCATATCTAGCCAGTCTGTTATTGTTGTTCGACAAGTAGGAAGAAATGATGTCAGTTTTCTCAGCACATATGCATCGACTTCTATCGAATACTTTGCATTTTCATTTTGAATTGACTCCACAGTAAGGGACACCATGTTCTTTGATCTGGCTAGACTATCTCCAATTCCAGAGACTAGACCATTTATGCATACTCTCTTCAAACCTAATGATTGTGCAGTAGCCTCAGTAATAAACGAACCTTCTGAGCATGGATCGATTAGAACTCGCACAACTTGTGAGTAACCATTTGTTGAATGTGCTTTGACTATAGCTGTAGCCAATAGCATCTCTCGGTCAACTTTTTCTGTAATCAAATGGGCTACCACCTTTTCCTCAGTCTCTTTGCTCGGTTCTGGGTTCGTTGTATCGGTTTTCTCGATGCTGGAAGATGAATTTTCAGCTGAATCGGTTCTCTCAAAATGTAGCAGTGTGTGATGACGTCTGCCACAGCGACGACAGCATGCAGATGATCGGCATTCTTTCACTGAATGTGTGGGTGCAAAACAATTGAAGCACAATCTCTTTGATTGGATAAACTCTGATCTCTCTTGAGGAGACTGCTGCCAGAATTGCTTGCATTGATAAAGCAAGTGCTGACCTTCACAACTCGTACAGTTTGGAATTGATTTTTTTATCATTTTGCGTGGTAGTGTGAAAAACTTTAGGTTTAGTTGTATTGGGGTGCGTGTTGTGAGACTTGATTGTAGGTTTGTCGCCACTTATCATCTCTAATGTTCGAAATCTGGTTTCTAAAAACTTGACGAGTTGTTCCCAAGATGGCAATTCATCAGGATCTAATTGACTAACTTGGATTTCCCATAATTTACGTGACTCTAAATCAAGCCGTGATAAAACCAAGTAGTTTATGAAGACCCCACACGAACTGGAACTGGTACCAATTCCGATGTTTTCCAATGATTTTAGAGATGATGATGTAGTGTCTAGAAGTTGTTTGATTGAACTCGCTGAATCAGTGGCATTACGTTGCGAAAACAAGCGCTTCATAATCTCGTTGCAAATGTAACGTTTATTATTATAACGACGAGTAAGTTGTTTAAAAGCTTCTTCGTAATTTGAGTCTGTGGTTGAGAAGTTTTGGAGAAGGGTCTCTGGTTCACCCGTCAGACTACTCTTCAAATATTGTAATTTTTGCACGCCACTCAAAGTTGCATTCTGATGAATCAATGATATGAACATATCATAAAAGGTTTGCCATTCTTCATATAATCCGGAAAATTTCGGTAGTTGAATCTGTGGCAATTTGACTTTGGTACTTGATAGACTCGATCCATCAGATCTGTTGATTTGAGACGAACAAGTTTTCACACCATAAGTCATGAGATCATCTTTCATCCTTGTCTTATAGTCAGTGTAAATCTCCTCAAATTGAAAATAAACATCTTCCGTGAAATAGGCTACTTTCGGTTTATCTTCTCTTTTAACACTTCCGACTATTTCACTATGGACGTTCGCAAAACCTTCAAATAGTTTTTCAAAATTTTCTAGTCTTGCTTCGATATAAGATACTTTAAGTCTCTCTTTAGGCGTTTTTTTATAATTTGAATAGGCCTTGTTCATATGCTCGTACATATCCTCTTGCTTCAAAAACAACTTCTCCATTTTTTATTTTTTTTTTCAAAAATTTTCTATGTGTTTTTTGTCACGAAATTTTTCTAAGTCTTTTTTAACTCGATTTATTCTAAGTGATTTGCCACGAAATTTCTCTAAGTCCCAAACATATTCCAAATTCTTCTAAGTTAATGTTTACGCACGATATATTTTACAAGTCCCAGTTCAACACTTCACCTTAGTCACTTTCCGTCTTATTACAAAAAACTGCATAAGTAATGGTTTAAACCAAGACTAAAAGGTCTTGGATTGTTACGGTAACAAAGCTAGTACCAGCCTCAAAATGTGTCCCGATTACAAAACGAAGACCAATCGAGGATCAGTTAGTACCAAAGAAGGTTCATGGTTCAAATAATATCCACAGATAAGAAACAAAAATGGCATTCTTTCATTCGTTCACGCAGGCTTTATTTGAAGCAACGTTCTGTTTCTCTAAATGTTGATGTTGTAATAACACTTGAAATGCTTAAATAATTATTTATCAATACCAAAATATGTCTATTATTTTTTGTTTAGGTTACAATATATTGAACAAGCAAAACTTGTACTTTTTATGCGCTTTTTATAATCAAGTTGTCATTATTTTTTAACATCTCTGTTGAGGTTTCTTTTGTGAACGAAACGTTAGTTGGTAAAAAGCTGTCAAGTTGACTGAATAAACGTGAGTGACGTTTCTCTTGGGAAAAACAACTCGAAAATTACTCGAAAGGACTTATTTTATTAATGATAATTCCTGAATATTATCAATTCCACTAATCGAACCTGAAATATCCATTGAAAAACATCCAGAGATTCGGCGATGGACGCTGGGCGCTCGTGAGCTTGCTAGACAACCTCTAGGGTGAAGTGCACCGACTTACATACGGCGGCGGCGCGCGTAATTTTAAAAGCATGTTTATGTTACGTCCTTTACATATTAATAAATAAATGCACTTCTTATTTGTATTCATTGTTCTTAATATACCTAACTGTAAAGCTCAATACACACACAAGGCGGGTGCGTATCGGGCGAGGGTCGGTACGGTACGGTGAGTGAGACGCCGTATCACCGTACCGTACCGAAAGGGCGTTCCAACTACCGTTCTTGGATCGCGACGCTGCACGCTGTTACGACACAGAGGTACGGTACAGACAAAAAAACAAATTTCTTATATAGTTTGTATAACATTTAATGAAGAAAATCCATTTCTATTAATACATAACTGACCCCATCAGCATTTACTTTCTTTACTCTTAAATGAGTTCATTCTATTGGTCCAATTACTGTAGGAAAATTAGCAATACTGGGGAACTTCCTAATGCTTTTCTCCTGTTTATTTAGAGTAATAGGCATTTTTATAAATCTTCAGGACATCTGCTACGTTTTTACATGTTTTGTTGACAACTGGATGAGACACACCATATTAATCAGCTATATAGTCTTGAATCTACGAATAAAACAATAATATTAGTATATTATTATTGGATTTTGTCTAATATTAGGTTAGCATTGACCAAGGCTAGGTACTTACATACTTAATGGCGAGCCCATTTGCGTAATGCGCAAACCACTTGCACTTCAGGATTCAATGGGCATCCTCGAGGGTCGTGGGATAAATCCTCACGTAAAACATCCACAATTTTTTCTCCAAAATGTTTTGTGAACCTATACATATTATTCTAAAATCTTCGTCACTCAATTCAAAAGGATTCACACGATGTTGGTGTTTGTAAGATCTCCGAAAAATTTCCAGCGTATCCAAATCTTCCAAATCCATCAAGTCAATCATAATAATATAATTTTTTACAATTTTTATAAAAATTGACAAACAATATTAATCAACGTAAACGTCAAATAAATTAGTACCAAAGATAAACTAGGGGACTCGGCGGACTAACTTTAGTACCATAAATAGTTCTGAAACTACTGATAAACTTCATTTTATAATAACGTTTTAATTAGTCATGGTACTAAAGCTAGTACTAATCCCAGCACCAAATTTAGACCGTGTTTTGGAATAAGACGGTTTAAGTTCACTTTAGTCACTTTTTTTAGTTCACTTTACTCACGCACTTCCCGGGTTTCGGCACCAGATGTCAGCACTGTTCACGAAATGAAACTCCAAACTGTTGTTAACAAGGTTGCCAACTCAATGCCACGGTTGGGTGCTAAGTAACATCTCAAAAAGCGCTAAATTGGTATAAAATTTTAACAATAGTGCCAAATATATGAAATAAGAAAAATAACGTGTAGAATAAAAAGTTTTAATTTTCAAATTGTCATGACATTAATATCAAAGTTCTGTTATGTTACATTTAAACAAAAATAAAAAAAATATATAGTTAAATTGGAGGATGTGACCATCAAAATTTAAAAAAATCGAAATATTAAAAATCTTATTATCGTTAAATCCAATCATCATCCTCACTACTTGTACCGTCTGTCTCTGCTGCGGTTCCTTGTACAGCTGTTGAAGTGGAGGGCTGTGGCTCATTTACACTTATAGCAGACTTTTTAAATTTAAATGTGTACATATCTTTCTTGCCTATTTTTTTAAGGATATCTTGAGGTATATCATATGTATAACAAGTTTTGTTCAAATGTTTGAGTCCAGTTCGTATACGAATAATTGAATTTAGGGAGTCCAAGTTAATTTTGTTCCTCAATTTATTTTTTACGATGTTCATTACGCTAAAAACCCTCTCAACGTCCGCATTTGAATGTGGCAATGTGAGCACTGTAAAAGCCAACGAAACCAGTTCGCTATACGAATTTTCATTGCTTGCGTCCTTAAAATCTGACACTTCAACCCAAAATTTTACTGTATCAGTCACATTTTCCCAAGTGTTGCTAGTTAGGCTTTTCCATTGGGCAACAATTTTATCAATAGTTTCTGGATTCTGTACAAAGTGTTCCGCTAACTTCACAACTTCGACGAGCCCTTTATTTGGTTTTAAAGCGTTAGTGACGCTCATGACATTCATATCTTTCAGGAGGGTTACATTTTCAGGAAGCCGCTGTTGCAATTGTTTTATTAGTTTTACCGTAAAATTTACGCAACGTTTTCTTAATGCTTGCTTTTTGGTATCTTCTAAGGATTGCATAGCGTTCTCAAAACTGTAGCCAAGATAAGGAGACGGATCCAGGTAATCTGCAACATTATCTTCAAAAATGTTAAAAGAGTGACGTCTTCCCGGGATCACTACTTTATCACAAAACGACTCGAGCAATTTTATCAAAGTTTCTAATAATCTTGTTGGATCTGAATTTTCGCCTTCGAATGCTTTTAGCGCCGATTGTACCTGACCAAGTATTGATTTTATGTAAATTAAATAAACTTTATTTTGCAAATCAGAATACGCTTCGTATAAGAGTTCAGCCGTGTAACAGTTATTTTTTCTTCTGGCAATCTCAAAAAACAGTTTCAGCTCCAACCACTGGTCCAAAATTCTTTGCACTGCTGGCTCGATTGAGAGCCATCTAGTAGCACATTTTTGTAATATTTTCAGTGGTTGTCGTCCACAATTTATAGTTGCGTATATGTCTGCATATTCTTGACGTCGATTTGGTGACATGGAAAACCAATTAAATGTTTCCCTTAGGAGGAATTCGATGTTACGAGGGATAGTTTCTTCTGAAGCGTGAGAAACGGCCAATTGGAGTGAATGGCAAACACATTTAACTAGAATTAAATGTGGCAAACCGTATTCTTCTTTCATAATTTTATATACGCCGTTATTAATACCAATCATGACACTGGCATTATCGGTGCCCAATCCTACTAAATTTTGAAGGTTTAACTCCATTTCACCTTGCACTGTCTTAATAATAGTATTTACAATACCTCTTGCATCGGACGTCTCTAGTGGACTCAAAGCTAAAAACGTCGACGTTATTTTCTTCATAGAAGAACTGAAATACCGTATAACGATGCCTAAGTACTTGTGTACGGTTATGTCTGTTGATTCGTCAATTATGAGACTATATTTACTATCACCAATGTCCTGTTTTAAGACAGATTTAAAATGCGGCCCCAAAACATTTTTTAAAATCTCACCACATTTTGTACGATGGAGCTTCATATTACAGGCGGCTTTTGAGTCTGCGAAAGCTTTTGCACACACTTGGCTAAGGTGGTCGATCGGCATGACAGCTGTGTGTTCTGCAACGAACATTGATAATAGACCCTCTGCGTGATGTATGTCTGGGTTTGCGTCGGTATCAACTTTTTCAACAATTAGTGTAGTCTGCCCCGAAGAAAATGGTTTCATTTTATCAATATGTTTTTTTGATTCCGAATGCCGTTTAATTTCAAATATTCTTGCATTAAATTCTATTTTACACAAGGAACACATTGCTTTTGAGCTTTTCCCAAGAACAGGCCTAAGCCATTTTTTGAGTTTTGGATCGTCCTCCCATTCTTTCCTATAACTTTGAACATAACTACCTTTTTTACTTAAAGGAACATCCATTTTCGTCTCACTGTCACCGTATAAAACACAAATCTATGTAAGTAAAGGAATAATAAGGTAATTATTCTGCAGCGCAAAAGAGACTATGACATAATAAATCAAAAACACAAACGAATGAAAAACAAGCAAGGTAAGACAAAGAAGGAGTTATCTTATGAGAAAGAGACAAATATAGCAGAGTCCGCGCCGTCCGCCATAATCGCTTTTATTTTTATGTTTACGGGAATCCCCCTACCGAAGTGCAGAGGACTACACTAATTTGCGTTTTGTTATTGCATTTTGTGAGTAAGCAAACATATCAAAATTAGTGCTAGATTTTGCGATAGGTGCTGTTTCTTAAATTTCAGTGCTAGACACATGAAAATAGTGCCAAATCTGGCACTTTAAGTGCTGAGTTGGCAACGCTGGTTGTTAAACTGAACTGTTTTATTACAAATATTATTGACTACATACACTATTAGCGGTAACGTAACCATAGCTCGCATTTAAACAGAGCAACGCCATCTAGAGAGCTATGGTGTACTAAAAAAAACAAATATCGTAGTTTATTCCTTTTGAGGTAGGTTACGATTAGACAGTATGGAAAATAAAAAAGAAAATTACCTACATGTTGAGTTCCTGCGATTCCCGACGCCCAGGGTGTCTCCTGCGGCGGCTAGGGACGTGAGGGCGCGAAATTTGCGTCTCCCTCACGCGTTCCGCCTCATCCCCCATGGCGGCAATCCGGCAAGGAGGCTCGCCGCCTCGCCGGAGACCGTGCGGTATCCCCTTTGGGACGCGTTGAACCGGCGGGCTGGCCCTAGCCTCAAAGAATCTCAAGCCGGAGGCTCTACGCGGAGGTCGTGCGGTCCATGGACCATGAAAACACATGGCGGACTTGTGCAGGGCCACCTCGAGTCCCAATTGCCGGATCCTGTCGATGATTGTCGCAACCTCGCGTGGCGCTAGTTCGGCCGCCGCCTAGTGCGACCTCCCCTGCACCAGGACCAACGTGTCGTCAGCGTAGCAGACCACGCTGACGCCGCTAGGGAGGTCAGCGCGCAGCACCCAGTCGTATCCGATGTCCCACAGATGCGGCCCCAGGACAGATCCCTGTGAGACACCGCACGTCATCTCTCGCCAGTTCCATTCTCCCTGGTGACCGGGGTAGATCACCGGGGCACTGTCCGTCAAATAGGCCTCGACCTCACGACAGAGGTAGGTCGGCATCTGGTGATACCGGAGTGCCTCCCTGATGCAACTCCAGGGCAGGGTGTTGAAGGAATTGGCGATGTCTAGAGACACCACCAAGGCGACCCCACCCCGGGCCACAGCATCAACGAAATTTGGTGCAATAGAACTCGAGAAATGAACAAAAACTTGAAATGGTCGGCCGCCATCTTTTTGACGTTACAGCTATGCGCGTCCCGACTTCCTCCTCTTAAAACCGGCCGTTTCGCGTTCTATAGAGCACAAGGAACACACATACCAATTTTAGGTATAGGTAGACTACGGGTACGGGTACTGGGTACGGTTGAAACGGTGGACGGTTGAAACAAAGCGAATATCTCGTGCACCGTGCGTGATGAGGTGAGGGGTGCAAGGGGAAAAAGAAGCGAGTGACAAGTCGAAACACGAATTTTAATGTTGCGTCGCTCTTCGCGCGCTGTGCATGTGTATAGGAGGCCCCATTGTGTTTTTTGACAAAAAAGTAAGTATTTTTTGTTCGTGCATTTTTGCAATTATTATGGTTTTATTAAAGTTAGAGTATTGCGATTTTTGTACCGTTTTAATTGAAGTTTGGCGAATATGGCTGTATGACTAGTTTTCATTCAAATTTATTATCCATTCTTACTGTGAACGTTTTTATACCTAGAAGGGGACTGTTTGAAACATTTGAAACATATTTTGTGGGTACGGTTTCCTGAACTGTCAGTAAACGCGACAATTTGGCTACTGTCATGGACCGTTATAAATTTCCTTCATTGCCACTAGTACCATTAACAGTTCCATAATGGAACTATTGATGTTTTTTTTTATTCACTAGTTCCATTTTAAAAGAATCTGAAAATAATGGAACTAATGTTGAATTTTTTATCACTAGTTCCACATTATTATTTTAGGCACTTGTGAATTTTTTTAAGGGTGTAAAAAAATTTGAGGTAAAAACACTTAGGTTTTATAATAATTTTATTCGATAAAATCAACAAATATTTATTTTTTCTTACTTTAACTTGTTTTATTATAGTATGTAGTGATAATGATCGAATAGAAACAGCAAACATTTTACATGTCGATACTTGATGAGACAGCCTTTTTTTTTTTATAGGGCCAAACATGCATTATTATACAAAAACCCCACGTCAATAATTGTGAGTCTGATGAAACGCAAACTTTGGTAGATTGTCAAATTGAGGAAGCTTGCCAAGAAGCGGCTCAGGGCAGAGAACCGGCCCCTAGGGTTTACAAACGGGGCTTGGTTCGTATAAAAAATCAAGGATTTGATTTAGCTACAACAAATGCTGTTCCACCATTCAAAAGTAAACAGAGTCGCATATATCGTTTAAAAAAGAAAAATGCAAACGTTAAAAAAATCAAAACAATTGATCAATGAAGTTGAGGTGCCAAAACAATTTGAAAATTTTGTACTTGCTGATTTCAAACATGATAATAATAGAATTCTGGTCTTTTGTACTCCCGAGGGAAAACACACAGAAAATGTTACGATTTTTTTTTATGGACGGCACCTTTAAATATTTCCCGAAACCTTTATCACAAATGTTTACTATTCGGCAGCAATAGTAATTTTACTAATGTCGTGCCCAATCTTTATGCGTTTGTGACAAATTGAAATAAATATTCTTGTGAAATTTTATTTTCTCTAATAAAATCGTAGATACCCCCCAGTGGAATCCAACTAAAGTAATGATCGATTTTGAGGAAGCCACAATTAAGGCTCTGTTATCATTCAATGTTGCTATAGATGTTACAGGTTGTCTTTATCATTATACTAAAGTCGAAAAGCTACCAAACTGGGCCTTACATCGAAGATGAGATCAAAAAGGGGTACAACAGTAGCAGATAAAACAAAAGAATAATTTCTCTTTGTGTTAATTTAGCGTTTCTCCCGCCAAATAACATCGAAGATGGTTGGAAATAACGGGTGGGCCATCTGTTGGTACGTTTTTGAATTTCGTCGTATGACAACGGCAAACGAGCTACAGACCCGAAATTTTTACAGTTCATTAACCATACCGTCCGCGGCACGAAACAACATGTTTTCTCTTGAAGAGCGTTTTGAAATTTTAAAAACTTATTTTCAAAGTCAGTGCTGTGTCGCCGAAACTGTGCGAATTTTGAAAATAAATTTTCGGACGAAGCGCATTTCCATCTCGGCGGATATGTGAACAAGCAAAACTGCCGGATTTGGGGTTCGGAACAGCCACACGCAATCGTAGAGAGACCAATGCATCCTCCAAGAGTCACAGTTTGGTGTGGATTTTGGAGTGGTGGCATAATTGGCCCATTTTTCTTCGAAAATGATGCTGGCAACGCCGTTACCGTCAATTGCGAACGCTACAGAGCCATGTTGACGAACTTTTTATGGCCTAAAATCGACGCTATGAATGTGGACGACCTTTGGTTTCAACAAGATGGCGCCACATGCCATACAAGCCGACTTACGATCGACCTTCTGCGCACCAAGTTTAACAACCGCATAATCAGCCGTTCAGGAGATGTCAATTGGCCTGCGCGTAGCTGCGATTTGACACCGCTGGACTTCTTCCTGTGGGGTGCCGTTAAAGACTGATGTTATGCGGATAATCCAGAGACCATTCCAGCTTTGAAAAACAACATTACGACTGTTTAGAGTGAAATTGGCGCCGAGGTAGTTCAAAATGTCATCACTAATTGGGGTGACCGAATGGCATACTATAAGGCCAGTAGAGGGAGCCACATGAACGAAATCGTTTTTCATTCTTGACGGGGATACTTTTAGCTTTACAACAACAAAAAAAAAAAAAAAAAATATCAATGCATACTCTTTTGATCGCATTTTTTAAAACGTACCAATAGATGGCCCACCCTGTATATACAAAAGGAAATGCCCGAAAACGATGCTTTTAATGAATAAAAATAAAAAAATCTTCACGTTTTGGATGAAACCAGATGTACAAAAATTATGATGTGTGCCTTAAGGTGAGATGCATAGGACAAATAATGTCATTGAAGGCTGGCACTATAATATTACTACAAACGTCAATAAAAACGAGACAAAGGACATGTCTGATGGGGCAATGGACGATTGCCTAGGTAATCAAAATCAATGTTCAGTAATGATTGTTATACTTTTACTAATTTTTTATTTAATGTTTCTAATTTTATTACTGGCTAACTGCGCGACGAGCGCTCTAGACTAGCATTATTACCTACATGTTATTATTGAAACTTTATTTCTCATTAAGTGATTATTTAAATCTTTGAGAAATAAATGATAATTAAAACCGTATATCTAGTATTATAATCATGGTATTTAATATTTTATGAATTAATAAGTTTCAGGAGTCAGTAACTTGCGAAAACTGGTGAAAATAAGGTTCATACACTGGGGATTTTTCTTCATTTTTTTTATCTTCTTTTCTTTACATAGTTTAAAACAAAGTCGCTTTGCGCTGTCTGTCCCTATGTATGCTTAGATCTTTAAAACTTTGCATTGGATTTTGATGCGGTTTTCTTAAATAGATAGAGTGATTCATGCGGAAGGAAAGGGAAGGTTTTTCTGTAAAATGGCTGAAATATAACGATGGTTGTCGAAGATGTCGGAAAAAAATCATGCTCGGATATAGGTATCTAACTAATCCCGAGTACGTTCCCGTGGGATATTTTCCGACATTCACGCGGGCGAAGCCGCGGGCAAAAGCTAGTTGTATACATATATCTGTGAGCGACTACAGGTACTAATTGGTGGTATGCCTTTGCGAGGTTAGTGAAAGATTTAATATTTTGATGGCCTGTGATCAGATTCTGCAGTTTTTTTAATATTTCTATTTGTGTAAGAAAAATGTAAAACACCTATTGTAGTTATATCTATTAAATAAGTGCTTAATTTTTTTTTTATTTAATCATAAAGTATTCTTATTCTCTATTGAACACATAAATACACATAAAATAATCATCATAATCATCTTTAATTTCGTATTTTGGTTTCTATCCTCAACACACATAATAATATTTATATTTACCTACTTGTTGCTATTGAATTGGGATAAAAATAAATAAAACGTATTTGTTGCCAAACAATTTATTTTACTTGTTAGTACATACTCGTACTTAAATAAAAAATTAAAAAAATAACTGTCTTCTAGAGACACTAAAATATTGTTCAAAAATACGCTGGTGCTAACAGGTTATCTTGATGCCTTGCCCAGCCAAGATACTATACTAGCCTTATGACATGATAGCAACAACCGGTATTGGTTGTGGAGACAGTGGTGTTGATGATCCATGTTCCCATGTTCAACCGATGTAACAACATCCTCTTGTACTCGTAAGTCACTTGAAGAGACATGAATCAGGTGTCGATTCGCTTGAATTGTTGATAAATTGTTGCCATATCCTGAAAATATTATTAAAATAAATTTTATTATAAATGACATGACATAACTGGGGAAATGTGCTGCAGAATAGGTTCACCACGCCCAAATCCTTCGGGAATCGCTAGCGTGATGTTATGTTTATGTTGAGTTTTTACTTGAAGAACACTCCATCTTTCGTGACCGTCGTTTCTATTGCTCGTCTATCCAGTTTTGAGGGATCCGTCCCATTCATTTTTCCATTTTCTTTCAAAGACTTTACCTACTTATAATAAAAACGTAGTCGGGTAATAAATAATTTACCTGATTGGAAATAAGGGGTAATAAAAGGCTGTCCACTGCAACAGTATAGAAACGTCGGCCTCTTTAATTTCTGAGCTCGACTGAGATACCAAATCCACGGCAGACCATTGTATGACCTAGCAATCTCTTATTGTCAGCAGCTTCGGTATTTAATTAATTATAACAGTCGAGATAAGCATATCCATCTAATGGGAGCTGGAACAATAGTGTAGGTATTAGTCCACCAAATAAAAATCTTTACATGCACAAGAACGTATATTCACAATATCAAGAATAGGACGGTTACAGTGAGAGAGAAACACGTTCACACTACAGAAAGAAGATAGAAAGACGGAAGAACATTTAACAAGATATAAGGAAGCTAAACAGATAGAATTAGGAAGAAACAGAATACTTTTAGCTTTACGGGCGCGTGAGTATGCAACAAACCGAACGGAGCGCGCGGCGCGGCGGAGACGGCCGAAAATGCACGATTGTTAATCGGGTCGCTTCGTAGTGTGGCGGCGATGCCGCTACAGTAGCCCCCCGGCGAGACCGTGACTACGGTCGATAGAAGTCTGGGAAACGTACCCTTCTTTCGCTGCGTGTGTGGGTCACTGGCTCATGAGTTGTAGATGATGCTGACGAGTCACTTGGTGGTGCGCTGTTTAGATTTGTAGTTGAGTCGCCCCTGTGACTGTCTTGAGCGACGTAAGCTGGTTTCAGGCGATCTAGCGATATGTTGGTGCTTTTGCCTCGTATCTCAACTTCGAAGTATTTATCCTTCTTCTTTAGTACCTTGTAGGGACCAGTATACGGTGGCTCCAATGACTTCCGCACGTAATCTAGCCTCAAAAAGACGCGGGTACAGTGCTGCATGTCTTTGGGTATGTAACATGTATTGTTTCTGTGCCACTTAGTTGGCTTCGGTGACAAGTTAGACATGTGTTTTGCCAGACGTGTTGTGAAGTTGGTGATGTCTTCTACGATATAGTTGTCTGACGGCGACAGATATTAGTCTGGCAAGCGGAGAGGCTCGCCGTAAACCAGTTCAGCTGAGGATGCTTGGACGTCATCTTTCCAGGAACTACGTATGCCGAGCAGAACAATAGGCAAGACTTCTGTCCATTGAGTGTTGTTGTGACACATGATGCCTGCTTCGTGTTGTCGATGCAGCCTGTCAACCATCCCATTAATGCAGGATGATAGGCTGTGGTGTGGAATTGATGCGCACCGAGCAGGGATGTTAAGCCTTTAAACAGGCCGGACTCGAACTGCCGACCGCGATCAGTGGTGATCTGCAAGGGGCAACCGAACCTTGATATCCACCCGGATACCAAGGCGGCCGCGCAGGTCTCGGCAGTGATGTCTTTGAGTGGAATCGTCTCATGCCATCGTGTGAACCTGTCCACGATGGTGACGCAATATCTGTAATCAGAAGACGGTATTAAAGGCCCTACGATGTCGAGATGGATGTGAAAGAATCTCGACGAGATTGAAGGGAAATGGGAGAGAGGAGCGGATTTGTGTCGAGTAACTTTACAGCGCTGGCAGTGAAGACAGCATCTGCACTACTCTCTAAAGTCCTTACCAATCCCTGGCCACACAAATCTTTCATGGCGCATCGTCATGGCGTCATTTCATGACGAGGCGTTAATGTTAGTGAGCGTACGGTGAGAAATGAATGGAGGAAGTCAATTTAAAAGCTTGTAGACCAGCACGAGGTCCAGAACTTCTCAGACAGCACTGAGTAGCTCGACTTCACTTCGCACGAGAACACGTTAACTGCACCCACGAGCAATGGGCTAGAGTACGTTCACAGACGAGTGTCGAATATCAAATCAAATCTACTCAAAAGTCATTTATTCAAACTAGGCTGAGAATCAGCACTTTTCGAACGTCAAAATTACATAAGACAATCCCCCAATACGCCCACCCTTCACCACTTCCTAGTGCGTTAGCTGGGAAGAAGAAGTGGCGCAACAAACTCCCTAGCAGCACAGCTGTCTGTTCAGTTCAGTTCAAAAAAAAAGATTCTATATAATAGTATTTAAAATAATTTACAATACACAAAACATAATTTAAATTACTAGCCATATATAAGCTAGCACACGTCAATATACCAAACAAAATCATCGAGAACTATACTCAGGCAGAAATAAAAACAAAACGTACCTAAACAGAACTTAATATCTTAATAAAAGCCTCCAAGCATAAAGGGCGTGCCCGCTTATATATAGCTGTAACTGGAAGTTATAAATGATAAACTAGGACCATCGAGGTAAAATAAATAAATAAACAGTTAATTACTAATATATAATATGATCAGTTGTCGAGGTCAATAAATTAAATTTAAATAACTTGACTTTTATAGTCAAATAAAATAAACAATTACATACTCGTTTATAAACTCATATAACTTGTCAGTAGGTAAGCTGGAGAAAGAACACAAACATTGTCTTGAGTTAATCACAGCGACCAACTATTCTTAACATTTAAGTAGTCGTTGATAGAATAGTATGCCTTTGATCAAAGCTTGGATTTTACTTTCGTTTTAAACGCATTAAAAGGCAAATCTACCAAAGAAGAGGGTAGCTTGTTATAAAAAGTTATACCAAGCCCAACAAATGAGTTATGAACCTTATGAAGCCGGTGAAAGGGAGCTCGTAGTTTATCCTTATTTCTAGTGTTAACATTGTGAAAATCACTGTCTTTTATAAGTGAATATTTTGCCTAATATATAAGATATTGGCGAAGATGAATTGAGATGCCACCGTGAGGATACCAATATCTTTGAAAAAATCTCTCAGAGAAACTCTGGCACCTAGCTGGCAAATACGAGGGGTGTTCAATAAATAGTGAGAATGCGATACATTCTCCTTGGAAAGAAAAAAAAATAAATACTGGCAGGCATAGCCCAGACATTAGTTAAGATGATAATAAAAAAAGCAACTAATTCTCTTTTGTTTTTTAAAAGTAGAAGTCTATTGTTTGCGTCGCTTCGGAACGTGTTCTTAAAAATGGATAAAATTGAAGTTCGCGCGGTAATAAAATACGAGGGGTGTTCAATAAATAGTGAGAATGCGATACATTCTCCTTGGAAAGAAAAAAAAAAATACTGGCAGGCATAGCCCAGACATTAGTTAAGATGATAATAAAAAAAGCAATTAATTCTCTTTTGTTTTTTAAAAGTAGAAGTCTATTGTTTGCGTCGTTTCGGAACGTGTTCTTAAAAATGGATAAAATTGAAGTTCGCGCGGTATTAAAATATCTCTGCTTGAAAAATTTTACTATGAAGCAGGTAAATCAAGACTTGAGAGCAACATTAGGGGTTCATGCTCCTCCATATTCTACGGTTGCGCGTTGGTGTGCTGAGTTCAAGCGAGGAAGAACTTCCACTAACGACGACCCACGAACGGGACGCTCCATATCGGCAGTGACTGAACAAATGATTAAAAAAGTTGAAAATATTGTCTTGGCGGATCGTCGTGTTACTATTCGTTTTATAGCTGAAGAAGTAAAGATTTAGGAAGATAGGAAGTGTCCATAATATTATAAACGACCATTTGGGTATGAAAAAAGTGTCAGCGCGTTGGATACCCAGAATGCTTTCTGACGCGCAGAAACAAACTCGACTGAGAATTTCACAAAGCTGTTTGTTACAACAAGATCCTGACCGATTTTTGGCTCGATTCATAACTATGGACGAAACATGGCTTCACCATTATGACCCGGAAAAGAAACAACAGTCCATGACTTGGAAGCGACCGTCATCTCCAACTCCAAAGAAATTTAAGGCGATTCCATCCGCCGGAAAGATCATGGGCTCTCTTTTCTGGGACAGCCAAGGGGTGGTAATGATCGAATATCTTAATCATGGAGCCACTATTACAGGGACTATGTACGCAGGACAAGTAACAAAGTTGCGTGAGGAAATACGCAAGAAACGGCGTGGCAAACTCCCTAAAGTTGTTTTGTTTCACCAAGATAACGCCCCTGCGCACAAGTCCAGAGTTGCGATGGCTGCCATTCAAGAAGCTGGCTTCGAATTGATGGAACATCCTCCATATTCACCGGACCTTGCTCCTAGTGATTTCTACCTATTTCCGCGTTTAAAGGAACATCTCAGGGGCCAGAAATTCGAAGATGATGACGGAGTAGTCGCCGCCGTAAATGATTTTATAAGGGATCAGGAAGAAGATTTTTTTAGAAAGGGAATTTTAGGATTAGAGAAATGATATACAAAGTGTATAAACCAGAAAGGTGACTACGTCGAAAAATAAAATAACATATAATAAAAGATAATTGCGTCTTACTCATTCTCACTACTTATTGAACACCCCTCGTAGCTCGAACAGCTCGTTTTTGAAGGACAAATATATTTTAAATATCAGTAGGTAGCTTTGCCCCATAGCAGAAGACCGTAGGCCATAACGCTATGAAAATAACTAAAATAGACTAACCGAGCTGTATCGACGTCAGTGTATTGTCTTACTTTCCTGACGACGTAGGCGGCCGAACTGAGCCTTCCCGCTAGGCTCGATATACGTGGGCCCCACTGAAGTTTGGCATCTACTGTTATGCCCAGAAAAACCGCCGAGTTTACAGATTCAAGCACCTCTTTATCTAAGACGATGTTGGGACCTAGATTTCTAACATTTGGTAGGGCAAACTTTACACATTTCGTTTTCTTAGCATTTAGAACTAGGTTATTTGTCGTAAACCAATCCGTAACCATTGAGAGTGCACTGTTTACATCGTCAAAAAGTATATCGTAGTATCGTCTTCTAGCTCCTCTCGAGCAATATTATGCCGTGAGGGTAGATCGTCATCAGCCACAATTATATTGTATTAAAAAAAAAACGTCAATCATGGCTTTATCATTTATACTGTCGAATTGCAATAGTGATCTGGCGAACCATAGTACTAGATCGCGCGCCAGCATCCACTTGTCTTTTTTTTTCCACTAGTTTCACCACTTTTTGTTACAGGTTTTGATTTTCTCTGTACGGAAAAAAATCTTTAATGGAGGCTACTTTTTTTGTGTGTGTATCTTCCAAGTTATGTTCGTCCTAAAATGACGCTGTAAATTGCTGGTGGCAATATTTTTACTCTATAGTAAAGCCTATGCTTTGACGAGTGCTCTGAAACTAAACCCCAATAGGTAAAAACGTTATATTTTAACCACCCTCAAGGAAATAAATAGCGTAATACTATATAATATAATACATATCTTAGCTATCAACAGTTTTTTGTTAAAAAAATAAACAAATGTATATTAGCAATGTTAAATAAAAACAAGGTTCTAGTAAAAACATAAAACTTACCTGCTTACTTACAAATTTCATAAAAAAAGTTATCAGCATGTTAGTATTTAATTGTTTAATAATAATAGCAGATACATAAACTTACTTGGAAAATTGCACACCGCAATTTTTTTCGATTTTTTTGCGGTGAAAAAAATTGCGGTGTGCAATTTTTGTGCAAGTTTATGTATCTGCATACATAAACTTACTTGGAAAATTGCACACTGCAATTTTTTTCTTTCGCTTATTTCAAACAAGTGTCGCAAAACACTTAGGGCGGATTTCTCCAACACAATTGATCGTGACCAATTCATGCTGAAGTCAGTTAAAGCGTTTAACTGAGTTCATATCTCCACTTTTGATTTCACCAACACAAAGTGATCGTAGTTAAGAGGGGGTAGTAAGCAAAATTGCCTATCTTCAATTTGATGTTTCTGGAAGTTGATAAGACTTAGGTATAAAATAAAAATAATACGAGTAACTACATGATATTTCAAAACTTTTTGTGTAACAGAAACACAAACTATTAAAATTTTTTCGATAAAAAGACATCACGAAGTTACTTCTAATTTTCCCGTATTTTCGATTTGTACGTAATATGGTAATGATTAATTGGATAAAAATTAGATGATTATTATTGTTATAGGTTTAAGGTGCAGTTTTGCTTGTGGGAATTCTGAGTAATAAAAATACGTGTTTTCACTATGCTGATTTATTTGCGACTGTTTTGGTGACAATTTCCTATTGATGTTATGGAGACACACACATGCATATGTACTTGCTTCATTCTTTCACACATACATTGATCTTACTCAACATACCGCCCACCAAAGGGTCTATGGCCCTTTCACAATATCTCATAAACTTAATTCAATTAACTACAAATACTACAATGTAACTGGAAATGATAATCTAAAACATAATATAGATACTTAGTTAAATTAATCAGTTTTAAGTAATCTTACATTTCGTTATTAAAACAAAATAACATACACATTCAAGTATCAATATCTATTGGTAAATAACATAATTTATTAAATGACCTTCGCACTACACTATCACCACTTTTCACAGAATACACACGCGTCACACCGTCAGTACCTGGGTGCTTGTCAACAATGCGTCCCATCATCCATTTACCCGGAGGTAAATTATCAGATTTGATTAGGACAATGTGTCCTAGGTCAAACTCCCTGACCTTGTGGTGCCATTTTGAACGTTGTTGCATTCTTGACAGGTATTCTTGCTGCCATCTGTGCCAGAAGTCAGTTAATATTCTTTGTTGATGCTGCCATCTCGATAAATGGTTCATTGGGATATCTCGGAGGTCTGGTGTCGGCACAGTGATGGGTGTTTCACCAATAAGGAAATGACCGGGGGTCAGTGGTTGCAGGTGATCGTTGTCCGTGTCCTCCAATATGGTTAAAGGCCGTGAGTTGAGGCAAGCCTCAACTTGGCATAACAAGGTGCTCAATTCTTCGTAGGTCATATGTCTAGTCATGATCCGTTTTAAGTGATGTTTCATCGCTTTCACCCCAGCTTCCCAGAGCCCGCCCATGTGTGGACTGTAGGCTGGGATAAAATGCCACTTTGTTCCCTCGATTGCTAACTTCTCGGTGATTGGACCCTCGAATTGAAGTTTAGCCTCAGTCCAATCTGCTACTAGTTGCCTGTTTGCACCAACGAAGTTGCGTCCTTGGTCGCTCCATATTTGAGCGCATCTTCCTCGCCTTCCTACAAATCTTCGGAAGGCTGCAATGAAGGAATCTGACGTGAGATCTCCCACCAATTCCAGGTGAATCGCCTTTGTCGACATACAGACAAAGACAGCGATGTATGCCTTGTGCGTTTTGGCTCCCCTGCCTCTAGAAATCAACACCTGATATGGGCCTGCGAAGTCAATGCCCGTGTTCCAGAAAGGTTTTGCAGGTGTCACTCGAACTCGAGGTAGGTCACCCATTTGCTGTGGCCTTGCCGTAGCGTTTAGTTTAGCACAAATGAGACATTTTTTGATCTTGGATTTAACTAATGTCCTTGCTTTCAGGATCCAGTATCTAGTTCGTAGGAAACAGAGCATTACTTGAACTCCGCCATGCAGCGTTTGCCGGTGTGCATCGGTGACAAGGAGAGTGGTAAGGTTGTTGTCACGATCAAGAATAATTGGATGTTTGCTATCTTCATTTAGGTCCGAGTGACGCAGTCTTCCGCCCACCTTGAGGAGGCCATTCTCGTCCAGGTAAGGTTTTAAATTGTTCATTTTACTCTTTCTTTTAATTGGTAAGTTTGATTTCAGGTGCTGAATTTCTTCTTCGAAGCTATCCCTTTGTGCTATTCTCAAACAAGTTTTCAAAGCATCATCTAATTCCTCCGTGTTCATAGGTAAGTCTTTATTTTCTATTTTTCTTCCCTTTAAAAATCGTTTGCAGTACACTATTACTTTAAGCAGTTCTTGTAATGTATCACAATTTACAAATTTTGCCGATATACTTTTTTCATTGTCAATTGTTAGGCTAACTTGTATTGTTTCTTTTCTTTCCAGGTCCGTCATCATCGCGTTTGGTCTGCTGTATTGGATTTCTCCTTCTGTCAGCCACTTTGGACCCTTCCACCACAGTTCATCGTCCTTTAGGTCTAGCAAGGACTTTCCCCGCGAAGCAGTGTCAGCTGGATTTTCTGGTGATTTGACATGATACCAATTATGATTGCCAATATTGTCCAGTATTTCAACTACCCTATTTCTAACGTACGTGTTCCATCTTGCAGGATCACCGAAAAGCCAGGAAAGTACAATAGTAGAATCGGTCCATGCAAATATCTGACAAGTTGGTATATTCATTGCTTCCTTTATCTGCTTTAAGAGTCCAGCAAGCAGTACAGTTCCACTGAGTTCTAGACGAGGTAAGGATTGAGGCTTAGTAGGGGCTACCTTCGTTTTAGCGGCAATGATGGTGGTCTTTACGTCACCCTTGGATGTTCGTATTCTTAGATAAGCTACTGCAGCGTAAGCTCTCGCTGATGCGTCACAGAAGCCGTGTATACTGGTGTTATTCATAGTAGTTTCAGTAGTATGAAGCCATCTGTCTATCTCAATATCAGGTAAGTATAGATTAATTGATTCTCGTAGGCTATTCCACTCTGCGGCAATGTTTTCATCTACTTCTTCGTCCCATGTTACTCCTTGCAGCCATAATCGTTGAATGAGAAGTTTTGCTGGCAAAATAGAAGGTGCCAGCCAGCCTAGTGGATCAAATAATCTCTGTAGGTCGGCCAGAATTGTTCTCTTCGTTGTGAGCCTTGACGTAGCAGGTAAGTTTGGGCTGTATTGAAATCGATCATTGCCCATGTTCCAGTGTAATCCTAAGGCTCGTGTAATTCCGTCTAATGTAATATCTAGTTTTACGTGAGAGCTTCTTTCAGATTCTTCAAATTCTTTAAGAAAGTCAGCATCGTTAGAACACCACTTTTTCAGTTTGAACCCGCCCTTCTGTAGTATGGCGTCTATTTCTTTGGCCACCTTTAATGCGTCTGTTACACTGTCTTTACCCGACATCATGTCATCCATGAAGTAGTCGCGTCTTATTATTTCCGCCGCTTCAGGATAGTTTCGTCCTTCATCTTTGGCTACTTGATGCAAGGTCCTTACTGCCAAGTAAGGAGCAGAAGCAGTTCCGAACGTGACTCTGGTAAGACGGTAGTCTTGGACAGGTTCTCGATTATCATTTCTCCATAGAATTCGTTGCAGATCTCGGTCTTCCTCTTTAACGATGATTTGTAGATACATTTTTTGGATGTCAGCCACGAAGCAAACCTTCTTCATCCGCCATCGCATGATTAGACTTCTCATGTCGTCTTGTAACTGTGGGCCTACCATCAGTTCATCATTGAGTGATACATTGTTGATTCCCCTTTGAGATGCGTTAAAAACAGTTCTCAATTTGGATGTCTCTTTGTCTTCCTTTATTACCGCGTGGTGCGGTAGGTACACAGAGGGATTGGAAATTTCTTGTTTCGGTACTTCTTCCATGTACTTTAATTCGTAATCTTTCATGACTGTAGCATAGTCGCTTTTAAGTTTTGGGTTATTCTTGAATCTTTGTTCTAATTGATATAATCTCTTGAAAGCTATTGGTCTCGTATCTCCATGGGTTGATAATAGCATATTAGATTTCTTTGGCAAGGTTACAATATACCTTCCATCCTTGTTTCTTGTGGTCGTGGTCTCATAGATTTCCTCGCACTTTCGTTCCTCAGCTGTGGGTTGTTTTTTGTCATATGGGTCTTGTTCCCACATTCTTTTCAGCAGTTCATTTAGATCAAGATTGAGGTGCATGACGATAATTTCATCTCCAGGTAGTTTGTGTTCCACGTTTCCAAATAGAATCCAACCCAAGGTAGTGTTTTGTGCACATGGTGTTCCTGGGGGACCCTTGATAACTTCACCTTTCATGATTTGGGCACACACGTCAACACCCAGTAATAAATCTACTCGTCCTGATTTATTGAAGCTTGGATCCGCCAGAGCGAGTCCTTGCAGATGCGGCCAGGTGTCGGTGGAGATGGTTTGTGATGGTAATGTGGTAGTGAGTCGCGTAGACATGATGTAAGTTTTGACCTTAAGGTTGAAACAAGCGTCGTTTCTGGATAGTAGTTCGAATTCTGCAGCATGTTTAACGTTTGTTTTGGTTGAGCCGACTCCAGTGATGGTGCCATTGACAGGCGTTCTCCTCAATCTTAACATCTGGGCCGCTCTTTCACTCATGAATGTTGCTTGAGAGCCGTGGTCAATCAAAGCACGGAGCACTGTCACTTGTCCCGAGTCATATTTTCTTACTGGTACAAGGGCTGTGGCCAGTAAAGCAGTGGACAAATTGGCAGCGACATGCGTTGATAGTGTAACGTTGGTTTCGGCTGATTTTGCAGAATCTTGATTAGTTTCAACTTCATCTTGTTGTTTCCTGTTGTCTGGTTGATTTGGTGACGTCATCGGCGTGGATTGATGCGTGAGCGTGTGATGACGTTTGTGACATTTTCGGCAGGACATTTTCAGGCGACATCTATAAGCGGAGTGTCCTGGGGCCAGACAATTATAGCATAGATTGTTTTGTTTCAGGTACTCACACCTCTCTGCTGCATTAAGTTTTATGAACTCCTCACAATGACATAATGTGTGGTCCCTTTTGCACATAGCGCAGCTTCTTGGTTTTGAAGAGGTGGTATTTGATGTGGACACGTGAACAGCGTATTCTTTTCCCTTAGGCGTAGGTTTTTCTCTGTTTGCAGGCGTGATAAGCTCGAGCGTGCGGAACTTTGATTGTAGGAACTTGTGTAGTGCCTCCCATTTAGGTAACTGGTCGTCATTATCATCGTAAGCAACTTCTTCCCATTCACGATGCGTCTCTGGGTCCAATTTTTGGACGATTAAAAATACAATGAGTGTGTGGGTGAGTGTATCCCATGAGCTGGTTGACAGATTCAGGTTTGTCAGTGCGTTCAGACATTCAGTAGTTGTATCCAATATTGATTTAATGTTATTTGCAGTTTGCGTAGATATCTTCTTTTGTGCAAACAATCTTTTCAATATTGAGTTGACAATAATGCGCTTGTTACCGAAACGCGCCTTCAGCATACTAAACGCGCCGTCATAGTTAACCTCTGTAACTTGCACATGCTTCACCAGCGACAGGGCTTCTCCCGTAAGACTGCTTTTTAAATAGTGCAACTTTTGTACCTTACTCAATGTTGGGTGGTTGTGCACTAATGACATATAAAGATCTTGATAAGCCGGCCACTCATCATAAATACCTGAGAAATTGGGAAGTTGAATCCTTGGTAACTTCACTTGTACTTCCATAGAACCACTAATGTCATGGTCAGCTTGCATAGGAACCGGCGACTTGTTATATGAACACAATAAATCATTAAGATCGGCTATTAAACAAGTATACAAATCTTCCTGAACAAAGTATTCTTCATTAACGAAATATGGAACGTCTTGTCGATTCGCTTTTGGGACACATTTCACCAGTTCTATATATGTACACACATCAACACGGTCTAGGGATATTTCATACTCAATTAAATAACTCGAAAAGTACTGGCCGCATTGGAATCTTTTATACACCGATTTGTTTGTAATTTATCTCAGACTAATTCCAAATTCAAATTTTTGAAAATTCTTTTGTTTCAGTGGCATAAAAATGTCTTGATGTGTAGGAGAGGGAATTTTCATTTGTGCGAAATTTAGAAAACAATACGAATTACGTTTAGTTAAAGTTTTTTTTCATTTTTAAACGAAAGATAAAGTTAAAATTGAAGTATTGTAGCCATGCAACGCCAACATTTGACGAGGGCGGAGATGTTACGAGCTGTGGGAATGCTGGAAGCTGGGTCTGTTCAGCGTAATGTTGCTGAGGCCATAGGGACCCACCAAAATGTAATTTCAAGATTGTGGACACGCTATCGTGCCACAGGTGAAGTAGCGGAGAGGCACCGGGGGCCAAGTCGCATCATTACCCCCAGACAAGACCGATTTTTGCAAATTACCGCGCGAGCTCAACCAAATGCAACGGTGACTCAATTGGTCCAAAGGCTGCGAGTGGAACACCAAGTGCTTGTGAGTGACCAAACTGTAAGAAGGCGACTGCATGAAAGCAATCTACGCTCTCGTAGACCACTCCGGGTCCCACCTTTACGGAGAGGCAATCGTGGACGACGATAAGAATGGGTTCGGAACCACTTGGACTGGGGCCGTGAGCAATGGTCCAATGTGCTGTTCACGGATGAATCCAGGTGCGGCTTCCATCCAGATTCACGAAGGACGCGTGTTTGGCGAGTTCCTGGACGATGGAGCCGTCTTCAGAACCCTCAGGAACTTCACTCATACCAAGGAGGAACAATTATGGTTTGGGCAGGAATTCGTCTTGGAGGACGGACGGATCTCGTTTGGGTGCGGGGCAATATGACGGCAAAACGATACGTCCAACAGGTGCTGGGGCCCGTAATCTTGCCCCACAGAACACAAATGGGGCAAGATTTCCTGCTCATGCACGACAATGCCCGGGCTCACACGGCGAGAACGGTAGCAGCTTGGTTACATACACACAATGTTAGGGCCTTAGACTGGCCTGCTCAATCGCCAGATCTAAATCCCATTGAGCATGCGTGGGATATGCTGCAAAGAAGAGCTCTGAAGGAAGTTCCTGAAAATCTGGCTACAGAAGATCAACTTTTTGCGCACCTCAGAAGGACATGGGACAATATTCCGCAGCAAGACATTGACAACCTTGTTCTGAGCATGCCGAATCGTTGCCGATGTGTTATGAACATCATGGGCGCTTTCTCAGACTACTAACTTCAAGTTTATAAACACAAATTAAATGATTTTTCTATTTTTTTCAGTTTTTACTCATAAATTAAAAGTTAATTCATATACGGTTTCCGTCTATGCTTCATTTTTTTTCCATAAAATCCTGAGATTTCAATCGAAGTACCTTAACCATTATTAAAAAATGGTAGAATATTAAATAACGTATCTTTTAAATATATACATGTCATATAAATAATTAACACATTGATAGTAATTCGCTTTTTTAAAAATATCCCTAGACCGTGTTGATGTGTGTACTTTTGTATGTAGACCAATATTCTTCAATGTTTTTAATTCGTGTTTCTAGGTATCCTTTTGTTAAACGTTGTTTCGGACATTTCTTAAGGTTTGTTTGAGTTTTTCCTAACAACATACCCGTATCTTCTAACACATTTAATAATTGTTCCACTGTATTTGCCATATTTGTTGTAATAAACCTTCAATTCGCTATAAAACTAAATGTTTCTTCGTATCTTCGTAGTTATAATATCTTGTTATTATCACATTCACTATTCACTAATGAGGTTTAAAATGTACTTATATTTTTTGTGGCAAATTCCTTCTATTGTTCGTCGCTCGCCGCTAGACCCATCCTTTTGTATTGCGCTCCGTAGATGAACGTCGTAAGTCGAACAGATATCCGGCTCGATGTCGACCAAAATGTTATAGGTTTAAGGTGCAGTTTTGCTTGTGGGAATTCTGAGTAATAAAAATACGTGTTTTCACTATGCTGATTTATTTGCGACTGTTTTGGTGACAATTTCCTATTGATGTTATGGAGACACACACATGCATATGTACTTGCTTCATTCTTTCACACATACATTGATCTTACTCAACAATTATAATTATTATTATAATTATTTGTATTAATAAAAGGCGAAAATAATTGTGTATGCTTTTTTTTTATTCCTTTTAGTTTTGGTTTTATTACGACTACAAGCTTTTAGCACTTACGACGTTCTTAGTTCGTGGAAGAAGTCATCTTCCGTCGCACGTTGCGGGAACTTTAAGCATATTTTTGTTTCACAAATCAGCACACCCAGCGCGTAAAACGTGCTAAGTTACGGCAAGGGGAGCTCTTGATGGACGACTCTTCGCCTCACTAATACCACCAGACCACGGTAGCGGGCGTCTTGAGCCAACCTTTCATCCTTCCTGTAGACATGATATCCCGGGAACCTGACCCTATCCTCAGGTCCCAGGAGCGTCTCGCTAATTAGCGCCACGTCGATATCTTGTTCCCGAAGGAGGTGGCGGCGAGGGGCGACCTTAACCCTAAGGCCGCGGGCATTCCAGTGGATCATCCTCAGCGGCCTAGCCATCACAGATTGACAGCAAGGTGGCCAGACCGTCGAGGATGACCGACTCTATGTCTCGGCCCTTAGATTTGTGGCCCCGTACATTTAGTTTAATCGCGCAGGTTGTGAACTCTTTATTTTGTTGCGACTTCGTGTGTGGTGCGACATCAGCGCCACCACTCGACACTACCGGAACTTATCCTTCGCCGTGATTGGCCGCTGTGCCTTGGTGGCTTTGACCGCGGTAGTGGCGGCGCCGTGCGGTTTTCGGGCGAACCTACGAGCTTCCTCGTTCTGCCGCTGCGACATTTTGTCGCTACTAGTAGGTTCGCCCACTAGTTGTCTGTGTTCGTCCCTCGGTGCAACCTGCGCGATGTTTGAGGCAGGGGCGGCCGTAGCTGTCTTCTTGGGTTGTCGGGGGGGTGGGCTTCTTCTTCCCTTTTCCACCCCGATTTTTTCTTAGCTGTATTCTTGGGTCATCGGGGGGGTGGGCTTCTTCTTCCCTTTTCCACCCCGATTTTTTCTTCCTCCGCCCGGATTTCTGCCTCAACGTCGTGCCTTGTGCCTCTACAGTGGCCGTCTCTTTCGGCCAGGCCGTTTGTGCCCGGCTTTTGGCCGTGATGGCGACGGTCCCCGCTCGCTTGTTCTTGACTTCTCTTTCAAAAACAGGGCACTTTATGTTGCTCGCGGGATGCGGGCCACCGCAATTTGCGCAGGTGGCCGGCTCTTCCCGCGGGCGCGGGCAGTCACGTGCCCCGTGTTCCTCTCCGCATCGCACACAAGCGAGCGGACGGTGACACTGGTGCGAGCTGTGTCTGAAACGCTGGCACCGGTGGCACTGAGTGGGCCCACGCTTTCCACACCAAGCCTCAATCTTGACACCACGCATGAACATAAATACGTTGGCGTCATAGATGGCCCGGACGTCTGGGGTCCTCTTTATGATGGCGAAATACACAGCCGGGTCTTCCTTGTGTGCCCTTAATATGACGCACATACTCCGGCTGGTATCCCAGCGTCCGGAGTTCCTCCTCGATCTCCTTCGGGTCCGTGTCTGCCGGCAGGCCCCTTATGGCGATCTCTAGGTTCTTTTCCGCTGGCAGTGAGTACGCGAACCAACTGACGCCACTGCTCTTCTCCAGGCCGGTCAGGTACCGCTGGACCAGCCGATACTCCTCCTCGGTGTCCGGGGTAAATTTCACCCCGGTCCCGTAAGGACGAGCATTCGGCGGCCGGCCCAGTTTCCCACTGATGGCCCGGAAATGCATGGCCCAATTGGGCAGCGTCTCCACCACCAGCGGAGGGAATCAAAGCTTCTTCTTCCCCGGCTTTTGCTTCGTCGACGATAACGTCGTCGCGGCGCCGGGGGCGGCAGCAGGGGGGGCAGTGGCAGCAACGGGAGCGGGGGGCGAGTTTGTAATACTCACCCCCTGTCTGTCTCGGTGGTGTAGGCGACTGCGGTGGTGCGCGGTGGCGGACCGCGTCAGAGAAGGTGGGCGACGTCGGTGCACCCCGAACCCGCGGTGCGCTATCGCGCTGTGGCCGCGGCGGGTTGAGGCAGTACCTCTTCGCTTCCTGCGACGCGGTCTCGTCGGAGCTCCTTCTTTGTCGCTGGGGTCGGGCCTCAAGTTCAAACTCGAAGCTGAACCCCAGCGACGGTGTTGGTGACGCCGGCGACATTGGCCCTGCGGCAGATCCACCCGCGGTAGGCTGCGGACCGGATCGCGGAGTCATGTCCGGGGACATGTCTTCGCGACCGGATGCGGCTGAGCCCACGGACGCCAGCGACATGCTCGACCCCACACGGGAAGAACATGCCGACAGCATCGCGGGCGAGTCGCAGGCGGATGCACGGGGGTGCGCCGGCGAAGCGGGCGCCTTTTCAGTGGTGAGTGCCGGCCGGTAAGACGTGCCGGCACTAGCTGGTCGCTCCTGCTCAGCATTCACCGGTCCCGCCAGCGAGAGACGGGGGCCGGGAGCGGCGGTGCGTGAAGCGGACGCAGCATGGGGTTTCCCAGGTGGCGCGCCAGAGGGCGCGGGCGGCGATACGAACCGCGGCGGCGGAGCCGCAGCACGGACCGGGGGTGCGCGGGGCCGCGCCGACGGCACAGGGGTACGCGGCACGGGAAGCGCGGGGTACGCCTGCGCCGTGGCACGGCGCGCGGCAGTCGCGGTGGGGTGCCCGGGCGCGGGCGCGCGCGCGGGCGGTGCCGGGGCGCGCGCTTGTAATGCGCGGCCCGGGTTTGTGTTTGGTCCCGGGGCCTGGATAAGCACCGGGCGAAACGCAGGGGGGCGGACCGCTACCGCGTGCGTCCGGCTCGTCGACGGCGTATGCGCAACGCGCGCAGGCGCCGATGTCGTCGGTGGGCCGGCAGCTACTACGGCAGCGTCCTCCCTCTTCTCCTTCTTCTTCCCCTTCTTGAGTCCGGCCGGTGGCGCACCGGACGACGCCGGGCCAATGTTAGGCATCGACGTCGCCCGGTCCAGCACCGGAGGGTCCTCTTGTTCCCCGGCATCGCGGCCCAACGAGCCGCGCGTGCCGGGTTTCGGCATCTTGTTGGGTAGGCCTCCGCGACCGCAGCGGCGTGTGCACGCCGAGCAGCTCGGGGTGGCTCCCCCTGTGTCCGCACAGGTACCCGACGGTGTCCTGTACAAACACAGAGAGAGTCGGTTAAAAATTTGCGGTCCGCGCGGGAATTTACTTTGACTGCGTGTGGACAGAGCGAGTGATTCGGCCACAGGCTAATCCCTGAGCGTATGTCGAGATGTCGCGACGCCCCCGTCAGGGGACGTGGCGAGCGGGGTCAGGGCTTCGCCCTTTGCCCGCGGATGCAATCAGTGACCCGCAACTACGGGCCCTTCACTATATTGGCCTCGAACGGCCTGTGGAATCGACGCACGCAAAGTGCGTCTGTGTGAATGGTTGCTATGAATTTTTCTGTAGGCGCGCCGCGACGCTATATTTCTATAGCGTCGCTTCTTCACGACATCCCGGCGGTCTGTCCCCGCCAGGTGAGACCCCCCAGTTGCCTGGGGGAGGCCCGACGAAGACGACCAGCGACAGAGATGCCGTCTCGACGCACCTACAGGTAGATATGTGGCTTTCCCTCGCCCCGCTCACAGATCTAGCCGTTTACGGATTGAGGGATAAGCAGTCGTGTTTGTGTGAGCGGCTTGTGTTGTAGTGTAACACCGCTCAGTGTCAACGTGCTTCGCGGCCCGCGTCGCGCTCGCACGTGTTATGTAGGTGTCTGTGTAGTATAGGTTGTCTGTATATAGTTACGCGGCGTGCCTATATTAACCTAGAACACGCCGCGCAACAGATGTATGTGTACATCTGTAGAGTCTTATTATATCGAGTGAGCCGCGTGTAACCTGGGTGCGGCTTACTCGAGGCGTCAGTCCGGTGCGATGGGGTCAAGTTTCCGCTACCAGGTCGCGGTAGAAAAAAACAGCTGCTCCATACATTTTGACCGCGTAGGTATTGCAGTTTTCTATGAAACAGCAGATTTTTTTTTTAATAACAGACGAAAAATTTCAACGCAGAGGGGTTCAGAGTCATGTACTGAATCTATGGTAGCCGGCTTCGCGTCGATGTCCCTGCCACCCTGTATCGAGAAAAAAAATAAAAAAAATCATAGTCAAACTTATTAGTATATTAAAAAAAAAAACAGTATGTTGCCATTTGGCTACAATATGCATAAAACTATATAACTACTTTAAACTTATTTATGACGAATGGAATGCAGCAAAGCAATTTCTATCATATGTATAATACAGAGCAACCTTGCATTTTGTGCATTCTGTACGTGAGTAGCCCTTGCATCCGGGTACACACACAGGTAGCACATCTTTGCTCATTATGAGCAATTCCATCAGTCCTAACATCTTTAGGTGGAACAGCTTTCTTAGGTCCACGATGTTTTTTTGCTTCCAGTTCTTTATCAATAGAATGAATAGAATATTCTTTTTTATGTACACCATAAAAAATACAGATATAAATGTAGACATTTTACATAGGGTGACACAATGGGCGGTCTTATCGCTAAAAGCGATCTCTTACAAACAACCTTTGGATGGATTAAAGGGAGAAGGAGAGACAAATACTGCAGGTGGTCAGTGGTGTACTACTGGAGCCCTGGAGGAGTGTCGTCCTCTTTTGTTTTCGCTTTTTTTTTACAATTACATTAAGCCTCTGCCAATTCGGACCTGTAGTCACCCAAACTAAGGCTTTTGTAGTTTCCCCTTTCGATATTGGCTTTTTTATATAAAACCCATGACTTTATAATAGCCATATCAATCATGTGGTAAAATAAACGAATATACCATTTTCGATCCGACTATCCGTTAGGTCGACGCCTCCCATATGCGTTTCCCGTATGCGCATAACGATTTGTTATCCTTCCAACAGGTCACTGAAATGTTCACGCTTTCATAGTCGGCGACTTACTCTTTATAGGACCCTCGGGGTACAGAGTATTTCATGTAATCTTTTTGTGTCGGTAATTTACAGTTTTTACCAAGACGGTTTCTTTGGATCGTACCCAGAGCATATATGCCCTGACTTTCAAGGTAATGAAGTAAGGGAATTGACGTGTAAAAATTGACAAAGTAAATAATGTGGTTCGCACTTCGTGGGACGAAGCGGCACAATCGAATTACCGTGTTTCCTACAGCACCAAGATCTAGTTCGCCTGGCAGATTGTCAAGATCGTGCTTCCCAGAACAAATTTCAAAGTTGTATGCATATCCTGACAGAGAGCATAGAACGAACAGCTTGAAACCCCACTTATGCGGTTCATTGGGGAGGTATTGCTTCATAAAATGTGCTACTTTCGTAGCACACATTTGCTCATCAAGTGGCAACCTCTGCTCATAAGGGGCGATTTTCGTAAATGTTTTATTGAGATGTTCTACCAGAGGTCTTATTTTGTATAGACGATCGTGTTGAGGGTGACCAACAGGCTTGTGTTCCGCATTGTCGTTGAAATGAATGACTGATCGTACTTTCTCAAATCTATTCACAGTCATTGTCTGCATTATGGTAGTAAAACCTTACTTTGACCAGTAAGATTGACGCTGGGATAGTGAAACACAGACATGAATATAATAATGCCAAGAAACTGTCGGATTTCTAACGCATTTACAGGAGGACAATTGCTAATTGCCTTTTGGGTAATATACAAATTTATCTCATTTACTATGTATTTTGGTAAGTATATCCTCATTTATAATTTGGAAAAAGAATTCAAATGGAGTCTGTAGTTGGGCAACTTCTAAACAAAGATCTGACTTTCCTCAAAAAGTAATACGATCCTCATTCCAATCCAGATGGCGTTTTTTCCATATAAGATCCCTACTTCGTGATCTCCAAGCTGCAACACCGAGAATACCTGCAACTGGTTGACTAGACGAAGGTCCTGGTACAGGTTCTGTGGAAGGGACTTGATGATGCTCTTCGGGAGGGTCATCTGGGATATTTTCATCTTCATGGTAGTCGACATCATCATTCTCCAGCTCGTGCAATAATTCCCTTTGGCTCATATAGTAAGCGATCTCATTGTCATCACCGTCAATATCATTATCGTCTTCAGAAATATAGCCGTCTTCTAAGGCTGATAGCATTTCCTCAATATCTTTGTCTCGCATTTTGCCAAGCAAGCTGAAAAATATTGCAAGATTACCCAAAACCCTCCATCACCAAAATCCTCAAAACCAGGTAAATCATAAGCGCTAAACGCATAATGTAGACTTTTGGCAACATAGCAATTTAGCAAGATATCGCATCATTCTGAATAAATACCAAAGCAACTCGATAACTAACCTGTTATCCAACTCGATAAAAAAAAAAACCACTCAAATTAGCACCAACTGTAATCCGAAATAAAAAAAATCAAATAGTCACTGAATAAAACCAATGTTCTCTTTGACGAAGACATTTTATTATACTATAAACCAAATGATTTCATGTTTCTGCGGAGATTCTTAACACCGCGATTCAGCGGAGACTACTAAAAGTACAACGCCATCTATCGATGCATCAGTAAATTAAATATCCTTTTATAGTATCAAACTAAACCTAAGATTGTACAGTCACAAATCGTAATCTACTAACTTTTTCACCTCTGTTGACAATAAATACAAACTGTCAAAAAACTCGAGTATATTTTTATTTTATTCATTGTTCTGTCGTTTCATAACAGTTATTACGTTCCGTTCAGAATCCCATAAATGATAAATGATTTTATTTCTGTAAGTGGGTTTGGACAAAACACTTTTACACGTCAATCATATTTTTTCAACTAGATGAGATCGGCGTTTCCTATCTGACTACTCCGAGAAGAAAGGCCGAAACAAACTCAGTCTCTTTTAAAGTCCAGACATAATCTTGGTCAGATCATGTGAAGATCATGTAGATTGGTGTCTGAGATGGTCTTTTGAGGAAAGAACCACACAGATTGAGAGGACCTGTCCAGTCAGTGCACGCATTTGTCAGTGACCATGCAGCTCAACTCAGGGTTTAAGGAGCTCAACGATTCGACGAACAATACCAAAGAAAGGACGTTTGAGTAGGCCGCATAAATTACTCAAGCTGCCAGACCGTGATAAAAACTAAATAATAAAATAAAAAGGAATGACCCACATCATAGTCTTCACATTCACAATTATTAAAATAATATAATACTTTAAAAAGTAAATATTCATGTCATTGTATATATAAAATTCATTAATGTCAATGTGTATATAAAACCCAGAAATATTCTTGGTCAGATCATTTAAGGACCATGTAGATTTGTGTCTCGAATGGTCTTTTGAGGAAAGAATTATACAGATTTGAGTGGACCTGTCCAGTCAGTGCACGCATTTGTCAGTAATCGTGTAGCTCAACTCAGAACTTAAGGAGTTCAACGACTCGACGAACAATACTAAAGAAAGGACATTTGGGTAGGCCACATAAAGTAACTGCCAGATTATCATTAACAATAACTGAGAAAAAAAAATAAAAAATATATGATCCACATAGTCCTTACGTTCACAATAATATTTAAAAAAAAATATGTATATATTATACTTCACAAAGTAAGTATTCATAATTATACTGGTACAAATGATTGAAAAAAAAATTTAAATTAAAAACCAAATTTCTGACTGTAAAAATAATAAAAAAATAAATTGGAGCAGCTTAATCCCAGGCCTTTTTGTCCTCAACGTAATCTTTAATGGTATAAAACGCTTTCTGGCACAACTTACGTTTAATGAATGATTTGAATTTATTAAGGCTTAGATCTTGTACGTGGCTTGGAAGTTTATTGTAAAAGCGTATACATTGACATCTGAACGAGCTACCTATTTTCTTGAGCCTTGTTGTAGGTACTACAAATTTGTGTTTGTTCCTAGTGTTTATCTTATGGATATCACTGTATTTTTTATACAATTTTATATTTTTATGGGTATATAAAAGATTTTCAAAAATATACTGAGAAGGCACAGTCATTACATTAATTTCCTTAAATTTCTCACTGAGAGAGTGTCTCGGGCTTAATTTATAAATTGATCGAACGGCTCTTTTCTGCAAAACAAAGATAGTTTGAATGTCTGCGGCATTTCCCCACAACAAAATACCGTACGACATTACACTATGAAAATAGCTAAAGTACACTAAACGGGCTGTCTCTATGTCAGTTAAATTACGAATTTTTCTAACAGCATAAGCTGCGGAGCTTAGCTTTTTTGACAATTTATCTATATGTGGGCCCCACTGAAGCTTAGCATCCAAAGTTAAGCCTAAGAATACTGTGCTATCTTCAGGATTCAATTCTTCGCCCCTTATCAACACCTTAGTTTTCACCTGCCTAACGTGTGGTAGGGTAAACTTAATACATTTGGTTTTTTTTTTCATTAAGAAGTAAATTGTTAACATTGAACCAGTGAACTACTTTTGAGATCGCGCTATTTACGTTGTCAGTAACCAACTGCTGACGTTTAAGTTTAAACAAAAGTGAAGTATCATCCGCAAACAACACTATATCATGGTTATCCTTTATGAGGTAAGGCAAGTCATTAATATAAATAAGAAACAAAAAAGGACCAAGAATCGAGCCCTGTGGGACTCCCATTATTACTATAGATCCTGGAGATCTTTGTCCATTTACGTCAACGCTCTGAATCCTATTACTCAAGTATGAAGAAAGAAGATCCAGAGCGGTGTTCCGGATCCCGTAGTGGCGGAGTTTCCTTATTAACGTTTCATGAAGAACGCAATCAAATGCCTTGGACAAATCACAAAATATGCCCAAGGCATCGCATTTATCTTCCCATGCATTATAAATATGTCCTAAAAGTTCAACACCCGGCATCAGTAGTAGAACGACCCCTTGTAAAACCGAACTGTTTGCTATGTAATAATTTATGTTTATTAAAAAATCTTTGCAATTGCTCTAAAATTAATTTCTCAAATATTTTACTAAAGGTAGGTAGTACTGAAATGGGTCTATAATTTGTGGGGTCTGATGTACTACCTGATTTAAACAAAGGTATTATTTAACTATTTTTCATAAGGTCAGGAAACTCCCCACAGTCGATACAATTATTAAAGATAAGAGCTAAACTAGGTGCTACAATGTCAATAATAGACTTCGCAACTTCTACAGAATTACCCCACAGATCTGCAGTCTTTTTTACATTTAAAGTGTGAAAGGTTTTAATGATGTCTCTACTGGTAACATGTTCAAAAAGAAATTCCGAATCGCAAACATTAACATTTGCCTTTAGCAAGGACTCAGCAACAGAAGGTGATGAGTTTAGAGATTTTGTAGTTGAAATGGGAATATCCGAAAATAAATTTTCAAGGGCCACTGCGACTTGTGAATCTGATTTTATGATGTTATCATTAATACATAGGCTGTAATCAATATTTCGGTTACCAGACCTTCCCGTTACACTATTTATAATATTCCAAGTCGTTTTAATTACATTACTACTGTTTTTAATCTTCGAACTCAAATAACGCGACTTGGCTATACAACAAACTTTTTTAAATAGTTTTGAATAATTTCTAACATATAAATTAAATTCAGCCGTGTTTACATAAGTCCTTTCATTGTACAGCTCATAAAGCCGTGTTCTACTTTTATGAATACCAATGGTAGCCCAATCACTGAAAGATGCATTACTATTAACCGAGATAATCTTGGAAATAAAGGTGGAATTAAATTGTTTACAGTAAATATTAAAAAAAAAAATCATCATATAGATGATTAGGATCAGCATGAATTGACAAAAGTGGTAATTTATTAACTAGTTTATCTTTAAAAGCTTCCAAGCGGCTTGCAGTTTTGGGGTTAACAGTGATATCCTTTTTAGCCACTTTATTGTTTTGGTTTGGGATAGTAATCTTCTGCCCGCAATGATCAGAATCTAGTAAATTTATAATTTCTTTGTGGCTTGGTATAACATCTGTATAAATATTATCTAGGCATGTGGCACTAGTAGGGGTTATTCTTGTAGGCTCCAAAAATAGGTTTACAAGATTGTAGGACTCAACAGACTTATTATTTTAGTACAAGAACCTGAGTTTTCTAATAAATTAACATTAAAATCACCACAAGTGATACAGGCTATTTCAACTGTCCGCTCAACAGATAGGCTCACTATATCTTTACAGTCTTTAAATTTAAGCTGTTTACTAACTAAAATTAATGTGCCACCATGTATAGCATTAACTCTGCTGAACGAACTACCAACCTGGTGATTATTAAAATTGAACAATAACTGGTGGTTTTTAAGCCAATGCTCAGTTATACAAAGAATATCAATACTGTTAAAATTCATAAATAATTCTACTTCTAAATCTTTGTTCATAAATCCTTGAATATTTTGATGCACCAGGTTAATACTATTTACTGATTTTAAACTTTTATTTGATTTTATTTTGCAATTCTCATTCTGTACACTATTGCAAGAGGTGGCCTCTATTGTCTTAATTTCTAATTTAAATTATTATCAATGTCAATTTTTGATACCAAATTATTGTCTGAATTATTTAACATGTCACAGCATTGCTCAATAGAAGCAATTTGTTTAGCCAAATTCTTGGCTGTAATAGAAAAGTAATATGATAGCGACACAGCTATCTGTCTTTTAAAATACTTTGAAAGATAGTACTTATCCACGAAAAATCTATCTTTTGTCAAATAAAAGTGATTACCAACATAATTGTTAGTGTCAATTAAATGAAATAAATTATTATTGTATGTCAAATTATGTAATGTCTTATTAATTTCTGATCTAAAATTGTTTTCTTCCTGTGGCAAACTTTGGCTGTATGGGAATGTGAACATTACAATTTTTCTTAAACTAAGGTTGCACAATGATCTATAATATAGGAGTAATTCCCCTTTATTCACATTACCAACAAATATTAATAATATAGTATCCTGGTTAAAGTTACATTTTATAACTTGTTTCATTATGTCAAATAAAGAACAACCAGGCATACAGTAGTTCATTATTGAGTGTCCTGGATATTTATTTGTCAACAAGTGGCCTAGATCCTTTCCAATTTCATCACAAAATAAAACTATTTCTTTATTTACACTCTGTTTAGGCAAACAGTTTTTTTATTTTATTTTTTTGTTTTGGCTTCGCACGGTTTGTGCATTAGCCAATGTCATGTTTTTTAGCTTGAAGAGACAAAGTTAGGGAAACGAAAATATTATTAGTATTAATTAGATCGGAATTTAGGAAAGGACGGATATAAGATCAGTAAAAAAAAAGGAAAAAATAGGAATCAAAGGAGTGAATAATGAGCAAATTACTATGACGAATATTTACAACTTAATATTATTTAAGGTAATGAATGAGACTATACATTTATATACAGGAAAGCTTTTTGTACAAAGTAAGGAAAGTATTGAGGTAGGAAAATGAATACGAAGGGACAAGAGGTTACTAAGAAAAGAAGAACGGTCATATAAGGGACAGGAGAAAAAAATATGATTTAAGTCGCCTACGTCTGTGCCACACGAGCAAATGGGGTCGTCGATGATATGAAGTTTGGCAAGATGGGCTGGGGAGCAAACATGACCCAGTCTCATCCGTATAAGAACGGAGGTCTCCATCTTGCCAAACTTTGCCCTGCCAAACCACGGTTTTTCCGGAATGTCGGGTTGAATAAGTGAAAAATAACGGCCCTTTGATTTGCTTCCGATATCCCAGGCCACCCTCCAGGTGTCCCGGAGAAAAGTCTTTGGTAATATCACAAGGTCTATACTAAAATTCTGATATGGAACTAAGTCCCCACACTGCACCGCATCACCGGCGATTGTATCTGCCACTTCATTGCCGTGGATTCCAGCATGGGCCGGGATCCACGCAAATTGTAGTGTATTCATACCTTCAGAAATGGTTCTGAACGCAAATTCCCTTATTAAATAGATTATAGGATACTGCGATTTGTGTTCGAAAGGGGATTTATTGATGGCTAGAAGAGCACTTTGAGAATCAGTGAAAATTATAGTTTTTTTGAGCTTTAGAACCCGAATATATTCAATAGCTTTTAAAATGCCAAAACATTCCCCCGTAAAAACAGAAGTCTCCGGAGGCAATTTTATTTTTTGTACGATGTTGTATTGAGAATGGTCAGTTCCTATCCCAACACAACCCGCCGGAGAACGCTTGGCAGCATCCGTAAATATGTGATGGTACTCTATGTGTTCAGCCAAAAAATGATTAAAACTTAAATTGCAATCGGGACCTGATTTACTTACACAGTATTTAATGGTGGGGCTGAATTGTAAACTCTCGTAACTACTGCTAAATAGGGGAAGTTTATTGGAACGGTGAATAGGAGAAGAAAGAGAAAGGAATTTTTTATAGCTTTCAACTAAACAAGGAGCACGTTTATGGGACCAGTAATCTGAAGATTCAATCTGCAACATTAAAGAGTCCAGTTTAGGAACGAGAGGGTGAGTTGAGAACTGAAGAATCCGGAACAAATATTTGTCAGATAGGAATTGTCTTCTAAGGTATAAAGGAGCTTCCCCGCATTCAACTTGGAGTGCATTAATGGGACTAGACTTCATGGCTCCAGAAATAATGCGTAATGCTTTAGACTGGATGCGATCCAACTTTTTAAAAGCCATAACACTACCAGGTTCTAGAACGAACAATCCATAATCCAGAGTGCTTCTGATGATTGCATTGTAAATAAGTTTCAAAGAAAATGGATGTGCACCCCACCACATACCAGAGAGGCATCTAAGCATGTTTAGGTAATTTTCACATTTGTTTACAATATAATCACAATGAGGAACACTACTTAATTTACAATCTAGTATTATACCTAGATATTTGAAATTATCTTTAACTGGAATAGGTATTTCCCTATAAAAGATGTTTATTAAGGGAATATTTCTCTTCCGGGTGAACAAAACAGCTGCGCTTTTAGACGTGGATAAATCCAAACCATTCAGATGTAACCATGACTCCAAAGTAGATAAAGCAGAATTGATAGCATAGCTAGCTTGTTCAACAGATTGGCTTGAAGAATATAATACTAAATCATCGGCATATTGAAGAACCTTAACATGATTAGCTAAGGATGAGTCTAAATCAAAAGTGTAAATATTGTATAGGAGGGGACTGAGCACAGAACCCTGCGGGAGACCTCTCCATACAAGATGAGATACCTCATGATCTCCTATTATCATAATAACAGAGCGTTCAGTCAGGATTTTAATAATGAAATTCGACAAATTCACTGGAACTTGTAAGGCTTTTAATTTATTATGTAAAACTGATAATACAACATTATCATAAGCTGCATTAATATCAAGAAAAACTGCAACGGTGGAATGGTTATTAGAGAAGGATAGCCGAATATCGGATGTTAAAATGCTTAAACAGTCAGTTGTACTTTTACCTTTTCTAAAGCCATATTGTGAATCTGCCAAAAGACCCCTACTTTCAACATACCATTCAAGACGATTTTTTATTAGGTGTTCCGCTAATTTCATCAGAATTGAAGACAAAACTATGGGACGGTATGAAGAAGCATCAGACGGAGTTTTATTTGGTTTTAGGAATGGCAACACCATTTGACGTTTCCATTCGTCAGGGATGTTTCCTGTGTACATAATAGAATTAATAAGCTCTAAATAGTAACTGAGGACGGCATCATTTAAATTAGCGAAAAAGGAATACGGGATGCCAGCAAAGCCTGGTGCAGAATCCTTAGTTTTATGGATAACACCCTTTAATTCTGTGAGAGTGAATGGGAGATCTAACGTCGTATGAGTGTCTTGGATACTGGATACAAGAGACAGGTTAAGGTTAATAGCCTCAGGAACCCAAGGTGGAGCTAATTTATCTACAAATTCGTTGGCTAAAGATTCCGGAATAGGAGAAGGGTTTTTATAAATGGACCTAAATCTACGAATATTGCGCCAGACAATCGTAGGGTGAGTATTCGGTGAAATTGATGTGCAAAAGTTACGCCAAGATTCAAATTTTTTCTTCTTAAAAAGTTTATAAGTTTCGTTAATTATGTTAGTAACGATTTCAAAATTACTATCAGACATATCGAGGTTATAATTGTATTCAGCCTCTTTACGGTTGTGAACCATTTCTGTGCATTCAGAGTCCCACCACGGAGGAGAGGGAATTGTATTAATATTGTTATTTTTTACAGGAAAAACTTCATCTGCTGCTGAAATTAAAATTAACGCTAAAGCTTCCGCACAACTATTTTCATTGCCATCAGAAATAACAGGCAAGGAGCAAAGCTTGCTGTCAACAATGTTTCTAAATTTGTCCCAGTCATTATTATTTCTATTAGGTAGCTTATGTTTTAATGTTGATCTCCTTAATGGTGCGTTTGGTTTGGAAAGAGGATAAGAAATAACTATTGGAAAATGATCACTACCATAAGTAGAGGATAGAGTTTGCCAAGTTAATGAAGAGGCTAAGTTTGGAGAACAGATAGAAAGGTCAATTGCACTTTGGTTCTGACTGGGATCTGAACGACGAGTGACAGCTCCTGTGTTCAAGATGCATAAGTTATGTAAGTCCAATATATCTAATAATTCATCGCCATAACAATTAGAAGTTGAACAACCCCATGATTGATGATGGCAATTAAAGTCCCCTAATATTAAGAATGGCTTTGGAAGAGATGAAAAGAGACTATTAATCTCTTGAAGAACAGAAGAAGAAGGGTGAGGAATGTAAATAGAAACAAGACAAGTATTATGCACTTTAATAGCTACAATTGAAATGTCCTTACTATGAGGAGGTAATGTAATGACAGAGAAAGGTATAGTATTCTTGATAAGTATAGCTACTCCACCATACCCATCAGATCTATCCTCTCTAATGGTTAAATAACCATTAATTTTAAAAATATGGTTACATTTGAGCCAAGTCTCTGCTAAGGCAAAGGCAAATGGCTCATATTTGTTTAAAAGATGTATAACATCACTCTTTTTGTTTACTAGACTGCGGCAGTTCCACTGGATTATTTTGGATGTGTTGTCCATTATGAAGGGATTGAGATACATTGAAAGAAGAGGCAGCGTTGGACGGTGAAATGTTAAATTGAGAAAGAAGATTGTGTAATGCAGAAAGAAAATCATTTATAGAAAACGTTGTGTAATTTTTTTCATTATTATGATTATTAGAAAAAGCACAACCATTTGATGGTTGGGGAATGTTGAAATCTTTAATAATGGCATTGTGAGCCTCTTTATTATATCCTTGAACAGATTTGGGAGGGGAACGTGGTTTGAGAAAGACCGTCTTTTTATAGCTACTTGAAGCAGGTATTTTATTAGGAGAAGAGATGGATGGAGTATCTGCAAAGTTTTTGGAAGGAGAAGATGAAAGTGTATCAGCATACGATTTAGTAACAAGGGGATAAACTTTTGCTGCTTCAGCATAGGATACTGAGCTTTGTGCCATGTATGTTTTTATTAATATTTGTCTAGAAAACTCTGGGCAAGACTTATTAGTAGCATAGTGATATCCAGAGCAAAGGCAGCAAGATGCACTTTCTTGTTCTCTTTCACAACTGTCCCCAGTGTGTCCTTGGCCACATTTATAACAACGAGGTTTAGACCTGCACTGAATTTTTGTGTGACCGAAACGACAGCAATTGAAACATTGTACAGTAGGGAAAATATATAATTCTACAGGTAACGCATTATAGCACATAAAAACTCTTTTTGGTAGAACCTGACCATCAAATGTGACAACTATGGTTTGGGATGGTTTCCAAATGGTAGAACCATCAACAATGGTTTTAAAATTAAGGCGTCTGATTTTTAAAATTGGACCGCAACCAATTGGTACTGTTATGTTATCAATAATATCCTCCGGAGACCAATCTGCAGGAACGCCACGTACTAAACCCATTCTGGTAACATTAAAAGTAGGTATAAAAGCTTTATAATTATAGGATTCTAGACTATTATGGGTAATAAAAGAATTTGCGTCCAGGAAAGTCGAAAAGGAAAGGGAAATTTTATTGCGCCCAATTTTTTTGACGCTACCATTAACTATGTTTTGGAAGGCATTGTGTTTAAGGAACTTGCCAAATGTGATTGGGTGCAGTGTCGTTCCATCATCTGGTGAAATTAAGTTTTTTTGTACATGAATGACAAAAGGCGCGCTGTCAGTTTTGTCATAAGTTTTACGACCTATCTGAGTAGGAACAACTGAGGGTGGAGCAGGAATGTCGGGTACTTTGTTAGTAGGTTCGTTAGTCATTATAGTAGTTGTTGAGCTGGGTTCTGATGCAGTAAGTTCTGGTGTAAAATCCGTGCAACCGCAACCCGAAGACACGGTACCATGGCTTTTGCGGGTACGGCGACGCTTATTGCAGTGCTTACAGATATGAACACGGCTTCTTTTTAAATTACGAGCCGATGCCGACCCATCGGTATCCATGCCCGATTCGTTTGATGCCACAGTGACGAAATTGCCAGCCGGGGGAACGGAGTCCCCCGGGTCAGGCGGGTCTTTCATTCTCCCGCGCCAACAAGAAACAAAAAAAATAAAAAACTTACCACTACCGAAGAAACTATGCAAAACAAAGATAAATTACAAGAAAACTAAGACAGAATACTAAAACTACGGTTATACTAATCTTATATTACAACGTTTTTTAAATTTTTAAATTTTATCTTTAAAAGGTCGTCCGCCAAGTTTGAGGTTTCCCGCGCTTTTTCCAGGCAAACAGTTAGTAATTCTTAATGGCAACCTAGCACTAGACTGCGGTATGGTGGTATCACATATTGTCACTGAATGGACCGGTGAGGGTTCAATAGATGGTGGTTGACAATGTTCACATTTGTTAGTTTGTGAGCTCACCAGCTCATTCATTGCCAATACATATTCCCTCATTTGGTTTTCAGAGGCTGTATATTTGATGGTCATAGAAGTTAGTTTCTCCTGTAGTTGGTGCAGTTCATACTGCAAGTCTTCTGTGTCAATTTGGTATTTCCTAGTACTTTTTTCTAAGTTAAATGAATACATGTCTAATTGTTTCAGTAGATGCAACCTTTCTCTATTAAGTTTTACATTTTTAATGAAGAACTTTTGTTTTTTGACCATTTTCTTAGTTTTAACTATGTATTTGTAGTATAATATCCCACTAATCATTCATTCCTACAACATATAAACCTTCAGGAACTACAGGATAAGGTAACTGCTGTTCATGGCCAACTAAAGGAGTTAAGCCCTGACCTCAACAACAAAACACTCTCTATATTTGAACCTCATATTGACTATTTAAAAGGTAAACTTCAAACTATTCTTGAACAGCTGCAGTCATTTGAAATTAGCCGTACCAAAAGAGATCTCGTAGATGGTCTCGGTTCCGTTGTAAAAAGTATAACTGGTAATCTCGATTACACAGATGCGGTTCACTACAATAACGCTATAAAATCGCTTCAGGATAACGAAAACAAATTATTAACAGAATTTAACAATCACGTGAGCCTGACTAAGAATTGGATAACTCAACACTCTGAGGTAATCGATAATATTGTAGACAATCAGAACAAATTAGCAGCTCTAACTAGAAATATCAGTCAGAGTTTAGACAAAGGCAAACTAGAATTAGTTCAATATGCCCATTTAGGACAAACTATCTTAATAATCAGCGACAACGTTGAATGTTACAGAATGTTTTAGCATTCATAAGAACGTCCATAGCACACCACGATGTCATAAGTTTAAAGTCCATTAGGTCTATAATCAATAAATTACGTAGCCTTTACGGTAGTGATAAGGTATTAGATATAGGAGCCCGAGAATATTACGACGTTATACAATTAGGCTCATATTATGTAGGTAACGAAATAGTCATAGTCTACAAATTCCCTATTATATTACCCCAGGTATATGATTTGTATAAGATATCCATTGTTCCCAACAAGCATCATGAAATCCTTACCCCTCATTTCCAATTCCTTGCTATCCATTTGAAAGATTTCAAGTACATAGAGGCTGAATGCCCGAAGTCCACTAAAGGGTATCTATGTGAGGAGATACACAACGTACACAGCCAAACGTCGCCGGACTGTATTGCAACCCTCATCACTACGCAGCAGAGAATTTCAGCATGCGAGCCAATCACCATATCTCTACGGAGGCCAGCTTATGAGAAACTTGATGATCGCCATTACACTATCAGTCTCCCAGCTCCAACAAAAATATGCCTATCCTGCGAACAAGATCTCCACAAGATAATACAAGGAAGTTATCTTGCAGTAATTCCCCATAACTGCTTCATCAAGACAGCCGAATTCACTATATCAAACGTCAACGACCGATTGAGGGGTCGAGCCCTGAAGATAATAGACGTCCCTAAGGAAGACATACCTAGCCCAGTAACACGCCCACTTTTCAAGCTTAACTCTATTAACTTGGACAATCTCCACGCTACGAATAAGGAAATTTCACTGCAGTCGCCAACATATCTCGACACGAGTTCAAATATCAGTCTATATCACACAACTATACCGCTATACGTTTTATTATTCTGTGCATGCGCACTCAATGGTGGTATAACGTACCGAAGATACTATCTGAAGAAAAGACAATCTGATATTAATGGGATGCAACCACAGGGCCATCTATGCTGTTCCAGACACTCAAGAGAATGGACCGAATCATCTCCCAGCGCAATTTACGACCAAGGTCTTCAATAGCCGCTGTTCTAAGGGGGGAGGTGTTACGCAGGAATAGTCAGGGGAAATCGCTAGTATGCAATGCCCTGATTCTACGCGACGACAACTGCGCGCTACCTAAAAGCTGACGCTGCAACACGTGTAGAGCGCGACCCCGTTTACGCGATCCATCCGTTTTGGGCATGATATTCTTTGGTCAACCGTCGACTAAATAATACAATATTAAATATAGTTAGAAATAGAATATAATTGTAATACTTTTCTCTTGTAACATTAAACTTCATCAAATAGAACTGGGTTTTTCTGCATCCTCTGCTGCCACCTAACATAATTAGAGTATAATTTTAATTTTTCAGATGTTGTTATTGCAATTAACGGACAGAAGCTCAGCATAATTCACAATCCACCACACCTCATTAAAGGATTAAGAAATAATTTCATAACAAAAAATATATCCCTTAATGGAGATATATCCAAATGGAGCGATATTGTAGATGTTTACAAAACCGACTGCAATCATGCACAGTCGCGACTCCTCCATAAGTTGTCTGACGAACACGAAGTAGTAACTCTGCAATCAGCATTTTGTTTTTGTGATGGTTTTGTTGACATTTGCCAATGTCGCAAGAGTAATTACGCAATATTGTCTTTGGTATATACGTATGGACTGCTTAGGTCTGAAATAAAGATATTTTATTTATTTATTTATTTATATGGTCTTGACAGCAACCAATTACAGCAAACCAACAACATTGTTTTTATTTTATTTTAATATTTATTGATTGGTTGAGCACGAGGCTTTTGGCTAGTTTTGTATGTCTGTATTTTATGTGTTTTTGTCTGTATATGTGCGTTTTGTTTGTGCAGAATAAACATTTTTTTTTTTCTTTAACACGTCATTCCAGAGAAAATTAAAAATGAATGTAATTGTTTAATTAAATCACTTTTGGTATGATATTCAAATTCTCAAACAATATTTTACTTTGCATGAATTTATAAATGAATGAGGTCCGTAAAATTGTAATTTACATTATTTTATTTCAGGTGAAAATTTGCACTTCAATTCAACTTGTAATTGTTCAGCAAGACAATACACGTAGCTGCTACATTGTCATATACTGCTCAGTTTTGTAAGTTGCTATACTGATTGTTTTGTTTTAAGAATTTTGTTTATGACCTAAGTATTGACTTAGTATTATTTAATTATTTTATTTGTTGTAGCTCATTATGCAGATGGAACCCAAGTAAGCTCTGCGTTAAAGAACACTACAAAAGTTGTATCATTCTTTGATGACCTGTTCGATTCAGTCAATGGAACAGGCTTCAACATAACTTCCAAAGGGAAACCTTTAAGACAGGCGGTAACAGAAAAGTCGCCGCACCACGAATTTTGGAGGGAAGCGATAAAAAAACTAAAACTCATTAAGTATGTCGACAAACACGGTAAAGAAACATCTTTGCCATGGTAAAAAAAATGGATTACAACTTTGAAAAGTTATCAGAATAATACTTAAAAGAAAAAATAAATAAAAAATATGCGGCCGCGATATTTAAATTCGGATTCCATCGAAAAGTATTTTGGACAAATGCGGATGTATAATTTTAGAAATACAATCCAGATTGCCATGCCTTCAAAAGTACCTTCAAATCACTGTTAATCACGAGGTTTATAAAGTTTCACTCAGATAGCTACAATTGTGAAGACTATTCAGGTAAACAGTTATTAAAATTAAAACCACTTTTTAATAAAGAACACACAAACTCAGAAACCGCAAGTTTTTCACTTGCGGATTCTGAGTTAGTTTGTTCCCCGAAGTCCTCTGAGCTATCGAACTGTATTGAAAGCGGAAGTGTTCAAAGCTCAGCAAGGCAAGAAAGACTAAATGTCCACTCACGTGCATTTACAACTGGGTGGGTCATAAAAAAATTACAAAAAATAAAATGTCAGCATTGCGAATAAAATTTAAGTAATAGGGAATCTAATTATGATAAAAATACTGTAAATAATTGGATTTCCTTTAGAGTAATGTAATAAAACAGAATTACAACAGTAGAAATAATTTAAGATTGACTAGGCGAAAATTTTCAGATGACAGAAGAGTGGTCATTGAGAAACACTATTATAGAGGCGCGCGAATCGTTCAGTAACAACAAGGTTAGATTTATGTTCGTAATCGTTCGTAATCGTAGACCCTAACTTTCCCTGAAATATATAGCCGAAAGGCTTGATACAGGCCGTAATAGCTGGCAAGGATGGCCGCGTTCGAGTAGTCGATGTCAAAACTAAATCCGGCCTTTTGAGGCGGAGGATTTATGCACAGCCAACCCTTACCCCGTACCACAGATAACCAGATAAATCACTTCGTGTACTTATGCGCGCTAACTACCTACCGGCCAGCGCACAGTGATTTACCTATACTTCATAAAAGATAGCTTGATCTCTGCGACAGCTGTCAGTAAAATCACGCCTATGAAGGCCTGAATTTCATAATAGTACAGACAGTACCTGTCAATGTCATACTTTATGGACATGCCGACCTAATTAATGATGGGCGATGAATCATCGTGACCACAGACTATAAACTATCGATATTTTAAATAAAACTTAATTTAAAATTAATTTATCTTTTAATTTTATTGTATATTTTAATATCATAACATTATTTACATTTCTACATACTTGATCTAAAATAATAGTGAGTAAATAAAATCCAATTTCTCACCTACTCATGTAACATTCCACCCACCGGTCAACGTCCCATCCTTGGGTTTCGGGAGAAGACACGCCGTGTTTGGATCAAAGGCCGTATTACCAGGCCATAAACTAAAAAAAAGACACGCCGCCATCTTGTTTGATATGTACCTCCATTCTCCTCAGTACGAGTGCCGTGCCGCCTTGTATAAGCTACGTGTTTTCCGTTCTCATTATTTTGTTTTTGTTACTATTGCTGTTAATTTGTTGAGTTTTGTTATTATTGTTAGTTTTTGTTGGCATAATGCCAAAGAGAACGAAGAAAACTGATTTGAACAATCAAAGTCGTGAGTTTGAGATTCGCTTACGTGAATATTTTGAGCGAGAGAACCAAAATGGCGGGCCGCTATTACACATGGCGAAAGTATGTGATAGAGTTACAGATGCTCTTGGCATTGGTCATGCGACAGTAATTCGCATCAGCAAAGAAAAGTATGGCGAATCTTCAATCGCAGCATTGACTGAAGACGAGGACAAAAAACTTGCAACGCCAAATAAAAAAAGGAAAATGGCTGCTCCTGTCACAAACATTGACAACTTTGACGCCGCTGCGATTCGCAACCATGTTTATGGTTACTATACACGGGGCGAATTGCCTACATTGAAAAAACTTGCCGCGTCCCTCAAAGACGAAGACTTGTTCAAAGGAAGCTTGCCATCTCTAACGAAGATATTGAAAAATATTGGTTTTTCCTATAAAAAAGTGACAAAAGAAAAATGATTATGGAAAGAACCGACTCTTGCTCTAGTGAATTTTCTCCGAAAAGTCAAAAAAAACACAAATTGGGACAGTGTTTCTAGACGAGACATGGCTAAACGCCAATCATACCGTATCCAAAGCTTGGACCGATGATACTGCACAATCAACCACCAAAGTACCCGAAGGCAAAGGTCAAAGATTAATCATCACTCATGCTGGAACGTTTAAGTAGGTACATAAATAATATCGAGAATTTTCGTTAAAAAATAACATAATATAGTAAAATGGCCCAACCGCTCCACCAGAAACTCAAGCGCAAATTGAGGCACTGTTGTTGATTGTTAATTTTATTCAGATTTTATTGGTGCTAAATAAATAAAAACATTTTGTTATAAAAAATCCACGCTTTTATTATGGAAATCCTTTTTATATCACAATCTTCCAGCCGTCCCAACAGCCATTGTTCTGTAAGCAATATAAATAAAATACCCTATGCATTTATGGACATGTTTTATTAGGAAAGTTTGCTTAAGTACCTATTTCTTTCCAGCAATTGCACTAATCTGTCTCTCGCTCTTTGCCCTTGCTGAAGAGCTTCATGAGCAGATGTACTATGAGACTCATCTGCCTGTCTACTGTGCTCTAATTGTATGTCTTCCTCGGTAAGGGAAGGTGCTTCTAAGCCCGCCCTATTACACATATTGTGTGGAACACAGCAGGCAATGACAATTTTACCTGAAAAAAATTAAATATGCTATGTATGTATGTATGAATGAATAAAATGCTGTTCAGCAGTGCGTAAGTAGGTACCGCGTTGACGCGTTATAAGAAAAACATGAGTTATACCTGCTGTGACTGGTGCATAATGCAGCTCTCTTGCTGCTAAGAGGCATCTCCATCGGCCTTTTAAAATGCCAAATGTACGCTCTATAGTGGAGCAAGCTCGTTTTTGTTTGTGATTGTATCTCCCTTCTGAAGAATCTTCCATAGCATTGTCTATTGGGGTCATCATGAATTCCGAAGTGGGTAACCAGAATCCCTTGTAACAAACATTGCTGGTAAAAAATCGCTGCATAATAAATCTCTCACAGGTAACACCTTGACCTAATTTTTAACTTTTGTAGAAAAACCAAATAACAGCCAGCAGAAACAAATTATAAGAGATGACATTTAAATTATTACATACCCAATAGATGTACTGTCTCCTGTTGTAGACTCTCCAGATGAGTTTTAATCTCATGGTGAGACCAAATAAAAGAATCGTGGGTGGCTCCGCCATAGGACGCATCGGCATTTAAAATTGTGCATTCTGCATCTCATATCTGTAAGACATACCAATAAAATTAAATATTATGAGAACTCAGACTATTAACAAGTACTCAAATATATTAATGACATACCTATTCTCATGTACTATGAGTGAATTAACAAGGCTAACTTTATATTTGTTATAAAAATTTATGTATTCTACTTTATCGTAGGGTACTTTATCTTTACCTGTGTAACTTAGAATATATTTTTACATGAAAAATAGGTACTTACAACTTGGACATTTAAGGAGTGAAAATGTTTCCTGTTAAAGAAACGCTCCTCATGTTCACTGGGCTTCACCATTGCCACATGCGTGCAGTCAATGCAGCCGACTATGCCTGGCAGGCCATACTTTTCATAAAATCTATAAACATACAGCTTATTAAAATTTTATAATGATAAAGTGTATTAACACTTCAAAGCATAGGTAGGTAGTCATTGTCCAAATGATATGTTTCCAAATTACAGTTAATATTTATTTTATGGCTTTATTTTATAAAATACCTAGATCTGTTTTAGAAAAATAGTACAAGCTTACCGTCTTTTTATAAAGTTCCTCTCAGCCAAATTCTGTGGAAACTTTATATATTTTTGTAAAATTGAGGGTCTGTTGAGTGCATTTGTGACATGCCGCAGACAGGGTGATACTGTCTGTTGTGCTATTGGGCCATCTAAGGCCCACTGCACCTTGGTAGCTCCACCGGGCATAAAAAATAAGAGCAGCAAGGTTCTAAAAGTAAACAAAAACAACAGTAAATGGGTGGAACAGATTGGTAATACAGCTCAATAAGTTGCAGAATCTTCAATATCTATATCCTTAGTCATTACCTTCATTCTTGGATCAACACCATGTCATCGTATTTTTTAGGCAAAAGAGGTATTATATCCTCACACAGGTCCTCAAAAAGTTCTCGTGTGAGACTATAATTTCCAATGAACTCAACATCAGGGACTTACTAAACTTACTCGGGATATTCGCCACCCGAAAGTTTCGGCGCAAGCATAATCGGCGTCGCCTCCGATCTTCCTGTAGAGCTTCTTCGAGCAGTTCGAGCATTAAAAAAGCAGACATAATAATAATAAATAATAATAAAGTTTATTAATCAAAAAGTAATAATACGTAAATTTTCACAAAATTTTACTTTCGTCGACAGCTCGACTACTACTTTGATGTCGTATCAACTGACATATCGCTCCGTGAAAACAAGTGTCAAATTCAACTTTTCGGACGGGCAAAAACACATCGGGAGTAGGGACAACTGTCAAATCGTGTCATCATTAATTCTTTGTTCGGGCTCTGAACTAATCGTATGTCGGTAGGTGATAGGGAGTAGGAAACGCCCGTAACTAAGGCCGTAACTACGGACTTCGTGCTTAGGGACTAGGCCCCCTGTAGCGGATAAAACAGGAATCAGTACATCTCAGCACTTCTGCTCTAGACACTTAAAAATATCGACCATTTAGATATAATCGAACAGAAATTCATAGAGAGTGGCCACACTCACATGGAAGTGGATTCCATGCACGCGGCTATTGAATCAGCGTCTAAAAATAAAACAATAAGTAGCGTTAGTGAGTGGAAAAACGTTTTTACAGCAGCTAGTAAGAAGAGGGCCAAAACTATTACGAAAGCGGATGTAAAGGAAACAATAGAGTTTGATAATTATAAAGTGAGAGAATTTAAATTTAATGTCATGTTAGACTTGAAAAATCTTAGCGCTGCATTAATTAGAAACAAAATAAAGATATGTAACATGAAAGAAACGGTTAACTGGTTTGAAATAAAAAGGATTAAATATGTTAAAGGACACTTTAAAATATATTTTAATTATGACATGTCCGAGAACTTTCGTACCATAGATGTCTTTAACACCTAAAACTAGAGCTAAAAGAAATTCAAACCCGTCTTCAGTTAATGTTCAATTACCAAACGAAATAAAGCACTTACATTCCAGTCAATTACCGATTAGCCTTGCTAAAAAGAAGGATCTCCTAAATATGTGCGAAAAACTTATCATACCAGAGGAACTCCATGCATGAATACGTCGTATGAAGACGTACACCAAACCTACAGCCGTCGGAAGCGACGAAGAATTATTCGTCTTGTTTTTTATTGTGATTCTTAAAATAAACCATTTATTAAAGTACATTATACAATGTAATGTACGAGTACATTATGGTGAAAACAACAATAACGTTCTTATGATAATAGATGGCGCCACGTGTCTTTCGAATCAAGATTGAATTTTATTTATTTTTTTATTTATGTACACACAGTAAAATTGATACAAATACGACATAAACATAATTATGAGTACAAAGGTACTTTTTTTTAAAGGTAATTTTATTATTATAGAAACTTTAGTAGTGTATTAAGTGTTTAATAGTCAAATAATATAAATTAAATTAAATATGTTTACAAAGAGATTATACATTAGTAGTAATAATAATGAATGTTGTGATATTGATATTTAGTAGATATGCAATATAATGTTAACTTCCAAATATGTATCTAACCTAGATGTAAGTTAAATGTAATAATACTTGCTGCGCCCTAACAGGGTCATGTACTCATAAGTTTTAGCCTTGCCTGTAACTGAGTGTACATTATGCAATAATAATAAATAAATTCTAAATTAACGCGAGCGAAGCCGCGGGCAAAAGCTAGTGATAAAATATATTAAGTGTTTTGTAAAGGTAATCCGGTTTTATAATTTTGTATTGTAATTGTATTAATATCAGTAATTAATTGCAGGAAAACAACAGCGGGGTTGAGGAAATAATAAAATATAATAATGAGCATTGTCACAGTCCTGAACCAGAAGTAATAGACGACTTAAAATTGAGAGCTAGATTGAAAAGACGAGCGAAACATAGTATGGATGGACCGGCACAGGTAATACAGGCGGCGATTCAAGATATTCTTAGTGGAAGTGCCACCTACCTACCAGTATAAATGCGATGAGAATGGTGGTAAATAGAGCAAGGATGAATGGTGTTCCTACATCTCCAAAAAAGCTCTATAATCTGGTCATTCCAGATAAATACAGTAATTTTCTGCTGGCTCACTACAGTGCTGAAGAAGATTGTATTTTGTTGTTTGGTACGTCAGAAAATATAAGACTTCTCCAGCTATCACCATTTTGGATCCTAGATGGTACATTTCGTACCAGAAGAGAGAACAGTTTTTTAACAAATTTATACGGTGCACGGTGTTTGGGCTCCTGTCCAACAAAAATGAGAGAATTTATTGTTTATTTTTTGAGCTTCTCAAGTCGCGAGCATCTCAATTTGGAACCAATTTGCAACCTGACGTAATAATTACTGAGCTCGAGAAGGCGTCAATAAATGCGGTGAAACAAGTGTTTCCTGAAACTAAACACAAGTGTTGTTACTTCCATCTGGCTCAAAATATTTGGAAGCTTATCCAGTCTACTGGTCTCTCCACACAATACTCAGAATCGACATCTTTTGCTCACTAAATGCGTCATTTGGCCGCGTTAGCCTTTTTAAAGCCAGATGAGATACCTGAGGCTTTGGGTCCGTGGCTTAGGCCCCCAGTGGTCGACGCACCTGTGGCCGACGCCCCCGATACGATTAATTTAATATCTTTTTTTTTTGTGCTTTTTCACTTAGTACATTAAATGAGAAAAGTGTTTCACCCTATTAATAAAGTATTTTTCCTTGCTAAACAAAAGTTATCTATCAAATAGCAGAGAGAATAGATCGCCACTTAACCTTATACTTACACATCTTTTTCCCCATTTGAAGCATATTTATTATGTACAAACATCCAAAAAAAAAAAAAAAACACTTCATATAAAATGTTAGTGAATGTTTATAATATACATTTATAATAGAACCTTATTACCATTTATACCATTTATAGATTACCTTATGGAAATGACAATGCCAGATCCTGACCCAGTCATGGCTATCTTCATTTACAGAAAAAGTAAGTTGATGAAAATAATTGTGACGAATAAGGAACCTTTTCGTAATAAATTGTTTTTCTTTTAAAGTCGCGGTTTACAATTTAATGAAAAAAAGAATCCAATCCCGGAAAGTATTTTTTGCCATTTTTGCTTTTGATCACGGATTATAATTCTCGCTTATTCACTAATTGTATGCTAGTTATTATGGATTCCGATTATTTTTGACGATGTTGCGGTGCATAAATTGTTGTCTGAATGTCAACAAAATGTTAAATCATTATTTTAACGATTATATAGCTACAAAACAATGTCATTATTGTTTTAGTTTTAAACGAAAACCGCAACTTTTACAAAGTAAAAGTAAAAGTTGCGGTTTAGTTATCAGTTATAAATATACAATAAGATGCTGCATACTGCATGCTTGTAAATGACTTTTATTGATTGGGGCAAAAGCCTATGGAGTATCTGGCACTATCCTTTATCTTTCAACTTCAACCAACTCGTCAACTAACTGAGCCAAACCAGTTATTGGTAACAATAAAAAGTCCGTCTTTTTGTTTACAAAATTGCAAACAATAAGGAAGTATGAATAGCTATTATGTCTATCTCTTTCACACCTGAGTCAAGTTATTGAATATTGCAATATGCAACTGATAAGAAAGTTTAGTGTGTCATCTCACAATGACAAGCGAAGGTCCCTCGCAAGGGCTCGTGCGAAATAATTATGATATAGTTAAAAATAGACTTAATGGAAAAACATTGTTGCACGCTGGATTTGCGTATAATATTCATAGAAAAAATCAAAACTCTAGTGTGTGGGTGTGTGTGAATAAAAGACATGGCCAGTGTGGTGGTGCAGTTAAATTGATAAATGAAAGTGACAACGTTCAAATGATAAAAGGACATAAGCCTGAGTGTCAGCCGAATTTATTAAAAAACGACATCAAAATTCTTACGGATGACTTAAAAAGAGAAGTCACAACTAATTTTGGCTCCATTCAAAAAATGTATGAAACGAAAATTGCAAAATTACAGAGGGAAAAGTACAGTAATGAAATTCCAATCTACAACAATATTAAAAAAGCGATTTACAGAAGCCGATATACAGCCCTGAAGGTAAAAAAAATACGATTCAAGGATCCAGCTCAAGTTACTATACCTGAAATTTTTCAAAAACATTTGTTATTTGATTATAATGAGGACGACAACAGGATCATCGTATTTGCATCAGACATAGCTTCGGATGAAATTAAAAATGTGCACCACTTCTTCTGTGACGGTACATTTGATTGCTGCCCCTCTCCCTTCAAACAGATGTATACTATCCACGGAGATATTGGGAATAATTCAGATGAAACCAACATTGTGCCCATATTTTACGCGCTGCTGGTAAATAAAGAAAAAGAGACATATGAAATGATGTTCAAAAAAATCAAAGAAGCTTTGCCAGATTTCAAACCGTTAAAATTCACATTGGATTTTGAAATGTCAGCAATAGTCGCAATAAATAACGAATTTCCGACTGCTAAAATTCATGGATGTTTTGTACATTTCCAAAATGCTGTATATAGGCGGGCAAAATCTCTCAAATTATTAGAATATGAGGAGACCACACAGTACGTAAAATTGTGCATCTGCCTAGCGTATCTGCCAAAAGAAGAAATTGAAGACGGCTGGCTTGCAATAATGGAAAACAGGTAGTTAAGATTTTTTTACACTTTATTAAAGCTGGTCTATTCCTTATATTTTTACTTTTGCACAATCATTCGATCGATTATTTTCTTTTCAGTATTCCAGACGACCAAGTAACAAAGTTCAATGATTATTTTGTTGAACAATGGCTTGAGCCTGCAGATATGATCGCAAAGTGGTGTTGTTATAAGGAACAACATAGAACCACTAATTTAGTAGAGGCCTGGAATCACCAAACAAAAAATCACATTTTCAAGTTGCTCTCGTAATTATCTATCGCGTCGCCCAACCCCGCAAGATCCCCGCGTTGCTCCACGAAAGTACATTCGAGTTGAAGTGCATCATAGGTAATACAGTTCTTAATCTTAGAATAGAATAGAATAGAATATACTTTATGGTAACTGAATAGTGGTCCCGTCATTTTGATATCAAAACAGCGGGGGACCAATTTCCTGGAAATCCGATGCAGTTAGGTTTATAATATGCCATGCTTTGTTCTGAAATTGACAGCATGTTATTCCATTAGACTAGATTATTTTAAACACATAGATTATAATAACAGATAGATTATTTTAAAATTATTATAAACACAATTATCTTTTACTTACCGATCTCCTTTTTTTTATCATCGCCCTCATGATTGAATTCGGGAAAAAGTGCTTCATAAACTTGTAACCAAAATTTTGCTCTGGCATCGCGATCTTTGTAAAGTTCATTCGATAAATTCCACAATGCAGGACGTTGGCGCACCTCGGCAATCACACGTTGGGTATCAATGTTCATGGTGGCAGGCGACTGTACGCGCGCGTGCCGACGGTCGGGAACAGAGTGAGGACGCTCATAGCGTTCTATAGCGCGTCAGTCGACCGACGAACGCGGCGCTGACGAGCGAGACCGACGCGCGTCATCAGCGGCGCGTAGCAACTCGCGCGCCGCTGATGTCAGATTTACAGTGTGGTGCTTCATAGAACACAACGTATATTCGTACGCGCGACCGACATCAGCGACAGAGGAATTCGGGCCTAAGAGAAGTTTTAAGAGTGGCATCTGAAAATGGCTTGCAAATAAATTGGAAGAAAGCACAGCTGATATGTCGAAGCATAACTTATTTAGGTCATACGATTGAGAAGGGACAAGTAAGGCCTGCCAGTGAAAAGATTGATGCTGTTTCAAAGTTTCCAGAACCCAAAACATTCAAGCAATTGCAAAGTTTTGTTGGATTGGCATCGTATTTTAGGAAGTATGGGCTTGTACACAAAACTGCGATGCGAATTCGCAACGCAGAAAATTACGACACGAATTGCTGTGATGCGATGTCGTGCGGCAAGGCGTCTCCCAGGGTGACCATTCCTTCGACGACCGTTAACCGTACTAAACGTATTTTGAATTGAAAACTAGGTCGTGACATGGATCGTAAAAAGAAATGTGCACTTTTATTATTGCTTAGGAGATACAGGAAAAAGAAACAAAGAAGATTTTGGGTTCATCCATTTATTACTATTATGAATCCCGATGGAAACTATTTTCTTCTAAAATATAAAGCTTTGAAAACCGACGAAAAATTTTTTTTGGAGTATTTTAGAATGAGCATATCTTCATTCGAAGAGCTTTTAAGTTTATTATCACCATATCTTCAGAAACAATCGTACAAGGGGAGAATTCCTGTTATGCCTCTGGAAATGATTGGCCTCACTATCCGGTAAGTAAAGTAAAACAATAATTATTTACATTAGTTTTTATTGAGAAAAGAGTTTTTAAAATATTACAATCCATAAAATTTACGAAAAATCAAAGTCTTCTTCAGTTGAAAGTGTGCTTAATATGCTTGAGTTAGAAAAATCATTACTGGGTGAATCAATTTGATCTGGTACGTTAGATGACTGTGGACGTATCAGTGGCGTTTGTTGAGATGTCGCAAAATGTTGAGTTTGATAGCCACCCTGGTAGTTGCTATTCGGATAGTAGTAGCCATGAGGTTGATGCAATTCTGTTAAAATTTGAAGAACTCTGCTCTGAAAGAACCTTAATGAATCTCTAAATAAAAGTGCACTGTTGGATTTTCAACGCTAGGGTGTTTTATTGTCATCTAATCTTTCAAGTGATGGTAGAATACCTTTAAAAAAGATATGTGTCTATTCTCAGGTTCTTTTAAAATCTTTACAATATCATCTTCAAATTTATTATTAACCATCTTTCTTTTTGGTGGCTGCCTTGATGCTGCCTTGGTGGATGTACCTTCTTGATTATCTTGCTCATTTTCTGACTCATTTATACTAGTAGTGGTCTCATTTTTCAAATTTTTCTTAAGAAATTGTAATTGTTTGTACAGATGGTATTCTTTTATATTTTTGGATCCAGACCCTGACCTACTTGCATCTTTGAGTTTCTTTTCAAATTTATTAAAGGTATCCTTAATCCCCCTCCATCTTTGTAATACTGAATTACCTGCAAAAAAAAAAATAGACAATATTTAATTTATTCATTTATTTATTAATCTTTATTATTCATCAAATACCAATTGTACAGAACAATAGGCGAACTTAACGCTAGAAGCGTTGTCTACCAATTAATTAAATTAAAATAATTTATGTATGTTTATGTCGTTTTAGGTTAGTGTTCTTTACTTTTCAAGTTTGTTATATAAATTAATCCTTTTTTTTTCTATTTATGTTACAGATTCCTAGCGACCGGAAATGAAATCAGAAATATACATTTAGATTATTATCGAGGAATAAGTACAGTTGCTAAGATAATACGAGTAGTTTGTAATGCAATATGGAAATTTTGTTTAAATGCAAACATACCAAAAATAACACAACAGCTGTTTGAAGAAATAGCTGCGGACTTTGACAAGAAAGCCAACTTCCCTAACTGTATTGGAGCCGTTGATGGGAAACATATTCGTATTCGTAGTCCCCCAAAAAGTGGATCACTTTTTTTTTAATTACAAGGGCTACAATTCAATAGTTTTGTTGGCTATTATTGTGGACTCGAAATACAGATTCATCTGTGTGGACATAGGAGCATATGGAAAGGAAAGTGACTCCACTATTTTCCACAACACGAAACTGTACGACTTACTGATGAGAGGTGATTTGCCTACACCAACATCAAGGCCGTTACCGGGCTTTCAAGAACCGGTTCCATTTGTTTTTGTCGGAGACGAAGCTTTTTCTATTTCGAATAATGTCATGCGTCCTTATTCTGGCAAGCATTTGTCTGTTAAACAAAGAGTATTCAACTACCGTTTGAGTAGGGCAAGAAGATATGTCGAGTGTACTTTCGGCATACTGGCCAATAAGTGGCGAATATTTCACCGGCCCATTAACGTTTCATATGATTTTGCAATAGATATTGTTAAGGCTTGTTGCATACTACATAACTTTGTAATTAACCGTGATGAATTAGACACCCCTATTGAAATGATCATAGATGATTCCGAACTACAACCACTTCAACAAGGGTTGAATGTAGGTAGTCAGGTGGTAAGTGCAAATATAATTAGAAACGAATATTCGGATTACTTTACTAGTGAAGTTGGAGCATTAAGTTGGCAACTACAAAAAATTTAAGAATATACAATGCGACTTGCATTGTTGCTCGCGTTCTTGGTAATAAGTCAATACAACAGGTACAAAAGGATCACATCGTAAAACATTAAAGTAACTCGCTGTCGACGCCTAAACATGTAAACAATTTAAAGAATATTTTTTGTGCTTATATGAATAGAATGTTTGATTTGTAGGTAGTTTTAGTAAAAAGTAAAAAGAAGTTATATACTTAATAAATGTATTTGTGTACTTACCAAGTTTAGTTTTTTCATTGTTTTCTTTTTCCTCGAAATTTGGAAATAAACTTTTACACACGTCCTTCCAAGCATCTTGTTTGATGAATTTGTTCTTCATTACTAGTGTCCCAAAGAACAGGGCGCTCCTCAATCAGTGATATTAAAAAATCAACGTCGTATTCTGTCATTTTTAAAGTACACGTCTTGCCCACACGCTGTCCCTGAGCGAACTAAAATGGCGTCAACAAGTGTGACGCAACATCGCAGGAATTCGCGATGCGAATCAATTCGCAAGTTCTTGCGATGCGTAGAGGGAGCTCGCAGATTTTTGCGATGCGACGTCGCATCGCAGTTTTGTGTACAAGCCCTATATCCAGAATTTTGCATTTATAGCACGGCCACTTACAGATTTACTTAAGAAAGATATCAATTTCGAATTCAATGATGAGCAACGGTGTGCATTCAATTGTTTGAAGGAACGTTTGACTACCAAACCAGTTTTACGAATATTTAATCCAAGATTGGAGACAGAAATGCATACAGATGCATCATGTCTGGCTTATGCTGCTATACTCATGCAGCGATCTGACGATGACGGTGGACTACATCCAGTATATTTCATGAGTCGTAAAACGAAAAATGCGGAAAAAAAGTACACCAGTTATGAACTGGAAAGTCTGGCTATTATAGAAGGGGTATAAAATTTTTGACACTACTTGTATGGTATAAGATTTAAAATTGTAACTGATTGCCAAGCATTCCAGATGACACTTAAGAAAAAAGATCTGAGTACGAGGGTTGCAAGATGGGCATTGCTTCTGCAGGAGTTTGACTTTGTGGTTGAACATCGGCCAGGAACGAGAATGAAGCATGCTGATGCATTAAGTCGAAACCCATATGTAGCAATAGTAACACTGCACGATGAGATCAGACGAGCACAACAGTTAGATGATGGTTTAAAAGCTATATTACAAATTTTAAAGGAGAGAACTTATGGCGATTATTATATTGACAATGGAATGGAAAAGCATTTAGTGATCCCAAAATCTATGGAAAATGAAATGATAAAAAGGGCTCATGCTAATGGACATTTTTCAAAAAGAAAGATGATTGAGTTAATAAGCAAAGACTGTTTTATCAAGAACCTTGATAAGAAAATTAAAGAGTTTATAACAAGTTGCATTCCATGTTTATTAGCTACGCGTAAAGAGGGAAAACAAGAAGGATTCCTAACTCCGATTGAAAAAGAAGAGACGCCGCTGCATACACTTCATTTGGATCACATTGGTCCAATGACTGAGACCAAGAAGCAGTATAACCATATTCTCACGATGGTAGACGCATTTACGAAGTTTACTTGGATATTTCCCACTAAAGGTACCACCAATAAAGAAACAATTGAAAAGTTGAAAACTCACCAACAACATTTTGGCAATCCAACCAGATTTATAACTGATCGAGGAACGGTTTATACCAGCAATGAGTTTCAAGAGTATTGCAAAGATGAAAACATACAACACATCAAAATTACGACGGGAGTGCCTAGAGGAAATGAGCAAGTGGAAAGAGTTCACCGTACTATAATCTCCGTACTTACAAAGATGTGTATAGAAAACCCTGCTCTGTGGTACGGGCATGTAAGTAGATTACAGCGTTCTCTAAATATAACTTTTCAGCGAAGCATAAACACTACACCCTATCAACTGTTGATTGGGACTAAGATGAGAACGAAAGAAGACGTCGAGATTTATAAATTGCTTTTAGACGAAGAAAGAGAAAGCTACTCAGAGGATAGAGAAAAGCTTAGAGAGAAAGCTAAAGAACAAATTCTACAAGTTCAAGAAGAAAACATAAGAAATTTCAATAGGAAGAGAAAAGAAAGTGTGAAGTATAATGAAGGAGACTTAGTGGCAATATAACGAACGCAGTTTGGCACTGGAATGAAGCTGAAAGCCAAATATCTAGGGCCCTATCAAGTTGTAAAAGTAAAGAAGAACGACAGATATGACGTGAAAAAGCTTGACCCTGATACTGAAGGCCCTGGGGTAACCTCTAGTTCAGCAGACTACATGAAGGTGTGGCCAGGTGTCAACTCTAAAACCTAAAGGGTTAAACCACCAGAAAAAAAGGGGTTGTTAACTTAACTTGTCTTGTTTTAGGTTTGTGTGTGAAAGGTTGTGTGCAATGTTTTCTTATTTGTGCATTGTTTTGTATTGTTACGATGTTAGTTTAGTTTATTATAATTAAGAGATCTGTATCTGTAATATTACCTACGGCAATGATGAATGTTAGTGTGGATGGCTGAGGACAGACATGGATCAGGATGGCCGACTGTGGGATGAAAATAGTGTAGTATGAACGCAGCTTATAATGGTAAAACGGAACGCAGCGGATGCAAGAGAGAGAGGTGTATGTGCGAGGGAGAAGAAAGTGAATGGGAGAACGGGAAACATGAGGGAGGAAGGACGACTAGACTTACGGTGGAACGATCTATTTTTACGGTGTGTTAAAATTAAATAAACGGTATTAGCAAGTATTTCAACTCGTTTATTTTGCCATACAATCCCACATATATACAGTCCAGAAAAGAAAAACTAAAATCAGACCATAACGTTTATTATAAAAAAGTCAAGAAAAAGGATAAGATAATCCTCTCGGAACAATCTAGCATGGAATTTATTAAAAGAATACATACGGACCAAGGTCACTTAGGAATAAATCAAATTCAAAAAACAATAAGTTCATTGTATACAGCAGAAAACTTAACAAAGAATATAAAAAAACGTGTAGTAATTGTACAGTATGTATAAAAAACAAATCAAGAAAACAAAACTTGAAGGTTAAACAAACTTACCTAAAGTGAAGTTTGACCGTAATTATACGAGTCGCTGCATCCGAAGAGATTTTCATATTCACCAAGTAGTCCACTCCTAAATGTACTGGGCATCGAACACTTTTTAGAGCATAAAAACTAAATAAAAATAAAGGAAGCCAAAAGGCCAAGTCCCCCTAAGGAGTGTGCGCGCACGGCGCCTCTAATGTCAAAGTTGTCATTCCTTTCAGAGCACGATTTTCATAAAGTTAAAAAAGAACGCAAAGTTCAACGGGTAAGTTTAATAAGCAGAAACTTACGGGAGGGGGGGACCGAAAATCTCTTCGGATGCAGCGACTCGTATAATTACGGTCAAACTTCACTTTAGGTAAGTTTGTTTAACCCTTAGAAGCCTGATTTTCCAAATTAAATTTAAAAAAATATCTATGTATTTGTTGCAGTACCCAGGTAAAGGGGAAAATAATAAAAAAAATCACATTATATATTTTATATATTTATTTAGAAAAAAAAAACAGGTATCAATTTTGATACTTTAGGCATTAAGGCCATAAATAAGTCGCACTAACTGGTAATGTTACGTAGCAATGTACTATGCATGAAATAATGCGAAACATTGGTTTTTCTTATTATCGCATAAAGAAACCTTACATTTCTTGCATATCCATGAGGTCAGCTTTCTACAATTGTTATATTTACATTTATTTCTCGAGTCCATAAATTCTTTTTCATGTCCAACACGATCGTAACGTACGTCAGTTGAAGGTAGGACTTGTACACCTGACCGTGGTCTTTTGGAGGGTTCTGGGGTCTGTTCTCGTCGACTATGGGTACTTGGTCTTCCCCTTTTATTTTCTGACCGACTTTGATACCGTGATAAGGTGTCAGCAAGCTCAGTTCTGAAGTCAGCTAGCTTCATAATGTCCTTCTGAGATTTCCCTTTCACTGTACTAACTTTTTTGTACAGTACCCATGAATTTATCACAGTCATGTCCAGGAGGTGATAGAACAGCCTCGTTGTCCACTTTCTAGATTTTATGCGGATACGATATCGACCGATGAAGCTGTCCATCAGATCAACTCCTCCCATGTGGGCATTATATTCTTTGATGACCCGAGGACATGATACTTGGACATTCATTTTCAGTTTTTTGTCGTAGCGGGTTATAGTCTCTGCTGGTTCAGAACCAACATAGGTGGAAAGTAATAAAACTTGCTTATTGTCCTTCCAGCTTGTTGCCGAGAATTCCACACCTTCAAAAGTGGCAACATTTTCATGGTATGTTCCTCTGGGTATGTTAGACTTCAGGATTTCCTTTTTCTCTGGCAACTTGCAAGACTTTCCAAGTCTGTTTCTTTGAACAGTTCCAAGACAATAAATGCCTTCTTTGGTTAAGTAATGTAGCAAAGGAATATTGGTATAAAAGTTGTCAAAATAAATGACATGATTTACATGTCTTTGGACAGGTCGTAACAATCGAATAACTGTATTTGATACTGCTCCTAGGTCTGGTTCGCCAGGTAAACGTTCAATATCCTTAGCTCCCGAGTAAACCTCAAAACTGTATGCATAGCCCGAAAGAGAGCATACAACATATAATTTGAATCCCCACTTGTGGGGTTTATTGGGCAAATATTGCTTCATGAAATGCCCAATTTTTGTTGCACACATTTGCTCGTCTAGTGACAGCCGATGGTCAAATGGTACAGTAATAAATCTTTTGTTCAAGTGGTCTATCACTGGTCTAATTTTATGCAGTCTGTCGTGTTGGGGATGAGCAGGTGGCAAATGTTTAGTGTCGTCATTCATATGAAAAATTTGTCTGATTTTATCAAATCTGTTCCGATTCATGGTTTGTGCTATTGAGTCAAATTTTACTTTATTTGACCAGTATGACCTGACACTAGGATAATGGTAGACACTAGTAAAAATAAGAATCCCAAGAAACTTACGCAATTCCGGGACAGTAACAGGTTCTGTAAAGTTGGGGTTCTTTTGAAAAGCATACTTGTTTGACTCATCCACAAGAAATTTTAACATTTCTTCATCGAAGAAGTACGAAAAAAACTGAAAAGGCGTTTCCAAATCAAGAATTTCAAGTGAATACTCAGTGTTTCCTTGAAACTGGAAAGCGTTTTGGACAATGTCCATATTTTTTACTCGCCATACCATGTTTCGAGGGTTGCAGGTGTAATTATTCACCAAAGGAACTGAGCTTTGTTCAACGGTCTCTAAATGTTGAATATCAGAAGATTCATAAACTGAAGGAGGATCTGCATCTAAGTCAGGGTCAGCGGAAGAATTTGCTGTATCATCTTCATCTTCTAGCTCGATCTGAAGCTCTCTTTGACTCGAATAATAATCGATGTCATCTTCATTTTCGCTGGTCTCATCCTCTGAAATTTCACCATTTTCTAGCTGTCTCAAAACTGCCTCGATATCATCCGGCTTCATTTTTTATAAATATCTATAAATAAATAGTCAAAAAACTTAATTCCAACACCAAACCGAGCAGAGAAACAATAAAAATGCAAAGGTACAAGCAAAAGTATTATTAGCCAAAAAATTGGAAAATAGGTTTCATACAGCCTGGAATGCCTGAAGTACCAAAATTGATACTCACAAAAATAGCAAGATTTTCTTCAAGCAAAGCAGACCCTTGCTAAAAATAATTACATTATAGTGAAAATAAGATACCCACTTACCTCAAAAGTATATTTATTTCGCGGAAAAATTAAATTCGTCAAAGATTTATTTCGCTAAACTTTTTCAAAAATGATGTCACTCGTTCAATACGGCGGGAAAACAAAATGTCATGACACTTGAACAATTTTTGACAGATGACGTTTATTTTTTTTACGTTTGTTCAATAGAATATTAAGCAACGGTAACATACATACAGCCAAATACTAAAAACAAACCAATTGCAAGGGTAAAATTCAATTTAAAAGTCCGGTATCAAATTTGAAACTTAGGGCATTTAAGGGTTAAACTTCAATTATACTTCGTCGCTGCATCCTCGAGATTTTCATATTCACCAAGTAGATGTTTAGAGCTTTAGGAAAATCGCCATCTAAGATTCTTATATTCTTAGGAAAACCAAACTAGGGTTACAAATCAAAATCGTTATATTTTGAAGTTCAATATGATCTAATCAACAATCATTATCATCATCATCATCTAGAATTGCTTTGACAATTTAAAGTTTCTTATTATCTAATCAACAAAATTATTTTCATCATCTAGAATTGAATTTGCAAAGCTAAATATGATCTAATCAACAATCATCATCATCATCTAGAATTGCTTTGCCAGTTTAACGTTTATTATCTAATCAACAAAATTATTCTCATCATCTAGAATTCAATTTACAAAGGTAAATATGATCAAATCAACAATCATTATCATCATCATCATCATCTAGAATTTTGGCAATTTATAGTTTATTATCTAATCAACAAAATTATCCTCATCATCTAGAATTGAATTTGCAAAGGTATTACAATAATTTTGATTAAGAGATCTATTATAAAATTTTCCGAAAACATGTGAATTTCCTGACCAACCTGCGGCTTTTTTAATTATATCTATAGAAACGCCTCTACGATTGGCCGCCGATGTCGCTGCGTGACGAGCGCTGTGCGCGCAATAAACGCTTGTATCAATACCGCTCTCTTGCAATACCAATTTGATCCAGCGGCTAATCGTAGCAGCGGTTGCATTATGGAATGGTTTTTTAATCGTCAAAAACAATCCTTCTGTCTTCCCTGTCCCCCTGAATAGTCTTGTCAATTCCATGTATGCTATCAAAGTTTTAGCTGGACATATTTCTACCTTATTGTTAAAAAAAGGAATTATTAGAAGCGGTTGTGCACGCCCCGGGGCTGATGTTTTGATTAAATCTTCTATGGCTATAACAATGTTAGTTGTATTAATCTTAATGTTGGATATTTTAATTAACGATAACGTCTGTACTCGTGCCGTTGACAAAGCCAGCAGAGTCACCAATTTCTTTGTTATTATAGACAAAGGTAGGTCTTCATTCGGGTACCATTGGCTGATAAAGTCCAGAACGATATTAGTGTCCCACGTGTTTTGATACCTTGGGAAACATGGTCTAGATTTGAATACGCCTTTAAGCAACCTAGCTACATTAACATCTGAACTAAAACGCTTTCCTAATATGAGAGAAAGTGCCGACCGAAGTGTGTTTAAGGTAGAATATCCAGCACCTGCTTGGAATTGACAAGTAAGAAATTTTAAGGCTGCAGGATTTGAAATGGTATAGCAGTCATGAATCATATAACGCTGACAGAAGTCCCAAAACTTTCTAAAGGCTGTGTCATATTGTTTTACTGTACTAGGGGAAAGAGAAGCAATCATAATATCAATAGTTTCCGGTGTTAGCGATTGGCGCGAGAAAGCTTCCCTGATAAGCGGCAGGACACCAGGGTAAGGCTTCGCCAAAGCGGGTGCTGGGTCCTGTAAGGAGGGTATAACAGATATTTTTCAGGTAAAAAATAAATTGGTTCTGAAGACTGAAGGTCTAAGAACAAGGGATACCAAGCCTGACTTGGCCAGTGAGGAACGACTATTATGCCCGAAGCCTTATCGTCAATTATCTTGCGCAAGCATTTTAAAATGAATGAAAAGGGAGGAAAACAATAGAAAAAATATTTTACCCAATTTAAGGTAAACGCATCAATATTGAAGGCATTCGGATCCCTTTTCAACGAAACATATTTAGAACATTTTGCATTTAGTCGAGATGCAAACAAGTCTATTTGTGGCGAACCTAAGGACTTTACAATTTTATGAAAAACTGTGTGAGACAACTCCCACTCTGTGTCGATGTTGGTATATCGTGACCCTCGATCTGCATCTACGTTGTCTTTAGATTTAATGTACGATGCGAAGACAAATATGCGGCTTTTTTCGCACCATTGCCAAATCTCACGAGTAATAATATTTAAATGATCGTATTGTACGCCCCCCATTCTATTTATGTAGGAAATCGCAGTCATGTTATCTATCCGTAGGAGAATTTCTGTATTAGATAGACTATTTGCGAAACATTTAAGTCCTATGAAAGCTGCTCGTAACTCCAATAAATTAATATGCTCTTGGGATTCCGATAAACTCCAAAACCCGTTTGAGTTTTCGCCATTGCATGAGACACCCCAACCCGTTAAAGATGCATCAGAAAAGATTTCTAAAACATACTGGTCCCTGCGAAACGGTTTGAAAGTCTTCATTATATTATTTTCCCACCAAACGAAACTAGATTTTAAGTCAGGACTTATTTCCATTTTTTTATCGTAATCTTCATTATAGCGTTGAAGTGCCAAAAACTTTTCTCTTTCAAACTGTTTCGTATAAACCCAACCATAATCTACAGCCGGGCATATTGAAGTTAGCTATCCTAAGAACTTGGCAAACTCTCTTATAGTTATAGAATGTTTTTTAGCAATATCTTTCACAATTGATAAATTTTTTTGACGTTTAAGTAAAGGTAACTTGAGGACCATTTCATCAGAATCAATTTCAAAACCTAGAAATGCTCTTACCCGACTGGGTTGGATATTACTCTTTTTATAGTTTATCATAAATCCTAAACTCTCCAACAGATTGATTACCTCTGCAACTTTGTGAGAACAGCTTTCAAAGGAGTTACCGATACATAATAAATCATCCAAATAAATAACTAGAAGATGGCCTCGATTTCTCAAGTAAGTTGTTACAGGTCTCATAATTTTTGTAAACACAAAAGGCGCAGAGCTTAAACCAAAAGGTAAACATTGGAATTCATATATTTTACCTTGGAATTTAAATCTAAGAAATTTTTTGCAGGACGTATGTATTGGAATAAAGAAATAAGCGTCCTTTAAATCAACATTGGCCATATAATCTAAACTACGAATTAATTTTGATGCTGTTCTGATATCCTCCATCTTAAAATGATGGGTTTCTATAAAATTATTAAGTTATTTAAGGTTGAGAATAAACCTGAAGCCGCCATCGCTCTTTGGAATAAGAAATATATTAGAAATAAATTGACCAGCAACAAATTTACATTCTTGAACTGCCCCAGACTCTAATAGCTTTGCTATTTCTAATTTGATATGATGGAGTTCAACGGATGAAAAAGAACACTCAACCGGTTCATATTTTTGGAAAACAGGTTGAGTAAAAGGGATTTTATATCCAGATATATACTCAAGCACTACAGGATCATCCGTGATTGTTTTCCATATATTCAAATAATATTTTAATCTACCAGCATACCTGGTTACCTTTAACGCTTGAAAGGGGGCTTGTTGTTGTTCAAATTGGATCGAACACTCCTCGCTGGTGCGCGCCTGGTTGTCTGTGAAGAGGCTTGATTCCTGGCCCCTCCCCGTTTGCCTCTCTGGTAACCTGTATCTCTGTATTGTACCTTGGAAGGGGCCCTCATGTTTCCCTGGCGCATGGTTGATGGGTTAGCACGGTATGAAGTTGAAGCTTGAGGTACAAACATGCGTTTTATCTGCAATCCTGATGTCTGCCGTTTTATTTGCTTTAATTCTTTCACCAAGATTCTCACCAAACAAGGAACGGTCCCTTTTGACTCCCTGCACCATATTTGTAAATTTTTTATCTAGGCTATACATGATCAATTTCCTTCTGCTTAAGGTATTTTGGCAGTGCAAGTCTAAAAGTAACTGACCAATTTCTGAAAGTTTCTTTATGATATCGGTTTTGTTGACTTCACCTTCGATGAGGGTAGACATGAGGTTTGTGACTGCAGCAATACCTTTTCCCAAATGGTTCTGGGCCTTTTCAAGGCGTCTGTCCCTATTTTTCGTTGACTCAGATACAACTGCCGAGATTTCTGGATTGAGCTCAGGAGCTTTGAGTAATTTCATGTTTTCCATAAACTTTTGAACTGATTCCTTACTCAATCCTTCAATTACTATTCTACCCCAACGTTCAGATATCTCATTTCGTATTTTAGGGGCGTAAATCTCAATTTTATCTTTAGGTTCTCCTAGAGCTTCCAATATATCGACCGATAATGCAGGAACCTCTGGTGGTAATTCACCTGCTTCGTTGGTCTGTATGTCCAATCCAGTAACCATATTATTTGGTTCTATACTTGATGTAATTCCAACAATTGGTTCAAAGGGTGCATTGTCATCTATTGCCTGAGGTATTGATATAATTGAATGGGATCTGGGGCCCGAAGAATGTGAATTGTCAGATTCATAATCTGTAAGGATAAAGGATTATGGTAACCCAAATATCAGTAAGATATTTATTGATGAGTAATATAAACAGTATTCGGTCATAATCACATTACAAGTCCATAAATATGTATTTAATTTTGAGTAAAAGACCACAATCGCATCGTGGTACCTCATAATGACTCCTTATAAACTTATAGGTTGGCAACAACAAGTAGAATATTGGTTGTAATCGCATCACAACTCTGAGGGTACATCAATAAATAATTGACCAAAATCGCGTCGTGGTTCTATTCTGTTTAAATGTGTATGTTCATCGCCGAAATAGAACGGGATAGTTTTATTGTTGAAAACTTTTTGAAGGAATCAAATAGCGTTCGATCATTAGTTTTCAGTAGGTAGGTGAAAAGGAACACTAACTTACAATATTTTTTGGTTTTAACGCAACTAATTAGATTCTTTATCTACATAATTGGATTTTAAGACACTACAATATTGTATTGTAGGTACTCACCATCAAAACTGCTATCATTTTGCATTAACCGACGCTCCAGGCGTCGTATCTTCTTTCGTATTTTATCCGGATCTTTCGACTTATGTTTTCTTTTACCCATGTTAAAACGACACTCACTATTACTATACTATGACAAAATGATAGTAAGCACACTATAATTCTATAAATTTTACAGTTATTGTTCAAAGTTGAATTAGAAACGCGTTGATGCCCGAACACTAGGAACGAATGACAACTTTGACATTAGAGGCGCCGTGCGCGCGCACTCCTTAGGGGGACTTGGCCTTTTGGCTTCCTTTATTTTTATTTAGTTTTTATGCTCTAAAAAGTGTTCGATGCCCAGTACATTTAGGAGTGGACTACTTGGTGAATATGAAAATCTCGAGGATGCAGCGACGAAGTATAATTTGGAATGATGTCACACTTGGGCCCGGCCACGAAGCCTTTTGAGATATGTTCTATTGATACAATTGGAGGTTTTGGAGGTTCCCGGTCCACAAAGAAGTACTTGCACCTGCTATCAGATCATTTCAGAGGTACGCATTCATTTTGACATCTAAAACACAAAATGCAAATGATTTTATAAAATTAGTAAAGAACACTGCAGAAACTGATAATATTGGCATGATTCTCTCGGATCAATACCCTGGTATTCATTCTAAGGAATTCAAACAATATTTAGGAGTATTTTGTCGGTGATCGCTTGCGATGAAGGTACCTACTATAAAACTTTCGTGTACCTTCTAACTTCTGCGAAAATAATATGTAAATTGTATCTATAGGTATATTTTTGCACAAATGTACTTATTGGTGTATCCTCACATTTTCTCGGAAAGTTTGATTGATAACCTACCCACTTATTCACCCTTTTCGAATGGTTTAAATGAGCGATTAAATCAAACACTGGTAAATAAAATTAGATGCAAAATTAACGAAAAAGATACCAAAGTAGCATGGACAACCATAGCACAAAATTGTGTAAAAAAATATAATGAAACGGAGCATACTGTCACTGGATACGCTCCTACGTATCTACTACATGGCACCGATGTTACGATTTTGCCAAATGAGCTAAAACCAAAGAAGACAGAGACCGATTGGATTCAAGATAGAAAAAAAGCTCTAGCAAATACACTTCAGTCTCACAATTACAACAAGAAACTTTATGATAAAAACCGTAAAGAGTTCGACTTCAAAGTGGGTGATATGGTGTTTGTAGACAATGGCAACAAGCTGAATAGGAAAAAGCTGGACGAATTAAGAATCGGACCATACAAAATCGTGGAAAAATTGTCAAACACCATGTACAGGATCAACACTGGCCATAAGAAACCAGAGTCAAACTTTTTCCACATCTCGAAATTAGCTCCAACATTTGACGATGAGGACTAAGAAGTATAGAAAAGTACAATATGTTTTTTACCTAATAGACTTTTATAAATATTTTGTTAGTTCTGTCTTTCCCAGGGGGGGTGATGTAAAGAAAATATACTTTCCTTATTTAGAATTAAGGCCGCGCTACTACCGCCATTACGGTAGCAGACGCAATGTCGCCCGCTTTTATTGTATCTGTGGTAGTGTCAGAACAATTGTGAAAACTATTAACGCTAAGTACTAGTTTGATAGGTGTTGCGACCTTTTTATATATATTTATGGTTTTTTACTCTTTATACATTTTGTTTTAGATTGTGTCAAAAATAAAAGTCAGTTGTGTCAGCGACTCGTAATTTGATGTTGCGACCTTTTTATATATATTTATGGTTTTTTACTCTTTATACATTTTGTTTTAGATTGTGTCAAAAATAAAAATCAGTTGTGTCAGCGACTCGTAATTTTATTAGCTATAAAAATACAGTCCACATTTTGCCTACATTTTATGGTCCTATCTCGCCGTAACATGAACACGAGATCTAAAACGAAGCAGCTGGCACAGCTCCGGGCTACTGGCGAAATGCATTCGGAGTCGGATGCGCCCGTCGCGGGTGGGCTCGGTCGGTCCCCTGAATTGGACCCCTTTTCGACCGAAGCCACGAATACACCCGCGGCCGTCGAACCGGTCTCCGTAACATCTCGCCAGAATCCCACTATTAGCACTGAACCTGCTAAATCAAATTCTAGATCTGTTGTATCAGGTTCCTCACGGTCATCAGCTACTATCAAGGCACGTAAGTTAACCGCTGAGGCACTTTTGGCTAGAAGATCGCTGGAAAGGGAACAACAACTGTTGCTACGTGAGCAGCAACTCGCCGAACAGCGGCTTGCTCGCGACCGCAAGCTCCTCACGCAGGTAACACGAGTGGAAGAACTCGAGTTGTTAGCGAACCTGGCATCGCAGGAGGCTGATGAAAAGTCAATTCGTTCGGTGAGTCAATCCCGTACTCAATCTTGGGTTCACGACAGTCGTCAATTCCCACAGAAAAACCCACCGAGAAAAGACATGTTGACATCCCATGATCACCCTAATTTGACTGAAGAAACTCATTTCATGGAACCGAATCATGATCTTCATGCAACAACTAGGGCCACTGAAACGTCATACCAAAAATTGACGAGACCTGAAGTTGTTATGAATCCTACAAACATTAATTCACACAGATTTTCTCATAAATATATAGAATTAATGCCGTTTAACGGTAAGGCTACTGAGTGGTTAATGTTTAAACGCACTTATCACGACACTCAACATTTATTTACGCCTACAGAGAATCTCGCTCGCTTACGCTGCGCGCTACGTGGGCGCGCCCTCGAGAGCGTGTCTGCCTTGCTATACACTGCCGAACGCCCTGAAGCAGTGGTGGACATGCTGGAGCAGACGTTCGCGCTTCCCGAGACTATTGTGTTACATGAGATTTCTCTCGTCCGGAATTTACCTAAGATAAGCCACGACCAAAAAGAGCTTAATACTTTTGCATGTAGGTTGCGCAACTGCATAGCCGTTATTAATAGTTTGAACCAAAAAGAATATTTGTATTCTATTGAAATATTCCATACTGTACTTAGCAAATTAACTCCAATATTGTACAGTCAGTGGAAAGATTTTGCTTACCGCAGCGACCGATCTGTACCAAAACTACAAGTGTTGTCTACATTTCTTGATATTGAGGCCGATAAACAGAATAGGTTCGGTTTAGTTCTGGATTACGCTAAACGTCCTAATGGTCATCATGGCGGCAGTGATTTAGTTCGACGTGAAAGCATGCACGTCACGTCAACTCGTAGCACTAGTACAGGGATTTGCCGATACTGTAAGAATAAGCACGAATTAAGTGAATGTAGGGATTTCAAGGCTCTCCCTATAGATGATAAATGGCGTTGGCTGAGAGATGTTAGGATTTGTTACAAGTGTCTTAAATCCAAGGCTCATCGGTGGAAGACGTGCAGGATTACTCGATGTGGCGTTGACGGCTGCGAACGCTTTCATAATCCGCTTCTGCATTCAACGTCGCCTATACATGCGACCCACACTGTCAATGAGGCCCCTACTAGTTCAAATTGCATTTCACTGGATGCTGATGATACGTCTCGAATCGTAACCGTTTCCAACACTACTGATTCTGTTGTATTGGGTAAAAATATATCACAATGCCGTGTCTTTCTCAAAATCGTGCCCGTAGAAGTAACCGGCCCTTGTGGAACATATGACACGTACGCATTACTTGATGACGGATCCACGGCAACCTTGATTGACTCAGAGGTGGCACGTCGTATTGGTGCGACGGGACCCGTGGAATCAATCAAGGTTGACGGTATTGCTGGAATGTCAACGCACAAACCTATCCAACATGTTAGCTTTTCTATCAAAGGTAAAAATTGTACTGATGTATTTTCCATCACTAACGCTAAAGCTATGAACACACTATCCTTGTTCACGCAAACTATTACCCGACACGATTTACATGAATGTCCTCATTTAACAGCCTTAATCGATCAGCTCACACTCGTTGATGCGACGCCCAAAATTCTTCTTGGTGCTGAACATTGGTATTTGACAGTTAGTCGTGATGTGAGAGAGGGTTCTAAAAATCAACCTGTAGCAACCCGCACAGCTTTGGGATGGGTATTGCATGGGAAATGTAGTAGTTGGACCAAACCTGTCCATTTCGTGAACCACGTTTCTCTCGATGACAACTACAGTTCCAAATTAGATAATCTTATCAAAGACTACTTTCGTCTTGATGCCATAGGAATCTCAAACTTAGAAACTTCGTGTTCCAAGAAGGATAAGTATGCTCTAGAAATATTAGAATCTACAGCCAAGCGTTTGCCATCTGGTAGATTCGAGGTTGGTCTATTGTGGCGTAACGATATTCCAGATGTACCTGACAGTTACCCTCACGCGCTATCAAGATTTTTAGGCTTAGAAAAACGTATGGCGAGTGACGCCGATTTAAAAAAGGGTTACTGCGCTTTCATTAATAATATGTTTGAAAAAGGATATGCTGAAGAGTGCCCCAAGGACACGTACCACAACGCGATTAATTCGTCAAATAATATCGACAAAGTTCTTTGGTATCTACCACATTTTCCGGTCGTACATCCTCAGAAAAAGAAATTACGAGTTGTCCATGATGCAGCTGCAAGGACCTCCGGGGTTAGTCTCAATTCCCTTCTTTTTCCGGGACCTGACTTGCTACAATCCCTTCTTCATATTTTGTTTCGATTTCGCAAAGGTCGCGTTGCCTTGACTGCTGACATAAAGGAGATGTTTCCTCAGATCAAAATGAGAGAACATGACCGAGATGCCTTACGTTTTCTTTGGAGAGAGGATCGTAGTAGCGAATTGAAAGAGTTTAGAATGACCTCTGTAATTTTTGGTGCTGTATGTAGCCCGTGCACGGCTCTTTATATTAAAAATCGAAACGCACAAGAACTACAGACGTTGTACCCTGCAGCAGCAAAAGCTATCATTAATGATCATTACATGGACGATTTTTTAGGCAGTATGGATGACGCACAGGAGGCTTCGCAGCTTGCAGCTGACATTATCACAGTTCACAAGTCAGCAGGAATGGAGATGCGTGGTTGGGTTTCAAACGAGCCCGCCGCACTCACTGGGGTTCCTGAAGACCTGCGTGCTGTAACTCCCAAAAATATTCACGTAGGGCCCGAGGACGTCGTTCGAACGTTAGGTCTTATTTGGCATCCTCAGAGCGACACCTTCAGTTTTCGGAACGGGTCCCAAATCGAAAGCAATGATAAATTAACTAAGCGTAAAGTTCTATCTTATTTAATGTGTCTTTATGACCCCCTTGGTCTCTTAACTCCTTTTGTAATACAAGGACGTATATTATTTCAACAAACATGGAGAACAGGGATTGACTGGGATACCGAGTTGCAATCAGACATTATCCAGAAATGGCTATTTTGGTCACGGCAGCTAGCCAATATTTCAAAAATCAAAATTCCTAGATGGTATAGATGTGGTTTTATAGATAAAACAATTGGTGACAGACAGCTCCATGTACTTGCTGATGCAAGTGAGCAAGCGTATTCCTGTGTCGCATACTGTCGATTCACCTTTTTAGACGGTTCAGTGAAGCTGTCACTCATTGGTGGAAAGGCACGCTTAGCCCCTCTAAAGCCCACATCTATACCACGTTTAGAGCTGCAAGCAGCTCTGATTGCTGCTCGTTTTGCTAATACAGTCATTACCGGTCACGACGTTCAAGTTGACCATACGTACTTTTGGTCGGATTCAACCACTGTTTTGAGTTGGATCCGAAGCGATGCTCGAAATTTTAAGCCATTTGTAGCCAACCGTGTAGGTGAGATTACTGAGTCAACTAATGTAAATAGTTGGAGATATGTGCCCGGTAGTTTGAACGTAGAACAGGCCCGCTAGAAAGTTAGCTGTACTGGAAGGGCCCCAGTAGCTGTGCAGCATCGCTACACGGGGGGGATGATGTTGCGACCTTTTTATATATATTTATGGTTTTTTACTCTTTATACATTTTGTTTTAGATTGTGTCAAAAATTAAACACAGTTGTGTCAGCGACTCGTAATTTTATTAACTATTAAAAAATACAGTCCACATTTTGCCTACAATAGGAATTGATACTGTAATTAAAAGCATTAAATGTCGTTTCTTTTATTACAGGTAAGGTTTATAAAGTTAATTATTTAATTTAATATTTTGTAATTTGTGTTGAACAAACATGTAAATAACAAATATAAAAACTTTTATTACAGAGAAACTCAATTGTGTTTTGATTGACGGTATCATCTCACCTAACTACCGAACAAATACCATTATATAAATATAAGTCCCATCACATATAATTATTGAATTTTCATTATTTTCGTTATAAATTGCATTTGGGATCATTAAGTTGTGTTGCAACAATTGTTCTCGGGATATGTGTTGAATTCCCAGATTTCTAGGTACAAAATCCTGCACCAATATTTCCCTAACCTTATGCATCAATCTTTCTAATGTGCGTCTTGGGACCATTCATAACTGAGATATACGATCATCTGAGTCACCACTTCTCATTTTCATTAGAAGTGCACCTAAACCTAAAATGCCTCGGTGTGTTTCAATAACACGCGGCAATCCATATAATAACAGTTCAAATTGCTGTTTTTGCATTCCTAGCCAATAATGAAATAAATATTCATCGATTCTTTCAACACTTTCCATAGTCGAGAAATCCAGAAATGTATTAAAAGCATTCACATAAGAAAATGCATGTACTACTTGTTCAGCCGTAAATGTTCTAAAACTATTTTGGGAATTGAACAACATATCCCAATCATTACTAAATGCATGTTCTTCACAAATACAAGCATCACATATATAATCTTCTTCAGTGATCTAAAATAAGAATTACGAGTTGTATTATGATGTATGGTTGTGTATGATGGTTTGTGTTCTAAAATAAGATTAGGTAAGGTTCATATACCTTACGTACTATTCTTGAAGAATTCCACTTGCTGATCATAGAAATTACTCTCGTATCAAGCTCAAAAACGAGATGGCGGCGAAGTGTGTCAATGCGTATATTGCAATTAACACAAAGCATTCGCAGGGCTCCTTGTGGCGTCTGCATTATGATATCCAAAAATCCAAAAGGCAAAATCGGTGTCCAGAAATCAAGAGCACAGTAGAATCATCCATATCAATCTCCAACGTAATCTATCGAATTCGCTTGGGCTAAAATTCCAGAGTACTCGTATATGTCTTTCATGCCTGAAAAGGGAACTGTATATTCAATGCGGTGGACCTTCTTGAGTTGGCATTTCCCATTCAATAGAGTCTAGTTTCTGCTTTAGCCATTCAGATTCACTTATTTCCGAAGATGTGGTACCAGATGTACTTGGAGCGTTATAAGGAGCTGATGAACTTGGTCTACTGTTGTTATCCAATTGTATATTTCTATTCGTCCTCCGTGCAGAAGTGCGCCTCTGTATCTCTGGTAATAGAGGCATCTCACTCTCGGAAAAAGTTGAGACTTGTCTAGAAGTAAGAAGTGGATTCCAATTGGAAATCTCATCAGGACTGTCACTTTCGGAACTATCCATCCCATTGCCATCTTCATTATCCGAATGATAGTCTGGATCATACTGGGAATCGTCACTCTCGATGTCCATGTTTTATAGTTAAGTTGCTCTGTATTTATTTTTATTAAATATTCTGTAACATATCAAAATGGAATTTAGGAAAAACAATTACAATGTTTTTGTTATTGTTTTTCCTAAATCCTCCGTGGATTTCGTGAGAAATGTAGCTGAAACAAAAAGAAAACACCACTTAAAGAAAATCAGAGACCTACTACAGTGCCTCCGATCATGGTCGATGGAACGGCCTTGAAGATTGTAAAGAACTGTAAGTATCTGGGTCATCTAGTCACGGAGGACTTAAAAGATGACCTAGATATAGAAAGAGAACGCAGGGCGTTGGCAGGAAGGCTGAGGCTACAGTAGGCAGCGATTTGCGATGCGACTGGAAGAGCGAAACGAGAAAAACATGGTATGGCTACATTACAAGCGAAATTCCGGCGTATATTCGGCGATGACATGGCTACAGTACACATGCTCAACAACGAATTAGCAAGAGCGATTCATGCGGCTACACTATAAAAAGAGAAAAACAGCGATTTCGCTGAGAATTCGCTAGTTCATCGCATTTTAATGATCTTAAAACATTCGCGGCGACTCCGTGTCAAGATGGCTACATAGAGGGAGCACACACAGGCGACACATGCAACGCGCGCGGGGCGCGAGGGGAGGTTGTTTAGTTCGCGGCATTCACACAGTCGAAAGGTTGCTGTAGCTTTGTGTAAACGTAACGTGTATTATTTTCAATGGCTTTGTGAAAACCAAACCTTGTATTTTTACTTGAAAGCTCTTACCTCAAGTACGAACTATTTTTGAAAAAGAGATTGTGTTGGATTCACGAAATAAATAAAGAGCGCAGTAAATATGGAGAATTTCATCATTTGTATGAAAAACTACGTCAGTTTCCAGAAAGATTCTTTGAATATACAAGAATGAAAGTTGAGACGTTTGATTATATTTTGGCAAAGATTAGAATCCATATCACAAAGAGTGATACGAGTTTTCGGAAATGTATTTTACCAGAGGAGAAATTGTTTGTGACAATCAGGTAAGCAATAAAATATTAATTATTAGGTAATAAGTTTTTATTTCAATTAAATCAATCAAACAAATTCTACTATAAGTTTTTATTACGTGGTGAACATGAACAAAAAATGTAAGTAATAATTGTAATAATAATTGTTTAGGCACACCACACACCAAATACACATGTGTGCGGCATAATAATAAAATTTAATAAAATGTGGATAAGTGTAACTGATACATTTGTGTATTTGATGTGTTGTTTACTAAATAAACGTGAAAATACGATAAATCTATTGTATGATTTGTAGCTTTGGTTTGTGGTGCGCCCTAGATGATTATTATAATTTACAATTGTTGTGTACTGTAACCTGAATATGGATATGAATATGAAGAGTCGGGTACAGCGGACTCATCCATGATGGCTTGGATAACTTTTTGACGAACTCTGTTATTTTGCATGCCTGTGAAACTTTTTATTTGCGGCAAAATACTTTGAAAAAAGTGATAATCTTCCATATCATAAGTGGCACTTTCCTGTGTATATCTTTGTTTAAATTTTGCTCCAAAATAAATTTTTAGTTTCTTATTTTCAAGTCCAGGAAATCTTGTCTTATGTCCTTTACGTTTAGATGAAGTTGTGGATGATGAATCCATAGATATATCCGATTCCTGACCGGTGTGTGTGGTACCTGTATTGGTTTCTTCGTCTTCATCTTGCAAATTTCCGGTATTCCGTTCAGGAATCACTTCATCTTTTAGAAAGTTCAGTATTTCATAATACGGCCAAGTTGACGTGGCTGGATCATCATCAGCTCCAGCTTCTGATCGTGGATTTGGAATTTTACGCAATTCTCTTCTATATGTGTCCTTTAAGTTCTTCCATTTCTTTTTTAACTCGATATCTGAAAATTAATTACAGATTTTTATCAACGGGGCTGTCATTTCGAGCTTTGGCGCAGTCGTTTCGCCTAGGAAGATTAACGGTATCAACTGTTGTCTATGAAACCTGCAAGGCAATTTGGTATCAACTATCACCAATACATATGCCAAAACCAACAGAAGAAATTTTGCGAAGTTCAATGAATGATTATTACAAAATGTGGCAATTTCCTAATTGTGTGGGTGCAATTGATGGGAAACACTGTCGCATTAGACAACCTCCCCAAACAGGATCTGCTTTCCATAACTACAAACATTATTTTTCAATTGTGTTACAAGCTGTGGCAGATGCAAATAGAAGATTTTTAACAATAGAAGTGGGGGCCTGGGATCCCAAAGTGATGGCGGAACTTTTCACTTTTCTAATTTGAATAAACTGCTGAGTGAAGGTAGATTTAATATGCCACAAAACCAACGTCTGCCCTCCTCTAATACTATTTGTCCCACCTTCCTAATAGGGGATGAAGCATACCCTCTAAAACTGTACTTGATGAGGCCGTATCCACAAAGTGTCTTGGACGATCAGAAATATCACTTTAACAAATGTTTATCTAGAGCTCGAAAAACAATTGAATGTGCTTTTGGCATAACTTATAAGAAATGGCAAATATTAAATAAGCCTATTGAAACGAAAAAAGGACATGCAGAAATTATTATAAAGACGTGCTGTTTATTGCATAATATTATTATTGATAAAGAAAAACCATCTGATTGGGATTATACCATCAATCTATCTTCATCTGGAAGGGTCAGGAGGTCGGGCCGTATCAACAATCGAAGTACAAATAACGCCGTAGTGTTAAGAAACAAAATAAACCAATATTTATGGGACAAGCAATTACTGGGACACTTGTTATTGTTTAAATCTTGTTTTAACTCCGCCCCTAAGACTTTGACACTGACCCTTGTTTTAAAAAAACAATAAAATAGTTACCTGTACATTCTGGGAATTTCTCCTTTATTTCTGCCCGCGAACGTTTAATAACTACTTTATTTTTGTGTGCTCCATGTTTAGCCATCCATATTGCAGGACGTGCTTGAATTTCGGATACAAACAACTCAACGTCCATCGTAGATTCATAGACAAACCTCTTTAGATGAGCGATCAAAACAAACTCGTTTGAACGTGTCGCACTGTCAAGAGCGAGCGCCGAGTGCACTAGTATTGCCCCCGTCTCCCGCACCTCGTCCGGTGTCCGTAGCGTGATTATGTAGCCACTTGACAGCGGACCCACTAATACAGTAACTTTGAACTTCTCGAAAAATTAATCGCTCATTCATTTAAATTCGCTCAAATAATGTAGCCATTTAATATAACTGACGAGCATTTGTTTTTTACGCTCTGAAGTACAGTTGTAATGTAGCCGCTATCATAACAATGACTCATTTGAATCGGTCGTTTTCTTAGAATGCGATCAAATCATCCATCGCGGTTTACTATACGCATAATATAGCCACACGCATATTTAGTAGCACTATTGAACTAGTCGTGCAAGTGAGAAATTTTCTAATAAATTCGCTTCAATTTCGCTCATATGTTGTTCCTATCGCATAAATAAATCAAAGATCGCTAGTAATATTTGATGTACGGTGTAGCCATATACGTGAGCATTAATTTACTTGTTTTAATCGCCCATGTGTCGCAGGTCGCGTCGCGGCCTAATGTAGCCTCAGCCTAAGGAGCAATATGCTGGCCCGTAGGTGCGCTCGATGCACTAAGGAAGTTAAGGTTACACTTTTTCGGGCATATTGCCAATCTTTTTACTCGAGCGGCCTGTGGGTTCGGTATACGCAACGAGCCTACAACGTCCTGCGAATCCAGTATAATAATGCTTTCAGAATGCTTTTGGGGTTGCCGCGCCATTGTAGTGCGTCACAAATGTTCGCAAATGCTCTCGTTGACGGGTTTCACGCTATAATGCGTAAGAAGGTGTCGTCATTATTTCAAAGACTGCGCGGTAGCACCAACAGCATTTTGCAAATGATTGCATCCCGCCGTGACTGTCCCATACAGGCACACTGGGTGGGAATAGTTACGGGAAGATCGTAAGTTGTAATAAATACGTTATTATATTATGTACCTACTAACATAGATCTTAAGAACATTGTTACTAACTCTTTTATGGATTATGTCCGAAATAAATTGATTATAATAATAATAAATCAAACACACAGTGATAAAGAAGCTTCCAACAAATGGCTGGAATTATGTGGATTATTTCCAGAAACAGAAGGATTTATGCTGGCCATTCAAGACCAAATCATAAACACCAAAAATTATAGAAAATATATAATTAAAGATAACAAAGTAAGAAGCGATTTATGCAGAAAATGCCACAGCAAACCCGAAACTATACAACACATCACAGGAGCTTGTAGCACACTCACCCAAAACGATTACACTCATAGACACAATCAACTTGTTAATATTATACACCAAAAACTCGCAACAAAACACAATTTAATGCAGGATCCATACACACCATACTACAAATACTCACCTAGGGCTGTATTAGAAAACCAAGCTTACAAATTATATTATGACCGCACTATAATTACACATCATACAATATATAACAACAGACCCGATATAACACTTGTTGAGAAAGAAAACAAATACACATACTTAATAGATATAGCAGTCCCAAACACCAATAATATACAGAAAACTATCACCGAAAAAATCAGAAAATACACAGAACTACAAGAAGAAATTACCAGGGTCTGGAAAATGAACAGAGTAACCATAGTCCCAATAGTGGTATCAACAACTGGTATTATCCCGAAACAACTATTTATCAGTTTAAATACAATCAATCTCTCCAAATATACATATCTTACACTACAGAAAGCAGCTATATTAAACACATGTCGCATAGTACGAAAATTCCTACAATTAGATTTAGACAATAATTTCAATGCAGTACAAAACTCTAATCTATCTACTCAATCTTAAAATCTCACCTTGGTTTCACACCCGTGAGATTTTAATAAAATACCAGGTTCTAGGAACCTGAGAAAACTAATTTAAAAAACAAAATAATAATAATAAAAGCTTAAATTTTATATGTATCATAAATGATACACATGGCCCTGGAGATATGAGAACACACAAAACTATTTGGTAGGCCAGTGTCATCATTTATGATACACACTGAAAAACCTGAAAAAAGAAGGGGAATGGAAGATGAAAGCCGAAGCTTACACATGAATACAATAAATAAAACACTATAAACAAAAAAAAATACAAACAAAAGTGTGATTTTGGAAATCATGCTTGGCGCCGAAGGCGTTAACAATTAATTGAAAAAAATAAAAAGGGTTAAAAAACTTAGTTTCAAAAAAAATTACAAGGAAAAGACTTCGTCTAAGACAAGTTTAGCTTAATAAGTTCTAAATGGTCTAAGATATCACCCCCTTCAGGCTTTGCACCCGTCTACCAAACACCCTGTATATTGTATTATAGAGTAGGGTAATATAATAGAATAATATAATGTTTATGTATGGCGAATGGCCGTTGCACCGAAACAACTTATCAGTAACTTAACTCAAAGTAATGCAGTACTACGAGTATTTCCAAAATTATGTGACAGTAGTTGTAGACGCGCCTTCGTTCACCAGAGACGTTGCTGTACGTGACGCGATATAAAGCTCACATGTTAATGCTGTGCTGTGAGTTGAGATGGTGTTGAGTCATTAAGGTGTGCAATGTGACAAATAAATTTAATGCTCCATCTCTGCAGCCTCCCGTTCGTTAATCGGTTGAAAGGCGGACAACATGTTTTCATGATAAATGGTGCCTGGCTAAATGTAAAAACGGACATTTAATCAACTGTTTCTGTAAAAGTTTATGGCAACGTTGTTTTGAAGTAAGAACAAAAGAGACAAAAAATTACGTCAGGTCTCGGCGTTGGTACTGGTGGCAATTCTTGCGAACTCGATCCTATAAAGCAGCCACGCTTTTTAACTGATAAATATTATATGACTGCTTTCACCCGCGGCTTCGCCCGCGTAGAGATCGGAAATTTAGTATCCACAAGAACGAACTACCGGGATAAAACGTTTCCTATATGTTAATCCAGATTATAAACTATGTGTGTGCCAAATTTCATACAAATCCGTTCAGCCGTTTTTGCGTGATTGAGTAACAAACATCCAAACTTTCACATTTTTAATACTAGTGGGATATACAAAGTTGATACGACAGAGGGGCTTTCCTTTAAACTGCCTATACTAGGTACCATTTTCAAGCTCTGTACCAAAAATCAATTAAATAGGAGCAGTAGTTTAGTCGCAAATGATTTTTTAAGTTTTTGCCACGTTTGAACACTATGTAGCTTTCTTAACAGCTGATTAGCTATACGCATAGGTCATGCACCTTAACAACGATAAATCTGAATATAACCTACGATGCGTTGTTGCCGCTGTGACGCAAGTCCAACCAAATATTTTCGCTAAAAAGATGACAATGCATACAAGGAAGCAATAAATACACACACACACACGCACGCACGCACTTTCATTACGAGAATGACCATCATAGCAAAATATCCCGCGTGTAAAAGAAATAGAAATAGGTCAGTGTGTTGCTATTGCATCTTAACGATCGCAACCCCTCCCGGGTTGCGATCGGTAAGTGGGGCTTCTAATAAACTGGTTTTTTCAGTGCGCCGACGTTATCCTTTCGGAACGTACTTATGTAACGTAAATGGAAGCACCTGCGCCGCTTTCGTTTTGTCGAACTCGCGCGCTGACAATTGTTATTAATTTTGTTTTGTTGTGATAGGACACTAAATAAGTTTAAGACTTTTTATTGTGACAGGACACGTAACTTGGGATTATTATCAATTCGTTTTAGTGTTTTTTTTTTTGTGATTGACTGTTTTTATTGTGATACGACACGTAATTAAACTTAGGTTTTGAGTGTGTGTGTAAAGTGTTCAACAATGCCTCGTGTAACTTACACGGCATTAGAATACACGGACATGATTTTAATTTACGGCGAATGCCGTGGAAACGCAACTTTAGCTCTGCGAACATACAGAGAGAGGTATGGTGACAGCCGCAATTGCCCTAGAAACGCCCGCACCATACAATTGGCAGTACAAAGATTACGGGACAATAAAAGTATAGTGCCGCAACAGGAGGGAGTGCCACCGCGGCAAATTCCCGCTGCTTGGGAAGAACGAATTTTAGACCATTTTTCCCGCAACCCAACAACGAGTCTCCACAGAGCCGCCCGGCAATTTAGGGTTTGCCATAGAACCATCCACAAGGTTCTAAAACGTAACAAACGCAAACCTTATAAATATCGGAAGGTGCAAGCTTTGTTATCGAGAGACTTGCCAGTCAGGAACAATTACTGCCAATGGCTATTAAATAAAACAACCGAAGACCGTGATTTCCTAACAAATGTAATATGGACCGATGAGAGTACTTTTACTCGGAACGGCATCTGGAATCGGCAAAACCTCCGGTACTGGAGTTTGGAAAATCCACACGTGTTTCGAGAAACTGAACACCAGTACAGATTTTCTCTCAATGTGTGGGCTGGTATCCATAATAATAATATTATCGGCCCAGTTTTTATTGACGGCACCCTTACAGCGGCGAAATTTTTAGAATTGTTAAGTGGTCCTGTGGCCCAGTACACTGGCCGACTGCCTTTATCCGTTCATCGCAAGTTGTGGTACCAGCTGGACGGGGTGCCTCCACATTCTGTGATAGCTTCCAGGGAGCGGCTCACAGAAATGTTTGGGCAGCAATGGATCGGTCGATTCGGACCTGTTCGGTGGCCACCACGATCTCCAAACCTCACTCCCATGGATTTCTTTTTGTGGGGGTACATTAAGGGTGAAGTGTATGCCTCAGAGGTAAATACAATTGATGAACTAAAAAATAGGATTATTTTAGCATTTAACAAATTAAAGTGCTTAGCGACGGACAGTGATTTAATTAGAAAAATAAATAACAATATTCTCCGTCGGTATAATTTGTGCATGCATATGAATGGAGGATTTAAAAATTTTGTGTTTTTGTTGTGCGCGTACTTCAAAACCATACCTAACATAAACATACTACCGCGAGTGGCGCGGCCGCCCCCTTTGACGTAAGCCGCCGCACGAGATAACACACGCCGCGCTACGGCGCGCGGCGGCGGCGGCGCGCGCGCGACGTTGCCGCTTTGTTACCTAAGGTCAGTTAAATTTATTTACAAAGGATGGTTGCGTTTTACTCTGATTTGTAAGCTAATTAGTTTGTTTAAAAAAAAAAAAAACTTATTTTTGGAGCTTTTTATTTTGATACCGTATCGAATTAATACTAAACACCTATAGTATATGTAGTGTAATTTAATGCCCCTCTGTCATATCAACTCTGTATATTGTAATAAAGAGTAGGATAATATACCTAATTATTATGTATGGCGAATGGCCGTTACATTGAAACGACTTATCACTAACTTTACTCAAAGTAATGTAGTACGAGTATTTCCAAAATTATGTGACAGTAGTTGTAGACGCGCCTTCGTTCACCAGAGATGTTGCTGTACGTGACGCGATATAAAGCTCACATGTTAATGCTGTGCTTTGAGTTGAGATGGTCTTGAGTCATTAAGGTGTGCAATGTGATAAATGAGATTCAATGCTCCATCTCTGCAGCCTCCCGGTCGTTAATTGGTTTAAAGACGGACAACATATTCTCATGATAAACGGTGCCTGGCTGAAAGTAAAAACGGACATTTAATCAACTGTTTCTGTAAAAGTTTATAGCAACATTGTTTTGAAGTAAGAACAAAAAAGACAAAAAAAATACGTCTGGTCTCGGCGTTGGTATTGGTGGCAATTCTTGCGAACTCGATCCTATACGGCAGCCACGCTTTTTAACTGATCAATAAAATATGACTGCTTTCGCCCGCGGCTTTGCCCGCGTGGAGGTCGGAAATGTATTATCCCACGAGAACGAACTACCGGGATAAAAAGTATCCTATATGTTAATCCAGATTATAAACTATCTGTGTGCCAAATTTCATCCAAATCCGTTCAGCCGGTTTTACGTGATTGAGTAACAAACATAAAAACTTTCACATTTATAATATTAGTAGGATAATTATATAGTAGGATAATATAATATTTATGTATGGCGAATGGCCGTAGCACTGAAACAACTTATCACTAACTTTACTCAAAGTAATGTAGTGATATTTCCAAAATTATGTGACAGTAGTTGTAGACATTTAATCAACTGTTTCTGTAAAATTTTATAGCAACATTGTTTTGAAGTAAGAACAAAAAGACAAAAAAAATACGTCAGGTCACGGCGTTGGTACTGGTGGCAATTCTTGCGAACTCGATCCTATACGGCAGCCACGCTTTTTAACTGATCAATAAAATATGACTGCTTTCGCCCGCGGCTTTGCCCGCGTGGAGGTCGGAAATGTATTATCCCACGAGAACGAACTACCGGGATAAAAAGTATCCTATATGTTAATCCAGATTATAAACTATCTGTGTGCCAAATTTCATCCAAATCCGTTCAGCCGGTTTTACGTGATTGAGTAACAAACATAAAAACTTTCACATTTATAATATTAGTAGGATAATATAATATTTATGTATGGCGAATGGCCGTAGCACTGAAACAACTTATCACTAACTTTACTCAAAGTAATGTAGTGATATTTCCAAAATTATGTGACAGTAGTTGTAGACATTTAATCAACTGTTTCTGTAAAATTTTATAGCAACATTGTTTTGAAGTAAGAACAAAAAAGACAAAAAAAATACGTCAGGTCTCGGCGTTGGTATCGGTGGCAATTCTTGCGAACTCGATCTTATACAGCAGCGACGCTTTTTAACTGATAAATATAATATGACTGCTTTCGCCCGCGGCTTCGTCCGCGTGGAGGTCGGAAATTTATAAACCCACAAGAAAGAACTACCGGGATAAAACGTATCCTATATGTTAATTCAGACTATAAACTATCTGTATGTTAAATTTCATCCAAATCCGTTCAGCCGTTTTTGCGTGATTGAGTAACAAACATACAAACTTACACATTTTTAATATTAGTGACATATATATATATTGTATTATAGAGTAGGATAATATAATAATATAATGTTTATGTATGGCGAATGGCCGTTACACTGAAACAACTTAACACTAACTTTACTCAAAGTAATGTAGTAATATTTCCAAAATTATGTGACAGTAGTTTCAGTGATTCTTTTTTATTTTTATTTAGTTGTCGATGCGCCGTCGTTCACCAGAGATGTTGCTGTACGTGACGCGATATAAAACTCACATCCCAATGCTTTGCTATGAGTTGAGATGGTGTTGAGTCATTAAGGTGTGAAATGTGACAAATGAAATTTAATGCTCCATCTCTGCAGCCTCCCGGTCGTTAATCGGTTGAAAGACGGACAACATGTTCTCATGATAAATGGTGCTTGGCTAAATGTAAAAACGGACATTTAATCAACTGTTTCTGTAAAAGTTTATGGCAACATTGTTTTGAAGTAAGAACATAAAAGACAAAAAAATTACGTCAGGTCTCGGCGTTGGTACTGGTGGCAATTCTTGCGAACTCGATCCTATAAAGCAGCCACGCTTTTTAACTGATAAATATTATATGACTGCTTTCGCCCGCGGCTTCGCCCACGTAGAGATCGGAAATTTAGTATCCACAAGAACGAACTACCGGGATAAAACGTTTCCTATATGTTAATCCAGATTATAAACTATGTGTGTGCTAAATTTCATACTAATCCGTTCAGCCGTTTTTGCGTGATTGAGTAACAAACATCCAAACTTTCACATTTTTAATACTAGTGGGATATATATTGTATTATAGAGTAGGATAATATACCTAATTATTATGTATGGCGAATGGCCGTTACATTGAAACAACTTATCACTAACTTTACTCAAAGTAATGTAGTAGTAGTACGAGTATTTCCAAAATTATGTGACAGTAGTTGTAGACGCGCCTTCGTTCACCAGAGATGTTGCTGTACGTGACGCGATATAAAGCTCACATGTTAATGCTGTGCTTTGAGTTGAGATGGTGTTGAGTCATTAAGGTGTGCAATGTGATAAATGAGATTCAATGCTCCATCTCTGCAGCCTCCCGGTCGTTAATTGGTTTAAAGACGGACAACATATTCTCATGATAAACGGTGCCTGGCTGAAAGTAAAAACGGACATTTAATCAACTGTTTCTGTAAAAGTTTATAGCAACATTGTTTTGAAGTAAGAACAAAAAAGACAAAAAAAATATGTCAGGTCTCGGCGTTGGTAATAAATGAGATTCAATGCTCCATCTCTGCAGCCTCCCGGTCGTTAATTGGTTTAAAGACGGACAACATATTCTCATGATAAACGGTGCCTGGCTGAAAGTAAAAACGGACATTTAATCAACTGTTTCTGTAAAAGTTTATAGCAACATTGTTTTGAAGTAAGAACAAAAAAGACAAAAAAAATATGTCAGGTCTCGGCGTTGGTATTGGTGGCAATTCTTGCGAACTCGATCCTATACGGCAGCCACGCTTTTTAACTGATCAATAAAATATGACTGCTTTCGCCCGCGGCTTTGCCCGCGTGGAGGTCGGAAATGTATTATCCCACGAGAACGAACTACCGGGATAAAAAGTATCCTATATGTTAATCCAGATTATAAACTATCTGTGTGCCAAATTTCATCCAAATCCGTTCAGCCGGTTTTACGTGATTGAGTAACAAACATACAAACTTCCACATTTATAATATTAGTAGGATAATATAATATTTATGTATGGCGAATGGCCGTAGCACTGAAACAACTTATCACTAACTTTACTCAAAGTAATGTAGTGATATTTCCAAAATTATGTGACAGTAGTTGTAGACATTTAATCAACTGTTTCTGTAAAATTTTATAGCAACATTGTTTTGAAGTAAGAACAAAAAGACAAAAAAAATACGTCAGGTCACGGCGTTGGTACTGGTGGCAATTCTTGCGAACTCAATCCTATACAGCAGCCACGCTTTTTAACTGATAAATATAATATGACTGCTTTCGCCCGCGGCTTCGCCCGCGAACTACCGGGATAAAAAGTATCCTATATGTTAATCCAGATTATAAACTATCTGCGTGCCAAATTTCATCCAAATCCGTTCAGCCGGTTTTACGTGTTTTTTTTTTTTTTTTTTTATTCAAAATTCAAAAAGTCATTTATTCAAATTAGGCTGAGAATCAGCACTTTTCGAACGTCAAAATTACATAAGACAGTCCCCCAAAACGCCCACCCTTCACCACTTCCCAGTGCATTAGCTGGGAAGAAGAAGTGGCGCAACAAACTCCCCAGCAGCACAGCTGTCTGTTCAGTTAGAAGAACAAAAAAAAAAAGATTCTACGTAATACACACATCAACACGGTCTAGGGATATTTCATACTCAATTAAATAACTCGAAAAGTACTGGCCGCATTGGAATCTTTTATACACCGATTTGTTTGTAATTTATCTCAGACTAATTCCAAATCCAAATTTTTGAAAATTCTTTTGTTTCGGTGGCATAAAAATGTCTTGATATGTAGGAGAGGGAATTTTCATTTGTGCGAAATTTAGAAAACAATACGAATTACGTTTAGTTACAGTTTTTTTTCATTTTTAAACGAAAGATAAAGTTAAAATTGAGGTATTGTAGCCATGCAACGCCAACATTTGACGAGGGCGGAGATGTTACGAGCTGTGGGAATGCTGGAAGCTGGGTGTGTTCAGCGTAATGTTGCTGAGGCCATAGGGACCCACCAAAATGTAATTTCAAGATTGTGGACACGCTATCGTGCCACAGGTGAAGTAGCGGAGAGGCACCGGGGGCCAATTCGCATCACTACCCCCAGACAAGACTGATTTTTGCAAATTACTGCGCGAGCTCAACCAAATGCAACGGCGACTCAATTGGTCCAAAGGCTGCGAGTGGAATACCAAGTGCTTGTGAGTGACCAAACTGTAAGAAGGCGACTGCATGAAAGCAATCTACGCTCTCGTAGACCACTCCGGGTCCCACCTTTACGGAGAGGCAATCGTGGACGACGATTAGAATGGGTTCGGAACCACGTGGACTGGGGCCGTGAGCAATGGTCCAATGTGCTGTTCACGGATGAATCCAGGTTCGGCTTCCATCCAGATTCACGAAGGACGCGTGTTTGGCGAGTTCCTGGGCGATGGAGCCGTCTTCAGAACCCTCAGGAAGTTCACCCATACCAAGGAGGAACAATTATGGTTTGGGCAGGAATTCGTCTTGGAGGACGGACGGATCTCGTTTGGGTGCGGGGCAATATGACGGCAGAACGATACGTCCAACAGGTGCTGGGGCCCGTAATCTTGCCCCACAGAACACAAATGGGGCAAGATTTCCTGCTCACGCACGACAATGCCCGGGCACACACGGCGAGAACGGTAGCAGCTTGGTTACATACACACAATGTTAGGGCCTTAGACTGGCCTGCTCAATCGCCAGATCTAAATCCCATTGAGCATGCGTGGGATATGCTGCAAAGAAGAGCTCTGAAGGAAGTTCCTGAAAATCTGGCTACAGAAGATCAACTTTTTGCGCACCTCAGAAGGACATGGGACAATATTCCGCAGCAAGACATTGACAACCTTGTTCTGAGCATGCCGAAACGTTGCCGATGTGTTATGAACATCATGGGCGCTTTCTCAGACTACTAACTTCAAGTTTATAAACACAAATTAAATGATTTTTCTTTTTTTTTCAGTTTTTCTCATAAATTTAAAGTTAATTCATATACGATTTCCGTCTATGATTCATTTTTTTTCCATAAAATCCTGAAATTTTAATCGAAGTACCTTAACCATTATTAAAAAATGGTAGAATATTAAATAACGTATCTTTTAAATATATACATGTCATATAAATAATTAACACATTGATAGTAATTCGCTTTTTTTAAAATATCCCTAGACCGTGTTGATGTGTGTAGTATTCAAAATAATTTACATTACGCAACACAAAACATAATTCAAATTATTAGCCATATGTTAGCTAGCACACGCCAATATACCAAACAAAATCATCGAGAACTCAACCAATCAATCATCGATACTCAGGCCGAAATAAAAAAACTAAACGTAAACAGCCTCCAGGCATAAAGGGCGTGCCCGCTTACATATGGCTGTAACTGGAAGTTATAAATGATAAACTAGGACCATCGATGTAAAATAAATAAACAAAGAGTTAATTACTAACAGTAAATAATATGATCAATTGTCGAGGTCACTAGCTAACCACATATTGCAATACAACTCATTAAAAAAACAGTGTGATGAGTAGATTTTGTCAAAAATAAATTAAAGTTAAATTAAAAAAACTTGACTTAAAAAGTCAAATAAAATAAACAATTATATAAACTCATATAACTTGTCAGTACGTAAGCTGGAGAAAGAACATAAACATTGTCTTGAGTTAATCACAGCGACCAACTATTCTTATCATTTAAGTAGTCGTTGATAGAATAGTATGCCTTTGAACAAAGATTGGATTTTACTTTCGTTTTAAACGCATTAAAAGGCAAATCTAGCAAAGAAGAGGGTAGCTTGTTATAAAAGGTTATAGCAAGCCCAACAAATGAGTTATGAACCTTATGAAGCCGGTGAAAGGGAGCTCGTAGTTTGTCCTTATTTCTAGTGTTAACATTGTGAAAATCACTGTCTTTAGTGTATAAGTGAATATTTTGCCTAATATATAAGATATTGGCGAAGATGAATTGAGATGCCACCGTGAGGATACCAATATCTTTGAAAAAATCTCTCAGAGAAACTCTGGCACCAAGCTGGTAAATAGCGCGAACAGCTCGTTTTTGAAGAACAAATATATTTTGAATATCAGCAGCTTTGCCCCACAGCAGAAGACCGTAGGACATAACGCTATGAAAATAACTAAAATAGACTAACCGAGCTGTATCGACGTCAGTGTATTGTCTTACTTTCCTGACGGCGTAGGCGGCTGAACTGAGCCTTCCCGCTAGGCTCGATATATGTGGGCCCCACTGAAGTTTGGCATCTACTGTTATGCCCAGAAAAACCGCCGAGTTTACAGATTCAAGCACCTCTTTATCTAAGACGATGTTGGGACCTAGATTTCTAACATTTGGTAGGGCAAACTTTACACATTTAGTTTTCTTAGTATTTAGGACTAGGTTATTTGTCGTAAACCAATCCGTAACCATTGAGAGTGCACTGTTTACATCGTCAAAATCTTGTCTATTCCTGTCTACTTTAAAAATAAGAGAGGTATCATCTGCGAACAGTACAACTTCACAGATACCCTTTAAATAGAATGGTAAGTCATTGATATACACTAAGAACAAGAATGGACCCAGTATTGAGCCTTGAGGTACACCTAACTGAACTGGTAGCCCAGAAGATTTCACACCATCAACATCTAATTCTAATTGAGTAACAAACATACAACCTTTCACATTTATAATATTAGTAGGATAATTATATAGTAGGATAATATAATATTTATGTATGGCGAATGGCCGTAGCACTGAAACAACTTATCACTAACTTTACTCTAAGTAATGTAGTGATATTTCCAAAATTATGTGACAGTAGTTGTAGACATTTAATCAACTGTTTCTGTAAAATTTTATAGCAACATTGTTTTGAAGTAAGAACAAAAAAGACATAAAAAATACGTCAGGTCTCGGCGTTGGTATCGGTGGCAATTCTTGCGAACTCGATCTTATACAGCAGCGACGCTTTTTAACTGATAAATATAATATGACTGCTTTCGCCCGCGGCTTCGCCCGCGTGGAGGTCGGAAATTTATTATCCCACAAGAAAGAACTACCGGGATAAAACGTATCCTATATGTTAATTCAGACTATAAACTATCTGTGTGCTAAATTTCATCCAAATCCGTTCAGCCGTTTTTGCGTGATTGAGTAACAAACATACAAACTTTCACATTTTTAATATTAGTGACATATACAGGGTGACAGGGAAATTCGACCTATTCCTTGAAAGGGGTTATACTACAGGTCATTAGCAACAAATTAAGTCCACTTAACTAGGGGTCAAAACTGGATGGACACCTAGCTGTGACGGTTCTTCGATTGTTTTGAAATTTTCTGATTTGTTATCTAAAAAATTAATTACGAAAAGACTACTAAATTCTTAACATTTAATTGATACTTTTCTGAAAGCTGAAAAAGGAGTGACCATTTAAAAAAAAATACTTGCCTAAAACTTACTTATAATCTCAGAAATAAAAGGTCTTTAGTAGCAATAATTTTTAATGACTGTATTACTCCCGAAATTGTAGTAAACTATTGGAAAAAAAATTGTATTCCAGTTGGCGTACAAATGAGTAAACTAACTTACTGGTTTAATAAGCTTTCCAAAAAGGTACAATCTTTATTAACTTTCCCAGCGGTTTTTCAATAATCTGCAAAAGCGCGCTATAGATCAATTTTTTAATTTTAATTTGATTGAATTCAACTCGAAAAGTTACAACAGTGTAGTTATTAGTGAATAAAAAAATAATGTTATTTGATAAGGTTTAATAAAAAAAAAAAATCAGTAAATAAAATTACAAATCTTGTCCAAATTGCCTGCCATTGTTGCGTATGCAAGCACGCAGCCTACGACATACATCACTCACTGTCACTCGCGTTGAAAGTGAGGTTTTTATGTGTTCGGCAGCTGCCAAAATCCTCTCCCTCAACTCTTCAATGGATGTCACTGGTGTAGGGTACACTAAGTCCTTCATGTGACCCCAAAGATAAAAGTCGAAAGAAAATTTAAAAAAAAATCGAAGAACCGTCCCAACTCCATCCAGTTTTGACCCCTAGTTAACTGGACTTAATTTATTGCTAATCACCTCTTATAGAACCTCTTTCAAGGAATAGGTCGAATTTCCCTGTCAACCTGTATATTGTATTATAGAGTAGGATAATATAATGTTTATGTATGGCGAATGGCCGTTACACTGAAACAACTTAAGGTGATTAGTAGGCCTCACTGACCTTGCGCATGTGGGCGGAGCTAAACGCCCTACCCCTGGAATACGAAAAATGCGCGCGGTGGTGCGCTACACTAAAACGACGGTCAAAGAATATGCAGGGGCGCAGACATGCGCACGTAGGTCGGTATTTTTACCTACGATTAAGGGAATGGTGGATGCAAGGCTGATATTTGTATGGATAGATCAGCACGTGAAACCCGTTTTGAAATACCGGTTAATATTGTTCGTAAACCGTTATAATACCGTTCATTGATTAAACAGTTAATTACAAAAACGGTTTTGACTAAACCTAAATAATTTTCAAGTCAAGTCAAGTGTCGCCCCCCCCCCCCCCTGCCAGCTAAATGGTTGTACTTTGAATTGTGAAAAAATTCACAGCAGTAGTATATATAACGAAGTTAAAAGGAAAACTATCACAGCTAAGTAGGCTTTACAGGTTAACGAGTAATAGTCAACCAATATAAATTTGCAGTTTGAAAATCATGATCTCCCATACATTCCGTATGGGACTAGTTTTTCAACTACAATCTTAAATTTGTTCTTAGGATAAATTAATCCCAACTACGGAACCCTTCATTGCGTGGTCCGACATGCTCTTGGCCGGTTTTTGATGTGTAGCATCTTTCCGCTCGGTTTCCTGCAATTTAAATCTAAATCTAAATAATCAAATCTGTGGGAATGATTTCTTGAAAAGGGACGGAAGTGTGTAACAGGACGCCGGGGAAGCGCGCGCTATTTGATTTGACCAATGATCGCTCGCGGTGCTAGAGTTAGTAGTCAGAAACGACCTTGACGAGGCGGGGCACCCCTTTAATGATGCTTATTACCAAGGTGAGATGTCAGATGTTACATATCATAGGCAACTACTGTAAGGCTTGTTTTTGTTTTCCCCTCGTATGAAAATAGTTATTTATGCTACAAGCGCGGAAATCATCTTACGCACGTGTATCATACAACGTTTTACTATGCATTGTGCGAGGAAAAAAAGCGAGAGGGCCGGGCGAGCGCGGCTCGCACTGCAAATCGACATGTGTGCAAAATTTGTTTGGAATATTGCTATCTCTGTTTGACAAAACGATGCGGGCGCGTGTGACGACCATTCAAAACGACTGGAAACTTCCATCCCGGCAAACAGGGCCTCATCCTGGCCATCCTCTGCATCTAAAAACTCCTCATTCTCATCATGTGCTGAAACTGGCATCTGCCTTCTCACTCTCGCTGTCGCCCGCACTCTCGCTGCCTCCCTGTTTCTCACTACTTTTAAAACAGCTTCTCTCAAGTCCTCGGGCACATCGTCATCATTCACATGTACACACCTATCACCTTTTTTCCATTGGGGCTCACCTGCCGGCCGGTTTGTGCTGCGAGCTTCACAGCCACGCCGCCCGCGCGGGCGCCCTCCTCTCGCACCACGCTGCCGACGGCCACTCGTCGAGGTCGAGGTCGAGGTCGAGGTCGATGGTCGCCCTACCACTTGTGGGAACGTGTGGTGTTCGTCAGCTAAATGAAAGTCTCCGCTATCGAGAGGAACATAGTCTTCTTCCTAGAGGGCCGGGCGAGCGCGGCTCGCACTGCAAATCGAGATGTGTGCAAAATTCGTTTGGAATATTGTTATCTCTGTTTGACAAAACAATGCGGCCGCGTGTGTGGCAAAAATTCAAAATTCAAAAGTCATTTATTCAAACTAGGCTGAGATTCAGCACTTTTCGAACGTCAAAATTACATAAGACAGTCCCCCAAAACGCCCACCCTTCAGGCAAGTACCTACAGCTAATAAAAGCTATAGTATCTATCCACTCACGGATAGATACTATAGCTTTTATTAGCTGTAGGTCCCTACTTGCCATTCATTCATAACGAGTCGACAGCATTTATAATTATTATTAGAAATTACGTATGTTCATTATTTGCTTTATTTTTGTTGACTACTATGGGGAATCGTTAGTGAATGTACAGTTTACCATACCGAAATCTCAACATATTAGGATATTTCAACTAATCTCGAGATTTAGGCCTTGTAGAGAAAATCTAGCTAGTAGATAATTCATACAAATACGGGCAGGTACCCAAACATTGTTGTCGAGCATGGCCTTCCGCCTTGGGGGAAATTCGGCCGACGCACGGCGCTAGAGTAGAGTATTCACACGCACGTTGCGTAAATATAAATTATTGAGATATTTATTATTATTGTCTTTATTTATTTTAAGCCTATTTATGTTTATTTATTTCGTTTAGGGTGGTCTCAACTTTAAAAAAAAAATGCTTTGAAAATATCGCAGCGATTTTTTTTGAGAGTTGAAAATCCAACAGTGTGTTTTTTCAACGCGCTGGGACTAGGGCTTGCAATATCCGTTCATTCTTATTATCCGGATAATACGGATATTCATATTTTGCTATCCGGAGTATCCGGATAATGCGGATAATTCGGATATTTTTTAGTTTTTATTATAATTAAACCTAATAAGCTTTTGTAACACGTTTTAATCCGTCTCTCAAGCAAAATGACAAATAAATAATAAACTATACCTATACCGGGTATAGTTTATTATTACATAAAAAAACTAGTTCACTTTCTAAAATTATACAATAAAACACCGATACCGCACAACTAATTTGTATCTATTCTTCTCATACTAAAAACAATTCTAATTAAAAATGAGATCTTACATTTATCACAAATCACAACATCCCAATCAAATCAACCTATTTAAAACATAATCATTAAATAAAAATATCACTTTTCCTGGAAAATCAGCTCAATTATTAAACAACAATAGTTTAGATCAAATATAATAAAACAAAAATGAACAAAATATCGCAAAATAACTTCTGCTAATATGATCTTAAAAAGCTTAAACTATCTAATGAACCTTATTTCATGGAAGTTCTTAAATGGTTACATAAATATCCCATAGCATAGAACACACTTTCTGCTTCAACGCTGGTTGGTGGTATTGATAAAAGTAGATTGTAAACCCTTTCTAAATTCCTGCTTCTCTGACCATTGTCATCAAATAGTGCCATCTCTACTCGAATTATGGTGTCTAAATCATTTGTTGAAGAAGTCGGTTGCTGCGCAGAAGATGGCTGACTCATAAACCGGATGATTTCTTCTCGTATTTGTGTTTTAATTGATACGCTTACAGTTGAAGAAGACCTTCTGTATCCCGCTTAAGTTATGACTGTTTGATCTGGTTGTTGTGGGTCAAAAAATGTAGTAGTAATTTTAACAATCCTCAGTCTCACAGATACGTTTGAAGGATTTCAAAAGGACAGTCGTGTGTACTTTGCTCTTCATAAAAATTGTGAGGTTTGTGTAAATATGTCATTGTACTGATTATTTCTGGAACTCGTCTTTGTGATATTCTTCTTTTGTGTGATACTAGAAGAGAGACTTTACAGATGACAGCTTTTCATTGAATATTTAAAAGAGAAATACAACTATCCGTAACATCCGATAAATCCGGATAGTGATGCAAGTAAAATACGGATTTGAAAATCGTCGGATATCCGGATAGTACGGATATCCGGATATCCGGATTGCAAGCCCTAGCTGGGACGAGAGTGCGTCCTAGCACTTTGCATTCTCAACGCTCGGCTAGACACCGAAAGTTGAAAATCCGTCCGTGCGAATGTGGGTTTATGAAAAGTACCAGTTAGTAAAAGACAAATATTCCTATAATTTATATTTACGCGATGTCCGTAAATTCAGATAAATAACATCTTTCCGAGCTAAGAATAATAAAAAACAAGGATTTTGATTATCCATTTATTATGTTCTTACTTCAGAGATATTGATAAAGGTATTCATAAAAAAAATTGAGTCGAAACGTCATAAAGTCGTGTAGGGTGACCATAATATTCGTTCAAATTACAAAAAAATACTATTATTTATGGTAATCAGAATACATAGTGTCAAAGATCCACACTAAACACGCTGATTTAAAAAAATTGGCTTGTTACCATAGGTAATCTGCAGTAGTACACATACGATTACAATCAACCGTAATTTTTATTATATAAATAATATTAAAATCCCATCCAGCAATGTAAATGCGACACAATACGAAATGTATTGTACTCAGCTCGATGCAGAATGTTTATGTAGGTATGTGCTACAGCCAAATAAAATCTCAAGATACCTTTGCTTATATCGTAGGTATAATTTGAGGTTTTACTGCTCTTCTTTACATGTACTGTATTATCATCAGTCATCACTCGCTTAGGCTCTTTAGCGGTTAGTCCCGCTATGCTCTAGTTTCGCTATGCTCGACTCGTAAAATACCTACTAAAAAGTATCGCTATGCACGAAATTCTTTGATTTTACGTAAACAATGGAAGGTACACTTGGAAAGAAAAGTGTTTGAATTCGAGTTGAAAAATTAGAATTAGAATATATTTATTTCTCAGTATATACATTGAGATCTTACATTAAACACTGTTTCACACATACTACCATTGCTGGTGTAGAAATATTGAATAATTGGACACGGTGGAGCATACGGTGGAGGTCTGCCCGGCTTGGGAGGGGCACCGCCGTGTCCTCACGGAGGCGATCGGCAGCGGCGATCTCTCGCGTCCGGCCCTGGTTCAGGCCATGGTCCGGAGCGAGAGTGCATGAGAAGCCGTCACTTCCTTCTGCGAAGCAGTAATGCTCGCGAAGTAGGAGGCGGAGCGCGCGAGGGAAATGCAAGATGCGCGCCCTCGCGCCCCTAGTCGCCGCAGGAGACGCCCCGGGCGTCGGGAGTCGGGAGCCGACTTCCGGCCACCGTAGGCGCGGGCTTGCGGACGGTGGGCAATGGGTAGCTCGCCGTCCGATTAGGACCAGGCCCGGGTCGACGGCGCGTTGTGTTCCACACGCGCCTCAAAGAGATGTCAGCACCAACTGACGGGGTCCGTAAGGGCCAATGCCTGCCAGGGTTGCGAGTTTGTCCGAAAGGGATATCGCGGCCCCGGCACACAGGCAACGGAAGGAACACGGGTGGGTTTTAGTCAGTAAAAGTCTGACACTCCCTCTCGCTCCGCCCAGAGCGGGAGGAGTCATTTGATGATTTCGCACCCAAAAAAAAAAAAAAAAGGGCCGATGGTAATTTATTATAAATTTTGATTGTCATAGAACTGGCATTTCTACTGTACAATTGCAATCTCTGAGCAGGTACTTGTAATTTCCCGGCATTTTTTTTGTTCAGTCTTTCGGAAACTTGTTCATTTAATTGAAATAAATGAAGGTATTTTTTTACAAATAGAGAAACTTCAAAAATATACAGACATGGGAGTGGGAGAATTTTCAATTCCTGGACTGTTTTTTTTACTGGACACTAGTCTTAACTTGCGAAGAGCATATACAAACTTATCAAGCTTACTGCATACTCTTTCTATATGTTCCTTCCAGTTCAATTTGTTGTCAATTACTTTATCTAAAAATAAAGCTGATGGTCCTGGTTGCAGAATTGCATTATTATGTCTAATTGCTATTACAGACAAGTTACATGATTGAAATTGAACTATTTTAGTTTTTTCAATATTTAACATGAAGATTATTGTTCCCCAGCCATTTTATCACATTAATTACTTTATTGTTAGTATCAATTTCTATGTCAGTTTTGTTGGAACATTTTATCGTCAAAGTAGTATCCTCAGCAAATTGGATACATTCATATTTTTTATTACAGTGCTATTCGTTTATGCGTAAGCGTCTGTAAGTTAAAATTTGTTAAGTCTCGTTCTGGCAATCAAAAAAAGGCTAAATGACAGATAAGGACATACGAATTTCAGAGCAATTCTAAGTTAAGAAATGTTTATGAATAGAGCTATAAGTCAATATTGACCCATCAAAATCATCCAAATCCTATGAGTTGCTAACATAATGATTGATTACTATCGTGAAATCATGCATGCCTAGTACTTTTTGTTAGGTTACTGCTCAGAAATTGTGCGCAACATCTAATGATTGAAATACTATGGCGTGAATTCATGCAAGACTAGTACTTTTTGTCAGGTTGTGCCAAGATTCAAGTTTATTACTACAAGGAATAAGATCCCATCTAGGTTTTCTTAAGTGTAATATTTTATTTAACCATTTAAAAAGTAAAACTAACCGCTCTTTAGACGCATAAAATTAGGCGCCTATCGATTAATATTAGTGATGAAACGGATACTCGTTTGTCTGGATAAGGATGTAAACTCATATACAAAATATACGTACCCCTAATACGAGTATAAAAACCAGACCAAGTTTTTTTTTTTTTTCTTGTGTTGAGTTAAAAGTATGTAAACAATTAGTAGCTAAGAAGGTAAATAGGTACCTAACTTATATAATTGGGTAACTTGTTGTGAGATACATCCCCAACGTTCGGAGTCCATGAAAACGATACACACGACGAAAAATTTGAAAATTTTCGCAGCCGATATCTTGAATTTACATTTTGACTTCACTATCGGCTTTAGCATAAAAACGACACCCATAAAGAAATATTAAAAAAAAATCGTAGCCGCCATCTTGGATTTACATTTTGACCTCACTATCGGCTTTATCATCCGAGAAAACTATGAAAACGACACCCATGACGAAAATATTTGAAATTTCCTCAGCCGCCATCTTGGATTTACATTTTGACCTCACTATCGGGTTTAGCATCCGAAAAAACTATGAAAACGATACCCATGATGAAAATATTTGAAAGTGTTCGCAGCCGCCATTTTAGAATTTCATTTTGACATCACTATCGACTTCCGCACCTTCGAAAACCAAGAAAACGATACCCATGATGAAAAATTAGAAAATTTTCCATTAAAAATAAAATAGTGTCAGAAATATTATAATACAATTTAGCAAACAAATAAGTTCGCATGTACAGCACAGTAAAGTACCTAATCGTCTATACTGACAAAATATACCCCGAACGAATTCCAACCAAGCACGTTGCGCTAGTGTGGGTGGCTGTCGGAGCGATATACACCTATAGTGAGCAGTGCAACCACGCACACATTGACAATTATTGCTTGACGCGATAGCACTACTAGCTATCGAAAATGTATGATAAATTGGATGTGTTCCGTAATACCAAAAATTATTAATGAAAACTAAATGTTTTTCCATTTTTTCGGTCATCTTTGACTTTCGCAAGCGTTACTGCTGAGCATGAGGTACTGGGTTCGATTCCCGGGGTCAGGCAAAGTGTTCACTGAAACAACTTAAGAGGGCGCATAAAGCCGGCCAAAAATCAAATTTCACCCGCGCAACCCTTACCTACCCCTTTCAACAAACACGACGAAAACAGAACACAATCCATTCCCGCCGGCAGAAACTTTTCACCCGGCGTTTATCTAGCTAGGTATAGAATTCGAATTTGAATTTTCTGTATTACGGACATTTATGCCCGTTTTCACCGACATTCCCTAAGTTTATGGGATCCCCTAAGTATGGTTTCTATTTCACCAACAGTAAGGGGTCACTTAAACGTTAAAAGGTCCCCTATATTTAGGAGGTCGAAATTTGGGCCCAAATACGTAAGTGATCTCTCAAGCAAAGAACATGGATAGTGATTTATTTGAATTTGTTGAAAATTTAGAAACTGTTTCTACTATATTCGACGTAATTAACACCCGAAATTAACTTCGAAAGTTTTGATGAAACTGACTTTTTTCATGACGTGAAAACTGCATGACATTTTCACCTCTCGAAGTTGATGCCGCTGTCAACTCTTCGTTCGTCGGCAGCGTCATTACCCCGCGAACCGCTGTGTCCTTTGATCCATTGAATGGTAATATTATTGAGGCTACCCACCTGGTTAAGGCGCTGGTGGCACTCGTATATCAGCCCAGAGTCAACAGTGTGGCTGTTTAGCGCTTGCAGAACAGCCATGCTGTCTGAGAGTATACGTATCGAGTAGTCCTTAACTTTCCTGGCCATGATGGCTAAAGCGGCAAGGGATATACCCATGCATTCGGCCTGGAATACTGTATTGTGGACTCCCAACGGTGTGGCTATATGTATGTTGAAGTCCTCAGAGAAGATCCCAGCACCTGTGCCACTACCTGTTTTGGATCCATCAGTGAAGATTCGCAGTTCTGCGGGGCGCAGCCCCTCGCATTTGCGATCCTCATGAAGTTGGATTCTGTATTTTTTATCGAAGATAAATTGTTTGGGTATCCGATCATTAATGGCTTTCGTGATAGGGAACTCATTATTGAGTCCCTCAAGCAGCACGGTGTGTTGTGTGTCTCTCTTACCCCAGAGATTGATTGCATTAAGACGTACCGCTGCCATTGTCGCTTCCTGCTGTATAAACAGGTGGAGCGGGGGAAGTCCCAGCATGGCTTCGATTGCTGCAGTCGGAGTAGTCCTCATGCAGCCCGTGGTCGCCACGCAGGCTAGTCTTTGCATGCGTTGTAGTTTGTTAGAGGCTGTAACCAGCTGAGTTCGGGGCCACCAGACCACGGCCCCGTAAGCGATCATGGGGCGGATCACTGCTGTATAAAGCCACAGTATTATTTTGGGGGATAGGCCCCACTTCTTACCTATCATTTTCCTGCACTGCCAGAAGGTGATGCAGGCCCTGTTTAGCTTGTTGTCTACATGACTGCTCCAGTTTAACTTACTGTCTAGAATGACCCCGAGGTACTTGACCTCACTGGCCAACTGGAGTTCTGTATCGAACAGTTTGGGGAGGCGGAAGGGGCCTAATGCTCGTTTTTGGGTGAACATGACTAGTTCAGTTTTAGTGGGGTTCACTGATAGTTCAAATTCCCTGCACCAACTTTCTACTATACGTAGTGCTTGCTGAGTGAGGTTACAGATCGTTCCCGTCACCTTCCCCGATACAAGGATTGCGAGGTCATCTGCATACCCTATTGTATAATAGCGGTTTGCGTTGAGTTTAGTAATAAGGTCATTAATGACCAGATTCCATAAGAGGGGGGACAGAACCCCTCCCTGGGGGCAGCCTCTGGCTATCATAGCCAACTGCCGCTCATCCTCAAGGCGAACCACTCGTTTGCTTAACATGTTTGTAATCCAGTCCGTTAGTACCTGTTCTACTCCATGTCTGGAGAGAGCGCTGTTAATGCTGGAGAAGTTGGTTTTGTCGAAGGCTCCTTCGATGTCTATAAAAGTGCCCAGGCAGGTGCCTTTTTGATGAATCGCGTCCTCTATCTGGCTGACCACTAGATGAAGAGCAGATTCGGTCGACTTACCGGAGCTGTATGCGTGCTGATTACCATGTAGCGGTATGGTTTTTAGAGCGCCGTCCCTCAGCTCCCTGTCACATAACCTTTCCAGAGTTTTTAGTAGAAAGGAGGTCAGGCTGATTGGTCGGTGGGATTTGGCGTTTGTGTAGTCACCCTTACCTGGCTTGGGAATGAATATAACTTTCACCTCCCTCCATCCTTTAGGAACGTATCTAAAGGCCAGGCACGCTCTCATTAAAGGCACCAGTCTTATTGCGACAGAAGCACCCCCCCACTGTAGTAAAGCGGGGAACACTTCATCAGGACCAGCTGCCTTAAAAGGATGGAAGCTCCGGATGGCCCATTGGAGTTTCTCCAACGTGATCACCCTACTTGCGTAACTCCAATCATTGTCTGATGGTGTTTGGGTTACATCTTGCCAGTCAATTACCTGCGCGAAGACGCATCCAGGGAAGTGGGTTTCGATTAGGACACGTCTAGTTTCTTCAGGTGACGATGTGAGTGTGTTATCAGGTTTGCGGAGGCTGGCAGGCATAGCGTTATGTTGTTGCGCCAGTACTTTCCTTACCCTGTTTGCTTGCTGACAAGATTCAATGCTACCACAGAATTTACGCCAACCCGAGGTGCTCCTGAATCTGATGCATTTTTTGTAGCTGGATTTGGCCGCGTAGTATACATCCCAGTCCTCATCCGCACATGTGTTCATTGCTCTATTTAGAGCCGTTCTCACCTTGCCGCGCTTGCGCTCCAGATCAGCGCCCCACCAGGGTTGTTTACCCGGTATGCTGCGCGGCGTGGTCTCTGGGCAGGCAGTCTGGTAGCTGTCTATGATTGACTTAGTAAGATGGCTTACTTGTGCCTCAATCTGTGTCGGGTCCGTCAATGTCATCGGATCGCTTAGTGTCGCAAGCTTGGATTCAAGGTTGCGTGTGTAGATGGCACGGTCCGTTTTCCGCGGATAACGCCGTGGTGTTATCGGTGGAACACAGACCTGGATGTCGAAGCGGATCCACCTATGATCGGAGCAGGAGGCCTCCTCAGAGACTTGCCACCCAGTGGTCATTTCCGCCGCGCCCTCTGTTGCCAGAGTGAGATCTATGATTGTGCGGCTTCGCCTGGTTACGAATGTTGGTTCGGAGCCAGTGTTTAGTAGGGATAGGTTAGTCGAGAATAGGTAGTCAACCAAGGCCTTACCCCTCTCATTTTGCGTGTCCATGCCCCACAGTTGGTGGTGAGCATTTGCGTCGGCGCCGACAACGACCTCAAACCCGCAACTCTCGCAATGGCTCACGAGTCGAGCGAGTTCGTGGGGAGGCGGCGCCTCCGCCTCAGGCATGTAGGCCGAGGCGAAAACTATCACCATCTCCATGGTGTTGTCGCGCTGTATAAGCAGCTTTGCTGCAGAGACATCTCTGCAACAGAAGTCAGTTAAGAGCTGTGTTTTAAGGTTACCTGTGACGTAGATGCACGATCTGGGGTGATCGTGGTCTGTGGTGACCAGGAGCTTACCGCCAAGATTGGAGAGTCCTTGTATGCGGCCCGCCCTGATCCACGGCTCTTGGATCAAGGCAATGGCCGTGTGTTGAGCCTCCAGCCACTTGCGAAGCTGAGCCGTCGCGGTCTGGCTGTGGTGGAGGTTTGCCTGGACGACTCTACAGGCCGACGAAAGGGACGCCATCGCAGGTCGAACCCTCCTCGTCCCCCTCAAGTCTGAGCCCGGCAAACAGGTCGCCCTCGTCGAAGCCGTCTCCTCCCGGGCCCGAAGCCGGAGACAGGAGCATGTCGTCCAGCTCCTCGCCCGATATAGGGACGGCGCCCACGGTGGCGGCAGCAAAGGCGGCCGGCTCTGCTACAGCAGATTCAGCCGCGGATGCCTCCGGGTTGTGTAGTGGGGGTGTAGACGCCCCTGTTGGTGTCTGCGGCAGCTGCGTCAGCGCCTCACAAATGGAACCCGTGGCGGGGTCCCATCCGTCGGGGACGTCGGTGAACCTGCCGTTCCGACCCTGAAACTTCACGTACACCGTCCCCAAACCTATTAAGAGACGGCGTCCGGCCTCCATCAGGGTCGGGATCTGGTCCACAGGAACACCGACCACCACGAACCATGCCGCTGTTTCTTTGTCGGCATGAAGAAGTACCCACCTCTTTATGTCGACCCACGGGTTCTGGTATGAGAGAACACGCCCAATGTTGGTCGGCTCTCCAAAGACCCCCTGCTCGTCTGGGATCACGACTCCACATCGTGCTCGTTTCAGGATCTCCGACTGGCTCTTGACGACTAACGAGATGCTAGTTGGGAGAGGTAGGTCGGAGACTGTTTTCTTTAGCCAGGCTAAAGTGTGGTCGTTCCCGCACCACAGTTTTAGAACACCCCCGGCGAACAGCGGCTTCCGGATTGCCAGCTTTTCGTTTAAAGGTTTTAATACAGCATAATTCTGAGAATTACTGCTTGCGATATCGTCAGATTAGTAAAAAACTTTTCTATTTCCGTAGCGATCTGGTCGATAGTGCGCCAGCCTTGTGTTGTATTCTGTAACCGCGATTGTATAGCAGTAAATGACTTTTTAGGTAACAGGGTGGAACGTAAATGTCTGACAAGATCGTTTGTAGATGTGTAATTATACTCGTTATTGCCTCGTCCTCAATGATGACAGAAAACTAGTGTAGTCTCGACTTTATAGTGTGTGGCGCCACATAATTTGGAAGAATAAGTAAAAACAGGACACATCCATAACCGGAAGTGTGCTGCTATCTGTAACAATCTTCATTCGGATTTTATGTCTTAGTAACGGTCTTAGTAACGGCGTCACGTTTTCCTTAAAATTTGGTTCTTTTGTGTAAAAAACTGCCCAACTAACATAAAAATGGGTAAAAGCAAGTCAGAAGAGAAGACAAAAAGGTCACACTTAATGAAAAAGATAAAGAAACTCGAAAAACGGATTAAATACTTATATTCCGATTCGAGTGACGAAGGTAAGAAAATGGCCGCTTTTTTATTGCGTCTTTTTTAGAACTTTATTGTGTTTTTTCAACTATTACCGGCTTTGAGTATTGAAAACAAGGGTCTAACGCCCTGTTCTCCAGTGCGTAAAAATGCTACGCTGAAAATATGCTGTGTTTAAGCTATACCTACGCTATGAATTTGCAACTGCACGTGGTCTGCAAATTCTAAAATGGGAGCACGGTGACTTGCCTGACCTTTGGGGCGTTCTGTGGGAACGCATGTGGTTTTATTATGGCTATATTGTATGCGACTTAACTGACCTTTGGGGCGTTCTGCGGGGACGCACGTGGATTTATTATGGCTATATTGTATGCGACTTGCCTGACCTTTGGGGCGTTCTGCGGGGACGCACCTGGTTTACAAGGCTATGTTGTGAGCTAAACAACCTCTGGGGTGTTCTTTTCGGACACACTTGGTTGACTTTTTTATTATAACCTTCAAGGGAAGTTCTGTGGGAACTTACATGGTTATATGGTGCAATGTTTGTTAGCTTTACAGCATGCATTATACTTTTTCCAGATATTGTAACAAGTCCAGTAAACAATTCGCCTGATACGAGTATACAGGAAAATAGTGAAAATATCCCTCCGGAGTTGGATGAAAATATCCCTCTGGGGTTGGTTGAAAATATCCCTCCGGAGTTGGTTGAAAACATTCCTCCGGAGTTGGTAGGAGATGTTCAACCAAATGTGGAGTATGAAAATACAGAGTTGTTAAATGAAATGGTTGAAGAGGAACTGCCACAGGAAGATACATTAGATGATCAGGTTTTGGAGATATTAGGTGTGGATCCTCAACCAGAGAAAGTAGGAGAAGACCTACACAATCAGATAGCCCAAAGATGGGATAAGATGCTCAAAAAAGGCTTGAGAAAATAGGAGAAAGAGAAGATTGAAAAGGAAAATCCACCATTTACCAATTTAAAACATATGGTGCCACCTATATTAAACCCAGAGGTTAGCGCTGCCATTAATGAAATGTCAAGAAAGCGAGACCAAATCATTCAAAAAAGGCAACAACAAATTTCCACAGCGTTATCATGTTTGGGCTCGGCCCTTCAAATGTGTCTAAAAGATGGTCAAGCACAGAAAATGGGGATAATTAAAAAGCTTACTTTCTTTAAAAGCAATAGAAATTTGTCAACCTACATATAACCAGTTTTGCTCACCAATTTTTCTTGTTAAAAAGCTCAATGGAACTTTCCGTTTTATTTTAAATTTAAAGAAGTTAAATGCTTTTGTTAAAACAGATCATTTCAAGTTGGAAGACTACCGAACAGTATGTAAACTTTTACAGAAACATTTTTTTCTTGTTACATTAGATTTAAAAGATGCTTATTACATGATCAGCATAAACAAAGATAGTAAGAAATACTCAAGATTTATTTTTCAAGGAATATACTACGAATTTAATGTTGTACCTTTTGGCTTATGTACGGTCCCATTAACATTTACAAAAATAATGAAACCAATAAAATAAATGTAATAATATACCAATAAAATGAAAGTAATAGCTTACTTAAGAGAAAAAGGTTTTATATCAGTTATATATTTCGATGATTTTCTATGTATAGGAAATAGTTACATGCAATGTTTAGAAAATAAGTAAATATACTAGAAAAATTAGGATTTATAATTAACAAAGAAAAATGTGATTTTATACCAAAACAACAGTGTAAGTTTCTAGGTTTAATTTTCAAAACCATTGACATGATTCTTGACATAACTGAAGAAAAAAGAAATAACTGTTTGCAGCCGTTAATAAAATAATTATTTGCTAAAAGTCAAATTAAGGTTAGATTTCTAGCACAAGTTATAGGAACTTTAATATCTGTTTGCCCAGTTATTAAGTATGGTATTCTATATACTAAAGAACTTGAGCGACATAAATATCTTATTTTAAAAGATAATAATGACAATTATGATATAAACACTGAATTGACTGCTGCATGTGTGAGGTTATTCATATTTATCGGAGAATATCTAATTGCATTGATCACTATATTGATTGTTTACAACAATAAATCACAGTATGAACGTCAGAATGATAGATGACATTGACGTATGACGTAGTGAATAATATAAAGGTAGTAATATTTGATTTGCATTTCTATAATTGATATTTCATAAACAGATGTATTATACAAATAGTTTTAATGTGACTCAAAAGTCACTGCTCAAAAGGCTGTTTCATAAACAACGATTATAGAGTTTTCGAACAAGTCATGATTTGTGGCTTTATGAAGATCAATATAAATGTTTATTATCATAACAGTACAATAAATAATTAATATTGAATAAGTAATAATTAATATGATACTAATAATATTTATCACGATTTTATAATGCTATTTTAAAGTAACATGGTGTTTCAAACGATTTTTGGAACATCCAGTTGATGTTATTATATTATGACATTTTACATAAAGATTACAAATAAATACATAGTATATTGCTAAATAATGTTATTAAGTTTTAAGATAGTTCCTCTACATAAGATTTGTTAATTATTACTTTGGTTAGAAGATATTTAACATTTATGTATGACCATCTATGATTCGTCTAAAAAGGCGGGAGAATGGGTGGCAATATTTGAGGGACCTGTAAGGTCGATAGGCTGGTAAGATGGTGTGACCGCCAATCTTGAAAAGGAACTTGAGTTATACGGTTGGACGTTAGGGGACCTCCGACTTTTACAGGACAGACCCTGAGTGGTGTCCATGTCCGTAATATAAAGTTGCTAAAAGCCCATGTAAGAATAAATCATGTAGCATAGCGGAAGCTCTGCCATTATTGTAAAAAGGATTGATGATCAGATCACTTCTTGTGAAAGATCGACAGACTACCTACAATGTTCATGTAAGTTAATTGATAATTATTATATCTTGATTATTGCTGATAACTATGTTGTTCGGAATGTGTTTTAATATGCCTAATATTGCTAGCTTGGAGAAATGGTCCAAGAGATTAATGTGATATTATAATGATTTATCCTAATGTAACAATGTGTTGATCCAATAATATAAAAGAAGCTGCCACGGAGTTTCTTGTCCTTCTTCTCCGTGATGACCTAGATTAGGAACGGACAACTAGTTTTCTCATTAACGATACAAGACGTATGTATTGACGAGCCTAATTGTAAATAAATGCCTAGTCTTGTCTTTCTGTGCTTTTCTTCATAAAATCCTTTCCCTACACCATATTCATAGAAAGTACCTACATACGAAGTAAATAACTAGTAGGTACTTAACCATCCTGACACTCAAAACTTGATAATTAAGTGGATACCTATACCTATAAATGTAGTTGTTAATCCACTTTCTAACACATGCATACACGATCTTAAATGGTGGTCTACAAATATAGCTAAATCAGGCAATACTATTAGAAAGAACATTTTTGAGTTAGAAATATTTATAGAAGCCTCCTCCACAGGGTGGGGAGTGTCTTGTGACTCTCAGACTGCCCATGGGCGATGGACTGAGGATAAAAGGGTAGGTTCAGTTGACAAGCGCTCAGCGCGCGTTGAACGCGCGTTGAGTTTTTGTATAGTGTTCACATGGTGCGCGCTTGTCAGGCGTTAAACGCGCGTTGTTGCGGCCAGTTTGAGTTCTACATTTGTCGAAGATGGACGTAGAAACAGTTTTATCGGTGATTTTATACAGACGGCAGAAACGACACAACAGAAGACGGAGATATTGGGTTCACCCAATTTTGTCAACCAGGCTGACTGAAAGTCAGTACATTATTTTATATCCTAAGTTAAGGCAATTTGAGCCCAAATTCTTTAACTACTTCAGAATGTCCATCAAGTCATTTGATGACTTACTGACTCTCATAAACGATGAACTCGTAGCAGATAAAAACGCTGTGCGATATAGCATTTCACCGGAAGAAAAACTCATAATTACATTGAGGTAAGTTTTTTAATAATCAACATAATCTATAAATCAAATAAATCAAATCAACTTGTTTAGGAACAATTTTTTTAAAGAAAAAATAACATTTTGTTACTCGCAGAATAACTGTAACTCTGATTCATTGCTGACATTAGTTGGTGCTGGCGATGGAGTAGGTGTTACTGGCGATGGAGACCCCATTGCTGTAGTATAACCATAATGTGCAAAATTATTTGACACACTAGACTGCTGTGATCTATAATCATGATAACGAAAGCCTTCAACAGAAGCTGATGACTGATGACGCTGCTCTTGTGATGCATAATTTCTTCGTTGTGATACCGGGTAATTTTGATTTTCATTATGTCTGTTGTTGTGGTCCTTGAAATTCATTTTGGTTTTGCAAAATTAAATTATAAATGGCAATTTTAGTTTGAAGTCGCCTATATTCCGGAATTTTTTTAATCTCTTTAACGAGTGACAAACAAAACAGCTTGTCTTCATCGTCATCTTCTTTTGGATGAGACACATTTTTCTGTGCTAAACTCTGCTCTAATATGTTTGCAAATCTTTCATCAGCAGGATTTAATTTTTGTTTTTTTCTTGAAGTAGATTTAGGACTCTTAAAGCCAGAACTTATTTCTACTTCAGCAACCTCTGACGAAGTTGATGCATTATCTGCATCGAAACTACTTTCTGTATCTTTGTTGGCAATTGATGCCTGTAGAAATCGTAGTCTATTATAATGAATATATGTCGAAGTTTTGGAAGCTCCTGATCCAGATTTGACAGTCTTTATTTTCTTCACCTCTCTCATATAATTATCCCGTAAACTCTTCCACTTTTTTTGCAGGGATGACGCTGAAAAAAAAAACAGTATTTAGTAATAGTTTATGTTTGTTTCCAGATATTTGGCCATTGGATGTTCATTTGGGACATTACGCTACGACTATAGAATTGGCAAATCTACTGTGGCTACTATAATACCACATGTATGTGAAACTATTTGGAAAAAATTAAGGCCCGTTGTTATGAGTGAACCAACGAAAGAAAAGTGGTGTGAAATATCCACGATATTTGAAAAGAACTCAAAGTTTCCCAATTGTTTGGGAGCCTTGGACGGGAAACATATACGGTTAATCCAGCCTGAACACACGGGTTCTATGTATTATAACTATAAAAATTATTTTTCGCTAGTTTTATTGGCGCTAGCGGATGCAAACTATTGTTTTGTGTGGGTTGACATAGGTGCCTACGGTAAAACAGTGACTCAGGTATATTCAAGAATTCTTCATTGTACAAAAAGCTGACAGAAAGGTCATTAGATCTACCTGAGCCAAAGGCATTGTTAATACAAAATAGACCGACAACGTTGCCATATGTGATAGTGGCTGATGAAGCTTTTGGCATGATGGAGAATTTAATGCGTCCATAAAAGGAAGGAAGGTCACTAACTTATGCTAAAAAAATATTTAATTACCGTTTGACATTAGCACGCCGGTATGTTGAATGTACTTTTGGCATAATGTGCAATAAATGGCGCATTTTACACAGGCCGTTAGATGTTAACATCGGTTTTGCAGAAAAGATCGTAAAAGCGATATGTACACTAAATAATTATGTCAGAATCAGGGATGGCTACAATTTTGAAGACACACTTTATACGCCACCCCTGGAAAATCTAGCCTCACATTATACCGGACGTGCTGTGCGACAGGCGGATAATGTTCGAGTACATTTAACAAACTATTTCATTAATGAAGGAAAAGTAGATTGGCAGGATCGTTATATTTAACTTGTAACACAAACCGATTGTAAATGTAAATAAATATATATACTCACATAATATTTTCTTCTTTTCTTCATTGTCATGTCCTTCACAAAATATAAGGACGAGTTCTTCCCAAGCCCGTCTTCTCAAATTCTTATCTGAATAATCGCTACTTGTCATGTCCCATATCGCAGGACGTTTTTCTATTTCATCAATTAATAATTCCGTATTAAAAGCTTCGGTTTCCATTTCGGACGATTTTCGGACGAACTTGACGAACCCTAAAATACGTCTATCCGCGTCGAAAGCGCGCGCTCAACTGAACGGAAACATAGAAAACCAATGATCTCAAAGCGGCGTTGACGCGCGCTGACAACAGTCGAGCGCTAGCGCAGCGTTGAACGCGCGCGTTACTAAAACGCGCGTTAGCATGTGTACGGCCTGAATAAAATGTATGTAGTTGTAAACGCGCGTTATCAAAACGCGCGTTGAGCGCTTGTCATCTGAACCTACCCTAAAGCTCGGCTTCACATTAATTCTTTAGAATTTTTTGCTGTTTTCTTCGGGTTAAAATGTTTTGCCAAACATTTAAGAGATTGTGAAGTCTTATTAAGAGTTGATAATATGACTGCAGTATCATACATTAACAGATAAGGGAGGAGGAGGAGTCCAATATCCCCACTTACATAAAATTGCTAAGAATATTTGGCAGTGGTGTGAATCTAGAAAGTTATGGATTTTTGCTACCTACATAAATACCAAAGATAATGTGATAGCTGATTTTGAATCTAGAAGAGAACTAAGCAATACTGAATGGTAACTAAGTGATACAAATTATAAAAAGATAATTTCCTTATTGGTGAACCTTCAATTGATTTGTTTGCATCACGGACCAATACAAAGTGCCATAGTTATGTATCATGGCACCCGGACCCAGGGGCTGTGGCAGTGGATGCCTTTACTCTGCATTGGTCTCAATATCATCTATTCTATGCTTTCCCTCCATTCTCTATGGTTCTTAAAACCATAGAAAAGATAATAACAGACAGAGCAACAGGTATTGTAGTAGTTCCCCAGTGGATCACTCAACCGTGGTTCCCAATATTTAATAAATTGCTGATAAAGGAACCTGTTATATTTCAAACTTCTAAATACCTCCTCACTTTGCATAATTCCAGATTGTCCGGTGGGACAATTGTCTGGTGAAGGGGGTGCCCTTCACCAGAAATTGACATTGATGGCAGGAATATTATCAGGAAAACATTCATAGACCTTGGAATTAGTGATGATGCGGTGGAAATTATGATGAACTCAATATCTAAAAGTACATTGAATCAATACTCGCCTGCAATTGTAGCAAGGGCTAGATACTGCAAGTCAGAAAATTTAAATATTACCAAGCCCAACATTACTGATGTTATCCAATATCTCGCTTGGAGGAGGGAGTTTCCTATGGAAGTATAAAATCCCTTAGATCTGCCCTAGCTTTAATTATAGGACCACATTTAGGTACAGATGACAAAATCAAAAGACTCTTCAGAGGTTTCTTTAAATTAAGACCTCCTAAACCTAAATATAATAATGCTTGGGATGTATCATGCTTACTCAATTATATTGAAAATAATTACATTCACAAAACTAATTTACAAATTGTTACAAAAATGCTGTGACTTTATTAACCGCTAGAGCCCCTCCCCGTTAGCCACAGGTCAAAGGGCACAAACGATCTCATTAATTAATTTATGAATAATATCGTCTGCTTACTGCGGAAACATGATAAATGCACTTTTTTACGAAATTGAGTTAAAAATGCAGTTATATGTAATTTTTTACGCGCTATCTACTGGTAAAACCGAATAAATGCTAGGTCCAATAGCTGCCGAGATAATGAGTTTGTAAAAGTGATATCTACGCACGTTTGGGAAAAAATATTCCAGTATAACATTATAAATAATCTTATGGCTTAAATCCGTTTCGGTTTATACAGTTAAAAAATAATAAATACGGTTAAAGCTTTTTATATTTTATCATAATGATAAGAATTATTCTGAGAAAACGTCATAAACGCATTTATTGAACCATAAAATTGAAACACCATAACTATAATAACGTTATTTATTCCGTTTTACCAGTAAGACACTTCTACTTGATTTGCTAATTTCCCTACAGCAAAAACAAAATAAATGTCATTTATGCTTTTTTACCAGTAAGAAAGAGAGCGATCGATCGCAGTTGTCACATTGCGTGCGCGCGTGCAGCACGTGCTCCGCGTAGAAATAATTAATTTTAATAGTCCAATAGCTTTGTACGAAGTTGTGTTTTATGATAACTATGGAATCCAGAGGAAAAAGATTAGTGTCCATGATAAATAAACCTAAAATACTTGAAGGTGAGTGATTTTAACTCCATTGTTTGTACATTTTAAGGTTATGTTGGTAGCTTTTGTTTTGTTCAACGATTTACTTAAAGAATGTTTGCTTGTATTATGATTTCAGTATGTACATAGCTTTTTCACAATGTATGTAGGTACGTACAGAGTTTCTATGATACTTAACTCCATTTTTAAGGTGTACGACGTTACAAAATTTTGGTTTATTTCAAAAATTTATGTAAGGAATTGTTTTATAATTGTTTAGTAATTACTTGGGTGGCGCTGTAACACTTATGTTGGTACCTACGTACAAAGTTTCTATGTTATACACTTTCTTTCGATTGTTAACACTGAATGATGAGTTATTGTCAAGGTCAAGCGCGAAAAAAACATTTCCCACTTACGAAAAATTGAATACAAGTTTCTTGAATCAGGCCACAGCTACATGGAGGTGGACAGCATGCACAGCAGTATTGAGTCAGCAAAGAAAAATTCTGAGGTTTATTGCATGCCTGATTATGTAACAATTTTTAAACGAGCAAGATCGAAAAGAACAATAACTGTTGGAGGTCATTCTTACATGAAAACGCCCTACAAAACCAAAGAATTTAAATTCAACGAATTTAAATTTAATTTAAAAAATTTTAATTTAAAAAAATTTGCCGATGAAACAGTTTTCAATCGCTCAAAAGATAATGATGGAAATCAAGTGAAGTGGCTGAAAATAAAGAGAATGCGATATCTCAAGGGAGAAAGTTCAAAAACTTATTTCAATTATGACATGTCTGAAACGTTCTTATACATCGACGTCTCTAAAAAATCGGAACCTTCTCAACGTCTGGGTACTAGAGCTAAAAAACGTATAGATAACACTACGCCTCAGACTAATTCTATTGTCTTAAAACACCTTTACATGAACCCTTTACCCATAAGTGTAGCTAAAAAGAGAGATCTTCTCGGTTTATGCACTAAAAAAATGATTCCTGAGGAATACCATGGTTGGTACTCTTCTTTACCAACTGTGACCAATCAAGTAGATCGTTTACCTGAACCTTCGGTTGACGAAGAGTCATCGGAAGATTAAGATGATTGAATTAAAAGCCGTTTACCCAATAGGGTTCGTCTTAAATAGACTTTGATTGTTCTCAATGGCAATCAACTTCGATCACTGAAGTTTGATTGCCATAATTATGTGATTGAAATAAAGTTGATTGATTATTCATATTTCGTTTTATTTATTATCGTTTCATTGATTACCTATGTAAAAAAAGTCGGTAATTATCATCAAAAGTACCTTCCTTTCTTCATACAAAAGTACCCAATAAGTAACTTACTTACACTAAAATTCTACAGGTAAAACAGATTAAATGTATCAAAATTATCATTATTTTAGCGATTTTTGTCAAAAACAATCTTTCCAGTCAAGTAATTAGTTTAAAATATAACAAGCCATTATTCAAAACTGAAATGAGCTTTTGAAATCATTTCATTCAGAAGATATATCACTTTTGTGTAGTACAGGTAAAACATGATAAATGCGGTCCCCTTTCAATCTGATACAGTTTTTACTATTACCAAATAATAAATAAGAGAAAATCTTAAAAGAAGGGTAGTTAGTGCAGCATTTTGCTTTAACAGCTTTTTAATTAATCAGTTTGAAATAGATCAAATTAAAACTTAAATTTTCAAAAGTCATTTACTCGAAATGACAAAAACTGCATTTATCATGTTTTCGCAGTAAGCAGACGATATAGTGATCAAACAAGACTTTTTAATGATTAAGATTGTTAAATTATTTAAAACTTCAGGCCCAAATAGATGCCAACCTTTTTTAACTGATCCTTTCTTTAATACTAGACTGGGAGTATGCCCAGCTACAGCTGTGGTTAATTATTTAGAATTAATGAAAGGTCTACGAGACTGTACTAATTTGTTTATATCAACTATAAAGCTGTGAGATCCAGTACGATCAGCCGTTGGGTCACAAAGGTTATGGAAGAGAGTGGAATCGGCATTAGCACATTCTCAACGCACAGTACCCGCCATGCAACAACATCAGCAGCTCACGTAAGGGCGTTAAAGCCCTTACGTAAGGTGCTGATGTTATCATCAATATTAATATTGATGATATAAGAAGAGCGGCTGGTTGGACTCGGGAGTCAACAATTTTTGCAAAATTTTATAATAGACCTATTATCAACAATAGAAGCTTCTCTGAAGCAATTTTTTGTACTAACGAAAATAATTCAACTTGAATTGTAATTTTCTTTTTTAATAGATGACTAATTATTAAAGGACAATGCAACTTTTCCTTTGACCGCTGGCCCAAAAAAATGAAACCTGTTGTGCACAACTGAAACCTATGCCAAACGTTAGTACTAATCATCCATGACAACTTTTACTATGAGGCCAAATAAATCTATCCCAGTAAAAAAAAATATACAGGGTAACAAATGTTTAAAAAAAGTGTTGATGTGTATATTACTTTCTTAAAGGTTTTGTTTGTTTTAAACATTTAAAATATCGCCAATTGTAAACATATGGACAATAGAGCACCTAAATAGGATGTAGGATAGGATATTTAGAATAAAAAATAATACAACATATTTCAATAGACACAGATAGCATTTATTATTATTAATCATTATCAACTATAACGCTATCCAAATAAAGGGCAGGGCGGTGAATGGTGTCTTGGTGTCTGGCCCACGCAAGAAACCATACTATGGTCATTGTATGAGCGCAAACACCAATAGTTCTCCTGCCCGTCAAACAACCACAACAATAGTTACTTATACTATTTCTTCCCTGTGAGTTACCATATATTTATATATAGCAAAAATATTTTCTAGAATTGCTGTGTCGGCTTTTAATTCGCGCTCTCAGTAACCAAACATTCTCAAATGGCAATTCAAACTCATCTAAACCTCTTAGTTGCGTATCTGCACATATTTCAATAATATAATCCCCTCCGCGGACATGCTCGCTATAATAGCTCGCAGCAAGTTTTAGTTGGTAAGTGCCTACCGAGTACAATATCAATTCATCTTCGGACAATACAGGAAACTGAGGAAGATTAGGCAAATCCCCCGTAATATTAAAAAATACCGTTCTCTGCCTGTTTCAATTATTTTCGTCCACAAAAACTGCCAATCTATTTGGAACATGAACTCGGTTTCTTATTATTTCTATAAATTCTTCAGCATGACGATTATCCACGAGAGAGATGTGAAAGGCGTTAATTAGTGCTGCAGCAATCCTAAAGTCCTCGAACATGTGTAACATAGATTTATTAAAATAAGTTTGTCGAAACAATCTATAATCTCGCTTGAATCTCCCGTTTACGACCTCTACGGGCCAACGGCATATTGTACACAACCTTGATTTATTAGCCTGTACCGTTGTTAATTGCGATGCTCGGCCACTATTTGACTCTGGCATTACACCTATAAAACCATAGGTTTCTAATTCCCTAACCACATCACGGAAACCTCTGTCTAAAATAAAAACGTCGCCAGAGTTCAGATACCATGGCATAACGCCATCTTCTCTCTCTAATAACTCCCTTAAAATAGTAGCATCATTTTATTTTGCAGAGTATGGACCTTCAACCTCTAAAATGTATCCGTCACAAGTGACAATCATAAATGGTTTTAAAAGATTTCGGTATTTATGTGGGCTGTAAGTATCTTTCTGAAATGCAAAGTTCGTGCTTTTTTGTACGTATATATAAGTAGCATCGCAAATAACAATTGCCTTTGAATAATCCGCCCTGCCAAATAACGTATTTGGTAATAGAAGATTTCGCCTTCTAGCTTGTTCGCGGCTTATATGATTAAAACCTAAATGTAGCGGCACAGAATCTTCGCTTAAGCATTGCCTAGCTAAGTTCAATTTTTTTTCTAGATTTTGACGCGTCTTGTGAAATATGGAAGCCAATCTATCATCAGCTTCTCCAGTTCTTATTTTAGACAAGAAAATACCTAATACAGTTTTAGGTTTTCTAGTTCTTCTAGACAAAGAATAGCTTCTAGAATTCTAATAAATTCATCCCGTGTTCGACCTGTCCAGTAATGTAGTTCTGCTTCGTCAAATTCCTCTATTGCCTCAAAATCTAATAAATGTTTATTGTGGTTTTTTAATAAGCGAATTATATCGAGCATGTACTGCGGATTGAATTCAAAACGCCGGTTTGGTGCCTCCAATAATATCTGCCAACTATCAGTTTGCAAGTGATCACTGCAGACACGTGCGTTTAAAGGAATGTAATAGTTATATTCCATGATCATCTTCATTTTAACAGTTTCCGCAATTCTGCGTCGAGATGTATTTTGAAATCCGTGAAAGGCTCAGGCGCAAAACGTCTCTTTCGCAAAATGTCCCCTGGTCGTAAAACGTCTCTTTCGCAGAATGTCTCTTTCGTAAAATGTCTCTTTCGCAGAATGTCTCTTTCGCAGAATGTCTCTTTCGCAAAATGTCGCGCCAGGGACTTAAGAATAAAATTTTGATTTTCAAAACAAATAATCATTTATTAAAATTATAGTGTGTATTCAAAATAAAAACAATATCAATAGGTATCAAACATTTTACACACATTCAAAATTTAGATCAAAAGAATCAATACTGTTAGTAAACATATCCACAGATAATATAATAGGAGCTATTACTAATAGTAACTAAACAGTAACTAAGTATTGCAAATGAAAATATTTTTTTTACCATTTTAAAATGATTAAAAAATATATATTTAATATTAAAATGTCAAATAAATAAATTTTGGCATTATAATTTACTTGAGTTATTATCAAGTACTACATAAAAAAAAAAAAACATTTTCATAAATGATTAACATAACATTATTGATAAAAAGAAAATATAAATATATGACATATCAAATGAAATTATATCTTAATTGTGGCACTGAAATTAACTTTTGTTATCATTTTCATAAATGATAAAAAAAAAAAATCTTCGCACTAAAATAAACCTTGGTTATTAATTAAATTTGCTACATAAATTATTATTTTCGTAAATGATTATGAAAATAAATCTTTCATTAAGAAGAAAAAAACATAAATGTACTTATTTTCATTCTGGAATGTACATAACTTGCTAATGAAGTATTGTAAATCAAAATAAACATTGATACCTACTCAGCAAAAAACCAAAATTTAGCTATTTGAAAATTTGTAAAAAAATAATCTTTTTCAAGAATTGTGGAAGCGTCAGTTCCTTACGCTCAAATTGTTTCAACAGTTTTTTGTATTTAATGTCAAAGTCCATATATTTCTTCTGTCTGTTTTTTGTTTCTGTAAATAAATTATCAGTTATTTTTCTGTTCCAATATTTACTTTCTTTTCGCAATTTATCTATGAATATGTATAAACTTGGCTTTTTTGGTATGCGGCCTGCATTTATACGCCGATGCCACCCTTCTAACGCGTTAGTTGTGCGGTGTCGTTGGTAGGCGCAACTTAGTAAGGATGGTGGCATTTTTGGGTACCATTGTTTTTCGTAATAACGTCTAAAATTCATCATGTATTGAGTATCTGGAGCTATACTTAAAATGTACCCCCAAGCTGCAGGGATTTGTTCAGCCGGTACCAGTGCTATTATTGCAGCCATTCTTGCAATATTTCGCCCTTCCCGTGTACGCAGTAATCCTTTTTTCTCTGCGTGTTTCCATATTGCTGCGTTGTAATGTCTATAACATCCTGTTATTTTTGCTTCAGGAAATACTGATTTCACAGCGTTTTTTGCGCCATTTCATAATCACTCTTAAATGTTTTAATAATTATACCCAATTTTTCTTTTAATATGTTATATAGCCGCGTATATGTCTCTTGGGATTTATTGGGTAGCAATGTATAAATTACTGGGATTATATTTGTACACTTTTTTGTAGATCCAATGTCCAAATGTAAGACATAAAACTGATAAAAAGGTGGCGGAGCTGACATAAACGTGCCATCTGCAAAATAGGATCCGGGTTTCTTCACAATTTTCTTTCCCAAACGTGTTGCAAATACCAAATTTTTTTCACTTTGTCCATCTTCACAAATAAGGAAATTTTTACCTAAAACTTCTGGTACAATTGCAGTTTCGGTACTGGTATGTTGTAGTCGATCTACGTTCAAATAAGACTTTCGTGCCCTATATAAAGTGTCTTTAATTGATTTAAACGTAGGAATTCGATAGTGTTCACTATTGGGTATTTTGTTACGAATTTTTTTATCATTTTCTTCGTAAATTTGCTGTATGGGGCGAAAATCTTTGCAAACAATATGTTTTAATAATGTTATGTGTTCTTTAATTATATTTTTAAATTCCATTGACTCACATGTATGCACTGATTTCAGTTTAATAATAATAATTTTTCCTGTTTTGTCTAATGTTAGTGACGCATTACAGTCTCGCCTATCTATGCACCGCCAGAAAGTAGTTCCACTTTTATTTGTTTTGCTCTTATGATATCTGTACTCACAATGTATAAGTGTTCTATGTCCTTTTTGATTACGAATGTATTAGATTCTTGATCCATATTAAAACTCAAATTCACTACTGTTTTTCAATAAAAAGTAACAGACAAAACACAGCTCGGCAATTAATGAATGACACATACATTTATAAGTTTTTTTCTAACTACCCTCACATATTATTATAAATGTTGCCATCACTGAACTTTAAATTGTACCAAAATATTATTTTTAACAGTATCAAAATATATTTTTTTATTTGGAATACATTCTTAAGTAAATTTAAGTACCAAAATTTTTACATAATAATTGCACTATAATTTTAATAAATGATTTTTTGTTTTGAAAATCAAAATTTTATTCTTAAGTCCCTGGCGCGACATTTTGCGAAAGAGACGTTTTACGCCTGAGCCCCGTGAAATAAACACGAATTTCCTGAATTCGGACCTCGCGAAAATCCATTTAAATTAAAAACAGCATTGTTGTTAACTAATACATTTTGTTCAATCGGTTGCCTTTGTTCTTCGACTTCGGGCTGTTCTTGGTCCAAAAGGGGCTGGTATTGTTCTGGAACAACTTCAGGTTGCAGGTCTTCTCCAGGTTCATTTGGCACGAAGTTTTGCTCTGGAGAGACTGGCTGTTCCTGTTCGACGTCAGGTTGATGAACAATAGGTCGATCTTCACCTTCCGCATTGCGCTGCAGAATACTTCCTCGTTGGGCTCGCATCCAACAACGCAAACAAACGTGTTCCTCGTTGTTATAAGTGAGCTAAAAAATAAAAATCAATTTTTGTAGAATCAAAATGCACGAACAGTAAATATCAAACGGCAATTAATGGGGCTGTGGCAACAAGTTTATATGAAAACAAAAGTGTGCGGGAATTGCCAACTGTAATTAACACGAAGCACAAAAATAGACATCTACCTTATACCTTAGAGTGATATCTATATAAAATATCTACCTTAAAGTAGTCACCCTTACATAACTATAATTAAACAATCATTTAGACTTGGAACGAATATTCGGGTGTTATTCTGTATTCGACCTATTCGGCTACTTTTATTCTATTCAGTCGAATACCGAATACTTAAATCATATGTTTTGTTGTAATCAGATACCTAACTGGAAAAATAAAAATATTGATTTACTAGCTACTGCACGAGGCTTTGCCGGTGGAGTTAACGGCTTTGCCGGTGGAGTTAACGGCTTTTCCGCGGGAACTTCAAGACACATCGGGATAAAATATAGCCTATGTCGCTCTTCAGCCCTCCAACTATCTCTATACAAAAAATCACGACAATCTATCGCTCCGTTCCGACATGAAAGAAGGACAAACAAACAAACAAACCTGCTTTTACATTTATATCACATTAGTATGAATTTATAATATATATGGATATGGATGGTATGGATTTATATATATATATATTTTTTATTATAAGAAAGAAATAAACAGGTTGATACAAGATTTCCCGCCACGCGCTGACCGAATATTTTTGCCTTATATATTATTAATATAAAAAGCCCACCGAATATTTGGCATACGGCGAATATACTATTCGTTCCAAGTCTAATAATGATAGAAATACTAGCTTCCCGCCCGCGAGTTCTCTCGTGTACATAACTTAATGTAAACCCCCCATATAAACTTGCATCACCTTTTCACCCCCTCTAGGTTTTATTTTCGCGACAAGAGTAGCCGAATGTCATTTTCCAAGGTCGTCCCATCTACCTATTTCTATACCAAAATTCATCGAAATCATTTCAGCCGTTTAGGCGTAAAAAGGTACCAGGCAGACAGAGTTATTTTCACATTTATTTATTTATTTATTACGGGAGCGCTGATTGAATATTCTCGATGGCACGAGGATGTCGATTACGATTATTCGCAGTCAAAGGAATCCTGCATAAGCAGTACAGATATACTGCATAACAAACAGACTTGGCGTCCTCGCGGTAGGAACATTGTCCAAATATATATGTGTCCGATAAGAAGCAAATGTCAGAGTATTAAGAATCGATCGGAGTCCAAGGTTAACAGCAAAAGCACAGAAAAAATCACGATAATCGCACAGTAACGTACCGAAAGACAAGCAATGGACGACTGCGAAGATTTGATGCTGCTTCCTCATGACTTTGTAATGGATAACAAAGAAAACGAACAATAAGGATGCAGGTATATAATGTCCCTTGCGATAGAAAAGGACAACAATAAAAGCGCACACGCAGGTCCTGTCTAAACAATTGCCGCAATATAATGGTGCGGGAGGGAGACGAGGGGCGGGTACGCTAGCTACAGGCTACCTGAAGCTCTACCGGCACGGCAGCGCGCCCATTAATCATGTCCTATGCTTTACAGCACGGGCCATTATTTTTGTTAGGTAAACACTTCTCTTATATTTTGAACAATCTGTGCTCATTTAACAGGAATTAACCATTAAACAATGAAATCAGCAGCGAATTACTTCTGTATGCGTTTAAACCTTTAGGAATTACATTAGGGGATATTTTAAACCTGTTTAAAATGAACAAAACCTATAATTAAGTCATAAAAATCGACACTTTTTTAAAACATTTGTTACCCTGTATATTTTTTATTCTGGGATCGATTTATTTGGCCCCATAGTAAAAGTTGTCATGGATGATTAGTACTAACGTTTGGCATAGGTTTCAATTATGCACATTGGGTTTAATATTTTTGGGCCAATCGGTTGCATTGTCCTTTTTTGATTGGCGTTATGAAACATTAAAAATAACTTGTGTTATTATATATATATATTTTTTTAAATAAATAATTATATTATTGATTTTACAACTGGTCTTTGAACATCTACACTAGTTTTCTGTCATCATTGAGGACGAGGCAATAACGAGTATAATTGAATAGTCAAACGAACTTACCTGTTAGTGAAGTTCGACGGTAATTATACGAAGTTATTGCCTCGTCCGAAGATGATGAGTCCCACCCGACCCAAGCATTCCATGCTATAGTCATATTAGCATGGGCCCTGTGTTGTAAAACCAATAAGTCGCTGTGAACTTAACGAAGATTGTTACAGATGGCAGCACACTTCCGGATAAGGATGTGTCCTGTTTTTACTTATTCTTCCAAATTATGTGACGCCACAGACTATAAAGTCGAGACTACACTAGTTTTCTGTCATCATCTTCGGACGAGGCAATAACTTCGTATAATTACCGTTGAACTTCACTTATGCCCGGTTTCCGATTTCCTCAGATAAATTCTCAATAGCTATTGATTCATTAAAGTTAAGCTTAAGATAAACGTCGGTAACTGTCACTGCGTTTCAGAATACGCAACAGACCATTCAATAACTATGGAACCGATAACTAGTTCCTTCGTTGCCGCTAGATGGCTCTGTATAGGAGATCGCGTCTAAAATTGATTTCTTAAGACTATTTTAGTTAAAAAAAATATGTTATGTCGTTATTTATGGGCAGATCATTGTATTTTTTTTTAAATATCACGTGTTTCTAGTCTAGTTTCACTTCATTGTTTTTGTTTCGCATGGTATTATTTTGCTTTGCCGTTTCATTTTAAGTTACTTGAGTCTATTTGTCTTTCCAATTGTTTGTGCTTTATCCATTCTTTAAATAACATAATGGAATGAAAGAAGCGTACAATCGTAATGCGATAAAAATGTATTCCAAAACAGACGATGCATATTTGCGATGCGTAAAGGTGGGTACAGATTGGTGCAATGCAACATGTAATGTAATATTCTGCCTTACATTGCATATTCCTTGCTGCCTTGGACGTGTGGCGCGCGCGGTACGCGCATTGACTACGAATCAGAACGAGAACATCTGTTCCCGCATTTCGTTACAAACACTAGCCCTCGTCACACGTGTTCTTTTCTTTGCCCACATCACTCTACTTAAGTCGATATACTTACGAATCATGGAGTCTGAAGACAGCCTTCTTGCTCTGACGATTATCAGTGCTTCATTGTTAATCATTCATCAACTTTAAAAAAAACGCCAAAGAAGAACGGAGAGAAGGCAGAGAACTGCTTACAGATATGAATTTCCAGCATATAAGTGGCCAATACAAAAGTTTTACGAGGATGACGTCAACAGACTTTGAAAATTTACTCGCGATAGTCGCACCAAGAATAAGTCGAAAATATTCAAATTTAAGAGCTCCAATTTCAGCCCAAGATAAGCGATTACTCTTCGATTTTTAAGCTCCGGGGACTCTTACACAAGTCTACAGTATACATTTAGAGTATCTAAACAATCTATAAGTGGTATTGTTCCTGAAGTGTGCTCTGCTATAATTGAAGAATTAAAAGAAAACATTAAGGTACGTATAATCAAAATCTTTATTTTTCTTTGTTAACTAAATTAAATCAGTAAAATCATCTATAGAAGAGTGCTGTGAGTCTTGTGAAGAGACCGACAAAGGCTGCTGGTTGATTGAGTAGTTAGCAGCGTCTACATTTTCTGCTGTGGTATAACCGTAGGATACTGAAGTTGAGGGACGATTGGAGTATGGTTCTGTATATGCATTTGGTTGATATTGCCAAGATTCATAATATCCCCTGTCGGCTTTCATAATAATTTCAAATATTGCGTGTTCAACCGAAGTCCTAGTCTGAGAGGAATAGTTACTCATTTTAGCTCCTATAAATGAAACAAAACTTTTTGTTAAGTCAGGAATGCTTGATGAACTGTCCAATTTCTGTGCAGTTGTTTTCAATATCCCCACTACATCGGTAAGAACATTGTTTTCGTCTCTTCTGAATCGTTTCGCTTCCTGTAGACCATGCTCATTTGGTGGTGCTGGAGGGGTGAACTTATGTTGCGTGGCTTCGGTGGCATTGTTTTTGGAGACTGAGCGTTGAATGGACTCCTGGAAATAATTATTATGATTTAAGTATTTTTTTAAGGTACCCACGACTGCCAACGCCTGGTTGAAGATAAGCAAGGAGTTTGAAGACCGGTGGAACTTCCCACACTGTATAGGGGCATTGGACGGGAAGCACGTTTTACTTCAAGCCCCTATTAAAAGCGGAACCGAGTTTTATAATTATAAACAAAATTTTAGCATCGTTTTGTTTGCTCTAGTTGATGCAGACTATAATTTTCTATTCGTAGACGTAGGTCGTCAAGGGAGGATTTCTGATGGCGGAGTTTTCAAATATACCCAATTATATGATAAGATAGAGAATCGAACATTAGACCTGCCAGAGTCACGTCCCCTATCCGATAGAAATGTTTCTATACCATATTTTTTTTTAGGCGATAGTGCCTTTGCTTTAAGTGATACTTGATGAAGCCATATGCTGGGATGTGTTGCTATCGTCTAAGAACTTTAAAGCATTGTAGGCAAACCATCGACTTGTGTATGTGTCCGAAGTACCTGCAATAAAACACACATACATTAATACACTTTTATTTATTTACTAGCTTTACTTTAATTATTGACCTATAGTTAGTTACTGCACATAATTCTTTTAATAATAAACTATGTTATTTAATGCATAATAACAATACTATTCTAGCTCCTACAAAACGTCGTCAATATTGAATTTAAACAAATAAATTTAAAATAAATCCCTTGTCAGCCACGTTTAACTATCAACTATTTATTATTTAATCGACTTAAAACATCCTGTATAAATTGAATATACATATGTTTTTATTCGCTGGGTAACTACGTATAAATAGTTTATGCAAAAAATATATTTTTAGATTCATAAACTCCATTGTACTTTTTTTGTAATTTGATTTTATTATCTAAGTAGGTACCTTAATTTTTTGATGACTTAAATTGTAATAAATACCTATATAAACACAAATAAAATGCGTTATTCTTACCTTTTCCAGTCCCCTTGGATTTTTTTTCCTTTCCTTTTTCGCGGCGGTAAGAAGAGAGAAGACTTGTCATTTTGTTATTGCACTTTTCTGCTGTTATTTTCAATACATTTCCGATTTCGTCCCACGCATCTTTCTTTAAATTTTGTTTATAAAAGTTTTAATTTTGAGGGTTCCATAAAACTTCCCTTGTTTGGTATTCCTCTATCAATAAAAGTGACTCGTCATCACTCCACGCACCCTCTTTCACCGCCATGATCGTTGCGCATGCGAACGAAACGAACGACCGTCCACGGCTGAGTCCTGCGCACACTGCGCGCCCCTTTGTGTTCGTACTAAAAACCGACAAATCTCGGATCGAGCCGCGCACGAGTTGTAACGCTCGGAGCGTGCGCGACCCAGGCGCAGTTCGTGCGCGCGAGGCGTCCACACTATGGGAATTCTTTTTCCGAAATTTCGTCACTTCTTACTTTTTTCATTAGTAATTACCACTATCGCACACTTTAGAATATTGAAACCGCACAACTCACTCTGTACACTGCAAGCCTTTAGGTACCCTATTAGCAATTTCCCTTTACATAAAATGCCAATTGTGTAGGATGTGATGAGAGCCACCAATAATAACCACCAATTTACGTAGATTCGTATAATATTATAATACGTAGGTATACAATAATGGAGGACTAGCCGCGAACTGCCGCGTAACAGTATGTAGCGTGCACACGGTCAGTGTTGCCGTTAGGACAATCTAGTTTGTGGAAATTCCGCTAGAAGTGGCTGAAGTATTTTTGGGCTTACTATTGATATTACAATTTTAATATTTTTAGGGATAGGGATAAGTGGGTTTAATAAAACAATATTTAATAGTGTTAAAATTTTATTTAAAAAACTTGTTACAGTAAAGTTTTCACTAGTAAAACATTAAAATTACTGATGGTAAAAAATGTGAGTGGTAAAAAATTAAAAATCAATTTGAAAGTCTACAATATCATCTGGAAATTCTGGAACCTCTTCGCCAATGGATGATGATGTGGATGGTATTTCAGTTTGTTTGATTAGTTTAACCGTTTTTGTGACTGGTTAAAACTTCAGGTGGCAAAACATAATTGTGGCAAGTTTTTTTTATAATTTTTAGTTGGTTTCTAATCATAATTATGGAATTAATTATGAATGCACACAGTCTGTTTCTCAATTTATTTTCACGCTAAAGAGCCTTTCAACTTCTGCGTTAGAGTGAGGCATGGACAATAAAGCAATAACCAAGTCGGCTATTTCTTGGAATGTATTAACTCCTGCTGCATTCTTGTATTTTAAAACTTGAGTCCAGAACTTAACACTGTCTCCTGAAGTATCCCATTCTGTGAAATGAATAGTTTTCCACTGTTGAACAATTTTGTCTATTCTGCGGTCATCAAATCCGAATTCTTTTGCCAATCCAACCAGTGCATGAGGATCTTTAATTTGTTTCAAAGTGTTTTCTGGACTTAAGAGTGTAACTTTCTTAAGGATCTCGTAATTGGCAGGTATTCTATGTTGTATTTCTTCTACCAACTTGACGTTGAAGTCGATGCACCGTTTCCTGATATTAGCTATTGATTGTGGAGATAACTGGCTTTTACTAGCATGAGATTCGAAAAGATGTCCCAAGTGTGCAACTGGATCTAGATGTTCTTCTACTTGGATTGTAAGGAAATCTTTGTCTGTTGTCGCAGCGCCCGGCATTATTATTCTAATGCAGACAGATCGTAACAAGGTCATCAGAGTTTCGAACAGTTTGACGGGATCCATATTTTCGCCTTCGAATACCTTTATTGCAATTTGGACGTCGTGAAGAATACTTTTCAAATAGCATAGATATCGCCGATTACCCTCGTCACTGTACATTTCCCAAAGCAGTCCCGCTGTATAAGGGCGGCCGTACACGGACTGCTCGAGCAGTTAGCGGCTGAGCGACGTACTCGGACCGCTCAAGCGGTCGGCGTCGACTGCTCGAGCGGTCGGTTGTTGACTGCTCGAGCTGTCGCTACCAATCGCTCGAGCAATTGATTTTCTACCACAGTCGAGTCATGGATTCTGACGAGGAAGCACTGCTTTTGCTGCTTCTGCTCAAGCGGAGACGACGGCGGCGACGTCAAAAGAGAAAATTTTGGGTTCATCCAATTTTGGAATTAAGAGAACAACATGGACAATTCCATCATTTGTTTATGGAACTTACAAGTGATGAAGAATTTTTTTTCAACTATTTTAGAATGCAATGGTCTTCGTTTGATCCAATAGTTTTTGTACATTTTCAAAGAAACAGCCAATGTTATGTTTATTGAAGCTGGTCGATCTACTCAGGCTGGTCGCTTCAGGTACACGTAGTGACAATTGTGTATTTCTCTTCATAAAGCCATGGAACTAATCGTACGACGCAATATTATTGGTCCATTTACATATTTTCTCATCTGGCTTTTGGTTTTGAATAGCCAACTGATATAGCTGCCGAACACGAAGATAGCCCATGATGGAGTTTGCTAGCTTTTTCTAGGTACTTGGCTAAATGCAACTCCTCTTCAGTGTCATTATTGGGACGTTATACTCTTTGGCAGTATCTTTGATCGTATTTTCCTCCAATACCTTGTTCACAGCTTCTTTAAGAATTTGTGGGTCAACACGTATACGTGGTTTTGCATCTTCTTTTCTTTTATATGTTTTTCCCATTTTATAATTAATCTAAAACAAACGAAAAAAAAACTGACTAATTGAATGTATGGGACACTAGATCCCGTGATCAAGTGTACCCGGGAGTGCTCTTTAAAAAAATATTTGATCCTACTAATAGCATTGAGGTTTTATGCTACGGGTAATCATTTGTTGGCTGTGGCAGACATGGGTGGGATCAGTGTGGCTACTTGCAGTCGAATAATAAAAAGAGTGTCTGCAGCAATTGTGACTCTACGTCCACAGTATATAAAATTTCCTGAAACAACTGAGTAACAAGAAAAGTGAAGATGGAATTTTATAATATTGCAAGGTTCCCTAATGTTCTTGGATGCATTGATTCTACACATGTGAAAATACAAGCACCAGGTGAATCTTCAACACCTTAAATTAGATTAAATCTATTTGTCAAAATTATGAAATTAAACCGTAGGTAACTTACCTATATTTAATTAATACCAACCTACTTACATACAATAAAATGGATGTGTTGTATGTATTTTTGAAGGTGGAGATGATGCAGAGCAATTTAAAAACAGGAAGGAATACATGTCCATAAATGTGCAAACAGTAGCATCAGTCAATTTATTAATAAGAGATGTTGTGGCACGTTGGCCAGGTTCAACACATGACTCAGCTATTTATCAAAATAGCAACACATTTAGAAAATTTGAAAGAGGGAACTATGCTGACAGCTATTTACTGGGTGACAGCGGATACCCATTGAAGGTAAATAGGCAATCGGGTAAAAATATAGCTTCAAGTTAGAGTTTAATCTGTCGGTTTAATATTTTTACAGTAAGAGTATGTTCATTATTATTATGTCTAAAATAATATAAAACATATCAATAGAAATAAATAATATTACTAATTAGGTAAGCTTATTTATTTAAAAAAAATCCAATTTCTAATCATTCTTCGGCGCACCAAATAAATTCTTCAGATTAAAGTTTCCACCTGTAAAGTAAATTATAATGTTAAGGACTATTAAAGCAGCAGTGAATTTTTTTTTTAGCCTCATCTCTTGACTCCATATTTAAATCTCACCATGAGAGGTCAGCAAAAATACAATGAGGCTCATATCAAAATTAGAAATGTGGTGGAAAGACAGTATGGAGTCCTTAAACGACGTTTTACTGTCTTAGCCATCGGTATAATATTCTTTCTTGCCGACTCTATTTGTAAATTATATAATGTTCTTTTGAATTCAATTTCTTCTTCCAACAATATCCTTTTTAAATCTTCGATTTCAGTTTTTTTATTGTTTATCCCTTGAAATCCTGTACATAAGGTGGCCGCAACTTCAGACTGTTGTTGGTTCTGTTCTTTAAGTATAGGCCTACGCCTTTTCCAAAGAGGAGTGGTTGGTATCTTAGAACATGTCGGTGTATTTATTTCCATATTTTCGTGTTCTTCATTTATTGACTTGTCCTGAACACAAACAAAACAGTTCAAAGTACAAAAAAAATAAGTTATGGTAAAGTAATAAATACGTAGACAGACGAGTCCTTTCAAAATTATTATCTTAGTAAAGTACTGCAAAAGTTTGTAAATATGTAATTTTGCCATGTAACAATAGTACTACTATATCTAGTTCAGCATCCAAAATTATAGTCAGCAATTCTTCATCAACTCGTTCTAAATCTGTAACCGTATTCATTGGTATGGTGATGACTGAATCTGAATCTAGTACATCAGCAATACCACTACAGCCTCGACCCATTAAATCGCAGACTTGTTCCAGTATTGGGTCTGTTATTGAAGTAGATGGTCTCCCACCCGTTCCAGTAGTACAGTTCCTGTTTACTGAGTGGTACATTTTTGCTTCACTCTTCATTTTCTCCCAGACTCTTATGAGAGCATCTTTACCCCTACAATTAAAAATAGATATAGTTTCTCACATGGTATTATTCATATTGATAAAATATGGCATGTTGGTTTGTACCTATTTAATAATAACTAACCTGTACGTGTTTCCCGTTGAATTATATTGGGTACAGAGGTTTATGCAATGAATCATGTTTGCTGTAACAATATCAAACAGCAATTGGTCAGTAAACGGATCTGGAATTTCCGCAGAAATTATATTATCGATTTCTTCAGGACGGATTTTGTCGATTAACCAAACCAAAATGTGTGTGTACACGCCATGAGAACCCCGCGCGCTGAACCCAACGCGGGGCGAAGAGGAGGGGCAGTGAAGGACACACCGAGCGCGGGCGACGCGCACCCCGCGCCGCTCCGTCGCGCTGCCGCGCTGCGCCGACCAACAGAGCCATCGTCGCCACGGGACCGTGTGCACGCTACATAATTAGAAAACGCGGCAGTTCGCGGCTAGTCCCCATATTATAAACCTACGTAATAGAATAATAGAACGAATCTATGTAAATTGGTGGTGTGTTATTGGTGGCTCTCACACATCCTACACAATTGGCGACCGTGGAAAATTTCGAACCAGCCGGGAGCGTATGGAGTTGGACAACGGGCACCAACGTGCAACGTGAGTCTACACGTGCACCGAAACCGGAAAGATGGCGTCGAGTCAGGAGGTTTGTCCGAGGGAAGTGCTCGTTCCGATTACCTTTATATCCATTTTGTACCTATCTACCTAGCTATTTTATCCTGCTGTGATCTACTTCTATTTTTTCTTAACTTCTGTTTGTGTGATTGGTGGTGTTATTCAGCTTAGAACCGTAAAGGGCTGCTAATAGGGTAAATACCTAAAGGCTTGCAGTGTTCACGCAAAATAGTGTGACGTATTGCGTGGCCTAGATTTATGCGTTTTGCACCCTCCCACTGTTCGCATCCTTGTGCAAACTCAATCCGCTTGATGCTTCAATCGGATACGCCGACTATTTCAGAGAAACGCGAACCACGTGGACTGTCTCCCGACTCCTGATTTGAACCGGAGCGTCGGGCTTTGCTGGCGGCGGCGCGGCGGCGCGGCGTGCTTGCGCAGCGCGTCGGCCATTTTGTTGAGCGGCCAGCGGGCGGCCACGCATCAGGACGCGAGTGGAGCGCAAAGCAAGACCTTATACGGATTGGGTTTGATGCACATTGGTTTTTTGTTTTTACGGGGTTAGTGTTATTGACACAGTAGGTAAAAATAAGGTGTAGAAATTATGCCTCCAGATCAGGATATGGATGAACTGGTCAGGAAGAGAGGCAATATGATACCCCTCATATTGCCTCTCTTCCTGACCAGTTCGTTCGTTGACAAAACTAGCAGAGTATTTAAAAGAAATTCAGTCACGCGATATAAATAATGTAATTTTAATTGAATTAAAGAGACGTCTAGAGAATAGTGAAGATTTGTTCAAAAAGTTTGATGATGTACAAACATCAATAGAATATAATTGTAATGAATCAGAGATAGATGAACAGTTGAGTTTAAGGGCAACAAATGAAGGTAAATTTTATACGGTTCATGCTACTATAAAAAATATAATTGATACTTACAAGAAAGAAAACTATAGTGATGCATTTAGTAACAAATCAGGCAGATGTCTAGAAGAGCATGGCTCACAGCCAATTAAGTTACCCACATTCAATGGTTCATACTTAAAATGGCTTGAATTCCGAGGTACTTTCCAATCATTGATAAAGGATGATGGGCAGAATGTATGGAATCTGGTACCCACTCCAATAGAAACATGTTATACATAATTGAAAAGGTATTTTTGTGTAGAATAATGTAAACTTGAGCGCTTGTCTCAAATATTAGTATTTAAGGAGTTAGAGCGATTTTTGTGTCATGCGTTTATGCTTTAACATGCGGGTGTGAGTAGTCACTAAGAATAAAAATGCACGTTTATTTTTTTTAATCAGGCACGTATGACAAAAACGCATGACTCAAAAGTAATTTTACGCTCAAGTTAGTTATTTATTTGAGTAAAAAAATACAAGTATAAATCAAAAACAACTTTATTTTTTATAGTTTTACAATTATAGACTGTTTTCGTTGTCTACAATGACATCATTGAGAAGTGCTGCTGGAGCAAGGAACCCTTCGCGTCTGGCATATCCTAAGTACCATAATAGAAATAATATGCGCGCATGTGCCCATTGTACGTCGCCCAGTTAAGCATGTGCAATAATAATGTAATATATTGTTGTTTTGACCTAGTTTACATTTTATCATAATATAACAATAATACGTCCTAGAACGTACATGACGCGACTGTATTCGTCCGCGTAATAGCCAGACGGCATCATTTATACCATAGTCTGATAAGTCATCAAGGTTATGTTGTTGATATATTTCTATTAGATGGAGTCCATTTGTTAAATGTTCGTTGCAATAAGAACGGGCGAGTTTCAATTGAAAGAAAAAACACTTACAAGGGAAATTAACTCGTTGCAAAACTGCTGAGAAGAAAACAGCTATAGGTACAAATCGCGAAGAGGCTCGTAATAAAATGAAGTCTGACTTTATTCTGGCTTCTCAATGAAGGAAATAGAATGTCTGAATAGAATGTATGTGTCTTACGTTTGATCTCCAAAAAACACTGCCAATGCCTAAGATCCCTACCGGAATTATTTACTATGTATAAACGACAGCTTTGGCTGTACAATATGGGAATTTATTCTGCAAAGACTAACTTAAGTGAGAGCTTTGTTTGGATAGAAGGAATGGCTGGTAAAGGTGCCCAGGAAGTCGGTTCTTGTCTATTAAAATACTTGGGGGAGCGATATTTCTGAAGATATTGAGGAACAAATTATAAGGAGCGATTCATGTGGACAGAATCGTAACATAAAGATAGTTTTGATGTTAAAAGCATTTTTGCATTCTCATCCCACCTTGAAAAAAAACTCTACTACACAAACACACGGTTCAAACAAACAGAAGGTTTTAAAGATCTTTGCCTGTTTCATTCATCAATAGTAACTTTTTGAAAACAGAACAAACATGCGCTAAGATTCTATGCGCGTGTTAGAAAGTGGATTATAACTACATTTATAGGTATAGGTATCCACTTAATTATCAAGATTTGAGTGTCAGGATGGTTAAGTACCTACTAGTTATTTACTTTATATGTAGGTACTTTCTATGAATATGGTGTAGGGAAAGGATTTTATGAAGAAAAGCACAGAAAGACAAGACTAGGCATTTATTTACATTTAGGCTTGTCAATACATAGGTCTTGTATCGTTAATGAGAAAACTATTTGTCCGTTCCTAATCTAGGTCATCACGGAGAAGAAGGACAAGAAACTCCGTGGCAGCTTCTTTTATATTATTGGATCAACACATTGTTACATTAGGATAAATCCATAAAATATCAAATTAATCTCTTGGACCATTTCTCCAAGCTAGTAATATTAAAACACATACAGAACAACATAGTTATCAGCAATAATCAAGATATAATATCAATTAACTTACATGAACATTGTAGGTAGTCTGTCGATCTTTCACAAGAAGTGATCTGATCATCAATCCTTTTTACAATAATGGCAGAGCTTCCGCTATGCTACATGATTTATTCTTACATTGGCTTTTAGCAACTTTATATTACGGACATGGACACCACTCAGGGTCTGTCCTGTAAAAGTCGGAGGTCCTATAACGTCCAACCGTATAACTCAAGTTCCTTTTCAAGATTGGCGGTCACCCCATCTTACCAGCCTATCAACCTTACAGGTCCCTCAAATATTGCCGCCCATTCTCCCGCCATTTTAGACGAATCATAGATGGTCATACATAAATGTTAAATATCTTCTAACCAAAGTAATAATTAACAAATCTTATGTAGTGGAACTATCTTAAAACTTAATAACATTATTTAGCAATATACTATATATTTATTTGTAATCTTTATAATAAAATGTCATAAAATAATAACATCAACTGGATGTTCCGAAAATCGTTTGAAACACCATGTTACTTTAAAACTGCATTATAAAATCGTGATAAATATTGTTAGTATCATATTAATTATTACTTATTCAATATTAATTATTTATTGTACTGATATGTTAATAAACATTTATATTGATCTTCATAAAACCACAAGTCATGACTTGTTCGAAAAGTCTAGAAATCGTTGTTTATGAAACAGCCTTTTGAGCAGTGACTTTTGAGTCACATTAAAACTATTTATATAATACATCTGTTTAGGAAATATCAATTATAGAAATGCAAATCAAATATTACTACCTTTATATTATTCACTAAACATTAATTACGTTTATTAAAATATTGTTGAAATGGAACGTTTCCCAAACGTCAATGTCATCTATCATTCTGACAGCTGACGTTCATACTGTGATTTATTGTTGTAAACAATCAATTAAAGTGATCAATACAATTAGATATTCTCCGATAAATATGAATAACCTCACACGCGCGTGTTAGAAAGTGGATTAAAACTACATTTATAGGTATAGATATCCACTTAACAATCAAGTTTTGAGTGTCAGGATGGTTAAGTACACACGGCTATACATCAAGTTAGACACCCTATATACCCATAACTACGCTACTAGCAATACAGAAAATTGTACGAAAGGGACTGAGTATCGTGGCATCAGCCAATCACAGCATTTTTGCTGCTTTGCGCCTACGCACACAGATGCACTTTTTTGGCAAACATTTTCGCTAGTTTCGCTCGAGTTCAATGTTTTATCTATGCCAGTCAGTTCCCAAATATCGTCCGGGATTCACACAAATTTAAGTAACGCGGCCGGGCTATTGTTCTCACGGACAGTGTTTTTTTAAATATTTCGTTTTGTTTATTATAAAAATTACATCAGTGTGTTGCGTGGTGCACCAATATTAATGGCGCCACAATTAACTGCACAACAGCGGCAGCTGATAGTGGTGTTGCGAGAGGGTGGTTATACCATCAAAGAAATTGAAAGGAGGACGGGGATAACGGTGAGTGATATACTTTAATATAATTATGTATTTGATAGACAATAATTATTTAGTAATTACTCAAGAGAGTCATTGCATCCAAGACAATGACTACCATTTTGAACATATTCTTTTACAAGGCTGCGCCGACCGGCGCGCGGCGGGCGCGCAACAATAGATAGGTAATTAGTTAATTGTTTCTCATTAGATAACGTTTGAAAGGTGTTTTTATTTTACATTTACGCGACAGCGCCAAAGCGCGCCGCGCCGTTCGTCGACCGGTTTGCAGCACCCAAGACCGCGCAAGATAACGATAATAATAAATTATATTTATTTATTTATTTCCCACTTATATCTATCATTACCTACAGGGTAACCTATTGGGATAGCGTACTTATTTCATTCTTTTATCCTAAATTATTTGTAACCTAGGTATAATTGAGGACCTTGCAGCAAAAGGGTGGCAAGTCCAAGTTTCAAAAATTTAAGGTATTCAAAAAAAAAAGGTTTAAAAAAATTATTGGTTACACTAATGTCTAAAAGGTAGATGGTATAATATAATATAAACATATTTATATATTTTACTAAAGTTTTTGAGTTAAATAAGAAAGTTTTTGAATTACCTACTACGATTTTTTTAAGTTTGGATTGCCTCTGTTTTGCACCAAAATTAAACAAAAATACTACCCTATTTTGTACTTTATGTAATAAAACACATCAATATAAGTATTTTTTTAATTCAACAACTATTAATCATTTCGTGAAAAATTAAACAATCAAATGAAAAACAAAAACGAACGAGTGTTTAACAAAAATTACTAATTTAAAGGTCAACTTCAGCTTGATCATCGTCGTCTTCGCTAGAAATGTGATCTGCCGCTCCAACACCTTCACTTTTAAGGGCCCTGTAGAAATACAGTTTATTTGGTGGAACATAGTTCTTTACCAACTGCATAACATCTTTGTATTTAGCCTTTTTCAACGGCAATACCTGATCATACATCGGTTTCTGAGGCAGAACGGATAGGTTGGCTTGAGCATTTCTCATTATGATAAAATAATCAAATACAGGCGTTCCCGTTGTAACACTGACTGCAATAGTTTCAATGTGATCTTTATTGTATTGAAAAATGCGATATTGAGATATTTTGAATCGTATCTTCTCTGCATTTGTTATAACTTTTTTTAAATGACTTTCATAAGGCTGGTAAATATCAGACGATCCGCTACTAAACGGTTCAGAGTCACTCATCTTATGCACATTTGACCTAGGTATTCAACGTAAAATAATTATTTAATTTATTAACAAAATAAAACGTTCATCCTTTTGGGCCGAGCTGAAAACGTGCACTGACTTGTTACAAATGACAATGACATTTCATTTGTTGCCATAAAGAGGCAGGTCCGGACCTACTGCTTTCTTGCACCAAACAGAATAGGGTGGCAGATCCAAATTTTGTTATAGCGCGTTGGTTTTTCGTCGGATCTGCCTCGTTCATGCACCAAACGATAGCCCTAATTTTTGTTCAAATTGTAGGTGAAAAAAACAGCAACGGCAAAAATTTGGATCTGCCTCACTTTTGCTGCAAGGTCCTCAATTATAATTAAATTTTGTAACTTACCTATTACAAATATGCATTCTTTGTGAACTCACTCAGAGAACAACAGAATATTATACCCATAACCTGATGGTAAGTGACGATGAGGTCGAGGAAGTAGGTAGTTCACTGGTTCAGCAATACACTATTCAATCTTGCCTCTAAGAGACCCAAGTTACACGTATGAGTTATCTATTTATTAATTATTAAAAAAAAATATGTCAGAGCGTCGCCTTTTACCTATAATTTTATGGAATAATATTTAGGTATCTACATATTGATATAAATTCAAGTTAAGTACTTATCATTGTTTTTGAGGACAACAATCAACTTTTGGTTGCGACGAAATGAGGAGACTGGGGGTGAACTATCGGCTCACCACCGGCAGCTCTACCAGCGCGCCACCACCGCTGAGCAAAATGCTGCCATTGTTGCGGGGCATACCAACCAGCCATTTTTGAACACGCAGATTACTGCTATACAATATAGTGTAAGTTGATTACTTTTTATCTACATAACTACAAATAAATAAAATGGAAGTGTCTGTTTGTAATGTCAAAATAACAGCTTTACAAAATTAATATGAAAGTATATATCTTAATATATATAAATCTCGTGTCACAATGTTTGTCCTCAATGGACTCCTAAACCACTTAACCGATTATAATAAAATTCGCACACCATGTGCAGTTCGATCCAACTTGAGAGATAGGATAGTTTAAATCTCAAATTATAGTCGCAATTTTAATTTATTGCTAATTATTTGTCTGTTATTATTTGACAGTCACAATTATCTGTTAACTCCAAATGATTCTAACAGATGTCGATACCTTTCGACTGGGTTGAGTAAGTAATCAATAGATGGCGCTGCTATGGTAAATCTACGAACGTATCATATAAGCTACATTTTAACAGCATAATTACCACGTGTTGTTGACGCTATAAAATTAATTAAATTTATTTTGTAGTGAACGAAATACCGTATAATTCAATTATTTCCACTTTTTAAATTTTTGGTGTTAGCATAGCCGGCCACGTGTTACTTAGACTGAAGTGTAAATTGAATTCATATTATAATGAAGATAATACCGTGAAATTAATCCTGTTTTTTACTTATTTGTGCTTCATTGATCAAAACTTTATAATTTAATTTGAATATATGTATGTAAGTATTATCACATAATGTACAAATATTTTTTTTTATTGTTTTTATTTAAACTCTATTAAACGATTAAATTAGTATTTCAATTCTTATTGAAATTATTATTTAAACTCTATAATTTAAATATGTACATGTCAGTATTATCACATAATTATAAAAGTTAATTAGAATGATTTTCAATTTTTTTTTCTCATATTTAAACGATTAATTTATTATTTTCAGTCAAATGCCACGGAAAAAATCTAACCTCAACAACGCGAGCACCAGAGAGGCACGACGCAAACGTATTAAAAGAGCCCATCAGTTGGCAGAACAAATTGAATCAAGAAATCCAGCTCAAAGAATCAGGACAGCAGAAGGTCATGCACAAGAATCTCAAGAACAGTGTAACGAACGTCTTCAAGAGAATATCATAAGAACAAGAGCAGCAGGAGAACGAGACATAGCCACAGTAGGAGCACAGGAACAATAATTTCAATTTATACATGTAAGTAATATCACATAGTTTTATAAAAGTTAATTAATATATCAATGAGAAAATGGCACAAAGCTCCCCACACTTTTTCAATAATTGTACAATTTTTTTTATATTATTTTTATTTAACCTCCATTGAAAATTATTTTGCACTTATTATTTCAATGTGCTATGATAACATGTTTTTCAGTTTCTCTTTCTAATATTTAAACGATTAAATTATTATTTTCAGTCAAATGCCACCGAAAAAATCTAACCTCAACAACGCGAGCAGCAAAGGGTCACGACGCAAACGTGTTGAAAGAGCTCAGCAATTACCAGAACAAATCGAAACAAGAAATGCAGCTCAAAGAATCAGGACTGCAGAAAGTCGTGCACAAGAATCTCAAGAACAGCGTGACGAACGTCTGCAACAGAATATTACGAGAACAAGAGCGGCACGAGAACGAAACATAGCTACAGTACGAGTACTAGATCGACAAAGGCAACGGATCAGCCGCTCATTAACACGTGCATCATTCGTTCGGCTTGCCTTTGAATATGCACCAGATATTAACTACTCAGCGCATTCAAAAATTGCTATCGGTGGAATGGATAAAGTATGTCAATATTGTCAGGCATTGAAATTTCGGAATGAAGCAGCCGGCATGTGCTGCGCATCAGGAAAAGTTGTGCTGTCACCTCTACCCGCTCCGCCGGAGCCTTTATTATCCCTTCTTACTGGCAATTCAGATGATTCCAAATTATTTTTGCGTAAGATACGCAAATTTAGTTCTTGCTTCCAAATGACGTCATTTGGGGCAACTAAAATTTGCGATCGTGCATCCGATGGACGTAATTTTGAAACTACATTCAAAATTCAAGGCCAGGTGTACCATAAAATCGGATCACTGATGCCAATGCCTGATAACAATCCGAAATTTCTTCAAATTTATTTTATGGGCGATTGTGAAGAGCGCGTGACGACTCGGTGCCTGTATAATTTTATTGAACAAGCAGAGGAAAGAGCAATTGTGATATTATTGGAAATTTTTTTAGAAGATCACAATCAACTAATTCAATTGATCAAAAGAGTTTCGCCACGACTGCAAAATGACAATTATCAAATCGTCATAAAAGCCGACAAAGTACCATTAGGTGAACATGCTGGTAGATTCAACGCTCCAACTGTTGATGAGGTTGCTGTTATCATGGTTGGTGATCCAGTTGACAAAAGATCTATAAAAATTACACGGCGAGACAACACTGTCAGTACGATTTCGGATCTACACCGTTCGTATGACGCACTACAATATCCATTGATATTTTGGCAAGGACAAGATGAATATCACCTTAATATCAAACAGTATGATCCAAATACCGGTAAATTTGACAATTATCTATTTACTTTCTTACTGTATGTATAGATTTTAATTTCGTATTGCATTTTATTTTTTTAGGTGATTACAGAAATAATAAAGTTAGCTCAATGAACTACTACGCACACCGAATAATGGTTAGACAACATCAAGACAATTATATCCTTCGATATCGTCAGCTGTTCCATCAATACATTGTTGATATGTATGCTAAGGTCGAAAGCGAACGCTTGCGATTCCTTCGATTCAACCAGGCAAAACTACGATCGGAAGAATATATTCACTTACGAGATGCTGTTGCTGGAAACATCGATGGAAATTTAAATCCCAATGACATCGGTAATGCTTTCATTTTACCTTCAAGCTACATCGGCAGTCCACGGAACATGCAGGAATACATACAAGATGCGATGACTTACGTACGTCATTACGGCCGACCGGATTTATTTATTACATTCACATGTAATCCGAATTGGGAAGAGATACAAACTTTACTATTGCCAGGACAACAAGCCATTCATCGTCATGATTTAACTGCACGTGTGTTTAAACAAAAATTGAAATCCTTAATTGATTTTATTGTTAAATATTCAATTTTTGGTATCACACGTTGTTGGCTGTATACGATAGAGTGGCAAAAGCGAGGTTTGCCTCATGCCCACATTTTGGTTTGGTTTAAAGATAGAATCCGTCCTGAAGAAATCGATCAAATAATTTCAGCCGAAATTCCAGACCCATTAATTGATCAAGAATTATTTGATATTGTCACCAAACATATGATCCATGGGCCATGCGGTGCTTTCAACATGACGTCACCGTGCATGGAAAATGGAAAATGTAAAAAAAACTTCCCAAAGCCGCATACGAATGACACGATCACGGATATTGATGGTTATCCAATGTATCGCCGCAGAAGTACTGAGAATGGTGGCCACACATTTACAATGCGACTGCCGAACTTCCAAATCAAGTTGAGTTTGATAATCAGTGGGTGGTACCATACTCACCACTACTTTCAAAAACTTACAAAGCTCATATCGCACACCTAGATCTAAACAGCGATTAACTCAAAAAAACACTTTTTTCAGAAAAGTTGAAAAACTGATTACCGTCTTCCTGTGCACAGCCGAAGTTTTCTGTATTGATCAATGCTTTTTAAATGCAGATAGAAGAATGATGTTATAAGAATCTTGTGTTTTAATCGTTTATTAGGGCTGAAAATTGATATTTTTTAGTTATTTCCGTATTGTTTAACAAATGTTTGTATATTTTTTTGTTATTTGTAGTTGAACCCGTGTTGCTGAATTTCGTTTTTAGTTATCTCTCTTTTGAAGATTCAATATAAATTTAAATGTAACAGCATTTTGAATTATTTTAAAATAATGCAACTCATAGGCGGGTATGTGACCAGCACTAGGGGTACATTGGTTGATGAACTACCAAGAAAACACTGAATTAAGTACTGAAATGAAACTTTATTCTTTATTAATCATTAATAAAATAATATTAAACCAATAACAGCTTCTTATGTCCCGTAATTATGTAAATACTTCAACTAAAATTATCTTATAAAACAAACACACAACACACACATTGTTTCATGAGAAACAATTTTAAATGCACATCTAAAATCACATTTGAGTATGACACTTTTCTATTCATACATAATAAAAAGGCCATTATTACAGAACGAAACTCAGGACTCTGTTAAATTCAATTCTGTGGTTAGTCGAATTTTCTGAGGTCTGCCAATCGTAACAATAAAATGTACTGTTCTTGAGTCAGAATAAAGTTTTGTGAGTATCGTTGTGTACTATGGACATGGCAAGGGCATGATAATTATCTATAAAGATATTCTTATTTTTTTAAACTTACATGAGTATGCTGAACACAGCAAAGTGTCGGTAAGTGCATACTTAACAACAAAAAATAATCAACTTTATACTAATAATGGCACTTTGAGATCACAATAAAAATCACTATTACTTAATCCTATAACTATAGATAATAACTGAACAATTTTGGTTTATCTCTTTTTCATTTGAATTTGTTTTTTTTAAATCTTAAAATTTTAAATAATAATAAAACGGTCAATTGTCATTTTCGGCCAAAACACCTTTATAATAAACGTCATAATAGGATTTTGGAATAACCTTCTTATCTATCAATTCTTGTATGTCTTTTTTTTTTGCACCAGACAATGCAATTTTGTTAGTGTATGCATGTGTTAAACCGATTGAAAATAACGATTGATCTATGGCAGATCCGGATCCTCTTACGCGGAGAATCCTCTTTCGCACACAAACTTTTCTATACGTTTCCTCTGTAAATGATGTTTTATAGAAAAACGTTTCAGGGTGTTCTTTTTCAACCCTGAGAACCTTAATGTCATGCCACTTGACTTGATTTCTCTCCTCGTCTATATTGAAATTTGTACCCCACGATTCTTGCAAAGCTTTGACGTCATAAAACTTGTCATGTGTCATTTCTACGACTGTGTAAGGTTTTCCCGTTTTTTTTGCTGTACCAATCAAAGTTTTATATTGCTCTGGTATGTAGATTGGTCCCGACTGCAAGTATCTTTTAAGTTGTTTCTCAATGACGCTGTGAACGTTGTCTCCTTCATTTTGAGAGTGTCCACGTATTAAAAACTTGTGAGTTATAGACTTGACTCTCAACTTGTTTACAGCATAGGCGTAGACAGACAGTAGAAACTTATTTTTTTGTTGACCGCCACAATTGTCGGAGTAGAAAATTATGTCAATTTCTTTAGTAGGATATTGGTCTACCTGAGCTTTAACGTAGTCGATTATGCAGCTGCCAATTTCAACAGCTCCTCTCTTTCCTTGGGTTTCATCCCAAAAGAAGCACACCACTTCTTTTGCCCTTAAATCACTGATGGTAAAATTGAGACAGTTGATCCTGGATTTATAAAAAAATAGGGATATTTGTCCCTTTGGAATCTGCAATACTGCCTGCAAGTCGTAAACTGCTACGATAGTACCATCGTTTCTACTTTTGTCATTTTCTTTTTCAGATCTTGCCAAAACTTTTTCTTTCAGATGCTGTTCATATTCTTGGCTTAACTTGCATTTGTCTTCAACGTCTGAGTTCTTGTACCTTTCGCACAGATCACACTGATCTTTTTTCGGTACGAAAAAAGAAATATTGAATTCGGTGTTGAATATCCTGTTGAATGTGGAAGACGTGGCAAAAGTTAAACCATTTTTTTCACGCAGTTGTTTATAATCTCTGTAGATATCGGCCAATGATTTATCACTTGAAATAAACTCTCTTGTCGTTTGAGCTCTCAAGTAGTGAGATTCAATTCTTGGAATTGAATTTATAAAATCTATAACGCTCTGTTTAATTTGTGGATCAATAGTTGGTTGATGGCCGTGTTTTCCTCTCAAATCAGCTTGTATGACTCCTGATTCCGACTTCTTTGAAAGTGCCGTTTGTATCGCTTTATAACTCAAGTCAAGAGTGGATTTGAAAAACGGTTTGCATACCCTAATTTTGGATCCATCAACCTCAAAATAAAAGGCGGTGTTAAGAGCTCTAAAATCTTGTGTGCTTGAGTATCTATATTTGGGCTTTATTTTTTGTGAGTGTCGTACTACAAATTCTCTCTGCCTTTCAAGATTACTGAGTCCCCAAAATGCATCAAAAAGCTGTTGCCTTGATATTTCACCGATCTTATCTTTACATTTTAGCCGACATTTGTCTCCACAGGGGGGTCCAACTTTTCTCTCTGGCACTTGTTGCTTCGATTTCGACAAAGACTGGTAGGGTTTACCAGAATTTCTCAGCACTTTTGCAACTTTCGATTTCCACATCGTTGGTTTTCGTACTCTCTTTTTACCCTTTTTTTCTTCTATCACGCGCTCTTGGGCATTAATTTGAGCAACCATAGCATTTTGAGGTTGAGGTTGTACATTTGCACTATCATCTTCGGTGTCCGACGAGTTACTAGAACTTGATGAACTCTCAGAGCTGCTAGTGCTGGTGCTGGACGAAGACAACGATGAACTAGAAGGTACAACTTTAGCTGGTGTCTTACTCTTATGAATCAATCGGAAATTGGGATCCTCATCTGAGTTGTCAAGGTCACTTTCGTCACTTCGGATTGGTGAAATGTAATAATTTGGTGTACCAGTCTGTTGTTGTTTAGACGTGCTTGGAATACATTTATCAACCACGGATAAGGGGGCATGAGGTTCCTCAGATGAGTCTTCATCGCTTAATGACATCTTGAGGTCATCTTCTAGCTGTGGCCTGTTTACTAGTACCATCTCCTTCTGTGTTAATAGTTCAAACTCCTGTTCTAAAGGTCTAGTATCTGATTGCATATTTTCATTTTGATTCAGTAAGCTAGGGCTGATGTTTTCTTTGTCCCTTACTTCAACCATATTTACTAAAAACCGTCCACGATTCATTCTTATCTGAAAGAGAAAATGTAATTTTCACTAACGGAAAGATTTAATAAGCCATCAATGAAACGTGTTCGATTTCATGAGCTTCGATGTAATGAAATTTGATGTGGCGTATCGGAGCCCATCTAAACAGCTCTAACTTAAAAAACTGTTCAGTAAAAATACAATAAGCTGTTTAGTTCTAAGACGAAAATAAAATATAATTAAGGTGAAAAGAATCCAATGGCCACTAGCAAAAAAGTTCAATTTCATTGGTTTTTTAAAGAAATATAAGAGTTTAAAAAATGAGTCAACAAAACAGAACCAACTGCAAATTCAAAAAAAATTCAACAACACGGTAACAATTCTAAATAAAAACAAAAACTTTACTTACCTTACTATCAACACTAGTTCAACTCAAAATGTAGCTTTAATTTACTCAGCACTAACCATAAAAACGGCGACAACTCGAAATAATGTTAGTACAATTTCGTAGATAACTCAACAACACGGAATCAACTCAAAATAACTCTAATTTGTTTACGACGGGTACGTGCGTTCCGCATGTTATTCTGGTTGCAACTAGCGATGTCCCTGTTTTGGTGGGGGAGGAGCGGGGCTCGCTCGTTCAACAAAAAGGGCTTCCGGTGCCATCTAGCCTTGAGTAGTGGAACTATTTTTGAATCTGTTTTATTGGTCGCTAGGTAGTGAGTTAAGGAATTCGATGGTATGCATAAGTCAAAAATTGAGATTTTTGAGTTAGCTCTCTTTAGATCTAGGTGTGCGATATCAATGTTGAGCTTTGCAGTTCTGTTAAATCAATTAAGTATATTTGTAAATATGTAAACAAAGGCAGTGATTTGGCCATATTTGAAGTACAAAACATAAATAAAAATGACGAAATAGCACGATACCAAATGGGCAGATACATTAGCAGCAATGAAGCTATTTGGCATATTCTCAGCTTTCCCATCCACGAAAGAGATCCTGCTGTCCAACATCTGGCAATACATCTTGAAAACGGTCAACGTGTATACTTCACTGAAGAAAATGTTCTCCAAAGAGCGTTCGAAGCTCCGAAAACGACTCTAACTGAATTTTTTACATTGTGTCAAAAACCTGATGTTTTTGGCCAATTCGCGAAGACATTGGTGTATGGTGATGTTCCACGTTATTTCACATGGAACAAATCCAGTAAAAAATGGGTGCCACGGAAACAAGGAAAATCACATCCTTCCATTACAGGCATATTCAAAGCTAAGACATTGGGGAGACTTTACACGGTACATCCAAAGCAACGTGAGTGCTTCTATTTACGTTTGTTATTGGTGAATGTTCCCGGACCAACGTCTTTTGAATTTTTACGAACAGTTAATGGTCGAGTATTCAATACATACCAGGATGCATGTCGTGAACTGCAATTGCTAGAAGACGATAACCATTGGGACTTAACGCTTGCTGATGCTGCGTTGACATCAACACCGAATAACATTCGTCAGTTATTTGCAATTATTTTGACGACATGTTATCCCTCGCAAGCACAAACTTTGTGGGAAAAATATAAAAATTGTATGACAGAAGACATCTTGCACCGAATTAGACAAACAAATCAATGCCAAAACATAGATTATACACCAGAGATGTACAATGAAGCATTGGTCTTGATCGAGGATTTATGTGTTCTTATTTCAAATTTACCACTTAATCATTATGGTATGCCATCACCTAATCGTCCAGCCACCGACTTAGTCAATACCGATTTACAACGAGAAAATCAATATGACCATGGAAGTTTAGCAACAATTATCATGAACAGTGAACCATTACTGACAGCAGAACAAAAAATTATTTATGATCGGATTATGCTGGCTGTTGCTGCTGAACAAGGCGGTTTTTTTTTCTTGGATGCACCCGGTGGAACCGGTAAGACATTTTTAATATCGTTGATTCTTGCCAAAATACGGTCGCAACAAAAAATCGCATTAGCAGTAGCATCGTCAGGCATTGCGGCTACTTTACTGGATGGTGGGCGAACAGCACATTCAACATTCAAGCTGCCATTGGACGTTCATAATAAACCAGATGCAATGTGTAACATCAAAAAGAATAGTGGAATAGCTGCAGTGTTGCGGAAGAGTTCTATAATAATTTGGGATGAGTGCACAATGGCACACAAATATTCACTTGAAGCATTAAACAGAACTATGCAAGATTTAAACAGCAATAATAAACTTTTCGGTGGTGCTATCTTACTTTTGTCTGGTGACTTCCGGCAGACCTTACCGGTTATACCTCGCTCTACTTTCGCGGATGAGATTAATGCATGTTTGAAACAATCATTCTTACGGCGAAGTGTTGAAACACTTCGATTGACCATAAATATGCGAGTACAATTGCAAAATGATCCATCAGCACAAATATTTTCCGAACAACTACTAGATATTGGGAACGGTAAAATAGAACTGCAACCAAATACGCAATGCATTAAACTACCAGACAATTTTTGCACTGTTGTTCAGGATAAAAATTAATTGATTCAGAGTATTTTCCCGGATGTACAGAATAATTATTTAAATCATGAATGGCTTAGTCAACGGGCGATTTTGGCAGCCAAAAACGTTGATGTTGACGAAATTAACTTCCAGATACAACAGTTGTTACCAGGCGATCTGATGTCTTTTAAATCAATCGATACTGTTGTTGATGAAAATGAAAGTGTAAATTTTCCGATTGAATTTTTAAATTCATTAGATATCCCTGGAATGCCACCACATAATCTTCGATTAAAGATTGGTTCCCCTATTATTCTCCTCCGTAATTTGAATCCACCTCAATTATGTAACGGTACGCGTTTGGTCATCAAAAAGATCACCGGAAACATTCTTGAAGCAACCATTTTGGCTGGGAAGTTTAAAGGAAAAGTGGTCCTGCTGCCACGTATTCCGATGATACCATCAGATTCTACCATACCCTTCAAAAGGCTACAGTTTCCAATTCGTTTAGCTTTCGCCATGTCTATAAATAAATCTCAAGGTCAAACAATGTCCATTTGTGGTTTAGATTTGGAAAATCCATGTTTTTCTCATGGGCAACTATATGTTGCGTGTTCACGTGTTGGGAAACCGTCGAATCTATTTGTGTTAGCTAAAGACAGGTTAACCAAAAACATTGTGCACCGATTGGTGTTAAATTAAATTGAAATTGAAAGTATTTATAATTCAAAAAAATAGATATTAATGTTTAAAAGTTTAAGACTGTCTGCCTTGCCTACCTCATTCATGAGTTTAAGCGTCACATGTTATTTACTGTATTATACTGTAATATACTTATATTTGTTATAAAATTAAATGGAAATAATAAATCTGATAAATTTTTATTTTGTACCTATTGATTTCTGCTTAATATCAAGTGTAAGAACATTTTAATTAATTGTGTTCAACGTACTTCCCCTTCAAATCTCAATCCAGTGAATTTGTATACCAACATCAACATTTTCGTCTTTGTTCGTAAATAATTTCATTGTACTAAAAGGTTATAGTAGTAGAAAGTCAAATAAGGAGATCACCATATTTTTTTACAAATACCATCTGTGTGAAAAAGCATAGTGGACTCCGTGACTGATGTTCTCTTATTGTTCCTCTTAGATTGTTTACTATAATGTAATATAACAAAAACTTTAGCCACAGCAACGCGTGGCCGGGTCAGCTAGTATATATATATATACCTACTTATAACAAAAAACAATGTTTTTCATTTTTGTCTGCCTGCAGTCAGTCTGTCTGTTCCGCTTCAGGCTAATCTCCGAAACGGCTGGAGCGATTTTGGCTGATATTAGAAGTAACTTAGGCTACTACTTTAAGTTATTCCTTGTAACATCGGCTATCAGCCAGTGAAAGTCCCGTCAAAATCGGAAAAGTCAGCCAGACAGAAAAAAATACAAACACAACATACTTTATACATGCATTTAGTAAAAAGCTGTTATTTTGACATTACTAACAGACACTTCCATTTTATTTATTTGTATAGATCATACATACATACATAGATAAACAAAACTTATGGACCCGTTCTCAAATCCATAGATTGACACAGCGCAAACACACACGCACGGTTAGCTTCGGAAATAATGATTATGTATGTTTGATGGTTTGGTCGTTATTTTTCCTTATAATTAATATTTTTGTAAGACGTAGACATTTTTGTGCAATAAATCAAGTTAGTGTAATAACTTGAAAATAAAACTTAATGCAATCTGCAATGTGTCCACGCGTAAAATTTTGGAAAAATAGACGATGATGTATAAGATGTAAGTGACGATGATGTGTGTGATGATGTGTAGTATTCTGAGACTATTAGTAACATTTTGAGTTTAACATCTGCTTGTGTTTTTGATGAAATAAAATTATGTTATTATTAGAAGTTAAATGTTCCGAAATTCAATCCGATACCATCAATATTGTGTGAAAAGGCAACGGAAAATCATTTTTACTGTATTCAAAAGAAAATTTTCAAGAAAAAGCCCGCCATTTAAAGATATAAGAGTAATCTATCTTATATTAGTTATACATTACATTTGAATTAAGTAGTTTCATTTTGTCACAAAATCTACTGAAAAACAGCTCAATTCATTCCTTAAGATCAGACTACTATAAATGTGATACTTTGTTTCCATCTTTAAGAAATAAAAAAGAGGCTATTGTGTTTGATTTTTCCCAAAACAAAAAAAAATCATTGATAAATGAAACGTCGCGTCGAAATATAATAATTATTTGCATTTTAATCGAGGTATTAGAAATACTTAATGATATTATTTTAATATTACTCTTTTTAAAGTTATTAGTAGGTATACTATATATTATTATTATTATTTAAAAATAATGTTAAGTATCATCATTTACTCACATCGTAATTGTATCGCAAGAGTATTGATATTGTTGTTGAATATTATGAGGGACACGCACAGGAAATACACAAACAGTAAAAAAGGATTTTATACGAGATACATTAGGTAAATCACTAAATAGGTGTCTTAATTTTTTATTGTTTTTGAAGAAAATTTGTTTTACTGTTGTTTCAGGTATCAACCCAAACAATCCGATGCAGATTGCAGGCCGTTGGCATGAAGACAAGGATCCCGGCAAAAAAAATTGTATTTTCTCCAGCCCATGCTGAGGCTAGAGTACGTTTTTGTTTAGAACATTACCACTTCGACTGGGAGAATAATGTTGTTATATTTGTCGATGAAAAAACTTTTAAATCCGACAAAAATGGCAGAAAAATATTAAAGCGGCGAGATAACAACAGATACAACGTCGAAAATGTTATACCCAACAGGTCGAGTGGTCGGCTGAGCTTGGGATTCTGGGGATGGATGAGTTCTGTTGGTCCTGGCGAACTGGTAGAGATATCTGGGCGCATGACTTCAGAACAGTATTTAGATATTCTGAGAGATGTTATGGTGCCGACTGTGCGATTGCACCATCCGACAGGCACTATTTATCTTTGCCAGGACAACAGTTCCATCCATAGTGCCAGAATAGTTCAGGCGTGGCTCCAAGCTCAGCCGGATATTCAGCTTATACCATGGCCTGCGAAGAGCCCCGACCTCAACCCAATTAAGAACCTTTGGGGACAGATGGTTCTCAATTAGGATGTATCAGAAGTGCGCAACGTGGAAAACTTGCGGCAAGCGGCAATCCAAACGTGGGAAATGATGAGGGGGGATCCTCGTGATATGTGTTGGAACATGGTTACTGGAATGAAAGCCAGGTTGGATGCAGTGCTAGACGCTAATGGTGGCCCCACCAGATATTAACGATCTAGTTTTGGAATACCTGTGGCTTTCATTCTTTTAACCAATTTCCACATAGGTATATCGTTTTGATTTAATTTCTGGATATCGTTTAGTAACATCAATGCCATATGCCATCTTGCACACTTCTGTAGGCTTACTCTTGACACTCGATCTCAATCGGAATTGGAAATTGGGATCGAAATCTTGTCATTTGGCACTCTTGAATGCCACACTAGCGCACGATTGGAATCGTATTAGGTGGTTTTTTTTGGTACTAAATGAAATCGACTTTACTCGAACGAATGCACTTTTTCGGTACTCTTGACGAGATTTTGACGTTGACTTATCGAGTTTGAAGTCGTGTTTATGTCAAAGTTGAACGATTACAAAAAGGCTACTTTTTCGGGATCGAGTTTGATATTGTGTTTGATTTGTGAAGTTTTTATTGTGAATAATGGCACGTTTAGAACTTATTTGTGATATTTTGGACAATGCTCATAAGTTAGATATGAGACAAAGGCGGAATTTGAGACGAATGGCGCGTTATGGAGACAACGCATTTGCCATGACTGACGAGGAATTTAGGAGAAATTACCGAGTTAATAAGGAGCTTTTCGAAGTGATTTTTAGGGATTTGGAACCTTTGATGCCCCAGCCTACTCGCCGTAGCGACATAACAAGAAAATACAAGGTTTGTAAGCTAGCAATTCCATTTTCACATGGTCGGTATTTTTTGTATAATTTTAAGTTATTAACTATATTAATTTTATTTTTTAGGTACTAGTGGCTCTTTCTTTCTACGCCACAGGCAGCTACCAAAGATTAGTAGGTGGGACACAAGGTACAATGATGTCTCAACAATCAGTTTCAAGAGCAATAGGAGAAGTTACAAATGCTCTTAATTCCAACAATATTTTAAATAAATGGCTTAAGTTTCCACCGACTCGCCAACAACGAGACTTAATTAAACAAAGGTTATTAACAACTTACTTATTTTTACCATAATATTAAATAATATGTATGTAGTATCATTCAATACTTTAGACATTATGTTGTTTTGATGTTTTAGTTTTTTTTAAACTTATTTGTGAACTTATTTGATAAGCTAATAATAAATTAATTCCAGATTTTATGAAAAATTTAAAATTCCTGCTGTCATAGGATGTATTGATGGTACTCATGTGGCTATTGTAAGACCATCAGAAAATGAAGAGCGTTTTTACAACAGAAAAGGTTACCATTCGAGAAATGTTTTGATTGTGAGTTAGGTTGGCTATTTATCTAGTTATTAATGATTAGAGTAACTGTAAATTTCTATAAAAAGTATTTCTTTTACAGATTTGTGATGCAGATCTCAATATACTCAGTGTAGATTCTTCATTTGGTGGAGCCTCACATGATACTTTTGTTTGGAACCAACATCCAGTTAAGAATCACTTACAAAGTTTAAAAAATGCAGGCGAAAGAGTTTTTTTACTTGGTAAGCATTATAATCAGTTTTTCGAAATGGAAATTAATTTACCTAATGTATACACATGTCTACAATATATTTTGTATGTACCTACTTATAAATAATAACTACTAAGACATTTTAATATAATTATAGGTGATTCAGGTTATCCTCAAAGGGAATATATGATGACCCCAATAGTGGATGCACCGCCAGGCTCAGCTGAAGAGTACTACACAAATCTGCATTGTGTGGCTCGCAATACTGTGGAGCGCACAATTGGGGTTTTAAAAAATAGATGGAGATGTCTTCTTGGCCATAGAGTTCTTCATTATCATCCAGACACAGCTGCTAAAATTATAAATGCATGCTGTGTTTTACACAACATTTGTAACCGAGCACGATTGGGTTTGGATGATATTGAGGATGCCGTGGCACCCATGGGAGAAATGCAATTGGCACAGAGTGGGTTAGAAGTGGATCGAGGTTCTGCCTCCGTGGAGTTGCGCAGGGGTCGCGAGGCTCGTGCACAGCTTGTACAAGACTTGTGGACAGCTCGGCACCTCCATTAATATTATTATTTTCGTCTGTAAGAACAATTTTTTGACTAAGACTATTCTATGTAATTAAAAACCTAATTCAATGAAACTTATTTAGTAACTTAATCTTTTTTTTCAGTACTCATTCTATTTATAAAGATAGGTAAATATTTATGTGATCAAGACTTGTACTCTCTTCTCTTTTATTATAATTGTAAGGCTATTGTTCTATTGTGTCATTTGATTTTTATTGTGTATTAAATAATGTAATGTGTTGTGCTGAGGGTTAGTAATAATCAAAATAATAATGAGCTTACATAATAAGTTTATTATAAATTATAATAGAAGTTCATAGTAAAATTAATAAAGAGCTTAAGTTTAAAAGGTAATGACTAATTATTATTAACAAGTATTTTAATAAATACCTATAATGATTGCCTTTTTATTAAGTTATTTTCATTTATAATTACAGCAATTCCACCACACACTTGCAATTTTAATTTGGTTCACATCTTAAGTTAGGTCTAAACACTGTTTTTATACAAGTACTGTATAAGACATGTCACACATCATTGGATTCCTTACAAAATTATCTATCTACTGAGGTATCTATATTATATATTTAACTGTTTCCAATGAAAAAATATTTCAATGTAAATAGGATTTTTTTATTTTATTTAATAAAAAACTGTTTTAAATGTTAAATTACTCAAAAAGTACTTAACCGATTTACGAGTTACCTATAGATACCTCAAGCTAGTCTATTAACCTAAAACAATACAATTATCAATGGCTAAGTTAAATTACAGATATAAAGCCCACTTAACTGAGGTATATAAGGGTTGTACTTACGATTTTTCGTAGAATCACTATTTTATCACAAGTGTTTGCTTAATTTAGCAATATTATCACTATGAATTTAAGTTAATGAAAAGAAAAAACACTATAAAACTGTTTAGTGACGCATTGTCATGAACAACTTCCATATTTTTTACTCTAAACTAGTGCCTACTTCAATAGCTATTAAAATAAATTTAATTACTGCCTCTCAGGGCATCAGCAATATTATTTAGGGCATTTGCCACAGTTTGAGAGCCTTCTCTTATGGCTGCTGAGAGTCCATCCATGTGTTCTACAGCTCGAGATAAGGCCCTCGCTGTGGCAGTTTCTGCTTCAACCCTCTTCCTCTCTATTTCTGAGAATCTCTCCCGGTCTTGATCCAACATAGTCCTTGATCGGACCCGCTGTCCTGGGGGCAGGCTGGTCCTTCCAGGACTATGTTCTCTTGGTGTTCCTGAAACTGACAAACAAAATAAATAACATTTATGTAAGTAATTATATCATAATGACAGATGCCATACATAGTTTGAAAGATTATTACCTCTCACAGTCTCTACATTTTGGTCGGGAGAAGCATGAGACTCCAATTCATTTCCATCCATATTAAGATCGGTTGGAATAATCATTTCCACTAGGATTTCTTCATTTTGGCTTTGGCTCTGCAATTATAGAATAAATACTTCAATATGAAGGTGTTAACTTATCAAGTTCAAAATTATGTTTTAAAATTTATCTTCAACTAAACTGACTTACTGTGGTGGGAAATGGGTTGGCAGCAACATGGCTGTCTCCTGCAGCAAATTGAAGGCCCCCCATCACTGCTACGAGGCGTTGGTCAATGGGTGTTAATATGGGTACATTATCTGCAGACCCACCACCTGTACGCCTCATCGACTGTGCATGCTCGCCACATGTCTTCTTCAGGGCATGCTTTTTTTCAGCCCAATACTGAAAAGGAAATAAATGTACTAATTATTGTAACTGTTGTCATATAATTAAGTGAAAAAAAAAAGTTTATTAGTGTGTAGACAGTACCTTAGCCCAGCCTTTACCATCTTTCTGTGCACCGCCTAGTGCATTTAAAGATACTGCTATATCGTTCCACTTTCTTTTCGTCTCCTGCTTAGCATGAGCAGTGCGCAATAACCCCTTGGCAATTCCTGGGTTCTGTACCAGGAAATCTACCAGAGTCTCCAGCTGTTGGTGTGTTGGCCTACTCATCCTGTAAGAAAAATAAATGTTTGTATTGAGCAAAAGTGTTTAATATTAAAATTTAAAGGAATTACAATATAATAGAATTGTGTCCTTACCTTGATATTTTCGTCTTCCTCGGTTGAATACTTGTCTTAAAGTAAAACTTACTTGAACTTGTGCATAGAAACATACTTTAATACATTCCAAACTAAACACTTGAAAACATTTAGATAACATCGCTTTGAAACTTTTGTTTATCGCAACAGTAATAATTCACACTTTTTAATCAAATACGAACTTATAAGATTTGAAGTGGATGACAAACGCGCGAGAAGTTTTTTTTTTTAATGTAACTTTGGCAACGACATACACAATGAGCGTATGCTGCCTAAAAATTTAGTATTATAATACGTATACGCCAGCAAAGAACACTTAAATGATTATTTATGTTAAAATAAATATCAGAACAGATTTATTAATAGATTTAACGAGTTATTCAATATTTATAAATTTGGTAATTAACGTTTTAATGTGTATGGCCACCCCATGTGAATCAGTATAGTCGAACTTGCAGTCGATTCCAATCCCAATCTCGATTTCGTTCAAGAGTGCCAATTTTCTGAAGATTGGAATTGAAACTGGATCGGATTAGAATTGGATCGAGATTGGGATTGATTTCAAGAGTAAGCCTACTGATATTAGGTGAAGCTACTTCGCAGGCAAACTCATTAGTTTAATTGTTAAATGTTTTTTTTTTTTGGTAATTGTGTGTTAATTTTTTGTTGTGTGTTCTTATTCGTGTGAAAGGCTTACTTTGCTTACTTAAGTAGTCTTGAGTGCGGTCTGTGCATCTCGCCCTAAGTCATGATTATTACTTATACAAATGAGTCTCTAAATGTTGATTTTTGTTGTATTTAGGAGTTTAGGTTTTAAGGTGGTGTTAACTATTTTTATTGACAAGTTTTATATTTGTTACTAGTGTTGACTCCCGAAGTAACTAGAACTATGTTCATTTTGATAGTAGTCTGATAACTATAATAATATTTAATTCTTAAATGTTAAACTTAAGATTTTTTAAGTTGATTCAGCTGAATGTAGGTATGTTCTTTTGCATGTCATAAATATAATTTATATAAATATTTACATAAAATTACTCGAGCGTGAGGATATTTCTCATACCTAGTAGCATACCTAAACCAATAAACCATGTCAAGTTTTATTTGCCATACTTAGTTGATTAAAGAGGGTTGTCACAGGATTTTATTTTTATTTTTTATGCCTATACTCCATTTGAAATAAGATTAAACATTTAACTAAACCTTTTTACAGTCCGTTCAACCGATTTTGACTTCTATTGCGTTGGTGGCATGACAAATGGCGGCTGCAGTAAACAGTTGGTATTGTAACCACTTTTTTACTTTTAATGCCATCCTTATGCCTACGGAATAGAAGTCAGAATCGATTGAACGGACTGTAAACAAGGTTTGTTTAAATGTCTAATCTTATTTCAAATTGAGTATAGTGTGTTGATATAAATGCTCACATTATTTCCAACTGTGTTAATGTTATTATGTTCATTGTTGATTTAGATTTTTAACTATTGTTGGCTCCTGAGGTAACTTGTAGTTATGTTTAGATTAAAATAGTTATTTAATATAAACCTTAAACCTTTCAAGTGTTAAATAATTAGACAAAATATAATTTTTTTGTAGGCGTTCTTTGACTGATTTCCAAACCTGTCGGGTAATTTAATTCAAAACATTGATCAAAAGTGAAAAGCTAGAGAGCTTAGGCAACATCCATAAAGGCCTATTCAGACTCGGACAGATAAGCGGTATCAGTATGAACTCCGAGCGCCAGCGCGAAACCAGAATACAAATAGCCGGCAGAATATCGCTCGTATTTCGTTACCCACAACGGTTTCTCTATCGAATATCGCATAAAGGTGTCTGAATAGAATAGGACTTAAATAGCTAATGTTTTTAGTAAGTAGGTAATTAGGTTTTATTTGCCAATAAGAGGTAAATGTTGAATGTAATTTGTTAACTATGTGTGCGTTTGTCGTAATTTTATTGAAATAAAGAGCCGATTTAATAGAACGTTATTTTATTTATCCTAACAATGAAAAATAAAGCAAGTAGGTAATCAATGTTGATCCATTTGGAAAAAATCCTATGGGTTCAAGCTGCCCCTAATCGATTCAAAAGTTTTGCTGTGAAAGTGCATCAAAGAGTTACAAACTAGTCAAACACTTACAGGCAAATAAACATACATTTTAATAGGTATTAGTAAGGTTTTTTCCCTAGGGAATGAGATATTTTCCGACCTTCCAACTATGCCTGTGCAAAATCACGTCGAAGTAGGTATTGATTACTTTATTGTATCGTTATGAAGGGGCAAACAGTTTAAAATTTTTATAAATAAATAGTAGTAGTAATAAATAGGTAAAGTAATATTTTTTTTGGTAAAAAATGGAGAAATACGTGTTTTATAAAATCAAATAATAAAATAAAATAAAAAAGGGTATGGAAGTTTGTATAAAAATCGGACATGATGTAGATTTCCGAATTACACGCGTGTGAACCGCGGGGAAAAGCTGGAAATATATAATAATTGATAATAACTAATGGATGAATTGGCGCAGGCACAGCGCAAATCGAAAAAGCACTCCATAATATAATAACTGAACGCAACGAGCACAACTTGTTTACAAAATAATATACATGATACGTATCTATAGGTATAGTGTCGGCGGCAGCGAGCGGCACGTGCCACGCGCTAGACGACGTGCGTGAGTGAGATGAAATAACAAAAACATATCGCGCCCTGTCGCACGATTCACAGCGTTCAACTTCTAATAGTCCAAAGTCCAAACAGTCTAGGTTGATGTGTAGCCGTGTGTACCTACTAGTTATTCTTACCACAATTTTTGAAAAAGGGGCAAAGTACGGTACTATCAATTCATATAAATCCGCATTATCCTTGTTGTTAAGTAATGTGGCAAACGATGATCGAATTAAGCGATTTATGAAAGGAGTTTACAAATTAAGGCCTAGTAATCCAAAACATAATTTGACGTGGGATCCAACCACCGTTCTAAATTATTTAGCACAAAAATGGCCTAACACAGACCTTGATTTGCAAACTCTTCCAAAAAGACTATAACTCTATTGGCTTTGGTGACTGCGCATCGCGTTCAAACATTTTCATTAATAAAATTAGGCAACGTTCAAGTAAATTCTGCTATTAACATAACTATAATAATACCTGATTTGATAAAAACTTCCAAACCTAATTCTTCACAACCAGTTCTAAAATTACCTTTTTTCGACACACGTCCTCAAATCTGTCCCGCTAGCTGCTTAGAGGTTTATATAAATAAGACTCAACCACTTCGCAAAAATGATTATTTATTTGTAAGCTACAAAAAACCACACTCAAAAGTTTCATCACAAACACTCAGTCACTGGATAAAATATACACTTTACAGCAGCGGTATAGATACGTCTATATTTAATGCTGACAGCACTCGTCATGCAGCCACATCCTCAGCCAATAGACTTAGGACTTAGGAGGCAATAGTGACCTGATAAGAAAAACTGCCGGATGGAGTGTATCATATTCTGTCTTCGCAAAACATTATAATAGGCAGGTTGCAACTGATCCACATCTCTTTGCTACTGTAGTCCTTACTGGTGGTCATAATCTGTAAAAAATACTTAATATTAGATTAAGAATTTTATTAAATCAATGATAATTAGATATAATATAAAGGCACTTGTGATTACTCACCTGTTTTGTTTAATTTCACATTTTCGTCTCTGAACATCTACAATACGTGAACAATAAATCGCTTCGAATGAAGCTGTGACACATAATTAAAAATCAAACGAACTTACCAAGTGAAGTTCGATAATAATTATGTGAACAGCTTCATTCGAAGCGATTTATTCCCTCCCTAGAAAAGTTATCTACCCTACCCTAGATAAATAAAATGTGAAATATTGATTACGGTTTGAATTCATTTATTTCTAAAGATTAAAAATCACTTATACAGAAATAAATACTAAAAATTATTTGACTTATACAGTTTTGTTGTCCAGGATTAGTAGGAGCTTTTGGTGTTAACATTACGAATATAAGGAGGTAATTGCTAAACGTTTTGTATTTTGTTTTCTGTCTACCGCCGTGCGGCGCGTTGACTCGATCGACGTGCGGTGACTCGTTATCTTTGTTATTAGCTTTCAACAAAATGATATTAAAATGACTGATGACCTTTATAGAGAAATAGCTCAGTGGGGGCAAAATAGTGGTAAAAGGATAGTGTTGCCAGTGAAATGAAAGTAACCTACAAAAATCCGTGCATGGAAGTGCTGCTACAATACGTTAACAATAAATAGCTTCGAATGAAGCTGTTCACATAATTATCATCGAACTTCACTTGGTAAGTTCGTTTGATTTTTAATTATTCAGTGCACATGTTTTATGTCTCAATTTGAACACTAGTCACGTATGTCACTTGACTACAGAATTGTGTGAAAGTCTAAGTAAAATTTTATTTGCTGTTTAAAAGTAGGTTAATAATATATAATTAATAATAATAATTGTGTTTATTACTGGAAAAATGAGTACAGTAAATCTCCTTTAAAAAAAGTTGGTCTTATACAATGTGCACTTAGGTTACAAAGGAGTGCTTTGGCACTCGTACTAGGATTACCCTGTATCACGAATGCCATCACCTTCCTCCGGACCAACTAAAATAGTTGTATAAACTTACTAAATTTTTTTTTTTTTATAAATTCTAAACGAAAATAAAATTTACTTATACAAACTAAGAAATACAGAAAAGGAGCATGTTTGTGTGTTGTAGTGTGTGTGTGTATGTATGCGTGTGTATGAGTGTGTGTCCAGAAGGTATGTGTGAGTATGCGTTGGTGAAAAGGACAGTTAACCCACTAATTGTATAAGTCTCTCAGATTCTTCGTAGGTGAGACCTCGAGAGTCTGGTAAGTAAGCAAATATTTAGAACAGCATTAAGTTTATTGTAAACCCGTGAACCCAGTATCCAATAATGCCGTTGAGCGAGAGCAGTTCTACTCGTATGTCTCTCCGTGCTACACAGTCTCGTTCTTTTGCGCTTGCCTTCTCGAAGCCGTAGGGAGTGTGGTATAGTGTATGTTTGCGCAATGTTATATGGAGCACAAAGAGTTGTCTAACAGTTAAGACCTCACACTCATTATAGAGAAGTGCAGTAGGATACCTGAAGGGTTTCCTTCACATGATTTTAAGGACTGATCTTTGTGCTCTTTCAAGCCGTAACATACTAACTGCAAAGGTTCCACCTCAGACAGAGATACAATAGCCCAGCAAGGATTGGGCAAGCGCAAAGTAAACTGTTTTCAGAGTTTTAGGATCTGCCGCTGATCTGAGTTTCTTGAATACAAAAATGACTTTACGAATACGGGGGACGAGTTCCTCAATGTGCCTTTTCCAACTCAGCAAGCAATCGACCTGGACTCCAAGGTATTTTACATTTGTGGTCCTCCTAATGCGGAGGCAGTCACAATAGGCGTTGGCGGAGTCGCAGCAATGCGCCTGAATTGTATACGTCTCTGGCTGAGGTTGGCTTTTTTGCGAAAGGGAGAAAGTTACGAATGATGTTTTGTCTAGGTTAAGTGTTAAGAGATTGCTAGATAACCAATTCATAACAATTCTAAAAGTGTCTTCCGCATAAACTTTAGCCTGCTCCCAGTTCGATCCATCAATGAGCACTACTGCGTCATCGGCATATGACAAGATTCTAGTATCAGGCAGGGCTAACGTGCATAAATTGTTAATGTAAATTAAGAACAACGTCGGACCAAGCACGCTGCCCTGGGGCACACCGTAACTAACAAACTGCTCATTGCTGGTCAGAGTATCAATCTTAACAGACTGACTTCGTTTCGTTAGATAGTTTTGAAAAATATTAAGAGCATTTCCTCTTATGCCTATGGATTCTAGTCTATCGACAAGGATGGGCACCGAGACAGTGTCAAAGGTCTTAGACAAATCAATGAATAAGCCGATGCATTTGTTGCCATGATCTAGTGTCCTACCGATATGCTCTGTCAGATCAATAATTGCATCTTCAGTCGACCTACCACGTCTGAATCCGAATTGGTTTTGTGCTAGAACTTTGTTTGTATTTAGGAAGTTAACCAGACGTGTGTTGAGTGCCTTCTCTATAACTTTAGAAATTGTGGTCAGTACTGAAATACAAAACAGCTGCTTTAAATTATCAAAAATGAGTGACACACTAAAAATTATGGCGTGGAACTCCAATGGGCTCCTCAAACATCAGAATGAGTTACAGGCAGTCCTAGAGATAGAAAATATAGACGTGTGTTTGATCTCAGAAACGCACTTCACAAACCAATCTTTCATCAAATTTAGAGGATACAAGGTATATAATTCGCTTCACCCTGATAACTCCGCCAGAGGAGGTAGCGCGGTTATAATCAAAGAAAACATCAATCATTACGAACAAAGTAAATTTGAAGAACCAGACATTCAAGCCGTGGCAGTATCTGTTAAAACCAAATTTTGTCATGTTTCGATAGCAGCCATATACTGCCCTCCAAGGCACATGATAAGAAAAGAGCGATATTTACAGTTCTTTGAACTTCTAGGCCAGAGATTCATCCTAGGCGGTGATTTCAATGCCAAGCATACGCATTGGGGATCAAGACTTACTAGAACAAAGGGAAGGCAGCTCTTAAATGCAGTTAAAGATAGACATTGTGAAATTATGAGCACAGGCAAACCAACATACTGGCCAACTGACCACTAGAAAATACCGGATCTTATAGACTTTTTCATATGCAAAAATATATCCACTAATTACGTTAATTTGGAGGACGGTTTTCACATGAATTCGGATCACTCCCCGATTATCTTAATACTTAGTCAAAAATCCTACTAAGAGAAAACCTTTTAACCCTGGTTAATAAGTCTACAGATTGGGACAGTTTTGCCTTTTATCTAAATAATATTACCGACCTAAAAACTCCGTTACAAGATCAGGATCAACTGGACTCAGAAGTAAACAAATATATTGTTAATATCCAACAATGTGCGTGGAACAATACGCCACAGTTAACACGTAAATATAAGGGACATATCTACCCAAAGGAAATTGTGAATTTACTATCTGAGAAAAGAAAGCGGTGGCAGCAAACAAGATGCCCGCGGGATAAAACATTATTAAATAACCTAACTAAACGATTAAAGAGGAAAATTCTACGATTTGAGGATGAATGTCTGAATGCTAACCTTGTGCAGCTAACCAACGACCAATCAACGGATTTTTCTCTTTGGAAAGCGACAAGAAAATTAAAAAGGCCGATAATGCAAATACCGCCCATCAGAAACAGCGACGGAAAATGGGCCATAAGCAATGAACAAAAAGCGTTTAGGTTTGCCCAATACTTACAAGACACTTTTCAACCCAATGAGAGCTACGAGTACATAGACTTACTTGAGAGTGAAAAGTTATCACAAAGTCAAAGAATTCGACTTGTGACTCCTAAAGAAGTTCTGAAAGAAATTCAAACCAACATTAGCTCAAAGAAATCCCCGGGTTACGACCTCATAACAGGAGAAATTTTAAAACACCTCCCGCGCAAAGCCATAGTAAAGTTGACCAGGCTTATCAATGCTGCATTTATGCTAAAACATGTACCTGATCCATGGAAGGTTGCTGAAGTCATTATGATCGCGAAGCCTGGGAAAACACCCCATGAAGCATCATCATATAGACCCATTTCCCTGTTGCCCGTATTATCGAAACTATTTGAAAAACTGTTATTAAGACGGTTAAAGCCAATAATAGAAGAAAAAGACCTAATACCAAACCATCAATTTGGCTTCAGGGAAAAACACTCAAAACACTCGAAAACAAGCAAGTGTGCGCCACCGTATTCCTAGATGTCGCGCAAGCTTTTGATAAAGTTTGGTATGAGGGTCTGGTATTTAAACTCAGACGCATGCTACCTCCAGAATTTGCAGACATTCTAGAATCATATATAAGTAACAGAATGTTTAGAATAAGGCAAGAGGATACATATTCCGAGCTAAAAACTATAAAAGCTGGGATACCACAAGGAAGTGTGTTAGGCCCAATCCTGTACTTACTATACACATGCGATATCCCAGAGCTGGAAAACAACACCATTGCGACCTTTGCAGATGACACTGCTATTATGGCTACCGGATCAAGCCACAAAGTAGCAGTCGAAAAAGTTCAACTAGCTGTGAACAAAGTTTATGACTGGACACAAAAGTGGAAGATCAAACTGAATGAATCAAAATCAATTCATATTGACTTCACTAATAAACACTGTGATTACCACCCAATCTATATAAATGGCATGCAAGTGCCTTATGCTAATACAGCCAAATACCTTGGCATAACTCTTGACGCCAAACTGCGTTGGAAATCTCACGTCAAAAAGAAAAAACAGGAACTCGACATACGTTATAAGAGTATGTATTGGTTACTCGGAAGGAAATCCTGCCTATCAATACATAATAAAATTATATTATACAAGCATATTCTTATGCCAATTTGGACGTATGGCATCCAACTTTGGGGCTGTACTAAACAAAGCAACGTGAAAATAATTCAACAATTCCAAAACAAAGTACTCAGGGACGCTGTAAATGCGCCATGGTACATTAGAAATGACGACCTCCACCGTGACCTTAAAATAGAATTCGTCACCACCATCATTAAAAAATTTGCTGAAGCCCACGAACGCAGACTCCACCGGCATGTGAATATCGAGGCAATTCAGCTGCTAGACAACACAGACATAGTGCGTAGGCTAAAGAGAACTAAACCATTTGAGTTAGTGTAGTTTGTAAATAGTGAATTTATAATAAATAGTAACAATGCTGTGCTATACATGTGACACATGAACAAAGTGTTTTGCCAATTATCAGACCCTAAGAAAGTGCAACGAAATTGACCTTGTGTAAAAGTGCAAATTGACATTATTCTTAGCTATAATATAATCTATCTCGTAAAACATTAAGTTAGAATCAAATTACTTATTAGTCTATTAGGCTAGATTGTAATCAATTACTAAGAACGTCAGTTCTTATTAATACCGAAAAAAGTACTGAAATCGGTCTGTAGTTCGTGACACTGCCTCTGTCACCACTCTTGAAGATAGGATGTACAAGAGCTCTTTTGAATACCCTAGGAAATTGGCCATCCAAAAAGCACAAATTAATAACATGGGTCAGGGAAGGTAAAATAAACGTGCGTGCCTTTAAGAAACTGGCTGAGATTCCGTCCCATCCTACGGCACAATCGTTACGAAGTCCCATGATGATTGTCTCAACCTCTCTCTCATCGACATCTAGAATAGCCATTGAGGTACCTTTCTTTAGAATATAAAAATAATAAGAATTTAAAAATAGTTAGTTTTTTATTACAAAAATTTATTAATAAAAATGTAATTAATTAATTAAATAATGGACTTGGGATAATATGCTACCTCTAAACATAAAAAATGAATTTTCATTATTTACATGTAATAACAGAATATCCTAAGTCCTGAGTCTTAAAGCACAATAAAAATCATGTTATCACAAATTTTTATTTGCTATTGATAATCACTATCGCCGCGTCGTCGGGAAAGTCCGATACAGTGGAAGATTGTGGCAATTTTTTATAATAGACATGACAATATGACGGCAAATATAACAGTAAATCCTGGATATCCTATATTTTTTGTCTGAAATTAGAATTAAGTTTTGGTTTATATTTTGTAAACTTCCGGGAAAAGTCAACTCCTTCCTATTCTGACGCCTTAAGTTCTACAGAAACTACTTGAGTTTCATTATAGTTAAGTATAATTAGTTGAAAAACTAACAGTTAACAATTAATTAATTGTTAATTGAAACGTCACAGTTAACAATTAATCAATTGTTAATTGCTATTTTACAATGAACAATTAATCAATTGTTATTTTTAATTGTACCTTGCAATTAAATTTTGCCCAACACTGAGTGCACCTAACCATAGGTACTCTTGATTAGCCTGGCTTTTGGCTTAAAAGTTATTCCCGCTATACACAGAAGCTTCATGGGAATATTATAAGTATAGCAGCTACAAAACTTGTGTATCGCTTGCTACAGTAATAATTGGTTTATATTTATTTATATTCACCCGGGAGTTTGTATAGTATCATCTATATATATACAGAGTTGATATGACAGAGGGGCATTAAATTACACTACGTATACTATACGTGTTTAGTATTTATTTGATACGGTATAAAAATAAAAAGCACCAAAAATGAGTTTTTTTTTTTTCAAACAAACTAAATAGCTTATGAATCAGAGTAAAACGCAACCACCCTTTGTAAATAAATTTAACTGACCTTAGAAGATACCTAGGTAACAGCGGCAACGCCGCGCGCGCGCCGTGCGGCGTGTTTTATCTCATTTCAAAGCGGGCGGCCGGCGCGCGGCGGCTGTGGCGCGGGCGGCGGCTTAGGCCTTCGCTCGCGGCTTTTGTTAGGTATGGTTTTGAAGTACGCGCACAACAACAAAAACACTAAAATTTTAAATTCTCGATGTGTCCTTCATTCACATGAATGCAAAAATTATACCGACGGAGAATATTGTTACTTATTTTTCTAATTAAAAATCATGTCAGTGTATTCTAACGCCGTGTAAGTTACACGAGGCATTGTTGAACACTTTAATTACACACACACACACACACACAAAACCTAAGTTTAATTACGTGTCGTATCACAATAAAAGCAGTCCATCACAAAAAAAAACACTTACACTAAATAATAATAATCCCAAGTTACGTGTCCTGTCACAATAAAAAAAGAAATACCGTCTTAAACTTGTTTAGTGTCCTATCACAATAACAAAACTAAATCCCAATTGTCAGCGCGCGAGTTCGACAATACGGAGGCGGCGCAGGTACTTCCGTGGTACGTAACATAAGTACGTTCCGAAAGAATAGCGTCGGCGCACTGAAAAAGACAGTTTTTAGAAGCCCCACTCACTTACCGATCGCAACCCCTGCCCCTCGCCGCTAGGATGCAATAGCAAACACTGACCTATTTCTATTTCTTTTACCCGCGGGGGTTTTGCTATGATCGCCACTCTCGTAATGAAAATGCAAGTGTGTGTGTATTTATTGCTTCCTTGTTTGCATTGTCATCTTTTCAGCGAGAATATTTGGTTGTACTTGTGACTTGCGTCACAGCGGCAACAACGCATAGGTTATACTCAGATTTATCGTTTTAAGGTGCATGACCTATGCGTATAGACATAATCAGCTGTTAGGAAAGATACATCGTGTTCAAACGGGGCAAAAACTTAAAAAATCATTTGCGACTAAACTACTGCTCCTATTTAATTGATTTTTGGTACAGAGCTTGAAAATGGTACCTAGTATAGGCAGTTTAAAGGAAAGCCCCTCTGTCGTATCAACTTTGTATAATGATAAACTGACTGACTGGGTGATATATCAACGCACAGCCCAAACCGCTGGTCCTAGAGACATGAAACTTGGAGGGTGTGTTCTTTGTAAAGAGTAAGTATCCACTAAGAAAGGATTTTTGGGAATTCCACCCCTAAAGGGTTAAAATAGGGGATGGAAGTTTGTATGAAAGTCCGTCAGTTTTGAAGTTAGGATCTTCAAATTTTGTGTTTAGGCTGACGTTTGAAAATTAATTTATACGTGTCTCAGCGTTTTTGATAATTCTACCCCGATGGGTTAAAAAGGGGGATGAAGTTGAAAAGTCCATAATTTTCTAAGAAAAATCACTTTTTTTTTATCTAGGCTTATGGTTGGAAGAAAACGCAACGGTGATGTTAGAATTTCAACCCTTAAGGGGGTGAAAAGGGGGATGACATTTTGTTTTTAATTAAAGTTCTTTATTTTTTAAGTTAAAATCACTAATATTTCGGTTTATGGTTGGAAACTATACAACGTTAATCGTTGTCATTTTTAAATTTCAACCCACAAGGGTCTGGAGATCATCATGGAGAGTGTGATTGTCGTAACTCACTGCTGGGCAGGAGACGCCCTGGGCGTCGGGAATAGCAGGCCGAAGTAGGATATTATTGGGCATTCTACCCCACCTTCCGTTCCATCGGCTCACTCCGTTCGCCTCGTCACTCTCGGTGGAGTAGAATGCCCAATAATATAAATGAAATCCTATAAAGTGCAGTAAAATACCGGTTCGGCGCCTATTCCAGTTCGACGTTATTCCACCCGATGGAACAAGTTATAAATGTCAATGTAACACAGTAATTCACTCATTATTAATATAACCGTTTCAAGCAGTCGTCATGAAATTTGTAAAACAACCACAATCGTTACATGTAAACAAACTTTGTGTTCATTCTCAAGAGACTGGTTTTCGTCATGGAGAATTATTACCTAAATCGGTACGATGCATCATTTGCGGGCCGTCAAATTGCGGAAAAACTAATTTATTAATTGGTCTTCTTATACACGAGAATGGTTTAAGATTTCAAAATATTTATGTTTATTCGAAAACCTTGCAACAACCCAAGTACGTTTTTTTAGAAAAAGTCTTGCAACGAGTACCAGGCATTTCATTTCAGAAATATCATGAAAATGAGCAAGTACTGAGTGTTCAGACCGCAAAACCGAATTCTGTAATTGCATTTGATGATGTTGCTTGTGAAAATCAAAGTAATATGCGTGATTATTTTGCTATGGGGAGGCACAAGTCCATCGATTGTTTTTATCTAAATCAGACGTATAGTAAAATCCCTAAGCAGTTAGTAAGAGACAACGCAAACCTAATCGTACTTTTTAAACAAGATGAAAGAAATATGAGACATGTTTATGAAGAACATGTCAATACTGACATGACATGGATTGAATTTCGTGAAATGTGTTCAAAAATATGGAGTATACCTTTCAATTATGTTGTAATTAATAAAGATTGTTTCAAAAACAAAGGATGTTATAGAAGTAAATTTGACACGTTTGTAGTCTTTGACTAAGAACATGAATACATATATAAGGCGATTACATGCCTGACATTATTATTCACCTTACGACGCTAAATCAACTACGACCTATTTTACCAATATGAACAAATCATTGAAACGACAAATTGTTGATGCGGCAGAATCTATAAAGATAAAACTACGAAAAATGAGAGATGCTGAGATTAACAATAAACAAGCACTGGAATCTGTTTTCAAACCTGTAACAGAACCTCTCAACCTAATTGCTAATGCTAGTAAGCAAACTCCTCTTCTGCGTGCTAGTGATGATTTTGCTGATATTCCGTTTACTAACGCAACTTTGCAAAAAGAAGGAACTGATAGCGCCAGAAGTAATGATAATAGCGATGAAGACAAATATGAATCCGATATCAACAGTAACTCTTTTTATGAATCAGTAGTTGAAAGGAATCAAGATTGTGATACGTCGTCCTGGTCAGTATCTTCAGAAGCGTTGGTAGATATTCCATTTGGGGTTAGAACAGACCGCGGGAAACTGATGTTAGGTTATGCTTGCATAACGATCAACGATCAATACATTACATTGGTTGGACATAAATATCGAAATACACCTGGTTTAAAACAGTTGTTGCTAAAGAAAGATGTAGACTTAAGCTTGGTTACAGATAGTGATATGCAAAATTATAAGTCGATGCTACTTGATACAAATGCGCATCGCCGAGACTATGAATCAAGTAAGCCAATTAAAAGTAATAAAGGGCAAAAATATTTGCAAGTTATTAAACCTCTTTTTCAACTGAAGAATGCAGTTCAGGGAAAGGGTCTACCGTTAATGAAAAAGTGGAGAAAAAACATAGATTTAGTGTACTGGGATAATCCGAATGAATTAGTGGAAAGATTGAAATTATTAATTGCGTCTAGAGATGCTGGCAACACAGGATTAGATAATGAAATTATATCTATCATTGAAGAATTGCGTGAAAGTAAAGTTATAAATAAATAAATATTTAAAAATGTGTCTATTTTACTATCAACCTCTCGATACAATACACCTTAAACATGAACGTAGACAAATTCGGACACTACATTCACAAAAGAATGCGTTTATCAGAGTTATTTGAGTTTAATGAGAATGCATTGTTAAAATCAGAAAACGGAGATTTTGATTTAAAAACATCAAGACTGAGAGGAATTAGATCTCCAGTAGAAGCAGACGATGTTGTGAACAAGGATTATGTAGATCGATTGAATGCTGACACGTTAAAAGAATTAAATAATCTGATTGGTACCTTGCGTTCTCAAATCATAAAAGATGCAAAGGGTACAGTTCAAGCTGCTTTAAAAGCACGGATACCTGAGGTTTCAACTCATTTGCAAGATAAGTTTTATACTAAAGCAGAGGTAGATAAATTACTTCAAAAAACTCCATAATGGTAAAACAACAAATTGTAAATGAAATACACAAAGCGGCACGAAGAAATTTCCTTCGACGTTCTGTTATTCTGAAAGGAATCCACGACTTATGGCAAGCAGACTTGATGGACATGCAAAACCTGAAAAAGTATAACAAAGGTTATAATTTCATCTTAGTAGTGATTGACTGCTTCTCAAAGTATGCCTGGGCTGAACCGTTAAAATCGAAAAATAAATTTGATGTTACTCGTGCATTTGAACATATACTGCTTAGTAGTCGTAATAATCCTGTTAACTTACAAACTGATATGGGGAAAGAATTTTATAACATCACTTTTCAAACGCTTATGAAAAAGCACAACATTAACCATTACTCATCGTTTTCTACTAAAAAAGCATCAATTGTAGAGAGACTGATTAGAACTGTAAAAAATAAATTATATAAATATTTTAGTCTCAATGGAAACTATAAGTGGTTAGGTCTACCATTGGAAGATACATTGAATAGATATAACAACACAAAACATCGCACTATTCAATTTAAACCGGTTGATGTGAATAAATTTAATGAACAAATTATCAAAGAAAATATAAAAAAAATAAACAAACATGATTTACTTCAGTGGAAGCCTAAATTCAAAGTTGGTGATTGTGTTCGTATAAGTAAATACAAACATAATTTCGAGAAAGGCTACACTCCTAATTGGTCAACTGAATTATTTATTATAAAAAAGGTAAATAAAACCTTTCCAGTTACTTATCACCTAGAAGATCAACGAAAGCAAAACATATTAGGAGCTTTTTACGAACAAGAACTGCAAAGATCTAATTATCCTGATGTTTATTTGATAGAAAAGGTTTTGAAAAAGAAAGGAAATAAATTGTATGTCAAATGGTTAGGTCTAAACAGTGCAGAAAACAGTTGGATTGAAAAAGCTGCAATAATGGACTAAGATATTATATAAACATTTTTCATTTAAAATCATATCATTGTAATTGGAGTAATGCAAGGGGGCGGACTAGTTAACAGCATAATTAATAATCTACCATTCAAAGTTCATTTGCCAGGATACAATTATTGTGGACCAGGAACCAAACTTCACAAACGCTTAGCGCGAGGTGACCGAGGTATAAATAAGCTAGACGAAGCTTGCATGCAGCACGACATTGCATATACAAACCATACAGACTTACCAAATCGTCACAAAGCCGATTTACAACTACTTAACATGGCTAAACAAAGACTTAAATCAAAAGATGCAAGGAAAGGTGAAAAACTAAGCTCTTGGCTGGTGAACAAAGTTATGAAAGCGAAGCTAAATTCGGGATCCGGCATTAAAACATTTAAAAGCTTAGTTTCGAATATAAAATCAAAAATTAAGAAACTCAAATGCAAAGATAATAAGACTTTAATAAAAGCAGCTTACTTAACCGCAAAAAAGTTATTTCCAAACATTCATCATCGAATTCGAGTACCTCGAGTAATACCCATACCAAAGACTGGAGGAATTCTACCTTTAATTCCAATTTTCGCTGGTTTATCAGCTTTAGGAACTTTAGCTGGTGGTGCAGCTGGAATTGCAAAAACCGTCAATGATTACAAAGCAAGCAAACAAAATTTGCATGAAACAGAACGACATAATAAAGCAATGGAGGCTTTAGTGTTGGGCAAGGGTTTATACATTAAGCCGTATAAAAGTGGTAAAGGATTGTTTATAACATCTTCAAAAAACTGAAAAATATGCTACCCAATCGCCCTCTAACTAACGTAGACATCCGCAAGTATTCAAGAGACATCCCTTATTTTCGTGGGGTCTACATGAAGGATCAACTACCTCGGAAGTCGAAACGCATTGAATGTGGTATCGTTAACTTAGACGATTCTAAGAACGAAGGAACGCATTGGGTAGCTTATGCTAAAGTATACAATCACTGTGAATACTTTGATAGTTATGGAAATTTAAAACCTCCAATGGAATTAATGCAATATTTTAAAAATTGTAATGTGTTTTATAACTACACAAGATATCAAAAATTTAACGCAGTTAATTGTGGTCATTTATGTTTAAATTATTTGTGGACTTTTTGGAATAAAAATGTATTATAAAATATATGCTTTTATTTATTTATTTTTATTTATTTATTGGTAAGGCACCTCAACGACTTATTCACTAAAACATACACATACAAAAATCACATAGAGTTTTAGGTATTGTGAATTCGTCACTTACAGAAGTGCACAGCACTAGCAGAGAAATTAATGATTAAAGGACGTTATAGTCATCGTTAGTTGATTAAGTTACAAATTAAAAAGAAAAATTAAATAATTATGTTCACAAATATGATGGAAAGTACAGAAATATTTAATTAAATAACAAAAAAGACCTAAAAAGAAAGAAATGGAAGTGTATACAATTTTATTAATAGGCGGCTTGTGTCGCACAGAGGTCTTGAGACTCCGAGCTAGTTAAAAGTCTCGTACGGAATTGACAAAAAGGGTTAGAGAATATGTCTATGCTATTGGTTCGTGTAGCGATTTTATTATAATTTCCCATTAGACGGTTCATGGGTGCGGTGCCGCCTAGGTTAGTACGACTTGCAGTTGTGGCAAAGGTAATGGTCTCGCGACCAGATCGAATAGTTTTCTGTCGAGGTACAGCTATACTTAATTCTGCCAAAAGATCGGGAACATTGAGTAAACCGTTAACGATTTTGTAAAGAAGGATCTGGTCTGTCACGTCTCTTCGGTGTTCAAGAGAACATATTTTAAAATGACTGAGTCTTTGACTATAGGAAGAAACTCGTGGACAGCTAGAGCTTCTAAAACGAAGGTATCTGGTGAAACTTCTTTGGATACGTTCAATCCTGTTTACGTGAACACGGTAAGTAGGATTCCAAACTGGAGATGCATAGTCCAGTAGACTTCTCACAAGACTATTGAAGAGCACCTTTAGGGTAGAGATGGACTGGAAATCCCGACATATTCTTTTTATAAAGCCAGACATTTTTGCAGCTTTGGCAGTGATATTATCGACATGGTTGACAAATGTGAGTTTTGAGTCGAGGTGGACTCCTAGGTTACGAATCGTGTCCACTGTTTGTAGTGTTACCCCATTTATTGAGTAAGACGTAGGTAAAGGTTTACGTTTTTTGGTAAATTTTATGTGGTAGCACTTTTTCACATTGAGAGACATGTGGTTTTTTATACACCAATCGTGAACTGCGTCGAGGTCAGCCTGGAGTAAATGAACATCGACGGATGAGTTTATCTCTTTATAGATCTTTAAATCATCAGCGAAAATAGAGCAATTGCTGTGTTTTACTGAGAGAACTATGTCATTGACGAACATTAGAAAGAGAATTGGGCCCAGGTGTGAACCTTGAGGGACTCCAGATATAGAGAAATAATCAGGCGACTCATATCCCTTTACAACCACTCTTTGTTTTCTTTCCGAGAGATACGATTTAAACCAAAGAACCAACCAACTGGCCAAATATGCCTTTTCTTTCATTTCAATCATTTGCAAGATGTCGCTCACTTTGTCGATAACTGGAGACTCGTCAGTGTTAACTATATACTATCCTAATACGTTGCAACTAGATGGAGAGTATGAGTGTGCTTTATTACACTTTTCAACATTTAATTCTATTCCAAACATTGATAAAAGTAATAGTAAGTTCTATTATGGCTCTAATGAAGTTATTGAAATACCGGAAGGTATTTATGAATTGCAAGATATCAGCGATTATTTAAAATCCGAAATAAAAGATGCAGCGATTAAACTACATTGCAATAATAATACTTTGAAAACTACAATATTCTGTACAAAAGATATTAATTTTATCAAAGACGACTCTTTTAGAAGACTATTAGGATTTAACAAACAAATCTTGAAAGCAAATAAATGGCATGTGTCACAGTCTCCAGTCAACATTCTACCGACGACCGTAGTCAGGATTGAATGTGATATTGTAAGCGGTTCATATGTAAACGGTGAACCAAGTCATATTATTCACGAATTTGCACTTAATGTGCCACCTGGATACAGGATCATAGAAATCCCAAAGAACGCAATATACTTTCCAATCAATCAAAATAATATAAGCTGCATTCATATCAGATTGTTAGATATAAACAAACGATTAATCAATTTACGTGGTGAAGAAGTGCAGGTATATCTGCATCTTAGAAGAAAAAAATGATTGACTACAATAAAAATGTGTCTCAACAAGTAAAGAATATCAGTTCTGTTCGAGCTACCAATCAAATAAGACCTCTCTTTAAGAAGAAAATAAAATTAACTAAAGACAATAAAATATTCCTTAGAGCGATCGGATTGTTAAAATGAATATCTTAGTTATCCGCTCCGACTTACGATAATACTATAGAAGGAATCGAATTTCATTCCTACAAGCCCTATGTAACGAGTTTCAACAGGAACGATGAAATCCGCATACCTATCAACCAACAGGACTTGTATATATTACCGTCAGCTAGCACCCTATATTTAGAAGGAACTGTTATCGTTAGCAAAAAAAAATACGAAGGACAAAGCTAATAGTGTCAATTTCACGAACAATGGTCTACTCTACTTGTTCCAAGACATTATGTATGAGCTAAATGGAGTGGAGATTGATAAGATAAAAAATGCAGGTATAACAACAACCATGAAATCACTCATTTCAATGAACGAAAGTGAATCAAAAATGTCTAATGCCTGGGGCTGGAATATTGATGGCATAAAAAATATCAATGGAGGAAGATTTTCTGTTTCTATACCACTTCGTAACCTCCTCGGTTTTGCTGAGGATTTAAAAAAAGTTGTGATAAATAGTAGACATGAACTGATATTGTTACGAAGTAACACTAATTTGAACGCAGTAAAACTTAATACTGGTGAAGTTGTGGATGATGTTCAAATCAACAAAATCGTATGGCGCGTACCGCATGTTAAAGTATCAGACAAAGAAAAAATTGGTTTGTTAAAAGTATTAGAAAAAGATCGCCCACTTCAAATGGTATACAGAAATTGGGATCTGTACGAATATCCAGCTTTGCCTAAAACTACAAAACATACCTGGTCTATCAAAACCTCATCTCAAATAGAAAAACCAAGATACATTATTATTGGTCTACAGACGAATAGAAAAAACAATGCAAGTTCTGACATGTCTCACTTCGATCACTGTCATATTCGAGACGTCAGAGTGTATCTCAATTCAACATATTTTCCATATGAAAACTTAAATGTGAGTTTTGCTAATAACAGAATTGCTTTATTATATGAGCAATACACCAGATTTCAACACTCGTATTACGGACGTCGCTCGGAGCCCATACTAAGCGAGAAACAATTTAGAGATTTAGCACCGCTGTTTGTAGTCGATTGCTCTAGACAAGCTGATAATCTAAAGACTGGACCTGTTGTGGATGTGAGGGTAGAATTTGAGAGTGATTCGGAAATACCAGATCAAACTTCAGCATACTGTCTCATTCTCAACGATTGTATTGTTGAATACAAACCATTAAGCAACATTGTGAAGAAGATATCATGAACGCGGACATCATCATTGTAGAACTCCAAGGATTTAAAGATTTATTTAATAATTTTATTGTGAAAGAAGTAGCCATCGTCAGTCAGAATCATACACAAACGTTCTTGGTTAAGCCGCCGTATTCGTTTTATTACTTAACAAAAGAAGAAAAGAAGCAAGTGCGATGGTTAGAAAGAAATCGAGGAATTTTCTGGAGTGAAGGTTTCGTAGACTACAGAGAGTTTCAACACGTTATCGTACCATATTTAGAAAATAAAAAAATTATCACAAAGGGTTTGGAAAAGATTAAATGGATTAAAGAGTTATGTGCAAGTTGTGAAGTGATCGACATAGGTGAGAGGGGATGCCCTAATTTACTGACATTAAAAAAAAAGTACTGTAAAAATAAAACTGATTTTAATTGTGTGAACCATAAAATGCATTGTGTATTAAATAATGCGGTGTGTATTAGAAAATGGTATGTGGACAATAATATATCTATTTTTAATTTATTTTAATTATAATTGTGTTGAAAAGTTAATAAAAAATGTCTATCTACTGAGTGTTTTATTTAATATAACCAGGGTAATCTACGTAACGAGCTTTAAATTATCTGTAGCAAAATGATATTTACCATTAAAATTTACCATGATTTTAAACGAATTATTCTTCTAATAAAAAAATAATGAAAGAAAATAACCTATAATTATATCATTTCACTAGAGCTAATTAAGAGTTCGAGTAAAAACAAAAGTCGAAATAAGTAATACAAAATAAAACATAATTTAAATTATAAAAGAATATATTTTTATTTGCTTTTTACATTATTTACAATTATTACATACTAATTATAACTACCTACCCAATAATAATAATAACTGTCCCCAAATAGTTTATTTAATGTTTTCTATACGTACCTACATACTTACTTAACTTTACAAACTTGTGATGTATGAAAATTATCTTAGATAGATTAAACACAGAAATTAATATTATATAGGTACTTACATTCTATTTTTTTAATTTATTTTTTATTAAATACAAAAAATTAATTACAATAAAACTTACATATTTGAATTTATACTTTCAAAACTTATACTACCTAAGATGTTTAAACACTAAAGAATAAGAAAACAAATAAATGTTATACATACCTAATAATAATACCCTAATAACTATAATATTACTTAATAAATAAATAATTTAATATTGTTAATTACGAAAAATCTAACACATTAACTTATAAAGTAGGTACTTACAAAATAATGATACCAGTTAATAATAACAACTGTCCCCACAAAGTTTTTTTGATATTTTATGAATTAACGATTGCGTCTCCTCCATAATATGGTCCACCGATTCAGTCACAATATACTGCGCACTTAACATCACCACATCCTGATTATCACTTGCAGGTTCTTGTTGATCACTGATATCCAACACTTGTACCTGGATTAGTCGTAAACCTTTTTTCTTCTCATTGTTTATAACGAATGATTGGCATGTAGGCAGAGATGACTTTTGTTTCAGACACTCCCGTTTTGTTCTAGGCTTCTTGTTGGCAGGTCCGCAATCTTGTCTTGCTCTACTAGGCTCCTTGTTGACAGGTCTTTGTTGTTCTGTGAAATCTGGGATATGCCAGCTTAAACTCGGAGTCGGAAAACCTTGAGCGTATTGTGAGAAGTCGATAATATCTGGAGAATCACACATTATCAATGATCTGAAACAAACGAAATAATAATTAATTATAATTACATAAACAACATGATGAAATAATGTAATAAGTAGATGGGTACTTGTACAATACTTACAATTCGTTTCGTTTTTTTTATTTTATTTGATGTGACCGGTCCGGCTGACTGCCTAGTGATGTATGTACATATCATATTATTATGAAATGCAAACTACATAAAACTTTGCGATATGAATCAATTTCATGTTTCAACAAGTCCAACCTGATGGGCGCGACATGAAGAGACATGCGCGCGCACCTGATCGGTGTTATATTGCACAAAGCAGTCAGCGCAATGCGCTTTGTCATCAGGAATGGAAATGAAACAGATTATTATTATGAACATATATACATATTGTTTATTTAAGTAAAATAATATATAATACAGATATTTTACTAAAATTTATTTTGAACTAACTAGTACAAGGGACACCAAGAATACACAAATTTTAGAATTACATACACAACAATATTACATTTCACACTATAAGAGTAATAAACATCCACCCATCCATCCTCACAAACTTTATATAATAGTAGACAGGTTGCAAGATTATCTAACTTTCCAATTAGAATGACATAGGTTTTACAATCAATAAATACATGATAGAAATGTAACATGTAACTACTATAGGTTCCTAATTACATCTAAAATTATGGTAATGCATCACATAAATATATTTGCATTCCCCAAGCTAAAGTAGTTACTTTATCTGATGATAACAACCGTTTATCATCATTGCTTGAAAGGGCTATTTTATTTACTTTCTGAGTGAATATTTCATGTTTTATTGACCTAAACAATACATTTTTTTGCGAATGATATTGCAATTGTATAAAACATTTTTATAATCAAACATACTAAAATTTTTCGTTACACATTTTTTTGTACCTTTGGCTTTTTTTATTGTTTTGTTGAAGGTTTTAATACAATAAAGCTTTGAGCGCAGTCCTACGAATTCTTTGATAACTTTGCCACCCATTTCGTCCTTAAACAGTCCGGGAATCTTCTTATTAATAATAGGCAAATCAAATTCATTGTTTAAGTCATAATTAGAGGTATCGAAATATTTTAAAAAGTTGAGCTTAAAATCTTTATAAACGTTGTTACTCTGTACATCATAGATTAGACTATCTGTGTCAGTATAGCACAATTCAATTCCATTACCATAAAAAGGTTTCATGATAGAGTAGTGAAAATCATACATATGCGTTTTAGATAATTCTAATACTGTGAACCCTATGTATATTGGTTTATTAAGTATAACACGCATAGGCTTCATTTGTATTGCTACTAGATCATCAGAAAATACAGAGACGCTGTGAAAGTATGGACTGGCTATCAATTTCTCAGCACAATTACTCTTTTTTGTTTTATTGTTTGAGTCACACCACTTGTTTACTAACTTAACGTCTATTCGATTTTCATTATTTTCTAAGGTTTTTCCAAAAATAATATTGTTTAATAATTTGAAAAAATCTTGTTCAAACGTTGACTCTGCTTTTTGACGTAACTGAGTGTTAATATCAATATATCGCTTTAAAAAACAACTTTGCTTAAACATAATAACGCGATGGATCCTTCTCAATATTAAACCGAATTGTAAGCATTTTTTTAAATGAACGTAATGAATTACATAGTGATATTTATCAAACAAATTCGGTATTAGTTTTTTATTTTTACCACCAGGTGGTATGCATTTTTCTGGACAAAATGGAAAGTCATTGTGTTCAATGTGCAAATTTTCCGGATATATTAAATCAACTTCAAGAATGTAACCGTTTTCCGCAGTATCACCGATGTCTGCCAAATTCGCTTGTAAAAAATCTATTTCTTGTCTATTCATAAATCTAAAACCGGAATAGGGCAGGGATTGACACATGCTGTAACCGTATAAATTGTTGCAGTCTAAATAAATGATAAATGAATTTGGGCGGGTTGGATCGTAGGTATCTAAATATTTATGGTTGGCTTTGGCATGTCTTTTGGAACACATACAAACACCTCCACGAATACCTTGTTGTATCATTCTAAAAATTTCTACATCGCTAATTAATTCTAATTGAACTCCTGTTTTTAAAAGCATTGCATCAAAAGATAGACTTGGTGCTGTAAGATAGAACGCAGGATCGAGATTGTAATGTCGTTTACAAGTTTTTCGAAAATTTTCAAATACATCTGTTAGCAACAGAACGTCTGTTTTAAGATATAAATCGGTGTACATACCCATGTTTCGAATATTAAATACTGACCAAACGGAACGAGCGTGTTCATAGTCTTCGTCAGTAATTGACTCATTAATCAATGAGTTAAAAAAAAAATTTTTTGAAGGCAAACATTTTTCTTCATATCGATCCCATTGAGACATATAGTCATAGGGATACACTCCTTTACGGGGAGTAGGTTAAATTGTGTTTTATTAGGAAAATAAGATTTTAATTGCTTGAAGTCTTGTTTTTTCATGGTACTAACTAACTTTTCTAAACTAGTGCCTAAAAACTTGAAAGAATCTACAAACCGAACCTGAATGCTTTCCTCAGATGAAATCGGAATAAACTTTGTGAATGAAATATAGTTTTCTTTTGTTTTCGGTATCACTTTAATAGATCCAGGAGCTTCACCTAATTCTTTTATAAAAAGGTGACAATCGTATCCGGACAAATTATGAAAGAATACTGGTAAAAATTTTGGTAATCTGCATTGTAGGTTACAGTAACTATGAGCTGCGCCGCGATACTTTCCAGTCAAGTGACAGTGATCGCGAACTCTGTCGCCGAACAAGAAGTGATCACAAATATGAAAAGTCATCGCGTTTTCAAAGTTGCGAGCATTTTCATCTGAGTATATCATAAGCACATTATTTTTTTAAATAGTATAAACTTTTTGTGCATCTTTATAAATAGACTTCACAAAATTAGATACACAATCAGAACCGCGATAAGAAACGTAGCGATTGTGGCTTTCGTCTAGCGCACACGTAATATGGTAAGCGTAAGCTATAGGCACGTGTCGCTGTCGCGTTACAGTGCTCGCCTTAGTGGGATCAAGGTCACAGGACTCATACCGTTCTAGCATTGTTTCAAAATCTGCGTATATAACAAATGGTACAGTCTGCTTTCTGTTATAATTTTCAAACTGTATGAAAGAACCTTTTGGAGGCAGTTCTGTGGCGACACCTCCACAATTATGTGAACTAAGATCGTCGCATGAATTAAAAAACATTAAACAAACATCACAAAAGTACTGTTTACTGTGGTGTTTTGTTATTTGATTCTTAACAAGTCGTGGCAAGTCTGTAATAAGACAGTAATGTGATAAATCATCACTTTCGAAATAAAGTAAATGAATCACCTTGCCGTTTAAGGATTTTGGTTTGTAAAGAGGTCCTACGATGGTATTATTTTTTAAACCATAAATATAAATACAAATTTCAGGGTTATTCTCTTCAAATCGCGTAACATCTGAGAAATTAATTGGGAATGACATATCCTTTACATTTAATACATTACGAAAATCAGGGTAAGACGATACTCTTTCAGGATGACTTTTAGCTGGATATAAAGCAGCAACAACGGACCATAAAAAACAATACTCATCATTATTACGGATATTAATACATGCTTTTTTAGATTTTAATGATGCAGGCAATTCGACAAAACTTGAACCGCGCAAAGGTTGATATTTGTTAACATTGATTTCCAAATGGGAATTGTTTAGGAACGTCCATCCACTATCCCGGTCCTGAAATTCTTCTATCTTTTTTGTTACAGTGTTTTTGACTTGAGCCATTAATGAATCCAACTCATAATTCTGATGCAAAGTAAAGTTTTTTGTAGCAAATGATTTCATCTCCTGAGAATCATTTTGAACCATTAAAAACAAAGCGAAACATTCGAAGTTAACTTTTAGACAAGTGTGTTCTTTAAGAGACATATCAATTAACGTTTTAATTTTGTTCTCAGTATTATTAAAAAACGATTCTATTGAACAATTCTCAGACGGATCGACAATTCTATAAGAAGCTATACGATTACGAAATGCAGAATGGATTATTTCAACACCTTCGCAAAAATGCGAAATATTTTTGTTTTTATGATTAGTACTACGTAGATGACCTGTCCAGTGACTGCGCTCAACAGAGGTGTTACAAACGGTACAGAAAGGCATTTTAGATAATTATTACGTCAGTAATTTTTTTATGCTAAAATAGGTTTAGATTTACATAAGTACATACATTAGATTCTGCAATAATCGATACAATTAATTTGGTGTCCCCAACAATTTAAAACTACATTATTTTATACTATCGCTGTAAAAGACAGCCTCGGAATTGTCAAACAATTCGTGAGTTGATCTCATAAACATTTGCAGCCCGTCCCACTGGGGAGTGTTACGATCTAACTGTGCTTTTAAAGCGACTTGGGCTTTTTTCCACCGTTCTTCCTTGGGGGTGGAGGCAACTTCGTCTATCAAATAAACCTTGACTTCCACGTAGAAGTCTCCCCTAAGGTCTGCCGCTCGCCGTACTTTACCGTTGGCGACACGGGTGATGAGCGATGAATCGAAGTCCCCGCTTGAGGTCGTCGTCTTTTGTACGTCCTCCAGACCAAAGAGGTCCGAGCTCAAGCTACGTCTTTTACTGTAAACAATTACACATATTTTCATTTATAACAATTTACATTTATTTCATAACTACCGAAATTAAGGTGTATTATATACCTCTGTTGAATCCTATGGGGAATACAAAGCGTGATAAACGCAATAAACGTGGTATATATTTGGTTATAATAATTTCAATAATAATATCTAATGAAGTAACTGTCAACATTCCTGCATTGAATATAATCGGAAATTGATTTTACCGTTGTCTGCGTTTCAGTTCCAAGTTCCCTAACCATCATGTACCAGTGCACATAACATTTTAATTGAGTTATCATACGCAACAAACACTAAACATACAAGCAGTAATATAAATTACCTTGACTTAGAGTTTGACGGGTGGGCGATGCTTTCAGATGTTTGGCGCTTCACCGTCTTTTTCTTAGGCTGCTTTTTTGTCACCTCGGCTACTGCAGCTGTGGACCGTGGTGATTGGTATTCCGATTCCAAGTCAGACCTGAAATAGAACACACTAAGATTAATTTTATAACTATAAGCAACCTCAATAATTATGGAGAGGAAAGTTTCAATGGAATATAGCTCGCTAGAAGATGACATAGATGGTATGAAGGTGATAGGTACACCAGCCGGCAGGCAGAAACCAGGTCCGTAGCTGAGTACCGATTAAACATTAAAATATTCAGTAAACTTAGTAGTACTTACTCACATTTTATAGTTGTAGGATGACGTACTATGTAACGAAAACGGTAAGTAGATCACTGGAAGATACTGGAGCGAATGTAATTATATGATCGAAATTGATTGGTTATATACATAAAAAAATACCATTTCAGCAATATTTACCTCATAACAAAATTAAACCTTAACTACATGTACTCACAGGTGTATGACTAATTTATGTTACTTACGACAAATTAAACCGTATTGATTGAAAACCCCTTCTGTCAAATTGCAATTTTATCCTGAGAAACGAAATATAAAACCAGCTTTAACGCTCGCCGACAAAGACGAAGCCGATACCAGGCTGTTACTTATAATAAATACAATAGGTATTATAATAAGGTATGTATGTTTGTTTAATAAACCGTATTATAAAACTCTGCATGACAACATAAATCTATCTGAAATTAAAAAATTAAATCTGCAAGTTAAGATGAGCCGAAAGTAAGATATCCTGAAAACTTTGTTTTTTTATGTGTAGAACAATATATGTAAACGAACCCGTATCAAAAAGTAAGTTCACAGGTATGTTGCAGTAAACTTTAAATTGTTATAAAATCATCCAACGGCTAAAACGAACTTTTTATAATCATTTCATACAAAAGTTCAGTACCGAATTAAGAATCATCTTTCAAAGAATCCTAGATTGATAAAACTAACATCATAATATAATACATGAAAATAATAAACAAAAGAGAGAGAAATAGGAAATCCTATAAAAATCAAATTTTAATCAAAGACTGCAACATGTGCGGCGATCATCTTACAATATAATTGTTGAATACATAAAAAATATTCACACATAACACCTCACGTAACAACGATAAAGTTCGAATTCAGCAAATTTACATAATGCAATTTTGCAGTCTTTGAGATTGTAAAGACTCACTTACACCTATACTGTGAAAAATTAATACGATCGTTTCCGACGCCGTCGTCAGGCGGTTTACAAAGAGTATAGCACAATAAATAACCACGGGACGGCGCATGAACCGTTTCGAAGGCGAATGTATGAGTGTGAAAGCATCTTAATTAATCAAGCGCAACGCGGAGTAACAGCAGAGCAACCAGTAGTTGATTGTTAACGTGTAAGGTAGTGTTAGCTCATTAGCTGTATGAATAAATTAAATTAACATTTGGATGTCCTTGGTGCCCAATCTGGGGTCATGGAAATAGAATGAGCGTGTGCCTGTAGGTGCATGCTATTTCTTGCTCTATGAAGAGACATGAGTCAATCTGACCCAAATTTTAGTTTAATGTTTATGGAATCCTAAAGTTCAGATGTCCTTGGTGCCCAATCTGGGGTCACAGAAATAGAATGGGCATGTTCCTGTAGGTGCAGCCTATTTCTTGCTTTGTGAAGAGACATGAGACAATCTGTCCTGAATTTTAGCTTACTATGTTCATATAGTTCAATTAGTAAACGAGTTATGTGTGAAACTTGTTGTTATAAAACTAGTCAAGTAAAGTAGTGGATATGTGTGAAACTTGTTGTTATAAAACTTGTTAACTAAAGTCGTGGTTTAGTGTTCAATCCGAGAATCTGCAGCAGTTGATCGAGGTAAGCCATCGGTAATAATTTTATACGGTAACGGTAAGGTAATATTGCGGTTTAGAACTAAAATAGTGGAATAGGCGCCAAACCAGTATTTTACTCCACTATGTAAGATTTCTACTCCACCTTCCGTTCCATCGGGTGGAATAGGCGCCGAACCAGTATTTTACATTACTATGTAGAATTTCATTTATATTATTGGGCACTCTACTCCACCGAGAGTGACGAGGCGAACGGAGTGAGCCGATGGAACGGAAGGTGGGGTAGAATTCCCAATAATATCCTACTGGCCGATTCCCGGCCACCGTAGGTCCGAAAGGGATACCGTGGGCCCTGGCAACGTGGGTATTAGTCAGTAAGAGTCTGACACGCCCTCCCGCTCCGTTCAGAGCGGGAGAAGTCATTTAATAATTTCCCACCCTAAAAAAAAAAAAAAACGGTCTGAAAAGGGCGATGAAGTTTTGTATTGAATTTGTTCATTCGCTGAATTTTGTATTCAAGTAAAAATAATATAAGTACACGTGTACTGTTTCTACTGTTTCTAACTTTACAGTATTTTACATAGAGCGACTGCCTATCTGACCTCCACAACGCAGTTACTGGGTAATACAATAGCCCTTGGTAAGAATGGTTGTCAGACTTTCGGGCTTCTGACTTCCCGTAACAACTGTCAAAGATCAACGAATGACAGCCGGAACCAACGGCTTAACGTGCTTTCCGTGGCACGGACGGGTCTTTGTATGTAAAGATGGTCACCCATCCACAGACCAACTGCGGCAAGTGTAGATTAACCTGATCGATCGACCTATGCGGCTGTTATTATTTAGCCACGGGTCCGTCCCCCGGAGTACCCCCCCTGGGTTCTCCGGGGGAGGGGCCCGTCCCCTTCTCCGGGAGAATCGATATAGATATAAATTAGGATAGTAAGGATACGAACAGAATGCGATACTGCTCATCCCTCATAGCAAATAGCGTGATAGTTTGTACCAATGTAATATTATAGGGACCATCTATGCTATGTTATTGAGGCCAAAATACTAACTGGATCTGCCAGAGGAGAAACAGTCTTCGTGCCGCGTATTGCCGTTTGCCGCCATTGATACCAAATTACCTTACGTTTGAATTTAAAAGATTGCAGTTCCTAATCAAGGTTTGCTTCGCGATGACTTTTAATAAGTCACAGGGACAAACTCTGAAATTTGCTGGAGTTGATTTGCGGCAAGATTGTTTCTCCGTCTGTCAGTTTTATGTGGCTTACTCACGTGTTAGCTCTCCAACTAGCTGGTTGTTTTAGTACCCGCTTCCGAATTAGTGAAAAACATTGTTTATAGAGCAATACTGTGAAGGATTTAGGTAGATACCGGTCCTTTACAGTAGGTATTTCTTGACAGTATTCCTCAAATATCTCACATAGTGGAGGACAATTAGCTATGAACAAAGCTCTATATTGTAATTGTTATAATAATTCATAATTATCTAGAAAAAAAGAATTTATACTCATACGCAGACGAAGTAAAATAAAATAGTAACGAAGTCAAACCTTACATTGAATATTCGAGTCTGATGCCGAAAACATATTTTTTAGAATTTTGGTCTGTGTTGCGTACAGCACGCAGTACGCGATTAGTCGGGTAAATGAAAAACAGTTTAATTGGTTTTAAAGTGCCTGAGACCCTGCGGCGGCGACAATATGAATGCGTCGCGGGAGATCGCGGGAGCGCGCAATGTCATACGCGCTGTGCAAAGGCGGAAGGCGGACTGACGATCGGGGGGTCGGGGCGAACCCGAGCGAACTCGCGGGCGAGCTGTTTTCTGCTAAGCGAATGTGATCTCTACAATATAAGCGTGTAACAGTGTAAGATCGCAGGGGCGGGGCCTCAGTATTTTTATTATAAAATGAATGTTTTAAGTACAATGTTTTTTCATACGCAACATTCTCCCCCTCAGTGTCGTGTCGACACGACACTCAAAAACGGTCATCTAAATGAGAATACAAATAAAACTTAAAATATCCCTAGCCTGGCTGCAGGTCGTTTAAATATGCCATTTTTGGTCCTAACGTCTACAATTCTTACGCGTCCGTCAGCACCAGGGTACACTGATTGTACTATGCCTTTAGGCCAGCAATTACGGGGGGAGTTAGGGTCGACTATTACGACCATATCGCCGATCTTTAATTGGGCACCCTCATCCCTCCATTTTCGGCGCGGCACTAAATCGGGAAGCACCTCCTTCACCCATCTGGCCCAAAAATGGTCAGCCAGGCGCTGGGAAACACGCCATTGTTTGCGTAAGCATAAATCTCGGTCCGTGAACACCCCTGCGTTTGGTAAATTGGACGACGACCCTATGAGAAAGTGATTTGGTGTTAATGTTTCGTCGTCCTGAGGGTCTACGGAAACATGACCGAGGGGTCTGCTGTTTATAATATTCTCCACTTCCGCTAGGAGAGTAATCAGAGTCTCTTCATGCGGAGCTCTCTCTTTCAGGACTACCTTGAGGGCGGTCTTGACACTGCGCACGAGTCGCTCCCAAGATCCGCCCATGTGCGGGCTAGCGGGCGGAATGAAGCTCCAGGAAACTCCAATGTTTAGGGCTTCGTTCATGATAGTACTTTTGTCTACGGCGTCGTAAGCTTTCCTTAGTTCAATCTCTGCGCCGCGCATATTGGTTCCGTTATCAGAATAAATCTTCTTTGGCCAGCCTCTACGTGCGGCCATTCTGCGTAAAGCCATTATCAACGAATCTGCAGTAAGAGAAGGCACGATCTCAATATGCACGGCACGTATAGTTAGGCACGTGAATAAGACACCATAACGTTTTTGATCTTGATCTTCCAACTGTGACCTCTATTGGTCCAAATAAGTCGACTCCGGTAACGGTAAACGGTCTTTGGTGATGTGCGAGTCTACCTTCGGGCAAGTCACCCAGTCGTGGCGGCTTTGGATTAGCTTTCCTGATGCGACAGAACAAGCACTGCGTCGCAACAGTACGGACCGTAGGACGTAGACGTAACAGCCAATATTTTTGGCGCAGTTCATTCACCACCAGCTCGTTGCACCCGTGGCCTGCGCGGATGTGATAATACTTGACAATGAGTCGAGCCACGTGGTCATGTCCGTCCAGGATCACAGGTGATTTTGTGTCCATCGCTACATCCTTAGCTGCTCCTATTCTTCCACCAACACGTAGTAGTCCAGTATCATCCAATATGGGTGTCAAAGTGCGTAGTCTACTATCGCGTTTTATTTGTTTATTTTGTTTCAACAGCAAGATGTCACTGCAGAAAGCTGTGGCTTGAGAGTGCTGAAGCAATAATGTTTCAGCTCGTTTCATCAACTCTTCGGTAAGTCCATTTGTTTTTATCTTCTTGCATTTGTCTATGAACAACAAGACAGTTCCAGCAGTTCGAAGCAATCGCAACCAACTGGAGAAGCGCTTCGGCTCCGGTACAGGTAAGTCGTTAACACTATTATTTTCACTTACTATATTTATTTTTTCCAATATTTCTTCATTAACTTTTATTTTATTTTCAGGTTCCTGAGGCCAGCAAGAGCGTGATTGATGTAAAAATGACGGACCGGTAAACCACGATGAGTCGCTGCTAAGTACGTGGTCGGTACTTTTAGTTCCTAAATCTGCCACGTTGACGTCAGTCGGCACGTAGTGCCACTCGTCAGCCTTACTTAGTTCGTCAATTTCTCCTAAACGATTCGCGATAAAAACTTTATACAAAGTTGATACGACAGAGGGGCTTTCCTTTAAACTGCCTATACTAGGTACCATTTTCAAGCTCTGTACCAAAAATCAATTAAATAGGAGCAGTAGTTTAGTCGCAAATGATTTTTTAAGTTTTTGCCCCGTTTGAACACGATGTATCTTTCCTAACAGCTGATTATGTCTATACGCATAGGTCATGCACCTTAAAACGATAAATCTGAGTATAACCTATGCGTGGTTGCCGCTGTGACGCAAATCACAAGTACAACCAAATATTCTCGCTAAAAAGATGACAATGCAAACAAGGAAGCAATAAATACACACACTTGCATTTTCATTACGAGTGTGAAAATCATAGCAAACACACCGTGGGTAAAAGAAATAGAAATAGGTCAGTGTGTTGCTATTGCATCCTAGCGACGAGGGGCAGGGGTTGCGATCGGTAAGTGAGTGGGGCTTCTAAAAACTGTTTTTTACAGTGCGGCGACGCTGTTCTTTCGGAACGTACTTATGTTACGTAACACGGAAGTACCTGCGCTGCCTCCGTATTGTGGAACTCGCGCGCTGACAATTGGGATTTAGTTTTATTATTGTGATAGGACACTAAACAAGTTTAAGAAAGTATTTCTTTTTTTATTGTGACAGGACACGTAACTTGGGATTATTATTATTTAGTGTTAGTGTTTTTTTTTGTGATCGACTGCTTTTATTGTGATACGACACGTAATTAAACTTTGGTTTTGTGTGTGTGTGTGTGTAATTAAAGTGTTCAACAATGCCTCGTGTAACTTACACGGCGTTAGAATACACTGACATGATTTTTAATTAGAAAAATAAGTAACAATATTCTCCGTCGGTATAATTTGTGCATTCATGTGAATGAAGGACACATCGAGAATTTAAAATTTTAGTGTTTTTGTTGTTGCGCGCGTACTTCAAAACCATACCTAAAAGCCGCGAGTGAAGGCCTAAGCCGCCGCCCGCGCCACCGCCGCCGGCCGCCCGCTTTGAAATGAGATAAAACACGCCGCGCGGCGCGGGCGCGACGTTGCCACTGTTACCTAGGTATCTTCTAAGGTCAGTTAAATTTATTTACAAAGGGTGGTTGCGTTTTACTCTGATTCATAAGCTATTTAGTTTGTTTGAAAAAAAAAAAAACTCATTTTTGATGCTTTTTATTTTTATACCGTATCGAATTAATACTAAACACGTATAGTATACGTAGTGTAATTTAATGCCCCTCTGTCATATCAACTCTGTATGTTCTATAATTATTTCTAATCCAGTGTAAAACAGTAGTTGAATCCGTCCAATAATAAACTGAACTTGCTTTTAAGCGATGTTCCATTTTAATATTATTTGCTAATTTACATCCTAATAGAGCACCCTGTAGTTCTAATCGCGGCACAGAAACCGATTTCGTAGGTGTAACTTTAGATTTACTAGCGATAAACGCTACAATAATATGTCCACTGCTCATTTCCTTGCGCCAGTACGCGACAGTCGCATAGGCGCTCGGCGACGCATCGCAAAATACGTGTAGTTCTAAGTTTTCGTTACTCATGCTCTTATCACTATCACAAAAATACCAACGCGGGATCCTAATATTATTTATATTTTTAGCTTGAATTATCCAACACTGAAATAAATGATTTAACTCATCATTCAACTGCTCGTCCCATTTTATATTTGTTTTCCAAGTTTCGCGCATTATTATTTTTCCTTTAATTGTAAATGGTATCAGATAACCATGAATGTCAAAAATAGACATAACAATACATAAAAGTTCGCGCTTCGTTGGTCTTCTTTTTAAATTTACAACATCAACTGGTATACGCCTCAAGGTCAAATCGAACCCTAACTCGTCGCTAGCAGGGTACCATAATAAACCGAGAGTCCTTTCCGATCGATCTTTATCGAAGGTGCAACAGACACTGTCACTCAATGCTTCCTTCGGTACGCTTTCCAGAACATCCGGTACGTTGCTAGCCCAGTTCCGTATTTCAAATCCACCCTGCTGGTGAATAAAAGTGACTTCCTTAATCATTCGTTTTGTAAGGTCGGGTTGGGGTAAACTATCGATATAGTCGTCCATATAGTGTTGCTTGCAAATAGCGTCGACAGCTGTTGGATAAGTATCCTTAAAATGCAATGCATTTTTATTTTTAATATGTTGCGCGATAAAAGGCGAGCAATCGCGCCAAATATTAATTACGTCATAGCATATTTATTAACGTCCTTAGTGGCTTCATCGGTAAATAAAAACGTGTGAAAAGTGTATGTTGATCCTTTTCTTTAATTTTAATTCTAAGAAATATATCTTTAATATCTGCGATAACTCCAATTTTATTTTCTCTAAACCTAAACATAATTCCAAATAGTGACTCCAGCAAGTACGGCCCTGTCAATAAAAAAACATCAAGAGAGCATCCCTGTGTTTTCGCAGCCGCGTCGAACACTAGACGTAACTTCTTCTTATTGGGGTTGTCGACCCCGAAATGAGGTAGGTACCAAATATGTTTATTTATTTATTTATTTGCTAACATGTAAAACACTGGTAAGTAGGCATGCATTCAAATTTCATGACACAGTATTAAGACATATATATATGGTCGCTAGACTCCCCCTCGTTTAGCCTCCTGGCATAATTATTCGAAAATAAATGCTGAATACGTTCCCGGTAACGAGACGCGTAAGTGTTGTCGGCTGACATTTTCCTCTCGACAGATTTTAAACGATTATAGGCATTTTGATAAGAATCAGGCATAACAAAGTTATCATGTTTCCAAAGCAATTCCACAAACCATTGGTTATCAATTAATTCACATGTGTTATTTAGTATGGTGATAGCACGCAACTCGTCCGCATTTTATCGCGGTTGTTTTGATATACCTATCGACTCTAACGCAAATGATTTTCTTACAAACTCGTTCAACTCAGAATCACAACAATGTTGCGCGCTGTCATCATTAGTAATACGATCAGCTGACATGTTCATCGTATTTATGTTGTTTACAACACCGTGTACACACCACCCTAGCGGTGTCTTTGTAACATAAGGTTCATTTTTCCTATTACCTTTTAAACACAAGGTAGGAGCAATAAGATCATAATTATCCTGTCCGATTAATAGTTTAGGTTGTGCGTCACATTTGCACAAGTCGTAGTCAATATAGTCCGAATAATTACTAAAGTCCATACACGATAAACGTTGAGTGGGTAAATTAAGTTCTTTCATTTTACGAGCACACAAATTAAAACGATCACCTGTATTATTAGAAATGTCAAAACTTACGTTTTCCGTTTGGCACACGAGTTCACCGGAGTCCCATGCACTGCGGGCGCGCATGGTGACTGTCTTACCGTGGAGTCCCGCCTGATCAGCGAGGTCAGCAGATATCAGCGTCACGGTGGCACCGTCATCGAGCAATGCGTGTGTGTGGATATTGTCTTTAGGTCCATGAACGGTTACAGGCACTATTTTTAACAACACTAGGCACTAATGATTCACCAACACTAGTGGATGCACTGGTGTGGGCGTGTGCAACGGTAGTGTGGCGCGACTCGTTGGGCGTCGATGGGTGCACGCGGGCTGCGTCCACCGCGGGGCGCGCCGTCTCTGGTCGCGCGGCGGTCGCGGCCGGCGCGGCGGCGCCACCGGTCGCGCGGCGGTCCCTGCCGCTGGCTCCGCCGGCCGCGCGGCTGCGGATAATAGAGGCGCGGTAGGCTTCGTCCAGTGAAGGAGATGATGATGTGGATGTCCACACTCGCTGCAGTCAGGAGCGCTGCATGCAGCGGGTTCATTATGCCGTGCGCTCAAGCACTTGTAGCACAGATGTTTAGCACGTACAAATTTCCATCGATCGCGTCTCATAGCGCGTTTGAACTTGCCGCACTTGTCTAAAGCGTGTGTCGGAGAGGCACGACAAAACATACATTTATTATCGGAAGTAGTTAACACTGAATGAGTTTTTATATTGTTATTGTCGTATTTCTTTCTTGCATCGTTCTGACTGTAAATGTAACTCACACCCGAGTTTGCAACAACAGTTGCTTCTCTATATAAAAACTCCGATAGTATTTCTAGTTTGGGTGTAGCACTATCTTGTCTCTCGTAGGTATATTCGGCCCACTTATTAATAAGGGCGGGCGGTAACTTTGAAAGTATTGTTGCTGTTGTTTCAGGACTTCGTAGGTATTCCTGTAACTTATTCGCTTTAAGTCTGCGGGTACGAAACTTACGACGGCCGGAGCGACGGCGGGGCGGGGCGGTGCGGCGCGGGGCGATGAGACAGCGGTGTCTTGCGTGTGTATGAAACAAACTTCCCCGCAGTCGCGCTCACGTAGTGTTGTGATAAACATGAATTCACGTCGAAGAGAACTATTGGAGCCCAGTCTCCTAATGAGATAATTTTTATTACCCAGAGATGGTGTTCATCCAATAAATCAACGACGACACAGTTTGGGAGAAATTTCTACACTTTATTACGAGCTACGTTGTCATTCAAGAAAGTTCTACAATTACACAAGAATGAGTATAGAGACATTCGATTATGTTTTACAGAAAATTTGAAGTAATCTGGAATCTAACATTTTCGGAAATCGTATAATCACACCTGAACAAAAACTATTTTTAACACTAAGGTAAGTAGGTAAATAAAAGTAGATAGATTATTAATTGTATTTTTGTTTATTTATTGAATAATCAAGGTAGGTACAAAAATTCACTATTCGGGTGTTTGAGTTCTATACCCATGAGACCAGCTAGAACTAGAATTCCTTCTATATGGATCCCCAAACATTGAATTATGTATTTCTTCCATCATTACTTGATTAATTCTATTCCTAACATAAAATTTTTGTAACGGAGTAAATGACTCCATTTGTGGTAACAAACTCATCAAGTAATAATAATCTTCTGATTTACTTTCGCCAGATTGACTTGTGTTTGAATTTTGTTGCAAATCTTTCTCTAACAACAATAACCGTTTTTTCTCTAATTCCAACATTTCCATTCGAATATCATTTGCAGTCTTTCTTTTTAGGGATCTAGAACTAGAACTAGCGGTATTAATTGACAATGGAGTATTTGTAGTACGTTCTTCATCGTCGCCTACCGACGTCAGTTCCTGGGCATTCACCGAATCTGTAGGCGAACATAGGTTAATATCTGATTCTCTTATTACGGACTCCAATGAATTTGTTTCTATGGACGGTGAAGACATTGAAGTATTCAGTAATTGACTATCAACCGTTGTTAAATTTGTGTCTGAATTATCAGGTAGAATTTCAAATCGCAAAAAATTCATTTGTTGGAAAAACTGCCACGTAGACTGTATATTATCTCCTGGATCTCCTGATCTGGGTGTAGGAAGCTTTTTTAATTCTTTTCGATACTGATCCTTTAAATTCTTCCATCGCTTCTTCAAAATCGCTACTGTAAAAAATAAAACATATTTATTACCAATTAATGAACCCCATATTACCTATACTAATATTATAAAGCTGAAGAGTTTGTTTGTTTACTACAGAGTAGGTACCTACTTTTTCGAAAATAATATATATTTTATTTTCCTACTGAGACGCGTGCGAAGCTGCGAGCAGCAACAGCTAGTTATTATTATAAAGAGGAAAGATTTGTACGTAGAATAAGAAACAACTAGTAGTATATAAACTTAATATAAATTATTTTATTTACAGATTTCTATCAACGGGAGTATCTTTTCGAGGTTTATCGTTTTCCTTTCGTCTTGGAAATAAAACTGTTCAAAAAATAGTGTATGCAACTTGCAGTGCGATTTGGAAAAATCTTCAACAAACACACCTGCCAGTACCTACTACAGAAAATTTAAATAACGTTGCTGATAAATATTTTGATAAATGGCAATTTCCTAATTGTGTAGGAGCCATTGATGGCAAACATTGTAGAATAAAAAATCCCCCACATGCGGGTTCATCCTACTATAACTACAAGCAGTTTTTTTCAATGCATCTTCAGGCGTTGGTTGATGCTGACAAAATATTTTTGGTCGTAGAAGTTGGAGGGCGAGGAAGACAGAGTGATGGTGGCACATTTCATTATTCAAATCTTAACAAAGCATTAGAAAATAATAAAATGAATATGCCTCTCCCAAGCACATTGCCAGGAACAGAAATAATTTTACCTATGGTAATAATAGGCGATGAAGCGTATCCTCTAAAGCAATATTTGATGCGGCCATATCCACAAAGCGTACTGAACCCTCAGAATGAAATATTTAATAAAAGATTATCAAGAGCGAGAAAATGCGTTGAATGTGCATTCGGTATAGTGCCAAGTGGAGAATTTTAAATAAAGCCATAGAAACTGATTGCAAACATGCTCGCCTAATAATTAAAACAACGTGCTTATTGCATAATATTATAATTGATCAAGATGGCTCCAACGATTATCATTACTCAAACATAACCTCAAATGTGAATGAAACTCGTCGACATCGCAGAAACAACCACGCGGGAAATCTAGCAATAAATGTAAGGGAAAAATTTAAAGAGTATTTTGTAAATAACAATTTGTAATATGAAAATTACACGTACCTTCAACATTCCCGAAATGGCGTTTTATTTCTTCCCAACACTTTATTATAACTCTTTTGTTTTTATGGTGTACGTTTTTACTGTCCCATATAGCCGGTTTTGATAAAATTTAAGATATTAACTCTTCATTGTCAACTTCCATAATTTCTATATTATTACTGTGATAAAAATGCAACACTATGCAATACCCGCGCGAGCGGCGAAATCAAACTAGTTTGTTCTCGTCGCTCCGCGCCGCCACCGCTCTGCCGCCGCCCGTGCATCGCTCGATCGCGCCGCTCCGCCATCGCCCGTTTCGTACACAGCGCGTAATGTTTTAATACATTTGATTACATCGCTGTCGCGCCGCCCCGCCGTCGCTCCGGCCGTCGCAAGTTTCGTACCCGCAGACTAACAGCTGTGATGCAGTTTTTAACTTTTATTGAGAAGTTCACTATTTCCGTGTGGTATGCAGTCGGAAGTGGGTGAATTTTCTTGAGTTGAGTGTATATTTTATTAATTATACATTCGGGTCTGCCGAATCGTAATTCCAAGGTGTCAATTATAGCCTGCGGTGATGTGTTGCCGATGAGAAGCGATGACACGGCCTCTTTTGCGTCACCACGTAGACACTTTCGTAACCGCCAAATGTTTTCTGCATCGCTATAACTGCATAATTGTGACGACTCTTCATATGACTCCTTGAACTGCAGCCAGTGCATGGGGTCACCGTCGAACACCGGTAAATCTTTTGATGTTGCTAGGCGCGCAAGGAGTTCTCTGTTATTATTATCACGCACGTTACTTCTAGTAAGTACTTGGTGCAACGCCTCCGTCAACTGGTTGATGCTGTCGCTACGCGGCGGGCGCACGCTGACGAAGTCCTGTTGCTGGTCTGTATGGTTTCAGGTTTTATTACACGTCGGCATCAAATTTACTGGGCAAGCATTTTCTGCGCAATCGCTTTTTGCGATGGACGCGACGCCATCTTGTTTATCGAACCACGATTCGACCAGTCTCGAACTTTTCGAGACCGAGCCACGGTTTTCTTCTTCTAAATCTGCAACATCGACTTCCAGTTTTTTCAGGAGCAAGTCCTTCTGAATTTGTACACTTTTTTGTGCTAAATCGATGTCGATTTGTGCTTGAAGTTGAGCCGCTTCATACTCTAGCCTTTTGCGGGCCGCCGCCGACGAACATGCGGTTTTATCACTTTTCATGGATTTTACAAGTAACTGTTGACTTTTTCTGGTAGTCAGCTGCTCCGTGGCACGTTTACTACGTGTTAAAACACCCTTCGGGGGTGTGCGAAGCAGCGACATCCCTGCACACAGGTTTTAGTCCGACTAAACACGTGGCCGAGATCCGAAATCTGGCTCGAAGAATTACTTAATGTTGCGTACAGCACGCAGTACGCGATTAGTCGGGTAAATGAAAAACAGTTTAATTGGTTTTAAAGTGTCTGAGACCCTGCGGCGGCGACAATATGAATGCGTCGCGGGAGATCGCGGGAGCGCGCAATGTCATGCGCGCTGTGCAAAGGCGGAAGGCGGACTGACGGTCGGGGGGTCGGGGCGAACCCGAGCGAACTCGCGGGCGAGCTGTTTTCTGCTAATCGAATGTGATCTCTACAATATAAGCGTGTAACAGTGTAAGATCGCAGGGGCGGGGCCTCAGTATTTTTATTATAAAATGAATGTTTTAAGTACAATGTTTTTTCATACGCAACAGTCTGTTTGTTTGTAAGTATGTTCCGGCTTGCACAAAAACGGATGAACGGATTTGGATGATATTTAGCACACAGATAGTTTATAACCTGGATTAACGTATAGGTTATTTTTTAATCCCAGTAGTACGTTCCAGTTGGATATTTTTCGACATCCACACGGGCGAAGCCGCGGGCAAAAGCTAGTTATGTATAATGGTACGTTTACACGCTTGCCAAGCCTTGGCAAACTGCAAACAGTCCCAAGCCTCCACAAATCTCGTTTGGCGTTTGAAAGGCGTTTATACGCTTGTGAATCTGTCAGTCTGCAATATACATCCAAGCATGGCGAACACCGAACTTGTGACGGCTATTGCATTTGGTTTAACGTACTTTTATTTGAAATGTAAGCAAAGTGAAATAAAAAAAAGGAGAGCTCGACGACAGCGAAGATGGTGGATGAAAAAGATTCATCATAATCGTACCAGGTAACTACTATTTTGATTTAACCATTATCTGTTGCAGTTGAGTTATGCCACAATACCTACGATATATTTTTTTTGTTACAGACAATTTATAGAAGAGAAATTTAATGAACTTTTATATGAACCATCTGGAGAGTTTGATAACTTCTGCCGAATGAGCTATTCTGATATTGAGTTTTTACTGCAAAAAATTTCACCAATGATATCCAAGCATGATACAGACTTCAGAGAAGCTATACCAGCCAAATTTCGTCTTGCCATTACGCTACGATTTTTGGCATCTGGTGATTCTTACAAAAGCCTTCACTACTTGTTTAAAGTATCTGTCTCTATGATATCAATAATCATTCGTGAAGTTTGCCGAGCTCTTAATGAAATTCTAAAGGATCTAGTTAAGGTAGGAATAAAACAAAACATTATGTTATACATTTATTTATAGAATCATAGGAAATCTGTTCTATGAATGTATGTTAGCCGACTGCTTTATTGTTTAATTATTTATTAATTAAAATAAGAATTATGTCGACGAATCAAAATCTTCGAAAGCATTCAACATAGCCATGTTTATAATGTTGGTTTCACGTGGGGCTGGGTTGATGATTTGGTCCGATATGATACGAATAGATGACGAGGGTGCTGTTGATGTAGACGGAGCTGGAGCTATTGGAGTTGGTATATGTTTTGCCATGTCTGGCGCTGAATAAGAAGTTTGTGTGTTTGGAGAGGGAAAAAAACTTTGGTTGTTATGAATAGGTTCAGAATAAACACTATTAACTGATGTTGGCCGACTCGGAATGACTTGAGGAGATGGTGTTGAATATGCACCAGCCATTGACGACGGTCGAGAATAATATTGAGGGTATGGTGTATGACGCTCATTTGATTTTTGACTGATTCTATTTATAAACAACCCATCTATTTGGTACATCATAATTTTTCGTTCATCAGTTGACAGTTCACGTAGCTTTATAGCCAATAATTTTGCGTATAGATCGCAATCATCGTCTTTGTGAGCAGGTATATTTTCATTCTGCCTTTGACCCAAAACATTTGTTAATTGTCCAAAAGCCACGGCCATTTGATTTTCAGCCGTTTCAGAAGCAGGGCGACGACGTTTATTAGTAACAGCTTGTATGGATGGTGGTCTGGATGGTGATCTAGATGGTGGTCTGGATGGTGTGGTAACCGTACTTGTACGGTCTCTTATCAGAGGGTCATCCTCTGTCTGATCTGTATCTTCTTCTATTTGTTGTGATTGCTGCAAAAAAATTATATACTTAAACTTACACTTCATTTACTTTCTTTTTACAGATGCCCACCACAGCAGAAGGATGGCTTAATATAGAAGAAGGATTCAGGACTAAATTTCCACATTGCATAGGTGCATTGGATGGCAAGCATGTAGTCATTGAAAGCCCAACGCATAGTGGAACAGAGTATTTCAATTATAAGAAAACTTTTAGCATTGTCCTTTTGGCTTTAGTGGATAGCAAATACAAATTTGTATTCGCAGACATCGGGAGTCAAGGAAGAATAAGTGACGGCGGCGTCTTTAATAATTGTTTACTATGAAAAAGAATAATTAGAAACGAGATAGATTTTCCACCACCATGTCCACTTCCAGGATCGAATATTAATATTCCATATGTGTTTTTAGCTGACGGTGCTTTTGCATTGAGTCAACACGTAATGAAACCCTACCGTGGAAACCATGAAGTAGGCTCACCAAAAAGGTTATTTAACCAAAATTTATCTAGATCCCGAGTTGTAGTTGAAAATACGTTTGGAATTTTAACCTCAGTTTTCAGAATATTCAGACGCCCTATCAATTTAGAACCACAAACTGTAACGGAATTTACGATGACTTGTGTATTTGTATTGTCTACATAACTTTTTGAGAACAAGTAAAAGTTCTTCAAATCGATATACTCCTCAGAGTTCGTTTGACGTATATGACAGTAGTGGAAATATGGTTACCCCTGGTTCATGGCGTAGAGATAACGACGAATATAATGCATTGCAAAATTTACCACAAATACCACGAAGATCTCCGGTGAACGCCAGAGAAGTCAGGGAAGAATTTACTTCATATTTTAATAGGATTGGATAAGTTGATAAAAATGTATAAATAAATGTAGGTATAATAACCAACGGTGTTTTTTTTTATTAAGAATAAATAAATTTATTTACTTACTGTTTCGGTGTTTATCCCTTCATTGCAAGTATAAATAAAAACATCGAAAATTAGAGCGAGATAGTTGCGGAATAATCGAGAAACTAACCAACGCTTTTAAACATAAGTTACACCTTGCTAAGCAGACTATCAAAATAATTATAAATGTATCGTAGGAACATACCTGCGCCAGAACGCATAGATTCACGTTTTTTTTTCAAGTGCTTGCGAAAAGTAGTCATCAATATCTCTTTTTTATTTTTTATTTCCTTTACTGGCCTTCCAGTAAGTTCAGCAAGACGAATCCATGCATCTGCTTGTTTCTTCTTATCTTTATGATTTGCATCTTTCGGATTCCAGATGCATGGTTCCATTTGGTAATGTTCCAGAAACGAAACACTCTCCTCATTCGACCAGCAACTCATTTTTTATTTATTTTTTGTAAAATCAAGCAAGCGTGTACTCGCCGCGAGATCACAATGACTACTAAACGCGGACCAACATGTAAATGCATCGCAAGCGCTTGCCGCAAACGCCCTTTGATCTGCGTAAAAAAACCGACACTCGACTGGATCGGAAGCAAGCAGGCACAAGCCCACGCAAGCCAAGCCAAACGCCCTTTTTACATGCTTGCGATTGTCGATCCTTGCCAAGGCTTGGCAAGCGTGTAAACGTACCATAACAAATACATACCAGTTGTTTCTTGCACCATCTCATCTTCAATCTGTATAATATTGACTGACTGAATAGGCATAGGAGTATATACACACTCTACTGGTTGAATTAAATCTAGAAAAAAGTCAGACAAGATTAATTCAGGTAAAGTTAAAAGAAGGTGAAGCTTTGAGATCATTGAAGTTTGAAGTTTTTTAAAATTAATTATAACAAAATTGGTGGTTAAAAATAGAATAGGTCATATAAGACTTACCTGTTATATTATCACTGTCGTTACGTGCATCTAATCCAGATATGTTTGAGCATATTGCCAGCACTTTCTCTTCCACATCATTTATATCAGGAGCAGTAGAAGGTCCACCACCTGTTCTATATATCTTCTGTCTGTGGGGAGTCATCTTTTTCTATGTTCCTTTTTTTAGGCTCTCGTACTTTAATTTTAATGTTTTGGCCGTACCTACTGCAGATTCACTCGACGCATAATTAAAGTGTTTGCAAATTTTACTCCAAGCAGCAGCTTTTTCTTTGTTGGTCACAGCCTTCGATCAATAATGCACTAGATACACTATCCCATACAAAAGTTCTCTTAAAACTGTCGCCAATTGTGTTAACGTACTTCTAGTTTAAATAAATATACATTAATGTAAACTCAACCTTAAATGCAATGCTTAAAGTTGTATTCACAAAGCTATGTACAAAAAACAAAAAAGTCAAACATACATCAAAACAAATTCAACCTTACACGCTTACTTTAAAGTTCGAATTACAAAGTGCTAATAAAAGCAATAAAAATTTATGACAGAGGCTCGCCACTTGGACAAGGAATGAGTGGAGTCGAAATGTGTTTATATTTCTTTCTATGAAATACAGAAAAAAAAAAACTAACAAATTCAGTTTATTATAAGCCTTGACACTCAAACATAAAGTTTAATTACAAAGGCAAAATTAAATCTTTCTATCGTCGGAGATACAAATATTTATTTTAATTACAATGGCAAAATTAAATCTTTCTGTCGTCGGAGAAACAAATATTTAATTACAATGGCAAAATTAAATCTTTCTGTCATCGGAGAAACAAATAATTATAATGTCATGTCACTTGAAAATAAAAATTCAATTTTATATAAGTTCAAAAATACTTATTGTTACTGTTATACTGTTTTTAGTAATCTACGCCTTTGCGTGTTTCCAGTTATGTCCAATCTATTAAAATGAATCGAACAAATTGTCGAATTTTTATAAGGCTTATATATTTGTTTTCCTCTTTCTTTCGCGACAGTAGATACCCATTCTCATTCATTCTACACAGCGAAATGGGTCGCTAGGAAATCTACAAACAGAAACAAAATATAAAATAACAATACTACACCATGCATTCCCTGTTCCAGAACAGTCAATGTTTGTTACAATAGTTGGTAGTTGTCACAAACATTAGTCAAACAATCATAATATTTGCTAATTGATTTGTATTTACTATTTAATTCTATTTTTATTTTATGAAAAACACTAACTGATAATAAACTTACCGAAAAAAATATATTCCTTCCAAAATCTTGGTGTTACGGTGGTTATTTACAATTTTTTTGAACGCGTACTGCGGCATTTTGACGTCTTAACGTTGGCTATGATTGGACCATACTAATTTGAAATAAGACCACAACCGAATATGTGCTCTTATTTTTCGTTCCGTTTTTGAAGCGCTTACCGGGAATCTAGTGCATTGTTGATCGAAGGTCACAGCGTTGGTTTTTCTGTTTTCAATTAAAGATCGATATTTGGTCACTAATTCTGTTAGTAAGCGTATTCCAGAAATATTGAAGTTTGTAGCACGCTCACGTTTTTCATTATTTTTCGCAAATTCAGTAAAGATTACAGCAAAGGTTTTCGTAAGTTGGGTTAAACATCAAAATCTCGTCGAAATGTCACATGAAACTTGCACCTCAGATACCTACTGAATACTACTTTTTACCGCATCACGGTGTCTTGAGAGAAAACGACAACAATAAAGTTGAGGGTCGTATTTAACGCATCTCAACAAACTACGAGTGGATTCAGTCTGAACAATGTCATGGAAAAAGGCGCCAATTTACAAAAAGATATTCCGGCTCTTATCCTTAAACGACATGGAAAAGATGTAACGCCCCTTTTGGATTTTAAAGGAACAACAACATCTACAGAGAATTGTATGGCGGGACTCACGAGATCACCATCTTCGTGATTAGCAGTAGAGATGAGATATACCTGCCATTCTCCATACCCGGCCTTTAAGGTATGGGTATCACTAAATACCTGGTACAAATACCAGGTATCAAAATACTTCTAAGTATTTGGGTGTGGTAGGATTTCGATAAGTAAACGTATGCGATAAGTATGGTATGCCTCCAATATAATGTAGGTACGACGTTTCAAGTACCTATACGTAATTATGCATTATGAGATTTGAAATCTTTCCTTCCTACTTTACCAGGCTTAGGACTGTCGGCTAAGAGTATGACGATGGTTATTAATGAATTCTAGTTATTTCTATATAAATTAATGCAAAATAACATTAATTATATTTAAACTGACTAACTAGCCGGCGTAGTTAAAAGATTTCAAATCAATTTATTTACAATCGTAATTTTGATTTGCAATATTTTTTTTAGTTTTGTCAGGTTTTTTGTTTTTTTTTGTACGGTTTTTAGTGCTTTTTATTTTGCTGCAGGAATATTAATTGCTGGACTTTTCGACTACCAAGCCGCGATCTTCTTTCTGTCAATATATTTCCGGCAACGGAAAATAGCCGTTCACATGGAACGCTGGTGGCCATTGCGTTTAATTTTAATTTGGCCAGTTTGGCTAAGTTAGGGTAAATACCTTGGTTAGCTCGCCACCATGTCAAAGGGTCCATGTCTGGTGGTAACACACTGTCATCTATATATTTTTGTACTTCTATGATAGCCCTACTGTTGGCTGTACCAGTTGGCCGTACATTTTTCATGGTTTTAATATAATGTTGCCAAATTAAACTATTTGATTTTTTTTCTTGGACATCTTGTGGTGCTTCAGAGCCTGTAGTTGTAGGTTGATTAGTTTCTGTTTGTTAGATCATAGATGTTACTAAACCCACAACGTGATGTTTAGTATTTTCTGCTACGGTTGCATTTTGGAAATATAATTTATATCTTGGATCTAAAAATGTAGAGATAGTTAAGGTACGGCTCCTTTCTAAATTTTGATATCGACTATTAATTTCGGAGAGTAAATCCTGGCGGCACATTTCAACTTCGTCTGGAAATATACTTATATTGTTTTCTTGTCGGTATGTCTCAGTAGCAATTTCCTGCAGAGCATTGGTAAGGCCAACCGTTATGGGAATCACCGAGCTACCACTAACATATTTTTGACCGCTCATTTCTCTGGTAACTTCCTCACATGGACGCAACACCCAAATTAATGATTGACATATATCCCAATCGTAACTTGTTAAACGAGTGCAATTCACTAAATCTAAATTGCTCATTGCGCAATTAATTTCATCTTTTAACTCGACAAATTGTGACAACATATAAAATGTGGAATTCCACCGTGTAGGGACGTCTTGAAGGGGCCTCTTCACCACCTTATTGGCTTGCCCTTGGTAAGTCTTCAATTTGTTCCAAGCCACATTACTACGCTTAAAATATGACACTATTGATTTTACTTTACTTAAAGTGTCATTAAAGTAGGAGTTTCCTAATATCTTTTGTACCGCTAGATTTAATGTGTGCGCATAACAGCTAAAATGTTTCCACCCTAATATTTGCTTTACAGCATTCGTTATGTTCGCAACATTATCGGAAACTACAAGAAGCACTTTTTCAGATGGAATAGACCAATCCTGAGTTACATGTTTTATCTCCTCGGCCAAATGTACACCAGTGTGACTTTTTTCTAAAACTTTACATTCGAGAAGTACAGATTGTAAAATAAAATTCCTGTCAATGTAATGACCCGTGATCGCCAGATAGGAGTCATTATTTCTCGACGTCCAAATATCGGTGGTTAAGCATATACTGCTGCTCTACAATCGCGTCTAAGAAATGCTGATATGCTGGACGGATGAGTTCGTACCATACTCGACGTCGTCGCAGTTTGAGAGGAAATACCGGTTGCAGTAGTTTGTGACATTGGTGGGGCATTCATCTGTGCTTCTTGAATAGGTTGATTTTCTAGTTGGTTCAAATTATTATCCCTCCTAACTAAATTTACAGCAAGATGTTTCCTCTGGATATGTTTTGTGAGATTTGTGACTCCGGATTTGTAAGAGAAAACAGCTTTACACATTTTACACTCTGCTTTAAAATCACCTTTATCGGTAAAGTGATCCCATGCCACACTTTTTTTAGGAGCCATTATTACTAATTTATAAATTATAAGTCCTCTAATATACCTACTAAGAAGAATACCTAACCTAAGTACTATCCAACTAATATTTACACTTTCTTGAATATATTTACACCACAAAGTTGTTACACATAAATAAAAGCTATTATTATTGAATAATTATACGTGTCTACTATACACTTTTCTAGATAAAAACAAACAGGTGTAACGAAATCGCAATCACAACTGACGCAAAAAATCAAAACATTGTCGACCTAAGTACCACTAGACAACGTAAACATTCAAACACGTATTAATATTCCCTAACATAAACAAACAAAGGAACTCTTTCACGTCGTGACAAAAAATGTAATTATGCTATTATGTTCCTTATGCACGTAAAAATAAGTACCCATTTTGTCTAACTAAATTAAATCAACCGAATGTTCATAAAGCACGAATGACGTTTCGGGTCCCTTCGTATGCTGTCGGGTAGCTTCGGGTTGCTTCGGCGTACCGAACTACCGATAAAACTGGGCGCTACCTTGTGGTAGCGGTTCGTATCGTACTATGCGTCTGACGTCATACCTTCAAGGTATTTACCCAGTATTTCGGTCCGTACCCGGTCTATGTACTGGGAAGCACATACTTGGTATATATACCTCTACCAGTATATACGTCTCATCTCTAATTAGCAGCTCTGCACCGCAACCTACGGGACCAAATGCGCACCATGGCTAGCTATGCTAACATTGAAGAATAGCTAGCCATTGAGGATGGTAACAAACATTTGGAAGCTGCCAAGATACTCATAGAAGACGAGATGCTACGTAGATGACGTCATTAGCAGTCATAACAATCTCACAGAAGCGAAAAACCTGCAACAATCCTTAATCCAACTGTGAAGAGGAGGAGGCATGAATTTACGAAAGTGGACAGCCAATGACCGAGCTATACTGGAAGACTTACGCGAGGATCAAATTTCTAATGGTAATCTTAAGCACTCAAGCTTACCCGGGAAATGAAGAATTCAATCATCATACCACATAGTGGACGATTCACACAACTTGTTATAGAACAAACTCATTCAACCACGTTACATGTAGGGGCAGCATCGTCCACTCCTCTGACATGTACCTCCTGGTCTCTTCTATAATGTCACCAACGTATGTTGCTTCGTCTATGCGCCCGCCGTTGTACTTGGTTTGTGTTAAACAATCGTCGACGTCCCCCTTGAGTGTTGAGAGCAGTACTGGGGGTACGTAGCCCGAAAAGGTATCTCAATAGGTCAGGAGTCTCCATTTGTGGTGAATGAAGGGGGCCACCTAGCTTAAGCCTTAGTATCAGAGTTAAAATCAAGATGTCAAATTCTAGCCAATGTACTACTACTGATGTGAGCCTACACCTAACACAAGCTTTTAAGCTTAGCTGGAGGGGTTATATTAATTGTTATAATTTTTATTATATTGTTTTAAATGCTCCTTAATACTTATTGTGGGTATGTTTGTATCACACACAATGAGTAGAAGTTGCGATTTTGGGTGAAACCATTTCATAAAGGTGAATTATCTGTAAATGAACAGTAATTAGTAATTACCTTTTTTGCCACACAGTGGCCTATAAGGTCCACCATTTTTTCTGTGGTGGAGCTCAGTCGATCAACAGCCGCAGCTAAGTTGTTGATGGCCTGAGCTTGTTTTAAAGTCACCTCGGCGTTCCTGGCTTCAATAGCGTTCAGCCTTGATTGAGCAACTTCAAGAGCTGTATGGTCTGTATCTATAAAAAAAAAAATCCGTTACATCAGGCGACATACTTTGCCCTAGAGTGCGGCGTTAATGGTCCAAAAAAAAAAAAAAAACTAGATCTTTACCTTCCGTTGCGTAACGATCTTTCGACAGATCTTTGGCGACGCCGCGGCGTCGCTTTGGAGGCTGTTCGATGGTGGATGGCCGGCCTTCTAGATTTTCCTGTTCCAAGCTGAAAAATAAACAATTACAATGACATTAGTCTACATGTTATTCTATTTATTTAAACCCATCTGCAAAAAGTTGTAGTATACCTTATTTCTTGTGTTTGTACATTTTCCACAAGCTCATTTGTGACAATTGTAACAGGCACTTCATAATTGTCTAATAGTCTGTAAAAATAAAACAATGTTATCAAAATAGTTAGAAACTAGTTACTTAGGTTAAAATAATGATGAAAGCTAAGCAAATTAAGCACAGAGTACCAAGTTAGTACCACTTACGAGAAAGAATTGTTCTCAAATTGAAAATTAGTACTAGCAGGACTAGCATCCACAACAGGAAGTGTGATAATTGGCTATTTAACAAAAAAAAACATAAAGTTAATAAAACAAAGCAAGCAAGTCAACAAAATGTGACAGTGAACAAATAAATAATATATATAACCATGCAAATAAAAAAACTTTAGAAGTACTTCTTAATGTGCAATACAACAGTTAAGAATGATAAAAGATAAAACCAATGTTCTAATGCTTACAGTGAGTGGGTTATGTCGGACCCCTGGAAGTGGCTCTCCTACATCTCGCCCTAATATTGTATATAAGCGCTCTTGGAGTGGGGTCAATGAATTTTTTTTTGCAGGATCACCACTTTAAATGCAAGTTACAAAATTATTAAGTACTAGGTATATGCTTCCAACTATAATTCTGCAAGGCTGCCAAAAGAAAGTACTTATTGCTTACCTGTTGCACTTATTTCACTCTTCTGTGATATTTTTTTTTTTAACATTTTTCTCTTATATTCATAGTAGAACTAAAAAAAAGTGCAAAAATTACAATAAAGATACATTTTATAATGCATAGCTAATTATACTGTATTTAGGTACTTACTGTGCGCCACTCTGCCGACGTTTTATTGGGGCAGGCCACCGATACCGAATTTAAAATTTGGGCGCACTCCATCCAATATCGTTTCATTAAACTTCGCCCTTTATTGGTGCGGCTGCAGTGGCCAAGCGCCAGGTCTTGATGGTTCTCCAAATAATCGATTAGAGCCGAAATTTGCTCAATTAGCACCATTTTGTATAAAATAAATATAGGCTTCTCTAATAAAGATAATTATTTTAAATATACAAACAAAAATCGAATAACACTCAAATTAAAATAAACAAAACACCGGCCGCTAGAAATAAAAACAGACAAAAAACGTCAGTAAGCAGTAATGTCACATTTGACTTTGACAGCTAAACAGATAAAATATTATTGAGTTGTGAGTTTTTCGCTATTTACGATCTTCCTACTACTTCAGATTGCTTAAAACACTAATAAATAATATGTAAAAATATATATAAATGAAATCTGGCATAAATAAATGTTCAAATTTAGTAGTATTTTTTCGAAAATCATTTCTACTAACGGGTTTTATAATAATGGCAATACGACTATGCCATTACAACACAATTCTATTACGAGACCATTGACCGATCAATGATCGACCATTATGAATTTAGCAGAGTTACGAACTTTTAGCAAAATGACAATGGGATCGTGTTGGAATGACGAACTTATAAAAATAGCATTGTTGAGGCCCTGGTTGGTTGGTTGGTAGTTGGAAGACATAAAAAAGAATTTAATTAACTTATTTTAAATCATCTACATCGTGACTTGAAGCAGTAAGATTCATGTAATATTCTTGGTAAGCGTTAGGAATTGTACCTTTCGTATAAAGATCTTGTAAATCTTTAAGTTTTTTGGTATCTACACTCAACGGCACATTTAACCGGCCATCCACATTTAGTAAATTTCTTCAAAATTCTATCGTAATTTAATTAATTTTGTTATAATATTACATTGGGTGAACCTTTACAAAATAAAATAAAATATGTGAAGTTGTGAAATGGTTTAATAAAGACAAAAAATAAATAAATGAGAATATGCAGTTTTCGTGCAAAAATTAAAATTTGCTAAATGTGAATTAAAAACAAAAGTGTGCTCTAAATAATTATCGGATTAATAATGCGTATTTCCTCCTTTGGCCCTAATGACCTCTTGCAAACGATTTGAAAGCCCGTCCATTATGTCTTGGATGTCGCTTTGGGGAATGTTATCCCACTCCTCAACAACTGCATTTTTTAGCTCACTGATGGTCGTAGGAGCTGGTGTACGACTCCAAATCCGTCTTTTCAGGTAGTCCCATACATGCTCTATCGGCTTCAGATCAGAACTCCGAGCTGGCCATGGTAATCGCTGAATATTGACGGCGTCCAAGTAATCGGTGACAACTCTCACGGCGTGTGCACGAGCGTTGTCGTGCATTAAAACAAAATTATCGCCAATGAATGGCGCAAACGGAATCACATGTGGTTCTAGGACTTCTGTCACGTACCTGTGAGTATTAACGCTGCCTCTATCGAAGATGACCAACTCTGTGCCGGCATCGTAACAAATGTCACCCCACACCATTATCGAGCCTCCCTCGTAGCCCACTGTTTCAAACACAGCACATTCAGCGAACCTTTCGCCACGGCGTCACACACGCGCCGACGTCCATCAGGACCTCATAAAGCAATTCTTGATTCATCAGAGAAGAGAACTGCCTTCCATTGTTCCGAAGACCAATTTAAGTGTTCTCGAGCAAATCCAAGTCTCGCTCTTGTGAGTTGTGGTCAGTTCTGGGACTCGAGCTGGTCGAAATGCTCTCAGATCCCTCTCTGCTAAACTTCTTATTATCGTTCTTAAGCTCACATTTCGTACCTCAAACTAGCGGTTACGAGCCTCAGAAGCCGTTGTGAACCGATTTCGTAGAACGTTCGAGACGATGTAACGATCATCTCTCTCTGATGTACACCTTCTACGACCTTGCCCTGACCTTCTTGTGTAGGCACCGGTCTCTCTGTAACGCCAGATAGCATCTTGTAAAGTGGTTCGTGGATATCCAAGCATTCCCGGCGTCCCCGGCGTCTGCAAGTGCCACAGCCTTGGCTGCTCCAGCTGCGTTTTTTTTTTTTTTTTTTGGGTGGGAAATCATCAAATGACTCCTCCCGCTCTGGGCAGAGCGAGAGGGAGTGTCAGACTTTTACTGACTCAAACCCACCCGTGTTCCTTCCGTTGCCTATGTGCTGGGGCCGCGATATCCCTTTCAGACAAACCCGCGACCCCAGCAGGTCCAGCTGCGTCCAATGGCATTTTTTTTGGTGTAAATGAAATCACTCCAACCCAAGTCTTCGGTTTTATTCGAAGAAATGATATCACAACGTTTTAAAACAAATGTATCCTTCACACAAAACGAGCGGCGAGAATGTCAAAATTCTACTTAACTGATTATTGTTGAATGAAAACCATAGAAGTAAACAAAATGCGGGTATGACTGTTTTGTTTATTGCAGATATACCCACATATGAAATTACGCCTAATAATCAAAGCGTAAGTTATCATAAACAAACGATATGGAATTTGAGATGGGTGGACGGTTAAATGTGCCCCTGAGTGTATTTTTAACCTACACGTATAAAGATTAGCTACTACTCGTACAGTCGTAACTATTTCATCATTATTTCGGGTTGATCTGAGGCAAATACTCGTACATAGTCGTTCAAATTCGATTTGGCTTAACTGAGTTTTGTAATAAATATGCATGGGCTCTTCATGTCTATGTTGCAGCCGTTTAACAAGAAGCCATTTCATGGTTCCATTTTCTTCTTTATTTTTATTTGTAATTAATTTTTGGCTGTATGACTTAAACTCAAGAAATTGGCTAGAATCCATCTCTTTTACGGCGTACGGTGCTCGAGTGGTCTTCGCCGTTCTTGCTACAGTATACCATCCGTCTGGGACAAAAATGTTAATCTTTCTACCCCTTGATTCAATGGCAGAGTGAACACTGTCATATTCCATTTCGGGATGTTCAGATTCCATGTACTTTTGGTTGATAATCTTCAAATTTGAAAATGAAGAGAGTGCTCTAATAAACATAGCAGAAATTATATGGTTTCTGGTGGCTGTCCTGAAGCAGTATCAGAGTAAAATGTTATCTTTGTCACCTCTGGTGGTAGTTCAGAAAGGAGTTACCAAACACATGTGGCTATCTCAGATGCTCCTTTTGTACCATTGGTTTCATGCCACATATAGTTAATTGCGGTGCCTTTTGCAAGATCATAAATGGGAAAGTTATAATTTATTAATTTTCTCTTATAAAACAATTGACCAATCGCTAACTGTGGCCACCACTGTAACCACCAATTTAGTTATAATTTTTATAAATATGTATTAATTAAAAAAAACTTGAAACTTCAATGATCTCAAAGCTTCACCTTCTTTTACCTTTACCTGAATTGATCTAGTCTGACTTTTTATTAGATTTAATTCAACCAGTAGTGTATATACTCTTGTGCCTATTCAGTCAGTCAATATTATACAGATTGAAGATGAGATGGTGCAAGAAACAACTGGTATGTATTTGTTACACATAATGATACTATACAAACTCCCGGGTGAATATAAATAACAATAATAACATTTATTCAAAACATTTATTCAAAAATAAAAATTGGTAAAATACAGTATAAAAATCTTAGAAATAATGTTGGTATTACAAAGTATGATGCCTGTACTAGGATAAACCTGTATCACAGGCGGCATGAGTTCTTACAATTACTATTTGGACAAATGATTTCTTAAACAATATTTAACATAAGTTTTAAGAATAGTGACATAGTTTGTTAATTTATTATGTTATAATCTACCCTCTATCGTACTAGTCATCCAAAAGGCGCCAGTTTCCGCGCGCTATAGTTAAGTCCCGCCGACTCCTCCAGGCGTCGCGTCGGCTCGCCGCGACACAGTAAAATATTATTTTTGCATCGAATATGCAATGAAATCAATGCCGTAATTTTTTTTTACACTGGCAATAATATTTGTAAGCTATGGAAAAATAAACTCGTTCAGAAAACTGTCAAAAAATAATATGAACACATCATTTTACAAATTGCTATTCTGTGGTTTCTTTGGCGTCAGTGCGGTGTCTTCTAGTGCACTTATTCTTCTGATTACTCAGGATTTTACAATTGAAACTGCGGTAAGTAAATGAATAATCATTTATTAGTGTTTAGTTCAACTTTGTAGATAATCGTTTGCGTGAAACAATATAACAAAAAATATTTTCGAGCTAATAAAATTTTACGTAATTTTGATTTTGTGACTCGCCATTTTTTATGTGTTTGTCGACTGTTTTTCAATGAATTTGTGTCTTTATACGGTGAATAACTATGCTAAAACGAATTCTTATTTATTATTTCATACATTCGAGGCATATTCATTAATTTTTATCCATATTTCAAAGATATTTCAAAGCATGTTCATGTGTAGGTAAACTGGTGAAAAAAAGTATGGCTGACGCAACCATTGCGTAATTATTGTTGAAATAGTATTAGATTTGGTGTCTAACCTTATGATAATGTGAATGATTATAAGTGATAAGTGTATAAGTTATGTATTTATGATAATCGTTCGCTTGAAACAGTAACATAAAACATATTATTTTGAGTCACAAAATGTTCGTTCAAGTCGCCCTTATTTATGATGAAATCCGGCTATTTGTGTGTTTATAAGGCTAGTAAGCAATGCTAAAACTAAATATAATTCATAATTGTATTTATTCGAGGCCTATTCATTCAGATAAAAACATATCTCGAAGTATTTTCAAGTTTCGGTTATAATTCGTTTTTTTTTACATTGAACTGTCAAATTCAAACGGCGGCAAAAACCGCTAGGCCGTAGGTCATATCGATAAAAGTTATCGATAACATCGATGTTTTTTTGTAAAAGAGTTTCAAATATTTTATTTTAGAATATAATAGTATATTTATTTATTTTATGTTTTGTAAAGTTTTAGTTGTGGAATGTAATTCTAATTTCGAACAAAACTTATTTTTAGACATGGCAATTGGGCCAATTGCGCTCCTCCGGGACAGTGGCTCGGAGGACGAAGGTTCAGAGGTGGATTACCTCGAGGACCTGGAGCCCGAAGACCAGGAGCCCGAGGACCATGAGGAGGTGGACGGTGACTACCAAGATCTGGAGTACCTCGATATCGAGTACATCGAGCCAGGTCTTGAGGTAATTCCTTTTTTTTTATTCTCTTATAGTGGATAGCCAGGAATCTTAGGTTGTCTTATATGTGCTTTTGTTATTTTTGTTCGTTGGGTTCAATAGTAGTGATTTTATTTTATTTGTTTCATTCTTCAGTATGTCGAGTCCCCACCGACGGTCCTCGGGTTATATACCCAGGAGGGACAGGAGATCCCCCTGGATCTTCCTCAAAGTTCTCCGGTGGAGTTAGCCTCGCCTCCCAACATGTAAGTCATAAAACATGTGTTTATCGAAATAATTATATTGAGTTATAATATTTGTAATAACGAAAACCATTTATTTCAGGACAGCGCCACTTACATCTTCTCACCATCATCCATCATCATCTATCTCACCCATGGATGTAAGCTCGCCACGCGTGATGCCGTCGTAAGTTATAAAATATGTTTTCATTGAAATAATGAACTAATTGTATATTTATTTCTGGTAACTTTGTAGTAATGAAAACCTTTTATTTGATAGGCCAAGCCCGCCGCGTGTGTCGATGTCGCCTACCCTTGGGGAGGACGTGGAGGATGGTAGTCAGCTGTAAGTTTTTTTTTTTTTTTTCATATTTACACTTTTACCTTTCCTCGTTATTTATATGTATTGTATTATTATTATCATCAGCCTGTATTTTCTCACTGCAGAGCTAAGGCCTCTCTACTTTCTTTTCACTTCTCTCTATCCAGGGCTATTTGGTACCAGTCTTTTTTGAAGGAGTTTGACCCATTGATCACCCAGATGTGTCCAGTCCAGTTTCATTTTAGCGTGGCAGCTTTCCGAGTGAGGATGGGAAGAATACACACAGATTTACATATATGTAAAATTATATTTCTTTTTCCTTAGGGTGGAAGTCTGCGTCATCCTGGAGGAAGAAGACTATGTTCCTCTCGATGGCGTAGACTTTCATTTGGCTGACGAACACCACACGTTCTCACAAGTGGTAGGCCGACCATCGACCGCGACCTCGACGAGTGGCCGTCATCAGCGTGGTGCGAGAGGAGGACGCCCGCGCGGGCGGCGTGGCCGTGGAGCTCGCGGCACAAACCGGCCGGCAGGTGAGCCCCAATGGAAGAAAGGTGATAGGTGTGTACATGTACATGTAAATGATGACGATGTGCCCGAGGACTTGAGAGAAGCTGTTTTAAAAGTAGTGAGAAACAGGGAGGCAGCGAGAGTGCGGGCGACAGCGAGAGTGAGAAGGCTGATGCCAGTTTCAGCGCATGATGAGAATGAGGAGTTTTTAGATGCAGAGGATGGCCAGGATGAGGCCCTGTTTGCCGGGACGGGAGTTTCCAGTCGTTTTGAATGGTCGCCCATACACGATTATTCCGGCGCCCGGGAAGAATTCCTGCCTCAGCAAACAGGTCCTACTGTTGCGTCTGAGGATGCGTATGGGGCGTTTCGGCAGTACTGGGATGACGGTATCTTGTCACATATTGTGACTGAGACCAACCGTTACGCTCAGGGGATAATGAGTTCATCCGCTTCTTTTGCCCGGGATTGGTATGACACGAATATTCACGAAATTTTGATCCTTTTTTCCTTCTGGATGATGCTCGGTATCATCAAGATGCCCTCCACAAAATCTTGCTTCACAAGTAACCCACTCCTTCAGACAAACATTTTTAGGAAAATGTTCCCCCGCCGCCGTTACGAACTTCTTTGCCGCGCTCTCCACTTCAATGACAACAGCAATAGACCGACTGACATTACTACTGACCGTTTATTTTCTCTTGGCCCCATTTTGCAACATTTAAATTCTCGCTTCAAGGAAGCCTATGTCCCATCCCAAAATATTTGCATAGACGAATCCCTGACTTTGTGGAAAGGAAACCTTGACTTCCGCCAGTACATAAAGACCAAGGCAGCCAAGTTCGGAGTTAAAACCTTCGAACTGTGCGAGTCTTCGACCGGCTACCTTTGGTCTTTCTTCGTGTACATCGGAGGTCGCACCACCTATAATCCTACTTACCCGTCGACGCTGCTGAAAAGCACGGCGACAGTCCTAACCCTCGTCCATTCTCTCCTAGACAAAGGGTATACTCTTTTCATGGACAATTGTTTTAATAGCCCCCTACTGGCCAGATTTCTGAAGGCACGTAAAACCGATTGTGTAGGGACATTGCGCGCTAACCGTAGCCATGTGCCTCCACTCATATCGCTGTGCCAGCTGAAAGAAGGTCAGTTCGTAGCCCGTCATTCCGGCGATATCGTTATCATGTCTTATCAGGACAAGAAACGTAAGATCAGCACCATCTCTACCTACCACGGCATTCAACAAGACCTGATGGTGCCGAAACCATATCGTGAGGCTCAGTACAAATCTCAAATAATTTTGGACTATAATAAAGGTATGGGAGGCGTTGATCGTAAAGATCAAATGCTGGAACCATACCTGCTAGAGAGAAAAAGATGCTCCAAATGGAATATGAAGGTCTTCAAACGCCTTCTCAATTGCTCTATTTTAAATGCACGCGTTCTCTACGAGGCTTCGAACCGTACCTCCAAAATTCATCTAATTTTCCGGTTGGAGTTAGTTGAACAGATAATGAAGCACCACCACGGCCTTATGCCAAAATACATACGCCCTTCTGTCGGCACACGAGCGAGCACTAGTAGCATTCCGCCTCAGCCACTGCCTAATTCAGGTCATTTACCAACCAAAAACCAATTATTACTGGCCGCCGTGTTCCTCGTCGTCGGTGCTTGCGGTGCAGTCAGCATGGTGTCCGCAAAACTTCAGTTTACATGTGCATTCAATGTGAAGTTCCACTTTGTATAGAGCCCTGCTTCAAGCTTTACCATATGGCTAATCCCTAATTGTTCTCCATTTAGAGCGTTTTTTATTTCTAGCTTGACAGACAGACAGCGACAGCCATACCAAAAGAGTATACCTTTTCCACAAAGTCTCAACTGACACCGACAGACAAATAGTAGAGTCACTCCTTTTCTCGGTCATACCATTCTTTACTGTCTAAACGTCATGTATGTGTGGATTGAGTGCGTGTGGATTGAGTGCGTGTCCATTGGGGCTCTAACTAATAGCGTAACACACATTTATTTCTTTATTTACGTTGTCGAGCAGATAGATAGAATATTCTTTATTATGTACACGTACACCATTCAAATTACAGAAATAAATTTAGAAATTTTACAATGGGCGGTCTTACCTTTGGAGCAGACGAATTTTTCAAACATTGTGAATATTGAATATAAAAATATTATACCTTTCAAAACCCTTCAAATTATGATTGTGAGTGTGTTACGCTATTAGTGTATCAGGTTAGATAACGAGTCTGACTTACGGAATAAAACTACAACAGTTTACTTACTTTCTTTCTTTTATTTATTTAGTAACTTACATGTTCCAAGAACTATTGTCTTCCGAATGTAAAAAAATACTGTGTAAAGCAGTAATTTTTTGTAAACAACAAATAAAAACTCAACGAGTTGTGTTAGCAATTATCAATTTTTATTTTATCCATGTATAATTTTTTTTTTTTTTTGTGTGACATAAAACATGTTTCAAGAACTATTGCCTTCCCTATGTAAAAGAAAAAGTGTAGCAAAGTACAGTTATTTTTTGCTAACAATACAGAAATAAAATTCAACAATTGTCTTAGTAATTATTTTATTTGATTTTTTTCATGTATGTAGAACTAGTAAAATATTTGTTTTGTATGTTATACAGAAATATAATAATAAGACAAATATAATTCGTAAATCTAAATGTTTTTTTATTTTCCTTACTGAACTCATTTTTGTACACATTTTATCGATATTGTAGTGGTGCGTTCCCCACCCTACGGAATGTAGGTAATTCAGTACATAATTTATGATCACTTGACGAGGTCGATAATTTTAATTTTTTTCATTATAGGAAGGAATGTGTGTACAGAAATTGATAAACCTCTATAATCTTATTTACTTTCTACTAAGATTCTAACTAGAAACCCTAAATATCCGGGTAAAATGGCGTTGTTTCGCCGTCAAGGTTATTTTGGTATTTTACATATTATAATAGCATATTTTTACGATTCATTGATAGCAATCAGTTGTAGAAGGTATAGGTAATATCTTAGAAAGATTTCATATTGATATATACTCATTATAACTCGGATGATCGATTCCAAAATCATGAATTGCACTCCGCGATTCAAAATCTCGGCACCGCGCACTATGAAGTTTGAGTTGGAATAATACGGAATTATTATATGTAAGACTTACAAGAAAAAAATCTAATTCGATTATTTGTCTATTCATGGTATTATAAACAATATTTTGTGTAAATTGATCAATTACTTTTGCCAGAAATCAACATAATACAGCAACAAATCGGTTTTCAGTCAATTCTCTGTTTTCAATAGGATGTATAAAATACTAAGGTACTATTATGAGTGTTGCTGATATTATCATAAGTGGCCTCATTGTTCATGAACCCGAATCTGTTTACAGAATGTAAATTGAAGCAACAGAATCGCAGCTATAGCGTTTTTTGTGAGCGGGGTCAGCCCGGGTCAAATTACGTCGCGATGACGCGGTCCTAAAAGGAATTTTCGCGCGTATTTTTTCCAGTACGATAGAGGTATACTAATAATTAAGGGGAAAATGTATATTACGGAAATACATAGTAGTTAGCACTTATTTACACGATTATGATTGTGTTTGCAATATTATTAACTAGGTTGAGACAAATAATGCATAAATCACCTTCAAGGCTACGTTAGATTTTTGAAGTGGTCGGCTAATGTGCTTAGACAGCGACAAATCGAAGGTAAGTAGGACAGTGCAGTGGCCAGGGATATTGTTGAGTCAGCAACAAGCGATATGACGCACTAGGTGCCCTCATAATAAATATAAACCAATTATTACTGTAGCAAGCGATACACAAGTTTTGTAGCTGCTATAATTATAATATTCCCATGAAGCTTCTGTGTATAGCGGGAATAACTTTTAAGCCAAAAGCCAGGCTAATCGAGATGCTAGTACCTATGGTTAGGTGCACTCGGTGTTGGGCAAAATTTAATTGCAAAGTACAATTAAAAATAACAATTGATTAATTATAAAATAGCAATTAACAATTGTTAACTGTGACGTTTCAATTAACAATTAATTAATTGTTAACTGTTAGTTTTTCAATTAACAATTAATCAATTGTTAATTGTTCCTGCAATTAAACTTTAATTAAATAAATATAGAAATAATAGAAGATGGAGGAATGGCACAGGGTAGGGCTCTCACAAGGTTGACTGATGATCTTGCAAAGTTAGGAGGAAGCCGTTGGTTCCAGGCTGCGCTAAATCGTTATTCGTGGGAGTTATTTGGGCAGGATTATGTCCAGCAGTGGACGTTTTTCGGATCCATTTCTGGACAACTGGGAATATTCCGATGCCGCAAAAGCAACTGTAGAACAAAAGACCACAGCAGGTCCGCTGGAACATGGTTTGAGAACACTCACTTACCACTACCGACTATTTTCGAATTAATGTATGCGTTAAGTCACAATGACACATATGAAGCAGTTCAAAGACATACGAAGGATGACGAAAAACCAACGGTATTGTCCCACAAAACAATAGCTGATTGGGACAGTTATTGTCGAGAAACAGTACTAGTATAAGAACTGGAAAACCACTTATTGGAGGGCCTGGAAAAATAGTACAAATTGACGAATCCAAATTTGGTAGAAGAAAATATAACAGAGGACGTCAAGTTGAAGGCCATTGGGTGTTGGGAATGGTTGGAGACGGCAGTGATGATCTGCGTGTAGAATTGTGTCCTGACAACGAAAGATCAGCTGATGTATTGGTGCCACTTATAAAAAAATATGTTCGGGAGGGTTCTATTATACATACAGACTTTTGGAGAGCAAATCGATTTGTGGCACCAGACGGGACACACACAGCGAATACATTCAGTCACTGGCGTATTATACTGGTCCTTCGACAGGGAGAATTATGAAGAAAATTTTGCTGATTGGTAAACTGAATTTTCATGGAGGCGTCGATTAGCCATCAATCATTTGGACCCTTTTGAGGAATTAATAAAATGTATTTTGTATGTGTACAAAATATAATAAATTTCTTTAAATTATTTTTGTGTTTTTTTATGTTAACCTATTACACAGTACATTACACACAAAACCAACATAATATACAATAATAATACACCTTGACTTAGTAAAAAGGCAATGAGAACTTAGGATGTAAGAGCGATTCAAGCGACCTCGGGATTTGTGGCACCCCGGCTTGGACAGGTTAGGTTCGAAGGGGATGACGGAGACTAGTGAGCGAGCGAACAGACCCCGCCATCGCGAAGCCCCGCGAAGCGAGGCTCCGTCGACTACGCCTTACTAAGAAAACCTTGAAAATATCTTTGAGCATATTTTAGTTTGACCTTGACTTTTGGGGTGTATGACCTTGATTTATGGGCTGTTGACCTTGACCTTGAAGATGTCATGGACCTTAGTATTGCTTGGAAACATATTTAGACCCCCCACGTGATCTTCCCCACCCTTAATACTCCCACTATCCCACCAAACCCGAAATAAACTTTGGCGATGTTTTTTCTCGGCACCTATGGTTTTGCGCACTTTGGGGTTTTCAGAAATACACCAAAAAGGGTCTATTCTACCCAAAAAAAAAATACCTTCTATATAAAAGCGCCGGGTGTTAAAGTACAGTAGTTCCTTATTCTTTTTCTACCTTTTTCAGTACTACAATGAGTACAGGTCCAAAATGTAAAAAAATGGAGAAAGCCGAAATGTCAGCTACAGGTGGGTACCTAATAACAATTTTATATAATTATCTTTCATGTAATAGTTTGACCACAACTTGTTCTCAATCGTAATACTTTTGCTTTTAGGAGGGGGACCCTCAAGGACCAAAACTAACTCCAATACAGGAAAGGCTGTATGACCTACTTGGACGCGACGTAGGTGAACCTTTGCCAGGGGTCCGCCTTAATCCTCTCGTCGTTTCACAGTCTGTGAGTTTTATAACTTTTTGTAAAATTGAATAGGCATATATACATGGGACGTGTATTGGTTTTTGCTGGGCATAGTTAACGGTTGTTACCCAGCAGCACTGACAACATGCTGTGATGTTTGCGTTCCGCTTGCCTGCCCTTGAACTGAGTTAAAAAACTTATGCTGCAGTGGAATGAAATCATTATCTAAGCTCGGTGAGTTGGAAGACATACAAATAACACACACTCAAATTTGGTTTTTCACTTTACAGCAAAACAGTCAAGCTTTAGTGGTGGTGGTGCAGGTTGTAGCTGTGATGAGTTTTTCTTTTAATATTTATTTGAGGAATAGAATGGGTTTATCAGGGAATTGGTACTAAGTAGAGAAAGGATTTCAATAAGATCTTTCAATCTGTATTTTCTTCCCTTTAGTTTTTTGGGGTTTCACACCAAAATGGTAAAAAGGAACAATATTGTTTGTACAAACTAGCATTTGCAGTTGGAATGTATAGGACATGTTTTTCAACTACAATGTTTAGTTTGGGATAAATTTATCCAACTACAGAACCCTTCATTGTACGTGGTCCAACACGCACTTTGCCGGTTTATTTTAGTTTTATTATTTTTTGTTACTACACTCCTTTGCAAAAAAAACGGGCGGTTTTGATTTTTCTACATTAATGGTAATCATTTAGTTCGTAAGAGGTTTTAATAGCCAAACTATGTTACTGGCACTTAATAAAGAGTCTGGGTATGAAAAAAAGTTAATTTAAAATTCGAAACTTTTGTTTAAAAAATAATAATCCCCTTTTCAGTTTGTGACTTTTTACTAACTTTTCGCGGGTTTGCGGTTAGAAGGTTATCAAGCAACTAAAACTAACTTCTCGTTATTTTTAGTAGAATAATTTATGTTTGTCTCATAATCCAGCCTTATTGTGACTTAAAACAGATATCTTTGTGTCGATTGTAATGGCAGAAAAAGCAATACGAGCTAGTAAAATTATAGCGCTGCTGGAAGAGGGGTGTAGCCAACGTTACGTTTCACAGCGGTTAAACGTGAGTCGTTCAACCGTCCAAAGAACCTGGACTCGATACCAAGAGACAGGTTCCGTTCAGAGAAAGCAAGGTTCTGGGAGAAAACGTTGCACACAACCACGAGACGACCGCTTTTTAGTGACTCAGGCGCTGAGAAACAGCAAATGCAGTTACATAGACCTCAAAAGAAACCTTGAAGAGGTACGAGGAGCACAAGTTAGCCTATGGACAGTGACGAGGAGGCTTTTAGCGGCTGATATACGCAGTCGAAGTTACTCCGTGAGCACCGGATAGCTCGATTGAGGTTCGCTAGAAATTGCCTATCTTGGACACTAGGTAACTGGAGTAGCGTACTCTTCTCCGATGAGGCTCGAATTTGTCTGAATGGTGAGGACCAACGTCGGCGAGTGTTACGAAGACCAGGGGAACGCTATGCCGACGTGTGTTTTGAAGAAATCACCCCTTATGGTGGAGGGTCCGTTATGTTTTGGGCGGGCGTAACTTCCAGCTATCGCACCGAGATAGTATTCATTGAAAATAGCTCACTAAATGCGCAAAGGTACATAACAGAAATCCTTTGTCAACATGCACAACCCGCACTGACTGTAATTGGTGAAGATGCCATTTACATGGACGATAATGCTCCGGCCCACCGTTCTGGCGACGTAGATGCTTATATGCAAGAGGTCGGTATTCGTCGTTTGGATTGGCCAGCGCGGAGCCCCGACCTTAACCCCATTGAGCACGTCTGGGACCTCCTTAAAAGGCGAGTACGATCTGTCCAACCACTTCCACAGAACATCAGGGAGCTTAAACGTGTGATCTCGACTGAGTGGGAACACATTCCACAGGACACCATCAGAAGCCTGGTAGAAAGCATGCAAAGACGATTAAATGCCGTAATTGCTGCAAGGGGAGGTCATACTCGTTATTAATTTTGATTTTTTTATGTCTTTTTTTATTAAAATACCATAGAAATACTCGTAGTCTTCATTTCATTATACCGATAAAAATATCCATTTTAACACGGCACTGTTTACATTGACTAAAACAACGATTCCAGGATTCAAGTGTTAAAAACTATATTCTCATTGAGTATAAGAAATTACTAGTCATTTATGCTAACGACATACTAAAAATATTAATATTATCCATAGAAAAGCCAATGACTGTAAGGTGCCCGTTTTTTTTGCAAAGGAGTGTATATAATAATAGCTAGCCATATGAACAAATGTTTGGATTTTTCATAGTAAAACAGTCAAATAGAGGAAGAAGTGGTGCACATTTCTTCAGCTGTGAGTATTCTTTTTATATTTACACCAGCCTTTTCCCGCGACTTCTTATTTTTATTTATTTCATTTGAAATATGTACTAAAAAAAATCACTTTACAGCTAGACGATGACAACATTGATGCGATGCTGGAGTGGGCAGTAGCAGAGTCTGAGCCCCAGCCTCAACTATCAGGAGTAGGACCCAGCATGAGCCAGGAGGCTAACAGGATGCCAGAACCCAGCCCACCTACCACTACTCCTGCAATGCGGCAGGCTGTCCCTCCAACACCGCGGCGACGACGACGCCGCGTACAGAGAAGTCCTCGGCTAGTCAACAGCAGCGGTGGGTATCATTTTAGTTAAAGTTATTCCTATTTAATTAATTAGCCTGTCTCAAATTCTACTAGCCACAAATGTTCTGTAAAATTTTAAAATTATCTCACAGAGCAAGATACTATACACGAGGCGTCTGCAAGGCTGGAGGTCATGGAACATACAGAGGCTACAAGAGAACATGCCCAAGCCACACCGACTGGCAGCTGCATTGGAAGCATTAGCAGAGAGGCTAAAAGAGCCAATAATACTCGTAATTGTGCTTTAAAACTCCCCCACAAGTTAGAGTATGTGTTGAAATTTTATTTTCATTAACCTGTTGATTTTGTTCCTTCAAATATAATTTGTTTTTTAACAGAGTAGTCAAAGGCTGTATTCGTCCGAATCAGAATATACTGAACAGTAATCCAAAGAGTTCTACAGTGATTTACCATCACTGTAGAACACAAATTATCAATAACTAGCTTTTGCCCGCGGCTTCGCCCGCGTGGATGTCGGAAAATATCCCACTGGTACGTACCGGGATTAGTTAGATACCTAATATCCGAGGAAAAGTCATTGATTCCTACCGCTGCGCCCGCGTTGTGTGTCATAATTATTTTGTCACGCGTAATTTTGAATCTGTGATATCTTTTAAAGTATTCATTTTAATTATATGATGTCAAGTCATGTTTTAATGTCCATTAAATGCCCGATTTAAATAACATATTTTATTGGATAAGGATAAATAAAATACCGGTCAAAATAGCTTCGGAAATAACAATGAAATTTTTATCAAATTCTGAAAGATAAAAATGGTTACATCGTAGGTCATCCTTAGAAGATAGACCTATGCTATCGCGGACTTTATTTTTGAACTTTTTAAGATCATAAAGGATAATGGGTAATTTAGTATGGACGCCGTACCCAAAAAAAAAATTTACTGTAGCATTATGAACTATGTCTGTGTTTGTTGCCCTCATGGAGTAGTTAAATTCATATTAAGACAGCATGTCTAAATTCACTTGGACAAAAAAGATATGTACCTTTAAAGTTAACAGATTTTTCGTAGTAATTAATTATTTTTCCATGACACTAAATGATAATTGAATTAAATCGGTGCGTGTACAATTACTGGAAACGTGGGCCGGGCGAAAATAATGCCCATATGGTAACAATTAAAGAAAAAAATCAATAAATGAAATAATAGGAAAGTTTTTAATCATTTTTATTAAATAATGCACAATTATTATAATTAATAGTCATCTATAATAATTATTAGTCATCATAATTATCGACTATAATATGGTCCCACGCAATGGCAGGGCCAACGAATGGTTGATATCTCCCGTTAGCCAGGTACCATACGATACTCATTACGTGAGCACACGTACCCACAGTCCTTTTCCCTGTAAGGCATGAACAATAATATTGAACAATAGCTGCCCTTCCGACTTGTGTGTTATTTACTCAAATATAGGTGTAGTAAATCCTGCTTGAAATATGAAGTGACTGTATTCGTCCTCTTAATAATGAGCAGTTCACTGTCTCTAAACCATAATTATCCATATTTGGACTTGGTTCTACGCATACCTCTATAAGGTACACGTATGATTTCGCGAGTTTTAACTGGTATGTACCTAAACTAAACTAAACAAGATCTGTTCCTCCTCGTTTAGGGTAGGAAAGGGTATATCACTTTCTTCCATCGCTGTGAAACGTATCCTTTGGCGGTTAATATTACATTCCACAACATAGTCACCCAATCTGTTAGGAACGTTTATTCTTTCTCCTATTATTTCAATAATGTTGTTAGAAAGTGGATTATTTTGCAAAGGATCACGGAACGAGTTCAACAAGGCTCCAGCGATTCTAAAATCTGTCATTATATGTGGCAGAGATTTATTAAAATAATTATGCCTAAATATTTTAAAATCACGCTTGAAACGCCCGTTAATAACTTCTACCACCCAGCGCACTATCGTTATTAGGCGCGATTTGTTCGCTTCCTCAGTACTTAACTGAGTGGCATGCCTAGATTTTGTTGGTGGAATATGAGCTTCGTAGCCGTGGCTTTCAAGATTTCCTGCAGCATCTCTGAACCCACGGTTAAGAATAAAAACATCGTCTTCGTGCAATAAATAATTGATAGGTGCATCTTCTTCATTGAGATGAGCATTCATGATCTCTGCGTCGGAAGTTGTAGCTCTATGGGGCCCGGTGATTTCAATAGTATAGCCATCAGTACAGACAAACAAAAATGGTTTTAAAAGACTACCGAACTTGTGCAGACGGTACGTCCTTTTTTGAAATAAAAAGTTCATACTCTTTTGTATAAATTATATACAAAAGATATAAACTATTTGCAATTTCTTCGCTAAGGTTTTTCTTGTAATATTCAAATGGCATGCAATTCGCTCATGAGGCTCTCCAGAGCGTAGTTTCATTAAATAAGCTCCAATGGTTGTTTTTGGTCTTTTGGGATCTCGCTCCAGAATTAATGGAGTTTCATTCAAAACTCTTTTTACTCTTTTTTTCTCTCTTTTTTTCTTTTTTCTCATTCTTTCTTTTCCCGCTTCCACCTATTATCGTCCGTCACCCTTTGTTTGCGCAGGCGCAGGTAAAAAAGATCATCATGTCAAGGAATACGGGAATCAGTGTAGTTTTATTTAATATGAATATACATTTATCAATTTATCATGCATGGCATACATGTATTATATTGGTCCGTGATATAATAAGTTACTAACAGTTTAGTTCAGTAGGTAGTTTATCATCAGTGTCTGGTATTTATATATTCATTTATTTTATTTATGTACACAAAAAATACTTGGCAGGACAATATATTAACATAGAAGAGCACAAAGGGTACTGCTTTTTCATAATTAATTACATAATTATTTCTTAATATCTTCGTCTGATACCTTAAAATCCTTAAATCAAGGAAGGTACCTTAAACGTTGACGTTCGAATATCTTTTTTCTCCAAGTGAATTCAGCCATGCTGTCTTAGGATAAATTAAACTACTCGACAAGGGCAACAAATACCGACATAGTTCATAATGCTACAACTAACTTTGAGTCTGGGTACGCTCTTACCCATTCTCCTTTGATGTATCTCTTACGGCTTACGCGGCGCACGCCAGTAAAGCTCCCAGTTGGCATGATTTTTGCCGACATCTTCGACAATAATCGTCATATTTCAGCCAATTTACACAAAACCTTAATGTATTATACATAAAAACCTTCCGCATATTCACTCTATACAACGTAGCGATTAGGTTATCACATTAGTTCAAACCACGTATTCTTCATTACGTATTTTAAGCATAAACAAACAAATAAATTTAAATTAACATTGTAGCCGTGGGACCCTTTTTTCGTTTTAGTTTTTAACAACATCATTTATTGCATAAAGAAAATCACCTGACCAATACTAGTAGGTCAAGGACCCATGGCCGGCGAAGATCTAACAATTACAAAAACGTAAACAAATCAAGCGAAAAATGTCCTTATGGCTAATAATTTAAGGTGTTCTCTATGCGCAAAATTAAAAGATAAAAGACCTCAGCGGGGAAATGAACGAAATCTGCGATAAATGTTCTTACCGCTAACGATTTAAGCCATAAATCTCTACGCGCGAAATGGACGGGGTAGGGGGTGCGTGTCGTCAAAATTCGTATTTTTCCGGCGGCGCGGGCGGCGTGTGCCGGTGTGCGTTTGTGACTCACTTAGTGCCCCGCGCTGTCCTTGAGGATAGTTCACGACTACGAGTTGCCTATTCGCTATTTTGCACACGCGCTCTGCGTATTTTTTTATTGTTGTTATTTTGATAAGTTTCTTGTTTTGTTTGGATACGTTATTATTAGTTGTAGATTAGTTAAGTGTTGTGATAGTTCATGCGAGATTGGACGCTTTTACTGTTTTAACTTTTTTTATTTGTGATAGGACACGTTATTACAACAGTAAAATTAGTTGTAGGTAACCTATTGAAAGTGGTGTGACAGTGCATGCGAATTCAGACGCTTTTATTGTTTATTTTTGTGTTGTGTTCTCAAGATGCCTCGTATCAATTTCACGTCATCGGAGTAGGTACACCGATATGATTTTGATTTATGGAGAATGCTATCAAAACGCAGCGCTGGCGTTACGAACATACCGAGAGAGGTATAATACCACACGTGTATGTCCTACAGATTCACGGATTTTTACACGGGCAGTCCAAAGATTACGTGATAACCAATCTGTGATTACTTGATAACAATACCATAAAGTTTCTGTTGAATTGTTGTTACCAACTATTACCAACACCCCGCGCGTGTTTAGAGCCTACATGTGCAAATAGGTACCTACCTCTCACTACTGTCGCTTGGCGTGTGCGCCGCCAAGCCGCCCGCGTCGCCGCCGCCGCGGCGTTGCCGCTTTTACAGGTCAGTAAACTACTAGTATCAAGGCTGATTTATTTCTTGCCAAATTTTACGCTATTTAGTTTGTTTGAAAAATTCAGTTTTCCATTTTTAGGTTTTTTTTTTCTTTTTCTTATTTTAACAGACTGATAACAACTTGTAATAAACGCTGTACCATTTAATGTGATAACCTAATCGCCACGTTGTACACATTTAAAAAAAAACGCATCAAAATCCGTTGCGTAGTTTTAAAGATCTAAGCATACATAGGGACAGACAACGCAAAGCGTCTTTGTTTTATACTATATAGATTATATATATATAGTTATATATAGATATAGATTCTTATTATTTTATTAGTATTACTCACATTATTTTATTAGTATGTACGTGTATCATTTTTAATAATGTTATCTTACGAGTAATTTAATGTAATATGATAATAGGAGTCCTTGAGGGAAACCTATTTATTTATTTTATTATTTATGTACACACAGTAAATTACATATAGAGACGACATAGTTATAGTTTTGAGTACAAAGGCACTGCTTATTTCTTAAGAAATTTCTTCCAGCAGTCCTGCGAAAGGAGAAGTGAAAAAGAAATGTAGACAATCGTGTGTGAGAACAAGAAGAGAAAATATGAATAAGCGAAGTCTTAAAACTAACATATTAAATATACCTATACGTATAAAGCTTAAATATATAAATAAATATATACATATATATAAATAATCACAGTTGAGAGGAAAGGTAATGCTCTTTTACTCGATATTTGAATACAGAAATAGTTTTTAAATCACGAATGCTAGCCGGAAGTGAGTTCCACAGTCTTACAGCATGAACAGAGAAGGAATAAGAATTACTATTCTAGTACTAGCTAGTTTTATGAGGATGAGATATAAGGAGGGATCTACATGGTGCGTCGCTAGGGTGAGCGTAAGAAAAACGCTCACGCAGGTAGGAAGGATAGGACGGGTTGTGTAAAATGTTGAAGAGGAGACATAAAATCCGAGTGTTCCTGCGAAGGCGGATTGGGAGCCACTTGAGTTCCTTGCGAAGGTGAGAAACATGGTCATATTTTCGAAGACCGAACACAAAGCGAATGCACAAATTTTGCAAGCGCTCAAGCTTGTTTAATAGCTCCTCAGTATCATCCAGGTCCTGAATAAGTGTTTGTGCCAAAGAAATTTCAAGGACAAGAGACTTTGAAGGCTTTTTAACGAATGAAAGGAGAAATGTACGAAAGGTACATTTCTCCTTTCATTGACTGACCTTATTGACCTGAGCACGCCACGAAAGATTCGAATCAATAATTACACCCAGATCTTTGGCGGTTTCGGTATAGTCAATGCGAACACAATCGAGATATAAAGGCATCAGAGATGTAACATCAGCCGCATTGCGAACGAATCTGCTGCCTATGATCAAGACCTGGAATTTTGTTGGATTAATTTGCAAACCAAATGACTTAGCCCAAGCACTGATGCAAGCCAGGTCATGATTCATAGCAGCAATTGCAGAACCCGCATCAGCTACAGTGAAATGTCGGTAAAGCTGCAAGTCATCCGCGTAGAGATGAAAACTAGAGGAGATTACTCTGGTAACAAAGTTGATGAAAATTTAAAAAAGAAGAGCAGAGAGAACGCTACCCTGAGGAACACCCTCAGTGAGACTACACCAATCAGAGAAGGACTCCTCCAGGCGAACACACTGAGAGCGTTCCCAAAGATAAGAACTGAACCAAGCTAAAGCAGAAGAAGATAAATTAATAGATTTGAGGATACCAAGTAAAATGTCGAAATCCACTGAGTTGAAGGCGCTACTAAAGTCGAGCAGTACAAGAACAGTAAGGGACTTATTCTCCATTGCCCAGCGGATGTCGTCAGTTACTTTCAAAAGCGCGGTTACAGTACTGTGACCCGAGCGAAAACCGGATTGAAAAGAAGAAATTATCGAGTTTGACGCCAAGAAAAATGATAATTGTCTATGAACTATGTGCTCAAAAACTTTAGAGAGAAATGGGAGAATAGAAATAGGTCTAAAGTGGGTTAATAAAGTAAGATTGCTAGTTTTAGGTAGAGGTATTATGTGAGCCTGTTTCCAAACTGAAGGAAATGAGCAAGAGAAAAATGAGTGGTTGAAGATGTGGGTGAGAACAGGCAGTAACGAGGGAAGGATAAGAGTAATCATTCTTGAACACAACTTATCATTACCGACTGCTGAAGAAGTAATCGCAAGTAAAGATTTCTTAACGTCATCCTCAGTAACATCGCTAAGCTTAAAGTGAGAACATTGTGGTAACGGTAAACTAGCAATACTCTCTAGTGTCACAGCTTTTACAGACGGATCAAGAGAAAAGGGAAGGAGAGAGAAATGCTTATTGAGATCGTTGAGGTTTACATCCTTACACTGGTTGGTAGGCGATTTTCCTATGCCTACAGATTTGAGAAATTTCCATACATCGGAAGAACTGCGGTTATTGAGTTGATCGTGGAAATAGCGTCTCTTAGCATCTTGACACAGATGACTGCAGCGATTACGTAAGAATTTGTAATATGAGAGATTCAGCTCTGACGGTCTGCGTTTATATCTACTCTTAGCTTTGTCCCTGCGAGCCATAAGCTCTTTAATATGTAGCGTTATCCATGGAGCAGGGTTATGTCGAACTTTGACACGTCGGATCGGGGCATGCTGATCATATAAGTCGAGAACGGTTGCGTTAAAACAATTCACCTTATCATCAATGTCATCGATCTCAACCAGAGGGGTCCAATCGAGATCACCGGCATCACGTTGCAAAGCAGGTCTATGCCCTTGCAGTTCCGGAGATATAAAAGCTCGGCCTTACGCTTGGGAACACGGATACGATAGGAAAGGTAAATGAGATCGTGATAAGATAAAGTAGCCGTAAGTTGACCATGGTAAGAAACATTATTTGGAGAGGAAACAATCATAAGATCTAGAAAGGCGAGTGAACAATTAGGAAAATAATGAGTCGCAGAGAGTGGCAAAACTTGAAGATTGAAAGAAGACAAGAGTGAAAGGAGTTTAAGGCAGCGACAGTCATTTTTTATCAAGCACGTATTAAAATCACCCATCAAAATGATGTGCTCGTACGCACGGCTACACATCAAGCTATACATTTCCAGTATAAGCTGACCTCACATTGTACGGAAATCCCATACAATGCGAGATCAGCATAAACTGGAAATGTATAGCTTGATGTGTAGCCGTGTGTACATGGGGCATAGATCACCGAGAGTGAAGTCGAGAGAGTTAAAGTAGTCAATGTGAAGATTAGGACTGTAGAGAGAGCACTGCAAGCAAAACTTTTGTGTGATAAACAGTAATTTCAAGGAACAAGTATTCAGCCGACTCAGAATACCGAGAAGGAGTTGAACTGACCACCTTGTAGGGTAAATCAGCACGCAGGTACATAGCAACACCTCCTCCACCTTTGCCGGTCCTATCGTTGCGGATCAAGACGAAACCAGGGAGTGAGTATTGAGAAGAGAGGAGAGATGGTTTCAAAAAGGATTCCGATATCAGGAGAGCATCCAGATGAGCACTGCTAAAAGATGCCAGAACGAGCGAACGAACTTGAGCGCCTGCTGAATTGCCCGGCCTCTTTGCGGCTCTGGGTGGACACAACGGTTCCCCGGATTCTCCATGGTTCTCGTATGATCTGCAACCTGTGTATCTAAGAGTTTTTGTTGTAGATTCTTGTCACTGATGCCCATCACAATCCTATCTCGTAGCATTCTGTCTTCCATACCCATACAGTTGCAATTTTTAACTAATTTCTTGATGTTTGTGTAAAAATTGTTAAAGCTTCCACCTTCTTCTTGTTTTCTATTATTGAATATACGAGGGGTGTTCAATAAATAGTGAGAATGCCATACATTCTCCTTGGAAAGAAAAAAAAAAATACTGGCAGGAATAGCCCAGACATTAGTTAAGATGATAATAAAAAAAGCAATTAATTCTCTTTTGTTTGTTAAAAGTAGAAGTCTATTGTTTGCGTCGTTTCGGAACGTGTTCTTAAAAATGGATAAAATTGAAGTTCGCGCGGTAATAAAATATCTCTGCTTGAAAAATTTTACTACGGAGCAGGTAAATCAAGACTTGAGAGCAACATTAGGGGTTCATACTCCTCCATATTCTACGGTTGCGCGTTGGTGTGCTGAGTTTAAGCGAGGAAGAACTTCCACTAACGACGACCCACAAACGGGACGCCCCATATCGGCAGTGACTAAACAAATGATTAAAAGAGTTGAAAATATTGTCTTGGCGGATCGTCGTGTTACTGTTCGTTTTATAGCTGAAGAAGTAAAGATTTCGATAGGAAGTGTCCATAATATTATAAACGACCATTTGGGTATGAAAAAAGTGTCAGCGCGCTGGGTGCCCAGAATGCTTTCTGACGCGCAGAAACAAACTCGACTGAGAATTTCACAAAGCTGTTTGGATTGGTTACAACAAGATCCTGACCGATTTTTGGCTCGATTCATAACTATGGACGAAACATGACTTCACCATTATGACCTGGAAACGAAACAACAGTCCATGACTTGGAAGCGACCGTCATCTCCAACTCCAAAGAAATTTAAGGCGATTCCATCCGCCGGAAAGATCATGGGCTCTCTTTTCTGGGACAGCCAAGGGGTGGTAATGATCGAATATCTTAATCATGGAGCCACTATTACGGGCCTATGTACGCAGGACAAGTAACAAAGTTGCGTGAGGAAATACGCAAGAAACGGCGTGGCAAACTCGCTAAAGTTGTTTTGTTTCACCAAGATAACGCCCCTGCGCACAAGTCCAGAGTTGCGATGACTGCCATTCAAGAAGCTGGCTTCGAATTGATGGAACATCCTCCATATTCACCGGACCTTGCTCCTAGTGATTTCTACCTATTTCCGCGCTTAAAGGAACATCTCAGGGGCCAGAAATTCGAAGATGATGACGGAGTAGTCACCGCCGTAAATGATTTTTTAAGGGATCAGGAGGAAGATTTTTTTAGAAAGAGAATTTTAGGATTAGAGAAAAGATATACACTGAAAGGTAACTACGTCGAAAAATAAAATAACATATAATAAAAGATAATTGCGTCTTACTCATTCTCACTATTTATTGAACACCCCTCGTAAAAGCATTGATCACTTAATTTTGTTTTGGAGTGAATTAATCATCAAACGCCTTTAGCACTTGCTCATATTTTTGATCTTCCTCATCTTTATTTAGTATATTAAAATACAGTTCCTGTGCTTCTGCTCCCACGCAGTTTAACAATATGGCTGCCTTTCTGGTCTCCGACAACCTCTCAAAACCAGCCGCCGTGAGGAAAATTTGGAATTGTTGCCTAAACTTCTTCCACCTGGGCAACAAATCTTGGACTGTATCTAGCGATAACGCCTGTGGCATCCTGTATTCAATATTTGCCATTTCACCAATGATAGGCTTTTGGCCTTCCACCATGCGTTTTTATTGCCAGTAGGTAATCTACTTCATTTTGTTTTGTATTGTTGGTTATATGGAATGAAACGGTTGTTGATAAAATCTTCTTTTATTAATCTTGACTTCCTTAATTCTATGTTAATCCTGGCTGATCTCAACGTGACAGTGTCAGCTGTCAACCCCGGTCACGTTCCGTTACTACATCATCCCCTTTTTTTTTTTCTTAATTTTATTCTTACATTTTCTTCTTTCTTTTTGTAAAAATATACACAGCAATGTTTATTACAATGTTTTACATAACAATAATAATACACCACAGTTACGCATTCAACCAGTGAGCAGCATCTGGTGAACAACAAAGTCTATGCTGGTCGAATGTAAAAAGAGGTTCTAGTATAATTAACATTATTTATGTCTCTTACATTATATGATCTGTTTCCATTAATACCAACAATTTTACCATTTAACCACACATTCTTTTGAACATCTTTCTTAAACCATATTTTTTTACCTATTACAAATTCTATTTTTATACTACTTGTCTTATTATAATTTTTAATATTTCTATCAACCTGTTTACTAAATTGATACTGCACATTATGATTTAACTTTGGTTCCAAAAAGGTTTGTGAATTAATTTTGTTTTTATATTTCGATTCATTAATAATTCACTAGGAGAATAACTTGTTCCAGCTACTGGTGAAACTCTATATTTTAATAAAGCTACTCTAAAATCTGTGTTGTCTTCATTACATTTAAAAATTATATTCTTTGCAATCTGAACTCCTCTCTTAGCCATCCCATTTGACTGTGGATATCTAAGACTAGTATATGTATATTTGAATCCCCATTCCTGTGCAAATTGTTTACATTGACGAGAATCAAATGGTACATGATCCGAAACGATCTCACTTGGAACTCCGAAGTTACTAAATAAATCTAATAAACTGTTATTAATTGCATTTGCAGTTTTGTTATATTTTAGTAACTTAATATCTAACCACTTTGAGTAGTAATCATATATTACTAAAAAAAAAATTCTCTTAAACTCCATTATATCGATACCTAACTTTAAAAATGGTAAACTAGGAACTGAATGTGTGATCAGTGGTTCTCTTATGTTATTATTATGATAAGTTTAACAGGGATAACATTTTTTCACATATTCATCTATATGACTGTCTATGTGTGGCCAATAATATAGTTTTCGTGTTAATTGTTTCATTTTAGACATTCCTATGTGTCCTTCATGTAATATTTTTATCGTAGACAGTCTTATAGCCTTTGGTACAATTAATCTATCTTTATAAAATACTAAATTCTCATCGAATGACAGATCATTCTTTAACTTATGATAACTATGTAAATAGTCTGGAATACTATCATTATTAGGCCAACCCTTCTTAATATATTCTATTAATTCCACCAACTCAGTATCCTTAGAGCTTTCAGTAATTAATTGTGTTTTTTGTTCATTTGTACATTCTAAATTCTGAGCCAGGCCTACACAGTATATCATTCATTTATTTATTCATTAACAAATAACATTGTGTTGAACATTACATATTAAATAAAATTATCACTTGCAGAAACAATACATTTAAAAGGCTAATTAATTTCAATAAATTTCAAATATGTCAAAAAATAAATACAATGTCAAATTATATATTAATGTCAAATTCAATGGGTACAACTATATCGAGGTCCTAGAAGCGTAATGTTCAAGTCAAAAGATAGTTTAATTTAAGCTTGTCCACTGCTATTATTATATGTGACTATTTTTATTATTATTTGACATAAATTCTGATATATGACTTCATACATATAGGATTCATCAACATCACTACATTCCTGGTATGATCTTGATAATAAGTCTGCTATGTACATTAATCTACCCTGTTGGTATTTAAATTCTATATTATATTTTAGCAATTTAAATTTTAATCTTTGCAATCTTGGTGACGGTATCTCATGTAGATGTTTTTTTAATAAAGATTCCAATGGTTTGTGATCATTAATAATTGTTATTTGTTGTCCATAAATGTAGTAATGAAACTTTTTGGTGGTCCACACAACACTTAACAATTCGTTCTCTATTTGAGAAAAATTTCGTTCTGACTGTGTTAAACTACGAGATGCAAAGCAAACTAGTTTATTATTTTGTAATAAGCAGCACCCAATGCCATCCTTGGATGCATCACATTGTACTACAATAGGTAATTTACTATTGAAATTCTGTAATATTGGTGCTTCTGTAATTTTTTTCTTAATATTATTATAAACATTTTCATGAACTTCTGTTCAAATCCACTCTACATCTTCTTTTAACAATGAATGTAGTTGTGCTGCAATATTGGCCATATTTGGAATACATTTTTTTAAATAACTTACCATCCCTAGAAAAGTTTGTAGTTGTTTTTTATTTATCGGAATTTTCATATTTATTAAGGCATTTACCCTGTCTATTTTCATGCCTTTTTCTGAAAATATATGACCAAAATACTTTAATTTATACTGAAATTTACTCTTATTAAATCTTACATTATGTTCAAAAGCTCTTTGAAAAACTGTATTTAATATTACATCATGCTCTTGTTCGGTGTTTCCACATATTAATAAGTCATCACAGTAAACAATGACACCTGGTATGTCTCCAAAAGCAATTTCACTATATCTTTGGAATATTTCTGGAGCCACTGACAAACCAAATGGCATTCTTAAAAAATTTAAACAACCATAAGGGCTGTTAAAAGTACACAAGTCATTGGAATCCTCAGTTAATTTTATATTATAAAACCCATCTGTTAAATCAATTACTGAGAAACACTTTTTATTACACAATTTAGAGACTATTTCGTCTAAAGCAGGTATCAAATGATGCTCTCTAACTAATACTTTATTAAGATCTTTGGGATCTAAGCAAATTCTTAATGAACCATCTTTTTTTTCAATTATGACCAAATTGCTTACAAACTCAACTCTCACAATGACTTTGCTCTTCACCAGTGCTTCCAGTTTGTCAGCTAGTCGCTTCATAAGTGCATTAGGCACTCTTCGTGGTGGTCTCACAATAGGCTCTTCCAGGTTGAATGCGCAACTGACTCTTAAATTCTCCAACACCCTGAAAAAGTTTGTTATTCTTATTAATAATTATTTCTTTTTCCTTAATATTATTGTGGCTGACACTGTGCACACTTTTAATATTTATATTATTAATTATTTAAAAGACTGATTAGATAGATTACTTAAAATTGTAGTTTGATTAGTTTAGAATTATAGATTTTAGAGGGTGCTAATTTAATGTGTAACTGACAGGACTGATTTTACCAATGACAAATTATTTAATTTAGAGAATTTGTTTTGATTTTGTTTTTAAATATGTTGATTTTTGTTTCATTTATTGTTGATGATTATTTTTTTATAAAAAACAATTTTTATTTTTTTTGACGTTGGGATATCATCAAATGACTTCTCCCGCTCTGGGCGAAGCGAGAGGGCGTGTCAGACTTTTGCTGACTAAAACCCACCCGTGTTCCTTCCGTTGCCTGTGTGCCGGGGCCACGATATCCCTTTCGGACAACCTCGCAACACCGGCAGGCATTGGCCCTTACGGACCCCGTCAGTTGGTGCTGACATCTCTTTGAGGCGCGCGTGGAACACAACGCGTCGACCCGGGCCTGGTCCTAATCGGACGGCGAGCTACCCATTGCTCATCGTCCGCAAGCCCGCGCCTACGGTGGCCGGAAGTCGGCTCGCGACTCCCGACGCCCGGGGCGTCTCCTGCGGCGACTAGGGGCGTGAGGGCGCGAATCTTGCCTCTCCCTCTCGCGCTCCGTTTCCTCCTTCGCAAGCATTACTGCTTCGCAGAAGGAAGTGACGGCTTCCCATGCACTCTCACTCCGGACCATGGCCTAAACCAGGGCCGGACGCGAGAGATCGCCGCCGCCGATCGCCTCCGTAAGGACACGGCGGTGCTACGCCCAAGCAGGGCAGACCTCCACCGTATGCTCCACCGTGTCCATAAAAAAAAACAATAATAAAAAACATACCTACTGATTAAATTTTTTATTCAGATAGGTAGTTAATTTTTAACTGTATTTAAAATATATAAGAAAAGAATCATGTGTTGCTTTTCATTTCAATTAACTAGAAAAGACTTGCCTGGTATTGGAGCTGACTCTCCATTTCTTCTTCCTCGCTCGTGAGCAATATGATGGGGATTCTGCTGCTGTTTGCTATGTTATGCAGCTCACAGCATGCGTTTACCATTTTCCCAGCAGTGATGGGATTGTAATGCAATGCTCTTGCTGCTAACAAACATCTGAAAACAGATAACTTTTATTATTATTTATCTAGACATACTTATTACTTACATCGTCATATCAACCCATTCGCGTCTCACTCTTCGGCACACGTCTCCTCTAATGAGAGGGTCGTAGTTCATCACACTGGTCCAATGTGGGTGTGGGTCTTAACAAATAATATTATGTACCTAACTGTATGATTGTACTGTGTGGCTGTGTGGTTGTGTTGGTTGTGTTGGTTGTTAGTGTATTATAGGTATTTATTAAAGTAGTAGTGCAACGCTCCACTGTGTTGCGTGCTGACACATGAACTTTATAATAGTTTTGTTCAGCAGTCCCCTCCCTTGTATCCAAAATTGGTGACATCATAGTCGGCCGTAAAGGATAACCGCTATCACCTAGAAATTGATAGATAGATGATTGATTACCACTTTTTTACATTGTTGTTACTGCCTATTTAGGTCAGTTATATTATAATAAATACTATGTATGTATTTGGAACCTAACAAAAACACTTCCTCTCCAGCATTAGACACCTCAATTAGATGGCGGTTCAGTGGGTGTACTTGCCACACCATAGAATCATGGGCTGATCCTGGGTTGCTCGCATCAACGCACAATATATTTAAATCTGCATCACATATCTGTAACAAAGTTTATTATAAGTAAATGCTATATTAGCACCAGCACCAGCTGATTATCACACCAGTATGACAAACAGGATTTTTTTTCTCGTTTGTCACACCATAGATTTTTCACACCATGTATACGATAATTGTTAGTGCAGTACCTTTATATTCTAACGAAGTCTATCTGCCGATCGGCGTTTGCCGACTTTCGTTCTTTGCAATAGACTTCTGTTCTATTTAGATTTTTCTACTTTTTAGTTATATTTATTTATTTATTAAAACATTATGCACAAGTAAAAAAAAAACCGTACAAAGGCGGACTTGAGGCATTTTCTACCAGTCAAACTCGTGATGCAGAGACGAATTTTTCATTATAAGTGTATCGTTGTGAGGGATCTCAGGTGCAAGTAGTCGAGTGATAAAATATCACAATTAGTAAGTTCCTAGTCACATCACTAAAAAGGGGGAACAACACTGTCCTACCGGAGACGCTCTGTCATTTGGTTTCCGCTTGCAAGGCTGCTACCAGTTGTTCCCTGACCCTCAGAATTCTATGTGCCCCGACCTAGAGTGAGTTCCACATTAGCTTGGTAATTATACCAGATCCTCTGCGCTGGATAATCTATATTGATTTTATAACCTATAAAGTATCTAATTTCGTGTGTCAATGTCGGGCACGCGGCTACGATTCATCCAGCGCACAGGAGATTGTAATATGTATGTATTGCTACTGCAGTGATTAGTGAACCATCATACTTTGTGTTTATGCTCGCGTGTTCACATACTTAACCTAAGTTTAGCATCCGCTTATGTGCCACGCTATTTTCTCTCTCTCTGCCTGTAAACCGCTGCGATGTGTTGAGCTTTCACCTACCCTACTCCCCATACCGTTCCTTGGTCGCTAAATGGGGAAGAAGCTGGCACATCGCAAGCGGCCTGCCGCTATCCGCACCGCATCTAACATGCGCTCTCTTACGCGCCTTCCAGGGTTCTCCGTACGGGCTGAGGGCAGGACCCCTTACCCGATCCTGCACTACGCTACCGACGCTAACAATGGCCTGCCCTACCTGCGGCCTGCCGCCGCAGCTACCTGCGGCCTACCGCCTAAAACTACCTGCGGCCTACCGCCGCAAGCTACCTGCGCAAGCCTGTGCTGACAGGCAACCGCGTGCTACCGACGCACACTACCTGTCGGTCTTAGGAAGGCCGTCCGGCCTACTACTAAGCCTGTGCTGACAGGCCTCCACGTCTGCCACGTGCTACCAAGGACGGTACCCTTCCTATTCTAAGTGTACGAGTGCTCAAGACTCAAGTGTTTACGCCCACGACCTAGCCGTGTTTCTACCTATCTACCAATATATATATGTTACCTAACCCTGCTGTTTACTTTATCTTTTACCTATCTATCCGTTAACGGCCTGAGCAGTCTACCATGCGCAGCCCAAGCCGTTACATAAGGTACAAAGGGTTTTCATTTATTAGTAAAAACAAAAAAAACTAATACAAATTGTATTTTATATTATGTTCAGCTGTAGGTGTCCAGTGGTTCATATGATAATGCAACCTTATCTAGTACTGGCCGGTTGGAAACGCAATGCTTGAGATAATGATAAATGCAATTGACAGACCAACTTCAATAGAAATAATTTGCACATTTAAACATCATCCTTTGTTCCCACTAGTACCACCCAACTGTATCACCGGTGGTACTAGCGGGAAATTTCGTTCTCTATAGTACCACCATTTATATTAATTAATATTAGTGGTACTAGTGAGACTGTTTGTTCCCAACCTTTGTTCCCACTAGTACTACCGAACTGAACCACCGGTGATACTAGCGATAGTACCTACCACCACTTATATGAATTAATATTAATGGTACTAGTGACACTGTTTGTTCCCAATAGTACTACCTACCTATATAAAGAAATTAATACATATTATCACTTAATTGCAAAACAAAAGTAAACAGAAATCAAACTTATCTCTCGGCTAAAGTAAAAATATAACATATCGCAACGACGATTATATGCGAACTAGCGAAGTTTCTCTAAAAAGTGGCCAATACAAATTTCTCCTGATGTCAATTGCATTTGTGCTTCAATTTATTATCCGGTCATCAGCATCAATGTGTTGTTTTGCTCGCTTTGGTTGTGAGCTCTTATTGAACTTCTTCAATTTGTTGCTTCGGAAGGTTGTTATATGAGATTCTTGAAACAAAACAAGATTTGCAAGAAATTTGGTTTATTTCTGCTTATGTAAGAATTTAAGTTATGATGCCAACCCTCTGCCGAATTATTTGTTCGATGTTGACAGCCTAAAACGCTTAATATATCTTTGAAAGGACTTTTCATCCAAACTGTCTCGTAGTATTTTTGGAAATTTCTCATTGCAGGTACTACGTCTTGTTTCATTTCTCTTACAACATAATCCCATCCTTCCGAAATGTTGTCTGTTGGGAGCAAAGCAAGGTTACTAGCCAAATGAATGATTCGTTGATTATCCCTAGTTTTCTTCATGTCCAAAGATTTTGCCTTAGCAGAGCATTTAGAAAGTGATAATGACATCCTGTAACTTTTATAACAATTTTAGTTAATGCACTTATGGCTGCCTGTTCAAAATCAGTCATGACCACACCAGGCTGCCATTCCGGAATTCTTATTTTGAGTAGTTCGAACAGTGTAGAGTACGCTTTTTCATTTTAATGAGTCATAAATGCAAAGGCTAATGGGACAATATTTTTGTATTCCAAATTGCTACCAAGGTCTCCATGAATGACGTAAATTTGACGAAATGGTTCCGGGCATGACTTATAAGTACCATGAAAAACATTGTCGAAGTTTTAAGCAAATCTTTCCCTGTTTCATTGCAAAATAGTATGATTCTCATGGAATCTTCACAATAATCAGCGAGCAAAAATTTCAAGAACTGTTGAGGTACTTCTACCTCTCCACTATTTTTGGAAAGAGTTTTTTCAACACAGGCAGCTTTATTTCGTTGCCTGTAAATTGAAGATTTTTTTTCATTGAAACTTGGTGTCGGCTTATCGGCGAGTAATTCCCAACGATTTGTCGTGATTTTAGCTATTGCCCGTTTAAAAACTTTAGGAGCTGGCTCCTCGCCCTTTACTGCCTCATCACAACATTCGCTAATAGTAGCATCAATACAATTCTGGGCAAGGTCAGGCTGGCACTGTTCACTATGTGTCTTTCTATTTATAACACCATCTCGGTTCTAAAACAAAAAAGTAGGTCCAACCTCACGTTAAAACGCCAAACGCCTAACAAGTAACAGCATTAGAAGGATCCAGATTTGACAGGATTAGGAAATTTAGAGTGGCGTTCATAAAACGGACTCACGTTCGACTCAATATTGAGCAGCCGATTTTAACTGAAAAATTTATAGACGATCTGTCAAAATCGGCTACTCAAGATTAAGTCGAACTATGGTCGAACTTGAGCCCTTGAGGTCGCTTTATGAATGTCACGAATGCCACTCTTTTTAAAACTATCCCGAGGACTCGTATAGAGTAGGTGCACTGGTCTGTGACGTTGTGTAAGAGTTTAAAGAAAATAGTTACCTTCGATAAAGTTACCGATCCTTTACATTTTAAATCCAACTTGTATTGTTTACCTCTCCAGATTTCACTTTCATTTTTATATTTTTTATGGAAGTAATATTGATGCCCACCTTCAAGCAGCACTCTTCCACGCCCTTTTTTTAAATTTTTAGCTCGGTTTCGTTCATAGTTGCGTAAATAAAATTAAGAAATATTTTTGTTTTTTATTTAATTTAATGAAATGGCGGTTTGTGTTATTTTATTTCATTAAAATTTGCAATATATGTTGAAACCATACACATAGGCGATATAAGTACTAGTTGAAACATATCAATTTTGACAAAACAACAATGACAACTATGATTAATGATTTGTCTGAGGTTTTATGCGGAGTTTATAAGTGGACAAGATTATCACTATCTTCCTGCACTTGAGAAAAATAGACTACTCTACGTCTAATCAATAAGGAAGGTATTTCGTCCCATAAGTTTATAGTCGGTAAAAAATAATGTTACACAATTTGCATAGGTAGTAATATTGGGAACAAACAGTGTCACTAGTACCACTAAGTAAATGGTGGTAATACAGGAAAAGTTTTTATCCACAGCGCAAATTTTGACAAATTAAACTTAAACGAGTTTTATTGAACATACTTTTTTACAGAGTACTACAAAGTTATCAGAAGATAACTTTCAAAATTTGGTGATTTTTGAGTGCTGTGTGTTTATCCAACTTCATCTTCTTGAAAAATGAATAGAAAGGTAAGTTTTATTTTACAAGATGTTCAAAATATTGTAAATATGGGATAAATGTCTTTATTTTAGTAATAACTTTCATTTTACAAAGTAAACTTCGAAAACTTATGACGTCCATATATTGGACAGAGCCCGTTGGCCTGTCCGGCAAGTGCGGTTTTGAATAAACTGCTTTTATGTTTTTTTCCTGTTTCAGGTAATATAATTAGACAATCTTGAGGCAACTCTAGAGGAACTTTTTGGCTTATCGGATGGTGAGCAATCGGAAGATGGTTATGAAAGCGACGAACGGGAAAATGAGGCGATTTTCACGGAAATAAGTCAAGAAGACCTCGAAAATATTTTGGATTCTCCGTCGTCTTCTAGAAGCCAAGTTGCTATCAATTCACCTATACCTTCTGTAAGTGGAGTTTCTGCAATTCAAGATATCAACGAATCGGCACCAGATGATGCCAATAGTCCGGAGCCTGAAACTATTTCAGACACTGAAGACGACGATGATGATGATGAGTGGAAGAAAGTGTTTTTCCCTCATATGGCACCTATTGAAAAGTTTGATGATATTCCAGTAAAACCAAAACAGAATTTTCCAAACAGAAGTAGTCCTCATACATAATTTAGAGTATTTTTCTCTGAGGAAATCTTGTCTGTAATAGTTGAGCAAACGAATCTTTATGCAGCTCAAAACAAGCAGAAGAATTGGGTTGATGTTTCTGTTGTAGAAATCCAGGCGTTTCTTGGAACATTGGTACTAATGGGTGTACATCCTCTTCCAAATTTAGATCTATACTGGGCAACAGATCCACTGTTTTGCGTCCGGGAAATTGCGGATGTTATGACATCCATAAGAGTCAAAATGATCCTAAGGAACTTGCATCTAAATGATAACACGAAAATGCCTAAAAGGGGTGAACCAGCATTCGATAAACTGTATAAGATTAGGCCTTTAGTCGATTTTATGAATACGGCTTTTCAAAATGGGGCAAGGAACTCTTCATCACAAAGCATAGATGAGTGTATGGTGAAGTTCAAAGGGCGCAGTACTTTGAAGCAATATATGCCCAATAAGCCCGTAAAGAGGGGTTTCAAAATATGGGCGCGGTGTGATAGCAACACAGGCTATCTTTATGAATACGAAATATATACTGGCAAAAAGGACAATGAAACAGAGTTTGGATTGGGAGCTAGTGTAGTAAAAAGTCTCTGCAAAGCACTAGTGGAAGAAAAGATGGATACTGTTCACGTTGCATTTGACAATTTCTTTTCTTCCACTGAGCTTATGGAGAGTCTATTTGAACAGAACATGTATTCGACAGCGACAGTCCGGTCTAACAGAACCAATTTACCCCGGCGATTGAAAAAGCAGACTGCCAAAAAAAGTGGACCAAAACTAACTAAGGGGCAATATAAGTGGAGGGTCAATAAAAATGTTAGTTTTTTTTGTTGGATGGATACTAAGATCGTAAATATTCTTAGTACTGCCTACCATCCAAACCAAAAAGTGTCATGCAAGAGGACACAAAAAGATGGCAGTAAGCAGGAAGTGCCATGTCCACTGGGCGTACTTGAATATACGAAGAGGATGGGAGGTGTGGACCGCTTCGACCAAAAGCGTGGCACATATCAAGTGGCTAGGCGAAGTCGAAGATGGTGGATGAGGATATTTTATTTTCTAATAGATGCTGCCATCACGAACGCATATATTTTATATGCTCAAAAAATGCGATACCCCATGAACAGTTTGCAGTTCTGCACAATGCTGGGAAGGAATTTGATTGGTTCTTTCAGCAGCAGGAAAAAGAGGGTGTCTAACATACCATCATTTGTTAGCAAAAAACCAAAACTTGATAGCCGACAGAGAGCCAAGTATGGTCTCCCAGACGATCTGCGGCTTACAGATGTAGGATCTCATCTACCTGGTCCACTGGAAAGTTACCGAAGATGCAGAGCTTGCAGCAGCAAGGAAAACAGCAAAAAATCCAAAATACAGTGCATCCGCTGTGAAGTTGCCTTGTGTGTGGTTCCATGCTTTGCCGAATTCCATAAGCCCTAGTAAGGCTCTGGCCAAATAATGGACACCATGTTTAAAAAAAACATTTAAAAAAAAAAAACTCAACTACCAGAGAACGAAACAGCAAATTCGTTGTTTACATACGCGCCACATGCACCCCCCACCTCAGTGACGCGCGAGTTGTTGTGCTAGACGGACGTTTCTCGCTTGTGTGTCGAATTACATTCGCAGCGGACGCGACGAACGCTTCAAAATTTCAAACGTAAGTATTCACTATTCCATATCTTTATAAACAGTTAAATGATTACATTTTATTTGAATGGTTTTAATACATTGGTTCTTTAAGAATACATTTAAGAGTCAATCACTGATGTTTGCATTTATTTTATATAAAAAATAATGAGAGGCATCTATCCCTAGTGAAAAGGATAGTTGGCCCGAGTTTACAAGGGATAGTTGACTTTAGGGGCATCTATCCCTCTATACTGCAAGAGCCTTATCAAAGTATTTAAAAGTCATAGTCGTGAATATTTTGGTATTTCCTAATAGTAGAATATTAAAAAAACACCAAAAAAAAATGTATCCAACTTTAATTTCATAATTCGAATGTAAAGAAATGAGTGTAGATACTGTGTTTTATTTATACTTACTTTGCTTATTGTAGGTGAGCCATGCCAAGGAAATACAAAAGAAAGGAGGGCGTACGAGCTCGAGTAGTTTCTTGGACACAGAGCAGTTACAGTCAGCTTTTCATGAATTGGATAAAAAAGAATTGGGGATCAATGAAATATCCAGACAATTTGGGATTCCATCCAGAACATTGCGAAGGCGTTACGCTATTAAAAACCAAACTAAGTTGACTTTGGGAAAACATCCTGTCCTGGGTTTTGAACACGAAAAAAGGTTGGTAGCGCACATTTTGAAGCTTAGCGACGCGGGATTTCCCCCAGATAGACGATCTATACGTACGTTAGCATACCAATTTGCCGAAAAGCTACAGATTCAACACAATTTTGATAATGAAAACCAGATAGCTGGGAATGAATGGTTCAAAAGTTTTATTGAGCGAAATCCAGAGTTGTCTATTAGGCAAGCAGAAGGTTTATCTGTCGCTAGGGCTAAAGGTCTTAGCAGAGAAGAAGTGAATAATTTTCATGAACTTCTGACAAAAGTCCTGGCCGATAATGATCTCTTGGATAAGCCTGAAAGGATTTATAATATGGACGAATCAGGAGTTCAGCTTAACAATAAGCCTGGCAAAGTTGTTGCAAAGAAAGGTGCAAAAGTAGTAAATTCAGTTACATCTGCGGAGAAAGGTGAAACAATGACTATCGTAGCCTGTTGCAATGCCATTGGTAATTTTCTCCCACCAGTAGTAATAATTAAAGGTGTAAATAAGAAACCAGAATTCGAGAACGGTCTACCACTGGGCTCAAAAGTGTACATGAACAAAAAGTCGGCATACATAAACACCGATCTTTTCTATAAGTGGCTTACGGAACACTTCATAGCTTTGAAACCGCAAGGTAAGGTTCTGCTTATTTTAGACGGGCACTCATCTCATTCATCCGCACCAGACATGCTGCAAGTTGCTTCTGATAACGATATTATTTTGTTATGTTTACCCAGCCACACTACCTCAGCTTTACAACCATTAGACGTAGCGGTGTTTGGGCCATTTAAAACATACTTTAATCATGAGACTAATCAGTTTATGCGCGCAAATCCAAATAAAAAGATAAGCCGTTATAATGCTGGAACCCTTATACGCAACGCATGGATACGCGCTACTACACCTGCAAACCTGCTCACCTGCTGGCTTTCGAAGAAGTGGGATTTATCCACTAAATCCTAATGCTTTGCCCGATTCTGTTTTCACTATATCTGATATTGCACATCGCAGTGACAATGATCCTGATCAACCCTGTGTGCTACATCAAACTACAACAGCGCTTCTTCAAACATCTTCTTTAAACGAAAATGCAGAACCTTGTGAACCTTGTGTTCTGTGTTCAACTTCAACATGCCCATGTTGAAGTTGAACACAGAACACAAACAACTATACCTCCGATTTCTTCAATTGATTGTCCAACTACTAAAACGAATATTTGTATGTCACAGACCTGAACATAACACCACCCAATATGCCATCAACTTCATTCAACCGAAACTCACCTAGCCTTTTGATCGACCCTCAGATTTTAGAAGATACGATTATTGATATTGTTGATATAGGTGATGATTCACTAATACGGATTCTAAATAACGAAGAAAAAGAAACACCTTCTAAATTTTTAGTCGAAGCATCACCAATACCACAAATTCCTCTGACTTTAGCAAGGAGAGCTAAACAATCGGCAGATATTCTCAATTCTAGAGAAAAAATAAAAGAAAAAAGGGATATTGCTGACAGGAAAAAGAAACAAATAGAATCTAAGATAAACAAGACTGAAGCTACCAAAAAAAGACGAACAATAAAAAAAGCAAATAAAAAAGCCAAAGAACAAATACAAAAAAATAAAAATAAGAAAGGAAAACCAAAGAAAAACTATGACTCAAGTGAAGAAACAGATGGTGACGTGACTGATTGCAGTCATAAAGAAAATGATTATTATTTAAAAGTAAACAAGGATCGTGGATTACGTAAAAGACTAGCTATTTATAGCTCAAACAGTGAAAATGAAGATCACCTCTCACCTAATGCCGAAAAAGGTAAAAAAACCATAGGACTACCCGTGAAAAAAACTAAAAAAAAAAAATTAGAAGAGACTAATGCTATAGATGAAAATGTTTGCGTAGAATGCTTCGATACCTATAATAACACGAAGTCTAAATCTGATTGGATCCAGTGTATTATGTGTCAGAAGTGGCTGCACGAAACATGCACACTTTTTAAGAACTATTGCTCAAGATGTGGAAAACTTAAAATGTCCGGTTCCACTTAATGAAGGATAGTTCCTTACGAATATGTTGATTTTTTTGAATGTTTAAATAATTACTAAGGTTAAACGAAATTATTAATTTTTATTTTGTTAGAGATTCATATGAATGTTGATTTTTTTTTAATGTTAAATAATTATTTCTACGTTAAAACGGGAATGTTTCGTTTGAGATGATTCTATATGATAGTTTTAATATGTTATCGCTTAAACAGTTTTTTTGTATTTTTTGTTAAAGACATGCATAAATATAATTATGGTTAAGCATTTTATATTACCTACACATGAAGATAATAAATAAATATTACATTGTGATTACGTATTCTTGTTGATTATTTAAAAAGGCATCTATCCCGCATCACAGGCATCTATCCTCCTAAGTGATTTCATAGTGGGGCATCTATCCATATAGGTAGGCACCTATCCCCAAAAAATGTGTTTCGCAAGAATTACATTTTTGCAAAACCAGTAATGGTTAGGTAAATAAATACAGTTTCTAAAGCTTTATGAATGATTAAACTAACTATATTACAGGGTCAATCTAAGCAAATATGTTTGGTATTCAAATAATGAAACAGTTTCGAAAAGTGGGGCATCTATCCCGGTTTTACCCTATTCAAAATTAATAAATTTAATAAAGAGGTCCTAGTTATCATATTTATCAATTTTTAATTTCCATACCCTTAGCAGTTTTCTGTGCCTTATAAAGGGTTAAAGGAGGATTAAAAAAAAAAAAGAATAAATAATGGAAATGGTTCTATTACTGATTTTGAACCACCAAAAAAAATTTGCGCACTGGTTAAAAACTTTTCCTGTATAGAGAACAAAATTTCCCGCTAATACCACCGGTGGTTCAGTTCGGTGGTACTAGTGGGAACAAAGGTTGGGAACAAACAGTCTCACTAGTACCACTAAGTAAATGGTGGTACTATAGAGAACGAAATTTCTCGCTAGTACCACCAGTGGTTCAGTTCGGTGGTACTAGTGGGAACAAAGGTTAAACATCAACGATTTTGCAAATCGTGCATTGGTTTCACATACGGTTTGTACTATGGATTTTTGTATTATTAATAGAAAACGTGGACAAGTGTTTTTATTTAAGCAACACCAATACTATAAACAGAAAGTTTATAAAAAATTATCTCATATATGGTTTTGTCGTAACGGTATAAAGTGCTCTGGATCGGTCACAATAAACGTAAGTACCATATACCTACATACTTATGTACTTGGTTTTGTCTCTTTTTTTTTCGAATTGTTAGCATAAGTAGGTACTTACATTTTTATCTAATTTCTTTTTTTAACCAACTTATTCCAAGTCGTAACCTTTCAGACTCGCATCATTAGCCGTCTAGAAACATAATATACTATGATAACATATGTAGTCGTTGTTTAACTTCACAGGGTGATAATGTTGTAAAATCAGTCGAGCACAAAAATACATGTCAACCAGATGAGAACCAAAATGAAATAACTATTTCTATATACAAAATGCATGAAGTAGCTAGTAGGTACTTCTGCGGGGCCAATAACAATAATCTACAAGGAAAGTATAAGACCTTTAAAAGAAAAAGGGTTGAAAGTACCACAATTCGATAGCATAAAGTGCAGCCTTTACAATGCACGAAAACGGAAACTAAAAGTCAGCAAGATCGTTTTCAAACGTATTGAAGAAGTACAAGTACCCGCTACAGTTGAGAAATTTGTCGTTAATGACTATCAATATGAGCATACCAGACTATTAGTATTTTGTTCTGAAGAAGCAAAGCAATTATTAAAAAGTGTGAAAGAATATTTTTTAGATGCGACTTTTAAGAGTTCTTCATGACCATTTCCACAATTACTTTCTATCCTCGGCGACTTGGGGAGCACGTCTCAAACAACTTCAGTGATACCGCTAATACATGTGCTCATGAGCGACAAAAAGGAGTCGACATATGCTGCATTGTTTGACATCCTGAAAACTATATTTCCCGATTGGTGTCCCACTGTATTCCACGCAGATTTCGAGATTGCCGTAGCAAATGCCTTAAGATGTTTTTTTTCCACATATATCGGTATAAAAGTGTTACTATCATTATTGTCAGAGCTTTTGGCGAAATGCGAAATCAATTGATTTGAAAAGTAAAGTACATAAAAGAATTGTGGGACTATGTACGGCATTGCCGCTAACTCCATTAGAACTTGTTAAAAACGGATGGGAGTACATAAAAAGAGAATCTAATGAATTTAGCGGGGAAAAGATGCAACAGTTCATAGCATACATGGCCCGACAATGGCTAAATGATGAACAATATATCGCCGACTACAGTATCTTTCTGGAGACGAACTCTTCTGTGAAATTGCGGACGCCAGCAGTTTTTTTTTTAATTTTCTTGTATGTTGCTATATTTGGTAACAAACCACCACCACACAATAGATCACGTTTTTTATGAGTATGGACACAGCCACATAGAATGTGACTCTACACTCTTGTATACACTCCAAAATTGAAAAAAAGTGTAAAAACTCTGCTGTATAAACTCTGGATGGATTCAAGTGATGAGACTGACTAGAACGAATGGCGCCCGTTTAATGTAATTTTGTTAGTTCGTGAGGAGTTTTTAGATTTAAATCCAAATCAGTGTCAGTTTGCCGAAGAAGTTACAAGAAAACCAAACCAAAGAAAGAAATGTTCTAATAAAGAAAAAATAAACAATGAACAGGAAGGCAGTGAACAACAACTTGAAGCGAGAGGAAAGGAAAAGACGAACTTCCAAGATGCTGTGTGGATTCAATATCGTAAAGACAGTCCTAAGTCAATTTTTATTAAATTGATTATAATGACGAAAGCTTCAAAGAGCTGAAGATAAAGCCAAAAAGGGACATAACGGCATTATTAGTACAGCAGGCCTAGCCAAGTTACAAACGTTTCGTATCGAATCTCTTTCTACAATCGTTAACGCCTTAGCGTAAGCGATTGTAGAAAACGATAAGTTGGTACAGATAGTGCAATCCACGAAGACGCGCCCCACTCCGCTCCGCTCCGTACTAAAGTACAGCTTACAGTACAGTTATCGCGGAGTGGGGCGCGTCTTCGTGAATTGCACTATCTGTAGCCAAGTTGACACGACTGAGTCGATCGCTCGTTCTAAAACGTCTTTAGAAAAAACCTATACTTTAGTCTATGGTGAGCGTTCCTACAAACGTCAAATCCACAGTTGTTTACTGTGTGCGCGGGCAGATATTTGTTTCAAAGTGTTAAAAAAGTAAGCGAAATAAGGTAAAGTTCTTCTTATAATTGGTGTAATATAATATCACAGTGCGGAATGTTATTTTAACTGTGTCTCGAAATGTTATGATTATGATCCTGCATAATATGAATGAAAGATACCTTAAATGAAGTGATAACTTTTACAGGATGGAATCTAGATCTCGAGCAAGCCCAGAACAGGTCGCAGCTTTATTGGAATTCATGGAAAGGTACGTAAATTATTAGTTATTTCGTAAATCTTTCGTATTTCGTCTTCCTTTGTTGTTTGAAAATCTGTCATACTCGGGCACTTGAAAGATTGAAACATAAACAATGACGTGATACGCGACGAACTAATACTCGTACGTAATCAATAGTCCCTTTGTTTCTCTGAAATCGTTTTAACTTATGTTCTAGCCATGGCGATATAACGAGGCCCCAGCAAGGTCCTCAAGGCCGAATAAAAGCTGACCGACTGTGGCAGGAACTGGGAGAGTTACTTAACTCCCTTGGTGGAGGAGTAATAAAGCCATTGGACAAATGGAAAAAAGTAAACAAAAACCACTGTAAAAATATTATTTTATGGTTTATTAACATTTAATAATCTACAAGTTGAAGTACATCTACATACATAAAGCAATCAGCTTATTTCATAGACTAGAAAATTATTGATGAAAACATGCATGACAAAAATGAACAGACAAATAATAATATGTTCAGGTGTGGGCAGACTGGAAAACAAAGAAAAAAGCCTTGACAATACGTTGTGAGGCTTCTGGTACTGGTGGTGGTCCAAGCAGCAGACAAACTCTCACTGCTTCACAAGAGAGAGTGTATAGCATAATGGGTTTGACTGCTGTCATTGGTCAAGCTGGAATTGAGGAGAGAGGCTTTGATGTTAGTTTTTTTTTCTTCGCTTATTACCTACTATATTTTCTTTTATAAAAAACTGGAATTTTTCTTATTCTTCATATTTTTCAGGAGCCACCATCAGAGAGAAACTGTCTACCACCACCAACCAGAGATTCTGTGCACACTGTCTGTCCATCCCAAATTTCTGCCGCAGATGAAATTATGTTTGATTTTATTTCTTCTGATTCCATACAAGGTACCTTTTTTTTAAGATGCAATGTTTTGGCTAACTAATTCATTTGGGCACATTTTAATATATGATTGTAATTATTTATTCTCAGCAACAACAGCATCTACCGCCCGTCCTTCACTGCCACCTCCCTCTGGTGAACTTTCACGCCATCCTCCACCGCCAGTGCTAACTCCGCCGCCCGGCAGTGCCGTCCACGCCGATGCCGCCAGCGACGTCACCTACCACGTCCACGTCACGGGGCGCTCCGCAGCGGCGGCGGCATCGGGCAAGCCCGTCGTCCGCGGCGTCGCCCACCACGTCGACGCCGCGGCGCCGCACATACGGGTATTTGAATGATCTACGCGGCCAAAATTATTTTATGGTCAATATTGGTTCTAAACGATATTATTAAATAAAAGAACAGTTTGAATATTACATCAAGTCATATTTATTAAAAATATTTAAAAAAACTATAATGTTACAGACAAATTTTCGTCTTCGCTTTCTGAAGAATGATCAGGTTCATTCGGATTCGCAGGCATAAGTAAAGCAATTGTTTCTGGCAAGAAGGAATTAATATTTCTACTTTTTACGCTTCTCATGCTACTTAGGAGAGGGTCCGAACTTAAAAGAAGCCGATTAAAAATGTCTCGGTTACAATTTTCTCTTGAAAATTTTCGAGCGAAATTTTGGCGGTATGACTTAAAATGCTTATTCCGCGCTTCCGCGGCCTCTTCTGAAAGCTGCCCGATAGGCAACAATGCATTTTTTATAACAACTGCACCATGGATCAAAATTTTATGCATTGTTGGTGACATGGGGTGCCAAGGGTATAAATTGACATATAAGCGAGCGGTATCTAATGCGTACTTGTCGAATTTTTCTGGATCAATTTCATGTCCACTCGAAATCGTTTCAAGAATTACTTTCAATCTATATATTAGATCATGACTGATACCCGTTATATCGGAAGCCAATTGTGGATCTTCAAAAAATCTTCTACTCGTGTTGCCGTCATTCGTGTTGCCAAAGTTTGCCTTTGGCATATCCACTAGCAATCCAGTTTCTTTGCGAAATCTGGCTTGGATTTCCAGTTTCCTTTCGTTTTCGATTTTTTTCTCGTCTTCAGTTTTCCTCTCTCTGTATTTTTTTACAGGCAATTTATATGCTAAGTGGATAATACTTTCGAAAAAACGAATTCTCGCATGTAGAACCGAAAGCCCAAACTCGATAGCTTCAGGACTAATTTCTTTTTCAACATCTAATTGGTTGAAATCCTTAGAAGTTGCACCGCATATGTAGCACCGGCTTGTGGATTTTGTGCCACTGGCAGCATTGCAGACCTTTCCGTCTATCATTGTCATCATGAACACATGTTTTACTAAAAACTTGTTCCCATTTAAATCAACCTCTGTTGCGATTAGGGAATTAGCAGAGCTTTTGACATAACTAATTTCATCTTCCGTTATATCAATACTCTCTTTCACGAAACGAAACCTAATTGGTCGGCAATATCGTGGAGAAGATGGTGTTGGGTTTTCCCATAATATCTTTTTTTCATCTTGGCCACAAACTAATCGTAGAGGGACGAAGCAGCTCTGAAATATGTTGGCGTCTGAGTCAGCATCATTTTCAAATTTTTGTTTAAATTTAGATTGCTGAGATCCGTCACAGCCCCATTTAAACATCATCTTGAGGCTATCCCGTTCTTGCACTTTTATTGTCATCAGGACTTCTTCTAGGAAAATTGACAGGCGCCTAACGGTTAGATCAATTAAAGGTTGTAAGTCGCTTTCGGCAGAGGTACTCGTTACTTTGCATGCCTCTATGGGTGGGTAACATTCTGTTTTTGCCTTTTGTAAAATGCTATAACAAGGGAAGAACTTTTTGTTAGTATTTCTAATTATTTCATACTGTCGACGAGTTAAGTCAGCTTTTACAAACATTGCCAATGCTTGTAATGGTGTAAGAGTGCAAGTTTCTTTTTCTTTTCTTGCTTCAGAAAATACCCTTTTATATTTTGTTGCACGTGTCGGACTACTGGTGATTTCTTTTAATATATCGGAAGCATTTCGTTTTCCACTTTTCCGTAACTCAATTTGAGCAGCATGAACGATCACTTCTTCTTCCAGATTAGACCGAATCTCCGCAGTTTTTCTCCTTTTAGTTCTTTCACTTGACTCTCTAAATAACTTAGGTGGGCGGCCTGGCCGATTTTGTGCAACCACAGGAATCTCAATTGTTCCTTCAAGCCACGAATAATTGTATTTGCGAAATACGTCTTCCTTCTTATGAGCGCTTGACCACCTTTGTTTTAATTGGCTTTTAAAGTGAGAAAAGGTGCGTTTTAAGCTCTTAATTTGGTCTTCGGAGTACCCTTCGCATGACAGAAGCTCCTGATTTAAGGAAGTCAGTTTTTCTTCCAAATTAGGCAAATCAAAGCTCTGTATGCGGTCGAACAAGTATTTACGGGTCACAGTTCTTGCTCCCGGAGTATTTTGTGAACCTATAACAAATACAAACAGACTTTCTATAAAAATGCATTCAACATAAATAATGATTTGACTTTTCGTAAAAACTATACAGTATCAATTAGGTAGGTACTTATCCGCGACTTTCCGCGGCAATTTTTTATGTTTTTTACTACTGAAAGCTTTAATCTTGCGACTGTATCAAGAATTATGACAGGATCTAACTTGAAAGTATAACAAATTCTCTATTGAACACAAATTATAGCTAAAAAATTACTCCATAATAAGCGAGACTTACAATACACTAAAACTAATCATTTCAATTATAAAAGATATCGAAATTATATTTAAATTAGTAGATAATTACCTGCTGTATCAGGATCCATAACTTTTTCTTTCGAAATAAACGCACAATAATAAATATTCACTGTTAAAAGACTTTGTTTGCACACGAACGCCGAGAACAGACACATACACCAAACGGGACGATCGAATTCCGACTGCACGTGGAAGCGCGGCGTGCACGGGGGTAAGGTGGGAGGGGCTGGGTATTGTTCTCAAACCTGTCCCCTAGCTCAGGTAGTCGTTTTTTTTAAGCTGTTTGGCATTTTGTAAATTTGAATTATGGCCGCCTAGATCATTCAAATACCCGTATGTGCGCCGCGGGCTTTTTCGAGCGCGCACACGTCGGATACAAACACCCTTCGAACGAGCCACGAGCGAGTTCGTGGGTGTCGAGCATCGCCGGCTACAATTTGAGGCAGACCGGGAAAAAAGATATCACGAGAGGGAGATGGAAAGGTTGAGATTGGAATCGAGAAGAATTGAAATGGAAGAAAACCAAAATCTAATTTTAAGTCGTTTGGCTGGTACTGTAGACAATTTGATAGAAATTTTACCACAGTTGAGACCATCATCACTTCCACCTTCGACAGATATTATCCCTTAAAATTTCCAATGTAGTGATAGTGGTCTCAGCTCATAGTTATGAACATTTCAAATTGCCTACAATATCAGATTATCAATTAATTTTTATTTCAATTGTTTAATATTATAATCCAGTTTACTTTTCCCTTCTCTAAATTTTATATGTACAAATTGTACCTATGTATCATTTTTATTTCTTTTATTTAATAGTGTAATTGATCTTTTTACAGTATTAAACAAAATCTTTTTTAAGTTAGACTTGAAATGTAAGAATTAAACCAATATTTATGTACAGTAACTGTAGGTAATTGATTTTTATGTAAAGTATTTGATAACAATAATAGGTACCTATACTGTAGGTATTGAGTCAATTGTAAATACAAAGTATTGGATAACTGAAAAATCCTTCCTTCTTACCTATCATGCAAGTCACCACCAAATTATTATGAATGTCAGTGTTTCAACAAAGACAAATAATAAACTTATTTGTAATAATAAAGTTGTTTTAATAATAATTTAATATCTAAGTACATTAGGAACATTGAACATAAAATTAACTAGACAGCTTCAAAATAATATCAATAACTTATTATTCATATTTATATGATAAATTAAATAAAGAGGACTTATAAAGTTGAATTTATAATAAGGAAATGTAAATAAAATGTTATTACTTAAAGCTTATAATAATCTTACTATAACCTATTCAATAAACATCTCAGCATGGCTCTTCCTTGAATTAATTCACTTTGGGTACCCACAGTTGCAGTGGGTGTGGGATCTTGCATGGTTATATCATCCCCATCGTCATGTGCAGCAGGAAGTGGTTGTGGTGGTGGTAAGCCAGCTTTCAAAGCTATGTTGTGTAACACACAACATGCCATTGTAATATTGCTAGCTACATGAGGATGATAGTGAAGAACCCTGTATCTAAGCAAACATCTCCACCGTGCTTTGAGTAATCCAAAGCAGCGCTCAATGCAGTTACGGGCTTGCACATGCTTTTGAGTGTATCGTTCTTCAATAGAACCTTGAACTGCATTGAGGATAGATATCATAAGCCAAGGGCGTCGTGGATATCCAGAGTCACCTGAAAAATCAGTTTCTTTAGACAAAACACAGGAAAACTATAGATTAGATCTTTTTACCATTATAAATACCTACCTAATAGCCATACTTGTTCATTATTTTGATGAAGTTCACGCATATATGATTCAACTCTACTAGAAGACCATATATGTGAATCATGTGTAGCTCCACCAAACTTTGCATTCACATTTAAAATTTGAAGATTACTATCACAAATCTGAAACAAAACTATTATTAAGAAGTGATTTATCTGGCTTTCACGTGCCATACAGTATAAATAAATATTATATCTACCATTTGAACATTTAATGAATGATACCCTTTTCTATTATAAAAAAGATGCTCTTCATCATTGGGCTTTACCAAAGCTATGTGGGTACAATCTATGCACCCAATTACACCAGGCAGGCCAAATCTTCTTTGGAACCTGAAACAATAATTGTTAATTTAAATTACATTACATGCCCTTATTAATTTAACATTGTTTAATCGTTTGTTAAGTACTCACTCTTGTTTTATAAATGCTCTGTCTTGTCGTGTTTTTGGAAACACAATCCATTTTGCCATGACAGCAGGGTGGTTCAAAGCATCAACAACTTGTATGATGCACCTACTAGCTGTGCGTTGCATTATGAGCGCACCACAACATATTTAAAGTATGCATTTTAAATGCTAAATCGAAAATATAGTCTAAAAATATGGTAAATAAACAAAACACTTCTCGGTCTAAACACAGCTGTATCATAAAGACGCCATATTTTTATCGTTTACTCTTGGGTCTCAAACTTCGACATCGTTTCGTTAGCGCTTGTCAAAACTGTAACTTGGCTACCATTTCTATGGGTGTAGCGATCTACGTTGAAGAAACGATTACATTTCATTCTAACATTTTTAACGATTGTAAACTTGGCTACGAATTTTCTATTCGTTTGTTCTGACCACGTGACTTAGCGTAGTGATGATGTCATTCCTATACATTTGATTAGTTTTCTACTAGCGTTGTCGATTGTAGATTGTCAACTTGGCTAAGCCTCCAGGTGTACCTATTTATACTGAACGTATTCGTCGTTATCCCAATCCCGAAATACTATCATTCTTATTATTAAAATCTTCTACTAGGAAACAGCTGAAGACCGTTTGCCACAACCTGATACTGAAGAGGGAGAGGACCTGTAATCGTACTTATATAACAAGGTTTTTATTTTGTTTACAATTTAAATGTTCGTTTTTAGACATATTAATATAAATGAATTTACTAGTTTGTTATTGGTATATTTCTATTTGCAATTTCAATTATTTCAAATAATACTTAGCTTAAATTTACAGTATTTTTACTGCCTTACCTTGAATATTTTTTCTCTATTAGAGTACTACCCTTACTTTACTACCTAACTTACTTTTAATAATGAGATAGTTTTATACCCCTGGTAACTTACGCTTAAGGCCAATAAGGCCTTAGGCGATTATCACACGGTACCGCGCGCCGCCGCGGAGGGCGGTGGCGGTAAAGCGGATTTCGTAGCGGTACCCCGCGCGGTAAGGCGGTTTACGCGCCTGTCCGCGCGGTTGGATTTAACGCGGATTTGACCAGTTTGATCACAGACACTGGCAAGAATGGACGCTGAAGTGGTGGCAATAATCTGGCTTTTATGGCGTAAAAAGAAATTAAAAAGAAGATATTGGGTTCATCCATTTTTACGTAGCAGAACACTAAATAGGACATTCATGTTATTCTATAAAAGTTTGAGAAAACACGAAGATAAATTTTTCAATTATACGCGAATGTCTACTTCTTCATTTGATTATTTGCTAGCAAGGATAAGACAAGCAATTTCTGGAGTAAATACGAACATGCGTCCTTGTATTTCACCGGAAGAAAAGCTTCTTGTGACCTTGAGGTAAGTGAAAAGAAAAAGCACATTTTTCCAATTTATATTTTTATTATTTTAAATAAAATCAGTCAGTCAATCATTCTGATGATTGAATCTACCTCAGTCTTTTGAATGATTATTTACTAAGTACTTTTGTTTTGTTCCCTCATAGCCTAAAAAGGAACATTTAAAATTTTTTTGTAGGTACTTACATCTAATTATAATTAGTAATTTTAATATCTTATTAATCAAATCACAGTATGTTTTTCTTAATCACAGGTTAAATCACGTATTTATATCTACCTAAAACTAATTTACATAATCACAGTTTTCTATCTTCCGTACAATATGGTATACACTACACTATGGTTTTAAAACAGTGATAAAATCTCTGATTCATCAGTAATGTTTGAATGAACTGTGGCAGGTGTTGCCGGTATTGCTTCTGTAATATTATCTGTAATTCCGGCAGCAGAGGTCCCTTGGTCATTTTGATGGTTATACTGCATTACTTCATAGCGACTGGAATTGAGTGTATATGATGAAGAATTCGTAAAATAACCCTGATTTTGATTATTAGCATAGGACATTTCAGCGTCGCTTGGTTCTTTATAATTGTACATTTCATCTTGAGCTTGTGATATGCATTTAATCATATTTATTTTCACGATTGACTTCAATCGATCGGGGACTTTCTTGAAATCAGGCACCAATGAGAGCATAAACTGTCGGTCAGGATCTTCTTCGTTTACTTTTTTGCTCATTGAAGATTTCAGAGTATCGATTAATTCTCGAGTCATCTCTTCAGAATGATCAGATTTCTTTCTTTTTGGACTGTCTTTATATGGTCCTCCAACCGATTCCTTACCTTCCCCAACTGATTTATCGTCTGCAGCAGACAACTATTCTCAGTTTTATTTATTCCAGCGTAAGGTTTTAAAAATAACAATTGATTATAAAATCGATATTGATTATTTTTCTTAGCTCGCGCTCCGCTCTTAATGTTTTTTTGCCTTCGGCACTCCTTCATGAAGGCGTCTCGAAGGTTTTTCCACTTTATTTGTAGCGAACGCCCTGTAATAAAAAAAATATATATTTCAGATACCTGGCCACGGGGTGTTCCTTTACCGATCTGCATTACAATTATCGACTTGGGATATCAACCATACGAAGTATTGTAGAAAAAGTATGTGATGCATTATGGGATGTAATGAAGATGGAGTGTTTTCCCGAACCTACAACTGAAATGTGGCTAAATATAACTGAAGGATTTAAGTCAAGAGCTAATTTTCCTCATGTTTTAGGTGCCTTAGACGGTAAACATGTGCGTGTTATCAAACCGTCTCTAACTGGATCCCTGTACTACAATTATAAGCATTATTTTTCCATCTTACTTCTGCCTATATGTGATTCTAATTACAAATTTATATATATTGACATCGGTGCTTATGGGAAATGTAGTGATTCTACAGTTTTCCGTGATTCTATTTTTTATCAAAAACTTCAAGATGGAACTCTTAAGGACGCGTTTGCAAAATTGATAGGTATAGAATCGAACTACTACGTCGACACGGGTCACACACACAAGTGTACGCTCGGTTAGCTGCGGGAATAGTAGCGAAGTGAACTAATTTTGATACTTTGGAAAATTGATTTTTTATCTAATGAAAAATAAATGTTCTTTATATTTTTACTAACCTCCGGACTTGATGCAGTGACCTGAAGGTGTACTTCGGTGACTGCTACTGGAACTCCTCGATGAGTAGAACGAGGTGTGCCGAGTTTGGGCTCGTTTTGTTAGTTATGATGAGATCTTACCTCCGGACTAGATGAAGTGACCTGAAGGTGTACTTCAGTGACTGCTACTGGAACTCCTCGATGAGTAGAACTAGGTGTGCCGAGTTTGGGCTCGTTTTGTTAGTTATGATGAGATCTTACCTCCGGACTAGATGGAGTGACCTGAAGGTGTACAACAAAACGAACCCAAACTCGGCACACCTGGTTCTACTCGTCGAGGAGTTCCAGTAGCATTCACCGAAGTCCACCTTCAGATCATTCCATCTAGTCCGGAGGTAAGGTTTCATCATAACTAACAAAATGAGCCCAAACTCGGCACACCTAGTTCTACTCATCCAGAAGTTGCAGTAGCAGTCACCGAAGTTCACCTTCAGGTCACTCCATCAAGTCCGGAGGTAAGATCTCATCATAACTAACAAAGCAAGCCCAAACTCGGCACACCTAGTTCTACTCATCCTGGAGTTGCAGTAGCAGTCACCGAACCACACTTTCAGGTCACTCCATCAAATCCGGAGGTAAGATCTCATTATAACTAACAAGACGAGCCCAAACTCGGCACACCTAGTTCTACTCGTCGAGGAGTTCCAGTAGCAGTCACCGAAGTACACCTTCAGGTCACTCCATCTAGTCCGGAGGTAAGGTCTCATCATAACTAACAAAACGAGCTCAAACTCGGCACACCTAGTTCTACTCGTCGAGGAGTTCCAGTAGCAGTCACCGAAGTACACCTTCAGGTCACTCCATCTAGTCCGGAGGTAAGGTCTCATCATAACTAACAAAACGAGCTCAAACTCGGCACACCTAGTTCTACTCGTTGAGGAGTTCCAGTAGCATTCACCGAAGTCCACCTTCAGGTAATTCCATCTAGTCCGGAGGTAAGGTCTCATCATAACTAACAAAACGAGCCCAAACTCGGCACACCTAGTTCTACTCATCGAGGCGTTCCAGTAGCAGTCACCAAAGTACACCTTCAGGTCACTCCATCAAACCGGAGGTAAGATCTCATTATAACTAACAAAACGAGCCCAGACTCGGCACACCTAGTTCTACTTGTCGAGGAGTTCTAGTAGCAGTCACCGAAGTACACCTTCAGGTCACTCCATCTAGTCCGGAGGTAAGATCTCATCATAACTAACAAAATGAGCCCAAGTTCGGCACACCTAGTTCTACTCATCCAGAAGTTCCAGTAGCAGTCACCGAAGTACACCTTCAGGTCACTCCATCAAGTCCGGAGGTAAGATCTCAGACAGCGGCCAAGCGCGGACTGAGGTTTCTTTCGAAATGTTTGTGAAATAAATCAAAACAGACCAAAAATAAAATAACCCTTAATACAATCGATTACGATTCATCCGTAATAGCAAAATATGTGAAAAAGTTAGTTTCGTTTTTTTTTTTTTTTTTTGCTGCTATTTGTGACATTTTGAAACATTTTTTTCCTAAGGTTTAAAATTGAACATGTCTGCCTACTAATAGTATTTTTAGAAATGTTAAAATATATTGATAATAGAACAAAAAATGTACCTAAACTCAACCCGATAACGTTAATTTTGTGGAAAATGGCAACGGAAGATCGTTTTTACAATATAAAAAACTATAATTTTGAACAAAAAAGTTCCTATCATTTGAAGATGAAGAACCAACCTATATGTGGTAGTTATTAGTTATATTTGATTCGGTTTAGTTTTGTCACAAAATCTACCGAAAAACAGCATAATTTTGTCCGATTTGCAAACGCGCCCTTAATATACCAAATTCCTCTGCAATTACTGGTATCACCAATCCCGTGCCATATTTTTTTATCGGAGATGAAGCTTTCAATATCTCAGACAAAGTTCAACGACCCTATGCAGGACATCACATAAATTACACTAAAAGAGTTTTCAATTATCGCTTGAGCAGGGCACGTAGGTATATTGAGTGTGCATTCGGTATCTTAACACATAAATGTCGTATATTTCAACGCCCTTTGAACGTAAACAGAAATTTATCGATAAAAATTATTAAAGCATGCTGTATTCTTCATAATTTTGTTAGGGAAAGACATGGCGTTGATTTTAAAGATATTTTATATACGAACAATGAGACAGAGGGAATAGTTAATATACCTATAGACAATAATTGCAGAGGAAGTACAAACGCTGCAGTGATCCGTAATAATTTAGCTGATTATTTTGTAAATGAGAATACACTACCATGGCAAAGTAAATATGCTTAAATTAAAAATAAATATATTTTTTAAACTTACCGAGTTCTTTTTTATCTTTATCAGAAGTTTCTCCTGGCTCCAAATATAAGGTAACAATTTCTTCCCATTGTTTCATTTTAAGGAGTCTATCACTATATTGTGTTCTTTTCATGTCCCATATAGCAGAGCGACTTTCAATCTCCGAAATAAACTTTTCAATATCAAAATCCATTTTTAAATTGCAACACATCCTGCACACACGATGATTCGCGCGGTTATGCGGCGCCCCGTGTGTGATGCACCGCCCCTCAGCGCGGCCGGTCGCGCGGAGGGGCGGTGGCGGTGTACGTGTGTTAGGCATCGACGGATTTAATAGAGATCAATGCGACATGAGATCCGCTTCACCGCCAACCGCGGCGCGCGGTGCCGTGTGCCGTCGCCTTAAGCGTAAGTTAATCAAAGGAGTTCAATTATTAATACAAATGAACTCTGTGATAATTTGAACCCGTGAAAATCCCAATAATCTTTTCCATTGAAGGAATTTGGTGAATTTCGCAGTGTTGCCAGTAGTTGTCACTGACTTACGTCATGTTTCATCTAATTAAATATAGGTAAGGGAGATAATATGGAGAAAGGAAATTAAAAAGAATATAAAATTGTTCACCAAAATGTTGTCAAAAGTTTATTTTATATAAAGAAAAGAAAATATTTTGTATTAAAAAAATGTTTTGCTTAAAAGTAATCAACTTCTTATCTATAATCAGACTTTTAAGAGATCAATAGGGTAGGGAATCACAGTACCCGTGATAGTCAGAAGGAATAACAATCTTCAACTCCTGTAAATGTTTCCAATTAGTTACTGACATTTTGATGCGAGTTTGGTAGAGTTTTGATCTAGAGGGTAAAGTTTCGGGCATTACTACTCTGCGTCGAATCCTGCGTGGCAGATCTAGATAATCCTCCTCAAAGTTCAATTTATATTTGATGAATCCACTTGGATTATGCTGCAGCGCTCGTAGATCCGTTACTGCAGGATCATTAATGGGGCGACCAGGCCGTATGGTCATACATGAACGAAATCTTGTATGAGAAGTCCTCGAAAAAATTGTAGTCTAAATATTCAACCAAATAAGGTTTTTGCGGTCGAGCTTGTTTTGTCAGCGTCGCAAATTGACTTGGTTAAAAGATCTGCTGGTTTTTTATCTATTGCGCGATTGAACTATGAACCGCCGGCGCCCCTCCATCTGTGTGTTCAAAATGTTTTGTTCTATAACGATGTTTTTTTCCATCGATAGTTGTAGCAGAGCATTTGATAGATAAACACTCCGATTCTGCGCCGTACAACCATCAGATTATAAAATTATCAGTCGATGATGCACGATATTAACACAGAAGCAGTGAAACCAGCGTTACTCTCGTCAAACCAATAGCAGGTAACTTATTTGTTGGCAAGATATACAAAGGACTAGCTTGAAGTTGTGGACATAACGGCCTGCAAATCTTGTGTAAAAACATGTTCGTCATCCAATTGACGAGCTCTTTCTTTATCTTTCACTTTCTCGCTTCTTGCCGTCTCTTTTTTCTTAATACTCGTATGTGATCTATATTCTTCCTCTGCTATGTTGCCTACCTTGTACGAACAGCAAGTATGGCACTAATTTTTTTTAGGCGAGAACAGGCTACTACCTTTTTGAACAGGTATCATCCTGAATGTTTTGAGGGTCAATAGGTCCAGCAAAGACGGAGATGGAGGCTTGGAGACTAATTGTATTGGTATTAATATTAATAGGTTGTTAATATCGATATTTTCTAAGTTAGCCAATGTTACCGATATTATCTTCTGTTTTTTCGGTGGAACTTGTATCTTTAAGTCGCTACAAAGAATCAACATGTTGTCATCGAGTTCCTCGCTATCACTTGATAGTAAATCTATCTTGTATGTAGGCAATCACCTTGTAAAAAGATGAATCAAGTAGGTAAATATAATGGAAACACAACGTAACTCATAAAAAAAAATACACAGTAAACACTGCGTAAGTCACGACTACTTTTCAATTAACGTTTAGGGTATTAATAATCGTAATAATAAATAAACACACTTGGTTTAACAGTTAAACCGTGACCACATAAGATTGAATCGATACTATTGGGAATAAAACATCAAGACATATTGCAAATAATACCTTAAATCGAAATCACAACATCGGAGCACTTGGTAAACGACGAATTTGTACGTGAATGGCTGAAATACGCAGTGTTGGTGCCACCAACTGAGATACGCAATGTAACAATTTTTCAAATAACGCGTTCATATTGGTCAGGTTATCGAGTTTTGATTATCCAATGACATTCAAATCTCAAATGACTCATAAAATGACTTACGCACTGATAGAACACACACTGCACACTTCACTGACGATATCCATAATTGAGGCGTCTAATTTCAAAACCCGCTATAACAATATTTTAAAAAAATTGTCTTTTTGTTGTCTTCTGAAAGCTCTTTCAATTCTCTACAAAGTGAGCAACTCATTTCCGACCATAAACCTCTATAACAGTATTAAATTGAGCCTTCAACCTATGCTTGGAAACAAAACCCGCTAAAATGGTATGGGTGAAATTCAAATTCCTCTATAACGGAATTGACCAATCACAGCGCTTGGTTCACACGACGCTACCTGTCAAACAGTATGGCGGACTTATGGCGTCTTGTGTTTTGCAGTGAAGGAGTGTGATTATGTTTTATTGATTTAATAAAATAATAATGGATGAATTGATGCAGTTTGTAACAAAATGTGATCCTAAACACTCGAGAAAACGAACAGTTAATAAAGCTTTGTGGAAACGTGAAGTGGCTCGTGAGAAACGGTGAGTAAATAGTTAACCTAATCTTAGTATAAAAACCGTTGAAATAAGTTTTATGCAACATGCTGCAAGAAGAAATAAAATGGGATGAAAGTCAAACGCTTAAAACTATTTTTGTTTTCTTTGATGGCTCAACTTTTTTAGAAGCTGTTTGACTAAGATAATTATTTTTTTAAGATAATTATTTTTTTAAACTTACATTTGATTATTTTATTTTTGTAGGTAATTATTGTTTTCTTCGTTTTTCTTGTTGAGATAGTGACACACATACTGAAACAATTCGTGTTCAGACAATTAACATTCAGGATATCTGACTACTTCATTTAGATATCTGTAAGCACCTGAGTACTAGGATCTGACAGGATGTCTACCGCGCATAGATACAGTCGTGAATCAATTTTTCTAATCTCTGTATTTTTTCTAGGTACAAGCCTTCCGGATTACCTGCATTTCCAAAGTGCAATCATGACCAAAAGGCATTCCGATGTAGTACACTGTCATGTCAAGATATCCGAAAGTTCCACAATTTTTTTTACCTATGCTTGAGCAAATTGACGCAAGACAATTTTCTATTGAAATACTGCTCTGTAACTAAGGCTAAATCAGCCAAAACTAACAGCAAAAGACAAAAATCAATAAAATACAGCATTCTCGGAAAAGACGGAAAAAATGTTCCTGTGTGTCAAAAAACCTTTACTGGAGCACTTTTAATTAAAAAAGACCGTATTCAAGGTGTCTTGAGTAGATTCTACAGTAGCGGTGGTGTAATGCCAGCAGAAAATAGAGGAGGTGACCGAAAGAGTGAGAAATTTGAAGCCAAAAAACTTTCAGTACAATGGTTTATAGAATCATTCAAAGGTCAGGAAAGCCACTATTGTAGAGCGAAAAATATTCAAAGATTGTATCTTTCTCCGGAATTGAACATCCGTAAGATGTGGCGCCTGTACACCCAGGCTCGCGAGCCCGACCTTCATGTGAAGCAAAGTTTCTTTAGAAAAATCTTCAACACACATTATAATATAGGTTTTGGGTCACCTAGAACTGATGTGTGCTCGACGTGCATTGCAATAGATGAGCGTTTAAAATCTGAGTCTGACACATCTAAAAGAAGTGAGTTGATGATTGAGAAAAGAATTCATCGCCTAAAGTACAAGGCATTTTACAACCTTCTCCAGGATGACAGCGAACACATTCAAATCATCACATTTGACTGTCAAAAAAACCAGGCTTTGCCGAAATTACCTGACCAATCGGCATATTATAGCCGGCAATTCAGCTTTTATCATTTTGCTATAGTATTGGGGAATTCGAAAGCAAAACTTACAAAACAAAACGTTCACTCATACTACTGGGATGAAACAACGCATGCTAAGGGAAGTAATGAAATAATAAGCGCAGTCTATAACTTTTTACAGCAACTGAAAGTAAGTGATGAAGTTAAAATTTTGAGAATAATATCAGATGGGTGTTCAGGTCAGAATAAAAACACTGGGATGGTTGCTATGCTCGGAAAGTGGCTTTATACGGAGGCTCCAAGACATGTAAAAAAAGTGGAATTAATATTCCCTGTCGTCGGCCACTCGTTTATTCCTCCTGATCGGGTATTTGCGAAAATTGAGAAAACTCTTAAGGAGGTTATTACATCGCCTTTAGATTATGTATCTGTATTGGAAGAAAACGCGACATGCAGAAGTCTGGCATCAATTCCAGTATACGACTGGAAAAAAAGCTACGAAACAATAATAAAACCAACAACCAGTTGGCATTTTCCATTCATGAAGAGCAAACGTTTTTTTATGACCCGGACAAAGACAAATAATATTTTAGTGCAAGGTGAGATACATTATAATAGTGAATTAAACGTAAAAATAATTATTACGAAGAAGAATAAAAAAATAACCATGATACAACCTGGGCTCATTCAACCCAACACAATTATACCAATACGGGCAAAACTACAAGTTGATGTCAGGCTTTTGACGACCCACTTTGGCAACAACTGGAAGGACATTGAAATTTTAGAATTTTATAAAGAAATTCAAGAAAGAGCGCAGACTCAGGACATTAACAATTTGTATGACGATGATGGAGATTCTGAAGATGCATGTGATCTGTGTGAGGACGGATTTGAAGAATTAAGTTTGCAAGTGTAAATAGTCTAATGATACGACGTTAAATTCTAGAAGTTAATTGCATTTAGGCATTCTTTTTTAAATAAATTACTTATCTCATCAATACATTTATTTTTTATTTCATGTACTAAATCATAATTTCAAAGAAACAAAAACAAGATGTAGTTGCATAATACCATCCACACTTCAAAGTTGGTTTCAATAATGTTCATTGCAAAACCCGCAAAAAAGTCACTTGTCAGAATCATAACCCTCTAAAACTACGTGTTGGTTTCAAATCACTCTATAATGATTTTATTTTAGTCTATAACTTTTTATTCAAGATAGTATTGTCTATAGATATGTTCTGTTTTCCTATCCTTTAACGATGATTTTAATACCTGATATGAATGCGTTTGTTTAGTCAGAAATGCGTCACAAGTTTTTTTATTGTTTACGGGTTTAAAAAAAAACGTTTTAGCGGCTTTTGAAATTAGACGCCTCAATTGTGATTAAGCAATTGGAGATCAGTAAATATTCGTGATGACATTGGTCTAGTACGAGTCCTTCTTTCACCTCAGGTTTGGAGACCGAGCATTCTATGACAGTTTCAGTTCTAGGAGGAATTACATAAATAGGTGCATCGAAATGTAATTTTATTTCTTATTTACCAAATTTCAAGGTTCACGAGTGTACTCAATAGTGCAGCCAAAAGCGGATAGCATATCAGTGCCAATTATAACATCATAAGATAAATGTATTCGTGATATTATATGGAATTTATGCGTGATATCTTCGTCATCTATTTCTATTTGAAGCGGAAAATGGCCCATTGTTGGTGAAGCTTTATCAATGAGGTAATACCTTTCAAAAGGATTGTATCTGGTGTGGTATAAACTGATATTTGTATGGAAGAATTTTTTAGAAGGCTTACAGTTGTGCCAGTCTACAAAAAAGAGATATGGTAGTGTTTGATACTGGGGTATGGACACGGATATGAGGTAATAAGCGTCTCTTAAATGGACTAATATTAATTTCATAAATTTATGTTTCAGGAATTGAACAAGGAGCGATAGAGTAAAGTGGATTTGGCATATACAGAATGATTTATTTTAAGATCAGCTGGAGTAGTGGATACAGAGGATACAGCAGTGCGACTAGCCCGTGAGTCCCTACCGTTCGAAGATACAGAGGATACAGCAGATGCAGAGGACACAGAGGATACATTGTTGCGTTTTATTCGCAAATCCATATTATTAGGGGATACAGAGGATACAGCGGATATAGCATTATTGTCTTTAATATAGAAATGTTTTGGAATTTTAGGTTTGGGTCTCGCGAGACACCACCGTGAGCTCTTTACGTTCGTTTAAATCATCATTTGGTTTACCTTGAGTATCTTCCATGTAGTCATTGTCTTCGTTGCTATTTACCGCGTGAACTTGAGCTTGATTATTTTGGTATAGGCTTGATAATGGTCTTTGACTATTTTGATCTCTGAAGCGATTATTATTGAATTCCCACATTCCTCAATAGTATGGTCCATGTTTTTACAATAACGGCACACTGGAAGACCAGAAGTAGATGGTCTTTGACTATTAGACTCGTTTGAAACGCTTTGCTGTGTAAGTTTTCGGTTCTGTTGGAATCGACGATGAAGCTAACGTTCTTACGTCCTTCCTTTGAATTGGTATTGTTTGCTGGTGGGTTACGCATAGAGGTGGTCTGTAATTTTTTTTTCTTCAGACACGGCGAAGCTAATGGCTTCATTTAAAGTTTCGGGGTCACGGCATCTAACTACAGTTGATAATCGAGAATTTAACCCACCGATAAATGTATGCAATGCTAAGTCTTGCATTGCAGTGACACGGCCAGTCAGTTCACCTTTCTTTTTTGCGGGTATTGAAATATTGATTTCGGATAATAGTTTGGCTAGGCATGTCTCTACGCGTTGTGAGAACTGGTTGACTGGGAGCCGCCGCCGTATCGACATGAACTTTATTCATGTCGATTTCTTTAGTTTCTTTAGACATAGTGCTTTTTTTTTTTTTTGGTTGGGAAATCATCAAATGATCCTCCTGCTCTGGGCGGAGCGAGAGGGAGTGTCAGACTTTTACTGACTAAAACCCACCCATGTTCCTTCCGTTGCCTGTGTGCCGGGGCCGCGATATCCCTTTCGGACAAACTCGCAACCCTGGCAGGCATTGGCCCTTACGGACCCCGTCAGTTGGTGCTGACATCTCTTTGAGGCGCGCGTGGAACACAACGCGCAGTCGACCCGGGCCTGGTCCTAATCGGACGGCGAGCTACCCATTGCCCACCGTCCGCAAGCCCGCGCCTACGGTGGCCGGAAGTCGGCTCGCGACTCCCGACGCCCGGGGCGTCTCCTGCGGCGACTAGGGGCGCGAGGGCGCGCATTTTGCATTTCCCTCGCGCGCTCCGCCTCCTCCTTCGCGAGCATTACTGCTTCGCAGAAGGAAGTGACGGCATCCCATGCACTCTCGCTCCGGACCATGGCCTGAACCAGGGCCGGACGCGAGAGATCGCCGCTGCCGATCGCCTCCGTGAGGACACGGCGGTGCCCCGCCCAAGCCGGGCAGACCTCCACCGTATGCTCCACCGTGTCCTCCGGGCGATCCATACAATGGTAACACCCGGGCGTTTCCTCCCGCTTTATCCTGAACAGGAACCTCCCGAAACAACCGTGTCCGGTGCGGACCTGCGTCAGGCGGAAGGTGAGGACGCCGTGGCGCCTCTCTAGCCACTCCTCAAAGAGGGGCCTTACCGCCGCAATTGTGGTGTGCCCAGCGCTGGGTTGCGACAATCGCACTCTCCATGCCGCCATGAGACATAGTGACATAGTGCTGGGCTCATCTTTAGGCATGGCAAGTTAGTCAAAACAAAGATAAAACGTCAGGTACGGAGTTGCGATAAGAAAGAATGTTGCACTATTCTCGGAGCCGAGTGATAAAATAATACATTAGAACTAATCTATCAGAATCCCGAAAACCATTAAAACCAAACGAAAAACCATAACAAGGTTGGTTCATATAATTAAATCTTACCAACTACCAGTTTTCTAATTTCAACATAAAAAATATTTTTCTTGCTTAATAATATTGTCATTCCCGCTGTTTTTCTTTTACTTATATAAGTTCAGTAGATTTAACACTTCTATTCATCTTATGGTCTAAATAAAGATACCTACTTGGACTGATTGATATATTGCATTCAACGCATACAGACGTGCTCATCAATGCATAATAAATATCAATAAAATAAATTAACGCTTGCATAAACAGTGACCTAGTTTCAGTGTATTAGCGTGTTATACAAATAAACATTATAGTGATAAGTTAAAATTATGAACTGAATAATATATTATTTTTAAACTGAAACATGGATGGCAGCCCCTTTAATCGGAGCTCGATGATGCGAAGCAGCCCTCCACCGACACCGACCCCGGTACTGACACCAGCACTGACATCGCCCGGACACTACTTCTTCTCCTGCCGATATTTGGAAGTTCCTTGGAACTTTAGGCATCGGCAAATCGCGACATTCAGACCTTCCTAACACGATCGGCTTAGACGATCTAAATCGCCATTTTTCCACTGTTCCCACTCTAGATAGTCTAACCAAATGTCAAACCCTCGACTACCTTGCTGGTCTGACACGTCCCAATATTAACCCCTTTGTCTTCACCCCAGTCGACCCGGGAAAGATCAGAAAGATTATCCACTCCATTAAGTCAAAAGCCGTGGGCTGCGATAAAATCAGCCACCATATGATCGTAACGGCTCTTGATCAACTCCTTCCTGCTATCGCCCACATTATAAATTTCTCCTTGTACACCGGTGTTTTCCCCTCCCTGTGGCTTAAAGCACTTGTTCGGCCCCTGCCTAAAGTACCCAACCCCTCTCTTCCTAGTCACTTTCGCCCAATTTCCATCCTTCCCTTTCTGTCTAAAGTGCTCGAGGCCAGTGTTCATAAACAATTCTCCCACTTTATTCACCACAACTCCCTCATCAGTCCCTTTCAATCCGGTTTCAGGCCTGGGCACAGCACCGTTTCAGCTCTTCTTTAAGTGACTGACGATATAAGGCGGGGAATGGAAGACACAAAAGTTACTGTCTTAGTGTTAATTGACTTCTCTAATGCTTTTAATGCCGTCAGTCACGAAATCCTTTTATCCATCCTTTCCTATCTTATGGTCTCCTCGGAGGTACTGGAATGGTTTTCTTCTTATCTTCGGGAGCGTCAGCAGTCTGTTCATGCTGGAGACTCTTCGTCGAGTTGGTGTGATCTTGCAGCTGGCGTCCCTCAAGGCGGTATATTATCTCCACTTTTGTTTTCCATTTTTATTAATCTCATTACCACCGTGCTTCGGACCGCGTATCATCTCTATACTGACGATTTACAGCTTTACTGTCAGGCAAGTGTTGATAACGTTTCTGATGCGATTACGGAGCTAAATCGGGATTTAGGTGTAGTCAAAAACTGGTCTGATCGATTTGGGGTGGTGGTTAACCCTACCAAGTGTCAGGCTATCACCAACAATCGTCTTCTACGATGTCCTTCTCACCGCTCTGGTTTCATTCACTCTTCTTTCTTTGTCCAGGCGGTCTTTCTTTGGAATTCGCTACCTCTGAATATCAGGACGGCAACCAGTCGGTTGTCTTTTAAAGTGAAGGTACGTGAGCATATACGCAAGAAGTTGGCTGAAACATCCCAGCGGTGATTTGCTGGATTCGTTTTCTCCTCTACTGATCGTTATTTCTCCTCTACCGATCGTTATTTCTCCTGACAAAGATTTTTCTGTTTATACTATGTATATGTATGTATGTATTTATTCTTGTATTTTATAGTTAATTTCGTGTGATCAATCCCTTTTGTTGCACCTGCCATGTTTTGTCTCTGCACCACCCTAAGGTTGACTGGTAGAAAATGCCTCAGGCATTAAGTCCGCCTTTGTACGGTATATTTTTACTTGTGAATGAAGTTTTAATAAATAAATAAATTGTTTTGGATAGACGAGGACGAACAACCACCCTAATTTAATTTTACGCGTACGAAATACGTAGTGTAATGTGTTGACTCGCTATAATTAAATTGGGTTTACATACGTTATAGTGAATTTAGTTCAGTGAAGTGTATTTATTATTTTATTTTATAACCAAGTTGGGTGTGCCTACTTACTTATTATATTTTTCTATCAGGCAAGAAACGTTTAGTGTTATGTTCTCAGTTTGTACCTAAAAGCAAATATCACTAATGGAAACATATTGATGATTTCCATAACGATAAATCAATACCTAAATAACCTGCAATGAATGTCACAAACTAAGAAAATTTAAATTACGCGGCCAACTGACAAACTCGACTCATACCTACATAAATAACTAATGATAATTTCACTAAGCCGTTCCGCGATCATTCAGTATCTACTCACAAATGAAGTGACGAGATCTAATACTCAAATAAAAATCATTGATGATTTTGTCATTGTTCCCGTCACCGATATTTTTTTGTCATTGTCATGCAGTCACCGATACAGAAAAAGCATCACTCAGCCCATCTCTAAAACCCACCCGTGTTCCTTCCGTTGCCTGTGTGCCGGGGCCGCGATATTTCGGACAAACTCGCAACCCTGGCAGGCATTGGCCCTTACGGACCCCGTCAGTTGGTGCTGACATCTCTTTGAGGCGCGCGTGGAACACAACGCGCAGTCGACCCGGGCCTGGTCCTAATCGGACGGCGAGCTACCCATTACCCACCGTCCGCAAGCCCGCACCAACGGTGGCCGGAAGTCGGCTCGCGACTCCCGACGCCCGGGGCGTCTCCTGCGGCGACTAGGGACGCGAGGGCGCGCATCTTGCATTTCCCTCGCGCGCTCCGCCTCCTCCTTCGCTAGCATTACTGCTTCGCAGAAGGAAGTGATGGCTTCCCATGCACTCTCGCTCCGGACCATGGCCTGAACCAGGGCCGGACGCGAGAGATCGCCGCTGCCGATCGCCTCCGTGAGGACACGGCGGTGCCCCGCCCAAGCCGGGCAGACCTCCACCGTATGCTCCACCGTGTCCTCCGGGCGATCCACACAATGGTAACACCCGGGCGTTTCCTCCCGCTTTATCCTGAACAGGAACCTCCCGAAACAACCGTGTCCGGTGAGGACCTGCGTCAGGCGGAAGGTGAGGACGCCATGGCGCCTCTCTAGCCACTCCTCAAAGAGGGGCCTTACCGCCGCAATTGTGACGTGCCCAGCGCTGGGTTGCGACAATCGCACTCTCCATGCCGCCATGAGATCCCGCCGGAGCTTTGTCCGCTGTGCCGTGATTTCTCGCGGCAGCGGAGTTACACCTCGGCGTTTCGCCTCCTCGCGCAACTCCCACATGTGCGCGAGGACTTTTGCCTCCAGATCCCATGGCGGTAGTCCGGCAAGGAGGCTCGCCGCCTCACGGGAGACCGTGCGGTATCCTCTGACCAGCCTAATGGCCATGACCCTTTGGGACGCGTTCAATCGCTGGACTGGTCGCAGCCTTAATGAACGCGCCCACACCGGTGCCCCGTAAAGGGCCATGGACCGCACGATCCCCGCGTAGAGCCTCCGGCAGGAGGCGTTTAGACCCCCTAGATTGGGCAGAAGCCGCTTCAAAGCAGCCCCAGCCCTCTGTAGTTTGTGAGCCAAACGTCGGAAGTGCTCCACGAAGTTCCACCGGCCGTCGAGGACGAGTCCCAGGTACTTCATCGTCGACTCGACACCGATGTGAACCCCTCCCGCCATTATCTGGGAACCCGACAGTGGCGCGTTCCGAGGACCATAGAAACACATAGCCTCGGACTTGTGCAAGGCCACCTCGAGTCCCAGTTGCCGGATCCTATCGACGATTGTCGCAACCCAACGTGTCGCTAGTTCGGCCGCCGCCTCATGCGACCTCCCCTGCACCAGGACCAGCGTGTCGTCAGCGTAGCAGACTACGCTGACGCCGCTAGGGAGGTCGGCGCGCCGATGTCCCGCAGATGCGGCCCCAGGACCGATCCCTGCGGGACACCGCACGACATCTCTCGCCGGTTCCACTCTCCATGGTGACCGGGGTAGATGACGGCCCTGTCCGTCAAATAGGCCTCGACCACTCGACAGAGGTAGGTCGGCATCCGGTGATACCGGAGTGCCTCCCTAATGCAACTCCAGGGCAGGGTATTGAACGCATTGGCGATGTCAAGAGACACCCCCAAGACCACCCCACCCCGGGCAACAGCATCCCCCGTCGTGAGGGCTCGAACGCGCATGATGGCATCCACCGTAGAGCGCCCCTTGCGGAAACCAAACTGGCTGTCCGCCAAATCCGGCCCCACTCGCACCAGCTGCCCGACAAGGCGGTCTGCAATTACTCTTTCAAAGAGCTTGCCCACCTCGTCGAGCAGCACGATGGGCCGGTAAGCGGACGGAGAGTCCGCCGGGCGCCCCGGCTTCTTGATGAGAACCAGTTTTCCCATGTATTTTTGACACCATGGAATTTAAATAATTCAATTCTAATTCAAAATTATTCATAATATTTAAATCACCTGGCTTCAGTTACTTGGTAATTTAAAATGTATATTGGTCTTTTATCTATGCAAGCATGTATTTCAAATCATACGTACATATACAATTTTATACACATAAATTGTACATTATGTGCACAAAAGTCTTACACCTATATTCTAAGTCGTCACCTCGAAAGCTCCTCGACTCACAACTCAGTTAAGGAGACCTCAAGGCGTGCCTCGAAAGATCCTCGAAATCGGTATTCATAGTCGTAAGACTAAGGAAATTGTGAGATTCCTTGTATGAGTGTGAGTCGAGGTAATACGTCACGAATACATCATTATTTGGAGTTATATTCCGTTTATTATATTGGCTGAACTTATTTTTAGAACAGTCTGTGAGCCCGATATCTGTGGTTTTCAACTTGAAGTGTCACATTTGTCAAATGAAAGTAGAGTGATAAAAATAAACAAACTATTAATTTATCCACTTGAACCAAAAACCATGTCCTGGGCAACAAATAAGGTGATACTTGAGAATTGGATAAATACTTCTTTATTAGGATTTCCTAAAACATCAGTGCTGTGTTGTTCTTCGTATTGTGTGTTTGTTTTACTTGCTCGAAATGTCTGGAACTGGAAGACAGTTTTTTTATGAATCTGAAAAGATTTGCCTCCAAGAGTTGATCGTGAAATATAAATTAAACTCGGTGGCAACGACTATGGCGAGTCCACCAGTTAAAAAAGTTGCATGGGCTCGCCTGACGGAGGAATACAATACTATCAAAACAAATTCAAAAGTAAGTACTAGTGCAATGTAGATCGAACAATTTCTCTCTAACATTCAGTAAATATATTACAGTAAACTATATTTATACAATATAAAAAAAAATCAACAGAGAACTGAAAGTCAACTTAAAAAATGTTGGGACAATATGAAAACTCGGCGTAAAGGTGTGTTGGCACAAGAGAAAAGGGAAAGGATGAGAACAGGTCAGATGAGAACAGTCTGTAACCTGTACTTCAGAAAAATTACTAAATATGGAACCTATAAGGGTACTTCTACGAGTTCGTGCAAATTTGTTATTTGTAGTCATAAAAAAAATAAAAATCACTTTGAGTGTGTGCTTTCTATCAGAACGAAATATAATAGTATTAAACTATAGTAACGTGAATTACTATTTCCAATGGTTTTAATAAATATTTTACAAAAATATGCTAAAAATCATCTACCTTCAGTGTCCGTTCGTGAGTATTGCCGAATAGGTGTTTCAATTTTAATGCTGCATTACTACAATCAATTACTAAGTGAATAAATATTATTACATACATTACAAAGAATCTGTAGTAATGTTTTTCACAAACTTAAATTGTATAATTATTTGAAAAGAAAAAAAAAAACTTTTGTCACACAAAATTGATCATTACCAGCGGCAAAATTTGAAAGTACAAAATATCTGTGTATGTTACTCTGTGGTTTTATTCCCCTCGCCCCGCATTTCTCTCGCCAGCCAGTTGAGCCACAGGCACGGGAGAGGAAGGCTGCGTGTTTGGGTTGGAGAATTATACATAAAACAATTTTTAAATCTTAATTTTATATTTTAAAGCTCTGAGTAGGTACTTAAATAGTTTCAATTACGCGGTTCGTTAATGTATCTAAATATTTATCTTTATCCAGATCTTCTTTATCAAGTACTTAGCACATTATTTACTAATCGGAGCTTTAAAATATTATATATACCAGCATTCCTAAGATAAATGTAACCCAAGACACAGCACAGAAAATGTGTATAATTAGTAAATTTTTTTTGGAAATAAATGAATAGAATAGAATGTACACAAAATGTATAAATTTATGGGTTTTTTTTTTGTTTTTTTTTTATGGCTCCAAAAAATTTAAAACAAAGACTACACCGCCGGCATCAGCATTACCCAAAGCGTATTATTCTCCAAAATATGTGTGTGAAGGAGAAAAAAAAAATCTGTTCTGTTAATAACGGGTATCGCCACCCCTGTTCTCAATAACGGCTGCCAAGCGTTCAGCCATATTGATGCAGCGGGCAATCTGAGTTTGCGGAATGGTGTTCTAAATTTGCGCACGCTCTAAAAATGTTGTTTTTTTTTTAACCTTTTTTTTTCTTCCCATAAATTTTAACTTTTTTACCAATAAAAATGCATAAGAAAAATGAAAAAACATTTTTGAATTTTGTTAAAAGATTATGATCATTTAAAGTCAAAATCGTGATCCTTAAATTTTTTATTTTTTAAATTCGATCGAATAAAACAAAAAAACGGCTCGATGGATTGAATCGAAACTTTGTAGGGTTTTTGTGGGCATATTGAACTGTAAAAGGCACACTCAACATTACTGGTTTTCTCGATATTTCCAACTTAGCGCCTGATTATCTCAAAACCCACCAAAAGCCCTTTTTTTCTTGATTTTTCAAATTAAAGTAAAGAATGAAAAAATTTTTTTTTATCAAAAGCTGTAGCTGATTTTTGTGGGAAATTTATTCAAGATTTCAAAACCCTCCTTAATTTTCTTGTGCGATCAGCGGTTGCTGGGATATTCGTGGTTAAAGACAAAAAGATCCTTTTCCATTCAAAGTTCGATATCTCGGCGAGAAGTGGTCGTATCGAAATTTTCAAAACACTAAATTAAAGCAGAATTAACAAGTTATCCGATCCATATAGTGGTTAAGTTGAAAAAAAAAAAAACAAGTTCGTAGACCAAAAAAAGATACGATTTTTTTTTTTTTTCTGTGTTCATTGAGATTGAGCGGAACACGTTGCTTGAAAAAAAATTTCATCATAAGATCTCAAAACTAGAAACTTTGAGGTTTAAATCCTTTTTTTTTTTAATTCCAGTACAACCATTTTTAAGGGAAATACAGCCACTTGAAAAACCTCAAAAAATGATGAATGGTTTTTTTTTTGATCCCTTAATTTTTTCCCCTAGTGTATATATATATATATTTATAAAGGTCACGGCAGAGGGAACTTTAAGTAAGCTTAGTATTCTTTAGTTAAATAGATAATTAATTACAGTGTTTTATTTACAGGAATAAGAATCATGGCGCAACCGAAGGGGAAGAATAAGAAAACTACCGAGGAAAAGTTAGCTCAACAAAGACTTCATAAAAGACAAAAGTATGAAGAAATAAAAAAAGATCCAGAAAAATATGCTGCCAAAAAGAAAAAGAAAGGTTACGATATTTGAAACGCAAAGAACAGAATAAACTAAAGTCAGTTAAAGACTTAACGCCACGGCAACAAAGACAGAAAAGAAAACAATGGAGAGAAAATCGTCAACGATACATAGAAAAAAGCAATAGAGCAAATGCTTGTTGATAATTCTCCACCTACCAGTGATGATGAAACAATAGATCGTCAAGTGCCTCAAGTTAGTGAAGTTGACTGGAGGGACCAACAACTTCTCAGATTGAAGTCAAAAAGAATAAAGGAGATCAATTTAATAAAACATGTGAAAACTGCGTTAAAAGAACAAAAACAATACGGCGCATTCGTTATATTTATACTAAAAGAAATGGAATATTGAAAAAAGAAATTCAGAAGGAACAAAATGAGAAGAGAGAGCTGAAAAAAATGATAGACAGACTTAGGAGAGAGAATATAAAAGCTAAAAAAGAAAATCCGTCAACTGAACAGAAAATTTAAAATTTATTGGAAAAAATAGATAAAGGCAAAAAAGAAGAAGTGAAAAAGAAGTTGATATTTGGTGAAATTATTTCTTAACAGCTGAAAGAAGGGTTCAAAACTCTAAGAAAAACAGATAAACGTAAATTCAGTGATGTTATTGTAAAAGACAAAGAAAGTTTCAAAAAACACAGAATAACGACAGCAATAATGCCATTTACATTGAGAAATAAAAACAAGTACATACAGATCAGGAGAATGAAATAAAACGAGAAATAGAAGAGTTCTTTGATGAAGATAGTAATAGCAGAATTGCTGCAGACAAAAAAGAATGTATCAAAAAAAGTGGCTTGACAAAACAAAAACGCTATCTCACGGATACTTTGATTAATCTTCACAAAAAATGTAATGAAATCCATAAATTAGTTAGTTATTCAACATTTTGCAAGTATCGTCCATTTTGGGTGGTTTATCCGAAAGAGTCCGACAGAAACACATGCTCGTGTGTAAAACATGTTAATATGGACTTATGAGTAAAGTCGCTTCAAAGAATAAAATAATAAAGGAAGCTAACGGATCTATGTTGCTGGAAAGCCTTTGCTGCGATGTTCGAAGAGAAAAGTGCCTAAATAGAACCTGTGGAAAATGTAAAACCAAAGCTATTGAGTATGGAGAGTTCTATAAGAACAAACCTTTGAAATATTACCAGTGGGAAACGAAAACTGTCACCTATGTCAGTAAGGACGAAGAGAAGGAAACAAAGAAGACAAAAAAAACTGAAATGGAAGATTGCCACTTACCATAATTAAAAAACTTGAAGATTCTCTGCCGCACTATTTTGAACACTGTTTAAATATTGTCCAACAATATAAAAACATAGATAACTTAAAAAAGACTAACGCCCAATGAAGCCCTCATACACATGGATTTTTCTGTAAATTATATCGCAAAATTTCATGAAGAAGTGCAAAGCCACCATTTCGGTAGTAGTCCAGAACAACAGCCTTCATACTTCCGTTGTTTATTTGCTTGATTCTGAAACAGGCGTACATAAAACTCACAGTATGTGCACTATGAGTGACTGCACCAGACATGATGCTGAATCTGTATGGGCACACATAATACCTATAATAGAATTTGTAAAAAGCAACAGTGTGATTGATACTTTACATTTTTTGACTGACAGCCCTTCAAGCCAGTATCGGAATCGCAAGATATTTTATATCATCAGTCAACTTCAACACATGTTCCCAGATTTGAAAGCAATATCATGGAACTACTTGGAAACCGGTCAAGGGAAGGGAGCTCCAGACGGGATTGGGGCCGTCGTTAAACGTACAGCAGACAAAACTGTCAGATTTGGTAGAGATGTGGGAACTCTGCAAGATTTTTGGCTTGTAATGAAGGAGAAAATCAAGAATATCGAGATGCGTATCATCACAAGAAAAGATATTGAAGAGAGGACAACGCCGAGCAATATTAAAACTTTCAAGGGTACAATGTCTGTGCACCAAGTTTTGTGGTCAGCAAGTAGTTTGCGGATGACATTTAGAAAGCTCAGTTGCTTCTTTTGTCCAAATGGAATCACGTGTACCCACGGCTATCATTTGGGATATATGGATGTACCCGAGGATACTATTCCGCAGGAACAAGAACAGGTGTTGCATGATTTTCTGGACACAAATACTACTCCCGAAATGATTGAAGAAGTTACTAACTCACCCAAGAGATATTTTACCAGCTTTCATAATTTAGAAGATAGTCAACATGCATATCCAGATACACAAAAAGTTTCAGTGTCACCAAAAGTAAAAATACTGTCTGATGTTCGATTACACTGGTCGAATACTAGTTTTAGTTTCAAGACTCACAAACAGCAGAGATTTCAATCAAGTTTTTAAAATTTTATATCTTCAAACAAAATATCAAAACCAGCCGATTCAAGTGCAATTATGTTAGAAGATAAGAAAAAAACTAAATGTGAAAACCAAAATAAGGATATTTTTTTTTTAATCTGATGACGATAAAGAATACAATATTTTTTAATCTATGAAAGTGACTGAAATTCCTTTTCTACTTTATATTTTGGTTTCGTTATACTTTTTTTAGTTTTATTTGTTATTTACTATAATAATGATAATATGAGTACAAATAGGTATCGAGAATTATAAAGACTGATTTATTGAAAAAAATAATAATATTAATGTTAAAAGTAAGGTACAGATTTATTTACGAAGTTGATTAAAATTGTTCTCTGTTTGTTTAGATAGATACCTAAAAATTACACAAGAAATAAAAATAACATAAACAAGTAGAATGTTTATTACCTATATACTTATTACATTTTTTGTGTCTTTTCAATTCGTTTTGGTCTTTTAGATCTATATCTAAAAATTACTTAATTAATATTGAAAGTCTTCGTTTTATAAGTTACGTAGTTTTTTATTTAACTTGTCTTTAAAAGATTTAATTGTTTCTATGGTAATTAATGTAAAACACCAATTAAAGTAAAATTTATTTTAAGATCATTTGTAAGTCTGATTTCTAATTGTGTTAAAAAATTAATAAAATGCAAAAAAATATTACCTAGTCTTTTAATGTAATCACAAAACTTTTTGTAATCATTACCAGTACGATCGTATCACTACCGTCTTCCCTGTTGTCATTAACTTCACTATCAAAGTCATTATCAGTTTGAAAAAAAATTTAAAACCCTTATAACTTCTAAGTTTATGTGTGCAATTGGCTATTAATTGGTAAAATCATAAAGAAGTATGCATATTTTAGAAATAAAGTTCTAGTTTTGAAGTAAAAAAAATCTCTCATTTTCGCCAAATTTGCACGACATGGAAGAATTACCCACAGCGAAATGGGGTTGCGATGGTAGTCACCAGTCTCGACTTCAGCAAAACATCCAAGATGATTCAGGAGCTGATGATTCAAATATATTCCAAAGTTCGTTGGTTCCCATACGATTACAATCTAATATTGAAAACCATAAGAAAATATTGTGGCAGAACCCAACACCATCGTTACCACGATTCTGCCGTCCAATTCGGATAAGATTCCTACATGGAACTGCCGATATCACAAGAGATGAAATAAAGTATATAATGGACCAAGTAAAACAATTGACGAAGACAGAGATACTTCATTCGAATGGTGTACAGCCTGCATGTTCTGCACACCTTGGTTCCGACTATGGTAGATGCAAAGATGTGCAATGCAGCTACATATACAACTTCCACTATGGGATGTTATATACTCGTATGTGGAAAAACATCAAAAGATTTTAACGATTTTAAAGCAACTAAGACAGAGAAACATGAAATACTCGGATTCGGATTTTCAACTTTACATGCGAGAATTAGATTATTTGAGACTCTTCTACATACACCTACATTACATAAAATCTTCGTACATGGTCCTGCCATAATTAAACATCCCTTCTGCCTATCGGACAACTATCAGAAGAGGCTGCTGAAGCCAGAAATAAACATTTTAGATCTTACAGACTCGATTTTACTAGAAAGTTCTCGAGAGAACTATGTAATAAAGATGTCTTCAATAGGCTTTTGCTGACTTCAGATCCATGTCTGAGCTGTGGACGAAAACGACAGAAGCTGAGGAGCAGCCGGTGTTTCCTACCAGAAACTATGGAATTATTTGTAGAAGTGGGTCCTGAAAATATCCAAGAACTGAGTGTGGAAAGTTGTGGGTGACTGAGTTAGATATTTCTAAGATTTTATTGTGCGTAAACTTGTGTCATGTTTGTCTATTACAGATTTTGGAAAAACAGTGGTAGCTACTCTGTCATACACTTCTCAGTTTTGTAAGTATTTTGCCTGCAATGTAGTTTTCTCACCGACTGCAAGTTGTGTCCCATAAAATGAAGTATACTTAAAACATGTTACTTTTTTGTTGCAGCTTAATATGCCGATGGCAAACCAGTCAGCCCAACTTTAAGGAATACTGCTGAAATGGAATCATTTTTTGATTATGTTTGATTTGGTCAATGGAGCCTGCCTTTCAAGTAAGAAGAATAAAGGTAAACCTTTGCAGAATGCAGTGACAGCCTCGTCTCAGCACCACAGATTTTGGGGCGAGGCTATAAAAAAACTACAAGGTATAAAATTTGTCGAAAATAAAAATAATAGAGAGATATCAGTGCCCTCACTAAAACACAGCGGAAAGTTTCGCTGAAAAGCTTTTAAAGGTAGGTTATGGCAATTTTTCAAGAATCGAATAAAAGGATATTGAGACCAAAAATTTTCAACTCTGATCCAATAGAAAACTTTTTTGGACAAACAGAGCCTACAATTTTACAAACAATGATCCAAATTGCCATACCTCTAAAAACACCTTTAAGTCACTTCTTATCACAAGATTTATAAAATTTCACTTCGATGGTTACAATTGTGAATAGGATTCAGGTGAGCAACTAGTAAAACTCAGGGCTTTATTTGAAACCACAAAAATAATTAAACAAATGCCGACAGTGCCTGTTCAGCTCGACCTCCGGAGTTCAGAGAATTTCTAGAGAATGTCCCCACAATTGCAATCCAAGAAAAACTAAAAGTTCACTCACGGGGTTTCACGCGGAGTTCACTCATATACCACAGGGTGGGTTAGAACATTTTTTTAAAACAAAAACAATTATTGTAAGCAATGTGAAGCAAACCTTACTTCTCGTGAAACAAGTTCTACCAGTAATTGGATATCTGGAAGAGAATACAGAAACACAAATAACCAGAGAAAATTAACCTGCCCTTCCAAAAATGCCGAAAGGACTTTTAGCTGTATAATTAAGGAAACAAACGAATACTTGGAATTCACACCACAAAAAACGGGTATTATAAAAGAAGTTAAAAATAAAATAAGATCCAAGTATTCGTTGGATCTTCTGGATTTTTAGGACACCCAATAGGCACGATGACAGTAACCAAGAATCAATAAAATAATGTGTTAATCTAATGAGATTAATAGATTTTGAAAATTGTATTTATTTTCATGTTTAGGGCGAGATTGATAATTTATTTAATAAAATGTCCGCGATGATAAGTTCAACACCAATCAGAGTGAATTACGCTCCGAGTATGTAAACGTCACTTTGTTTCGTACGAACTTCGACGATCTCTGCACCTTATAATTGTTTTTACCTGCCTTTATAAAATATTTCATGATTTACATCGATCGTTGCTTAGTTTTGTGTTCTCAAAACATGGAACAAGGATTTACCAAGTCAAATAGCTCTAATTTTCTTCGAGTCGATTTTTTGATGCTGGGGAATTTTTTGACAACAAACTAATCCTTTTTTCCCGCAGAGTTTAGAAATCTCAAAACAATGTATGTATAATATTAATCTTTAAAAAACAATAATATAAAAGTTCAAAACCCGTAAATCAGTTTGAATAAAAAGCACGTCTTGATAGATTATTATTAGAGGTATATTACTAAAATATTGTTTTTATTAACTACATACAATAAAAAGCTGATTGATCTTAAGTCCAATGTGATTTCGGGAGGTTTTTAACATTAAGTATTGATTATTTGACTACCTTAAACCCATTAATTAACCCTCAAATTTGCGATTCCTGTAAAACGCCGCTAAGTCGTAAGTACCTACATAATAACACCAAAATGTATACTTAGTCTGCAAATAAATCTTTGAATTTGACTTTTTGACTTTAAAACAATCATATCGAACCAAAATTCACTTTATAAAATACAAGCTAACATGTGTTCTAACTTGTCGGAGATTCAGAATGAATTACGCTCTACATCCAAATGACTGTTTCAAGAAAGAAAGACATAGAGGTAGCACATGTTATAAGAAATCTAAGAGAACGTGAAGAATTTGAAAGAAACTTAACAGATAGTACATTTACAGAAAAATAATGAAGTAATTTGCCTAATGTACTTAAGGTTTAGGTAAAGGAGGCGCAAATGCCTATTATTTGATTGATTCTACATTTGATCGGATTTTTTTTAAAGAATGCACGTGACAGGTTCTTCTAAAGATTAAACAGTTAAAATATGCTTCAAAGCATTTAAGAGGACATTTAACCTTTTTAGGGTTCCGTACCTCAATAGGAAAAAACGGAACCCTTATAGGATCACTCGTGTGTCTGTCTGTCTGTCTGTCCGTCTGTCACAGCCAATTTGCTCCGAATCTAATGGACCGATTTAGTTGAAATTTAGAACACATATGTTATGTGACCCAAACACGGAAGTGTAACGTAAATAAATGAATTTTGAATTTTCGGGTTACTTTTGGGGGCCAAATTAGAAAATAAAAGTTTTGCAAACTGAACCGTGTGACATATCAAATGACTTGTTGCGAGGATCTCAAATATATATTTTTTATAATTTTAATCTAAATACTTTTAAAGATATTCAAGAAAATTTATGAAAATTGACCATTCCCCCCCCCCCCCCTTATCTCCGAAACTATTGAGCCAAAAATTTTGAAAAAAATGCAGAGTGGTTCTTTACTCATAGATTACAGGAAAACCTATAAAAAGTCTATGGTCTTAAAATAACATAGTAAATCTCTCAATATTGTTGTTGCAATGTTAAGTTTGTTCTTGGGATTAAGGACGCGTTTGCTAAATTGATAGGTATTGAATCGAACTACTACGTTACGTTGACACGGGCCAGCTGCGGGAATAGTGGTCAAGTGAACTAATTTTGATACTATGGTTTTTTTTTTCTTTTTCTTAAATCTTTATAATACATTGGTACCTCCAAAAAATATTTCGTACTGTTTTTTAAATTTTTACTAACCTCCGGACTTGATGGAGTGACCTGAAGGTGTACTGGAACTTCTCGACGAGTAGAACTAGGTGTACCGAGTTTGGGCTCGTTTTGTTAGTTATGATGAAACCTTACCTCCGGACTTGATGGAGTGACCTGAAAGTGTATTTGGGTGACTGCTACTGGAACGCCTCGACGAGTAGAACTAGGTGTGCCGAGTTTGGGCTCGTTTTGTTAGTTATGATGAGACCTTACCTCCGGACTTGATGGAGTGACCTGAAAGTGTATTTGGGTGACTGCTACTGGAACGCCTCGACGAGTAGAACTAGGTGTGCCGAGTTTGGGCACGTTTAGTTAATTATGATGAAACCTTACCTCAGGACTTGATGGAGTGACCTGAAGGTGTACTTCGGTGACTGCTACTGGAACGCCTCGACGAGTAGAACTAGGTGTGCCGAGTTTGGGCTCGTTTAGTTAATTATGATGAAACCTTACCTCCGGACTTGATGGAGTGACCTGAAAGTGTATTTCGGTGAATGCTACTGGATCGCCTCGACGAGTAGAACTAGGTGTGCCGATTTTTGGCTCGTTTTGTTAGTTATGATAAGACCTTACCTCCGGACTTGATGGAATGACTTGAAGGTGTGCTTCGCTAAATGCTTCTATTAGTAAGTATGAATACTTCTCGTTTATCTTGTTTATAATAAAGTGCATATTGTGTAACTTTCAAAACTGAATTGTTGTTTTAGATGCCGATACATAAGGAATTTGGGAAAAGCTCTCGTAAAATTATTCGTGCCTGTAGACATAACTTTAAGTTAGGTCTAATTTTGTCCTCCTAGAATTGATTGTCCCGAGACAAGTGAGAAATATGGAGCTACGAGTAGGAGCACATTCGTCACATACTCACACAAATATTTTGGTCTCATCATAACTAACAAAACGAGCCCAAACTTGGCACACCTAGTTCTACTCGTTGAGGAGTTCCAGTAGCGGTCACCGAAGTACACCTCCAGGTCACTCCATCAAGTCCCAGTCGAATAGGCATTTATAAACTGTAAAAATCTGTGAGGATAAAGTTATAATGGTAATTAAAATTTGTGAATACAAAATTATCTTACCAAAGCAAGTATCAAAGAACAATGGGCGTACTGGCCCATTAGCGGCCATTAATAAAACTAGTGTCATTTGAAAGGTGAATGCTTGTAGAGCAAATATTGTTCAAGCAGTATGATTAAATATTATTTGAGAAAAAAGATATGGGTTAAATACTATTTTAATGAATTGTCATTTTTTTATCATCCAGCATTATTTGTTTTTCATCACAAAACATACGAAAAACCTTTGCGTTTTGCTTATTTTACAAACGTATGCATTAATAAATAAAGTAATGAAACTATTGGGCTTCCATGTAAATGTAAAATAATTGTCACAATATTCAATACCTTTGTTATCATGCCTTTTATCCGCTAATATGCACTGGGCCGATCGTAAACCATACCAGGATTGCACCGCTTTCAAAGAAAAATGGCGGCAATAATGTGCGGGGCGACCACTCAACAGCTGCTTTTGTTAACGTATTCGTTGAATGAGCCACTTCAAGTTGGTTTTTGTTTTCAATTCTAGGAACCATTGTTAAAATCAGACCAACCAATTCTACCTGCTTCGTGTGACCAATCAGCGACGAGTGCGGCTCCCACACGACACCCGAGGATTTACGTCAGGTCCGCGAGCACAGTGCAGTCCATCGTTGACATTTGTTTCGTTGAGTACTGTGCGATTATTTTTGTTTGACCATCTCTTTCGACTCTGGCTTGTATCTCGGACTTGTTGATATCTAACTTGGTGACTTGTGCTTGTTTTACTGGACTTTGTGAATTGTATTCCTATAACTATGGCTGATAACCGTCAAATGTGTGTTTTGTGTAATCGATCTGTGATAAACTGAAGAAGATACGAGATAACACACGCTCGGTTTGAAGACAATCCCGCTGTAGCCCAATATATTATTGAAGCTGTTACTCCTGAACGTCAGGTAAGTCAAACTAAATCATTATGTCTTATTTGTCATGTCAGGAACTGGTAGTATCTCACTTTAAAAAGTATCGTTATGAAGCGTTTTTACTGGTATTATATTATAAACGTATTTAGAAAAAGAATACTGTTTATCTTTATCGGTTTTTTTATTTAGAAAAGTAACTAAGTATTTCATATCGACAGTTTTGTGAAACCATTTAAGCTATGCAGTTTAACTAATTGTAATATTCTCATCTTCAGCTAGAATACAACGGCCAGGAGTATATTTGTCGACCATGCTGGCAACGGGCAGAAAGAGCTGCGCAACCTAATGAAAATACGCAACCACATGAATGTGCATTACAAATCGAAGAATATTCAAGACTCCCTAATACAGCGACGCGTTGTATGTTTAAAAACTGCAGACGAACGTTACTCCGAAGAATTCCGGATAATCTGAAAGTAACATTTTTAATTCATTTTCACTTTTATATTCCCAATAGCGCAAGAGTTTGCGTTCAACATTTGGAATCCAACAATTGAGATCAAATAATTGACAGCCCTAACTTGCTCCACGATTTCAATGCCACACATTTTTTACATATCATGAGCCTCATGAAAATAGCAGTGCTTCGAGGATCTATATTGGATTTTGATCATATAGATGACATGGACATAAATTAAATATACATTCGATTGGGTGTCAGTCGAGAACAATTTATGAATATTTTGGAACAAACCCCGTCATTGTCGAACGTATCAACTCGGCCGAACACAACATTAGCCTGTTACCTAATGAAGCTGCGAAGTGGTGAAGCAAACGAAAGGCTGATGAAATATACATTCGATTGGGTGTCAGTCGAGAACAATTTATGAATATTTTGGAACAAACCCCGTCATTGTCGAACGTATCAACTCGGCCGAATACAACATTAGCCTGTTACCTAATGAAGCTGCGAAGTGGTGAAGCAAACGAAAGGCTGGCATCACTTTTCAACATGACCGGCGAACCCTTGAAAGACATCTTAATTTAGCCAGGGATTCCCTTTTTTTGGACTTCGTTCCTCGACATCTGGGTTACGACCATATTGACAGAAGGGACATAGCTAATCGAAATCTTCAAGTGCCAAATGCTGTTTTTGGAAATCCAAATGCAGAACCCTCAGATAGAAAGGCGATTGTGATAGCAGACGCCACTTATATCTACATTCAAAAGTCCACAAACCATTTATTCCAAAGGCGATCATATAGTCTACACAAATTCACGAATTTATTGAAACCATTTTTAATAGTATGCTGCGATGGTCATATAATAGATGCATTTGGGCCATATGCAGCTACAGAGTCGGATGCACAAATCCTAAAAAATATGATCGAAGACAAAGAAGGCAGTATTCATTGGTTTTTTAGACAAGGGGATGTGTTAATCTTAGACCGTGGATTTCGCGACGTAATCGACGATTTACATGCCTGTGGATATGAAGCGCACTTGCCAGAAACAAAAAATCGCAACGAAGATCAATTAACGACAGAGCAAGCTAATAAGTCTAGCTTGGTTACAATATGCCGCTGGGTTATCGAAGTTATAAATGGTTGGTTTAAACGCGACTTCAAGTTATTTCGGCAAGATTTTTTTAATCGTGCCTTGCCCCATATGATGAAGGATTTTAAAATAGCCGCTGCGTTATTGAACGCATGCAGAGAACCATTACGTGATAGTGTACACGCAGAAACATTTATAACAATAATAAACCAACGATTGAACCAACCAAATCACCTAGCAGAGTATGTCTTTTTTTTTTTTTTTTGGGTGGGAAATCATCAAATGACTCCTCCCGCTCTGGGCAGAGCGAGAGGGAGTGTCAGACTTTTACTGACTAAAACCCACACGTTGTCCGTCCGTTGCCTATGTGCTGGGGCCGCGATATCCCTTTCATACAAACCCGCGACCCCAGCAGGCATTGGTCCTTCCGGACCCCGTCAGTTGTTGCTGACATCCCTTTGAGGCGCGCGTGGAACACAACGCGCCGTCGACCCGGGCCTGGTCCTTATCGGACGGCGAGCTGCCCATCGCTCACCGTCTTTTAGTTTTATTTAAGCTATCATTATCTAATATTTGTATAGTACGAATATAATAACATAGTCATATCATTATAATGTACATAAAATTCATTATTATATCAATGTGACAACATCACGAGGTGTACAAAATATTGTATTTAAGATACAAACTGTAATCATTCCTTTTAAATGATTTAATTAGTTTTTTTTTATATAATCCACCTCTGATAACTTTTTATCCAAGGAACTTACAAAAACAGTCTTTTGTAGACTTGTCTTATTGTATACATAATTGGCTACTAGAAAATAAATAGTACAGATATGGACGCCGATGGGACAGGCTCCATACAATTTTGCCCATTGTCCTTTTTAGGATTTATTTTCAATACCATAGATTTGACTATTTATCTTCCTGAAGAGAGAAAACATCGGATCTTAAACAAAACTATAGAATTTTTAAATTTAAATAAATGTTCAATCAGGTACTTTGCTGAATTCATAGGCCTACTGATTTCTGCATGCCCTGCTGTTAGTTATGGATGGATTTATACAAAATTACTTGAAAGGGAAAAATTTCTAGCTCTGGGTAACTCTTACGACTATAACAGGATAATGACACTGTCAAATTCATTGAAACAGGACTTCCATTGGTGGATAAATAAGATTAAAAATTCATTATGTCCTATTCGTAATAATGATTATTGTCTCGAAATATAATGTGATGCATCAACCACTGGTTGGGGCATAGCTTGCGGTAATGAAAGTTCACACGGGAATTGGACAGAATCAGAACTTAGTATGCACATTAATATTTTAGAACTGAAGGCCACATTTTATGGCTTAAGAATATTCGCTTGTAAGCTTCGAAATTGCAATATACTGTTGAGAATCGATAACACAACGGCGATCAGCTACATAAATCGGATGGGGGGTATACAACATACACATCTAAATGAAATAGCCCGGAATATTTGGCAGTGGTGTGAACTTAGGAACATTTATGTATTTGCTTCATATGTCAAATCTTCGGATATAATCACGTAAAATTAATGTAGACACGAAATGGGAACTAGCTGATTATGCATTGTTGGAAATCTCAAACAAACTGGGTGTACCCAACTTTGATCTTTTTGCTAGTTCACAAAATTACAAATGTCCAAGATATGCCTCATGGAAGCTCGATCCCCATTCTGAAATAGTAGATGCCTTCACCTTCAACTGGAAAGACTTCTATCTATATATATATATATGTATCTATATCTTCAATCTTTCGTTCTATGGTTATCCCCCGTTTAGCGTTATAACCAAAGTTTTACAAACAATAATTAGAGATAAGGCAGAGGGTATACTAATTGTACCCTATTGGCGTTCACAACCTTGGTATCCACTATGGACCAAATTAATAATATCAGAAAAAATATTTTTTGGACCTGATCAAGATTTGTTGTATTCTCCTTTCAGAACACACCATCCACTACATGCAGACCTTATCCTAGTGGCAGCGAGATTATCAGGCAATCGATGATAACTCGAGGTGTTCCGGAGACATCTCTGGGTATCGTATTGGCTTCATTTGCACCGAAAACCTTAAATCAATATAACTGTACCCTTAAATCTTGGGTAACTTATTGTCGAGACAATAATTATGACATTTTGAAATCCACCAGTACTCAAGTGATTTCTTTTCTAACTGTAAAATTTAACGAAGGGGCTAGTTATAATACGATAAATACACACAGATCTGCTTTGTCAATTATTTTAGGTACAGAAATCACATTAAATAGTTGTGTTAATAGGTTACTGAAGGGTGTAGAGATGGGTAACGAGCTGAATTTTCAATAGCTTAGCTAGCCGGCTATTTTTGGTTGAATAACCAGCTAGCTAGCCAGCTATTTTGGCTACTTGGCTATTGAATAAATGCTTCAATAGCGACTAGCGCTAGCCGCGGCGGCCGGCGGCGTAGCTGGCCGATCCGAGTTCGATCCTCGCCGCGTCGCGGCAACGAGTTTAGATAGTTGATAAAATTAATGTCATGTTTTCGTTTTTTTATTACTTTATTTTATACTGTTATGTAAAGAAATGACTTCCCCTCGTAGGTCATACGTATTAATAATAAAAACATCGAAAATCTACAATAGCGTCATCTCTTTTTTTTGGATATGAACTAAAAAACTTTCACAGGGTACATCGACTCAACCTACAGATGTCGCGCTGCCCTGGATGATTAAAACGATTTAAACCCAACTACACACTAAATTAAGTTTAAAATCATAAAGTTAACAATTACGACAAACGACATGCACTTGCATTTCACTCGCACGGGTGATTGAAAGTCAGTACGCCTAATTTGAATTTGACAACAGACGAATGTCGCGAACTTTTGTTTGTTTATTCAACATTTCAACGCGTTTCGATATTTTTCTGTTTATTTATGACGGTTTCAGTGTGTGAGTTGTACGTACTTTGTAAATATTGTAAATAATAAGTGTAAGTAAATGTAAATAATAGGTAATTTCTTGAACTTAGTGTTATAATTTTGATATAAACATGCCAGGCAGTGTTTGGACTTATTTTGAAAAAAATAATGTTACTAAAAAAGGACAATGTAAAATATGTAAAAGTTTATTTAGTTACAAAAGCTCTACAGGCAATCTTGTAGCTCATTTAAAATCAAAACACGTATCTGCGTACGTTGAATTAAAAAATCTTAATAATTCAGCACCTATACCACCAGACTCTTTGCAACTTCAGAATCCATCTAATAATATGTGCGTGAATGATGCCGTTCCATCTACGAGCACACAAAATCCACTTCCACCTGCTGCACCATCCATCACCTTTCCTCCGGCGAAGAGGCAACGTCAAATGGATGCGTACATACCCAAAAAAATCTCTGCAGAACAGAAAAAACTCATTGACGCCGATCTGATGGATCTTTTTATTGATGCTTTCCATCCGTTTAGCTTAGTGGAAGAAAGATCATTCAGAAAGTATTCAAGGTGGATCCCAGGGTATGTTTTACCGACACGCAAAACGATCAGTAACAGCTTGCTTCCGGAAATCTACCACAAGTGCAAAATGAGTATACATAACAAAGTAGCTGTAGAAGCCGAAACTATTTGTATAACTACCGACTTGTGGACATCCACCTCTGCGGACAGCTATATAGCTGTTACAGGGCACTACATTAATAATGACTTAGAAATTAAAAACGTGTTGCTGGACTGTTGCAAATTTTTTGGAAACCATACTTCAAAAATATTGCAGCTGAGATAAAACGTATCTGTGAAGAATGGGGCATTTTTAGAAAAATTAACTTTTCCGTTACTGATAACGCGTCGTCCATGTTAAAGGCAATGAGAGACAATTTACAGTTAAAGCACTACGGATGTTACGCACATACATTAAACCTTATAGTGCAAGATGGGCTGAAATCGCTGGAGTCATCGATTACCAAGGTAAAGGTGATAGTGCGTTTTTTTAAGCAGAGCACTACCGCTGCGGATAAATTAGCGAAATATCTGGTGGACCACGGACTCCCGCCGAAACGGTTGAAGCAAGAATGCCAAACCAGGTGGAACTCCATATTTTTTATGTTAGAGAGATTTGTAGAACTGGAAGAACCGCTGCGTGCTACCATGGCAATAATGAATAAAGATCTTCCGATAATATCTCTCGAAGAATGGAAGGCATTTAGAGAAGTGTGCCTAGTTTTGCGACCATTCGAGGAAATTACACGCACTGTGAGTGGTGAACATTATATCACAGCCGGTTCAGTGGTCGTATACACAAGATGTTTGGCTGAAAGCCTCAATTTATTGATGCGTGATAGTGTCCTTTGTGATGCTGTCTTCTTGGTAGAGGTTAATTTAAAGAAAGGACTAGAAGAAAGATTTAAAAATATCGAGAAGAGTGGAACATTTTCACTCTGCCTTCTCATGGATCCAAGGTTTAAATTAAAGGCTTTTGAAGATCAGTCAACGGCTGCTTCGACGAAAAGTAAATTAATAGAAATGGTGCAATCTCAAATATATAAAAACACCGCGACTCTTCAACCACTTCCTCCAGTAGAAACAACAGCGGGAAGGGACAAATACTCGCCGTTTAACATTTTAGACAGTATTATTGTCACCAACCACACCATTGGAACTCCTTTTTCGAAGGCTGTCAGGGAAGTTGATATGTATCTTAATGATGATCCACTTCCCATTAAAGCACCATCTGGAGAATTAAACGATCCACTTAGGTGGTGGAAAATTCATCGCCAAATTTATCCGAATTTAGCATGGATTGTTAAAACCCATTGCAACATAGTCGCCACCTCAGTTCCCTGTGAAAGGATGTTTTCGAAATCAGGGTTAATCCTAAAGCCGGGTCCAGACGAGTGTAACGTGTAATGTAATCCACCGTGTAATGTAACACGAATTCTACGTGTGGACGGCACTACGAGCATTACATGTAACGCTCGCGCGGCGCTCGGGGTTGATCCATCGGCTGTCGGTTTTTCGCGCGAACACAAAGACGCTTGCAGTGCTCGTTTGGACGGCGTTCGTGACGGTTGTGTCGTATGTACGTTCATGATGTGGAGTGACGAACAATCGCTTGAACTTATTAGTTTGTATCAAGAAAAACCTGTTATTTGGGATCCAAAAAACCCGCAATACTATAAAAAAAATCTGAAACACGATGCTTGGAGTGATATTGCTCATTCATTGGAAAGAGATGTAGAAGAATGCAAAAACAAAATGATTAGTTTGCTTGCTTCACATCGAAGAGAAAAAGGAAAAGTAAAGAAGAGCCATAGTTCCGGAAAAGGTATGTTTTATTATAAATTTCTGTTGCCTCACATATTACACACTTTTATTTATTAATTTAGTTTTTACTTAGGTATTATCACTTACTTGCTATTAGTACAATTATTACTTCTATTGTATACCCACTATATTACTATATTCTACTATATTTTACTATACATATATGTACTATATTCTATTGTATTGTTTATTTATTGTAATTTATTTTACAGGTGGGGATGAAACGTACAAAAGTACATGGTTTGCTTACGAGGCGCTGGCATTTTTAGGAGATCGAAATAATCCAAGGAAACGACGCAACACAGAGGTAACTGCATTGAACTAGTTTCTTTCGACTTGATAAAAAAAACTTAACAATATGTATTCTGCCAAGAAACTGTACCCTCGTTCATAAAATAGTCATTAAACTCATCCCTAATTTGTTTTGCCGTTGAGGCAGCTCTTCTAGGTACATTATTCAATGGAAGTAAAGATGACATTTCACAATCTCTCCGCCAACTACCTTCACATAATCTTCCGTTTTGGTCGCTGTCAAGTGAGCCAGGGGGTGCATACAAGTTTTTAGATGAATCCGTGTTTCTCAAAAAATTATGCAAGTGTGCAATAGCCATGACTATAGTCTCCACGGTTTTGGGCTGAAGGAGCATAGGTTTTCGTAGAACTCTGAACACAGATGCTGTGATACCAAATACATTTTCTACAATCCTGCGAGCTCTGCTTAACCGGTAATTAAAAATTCTTCGCGGCGATCCCTTGGGGTATTCTCCTGGATAGGGTTTCATTATATTGTTTTGTAAAGGGAAGGCAGAGTCTCCTACAAAAACATATGGTACTACTTTGTTTCTACCTTGCAGTGCTTCATGTGCAGGCAATCTTAACGAATTATTTTCTAGTTTTTTATATAATTCAGTTTCTTTAAAAATTCCACCATCTGAAATGCGGCCTTGACATCCGACATCCAGAAATTTATAATTATATTCCGCGTCTACTAAAGCAAACATCACTATACTGAAATTCGATTTGTAGTTACGATATTCTGTGCCACTATGTACCGGAGCCTCGAGAATGACATGTTTACCGTCCATGGCTCCGGCACAATGGGGAAAATTCCACAATTCATCAAATCTGTTTGAGATCTGGATCCATTCTGACTCTGTTTTTGGCAGCTGAAACAATGAATTTCTTTTTAATTACAGATTACAAATGAACCGGAACAGAGTGCATCTACAAGTGTAGAAAATGATAACAGTTCAGAATTTATATCACCAACTGGTCAGGCCCCCAAAAAAAAGAAATCAGACGAAAATAAAAAAATGGGTATGCTTTCGGAGGCTCTTGGCCTGCTTAAGAGTGCTGCTTCTAGTCCTACTCCTGAACCCCGAAACAATAATCCAAACAATTTTGACAGTGAAACCCTTTTCTTTTCAAATTTTATATGCAGCAAGATGCAACAATATAACAGAAGTACTAAAAATGCCGTGCAGCGAGCAATAATGGACGTAATATTCAAAGCCGATGAAGGATGCACTAACTTTTCTCAACATTATTATCCATCGGCATTCAATTACAGTGGGTATACAACAGGCTCGGTTCCTTCATCAAGATACTGCAATGAACCACCTTCTTTGTCTAATCGCTCAGAACTTACTTCAGGGTATTCAACAGGTCAGAATCAGACAAGTTGCCCTACTGCTCCATATGCTTCACCTGTTCCCTCAGAATTATCTCAAACTTCATATGAAGATGTAGATTTTGTGAATGACCTGATTTGAAAAGAATAAATTTTGTACTACATGATTTGAAGATACAATTTGATTTAACTTTCTAATTTTAATTTTGGAATAATTTTAATTTTGCTTACCCTACTTAATATAATAGCTTAATTTGTTATTTTAATAAATAAATAAAAATATGTAAAACTCACCTTAATGTTTTCTTTCAATGCTTTTATAATCGCTTCACAAACTTCTGGTACAATGCAAGACATTGACTGTTTTGAAATTCTGAAGGTGTATTGAAGGCTTGTAAATGAATCTCCTGAGGCCAAAAATCTTAGTGTTAGAGCCAGTTTATCTTGCGGCGAAATTGCAGATCTCATTATAGTGTCTTGTCTTGATATTTTAGGCGCAATGATTGTTAACAAATATTCGAAGTCAGTAGGCGACATCCGGGTAAAGTTTTTATATTGACCACTTATATGTTGAGATTTTAGTTCCACAAGTAAAGAAGATCTTCTTTTATACAAATTAGTTTTCCACCATCGACGCTTCCGACTTTTGCGGTCTTCAGTTAGTAAATACATGAAAAAAAAAGCCGCACCAGCTATCACGACCTTCCTATTCGGCATGTTCGTAGCAACTGAGTGGAAACAGCTTTTGAAATATTTTTGCGTTCACAATTCGCTTTGAGTTCGTGTGCCGTCCACACTGTTGATGCTAAATTACACGTAATCTTACATTACACGTTACACTCGTCTGGACCAGGCTTAACCGATCGGCGAACGAGACTTACGACCCTTAAAGTGCAGAAGTTAATGTTTTTAAATGTCAACATGGATCCAGAACGCTTTAAATGGTAATCGCGTAACGTGTAAAGAATAAAATAAACATACCTATGATAACAAGTAACTACATATAAATAAGTGTAAAGAAAGATTACCTAATTTATTTAATAACTGTATAGTGTATAATATAAAAAAAAAGTGTAAATATAAATTCCAAATTTGTACATAAAATCAAATGAACCTTTAAATACGCCGATGTAATATTTTGTATGTTAGCGTGTATGGTAGGTACTCAATGTTTCATCGTCAGTCCTAAGCCTGAAGAAAGTATGAAGGGAAGTTCATTTCATTTTAAAGTCATTGAAATAAAAAGGCAAAAAGTCATTTTATACATACAATAATTATCAAATATTTATTTATTTTGTTTACCTTTACATCTGACAAACTATCTAAATTCTAACTAGGTACTTTAAACTATCGTATTTCGTAAATTCGTCTAAACGAAATTACTAAGTATAATGACCTCTCTTTCTCTCTATATTGTGACTATTGTGAGAAAGAGATATGCGATGCGAATGAAGTTTACACTCGCGACTCTTCCTTCCTACTCATGAGTCAGTCGCAGCGCGCGCACACAGTCACACACAGCTATTACAGCTATCGCCGCGCTATCGGTATCGGTTTACGTACGGCTAGCTAGTCATAGTCTAGCTAGCCGTAGCCGGAGTAGCGGAGTAGCCAATAGCCAGTCGTGAGTCGGCTACCCAGACGGCTGAACGAAATAGTTATAACTTGTCAGTTGTCGAGTTTGCCAGTAGCCAATAGCTAGCTATCGTGTTGACGGATACCATAGCCGTGGCTATTTTTAAAGTAGCCATTATTTGGCTAGTTATTAGAATAGCTACCCATATCTAGAAGGGTGCATACAGGTTACTGTAATGTATGGAAACCTTATACTTATTGTTTATGATCTGTCTTGTCGGTGGTCTGTCACGGGGATGGTCTGTCATGGACGTTCCGAATAAACCGCAATATTAGCAACACGTTGTTTTACTCATATATTTCAGTAGCGACGAGGATAAAAATTAGAAGCGTGCTAAATAAAAAATAAATCCAAAATGTCAATCGGAAAACTAACCGAGTTTAATGTAAGATCGGGAAATTGGACAATGTACGTGGAACGCATGGAAATGTTCTTCAAGGTCAACGGCGTTAAGGAGGAATTTTGGTTACCCACATTGATTGCGGCGATGGGTGACGAAACTTATGAACTTATAAGCAACTTAACAAGTCCGGGCAAACCGAGTGCAAAAACGTATGCAGAGGTGGTGAAGGTTATGACGGATCACTTGCAACCAAAGCCGTCGTTCATGGCAGAGAGGTACCGTTTCCGACAAAGAAGACAAAATGCGGATGAATCGATTTTACAATATATTGCAGAACTGAAGAAAATGTCCAAATTTTGCGAATTTACGTCCGTATTGGAAGAGAATTTACGTGATCAGTTAGTATGCGGATTGCGAAGTGAGTCGATTAGGCAACGATTGTTTACTGATGAAAATCTGCAATACGCAAACGCCGTAAAAATTTCATGCGCTATGGAAGCGGCGGAGAGGGATGCAGCGGCAGTGGAACAAACAGTTGGGAAGAATAGCGACTCGGGCGGTAGCGGTGATAATGCTCCTGGAGCGCTGCATGCGGTGGCGACGTCGGGCAGCGGGGGCCACCGAGGGCGTGGTGGACCACGCGGGTTACCGGCGGCACGGAAGGACACCGCCAAATATTCAAAAAACAATTGTTCAGCTTGCGGAGCTTCGGATCACCAGAGTGAACAATGTAGATACAGCCGGTTTATCTGCGGTAGGTGTAGACAGAAAGGACATCTAAGTCGGGTTTGTCCGGTGCGTTCTGGTGGAAGACAGCCGCGGGAACGTTGTGACACCAACAACATGGTGGCGCATGTGCAAGCAGCGGGCGGGCCAGCCCATCAGTCAAACCTCTGGGACCAGTCAGGGGAGGATGAGCCTCCCTTGTCAGACGAAGAGGACTGGGAGGTAGAAGATTTGCATCAACTTAGTTTGAATAGCTACAAACCAGTGAGCTTAACTATTTGTGTGGATCAAACCCAATTATATATGGAGATTGATACGGGGTCTTTAGTATCATGTATTAGTAGGAAAAAGTATGATCAACTATTTAGCCATAGACCTTTAGATAATTCTAATTTAATATTTAGATTCTATGATGGTACTATTACAAAACCTTTAGGGGTAATTAGGCCAATAGTTAAGTATGGAAATAAGTCCAAACAAATGGAATTGTTTGTAATAGAGGGTGGCACCACCTCTTTACTAGGTCGACAATGGCTTACGGAACTAGGCATTAAAATACCTTTGTACCAAAATATGGTCACACTGAGCACAGACAAAATAAATAGCAATGATTCGTGTAATGATCAATTAACATTACTACTTCACAGATATAAGGATTTGTTTTCGGAGGGACTGGGCCGGTTCACAGGAGGCAAGGCTCGGTTACGACTACGCGAGGGAGCAACACCGGTGTTCTGCCGCGCACGACCTGTGCCGTACGCACTCCGCGACCGCGTCGAGGCTGAGCTAGAAGGTATGCTGCGCGCCGGGGTCATCGAGCCCGTGGAGTGCGCGGATTGGGCTACTCCACTTGTACCAGTTCGTAAGGCTGATGTTGGACTCCGTATCTGTGCTGATTACAAAATAACGTTAAATCCAGTACTATTGGTGGACAAATATCCCTTACCACTTATAAACGACTTGCTGGTTAAATTAAATGGTTCTAAGATATTTACAAAAATCGATTTACCACAAGCATATAACCAGATTGAATTGGATGACCCTGATAATTGTACGGTTATTAATACTCACAAGGGCCTTTTTAAGTATAAAAGATTAGTATTCGGTTTATCGTCAAGCCCTGGTATTTTCCAACGAATTATGGCGAATCTTCTGAACGATATTCCAAACGTAGAAGTATTTCTCGATGATATTATTATTGGATCACCCAGTATTAGGGAGCATCTCGTTATTTTAGAGAGAGTTTTAGAGCGGTTACATCATAACGGAATGAAACTAAATCAAAAGAAGTGTTTGTTCTTGACTAATGAGGTAAAATATTTAGGTTTTATTATCTCTGCCGAGGGAATTAAGGTGGACCCTGAAAAGGTGGAAGGTATATTAAACATACCCCGCCCAGACAATATTACCGACTTGAGAGCCTTTTTAGGAACAATCATGTACTATGCAAAATTTGTTAAAAACTTGAGCAATATTTTGGCGCCTTTGTACAGGTTACTAAAGAAGGGTGTTACTTGGACGTGGGACAATGAGTGTGAGACAGCTTTTAAAAGAATTAAAAATATTTTGATTAGTGCCGATGTCCTAGCTCATTACGACCCAAACAAACCCTTGTTTTTAACTTGTGATGCCAGCGCGAGGGGAATAGGGCGTATTAAGTCAGATGTGCGAGCACAATGTTAGTGGCGCAGACGGACCGCAGGAGCGACCTGTCGTGTATGTGTCGCGCGCGCTTAACGCGGCTGAGAAGCATTATTCGCAGATCGAGCGGGAGGCTTTGGCTATTGTGTTCTGTTTAGAAAAATTGCACCAGTATTTATATGGGCGACGTTTTACACTACGCACCGACCACAAGCCATTGGTCACCATTTTTGGGCCTAAACAGGGTATACCATCAATCAATCAATATATCATTTATTCTCTCTTCACAATAAGTGGTCTTAAAAATAGTGCAAACTTAATACTGTAAAACTTTTCCCACCTTTGTGAGAGACTGGTGCCTGAGGTAGGTTTTAGAAATAAAATCTGAGTTACAGGTCACCAGGACCCTCACTTCGGTAAGATATTTGTAGAAATGACCAGGAGATAACAATATCAGATAAAACGAAAAAGTACAAAGAACAAAGACATCTACTAAATTAAAAATAGTACAATGAGCAGAGATAAACAGAAATATCCAAGTGTATTGATTAAAATGATATGTGTGCGTATGAGGTGTATGCATGACTGTGCGAATTGAGGATGATTGTTAGTGAGGGAGTAGATGTGTGATTGGCGAGTGTTCAGTTTAGTGTGACTGTGTTGCGAGATATGGGTGGGTAACAGCTATGAAGGGAAGTTAGGGCTTTGACTTATTTGGGTACTATCAATAAGTTTTCGGTTTTTTGGTAATCAAGCGATTTGAGATATTTTTTTAAGGCTTTATTGCAACTAGATTTTGTTTTAGGATATATATTAAGTGATTTATTTATTTTGTTGTATAGGTGTTGTCCGAGAAAGCAGAAGAATTTGTGGGAAAGTGATGAATGCAATCGATAGGAAGCACATATTCTATCTCTGCGGCGACTACCAACGGGTAGGTTTGGGTCATACGGTAGCTGGGAGTGTTTTTTAAGAACCGTGCGCAATATGAAAGTTTGTCTTACCGTCAGAACATCCCACTTTTTATAAAGCTCTACTGTTGGGAAATCGTAGGGTAGGCCGGCACTAACCTTAAGAATAGCACGCTGCGCTCGTTCTAGTACCAATAGGTGGGTTTTTGCTGCACCACCCCAAGATGTGATGCAGTATTCAATTTGCGAGTGGCATAAAGCATAGTAAACCATAAGGATAGTCTTACGGTCAGCCACGTGCTTGAGATTTTTAAATATGTATATTAGTTTTCTAAGTCTAGTCACTAGGAGATCTATATGTATTTTAAATGTCAAATGTTGATCAATGTTTATACCAAGATATTTGATACTGTCAGCTCTTTCGAGGGAAGGGCATTGACAATCTGAGGCTGACTTGGCAGAACCACATGTATGTGCTGTAATGTTGAAATAGGGCGGTGGCAAGAGATTACTTCTGTGTGCAAATGTACTTCTAAATGTACTTCTGTGTACTTAGTTTTAGAAACATTAAGCGTCAAGACGTTATTCTGGAGCCAATTACAAACAATGTTTAAACCCGATTGTGCAGCGTTAAAGGCCTCATCCCAACTATCACCAGTGAAAAATAAGGCGGTGTCATCAGCAAAAGAAATAATTTTACCGTTATGTAGAGAGAGTTGGCAGAGGTCATTGATGTACACAAGAAAGATAGGGGGGGCTATTATGCTTCCCTGAGGAACACCATAATCAATAGGTAGCGTGTCACTCAGACTATTATTTACTTTAACCCGTTGTATTCTGCCAGTAAGGTAGTCCTCCAACAATTTAAACGGAATTCCTCTTACGCCGAGATGATTTAGTTTGCTTAAGAGATGCGGAACAGACACTGTATCAAATGCCTTCGCAAGGTCAAGGAACACTGTAATGCACTTTCTACCTTCATCGAGATTAGTAACAGTAGAGTGTAGCAGTTCGTTGACTGCATCATCAGTACTTCTACCGGCTCGAAAACCGAATTGTGCGGGAGATAGCAGTTGGTTAGTCTCGAGAAAATTTGTAAGACGCCGGGTTATCAAGCGTTCCAAGACCTTGGAAAGCGCTGGTAAAATGGAAATGGGGCGGTAATTATTTACACAGTCTTTTTTCCCGGCTTTATATATCGGTTTGATAAGTGCTGTTTTAAATGACTTGGGAAAGATCCCCGATGAGATAGCTAGGTTACATATATGTGTAACAAGAGGCGTGAGGAGATTTGCGTATCTCTTAATCATTTTACTGCTTATCAGATCAGCTCCTACCGCACAATTTTCTTTTAAATTATTAATTAGAAGGTGAATCTCGTCCTCGTCGGTTGGCAGAAATACGAGCGAATTTGAAGTGTTGGATGCGGTACAGTCGTGATCACGACCAGAAGCAATTGTATTTCGGGAAATCTTTTCAGCAAGATTAGCACCAACATTTGCAAAGAAGCTATTAATGCGATTAATGTCCCCATTAGGATCGACCGAAGATAGAAGAGATGATGAGCAGTCTGGTCTCATGTTCGAGCCACTAATACTCTTAATAACTTTCCATAGCTGTTTTTTATTGCCCTTGGCATTTTCGATCTCCTGTTTTTCGTACGTTCGTTTTGCTTTTTTTAATATACTGTTGCAGAAGTTTCTGTAGCGTCTGTAAATAATTTTAATATTATCATTCTCAGGGTTACGCTTAGCCTTTTTATATAGATTATCCCGATTTCTAATACAACGAATTAGACCTTTAGTAATCCATGGTTTAGAGATCAACTGCCTTTTGGTTGTTTTAATTGTAGAAGTGTTGTGTTTAATGGCTGCTGATAATTGCGATACTAGTAGATCGGTAGCTACATTTACATCCTGACATTCTATAACAGGTTGAAAATTTGTGTTTTGCATCATCATGGTATCAAGTTGAACAAAGTCTACGGAACCCGAAATTTTATTCAAGTATTTTAAGCGCGATTTTGGTTTACAGCTAACAGCAACACTCTCGTGGTCAGTGATAGACGTTTCAAAGACGAAACACGTTACGTCCATTTTATTACATTTCAGCATCATATGGTCAAGGGATGTGCGTCCATGTGTAGGCAACGTGTGACCCGGTAGCATACCATGGCTGGCTAACATGTTAAGATAGTCAAAAGCCCGTTTATCAGGACTGTTCGGAACAATATTAATATTGATATCACCACAGAAGATAATGTTTTTAAACGATTTGAGTTCAGTAAGAAGTGCATCGATTGATTCAATAAATGCTGTAGTGTTTGTTTGACTGGGTGGGCGATATATTCCTATGATGCAGGTTTCTGGACCTAGTTTTAATAAAAGACAATTGGCGTCAGCAATATTAGGTTCTTCACAAGTTACATGAAGGTTTTTATTATAGTATATGACAACTCCTTCATTTTGGGTATTGTTCGTGGAGGTCGAAGAGTAGTTATAGTTGTCGAGAGCGGGAATACATTTTGCAGAAGAAAGCCAGCATTCAGATAACACCAGAATGTCCCAGGGTATCTTAGAACGTTGCAGAAGGGTGGCGAAGTTTGACATGTTACAGGTTATGCTACGAATGTTCTGAGACAGGATATTAATAGTACGATTGGTGATACGAATATGATTTATTGCTTTGTCTATGTCACAGGCGATAGTTTTAGCTACTTTTATGGAATCCAGATCCAGGCTTATGGTTTCAAAATCTTGCATTAGGCGTCGATAGTTGGTTTAATGCTAACGCAGCCACGTTTAGTACGTGACCTATGAAACTGGATTTTAATAGAGACAAAACCTAAATCTGGAGGGACTGTAGCCAACATCTCTGTTGTTTGACATACCGCCAGGAACAGACAACGCAATTGAGAACTCATTTCAAGGGATATTTCTCGCATAAGAAACGAATGTAGTGGTTTTGTGTAATGGATGTTGTGTGTTATAGTTGTTACTTGGGTTACTCTGCACGTTGAACAAACTTTTTCTAAAATAACATAAAATATAAAATAAAAATGGGCAAAAACTAGTAAAAATAAAAATTGTAAATAAATGCATGCTAAGAAAATGTAAACATAAAAACAACAACGTGCAACTAAATGTAGTCACATCGTAAACTTAATTAGTTCAGATTCTTCTTCAATACGAGTTGGGGTCGATCCCTCTTCTTTTTTAATATAGATCTTTCCATATGAAGTCCAAGCTGCTACGAGCTTTTTAGCTTTTACGTTTTCACGAGCTAGGTAGAAAAGTTGTTTAGTTTTACCAGTTAAATAGTCCGATATGTATATCTGACGCGGTTCTCCGTGTAGTTTAATATGCTCCGTGTTTAACTGAGGTTCCTTACTTTCCCGTCTAGATTTATTAAAGGACTTGAGTTTATCAATCAGTGATTTTTTCCTAAGTATTGAAGAGAAGTCCACAATAACAGCTTCTGCTTTGGAACGGAATATGTCCTTTATCTCGGATTGCTGGATGGGAGTCTCTGGATCCAATGTTAAGACAATTTGTTTTAAGTTTTGTATCAGATCTTCCTTAGATTCTTGCTCAAGTTTAGGCAAGTTTCGTATTTCTATTGCTGACGAGCGAGCACTTTTTTCCACGTAGTCTAACCTTTTTTCTAAAGATGCTACTTTCTTCTTATATTCGACATTTTCCTGTTCCAGTTAGTTAATTTTTAAAAGTAGTTCCTCATGCTTTCCTGTTAAAGCCTCTACCGATTGCTTGATATCCTGGTTTTGGGTTATAATACTAGCGAGAGATTTGTTTAGTAATTCAAACTTGCTTTCCTACAACAACACATTTTTTATTTCGGAAGGTTGTTCGTTTACCTCATCAAAAGTGCGCTTCTGGCGTTTAGTAATGTTAAAATAATTATCAACTGAGTCGGTGACGTGCGAAATGTTTAGCGCCGAATCCGAGTTGTAGTGAATTGTATCGTTTGGCGTGTTTAGTTGGGGCATAGGGCGCGGTGGAGAGCGTTGTACTGACATTTTAGCTCCTGGGCGCTTTCCAGACCAGATGCGCGCGCGAGCGTACCGTCGTGATCGTAATTTGCGTAGGCCCTCAGAAGGCGCAGCTTCGGGGGCTCAGCAGTGATCTCTATATCTTCAAACAATAAGATAAGCTTTACGTACCTGCAAGTACCAGGCAATCACGAAGAAGGCAAGTCAAAATATGTTTGGTGGTGGCGGGGCTCAACTGACGCTGGTCGCGATCGACCGATTGGTAGAATACTGCTTTCCGTCCAGAATAACTAGACCTCCGTGTGTCTTTTTCTTGTGTATATGTCTGTCGCACTCAGGGCTTTACAATTAGTTGCGCACACGGAAAGGATAGAGTAAACTATTAATGACTTTCCGTATTTCTTTAATGAGTTTACGCGCGTAGGCGGGGTCAACAAATGATAGTAAGTAGGCGGGACTCACGCACACGCCGAGTTGTTGACGCGTATGAGGACTACGCTGGAGTCTTCGTATTCTTGTAGATATATGCACTCCTGGTATTTAGCACTTTATTTTTGCTGAATTTTTTATTAAATATTAATAATTAAATGAAATATGGTCACTTAAAAGACGTCTGAACTGCTCAGAGATCCGAAGGGAAGGGATCAATGGCTGCGAGCCGATTACAAAGATGGGCTATTAAATTGTCAGCCTATACATATGATATCGAGTATGTTACTTCAAAGCAGAATGGGGCAGATGGTTTGTCGCGGTTGCCAGCTCTTTCTGCTATGAAACAACCTATTAAAATTCCGGAACAATCATATTTGCATTTCGCCCAAAATGCCATGTTATTGGATTATAATGAGGTTAAAAGACAGACGAGTCGAGACCAGTTGCTAGGCCGAGTTTTAACATATCTGCGCGACGGATGGCCGTCTGATAATGAAATTAAATCGCTCCAACCTTATTTTAATCGTAAAAAAGAACTATATGAGGAGTTAGGTTGTGTTATGTGGGGCCATAGGGTGGTCGTACCGGGCGAGTGTAGGAATAAGGTTTTAATGAATTTGCATGAGGCTCATATGGGCATAGTTAAAACTAAAGCTTTTGCTAGGAGTTATGTTTGGTGGCCGGGTATGGACGAAGAAATTGAAAAATCATGCCGTGGTTGCAGTGTCTGTGTTGCAGAAAGTGAGGCACCGCCTCGACATATACCCTGCCCATGGGCTTGGCCTGATAGACCATGGGCCCGTGTACATGTTGATTTCTTAGGCCCTATCACGGGGCGGATATTTTTAATAATGGTTGATGCTAGGACCAAATGGTTAGAAGTCAGTCAAGTACCTAGTACAGCGGCTAGTCACACGATCAGCGTTTTAAGTGACGTGTTTGCACGTTTTGGATTACCGAGACAAATAGTCTCTGATAACGGACCGCCGTTTACTAGTCACGAGTTTTCAGAATTTCTCAGTACGAACGGGATAGAACATATATATTCAGCGCCATATCACCCCGCCTCAAACGGGGCAGCTGAAAACGCAGTACATACAGTTAAAAGAGCTATTAAAAAGGCAATTAGAGAGAACTTAAATATAAATTTATTTTTAAATAATTTTCTTCTATACTATAGGAACACAGAACACTGTACTACGGGTGAAACACCGGCGTCGCTCATGTTTGGCCGCAGGTTGCGTACAAAATTCGACGCCCTAAGACCAAGTAGGGATGGTAAGGTTAGGGATGCTCAGGAGAGGCAACAAAAATACGGCGCAAGTGGGTTGCGTGAACTGCACCCGGGGGATGAGGTCTGGCTAAGTCAATATCGTGGACAGGATAAATGGGTTTCTGGAAAGGTTACAGAGAGGATGGGGACCACTGATTATAAAGTAGTAGATGCTTTAGGTAGAGAATCCCACAAACATGTAGATCAGCTGAAACAACGGATACGGAGCTCATTCATCTGTCCTTCTCCCTCTAGCCCGATCAGTGAGAGTTCCGAGACGGTGGAGGTAACTCAGGAACAGCGAGCGCCCAGTACGGGCGGTCTGCGGAGCGAAGCCTCGGCCGCAACGACCACACATCAGGATGACGGGGAAGTTGAGCTATTTGAAGACTGCGTAGAACAGCCGGTTCAGAGCACAACACAGCCTTCCTTGCCTTCTCCTGAGCCGCCCCATTCTCGTCCCGTTCGTCAATGTCGAATTAATAAGCCAGTTAGGTATAATTGATGGTGAAGGTGTAGAAGGAATTAATTTTATATTAGTTATGTATGTGAAGTTTGAAAGTCCGAAAGTCTATCATTTAGAAGTCTTATTAAGTTTCTTTCGTTTGCATGAGTTATGTTAAGTTGTAAAAGTCTAAAATCCTTTATTTGATTAAAGAAATGTAAAAGGGTTCTTTATTAAGGGTGAAGGTGTAATGTATGGAAACCTTATACTTATTGTTTATGATCTGTCTTGTCGGTGGTCTGTCACGGGGATGGTCTGTCATGGACGTTCCGAATAAAACGCAATATAAGCAACACGTTGTTTTACTCATATACACACATCAACACGGTCTAGGGATATTTCATACTCAATTAAATAACTCGAAAAGTACTAGCCGCATTGGAATCTTTTATACACCGATTTGTTTGTAATTTATCTCAGACTAATTCCAAATTCAAATTTTTGAAAATTCTTTTGTTTCGGTGCCATAAAAATGTCTTGATGTGTAGGAGAGGGTATTTTCATTTGTGCGAAATTTAGAAAACAATACGAATTACATTTAGTTACAGTTTTTTTTCATTTTTAAACGAAAGATAAAGTTAAAATTGAGGTATTGTAGCCATACAACGCCAACATTTGACGAGGGCGGAGATGTTACGAGCTGTGGGAATGCTGGAAGCTGGGTCTGTTCAGCGTAATGTTGCTGAGGCCATAGGGACCCACCACAATGTAATTTCAAGATTGTGGACACGCTATCGTGCCACAGGTGAAGTAGCGGAGAGGCACCGGGGCCCAAGTCGCATCACTACCCCCAGACAAGACCGATTTTTGCAAATTACTGCGCGAGCTCAACCAAATGCAACGGCGACTCAATTGGTCCAAAGGCTGCGAGTGGAACACCAAGTGCTTGTGAGTGACCAAACTGTAAGAAGGCGACTGCATGAAAGCAATCTACGCTCTCGTAGACCACTCCGGGTCCCACCTTTGCGGAGAGGCAATCGTGGACGACGATTAGAATGGGTTCGGAACCACGTGGACTGGGGCCGTGAGCAATGGTCCAATGTGCTGTTCACGGATTAATCCAGGTTCGGCTTCCATCCAGATTCACGAAGGACGTGTGTTTGGCGAGTTCCTGGACGATGGAGCCGTCTTCAGAACCCTCAGGAAGTTCACCCATACCAAGGAGGAACAATTATGGTTTGGGCAGGAATTCGTCTTGGAGGACGGACGGATCTCGTTTGGGTGCGGGGCAATATGACGGCAGAACGATACGTCCAACAGGTGCTGGGGCCCGTAATCTTGCCCCACAGAACACAAATGGGGCAAGATTTCCTGCTCATGCACGACAATGCCCGGGCACACACGGCGAGAATGGTAGCAGCTTGGTTACATACACACAATGTTAGGGCCTTAGACTGGCCTGCTCAATCGCCAGATCTAAATCCCATTGAGCATGCGTGGGATATGGTGCAAAGAAGAGCTCTGAAGGAAGTTCCTGAAAATCTGGCTACAGAAGATCAACTTTTTGCGCACCTCAGAAGGACATGGGACAATATTCCGCAGCAAGACATTGACAACCTTGTTCTGAGCATGCCGAATCGTTGCCGATGTGTTATGAACATCATGGGCGCTTTCTCAGACTACTAACTTCAAGTTTATAAACACAAATTAAATGATTTTTCTATTTTTTTCAGTTTTTACTCATAAATTAAAAGTTAATTCATATACGGTTTCCGTCTATGCTTCATTTTTTTCCATAAAATCCTGAAATTTTAATCGAAGTACCTTAACCATTATTAAAAAATGGTAGAATATTAAATAACGTATCTTTTAAATATATACATGTCATATAAATAATTAACACATTGATAGTAATTCGCTTTTTTAAAAATATCCCTAGACCGTGTTGATGTGTGTATTTCAGTTACGACCTCCCAATCCTAAGTACACGGCCACTTGGGACACTAATAAAGTATTGAGCTATGTGTCCAGTTGGTATCCTTATACGGATATAACACTTGACTGTTTGTCAAGAAAAACAATTGCTTTATTAGCAATAGCTTCTGCGCAAAGAATGCAGACACTAAGTTTAATCAAATTCGTGTCGCGGGTTCGATCCCCGCACGGAACAAATATTTGTATGATCTGCAAGTAGTTGTTTCGGGTCTGGGTGTTAGTGTATGTGAGTTTCTATGTGTGTAAACGCACCCACGATACAAGAAGACATTCTTAGTGTGGGGCAACGTTTTAAAAAAAAAAAATTAAAGAATTATATATCAGTATAGAAGATGATATGACTGTAATTAAAATATCTGACTTGATTAAAACCTCGAGACCTGGGACCTTCCAACCCCTTATCAGGTTACCCTTTATTCGCGAAAATTTCTCCATATGTCCAGCTGCCGCCGTTCAAGCTTACATTGATAAAACTTCATCCTTACGTCACAATCAATTAGACGACCACCTGTTCATTAGCTTTCGAAAACCTCATAAAAAGGTATGTTCACAAACACTAGCTAACTGGGTCAAAAAAGTTTTAGAGGATAGCGGCATTGACATATCGATATTTGGAGCCCACAGTACTCGCCACGCCTCCACGTCAGCCGCCCATAGGCTGGGTGTAAACCTGGAAGTGGTACGGAAGGCCGCAGGTTGGAGTAATACTTCTAATGTCTTCTTAAAGTACTATAACAGAGATATCATTAATTAACCCTGTTAACAACGATTTCGCTAATGCTATATTTAATGATCTTTAAATTGAGACAACATATTATCTTAACATCTCGCCTCGGTTTCCCCGAAGGGCTTGGCAGAGGTGTACCTATAGTACACTCATATTTATTCTACTCTTATACTTTAAATGTTATATTTAAGTTTCATATAATAGGGCGCAAACCTATTACCGTTTAACTGGAGATAAATTCAGAATTCAGAATCAGAATATTAAAGTTTAAAGTACTCGTATAATCATGTGCACCTATCGAATTGACTAATTTGGGTTAAGATTAGGATAGATGTAACTGGATGTAGCAAACAATAAAAGTCTCGATTAGTAAGTTGAATATTTAGATATTTAATTATTGTTATAACCCGAATGATAAGTAAAAGGAATCATATTATAACAATGTTTGCTTTCCCTTTTATGTCATGATACTTACTCTAAACATCTGCAAGTAAAGGAGAATGACCAAATTGGACCAAAAATTGGTAAAAAAAGTCAAAGTCTGCCCCTAGATTTGCCACATAGCTCATTTGAAAGAAGAGTTCAAATGCAACATTTTATTCTATGGAACCGAAAAAATCTGTCCCACAGAAACATAAACATAACCTAAAATGTGATTTTATGAAAAAGTTGCATATTTTACTTTTTTACACAGGTAGGTGACCTTTTCTTATCGCAGATAATTAGCTTACACGCGAGTTTGCTTTGTACATTGTTCAATAGTTGTGTGAGCGAGAAGGCGATAGAGCCACCTTCTCGCTCACACATGTATGCGCTTTGCATTGCAACTGTGCAGTCCTTCTGTAACACTCTTCGCTTATAGTTGTGTACTGTGCGAATATTTTCTGTGGATATCCTGTGATTACGTGTTTGAACCTTGCATTACGTTACCTGGACCTGATTTTAAGCCCTGTGATTTGGATACACTGTTTTAAAGATGTTTCGTGCATCTGCTGGACAAGTGTGTCTAGTGTGTGGTAGATCAGTGCGGTCGATCAGAAGAAGAACACTAACTACGCAGCTTTTTGAAGAATATCCAATCGCTGCAAACAATATAACTGAACGAGTTCTTCCTTATCATGTGAGTAACTAAATAAAATACTTAAATGATTGCAATAATGACTTATTTAACCATGTAACAATGCATAGAGTGCATGTCACGAAAGAAAGCCCGCGGAAAATTGTGGTACTACATTTTTTTATGCAATGTAATGTAATGACATAGACACTAGCGCCGCGTCAAAGGGACTTCAGTAGCGGCGCTATTTATTAATTGGTTTATTCATGTACTGAATAACATTTGTTAAAAAGATATGTATGTGTGATGTGTAATTGTATCTGAAACTATTTGTTTCAGATACAATTTAACAACGCCGAGTTTATCTGTCAGCCTTGCTGGCGACGCGAGGCGTACCCACCAAGACGTCGTGCGTCCAGTGAACGAGAACAAGAACCACCAGTACGCCCTTCTGAACAGCCAGCAGATCAACCTGTGATAGAACCAGATCAAGCCGAGGTACAACCAGATCAAGCTGTGGTATGCACGCATGCTACGCATGCTGGTGATCAACGTGGAGCAGTAGTTGACGAACAAGATATTCAACATTCTATTATACAGTTACCACATATTAGTCGGGCACCGAATACTTCAAACTCTTGCATTTTATTCGGATGTACAGGCGAGACAAGGCATCGAATACCAAAGCACATGAAAATCCGTTTGTTGAAAGATTTTAACTACTATGCACCACCTTTTGCACGCGTTTGTGAAGAACATTTGCTTTTAAATGATTTTGAGATTTTATTGTCAGCCAGAAATGTAAGTCATGACTTTACTGAAGCTCACATCATGGACATGATGCAGATTTTGAAAACTATGCCGCAACAGGGAAGAGTGGATTTTGAAAATATAGAAACCATGGATCCAAATGAAGTTTACTTTCTGACTGGTCGAAGTTTCGAACAGTTCAACAGAATGTTTGTAGAAACGCCATCTTTGTCTAGAAGGAGCAAAAGACCCAAAACCGCTTTGGCAGCATATTTGATTAAGTTAAGAACTGGTGAAGCCAATACAAGACTGGCAGATATGTTTCACATAAGCCGAACAACTTTAGAAAGAGAAATGAAAACCGCAAGAGACTGTATAAAAGAAGAATTTGCACCTCTACATTTGGGTTGGGATCACATCACAAGGGAGCAAGTGCTTAGGCGAAACCTTTTTATACGTCAAACTCTGTTCGGAAACCGAGAACAAAACAAATGTATAATTATACTTGATAGTACCTATGTATACATACAAAAAAGTAGCAACTTCCTCTTCCAAAGATTGACGTATAGCCATCACAAGTTCTTAAATCTACTAAAACCATTCCTAATAGTCTGTTGTGATGGCTATATAATTGAAGTAGCAGGTCCCTATTCAGCGACTACATCCGATGCAAGCATTTTAAATAAATTAATTGATGGTGCGAACAGTGTTTTTAATTGGTTTTTCCAAGAAGGAGATGTTCTCATTTTGGATAGAGGTTTCCGAGATGCCGTACCAAACGTAGAGTCTTGTGGCTATGATGCCCATATGCCTAAATCTGTTTCAAGGGGCAAAACTCAATTAACAACGGCTGAAGCCAATAAGTCTCGATTAGTGACGATTTGTCGATGGGTCGTGGAAGTAGTAAATGGCCGCTTCAAGAGAGATTTTAAGATTTTCAGGCAAGATTATTTTAACAGAGCTCTGCCTCACATGCAGGACGATTTTAGGAATGCCGCGGCCATCACAAATGCTTTCCACGACCCAATCACTGATAATGTTAATGCTTCTGGTTTTACGGAGAGAATTAATAATAGAGTCAATATTGAAAACTGTCTCGCACAGTATGTCATTGACTATAATCTTAATAGCCGGCGGATTCCGTTTCAAAGTATGTCTGCCGAGTTACCTGATGTAAGAGAATTTCCAAGGTTGTCTGAGGAAGAACTTGTTATGTTTGCGTTAGGAACGTACCAAATAAAACTAGCCAGGAGTTATTATAGTGAACACGCTCGTAATGGCGTATATACAATAGAAGTGTACAGAGAAAATGATGATTTGAACAATCTTTTAAATAATTATAATATAACTGGTAATAACTTCTGGCTATTAAGAGGTAAAGTTCAATCTAGGCACACCCGAAGCCGAATTTATCATACATATATACTTGTAAACTCAGACCACCTTGGGTTGGAGGCTTTAAATCATTATTATTGTTCGTGTAAGAGTGGCAGACGTACTTTAGGCACATGTGCTCATGTAATGTCTATAGTATGGTTTTTGGCATATGCGCGGTACGAAAATATTGACCATCCAGCACAGTTTTTACACAGTATTGTAATAGATGAAAATGATTTATAATACGCATTCTATATTACCATCTGTGCAGAATAGTGAGTCATGAATAACATTTAAAATAAATTGTTCGAAAATAAACAATTATTAAATAACTATGTCGTTTTTTTAATTCATTATTCATCTATTTATTTAATGAATCCTTATAACAACATTTTTAACAAGCAGAAATAAAATTCAATAAAAAAATTGGTGCAAGCGAAAGTGTATTGTTGCAGTATTATATAACGTCGAATTACTCTGTAACTGTGGGTTGGAATTTGATTCGCATTTGCACACATAGTCCAACAGTATTAACCCACCAACAAAGAGTCAACCCTGGGGGCAGCAATTTTTTTTTTGGTCCAGTGCCCGTACTAATTTGGTCATTCTCCTTTGTAATCGTCTTCGGTTGAGACCCGAAGTATAATTAAGGATCAAACGAACTTACCTTGTGAAGTTTGATTCCAATTATGCGAGGGTCTCAACCGAAGACGATTACAATCCCACCCATCCCTACGAGAACCCCTTCAGACAAAAAAGTAAAGTCAAAAATATGTTAACAGCTAAAAGCTATATTTCTCTAAAATAAATGAATAAAGAGCGGAAACGACAGCGCCGCGTGCCGGGGGCGGGAGCGAGACAGGACACTACGTCGTGGATTCGTTACTTATTTTTTTTTATTTTTTTTAATATGTTATTAGTATCTAAAAGTGTGGCAAAGACAGCACCGTCTCATGTACTGCTGCAAGTAAATTTGTAATCGTCTTCGGTTGAGACCCTCGCATAATTGGAATCAAACTTCACAAGGTAAGTTCGTTTGATTCTTAATTGTTAATTAACACCTACGGTGATAAAAGACCCCCGCACCGTATATACGTACGTATATTGAATTATTTGATCAAAGACAGACGGACAGACAGACAGACAGATCGCTAAATGCCGTGCATTACTTTCAAAAATTCCCGCCAACGAGATATCCGATAAAGCGCAAGTCGACATGGTATACGGCCTACTTGACGCACGGATACGACAACACCTGAGAAGTGTTACGTTGTATTTTTTGTGCCTACCACTAATTGGTTTTGCACATCTAAATCCTTAATAAATAAAGTGGCATTTACCTGAAAACATACGTAGTCAATTATAAAGTTTCCCACAGGATTATTTTACAATGAATTATTTATTCCTTAAACTGTATTTCGTCACTGGACTTTTTAGTTTCACTTTCTGTAAAGAAATCACTTTTCTAAACAGGTTTGCACAATTAATTAGACCAAATATTGTAAATTAGTTTGATTGCAAAATAGAATAACAACACAAATGTCATTCATTCAAACGTCAGCTTCTGTCAGTTATAAGCGACATCTGTTGTCGCCGATTCATGGTTGTAGTTTTAATCGATAACAGTTCATTTTAACATATTGATTGGTAATCATCGAAATAATATCCAGTGACCAGTCCTTAATTATTTTCGGCTTTCGGTAATAAAATTAATAAATAACCGAAAACGGAAATGAATAAATTTTTTCATTATAAACTTTTTTCTAGAACTTTCATTGTCAAACGAATACATATTTAATCTGTGAAGTGTCTTTGACGTAATGTTTCTGGTAATTATTCTAATTCTCCCTAATTAATATTATGGGTAAATTACCCCATTCTAGACAAATTTTGGCATTGCAGACTGCCAAAGATTTGTTTTAATTAGTTTTTAATTCTGGATCTGCAGGATTTTTAGTGTTTCAGCGTTCAAACGTCATGTTGGATAGTTGTTTGTGAATTTCAAGAGTTAAGTGTCGTAAGTGATGTGGATATCTTCCGTGAACTGGTAATAGTTTTGCCTGAAGTAAGGGAGATTTTCTGAATGCTCTCATCCAGTTCCGGTTGGCTTCTAGGCCATAAATATTTGCCGAGTTGAGCGTCCATTCGCCCTTGAACACGCTTGAGAAGTGACTGCAATTCATTAACACTTCTAAAAGGTGAGCTTCGTTGTTAAATAGTGTTCGGAAGTAATATGTGAGTCCTCCCCTGGTTAATATAGGGATTCGTTGTGAAGTATTTGATATTTATTACAGGATTCTTAGCTGCGTCTACGCAGGTTGCTTCCCGGCCGGTCGAAGATATTGCAGTCGAGTGTTTTCTCCCTGAACCAACCGTGAGGCACCTCGAGTGATTCGTCTCGCCGCCAGGATCTAGAGTGGCGTCTGGGGCCTGGACGCTAGACCCGTTCCTCGAGACAGCTCTAAGCCTCTTGTGGAGACGACTGTGCGGCTGGTCAAGTCCGCCTAGCGTTAGCGCAGGCGGGACGGTTTTTTTTTTTACCCTTACATTTATATTTATTCATTTTAATACGGTATACATGTAAACCGGTATATTACTTTAGTCCGGGTTTCAATATTGGGAACCCGGTCTGTATCAGAAATTTAAATAAGGACCCCGAGTTCGACATCCTCAGTTATCTGAATCTGGAAGAATATTGGACATCTTCGTCGGCTCTGGGATCCGGGATTTTCTAAATCCCTGGCGCCCATTTACTAATTGTTTATTTACAAAATAATTGGAAGGTTACACCTTATTAATTCAATCTTTTATTATATTTTAATCTTAATTTAAAATCGGAACAGTACTGGCTTTATCTCCAACTCCCCACGACCTTAGTTCTTAAAGCTGAAGTTTGAGCTGGCTGGCATTAATAAGTGACAGTTTGTCACATACTTATTATACAGGTTAACTTAGCTTAAGTGTTTGAAATAAGTAAATAATTATTAATGCGGTGGACCCTTAAAGGCTACCGTATATTGTTTTTAAGAAGGAGTATTCTTTTTAAATATATGTTATTTCAAACAGTTTATTGTTTCCTTGTATTTCGATACGTAACCACCTTGCATGAAGGTTTTGTTCCATTACCTATAGAGGGACAAAATCTTTTATGTAACAGAAGGGAGGACTTTACGAATTTCTCGGGTATGCTTCGCCTCGCCCGTTCCATTGATAACGAAACGCGTACACAGCTGCAGCCCGACCCGCCATCCAGCAGCACAGCGCAGGCGCCCGCGTTGCAGCCGCGCCGCTCCACAGCGCCAGCGACGCCGAGCGCGGGCAGCGCAGCACCAACAGCGTCGTCGAACACGGGTTCTAACGATAACGCTTCGAATCAACATCACCAAGCGAAACCTAAATGGGTTTATTGTAAACAATATGGACACGTGCGTGACGAGTGTATTAAATTAATTAATAAGTGCGGTAGTAATGATAAGTCTTTACATTGTTATGGCTGCGGAGCGAAAGGGGTAATAAGGTCGTAATGTGCTAAATGTAACAATAGCTTGTCATTTTCATCTGTTACAATCGAAACTTATTCGTCAGATTTGGTAAGTGAATACAAAGATATTATTCCTCTTACATTCTCAGATAACACTCCAAGTCATAATATTGCCCCTAGAAGTAATAATAGCGTTTATCTAAATAAACAAAACCGCGATGCGCATTTTTAGTTATCGTAAATCGCTGTGTTTACAATCGCAACCATGCGAACGCAAGAATAATGTTAATAACTTCTGTTGCTATTGTCGAACTCGTATTAGTTCATATAAGTCAGGTGAATATTATCCGTGTTCTTGTGATAAGGTACGTTCCAAAGTTCGGGTAACATCTAATTAACCGGTCTCAGGTACTTTTGTCGACTCATCTCATAAGGTTGATGTTCCTATTTTCAATAATTATGGTAGTCACTCATCTCATAGGGTAGCTGTTCCTATTTTCGATTATTATGGTAGTGACTCCCCTGATAGGGTAGATGTGCCTGTTATCGGTAATAATCATAGTCACTCACCAGTTAGGGTAAACTCACCTGTTGTCTTCTCGACTCGTGGATTGTGTTGCTCAAACGTCGACCAGTCTGACATGCCTTCAGTAGTTTCTGCATTTTGCGCTGACACTACGGCGACTACTACCTAGGGTGGTGTTACTTCTACGGTTTCTAAAGAAGAAACACAACAGAGTAATATGTAAATAATAGGAGTATTTTCTGTATCCTGAACCAAAATGTAGTGTTTTTGATTTCCATAACACTACATTTTGGTTCAGGATACAGACAATACTCCAGTCATTACTTTCAAAATCAAGAAGCATGCTTGAAGACGTGGATACCAATACAGTAGAGCGCTTTAACAGTGTGATTGCAAAGGTTGTGGGGGGAAAGATAATTAATTTCTTTCTTCGTCGGGGTAACCGCGCGCGTTGCAATGCTGCAGTCGTTTCTTTTAATAACCCGCAACCGAGACAGCAACTTCATAAAAAAAAAAATTGAGAAAAGTCCTAAAAGCATCCTGAAAAAGTTTGAAGAACGAAGACTGATGAAAAAAAATTAAACAAAGCAAAACCTCATAAAAAAAATCGGATGCTAAAGAAAGACAGTGCTGTTCAACATGATTATGGGGCACAGAGTAATACTCCAGATTTGACACCGGATGAGTTAAATGCCGCTAAAGAATCATTTCTTCAAAATCTTAAGCAACTAACTTCGGACAAAGAAAAAATACTAGTTTCTACTATAAATGAGAGAGATAGCGATGACTGGGTAGAACTAAGAAAAAATATGCTAACAGCGTCAAATTTCGGATTAGTAGTGAAAAGAAGAAAAAATACCAGAAAAGCCAAGTTAGTGAAAAATATTTTAAATAAATGTAATCTCAGTAATATAGCGATAATCGCACATGGCGTCGAAAATTAACATCTCGCTTTACAGCAACTTGCCATCCAAGAAAATGTCGCCATTGAGCCGTGCGGGTTTTTCGTAGACCACGAATTTCCCTTTATTGGAGCAACGCCCAATGGTTTGATAGGCCAAGCCAAGACACAGTAGTGGAGGTGAAATGTCCTTTAGTGGCATTCAAAAAGGGTCTAGAAGAATGTACAAAGGAAAACAAGATACAGATATGGAAATACAATAAGAAAAGTGAACTGATTGAATTGAACAAAAATAGTAATTGGTACCATCAGATTCAAGGGCATTATGTAACACGTAGAGAAAAGTGTTTGTTTACCATGTGGAGTGGTGAAAACAAGCCACTAAAAACAGAATTATAAAAAAAGATCGTGTCGTTTTTCATAGACTGACTTTTGCCTGAAATGGTCGATTCTCGGCGCGCTCGGGTGATGCCACTGCGAGAAAAAGAATCGTCATTAGTAGTCACATCAAGTGACAACAACTAAGAAAACGTCTCTTGTTGTACTAGGAGACTAAATTTTGAACAATTGTGACTTGAGTCATTTTTCTTTCTACAATTTATATCTTTACATTTTGCTTCGTGTGTGTAAATAAGTCAAAAATTATAAAATAAAATTAAAATAATTAGCTTATTTAAATTTTATGTAAGCTTCCTGTTCGTTCACCTGTCTATCTATCTACCCCGTCCGTCCGTTATTTTATTTTTATTATATTACTCTTGATTCTGAAGAAAAATATATCTATAAAAATGATTGTTTTTTATTAAAATAACAATTACCTATAGAAATATTTAAAAAATAAGAAAACAAAAATATGCACATATTTTAAAAAGGCTACAATTTAAATGCTCACCAAAATAATTTTTAGACCCTAAGACTAATTACCAATTAAAATATGTTAACTTCAAATAAAATAAACCCACTCTATACCGAGGTGCCTTAAGAACAACGTTTTAAGTTCCAAAATAATTATACACTCATCTTTTCCTGTGGCAACACTACAGCTAACAGCTGATTTAAATTTGTTTTTGTAATTTTAATCTTAATAAATATTAATTTTCTTTGTTTTAAGGCCTATTTCCATTACTCATCAAGTAAATAGGATATAAATGTGTATTTTGTATTAGATTCACTTATCAAGTGTAAATATTTCAATGTGAATCGGTGACAGTTGCCGGCAAAGTGAATCTTGCATTGTCATCTCGATAACAGGTACAATTCTTTATATTTTACTTGCTATTCGTTTGTTTACATACAAAAATTTCACCAGCAATCATATTGTTCTTTTTTAATACGGCTAATTATTGATGCCAATGACCTTTAAACGTAAACATAACCTCAGTTTGGTTTGGTGACAGAACTCCTTTGAGTGCTTACATCTAAATTTCATTATTTCCATTTAAACTAATCTTCTCTTAGTTAAACTGCTTCCACAACTACCTTCTCTCTTTCAATTTCTTGTCGCTTCCTTAAACTACAATCATGATTATGACTCGCAGCGCCCGTGCTCGCCTCGAAGAGTCCAAACTCAATCAGGCTTTGAGCGAATTAAAGGCGTCAAGGGAGTCCTGAGACCAACTGAATAAGGAAATAGATGACAATGAAAGGGTGCTCTTTGATGCCCATGAAAAGAATAGGAAGTTAAAAATTGAAATAGCTCAGATATATACTCAATACACTGATGCCATAGAAGAACGGGACAGACTTCAACTTGTTGTGGACGGGTTCAGCCAGTGTAGCATAGAGTATGAACAAGCTCTTAGTCACAAACATTTACTTCAACAGCGGCTACATGAGGCTCAAAGTCAAATAACAGAACTTCAGACCACAAATCATAACATCACTGCCTCGCTGAATCAAAGTCTGTTCAATGAGTTGATGCCTATTGCCCCATCCATGGTTTCTGCCATAAATTCCTCGTACACAATAGATTTAACAGGTGATGATGATTCAAAGTCATGTAATTCAGTGAGGGTAGTCACCAGTAAGAACAAACTTAAAAAATACATAAAAATTGATAAATACATTACTAAAACACAAAAGATGGTTAAAAGACAAAAGTTCTTTATTAAAAATGTTAAACTTAATAGAGAAAGGCTAAATTTACTTAAACAATTAGATATGTATTCTTTTAATTTGGAGCAAAGTACTAGGAAGTACAACATTGACACAGAGTACTTGCAATATGTACTTGATCACTTACAGAAGAAACTTAGTTCAATGACTATCAAATATAATACCTCTGAACATCTAATGAGGGAATATGTGTTGGCAATGAATGAGCTGGTAAACTCACAAACAAACAACTGTGAGCAGTGTCAAACACCATCCAATGTACTTACACCGGACCATTCATTGACAACATGCAATACCACCTTACCGCAGCCCTGTGTTGATTTGACATTTCCTGCTATTATTGGTTCCAATAAACAATGTAAACAAATTGTTAAAAATGATATAGTTTTATTTTGTGATGAGATTGGAAAGGACTTAGGCCACTTGTTGGCGGATGAATATCCGGGACACTCCATAATAAATTACTGTATGCCTGGTTGTTCTTTATTTAATATTATGAAAGAAATGATTAAATGTAACTTTAACCAGGACACTACATTATTAATTTTTATGGGTAGCAGGGGAAATGTGAATAAAGGAGAACTGCTCCAATACTATAGAACATTGTGTAATCTTAATTTAAGAAAAATTGTATTGTTTACATTCCCTTATAGTAACAGTTTGCCACAGGAAGAAAATAACTTAAGATTTTCAATGAATATGACATTGCATAACTTGACATTTAATAATAATTTAATTAATTTAGTTGATACCAACAATTCAAACAATTCAACAATTGTCTAACTATTTCAAAAGACAGATAGCTGTGTCGCTATCATATTTTTTTTCTATCAGCCAACAACTTGGCTTAACAACTTGCTTCTTTTGAGCAATGCAAAGACATTTTAAATGATTCTGCCAATAATTTGGCAACAACTAATGACATTGAATATCATTTAAATTAGAAATTGAGACAATAGAGGAAACCTCTTGCATAATAAATGAAGAAAATTTAAATACTGGTATATTATCACACCCATCAAGTTGCAGTAACCTAAATAAATGTAATAATAATAGTCTCAAAATAGTTCATCAAAATATACAGGGTGTTTTAGGTAAGGAATTAGAATTGGAGCTGTTTATGAACTGTAGTTATATTGATATTCTATATGTAACTAAACATTGCTAAAAATTGTTATAAATATTGTTATAATTATTGCGTTGAAAAAATATAATTATTACCATCAACTTCTTTTTCTAATGAAAGTGCAACAAAATGCAACCGATAGCAGCTTGGACTTAGACAGAAGTGCTCTGAACGACACACCTGAGTCTGTAAATAACCCTGTTCCACATTCTTCACGCTATGTTCCTGCTAATCGCAAGAGAATCATGCCAATGGACGTTTTCGAAAAAGAGGCGTTAAAAGCTCTCGAAGAGCCTGAAAATCGCCACATGTCGTTCTTCAAAAGTATTCTACCATTATTACAACAATTCACGGACTTACAGACTATCCATTTCAAAGTAGAGTTTTGCAAATGATATCTGAAATGCGTTATCCATATTGTTTCTCCAGAAACAATTCAACCATGGCATAGACAAACTCCTCAACCTCATGGATCTGATCAAGGATATGAGCACACACCTCAATATGGATATAATTCAGCGGGCTATACTAGCATTGGCTCAAATTCATACACATCTCCATCTCAAGCATCTCAGGCCTCTCAAGAAAGTGCGGATCAAGAGGAGTTTGATTTTGCAAACATTTAAATTTTTTAGCAGTAACAAAAATAAGAATAAATATTTTTTTTTTCATTACTCTCCTCAAAGTAATACCTAGCATTTATCTTGGCTGCACTGGATTTCTCATATTAGTATATTGCTTCCGTAAATGTGGTTCCAAGGTATTTAATAAACTGTTGAAAGAGGACACACTCATTCGAAAGAAGTTATAATTTTTTTTGGATCCAACAATAGCTCATTGTATTCTTTAAGAAAAAAAATCTCCGTCACTGTTTCTTAACGCGATTATTGGATTGACCCAATATCGTCTGGTTCTACGTTTTCGGCGGTGGCGTAGTAGTAGAAGCAACAAAACACGTCTATTCCGATCCATTTTCCATTTTGCACTAGGTCCCCGCTCCGCATACTACGCCGCCGCAACGGTGCCGTATTGCGGCGCCGCACCGCACCGTGTGTCTTCCCCCTTAGTTTATAAACAAGTTATTTCAATTAAGTTACTGTAGTGACCATCAACCCACTTCATAGTCCGCTCCGCTTGTAAACCTTGGACCGCATCCTACATGTGACGTCAAATGGCGTGATCCTTTGTCTCGACGCGCAAGCTCCGCCTTTCTTCGAGAATGTACCGGAGAAATCTATACCGAGGCGTGGGCAGGGGCACACGACAGTTCAGTGCTGCCAATTTAGCATTTTTTTGGCTAAATTTAGCATTTTCCCTAGTCATTTGGCATGCAAAAATTCAATTTAGCATATAGCATATTATTTAGCATTTTACTCGGAAAGATTTATTTAAACTTGAATTTCCGAACGCAACATATGAACCCTTAAAAAACGCGGTGATGTTTCTGAACGCTACCGTAGTGGTCAGGGGAAATCCCGCTTGGATTGATTGAACTACATAATCTGTGCTTAAGTTGGCAGCACTGCGTTTTTATGGTTTATTATCTAACTTTTCATCAAAGGTGTTCTAGAATTTCATGTTTTGTTTTATTCGTTTGTGGTTGCGTTCATTGAATTAGAGTTTTATTTTATAGAGTTTATTAAATTGACAATGCCTCCAAAATATAACCAACATTATCGTGCAGAGTGGGAATTGATGTCCGATTTTAAAGAATGGCTTCAGCCGGTCGAAAGTTACACCACAAAAGCGTACTGTAAGTATTGCAAGTCTCAAATTGTGGCAAAATATTACTGTCTAAAACAGCATGCTTTATCTTCCAAACACCTAAAAGCAATGGAACCATTAAGAGGTCAAAAAAAAATTGAGTTCCCGAAAGTAATAAAAAATCTTAACACTCAAAAAGCTGAAAGCACACTTGCTATGTTCATATGTGAACATTGTTCCATTTTGACCACTGATCATTTGTCTCAAGTATGTAAGAACAGATTTAGCGATAGCCAAAGTGCTGACTTGCAACTGCACAGGACAAAGTGCACAAATATAATTAAGAACATATTGGCACCACATTTTTATCAAGAATTAGTAGACGACATTGGAGATCAAGAATATAGTATATTGATTGATGAATCAACAGATGTCTCAGTAAGCAGACTATTAGGCATGACAGTTAGATATTTTAGCTTAACATTGCAGAAAATTGTTTCCACTTTTTTGGGATTAGTCGAACTTGAAGATGGAACAGCAAACGGTATAGTAAATGGCTTAAAGTTATTGCTTTCCGGTTTGAATTTGAATATAAAAAATATCATCGGCATTGGTACGGATAACGCAACTGTTATGACAGGAACCACCAACGGTGTCCATCAATTGCTGAAAACTATAACTGGCAAAGATAACTTGGTATTAGTACGCTGTGTGTGTCATTCCTTGCAATTAGCAATGTCACATGCCTCCGAACAGACACTACCTAGAAATATAGATTTTCTAATACGTGAAACTTATAACTGGTTCAGTCATTCGTCGAAGCGGCAAATGTATTATAAAGAATTATATAAAACTATGAACTGTGGATCAGACCCCCTTAAGATCCCTCTATTATGCAATACTAGATGGATATCCATCGAGCCAGCTGTGGTTCGCATTTTGGAACAATGGGACGAGTTGAAATTGTTGTTTCAAGTTGCCAGAAGCAGCGAACAATGTTACATGGCAGATATGTTGCATAACATGTACAATGATCCCGTAAACCATTTGTATTTCATTTATATTAAGCCAATCGTTCAAGAAGTCCAAAAGGTAAATAAACTTTTTGAAAGTAATGATGTTGACATAACAAAACTTTACAATGACCTTATTGGCTTAACGGAATCTATAAGTCGACGCATTTTGAATCCTACCGCCAGAGTTGACGTATTGACACAAGATATTGCCAGTTACGTAGATCCGTCGTTGTACATGGGCTACGCTTTCGAGACAAAATTAAGGGAGTATAATTTAGCACAAGAAGTGACGCAAAACCTTAAACAGAGATGCATAAATTTTACCCTCAAACTCGAGATTGCCTACGAACTTTGCAGTTCTACGAAAAATTTCAATGTTTTCAGTGCAGGAAACGCTAAAAGTTGTCAAACCACCAATCGTTGAAATAGCGCAAGAATTTAATATAGATGCAACAGGAATTGATAAGCTTATATCACAATGGCGAAACATTGTTTTTAAACAATGGCAGTGTACTTCCTCTACTGTTAAATTTTGGTGTGAAGTCTCAGACTACAAGGACGCTGCTGAAAATAATCCCTTCAAGGAACTGGCAGCATTTGCAACAACGTTATTAACATTACCTCATTCGAATGCAGACGTAGAGCGTGTATTTAGCCAAGTTAATTTGGTAAAAACTAAACTCAGGAACAGTTTATCAATTTCAACCTTAAATGCAATCTTATACGTAAGATTCGGATTAAAAAGGGTTAACAAATGCTGTCACTCCTACGAGGTTCCTGACCCTATCTTGCGAAAAATAGGGACAAATGAGGCCTATAAATCTACATCTTCCGCTCCAGCTGCATCTATTGAAGGGGATACAGACGAAGGTGTTCATATGTTATTTGTGTCACAAAATTAGTTCTATATTTTTTTTAATAAACGCTCTCTCTTTCTGTGTTGGCATTTTTTTTTAGCATTATCCTAAAATTTTAGCATGTTTTTGGCATTTTCTGAATGTAGATTTGGCAGAAAATAGTTTTTAGAGTTGGCAGCACTGCGACAGTTCGCGGTCAGTTGGTTGTCGACTCGCGCACGCGTTTTTTAGCTAGCTTTTGTATTCATTCTCAACTGCTTAAGTTTTTTTATAATTTTGTATTTGCATTTAGATTATTAGTGTTGGAACCACGGGTACTTAGAATCGGACCCGTGGCACCCCCAAGTCAATTAGTGCAGTGCTTTTGAATGTATATACTTGGTATTACAACTATATATGCCTACCTACTAATATATGATTGAATTTTTATCTCTAATGTTAAGCTTATGTGACCTAAATTGTAGTTATGTATTATTTAACGTTTTGATAATGTACCTATAGATCAAAGTAGTCAGATCTCCTTGATGAAGCTGTAAAATTCAAATTTTCAAAAGTGACAGTAGGTTCTATTGTTTAAAAAAATATGTAATCAGCAATCAAGTTGAAGTGTGTCGAAAGTCGAAGCATTCTAATATGATTAAATAATATATCGGAATTTTGTGTAGCAATGAATATAGAAACGGAAACGCAGGATCATAATTTTATAAAGATACACGGAGGAACAATTCTGCTGCATAATAAACACAGACATCATAAAAAGAAAGATTACAAGAAGGGTACGTCTGCGTGGCGTTGTTCAACCTATAAAATATCAAAATATCCTGGGTAATTAATTAAATGTATGCCCACCGAGGATATACTGGAAAACGTAGATTCCACGTGTAAAAAAATAAATAATATACAACATCAGAATCGTTTACTGAATCAATTTATATAATTTTTAATATAGGTAATTTTTTATCCCAAAAATAATTAAAACTACGGAAATTATTGTCATATTAACGCTGTACAGTCAAAACAAATTGAAATGGACCGTAAATCAAAGTAATAAGACTTTTAAAATCGCAGTTTTATTTGTATTCATACAAATTCCATCATTCAATACAAAATAAAGAAAAATAAACCTTATTCCAAAAACGTTAAGGTCTTTACAAATGCATTGTAAACTTAGCGATTTGACCGCACGCACACACTAACAGGAACTGGACAAAGGACACCGATAAACCACCTACTTACTTTCGTTCCCTTTCTCCTGCAAACTTTTTAAGCCCAGGATAGAGCGAGATAGCCACAATGTACCACCGGCACCGCTTGCGCGGCTACGATGAAAGCTAACATAAATGTAAACATTAGTCACGCGCGGGCAATATTAGTGGAAAGAAGTTACGTAGTGTTATCAAATATTCTTTCGCGTGCAATGTCTTTCCAATACACTAATGTTACACTAATGTTGTTGTTGTACACCGAAATGGTGAGGACTTTGGCAATGTGTGGTGATAATGTGGCTCTAGCTTGCAGAACGTTTAACCAAAGGTATGGTACAAGAGTGGCCCGCAGGACAATGTTAGCTGCTACTCAGCGACTTCGCGACCACGGCACGTTCCGTCCAAACACAGCCATCGACAGGGGAGCCAACGTGCGTACACGTACTCGTCTTCAAAATGAAATCCTGGACTATTTCGATGAGAATCCCCATGCCAGTACCCGAGAAGCAGCGCCACACTTTGAATGTAGTCATATGCATGTGTGGAGAACACTTCGTGGTGATAAAGAACACCCATTCCACCTCAGAAGATGCCAGGAGTTGACTCCAAACGATTACGTACCACGTTTGCAGTTCAGCCGCTGGTTATTAGAAAATTGGCAGCGGAACATAATTTGGACAAACGAAAGTACATTCACACGCGTGGGGATGTACAATCAACATAACACACATTTGTGGATGCACGAAAATCCTCACGCATGCAGAGTGGATTCCTTCCAACACCGTTTCTCAGTTAACGTCTGGGCCGGTATCATTGGTACACACATACTGGGGCCAGTCTTCTTACAAAGATTAACAGGAGACGCATATTTACTCTTTTTACGAGAAACTCTACCTACGCTGCTAGAAGACATTCCTCATAATTTACAAGAGGTATTCTACCAACACGATGGTGCTCCTGCCCATTGCACTAGAAGTGTTCGGCAGCACCTTGATGAAGAGTTTGGAGAGCGCTGGATCGGTCGCGGCGGCCCTGTCCAGTGGCCCCCCAGATCAGCTGATTTGACGCCTCTTGACTTTTTTTTGTGGGGACGAATTAAATCGTAAGTTTATTTTAATGATACAACAAGTGCCGAGGACCTAAAAAATAGGATAGTGAACGCTTTTGAAATAGTGAGAAATGACACTGAAGTGCTTTCTAAATTAAAACATCAATTAAGAAAACGGGCATTAAAATGTATTAAACAAGGTGGTGGACATTTTGAAACTGTGTTAAAAAAACAACGTCGTATGAGTGTTTAGGCAAGTTATTAGATTTTTGTTAAATTACTGTAAATATTTTGATTCAATCTTTTAAACACGCCGTCTCTGAATAATGTTGTCGTATCGCCTCTTATTTTCAGCAGTTCATTACCGATTGGCATTGTATCATATTCAATAAACGAAATTATTCAGAGTCGACAGTCCAAAGCCTGAAAAGTGTGATGGAAAGATCAAAGATCAATCATAATGTTTACTAGACAGATCGTAAATAAACAATTCTTTTCTCGGACGTCGTCGGTTAATGTTTACAATGATATTTTAATAAAATATCATTGGTTTCATAATATTTCGTCAACGTAAACAATCGTGTATTGTCGGCTTTTTCCGTAGTTTCGTTATGTTGTGTCGAGTCGAGCGGCGCGATAACTGCTTGTGCGACTGTGTGCGTAGCGTGCGTAATAGTATGACTAAAAAGTTCTCCAAGAATTGGTATAACTAATTTAGTAAATAACAATGCATATACATGTTAAATTAAAAATTCAGTGTATGTATTATGATTATAACATAATATTCTAATTGGGGTGTGCGTTAATTACGTTACATGTTGTATATCTGCCTAGCCTTTTCCCAACTATGTTGGGGTCGGCTTTCAGTCTAACCGGATGCAGCTGAATACCAGTATTTAACATGGAGCGACTGCCACGATAGACGCCAACTACCCACACTGTTGGTATCATTAAAATTTTGGGAACAGAGCAAGGAAATGTGTGCAACCCTGCAACTTCTAGGCGAAAAACTCCACGAGCAGCCGCTAGTGGCCGCAAGTGGTTGTCAACAAAGCGCGGGCCGCCTATTTGTCACGGACCACAAGCAGCAATTTCTGGTTGAAACAGGCTCAGACGTATGTGTCTAGCCACGCTCGGCTACCAGAATAGCAGCAACAGAGAAGACCAAGTACCAGTTAAATGCTGCCTATGGCACGGTAATTAACACATACGGGTAAGTTACCCACATTTTAAATATAGGTCTGCGTCGTGCTTTCGAATGGCGGTTCGTCATAGCAGAAGTGTCAAAACCCATATTAGGGGTGGGTTTTTTAATATATTATTACAATTTACTAGTTGACTGTCACAATTAGCGACTAGTTGATGACACAACGACGTTGGCCATTCCAACGCAGCAACAGAACAATCAGGAAGCAACTGAATGTGTCCCCACTCCGACACCAAAAAAATCAAATAGTTTTGTTTATTATTTTTCAGAATTATTTCTCGATCACCATCATACAGCCCCAGTTTTCTAATCAATGATAATGAAGATCATGATCAATTCATAATACGTGAGGTATGTAGTACTTATGTATTATGTTACTGTTAATGTACTCGTACTTTTTTTTTCTGATTTGTTTTCTTTTGTACAAGTTTATTATTTATTCATTTTTACAGAGGAACTCTGCGGATGTCAATGATGGCAATCAGGCTATCAGGCCGTTCTTTTACTCTCAAGGCAATTATAACTCGTATATTGAGAGCTTAGACAATCAACGGCTTAGAAATCAAGAACTGCTCAATAATCCAACGAAGCCTCAAGAACAAGCACAATCCCAGATAAAAAAGTGTTAAGAAAGAGAAAGCGTTCATCAAGATGTTCGCCATCAACATCATACTTTGCTCGTCAAGGTAAACCAAGTGATACTAGAGGGCGTTATTTGATTAAACTGAATATCTATGAACTCAAAGCTTGTGAGAGTGAAAATTATTCTAGTGATAGTGATAATGCTTGTACACACAGGCGTCAGTATGTGCTAACCCCTCAAGTTTTAAAATGCTACACAGCTACAACATTGAATTCGTTAAGAATAATCTAAAGACCACATAAGAGTTGTGGCAATTATCGGTCGCGATCACGGTCATGATCGCGCTTTCGGTATTTCGAAAATCTGAACAAATACAGGCGTCAAACAGCGCAACCGGGAGACAAAAATGTCAAGTGTTTTTATCACTATATTTATGGGGATAGCGCCAACAAATGCGGGGACGAACTATGCCTCAAAAAGGCGTTAAACTAAAGCCGACACCTGCTTTAGCGAGCGTAGGTGTTGAAGGAACACATCGGTTGAGAGTCACCGACTGGAAAAGTGGTACGCATTTTTTTATTGACACCGGCGCCGATATTTCAGTTATTGCCTACAAAAATGATTTGGTTGCATCTTACACGCATAGGACACGAAAGAGTTTGTATAGTAGTGTGTGATAAGAAAAAGTGTTACCTATATAAGCTGTAACATATTGTAAATAAATCAGATTTAAATTTTATGTGCTGAAATAAAACTGCAAGCATTGCTGGACAACACAGCTAAGCGATTGTTACTATATTTAGAGGAAGTTATTTCTACTTTGTCAGTAGAGGAGTTGTCATCACTTGAACTTATATATAAGTGGGGATGTGATGGATCACATCAAGCTGAATATAAGCAAAAGTTTGAAAACTCAAGCAATACAGATGCTTATATATTTCAGTCAAGTTTGGTCCCTGTTCAATTAGTTTGCAAGCGCAACAATGACCCTAGTTCTGATATGACAAATGCAAATGTCATTTGACGCAACAACTCCCCATCTTCACACAGATTTTGCAGGCCTATGAGGATAAGATTTATCAAAGAAACTCCCGAAACAACGAAAGAAGAAATTAAGCATTTTGAAGACTAAATTAAAGATTTGAATACTACCAAATTAACAAGTGCTGCACTCGAAGTTTCCGTCAAACACACCTTATTATTCTCAATGATTGATTGTAAGGTATGTAATGCTGCTACAGATACTAAATCTAATATGAGGTGTTATCTCTGCAAATTAACTTCAACAGATTTTAACAATCTCAATAAAGTGAGGAGCTCAGAGATCATCAAGAAAATTTTAAATTTGGGCTTTCAATTCTTCATGCTAGAATCAGATTCTTCGAAAGCCTTCTTCATGTCGCATATAAGAGTGGCAAATTAGGTCGCAAGCAGAAAAAGAAATCGTGAAAACTAAAAAGCAAGAAATCCAAGAAAGGTTTCGAGAAGACTTGGTCTTTTGGTTGATATTCCAAAAGCTGTTTTTGACAATACCAATGACGGAAATACGAGTAGGAGATATTTTTGAATGTTCTGCGGAAGCTTCCGCTATAACTGGTATCAATGAGGAATTAATAAAAAGGTTCACAACAATTTTGGAAGTTATTTCGAGTGGATATGACATAAATATTGAAAAGTTTTCTTCATATTGTGACAGTACAGCAGAACTTTATGTTAGCTTATACAGCTGGCATCCGATGACACCCACTGTACACAAAGTGCTGATGCACGGGCCACTCATCTTGAAAAACGCCCTGATCCCAATCGGAACTTTGTCTGTAGAAGCAGCAGAAGTTAGGAACAAGCATTTTCGAGATTATAGGGAAAATTATTCGCGAAAGTTTTCCCGTGAAGATTGCAATAGGGATATTCTGTATAGGCTGCTGCTCACATCAGACCCGTATCTTAGCTTAATTAGGTCTAGACCTAAGAAAAGTTCTAAACCTTTTACTTCTTCCGCAAAATAAATGTTACTGCCATTTCACGACAGTGGTGACTCGGACAAGGAAGATAAAGATTAGGAGTTAAGTACTCCTAATATTTATCTTCCTTGTCCGAGTACCGTTCCATACCGTTTTATAGTTGGTTTTTAATGTCTAAAAATGAATGTGACATATTATATCTTTACCTTTTCTCAAACACCTAGATTCCTTTCCATTTGATATTTTGCCATCAACTAGGTTTTGAATCATGATTTTTCAATAAATTAGGCTATATAAGCACCGAAATATTCAAAAAATATTGTTAAATAGTTTTGGCCACGTTTTAGGGTCAAATACCCGTCTGTGCGTCATCCAGCTCAAGTTCATCCTCGGCCAGTTCAAATCCATCCTCATCCAGCTCGTTATCATTGTAACCTAATTCAAAGTCAAGTGAAGACATTCGCGAGGACTGCCCATCCACTTCACAAGAATCTAATTTAGACAGACATCACCCCCAAGGACAAAACGAAATGACGGAAGAAATTATGCTGAGTTACTGAAGCAAAATGTGACTAAAATTCAACAAGGCTCTAGCCAACCTTTGGTACTTATAAATTCTGTGCCAACAAGACGGAACTCCACCTATTTTATGATAGACCGGTTTGTCCATCTTTAAAGATCACTCGTCGTTCTCGTCGTTGTCGTTACTCTGACGGCATCTTAAGATGCCGTCAGAGTAACCGACTATAGAGAGAGAGAGAGAGAGACTATAGAGAGAATCCTCGACGTAGATTTACCCATAATAACAGGTGAAGAGTGGATTGCGCTTAGACAGCTCTGAAAAGTCTTAAAACCATTCGCTGTAGCGACGAGAGAATTAAGCGCAGAAAAATATGTGTGTGTATGTTATGGAAGAGCTGAAACGAAAACCAGCTTATTTTGATACAATAAAAACATAGTCGAATGCATCGAATCTAGCAGATTTCAAGACATGGACTACGAGCAATGTTTGTCATTGTGCACAATATTGGACCCGAGATATAAAATATCAATGTTCATTGACGAAAGTGCAGCTGAAGGAGCCAAGCCCAGCCTAGTAAGAAAAGTCTTCAACCTTAGAGTGACTGACGAGACAAGGCTAACTCCTTTAGTTACCGCGGAACCTCAATCAAGCAAGGTGGACAACGACGAAATTAGTTTGTGGAGGAAACACAATATAATTTTAGAAAAACGACGGGTTAACCCAAACCAGTTACTTCAAATCGCTCAACAGGAAGTAGAATCATACTTTCAAGACGAGTTTGTACAAAATAGCTGTAACCCTGTGAGTGGTGGCGATCCAGCGGCCGTAAAATATCCGTACCTCGGTAAACTGTTTAAAACCAACTGCAACATAGTCGCGACTTCTTTCAAAAGCGGGGTTTACTTTGTCAGAAAGAAGAACAAGGCTTGCTGTAAAAAAAAAACGAACAGCTGGTATTTTTAAATACCAATTTGAAAAACTGTGATTACAAAAAACTAATTCCCTAAAAGGACAATGCGACAAAACGTCCCCCCAAACCTTACACCGACCAACATATTTAAAATGTATCTCAGTCAAACCATCTTGGTAAGGTGGTAAATTTTTACTATGACGACATCTCTCAAAAATACGAGATATTCCTAGAAAAACATGTTTATATGTTATTGTTTTTGGCACAAAATATCATGTTTTTCATATTTTTCTACACAATTACCCAATCACAAGAATATACAAATGCTGTAAACATCAGCTCCGCGCAAAAAGTAGACCCGTTGAGCTGCGAGCGCAAAAAAGGTACCAGTAGAATTGTGAAGTGTCAGTGCACCAGGATTCACCAGGACCTCCAGAACTTTAGCGGTGAATAACTCAGCAAAGGTTTGTCGAGTCAGTTTCATTAATCCCGATAGTCGCGGCAGAGCTCTATCCAGCAAAACCAGGATCAGGAGTATTCAGGAGAATCTGATCAGCAGGTTGGAAGTTATTAAGGTGCGAAAATCGTCAAAATACGTGAAAACACTTGGTTTTTGGGTGAAAACCAACCTCACTTTTCCTCAACGTGTTTATAATACACGAGGCGTGACGTACCGACAGGCATCCCAGCCACTACTGGAGATTCCGAAGCCGGCCCGAAGAATCTGCCTTCAGACCAGCAAAAGCCCCTAAATCACTTAGGGAAAGGGTTCTTAATAAAAATACAACCCTATCTGTAGCCTCGGAGTCGGCGCGGTGATAGCCTGTTATATCGAACATCGAGAGGCATAGGGGTAGAAATGGACCTGGCCACCAGGGAGGCAAACGAGCTCCTTCAGAAGGGAAAGGTCGCCTTGGAAGCGGCGGTTAACATGAAGCGAGAGTGTAAGGCGACAGCCCACGAGTGGCTACAGGGCCTGTACGAGACAGCCCTGCCATTGGCAGACTCAAGATCCCGTCACAAGAATAACCTGGAGAAGGAGCGCTCTCGACCCGCACAAGAGCTTGTGCGGGTCGAGAGAGCTCACACTCGAGAGCTGATGGCGTTCAAAGTGGACCTCTCCCTCATGCAGACGGACGTCTCCGAAACGAAAAAAGAGGCGAACGGGATCCGGGAATGGCTTGGTCACGAAACCCTTGATGCCTTCAAGCCTCTGTGTTCGTTTCCTCCTTCCTATATGTTTCAAGCCTTCATCAAGGAGGTGAAAGACGGAAATACAGCCGCGAGCCTGAAAAACCTTGAAGGTTTTCAGCCTCGCGGCTAGACAAGACAAGGCAGGAAAGCGTTCGAGCCCCAGGGGATCCCAAGTGGGACTTAATGGGGGCCGGCCTATCACGCCTTGACTCTAACGTCACCAGCGTGTCTTACCAGCTGGACGTGCTCCGGCAGGCTTTAGACAAGATCAAAGAAAACCTCAACCGGTCAAGTAAAAAGGAAACGGACCCGAGTAGCCAGGAGACAAACCCAGACTTACTCACCCTCATCACAGAAACAATAGAAGAAAAAACCAAAAAATATTAACACACATACAGGCCATCGCCAACAGGCCTGTAGCATCTCCCCCCAAACCACAACCACAAATTTACATCACGCACTACCTCAAGCCTATCTCTGAAAGGCTGGAGATCGTCTCGGCAGACCTACGCGTACTCTGCCAGGGTTGCGAGTTTGTCCGAAATATCGCGGCCCCGGCACACAAGCAACGGAAAGAACACGGGTGGGTTTTAGTCAGTAAAAGTCTGACACACCCTCCCGCTCCGCCCAGAGCGGGAGAAGTTATTGGATAATTTCCCACCCAAAAAAATAAAAAAGACCTACGCGTACTGCGAGACAAAGAGCCACCCATCCAGGCGCGAGCGCTGAATCTGGAGGCGGAACTCGCAGTCGGGGAGGTGAAGAAGACTCTCCAGGATATACGGAAGGGGGTAGCGGACCTGGGTAAAATGGACAAAACGCCCCAACAACAACAGGGCCCCAAAACCTTTGCCCAGGTCGCCAGTGTACCCAAACCACCCAAACCACCCACTCAACCCAATCACACCCTGATCGTCTCGTCTACGAATCCCCAGCACACTGGGGATAACGTGATCGAGAGGATCAGGTCCGCCCTGGACCTCAAAAAAAGTGGAGCCCGTATCGACACTGTAAGGATAGCGCGGAACCAGAAAGTGGTCTTAAAGTGCGCTAGCAAGTGGGACTTAAATAACATAAAAGAGCAGGTCTAATCGAACGCAGGCATCAAGGTCCAGGAGCCGAAACCACTCGTCCCCCTCGTCCCCTCGATCCCCTCGTCTGCAGCAAGGGAGTGCTGTCCAGCTACAGCGACGCCGACGGGGAGGTCGTAGATATCCTTAAAGCGCAGAATAAGCATTTTCTGCAGAACGTTATAGATGGATAGACCCTAAAGGTGCGCTATAGGAAGCGCGCGAGAAACCGACCGTTTCCGAAAAACATCGCGACACCGACGTTAGAGATCTACAGAGGAGACAGGTGGTGCACCAGCATCGTCGATGTGACGGCATGCAGCCTGGCGCTGCTAGGCAAGGTCGAGGAGTGGCGTATAGAAAGAAGTCTTACTACTTCAGACCACAATGCAATTACCTTCTCGATGCGCTTAGAAAAGGCCTTGGAACCCTTAAGGCCAATCTCGACGCGTATCTACAACACCAAGAAGGCAGGTAAGTGGTCCGACTTCAGCACCCACTTCAAGCCCGGCCGACACAGACATCACACCAGTCATTCTCGGACGTCGCGAACCCAGAGGATCTGGAAACCATAATCACTACATATACTTAAAACATCCACCACTCATGCGAGAGTGCGATCCCAAAACTGAGGTCACCTAACACGACGCAAAGCCCCCATGGTGGAGCCCTTCTCTGGAGCGTCTCAAGAAAGACGCCTTGACGAAGAAGAGAAGGATCCAAAATGCAGCCGCAAACCGGAGACACTTCACCATCCAAGAGTACGTGACGGCAAAACTAAACATGTGGGACGGCATCTACAGGCTACTAAGGAAGACAGGACGACTCGCTCCTGAGAAACAACGCAGGTGAGACGCTCAGTCCAGAGGAATCCACGGATCTTCTGGCAAAAGCCTTCTACCCCGACGACTCAACGGATGCCGAACAGGCATACCACACTAACCTGCGCAGGCTAGCGGAGGAAAAGAACCCGCAAGGTCTGTCTGCAGACGATCCGTCCTTTTGGTGTTTTGGGGGATTGTCTTATGTAATTTTGACGTTCGAAAAGTGCTGATTCTCAGTCTAGTTTGAATAAATGACTTGAATTTTGAATTTTTTTTACGACAACGGAGCTGGAAATAGTTCTCCAGAACCAAAATCCGAAAAAAGCTCTCGGTCCAGACGGATTAAGGTCTGCTCTGGACTTAGGTCTGCTCTCGATCCTAGGTAAAATCGTAGAGAAACTCCTAGTACGTAGACTCCAGTGGCACTTCCTCCCAACCCTCAACAAAAACCAGTATGTTTTCATGCCGCAGCGCGAAACCGAGGACCATCATTATTATTAAAAATATTACACGTTAAACCTTTAAAATGCTCTCCTGTAAAATTAGTAAGTTTTGAGATTATACAGTATTAATGCGAGAAGACGATGTATGCCTGGTAATAATAACATAACTGCAATTGAAATCTGGGAGACTTCTTGTAGTTTTTTTTCTAGATTTCGTCATTTAGGTATGTGTTAAACAGAAATGAAATTACATTGATTATTTAGGTAACCTTATGACAGCCCTTAGAATAATTTTATTGTTGTTTAACCGTTAAACTTTAACGGTAAACGGAAAATGTAATACGTCATACGACGTTTACGTTTCCATAACTAGGTAGATAGCGCAATGATTCAAAATACCTAACGCTCCGATCGCGCGCGCTTCGCACTAGATGAAAGAAAGCCGCGGCTAACCGCGGCTTCTTTATGCCTACCGAAACGTTTCGTTGAGGTAGCTGCGCGGTGCGGGCGGGGTGTGGTGACGTGATGCGAGAGCTCAGTGATTCGTCAACTTGTGACAACTGTCACCCCTCCCGCACCGCAAAGCTACCTCAGGAAACGTGATCAAAACGAAAATTAATTTATTTTCTTTAGTATTATTAGTTCGGTTTCTTACGTTATCGAGTGTGTTTATGTTGTTTTTGTGAAAAACATTACTAAGTGTAGATCAGATACTGTGCTGTGACTGACTACGTATTCGCTGACACACGAAGTGTCTGTGTGTGAGTACGTGCTTGTTTGTTTGTTTGTTAGTGCTTTTGTTGTGATTTAGTTGCGAAGATGCCGTTTCATGATTATTCTGCGCGCGAGTATGTTAACATGGTGTACTGCTACGGTATGGCCCGAGGAAAAAAATGAATGAAAAATGCTGCCGCAGCCCTACGACTTTACGGTTCTGAATATCCTTCCGCGTTTCAGCCCTCTGATTCACGTATTTTCACTCGGGCTGTGCAACGGTTATTGGATAACCAGCCGATCGTGCCGGTTTCGCAGGGCAGGCAAATAAGACCGGCGGCAGAAATGGCCATTCGATCTGTGATGCGGGAAAACCCACGTTTGGGAGGGCGTACAGCGGCAAAAGTATTGCGGAGACGGCCGCGGCATGGCAATCGCGCCAGGTACGTGGTGTCTCATTCCACTGTGCACAAAGTTCTTAAAAGGGATAAGCAACGGCTTTACAAAATTCACCGCGTGCAAGCGCTCGTGCCGGGCGACACAACACGCTGTATAAATTACTGCAGGTGGCTGCTAAGGCAGGACCCAGGATTTGTGAATAACATTATTTTCACGGACGAAAGCACCTTCACAAATAATGGTATGTGGAACCACCGAAATTCACACTATTGGTGTTCCGTGAACCCGAATCAAACTCAAGAAACGGGCTTCCAAGCACGGTGGAAACATAATGTGTGGGCAGGCATTGTGGGAATCCAGATCCTGGGCCCCGTTTTCTTGCCACCTAGAATGAACGGACCTGTGTACATCGACCTGATTAATGGTTACCTGACCGACACGTTGCAAGCGATGCCACTGATCCAGCGGCGAAATGTGTGGTACCAGCATGACGGCGCGCCGCCACACATCGTAAGACCGGTTCGCGTGCAGCTGACGCAGCTGTTCGGCGACCATTGGATTGGGCGGTATGGGCCCCACGCATGGCCTGCACGATCGCCAGATTTAACCCCTCTGAATTTCTTTTTGTGGGGCTACGTCAAGGATAAGGTATTTGACCGTCCCTGCGAGACCGCTGTTGAGATGCGTCAGAAAATCGTTGATGTTTTTGATGAACTAAAGCAGCTGTCAGAGCAAGAAGGAATCCTGGAGCGGGTTCATCAAAATACGCTGACTAGAGCGCGCGTCTGTCTCCGCGTGGGAGGTCGGCAGTTTGAGCCACAGCTCGTGAGTGTCGAGAGGCCACCAATGTTTGATGATGATAGCGATGAACAGTAGGTAAGTACCTACACAGGCTATCTAAAAACTAGTGTTTTAATTTAAGAAAATCGTTGTGAGTAGGTACTTAGTTGTACATTTATCTCGGAAACACTATTCATTTCGTTCATATCCGCGAGTACCCGACAAGTAGGTAGGTACCTATCAACGCGTACCGCGTAGAGCGAAGGGGCGGGGCTTAACTCACACAACTGTACTGAGTTCGTTCAAGCCTGGCTTCGCGTTACATTGCGCGCAATAAAAAAAAAATTTTTTTTACGTGAAAACAAAATACGGTTCGCAGCAATAATTTTTGCGCAAAGCTACTTAGTCATACGTACAGTATGCGTAGTTTACGGCTTTGTGATGTGTCTTTTTACACCCTGTATAACCTCCGCAGACGCGAATCTCTAAGGGAAAGTTTTAAGAAAATTAACATCATGACGGTACCTTGTCAGTATATTATATGAAAACATTATGTATGTTCGACAGGCATAATTTTAGCACTAGAAATAGGAACAAATTAGATCAACCACGTTTCAGATTGTCTAAAGTGAACACTTCTTTTATGGGGTACTGTGTAAAATGTTATAATAAAATACCACCTGATATTCTTCAACTGAATGAGAAGAAATTTAAAGCATACATTAAACGCACATTATGTAGACAAGCATATCGCAGCTTTAGAATTATAGAGAAAATTTTAAGATTTCAACTTTTACTCATAAAATGACCTTGCATGACCATCTTTGTCGACTCTTATTAAAACAGAGACCTATTTTGGCGAAAAAGGGACAAACTTATACTTCGGTCTCTTTCCCTCCGTCCCCTCCCTCCGCATCTGTTCAGTTCGAGAGAGCCGCAAGCAGTAATGTGTCGCGAGTGTCATGCGCAGGTTGTTACTTGTTCGTTATTGTGGAGACCTAAACCGAATTAGGGCGCTACAAAACTAAAAATTAAGGTATTTGGACGTAACTATTTTTAATAAAGTAAAGACCTATTTTGTATCGAGTCTACTTCATACTTAAAAATCTCTATAAAGCTGTGACTTATTTGTTATTGAGTCACTCTTTGATTGAAAAAAATTACGAATTAAAGACCCAATCATCATTTGGTCTATGTCATAACGAAACTAATGTATAAGATAGAAACTGATTAATGATTGTGTCCCTCTTGTAATAAATATGATTATATTCTCACACACTATTTTAGACATGGCAGACCCATGTCTAAAATAGTGTGTGAGAATATCTAGATATCAAATCGTTTTATTGTCTTGTTAAATGTGTCTTATTACATTTGACTTAATTGTTTTTTTTCTATTTATTTTAGATAGTAACTCAAAATAAAATAGGAAAATGAAGAAAAGAGCAGATTATATTTTAGAAAAAAAAAATTTCGTTGTAATCAGGTTAGATTTCAAATTTAGGTTTTATTCATTACCCTTTATTAATCTTGTTAAACAGCAAAACAAATCTTTTAATCTCAATATTTATTATTTCCAGGAGAATGGTCTTATTAGTAGTGAACCAACCAATATGCAATTATTGGTCTCTTGCCAACATTGAAATACAGAGATCTTACATAAGATCTTGTATGACGGAGATTAAGCCTCGATACAAGTATACTTATGGAGCTAAACCGAGATTACCAAACAATGCATTCTATTTCAAAATAAATAATATCAATATTCGTGTTTGTAAGACCTTCTTTATTAACACACTAGGGATATGTGACCGTCAAATCAGAACAGTTAAAAAGAAAACTGACCCACAAGGTTTTGTAAGCAAAGACATTAGAGCACGCTGGAAGAAAACCTATAGATCCACTACTTATTGAAAGTATAAAAGGACATATAAATTCGATACCTGACTGGACAGTCGCCCGCGCAACCATCCGGGACGGTCGCGCATATCGATAGCGCAAATTTTGTAAAAATGACGAACGTTGTTAAGTGCAGCAAGTGTAATATTGTGATAGACGAGATGTTAGCGTACATCCAAAACAAGGTGTCCGTGATAGACGAAGTAACGTTGGTGTGGATATGTACTTCGTCGTTTACGAGTGAGGAAATTAAAACTTCCAAGTCGCTTTTGTTTGACTCCATACCCACGGAGCTGCGCAAGGTGGTCCGAAAGAACAAAGGGAAGGAAGAACGAGATATGGCAGATATAATCAAGTTGTTCAAATCTGCAGAACCAACCGAAATCCCAGTGTTTGTGGCTCGGCAGCTAGAAAAGCTACCTCCGATCACGTTTGATCACTTAGATTGCACGAAGCTTCTAAAGGACATAGTACGGATGCAATCTACAATTAACGAGATGAAGACTACATATGCCACCTTAGATGATTTGAATGAGATAAAAGATGAATTCTTTAAAATTAAATGTGACTCGTTACCACCAACGTCAGCATTTAAAGTTAACACAAGGCGAGGTGCATGGTTACTCGACAGTGGCCCTATGGGACTTTCAAATGTGCATAATTCTGCGATGAATGAGGAAAGCATCATCAATAATAGGGACTTGGGCAGGGACAGCTGTGAGAAAACTCCACCTCGATACAGAAAAATTATGCGGGTAGATGTGAAACAAAAGCAAAAAAGTGAGAACTCAAAGTTAAAGGGAACTCGACAACTGCGGTCGGAACCGGTTGGCAGTGTCAACATTGCGATGACGCATGAATGTGACGACGCGTCGAGCGCTGTGATTGCGTCAAAGCCAGCGAATCATCATTCGCGCACTCAGTCACCCGGGCCGGCCGCGGCATCGCCAGCCCAGGTAGTGATAGCGAGTCAGCTGACCGACACTGAGAACACTATGGCTTTATTGGCGAATCTACAGTGTGCGGGTGCTAAGGAAATCTCACAGAAAGATTGTAACAATGACAGGGATTGGCAACAAGTTTCGTATAAGAAACGAACAAAGTACCGTTTTGCAGGCAAGTTAGGAATTGCGAAAGATTTAAACTGTAATTTTAAAGCAGCTGAAAAGAAAATTCCGATACTCATTACGAATATTCACGGCGAAACAACGGAAGACGACATAACCACATACATTTACCATAAAACACAAGAAACTGTGTGTCTTGAGAAAATTAAAATGAGAAAAGACAAGGGCCATAATGCTTACAAATTTTTCGTGTCTGAATCCAAAGTATCGTTATACCTAAATGAAAGTATATGGCCTGCTGGTATCATATTTAGACGATTCATGCATTTTAACTATCGCAATACGAGCAGATTCTCCTCTGTGGACGGCGCTAAAGAACATAATAATGGATAGATGTAGCTACCGATTTGCTAGCTTCAACTGTAAGAACGTCAAGCGATCAGTGGATAGTGTTCGGGAGTTGTGTCGCACCTGTGACCTAATTGCACTGCAAGAAACCTGGTTATTGCCTGAGGAAATAACGTATCTAGGCACGATCGACAGCGGATTCGGATACACAGGAACATCGGCGGTGGACACGTCCGCCGGCATACTGCGTGGGAGGCCGTTTGGCGGCGTCGCTTTACTATGGAGAAGCAGTGTTTTCCAACAAGTATCAGTGTTGCAGTGTGATAACGCTCGTATTAGCGCATTAAAAGTGACAACAAAAGACCGACCTGTGCTTGTGATGAGTATCTATATGCCTACTAATTGTGCGGATAACCTACCGGACTTTACGGACTGTTTAAGTGCGGTAAGTGCTATTATAGATGAACACAATATTCAATCGGTTTTTATGTTGGGTGATTACAATGCTCACCTATACGAGTTATTTTATAACGAGCTTTTTAGTTTTTGTAGTGAACAATATTGGTCATGTGTTGATGTTGACATTCTAGGTGTGGACTCGGGTACATACACATTTATAAGTGACGCTCACGGTACATGCACCTGGTTAGATCATTGTATAGTTACGGAATCGGCAAAACGATCTGTCACTAATGTTTACGTTAATTATGATACACTGTGGTCTGATCATTTTCCTCTAATCATTGAGTGTGACCTTGATTTACTTACACCTAAATTACAGAATGAATTGTCGCTGAACGATAACTCTGTATCGTGGGGCACTAGAAATAAGGAACAGATCGGGAAATATACCACAGAGTGTCATAAACGTTTAAAGTTGGTTGACTTTCCTACCGAGTGTATAAATTGTGCTGACTTTTACTGTAATGACCCCTATCACCATCGTATTCTTGATGTGATGTACTCTGACGTTGTGTCCGCCCTTCGTGCTGCGTCCTCGGCGGGTCGAGAGGGCATTATGAAGAGTGAGAGTGGGTCGCGCATAGTGGGTTGGAATAAACACGTCAGCGAGGCTCACCGGAAGGCCAGAATTGGGTTTATACAGTGGGTTTCGTGCGGTAAGCCGAACGCTGGTCTTATGTACGATGAAATGTGTGCCAGCAGAAGAGTTTTTAAATCACATTTAAAATGGTGTCAAGATCATCAAGCCCAGATTAAAATGGATAGACTTGCGGAAAAACACGCCAAGGGTGATTTTCGAGGCTTTTGGAAAAACACCAAAAAAGTTAACGCCAGACCTGGACTTCCGGTGAGTGTTGAGGGGGTGAGTGATTGTAAAGGCATTGCTGAAATCTTTAAGAGTCACTTTTCTATTCAGTCACCTTTGGGTCTGGCGTGTGAGGTTTACAATGGTGAGTTACATGAAGGGATAGTAGGGGTGAGGTTTAGTGCCAAGGATGTGGCTGTAACCCTTAACAGTATGGCAAAAGGCAAGAGTCCAGGCCATGATTCTCTATCCATTGAACATCTGGTTCACGCTGGCCCACACATAAACAGAGTATTAGCAATGTTCTACTCGCTGTGCGTGAGCCACTCTTATCTTCCACCGGACCTTATGAAAACAGTGGTTGTGCCTATAGTTAAAGATAAAACCGGTGACTTAGCTAATAAAAGTAACTATAGGCCCATATCTCTAGCTACAGTTACAGCGAAGGTGTTTGACGGGTTGCTTAATACACAGTTAAGTAAATATATATCTCTGCACGATAATCAGTTTGGATTTAGACCCCGATTATCAACGGAAAGTGCCATACTGTGTCTTAAGCATACCGTCAGATACTATAACGACCGTAAAACCCCGGTATACGCGTGTTTTCTCGACTTGTCCAGGGCCTTCGATTTGGTGGCGTATGATCTCTTGTGGGAAAAACTTGAGGGTATCAATCTACCACCAGAACTTGTTACCATCTTCAAGTATTGGTATACGCACCAAGTCAACAGCGTCAGATGGTCTGGGGCAATGTCGGAGCCATATCGATTACAATGCGGTGTAAGGCAGGGCGGACTGACCTCACCCTCGTTATTCAACCTTTACATGAATGCGCTGATCGTCGCGCTGAGCAGTCAGCATGTCGGCTGTCATGTAGACGATGTATGTGTCAACAATCTCAGCTATGCAGATGATATGGTTCTGCTGAGCGCGTCAATTTGTGGCCTGAGGAGGTTGATAGCGACGTGTGAGGTTTACGCTATTAAACATGGACTTCTTTATAATATTAAGAAAAGTCAGTACATGGTCTTTGAGGCCGGCGGTGCTATATGCCCCGACTATGTACCACCTATACATCTAAATAGTGTACCCTTAGACAGGGTGAATCAGTTTAAGTACCTGGGACATATAGTCACGGCTGACCTCAGGGATCATGCTGACTTGGAACGGGAGCGGAGGGCGTTATCTAAAAGAGCTAATATGCTGGCCCGCAGGTTCGCACGTTGCTCGGATGGAGTGAAAATAACTCTTTTCCGAGCATATTGCACGTCCATGTATACCTGCAGCCTGTGGGCTAATTACACGCAGAAATGCTACAGCACCCTCCGCATTCAGTTTAACAACGCTTTCAGAGCGACGTTGGGGCTACCTCGCTACTGCAGCGCTTCGGGTATGTTCGCGTGGGCGCGCACGGACTGTTTTCATGCGACCATGCGGAAGCGCTGTGCGTCTCTTGTGCGCAGAGTGCGGGCCAGCTCCAATATCGTTCTGAATATGATAGCAAATAGGTTGGACTGTCCTTATGTGCGACACTGCTGTGACAGACAAGTTACATATAGTGTCGCACGTAAGAGGCTATTGTATTGAATTGATTATGTTGTATTATGTAATTAATTTGTGTTGAGTTAGTTTATTATTTGTGTGTTGTTTCTACTATGGGTTATATACCTGAAATAAATGAATTTAATTTAAAAAATAAAAGATACCACGAATAGTCTCATTATTTGAGAGCTTCAACTTCCAGGGACTATATCAGCGGTGAGAAGACGATAATGGATATTTGGAGAGATTTTGATAAATCTCAGAAAGAAGAAGAAAAACCTACATCTGACTATTGGTTGTTCTATGATATTTTTACTAAAGAGTTTAATATAGGCTTTTTTCAACCAAAAAAAGATAAGTGCGAGTTATGCTTAGATTTCGAACTTGCAACTCCGAATCGAACAAATATTGAAATGCCGCCGCTAGAAAAGGCTCTTTATTTGTATCTTGGTATTAATCCTTATCAAAATAAATTATTGATTTATTCAATTCGGACATTCCATTCGAAAGATATCATGAGTTTAAAAATTTAAGTATTAGAAAAAGTTGCGGGGTAGCCGCAAAACTTATAGCATAGCTGCATAGCTACGCATAGCTGCTCGGCAAGCTAGGCAGCACCTTATGCAATGTAGGCTTCAACTTCACTGGGGTACGGGCCGTACGGGAGGGGAATCAATGTCAAGAAATGAAGTGCTGTAGGTAGGGTAGGTAGTGTAGATAGGTAAGGTAGGATAGGTAGGTAGGTACGCTGTAGATAAGTACTTAGTGCTACCCGTGCGAAGCCGGGGCTGGCAGCTAGTTGATTATAACGCAGATGAGCAGTATTTGCAGTATTTGTCTCTCCTTCTCCCTTTAATCCATCCAAAGGTTGTCTGTAAAAGATCGCTTTTAGCGATAAGACCGCCCATTGTGTCACCCTATGTAAAATTACTACATTTTTATCTGTATTTTTTATGGTGTACATAATAAAGAATATTCTATTCTATTCTATTCTATGAGCCGAATGAAGATTGATGACGAAAGATGTGCATTTGTTAATGTTCCTTTGCATGTGTATAAGTTTAGAGTAGACTATGGGTGTTTTTTTTTGGTTCCGGATTGAATTCAAATTTTTTGTTTGATAAAATAAAATATGTTTAAATAAAAAATGCATTTATTAAAATGTACTTAACCTAATCAAATCATAATTTGCAGTGAACTTGCGAAAAAAAAAATGTGTGCTGGGACACCTAGTAAAAGTGAAACTTCAACGGACAAGTGGAAAAACGAATCGCAACGGACAAGTAGAAAAACGAATGGCAACGGACAAGTGGAAAAATGAATCTTAACGGACAAGTGGCAAAACCAATCGCAACAAAATTTCAACTTGAAGTTTTACGGGCAGGTTTTCAAATTGGACAAGTACATTAACAATCTGCCCGTAAAACTTCAAATTAAAATTTTGTTGCGAATCGTTTAATCTAATCTAATCTAAATCTAGTTTAGTTTAGTTTAGTTTAAATCCTAACCTACCTAGTGTACTCCTTTTGTGAATTTTACGGACTAAATATTATTATTTACGGACGAAGTAATGTTATTTTATTAACCTGTGCTGGAACATTTTGTGCATAATGTCTTCCAGAAATCTCATACTAGAAGAACGAAACCAAATTATAGTTTTGGATGGCCAAGGTTTTAATATTAGTCAAATCGCTGAACAGCTGCATAAGAGTGTCAGTAGTAAATTATTTTTATGGTAAATTTTGTTATTTTAAAATACCTAAATGTATAAATAAAACTTTATTAACGATGCAAAGTGAAAAGTTTATCATGCAAATGTTATCTTGTGTAAGTAATTCAATACTTTCTAGCTTGTTTTACGACAGTAAAAGTACATATTTGATAAATATAATTAGACGTTAGTTTTTAAACTTGGTAAAGTAATTATTATGCACGTAGTATGTAAGTATTACCTACTGCTTTGATGTGAACTTGTGACGAGCGAACTCGAATGCTCACGCACTATCTGTTTCAATTTCGATGTAGGTTTTAAAAAAACAATGCTTGCCACTGTGTATCTATATAAAGAATATTATATTTGTTAATAATTGAGAAACTATTTAAACGAAGCCACTTCTTATGAGATTATTTATTGTTTGTAGAGAAACTGTCCGGCTGTGGATCAGACGCCATGAAGAAGAGGGTGTCTTAGAGTATAGACCGCGCGGGCACCACGTCCATATCTCATTACAGAAGCAAACCTCAAACGTATGGTGGATACCTATCAACGAGAGAACGCGTTCGAGCCCCCGAGTGTTCGCCGAGGAGTACGACGTGCCATTGCGCACAGTTCGTCGTACTTTACATAGAGCGGGGATCCATCACAATCGCAGTTTGTATGTTTCACTCTTTTACAAGTGTCATCACAATGTCTTTATTTTCTTTTATATTTTATTTTTTGTATATTGGCACCTTATATTCTATATTCATGTATTTAGTTATTATTTTAAAGTGTTTTTGTATTTTGTGCTGTCTTTTGTGTGCATCAAATAAATGATTTATCTATCTATCTATCTATCTATATATCTATCTATCATCATCGAAAACCGGCAAAGAAAATTGTGCTCACCGAGCAACATAGAGCGGCTAGAGTGAGATTCGCAAGAGACTATAGAGATATGGATTTCACAAGCGCCATATTTTCAGATGAGAAATGTTTTAGGTCGAGCCAACATGATCGTCAACACTTGTGGCGCGTGAGGAATACACTATAAATACACACAATTTGTGAGGCTGGATGAGCGCTGATAGTCCCGGAGATCTTGTGCATTTGTCAGAGCGAGCAAATGGCACAACTTACCCCGAATTAATAAAAACCGTGATGGTGCCTACTGTGCCCACAGTTTATCCGAGAGCAGAGCTCCCTCAATTTATTTTTATTCAAGATAATTGTCCAATACTGAATACACTATAAATACACTCAATTTGTGGGGCTGGATGAGTGCTGATAGTCCCGGAGATCTTGTGCATTTGTCAGAGCGAGCAAATGGCACAACTTACCCCGAATTATTAGAAACCGTGATAGTGCCTACTGTGCGCACAGTTTATCCGAGAGCAGAGCTCCCTCAATTTATTTTTATTCAAGATAATTGTCCAATACTGACGTTCAAAAGTGCCTTGCAAGGACATATTTGAAACAAATGATTTGACTTTTAATACATCAAGCACGCATTGTGCAGGGTTGGATAAACGAACAACCACAAATAAGAACCGTACGCTGGCCATCCCGGTCTCCTGACCTGAGCCCCATCGAAAATTTGTGGGGTGGTTCAGAGATGGGATCACCGACGAGAAAGAACGCAAGTGGAACTTCTTGCTCATTGTGACGAAGTTTGGCAATCGGTAAGAGGTTCATTTACATAATGACGGCGAGAGGAAGAAAGTTTGTAGAACTTTTTTTTTTAATACTTTGGCAGTTGGAGAGAGAACAGTTAAAACAGCTATAGCCAAGTTGTTACCCTCTGGGATACAGGAGAAAGACAGACGTGGAGGACGCAAAATAGCGAATATTCAAAAAGATAATCGTGTCAAAGCTCTAGTTGAAGAACACTTAAAGCGCTTCCCAAGAGTAGAGTCTCATTACTGTCGAGCCAATTCCACTCGTGAATATTTGCACTCAGATTTAACTATTAGAAAAATGCATCAAATGCTTGTCGAAGACTTGCAGGAAGCATCGAAACCCAGCCTTTCTCTTTACAGAAAACTATTTAAATGTAAAAAAATCTATCTTTTCATCTTACTAAGAAAGACCAGTGCAGTTTATGCTCAACATATCGTGAGGGAGCTGACGACATCAAAGCCAATTTGCACGAAACATATACCGCCCATATACTACAAAAGCAATCATTCCGTGCAAAACGATCAGAACGAAAAAAAGAAGCTCAAAAAGATGCATTAACAATAGCTTGTGCTACTTTTGATTTCCAGCAGGTTATTAACTTACCTATTAGTAATGAAAGCGCTGTGTTTTACAGGAGAAGGTTATCTGTGTATAATTTCACCATTTATGACATGATATCACATGATTGTTTCTGGTAGTAAGAGAGGGGCTTCAGAAATTTCTACTGCTTTATACCTTTTCCTTAAAAGTTTGGATGAGAAAGGAATTCAGAAAGTCTATTTATTTGCCGATGGCTGCAGCGGCCAAAATAAAAATTCTATTGTAGCAGCTGCCCTTCTGTACGTTATAGACAATTCCCTTTCAATTAAAGAAATTGTTTTAAGCATCTCGGTCCCATGTCATGGCCAAAATGAGTTTTCGCATATTGCAAAAGTAGCTGTAGATATTTTAAATTATTTAAAAAATACGTACTATTTTACATACGAACGAGAAACAAGTAATTATTCAACATTGAAACTTGATAGAGTCAAGTAGTAAATCTATAGACGAGGTATTATTGTTTGTTAAGTGCAATCTCTTTTACACACGCATTACCTGTTTCACTATAACTGTATAGATCTCAGACCAATCAAAAACGGGCTCTTCGTTCTCCGTCTCACTTACAGATATACCGTAAGTTAGACAGAGAGCGAAGCGCCCGTAACGACGGCCGAACGGAACGGATTTCGCTTAGGGAGTAGGCCGTCTTGTTCAGGCCATGGTACGGAGCGAGAGGGCGTGGGAAGCCGTCAGCTCCTTCTGCGAAGCAGTAATGCTCGCGAAGGAGGAGACGGAGCGCGTGAGGGAGAGGCAAATGTCGCGCCCTCACGCCCCTAGCCGCCGCAAGAGACGCCCTGGGCGTCGGGAATAGCAGGCCGAATCCCGGCCACCGTAGGCGCGGGGTTGCGGACGGTGAGCAATGGGTAGCTCGCCGTCCGATAAGGACCAGGCCCGGGTCGACGGCGCGTTGTATTCCACGCGCGCCTCAAAGAGATGTCAGCACCAACTGACGGGGTCCGTAAGGGTCAATGCCTGCCAGGGTTGCGAGTTTGTCCGAAAGGGATATCGCGGCCCCGGCACTCAGGCAACGGAAGGAACACGGGTGGGTTTCAGTCAGTAAAAGTTTGACACGCCCTCCCGCTCCGCTCAGAGCGGGAAAAGTTATTTGATAATTTTCCACCTTCAAAAAAAAAAAAAAAAAGGGGACCCTCTCTCTCCAAAGCTATTTATCGCCGTGCTGAATGTAATTTTCAAAAACGGATATCTAATGTAAAATTGACACATTTAAGTTTTGCCGACGACATCGCGGTATTCAGTGATACAGCCCAAGACCCGGAAACAATGCTACGAAACCTACACGTAGAAAGTCAAAGAGTTGGTCTACATATGAACGCATCTAAAGCAAAACTTATGACGAACAGTCACAAAAAAGACAACAATAGAAGAAAAGAAGATAGAGTATGTTGACAACTATGTGTATCTGGGCAAAATGGTCTCTTTCGACAGTAATAATAACGAAAATGAAGTGGACAGAAGAATAACAACTGCTTGGCTAAAATACTGGGCAAATAAAGGAATTATGAAGGGAAACTATGACCCAAAAACTAAAAAGATAGTTATGGATTCCTGCATTCTCCCTTGTTTAACCTATGGCAGCCAGACATGGGTATACACAGAAAAGGTTAAAAACAAAATCTTGTCCTGCCAACACGCAATGGAAAGAAGCCTCTTAAAACTCAGAAGGATAAACAAAATAAGAAACACCGTCATCCGGAAAAAGACAGACCTAACCGATGCACTACAGTTTTGCTTGAAACAGAAGTGGCAATGCGCTGGTCATGTAGCAAGATACAAGGACAATAGGTGGACTCTTCAAACAACCAGATGGACAGATCTGCTAAGCAAAAGGAGTGTGGGAAGACAAAGGAAAATATGGGCCGACAACATTATAGAGATGCGCGAAAGAACTGGATCAATGCTGCCACAGACAAATGCAAATGGAAATATTTTTCAAATATCAATTTATATAAAGTGTGTGAGGAATAAAGCTGTAATAATATAATATAATAATAAAGTTTATTAATGAAACCAAATTTTTAAAGGTTTATTGTTTGTCATTAGGACTTTTTGTTTTTAATATAAGCGGCTGTTGGCTTGTCTCTGTTATGTGAAACAACTCTGGCTAGCTTATCCCTGTATAGGCCCTGTGATGCTGTGATTGTTACCCATGTTGTTTTAAATTTATAATATTTTTTTTATTTTGATAACATTAGTTTCAGTTGGTCTCCCATGGGGTCATTAGTTTAACTGATTCTGATGATAATTATAAGTTTAGTGATAACTGATAACTTGCTATGATTTAAAAGTAGGTACAGATTAGTATAGAATTATTATAATGTAAGACCAGGCACAGATTGGATAAGACATCCTAGCAATCTGAAAGATTTAAGTGCCATAATGTCAAAGTAATGTATGGATCTCACTTTTTGAATTAGAATAAAACATTGATTAGAACGTGTTATTTTATTTGTCTGTCCAGTTACAATTAGAAGGAATACTATATTAATATGTGATAACTATATTATTTTAAATTTTATAGTATTGTAAAATCATTATTATAATGAGTAATTTTATATTTAGTTACACTATTTATATGGGGATTTGATAGTAATTAATCATAATTGAAAAATATAGAACGGAAAAGTGTTACTATAAAAATAAACAATGTTCTATTTAAAAAAAATACTTTTCTGAATTTTATGTTAAAGTGTAAATAAATTTCCATCATTAAGATGTCAAGAGATCGCTCAAAGCACCATGATTATTTGTGAAAAAGCTGTGCATTTTATTTATTTAAGCTCTAGTGTAAAATTTTATATTTGCATTTAGTAACGGTTTGTCTTTTAAGGTGCGATATGCTTGGTTGGTTAGCGGGCAAATTAGGTGGTAACCCACTACCCACTAGTTATAGCAAGAGTTAGGTCAGTTTAGCCCCAAGACTGACTTGGTTTTTAAAACAACAAAATTTGGTCAGTTGGTCATGAGGATATTTTAATATAAATCCCATAAGACAGCAAGACAACAAGACACTCACTGACCTTACTTATGTTTGAACACGAAAATAGTCATCTGCACCACAAGGCAAAAGAATACAACAAGTTACTATTAGATATTTTTTTATGAAAGTGCTACAAATTGTTGATTCACTACATGGCAATAGACATGTTGATGACAGACAGATGTACCTACCTAAAGATGCATTAACAAAGATAATAAAAACAACCACTGCAACAACACAACCAAATATTACAAGCCAACCCTAAGATGATCCTAGGACCAACATATGTTTGAGTTTCCAGAAAACAACATTTTACAAACAAATTCCTTCAACCATTGGGAATTTTCCTGTGTAACACACAGGAATACTGCGGGCTGCACACGTTTGCCAATCCTCGAAAAATCTATGAAACCAACAAAAAATCAAACGTGTGGATAGAAAGGGCCCAGGGCGTCTGGCTTGGCTTGTGTGGATGGGATTGCAAGCAAGTTTGCTGGCGATTCAACAGTGTATAAATCAAAGGATGTTGCATCCACAAGTTTGAGCGTTTGTTAACGTTTGCAAACAGTATCATTATTCCGAAATACTCGAAGCTCGTAGGAGAAGAATACAAATAATATCTACACATTGATCTCAAGTTCTGTGCACAGCACATTGACACACACAGATAACTATATACTAGTCAGAGACAGTGACATTGACAGACAGTGACAGTTAAATATTGACTTCGACGTTGAACACAGATTGCTTTATCCTGAAGTATCTGTCACTGTGGTCTTTGATCAACTGTGGGGAAGTGTTGCCAACTTTAATTTTGAGGGTGATCGTACCCGCAAACAAAAACGATAGTAAGGGTGGGCGCCCACGAGCAACTTAGTTGCCCGGCAACTTGTTTGTCTCTGTCGCTGTGTCCGCGCCGAGTTTTGGACGATGCGCACACGAGAGCGACAGCAACGCTACTTTTTCATAAAATTTGGCCATGTTCATCAACATGGATTTAGAAGAGACGGTTGTGGTCTGTGCGATCGTTTTAAGAAACCGAAGACGACAGCGAAAAAGGCAATATTGGGTGCATCCATTATGGAGTGACAGACTAACATTAGGAAAATTTCATACAATGTTTAGAAAATTGAGAGCGTTTCGATTTTTTTATTTTTTATATTTTAGTATGAGTATCGGAAGTTATCTATCTATCTATCTATGTCTTCTTCCGAAATCGACATTATTTCTTTATTTTATGTAGAGTAGCGTACGCGATTAATACGTTCGGTGAAGAGACACGCTCTGTCAACGGGGGCTGTTGAGCGGCAACTGACAGGGCGGAAACTTTTTTTCGCAGTGCGCGCACTTGCAACCAATAGGCGGGGCGACAGTTGCGTCGCCGGCCCGTCTTCAAACCCGTGGACAAAAAAGTCTCCCGACTGTCGCGTCACTACATGCGCGCACTTTCATACTAACCCGTAGACTTGATGTAAGAGACAAATTAGTTGCGGAGATAAAAGTTGCCCGTGCGCGCTAGCTCTAAAACTTGACCCATATCGTCATGTTGGCACCATTACTTGTCAAGCTTAGTTTCAATTTAATAACAGAGTTCAAAATGGCGACCGACACTGCGACAGACCACTGTTACCAATCACGTTACGGGACAAGTTATATTGAACGCACTGTAGGTTGGTCACGGCTGCTAAATTGTAATCTCGGAACAAAAGATGGTTGCATTCATGGACCATTTAGACGGGGCCAATCCCCGAGTCAATCCATTAAGCCAATCTAATAACCTCGTGTAAATAGAGACAGTCCACTGCATTGGATTGACTATTTAAGGTTTTTTTTTTTTTTTGATGTATGGCATCTCGTAGCTGACCACTGAGGTCATAACTACTCAACCAGACAATCCTGTGGCTGCCTTAAGCTTCTACACTCAAAGCCTCCAGCCAGGGGCAAAAACTATGCAAACTAAAACTAGGCGAACGCCCGCTAAGGGCACCCCCTGTGGGGTACGAACCTCGGCTTAGGGCGTTCGCTGGGGGGAGGACAGCAAGAGGGACAGGCTGGATAGAAGGTATATCATTATTATTAATCGGGGAGTTTAAAGCTACAGGCTCAGCATCATCGACGCGGGCTGGCTCATCGTCGAGCAAGGGTCGGGGGGGAGTATCATTTACTCGGGAGGGTCGCGATCGCGGACCTCTGCGGCGAGGTCGGAAAGTGTGTCGGTGTGTGTGTTTTCTCACTGTACTGGTTTCCCTATTGCTCTCCTGGAGTAGGGTTATGGGGTCGTCTGGGTCGGAAAGGATTTGCCTCGGGCGGCGGACTGTACTGATTTGACTCGGGAGATAATTGGCGGCCTCGACAACCAGAGGGTTGCGATGGGTGGCGGCGGAATCAAAGAAACGCTTGGAATTGCGTTTTAGAAACTGGTGGATTGTGGGGAGTCTAAAGTCGAGGTGGAACTATTTAACGTGTTGACGAGGTCAATTTATATGAAAATTCACCACTTTTTTTTTTTAATGGGTAATTTCACCGGTTTATTACATGGGGCGTAGGTTTATTACAGGGGATGCGGTAGCGGAAAGAGGAATCCGTACCATCAGTTTTTATTTTATCGATATCGATATTCCTTCGGAATTTTGCTTGAATCCATGAAATAAAACAGCTGTTGCATATAATAGTTACATTTTGAAGAGAAAATAACTACAATTAAATACAAGTTAAAAAAAATTAACAAAAATAATTCCTAAGTCATTTTAACTAAGAATTAGTCGACATGTAAATTTTGGTTTCAAACATGACCTCAACCCCACGATAGTCTCGTTAACATTTTTACTAAAGGACATAATCGCATGTCAAGTGCGTGTAAGTTTTGCTGATTTGACGTATATTTTCGTAATGCAAAAGAAAAGTATTTTGATCTTTATGAACCTAAAAACGAGATGTAGCGGGACTCGGTGACGTCACAGAAGCAATGTGAGGAAAATACTCGATTCATGCTACGTTTTACATTGAATCATGGTTGAATCGAATGAAAAAACGAAATGTATTATGATTATAAATTTCAATAAAAACATGACTAAATATTATAAAAAAAAATAACTTATGGAAGGTTATACAGTTCTATATGTAAATTTGACGTATTTGAAGGCTTTTTACAGAATTGAACAGCATAACTAGGCATTTTCACGGAGCTCCGCGCGCCTTTAAGACGATTTACGAAGTGCGTTAGAATCGATTTGAAAGTAGTTTTTATGAACGTACTAGAACATTTATTCTTGTAAGTACTTTTATAGAGGGGAAGTGTTCGTAAGGCTTCTCCAGTGTATTCGCGCACATGTGGGAGTGTCGCGAGGAGGCGAAACGCCGGGGCGTAACTCCGCTACCGCGAGAAATCACGGCACAGCGGATGAGAGTATGATTGTCTCAACCCAACACTGGGCACGCCACAATTGTGGCGATAAGTCCCCTGTTCGAGGAGTGGCTAGAGAGGCGCCACGGCGTCCTCACCTTCCGCCTGACGCAGGTCCTCACCGGACACGGCTGTTTCGGGAGGTTCCTGTTCCGAATAAGGCGGGAGGAAACGTCCGGGTGTCGCCACTGTGTGGATCGCCCGGAGGACACGGTGGAGCATACGGTGGAGGTCTACCCGGCTTGGGCGGAGCACCGCCGTGTCCTCACGGAGGCGATCGGTGGCGGCGATTTCTCGCATCCGGCCCTGGTTCAGGCCATGGTCCGGAGCGAGAGTGCATGGGAGGCCATCACTTCCTTCTGCGAAGCAGTAATGCTCGCGAAGGAGGAGGTGGAACGCGTGAGGGAGAGGCAAGATTCGCGCCCTCGCACCCCTAGTCGCCGCAGGAGACGCCCCGAGCGTCGGGAGTCGTGAGCCGGCTTCCGGCCACCGTAGGCGCGGGCTTGCGGACGGTGAGCAATGGGTAGCTCGCCATCCGATTAGGACCAGGCCCGGGTCGACGGCGCGTTGTGTTCCACGCGCGCCTCAAAGAGATGTCAGTAAGGGCCAATGCCTGCCAGGGTTGCGAGTTTGTCCGAAAGGGATATCGCGGTCCCGGCACACAGGCAAAGGAAGGAACACGAGTGGGTTTTAGTCAGTAAAAGTCTGACACACCCTCCCACTCCGCCCAGAGCGGGAGAAGTTATTTGATAACTTCCCACCCTCAAAAAAAAAAAGGCTTCTCCAGTGTTATATATTCTAAGTAAAAAAGTGAATTAAATAGCAATAACTTGTTTATTATTAATAATAATAAGATTTTTTATTACTTTTAGGTACATAATGTTATTGCGACCTATGTGGGCCTTTCGGATCGGACAGGGTTTTTTTTATATAATGTATATTCTAAGACCCTATCTGTGTATGGATTAGCATCTGTATTTAAAATGCATTCCATTTATGCATCGTATAAATCAATATGATCCTGTGTGATCTCTACAAAACTTTTTTGCCAGTAAGTTCGCTTACAGCTAGAAATGGATTTTTACTGGAGCAAGTCAATATATTGACTTGTTCCAGTGGAGTACAATTCCCAATGCCATCATTCCTGATCTCAGCTCTCACAAGCTACTTTTTATAATCTGCACCAAATTTAATCGCATTGGGATTATTGTTGATACTCCATCTTGCTCTAACAGCCGAGAAGAAGAGCTCGATAATTATGCTCTTGGCTGATCTTGTAGAGTGCTAGTATTCAAGCTTTTTTTGTCTCTTCCACCAAGTAACTGTACAGTGCCAATGCGCTATTCATGTTTATCAACAGTCCAATGAAACCGGTTTTTCTGCGGGAATTGATCACTAGTTCACCCGAAGGTAGTTTTAAACTTGTGAGTTAATTAGTCGCACCCTTCAAACAGAGCTGATTGATATGAAACCAATACTGGCAGGACACATCTCTTTAATTTTAACCTTTGTTTATTGGTGTGATGATGAATTAGTAAACGTAATGCAATAAAAGCGTTTTTAATTATGTGCAGAAAAAAGCAGGGTAGCCTGCGAAATCAAATCCTTTTGAATGACTATTTCATGACATCATGACTTCTAACATAAGAACTTGCATTGCTCATTCGAATTATATAAAGCCACATTTTAATCAAGATATAGTCATATGGTCAGTGTCAGGACACTGACCTATAAATAATTGCAAAAAATCCTAAGAAAATTTGAATTTCGCGGGCTACCTTAGCGCATCCCCCTTATCTTATTCCTTGATTGACACAACGCTAGCAACGGCAGCCATTTTATGTTTCGCACCTTTTTTTGTTGTTGTAGGTTTTCGGGTATTCCCAGTTCATTTATTAAAAAACGGATATCTTTCTTTACTTTGTGAGTCTGTCCATCTCTGTCAATACGATTTATTAGTCATTGCCTCAGAATAATAACTAAAAGCTAACTACTCGTCTGTGAGTGTGCTGTACTCTATGTCAACTACTCGTAGAGTATATATAATCTGTGGTCAACTGTGTCTTTGCACTCTGTGGTCACGCACGCTGTCTTCTTTCTGTTTGTGGTATTGATTTTCTCCGCTTGCTTTTATTTATTTGTTTACGTGCAAGAAAAGATGAATAACGGAACGGTGGCAACCGTTCATTGTCTTTTCTGAATCTTGTACTTGTACTAGGGTCAGTGGGTCGTCTTAGGGGCGGAGTATTGATTTATCTAGATACGAAACTCGTCCATCGTAAGGATCCAGCCAATTACTGTTGCCTCCTATTCATTGTCATTATCGTCTATCATTGTTATCAATCTCGTGTTCTTTTGTTGAGAAGAGTAGGTAGCTATTTCCAATAATCTTGCTGTAACGTTAATCCAGTGAAACGATGTGTTTTTTATTAACAGCCCCTAAGACGACCCACGGTTAGTGGGTTGCCTTAAGGGCACTGACCGGTATTACTGCCGAATCGCATTGTTGTGCCTCGTTTGTTCGTAATTTCAACTTCAGGACTTTGACATGTGTGAAGTTTCACAAGCACTCGTTGGGTATTGGTTGAGTTGCAGAAGATTGTATTCTGTAGACTCGCTCGCACGCAGAAATCGCTCGCACGCAGAAATCGCTAGGACTTAGTAAAAGAGAACTAAAGAAAGAAATTGTAAAAGTGTAGATTTTGTTGATGTTAAAAATGTGTAAAGAAACTGCAGTTGCAAGTATCATTTGATATATTTTGGTTGTGTTCGGTCTTGAGCTAAGAAGAAGTACCAATTCAAACTCAGAGAATGATCTTCGTCTTTTGAAGTCCAGACGTTTATTGGAATTATCAAATTACATGCAATCTCTAGACACATAGCCAGAGATGAAATTGAGGTGTAATTAGAACTCAAGCAGCCCTCTGACCCTCAGTTCCTTTGCAGGATATTGGCGACTGAGTTCCAGTGTATTTATTTATCCTTTTAAGTGTTTTCAAAGGCTTGCTTTTGTAAATGAGTTCTTCTAAATGTGCTTTTTTTATAACTTCACAGATTTCTGTCGGGAATGTCTGCATCTGTCTCATCTTCGTTAGGGTATTTTCTAAAAGTAGGACATACATATTCACAGACATTTCACAGAATTCTTAAAGAGCCTTCGCAACTGATAACTCTTTATTAGGTTTGGCACACTGCGACTATGTGTTTAATTTGTGACTGTTAAAGACAAATCTTCTGATGGGAAATTATTTCCCTTTACCTGTTTAGGGAATTGAGTGGTATGGTCAAGGAGCATATGAAAAAAAAATGTTAAAGTCACCGCAGGACATCTGGGAGTTATTCCATCCTCTGACATTGTTTGTGGATCTCAGGCAATTGATATATATAAAAGCAAAGGCAGCAACATCCACTTTTACTGAAAAGGCATTAGATTTTTTTTTTTACTTGCATGTAGCAATTTTTTGTTATAATAAGTTACAGGCATAGATAACTAAGCCTATGTATGTCTCTGTGGCCTATGTGTCTGTGTATGTATGTATGTGTCTATGTACAAATGATGTTAGAATCAGATATTGTAAAACAGAATTCCCTAATAAAGTCTAAAGAACAATGGGCAACTTTATATGGACCGTGGGCCCAGTGTTGTAGCACTTTCTTACCTACCTTAAAATACAGATCCGAGTAATCTCAACATTTTACTATAAAGCAGCACAGCTCTAATGCATTAAAAAAACAAGTTACAGCTGTTCTAAATAATCAATAATTTCCGTTACGAATGCTAATAGTTTGGCCTAATGATGCGCATACAAAATTGTGTCTACATGTTGCCAGTTGGAATGCATTATTCTCTTTTATATGACACCTTGAACAATTCAGTTTAAGAATAAGTAGTGTAAAAATATTCTTTATTTCGGTATTGGGATAGGACTATAATTAAAAAATACCTTTGATTATGAAAATGAAACATCTTTATTCACTAAAATATAACATATTCATGCATAATCAGCCGATTAGTATCCCACTACTGGGTACCGTCGACACTCAGAACGACAAGGATAAGGCGTTAGTTCTTACTAAACTATAAAGAATTGTCCTAATGAGTGTTGTTGCTCTCAATAATAATCTCGTCCCAGGCACTTGCGGGGCCAACAAAGTTTTCTAAATGCCTTCCAATACCGAAGTACCATATAATACTGACGACATGGGCGCATGCTCCAACAGTCCTCATTCCAGTTAAGCATGAACAATAATATGCGTGGATAGCATTAATGTCCTGAACATTGGAGTTCATCAATATATAAGTATAATATGTCGTATTTGACCTGTGTCGTGATAAAATACGACCTCTCATTAGCGTGCAGGTGTCCGTTGCTAATCCATATTCTGTCATCCTTGGACTTGGACACACACTTGGTTACACACACCTGAATATTGTAAACGCCACCTCGCAAACTATATAGTTGCCCAATGTATTATCGTTACTCATTCGGCTATGTATTCGTTCAGAAAAGGCGGCGGCATAAGTACTGTCACGCAAAGGCTCTCTAAATGCATTCAACAGTGCTCCAGCAATCCGAAAATCAGTAAATAAATGTGGCAATGACTTATTAAATAATTGGTTACGAAATATTTCAAAGTCCCGTTTAAACCATCCGTTTATTACCTCTATGACCCAACGTACAATCGTTATTAATCTTGATTTATTAGCTTGCTCATTTGTAAGTTGAGTCGCACTTCTGTCTTTGCTTGGTGGCATATGTGGCTCATAACCACAGGTTTCAATATTGGGTATTGAGCCTCGAAAGCCTCTATCCAATATAAATGTGTCTCTTTCATGTAGAAGGTAATGAACGGGGGATATTTCATTGTCCATCCATTATTTGAGTCATTATTTGACTATCTGAGGTAGTTGCGGCATAGGATCCAAGGATGTCAATAATGTAACCATCTGAACAGACCAAAAGGAATGGTTTTAGTAAGTTTTTATACTTATCGTCGTTCATATTGCAATTAGTTCTATGTCAAAAATGACAAGTTTACAGGAGAGTAAAAAAACTGCATACTGGAAAAAAATCTTTTATGACACCAAAATGTTTTTTAACTAATGGTTCCTAACTAGTGTGATCTATTAAATGTGCATTTTGAAATTTCCATACATAATTATATTTTGTTAGAAATTTGACATAGAACCTATTGTAACTACAATTGACGTAAAATTTGTGACATGTAACTTATTGATAGTTTATTTATATGAAATAATACACAGATAATTTCAAATAACAGGTATAGTATTTATTCAAGTTATTTATAACTAAAGTAGGAACAATCAAAAATATACAATACGTAGTTAAGAAAAATAAACAACAAAATTGACGTAAATTTCTTGACAAACTTAAATGTTGTTACCTTATAACAAAATTTATTGAACTTATTTTAAAATTCACGAATTATACTTAAATGGCAGGGTAAAATGAAGAAGGTGATTTATCGAATGTAATAATTAGTCTGCAATGGGACCATTGCATACTAATTAAGTATTTCGTTTATGAGGACAGGCATCAGGATCTGAACAATTATGTTCCAAGGAGTCATAAAAAGGGTGATAATCTTTAGGAATCAGTGGTTTTAATTCTTGTAAATGTATAAATTTTGTGGTGTCAATAGGGAGAAATGATTGATAAAGGGCAGTATTATCAGTTCGTGTGTAGTTTTTGTTTGAGCGTCGCGGTAATTCTTTGAAGTCGTCTTTAAAGTCCAACTTAAACCGTATGTTCCCATCTGAATTATATTGCAGGCTTACAATATCGACTACAAGTGGATCGCCCTTTTTGTTTCCTGGTCGAATGCTGGAGTACCTACCACCTTCACACCTGCTGAAATCACTGTAGCTTAGAAAAACTACTTTGTACGGTTCAGGCTTGGTTCTTGCGCTCTTTATTATATTGATGTAGTCTCCAGGTATGAAAATATCTCGATGAGGTGGCAACTTTCTTTCGATGCTGCTATGTATCGAGTCGACCTCCATCTGGGTGTGCCCAACTTCGAGGTATTTTTGTTCGATGATTACGGCCTTTTCAACTGATAATTCAATAAGAGCATTAGACAAATTCAAGGATCGGTTTTGGTAACCACACCCGTCACTCCACAGAATGATTTTTTTGGTATTTGGTGCCTTTTCTAGTTCTACCTTTAGGTGTTTCATCATAATAGACGTAAAGACATCACTGTCTAAGCCACCGCTTCCCTCGTGCCATAGATAGCAAATCACTTCTTTTGTTTTTAAATTATGGTGTGTGTAATTGTGAACTTTAAGTTTTGTTTTATAGTAAACAGCTGATGCCTGGATTCTTGGGCATAGAAGTACCGCTTGGACATCCATAGTGTATACTAATACATCATCTTCAGTATTGTTTTTGTCATTATCCTTACTTTGTCTTGCTGTTTCTTTTTTCTTCAAGTGACTCCTGTACACATCTTCATTAATATTACCATTCTTGTAGGCTAAGCACTTGTTGCACTGGTCTTTCCTGGGTTTAAAAATAGACAAATTAAGCTCGCGGTACTTCCTCTCGAACGTCGCAACACAATATCGTCTCTTATTGTTATTTGAACAAAACTTTTTATATTCAGCATACAGATCACCATGAACACTATTCCAGATTGGTTCTAAATATAATTTTGAGGAAGACGATCTGCAATAATGGGACTCTACTTTCGGCAGACTGTCGAAAAATTCTCGAATTGAATCGGATGCATTATTTTGAGTCCTTGCATTACACTCATCACCATTTTGAGAGATAATAGAACTTTCTGTCGCATCTTTATTAGGAACAACCCAATCCCTTAGTTGTCTTTGGCCAATGCACAAAGTTTTCATAAACATTTGCTTACAAACATGAACTCTCTTAGCATTATCTTTCAAAGATAGAAAATATTTAAATGCTTTATCTTTCCTAGAATCTACGCTTGAAGAACGTCGATGCTGTGGTGCATATACACTTACTAAACTTCGGACGTATACTTTACGAGCTTCCCAGGAACTCAGTGCCCAATAAGAATCAAAAATCAGTTTTCGGTCTTCTTCGGTTAACATTTCACATTCAAACCTTTGTTTCGGTCCCCCATGTTTCACTTCGGTATGCCCACCACATCTTTCTTGTAAGCCTTTAGCTGGTCTTAACAGGGTTTGTTTGTATTTTCCATTCCTATCCTTCTCAAAACCTTCATACTGTTTACCTTGTAACCTAGCCTTAGAGTTTCTTAATCTCTTCCATTTTGTTTGATCTGCTTGACCCTTACGACTGCGTTTCCTTTTGTGAGTATCCTTACAAGTAAGCACTCCTGTCTCCTCATCAAGAACCTCTTCGTTGGAGCTCGTACTTTCTTCTAAAGCATTAGAAAGAAAGCTAACACTACTTTCTTCTGGCGCGTAGTCTGAGTCAGAAGACGACCCTTCTTCGAACAAGACCTCTTCACTAGACGTGTCACACTGCTGCATAGTTTCATCTTCATACAACTGGCCAGTAGCTTCGTTCAGTCGCTGCTGGCGAGGATGTTGAGAAGAACTTGTAGCTAACTGTATTAACCGCCTTCCTCTTGTGTTATTCATCTGCAACAACTGGCCTGTAGCTTCGTTCAGTCGCTGCTGTCGAGGATGTTGAGAGGAACTTGTAGCTAACTGTATTAACCGCTTTCCTCTTGTGTTATTCATCTGCAACAATCAACCACCAAGCCATGCATACAAAACCAAAGCAAAATTCAAAAGGTTCTATGTCGCGTTTGTAAGTACGTATTGCAACATAGGTCTTTTTTTTTTATTGGCATTATTTACAAAAAAGGTCAAAATAAACAAATATTTTTTTATGAATAAACGTTATCTGTTAATAGATTCGCGTCACTATAGGTCTTACGCGCTTAAAAGCAAAAAAAGCGGACTCACGGCGCTTTTTGTCAAACGTTAGGTTAAAATTTCTCAAAGTGTAATTAAAACCAGGATATTACCGAAAACCAACTAAAACCAGCACCCAATGATACGTAATTTATGATAATTATCAACTTACCTCAGAAACAAAGCACAATTTATAACTTAATTACTAATTTTCATTTGTTTTTTCTCAGAGCAAAAATCCGTTGCCGCTCAAACTTTGACATAGAACAATTTGCCGTATACGATTTACTGCCGAGTCGATCACGTGACATATTGCAAGTTTCAAACGCTGCTTTCCTATTGGTAGATGACATTGAACCTTTTTCGGTTGCGTTCAAAATTAAAATTAAAGAATACTTTAGAAATAAACAAAAAATTTAAATTTTTGACATTGAACTAATTGCAATATGAACGACGTTATGTAGGCTATACGTTCTTTTTTGGAACAAGAAGTTTTTACTTTTCTGTATGTAGATGTAAGTTCCGTCACACAGTATTATGGCTTTTGGGTCTACGGTTTGTCCAAATAATGCTGTTGGTACTGTCAGATTGTGTGCAATAATCTCATCGCGGCTTATGTGGTCGTAACCCAGATGCCGCAAAACAAACTCTCTGGTCAAACAGTCACGTGTTATTTTAAAACAACGCTCCAGTGTTCTCCTACTAACATTTAAATGGCACGCAATTCTGTCATCTGGCTCACCCGATCTTATTTTCATCAAGTAAGATCCCAACACAGTTTTTGGACGTTTTGTTTGCTCAGTTAGAGATGGAGTCTCTTGGAGAACAATATCGAATTGATCGTGCGTCAATCCCGTTCGATAATATAGTTCATTGGGAGAAATTGACTCAATGTTATCAAAATCTATGCCGGATTTTTTGTTGTAAGCGTCTTTTAAAGTATCAATGATATCTTTCAATTGATCTGGCGTAAATGCCGTCTCAGCATGGTCATATAATTCGCTCCATTCATTTGAACGTATGTGGTCTTGACATATTCGTGCATCCTTAGGAACATATACGTTATGTTCTGTCAATAAATATATTTTAATGAAATGGGACACTCTGTGACGATCTTCATTAAGGCATCCATGAAATAAGCATCGACGAGAGGTATTTGCTAACCGTTTATAAGTTGGTACTGTAGTAGGACGCGATTGTTCATCATTTACTTGCTCGTCTTGCTGTTCTTCGTTTTGTCTCCGTTCTTGTTCTACGTGCCTGGCTTCTTGGGGATTTGCTGCCACCCAACAACGATAGCACATGTATTGATTTCCATTCAGGGTGCCCTGAAAAAAATAAAATAAAATAGTTGTTGAACCTGAATAAGCCAATACAAAGTCCTTTGATCAAATACAGTGCATATTCCTATATAAGTGAATGATAGTTTATATGCAGAAAAACGTGTCATTTGGCAACTATCAGATTTGATTTTACTGCTTGATTTCGAATGTCATAATTATGCCCGATGGCTAATTCCCCGAAGTCATCAGATCGAACCTCCTAATTGCCGAAAATCCATAGCATCGATGTACTTATCACAATTTCAAATAGTCATTAGATCAAGCGTCCGTTGTGCCGAAAAGCCATTTCAACGATAGTCCTGATCCATCGAATGTCTATTGGCTCGACGTGCCAGTAAATCGAAAGCTATTCTGCTTATGACTCAAATATGACGTGCGGGAAGAGCGCCCGTGTCACGATCGCATGACATACAACGGCTTTTTGACAGCGCCCGTTAGACGGGAAAATGACATCGATGACATTTTAAGTATGAAAAATACTAACGAATAATCTGTTTTATCCAGTTGTTCTATTGCATTTTGACTAAATAGTGGCAATGAAAGAAAAACGTTTGTACTTAATTATTTGATATTTAATAAATAATTATTATTTGTTTAGGTATCTTTAATTATTGATGCTATTAGAAAACACACAAAAAACGAGGTGAAGTTAATATCAAAGAAATAGGTGACGAATCTTTATTTCAGATTGCCGGTTTTGATTCTAAACATTGAAGATAGCCGTATTTGGTGTGCGTTCGCGCAGCGGAATGTTGTTGAATTTAAAGATATTAATTATGCAGATATTTAGTGTATGACGTCGTATAATTGTGTATGGTAAAAAAAAAATTGTGTACGCAGCCATTGTGGAGAAATTCACCAAAAACTGATTCCGCTGGGCGAACGTTGTCCTGGCGGAACTTATTTTAATCCATAGACTTTAGAAGAAAAGAGGTGTGTCCAAAAATTAGTGTGTATTTGTGTGTAATTGTGTATGTATGAATAAAATGAGTGCATGCATAAACTTCGGAGAAATTCAAGTTTCCGCTACGCGAACGTTTGGCCATTAGCTAGTTTTCATATAAAGCGCTTACATAGAGAGCTGTAGATTTTTACATACGTTGTTTTGAATTTGTTTATATTTGTTTAAAAAACAGATTTAGAAAAAATCGTAGGGCTTAAAAGATAAAAATATAAACGTAAAATACACTTAATAGGTCTTAGTTCTTAAAGTATGCACTTTGGGGTCTAGATTTTCACGTTTATACAAACCTTGTAAGTATCTGAAACATGTTGCCAAGTATCAATGATGTTCCGTTAGTAATTAAAGAGTTAAAGGACAATTTTACCATGAATAGATCACTGTTTACAAAACAGTCAAATATCACGACGTTCTAAAGGAATTGCATGGTAAAATGTATGCCAAAAATTAGTTTATTCATTCAACTATTCACATGCAAAATTTCATGTCATTAAATTTAGTAATTAAAGAAATCAATTAAAATACTGACGAAGCATCGAAAACCTACATAACCCGACCAAGTTCGGATAGCTACAAAAAAGCGGCCCAGCCATATATCTAAGAGACGTTCTTAACCTTCCAATATAGTATTTACTAATATGGTACAGTTCCGTACACAAGCGTTAGGAAAAAATAAAACAATTGCATTTCTTGAATTAAAAATATTTTTTTAATAATAACCCAACTATCTACGATAAAAACAAATCTTCAATTAACAAGTACTTTTCTATTTAAATATCCGTGTACAAAATTTTTTTTTATTAAGTACATACTTAATTATGTTTCATTACACACTTAAATAAGTAATTATAATAACGTTAACAAACGCTTGCAACGACAGCAATAAACTTAAATGTGTTTTAACTAACATAGGTTTAATAAACGATTATGAATATAAGGGTAAGTAAAATATTTAGAGCTTCAATAATAAAATCACAGATTAACAATCTCAGATCACATAACTAGACTATTCAGTTGTTTAGGTTTGAGAGTCTGCCTAATATAAAAATAAATCAACATTTAAAAAGTACTTATAAAATAAAAAAGGTATTTACAACTCAATACCAATTATTAAATGAGTAGCAAATACAGAAAAAGACCTCAACATTTCTAAGTATAATGTACACTAGCTTAAAAAAAAATCACAGATTAACAATCACAGATCACATAACTAGACTATTCAGTTGTTTAGATTTGATCAACATTAAGAAAGTGCTTATAAACTAAAACATTGGTATAAAAAAGGTATTTTCAAGAAAATATTCTTAAATGAGTAGCAAATACAGTAAATAACCTCAACATTTCTAAGTATAATGTACACTAGCTTAAAAAAAAATCACAGATTAACAATCACAGATCACATAACTAGACTATTCAGTTGTTTAGATTTGATCAACATTAAGAAAGTGCTTATAAACTAAAACATAGGTATAAAAAAGGTATTTTCAAGAAAATATTCTTAAATGAGTAGCAAATACAGTAAATAACCTCAACATTTCTAAGTAAGTATTATTAAGTATATATATATATCAAGTATATATATATATATATATATTATCATTTCTAAGTAGTAAAATTTAAGTGCACAGACATGGCATGCGTGAACATGCTTAAAGGTAGACGTTCATGTAAGCGGGGATCTACACCACGCATTTTCTCATAAGTCTCATTTATCAGGGGTAAAAACCCCGAGAATTCAAAGTTTTGACAATAAACATCTTGTGCAGCTAGGAGTGATGAGTGTGGGCCAACATCGTACATTGGCTCATCCCTGTATGGTGTTGATGTAGTACTTGGGACTACAGTTTGTTCTGGCTCCCTAGGTTTTTGAGGTTGCTGAGGCTTCTTCTTTCCCTTGAAAGCAGCCGACCGCTCCGTTGGTTTTCGTTCTCTTGCCTGAACGCGGGTTGGGTCAAATTCTTCTGGCTGGTAACTCCAGTCCTGTACTTGGCGTACGTTGTTATAGTGATTATACGCACGTTGAGCATCCCTCATATCTCGACGGTTACCGCCGGAATTATGGCTTCTGCCACGTGGATTTCCACTGTAATTATTGCTGTTCATCTCGTTTGAGGTATAGCGTGTCATAAAAAGACGACGTACACTAGCTTAAAAAAAAATCACAGATTAACAATCACAGATCACATAACTAGACTATTCAGTTGTTTAGATTTGATCAACATTAAGAAAGTGCTTATAAACTAAAACATAGGTATAAAAAAGGTATTTTCAAGAAAATATTCTTAAATGAGTAGCAAATACAGTAAATAACCTCAACATTTCTAAGTAAGTATTATTAAGTATATATATATATCAAGTATATATATATATATATATATTATCATTTCTAAGTAGTAAAATTTAAGTGCACAGACATGGCATGCGTGAACATGCTTAAAGGTAGACGTTCATGTAAGCGGGGATCTACACCACGCATTTTCTCATAAGTCTCATTTATCAGGGGTAAAAACCCCGAGAATTCAAAGTTTTGACAATAAACATCTTGTGCAGCTAGGAGTGATGAGTGTGGGCCAACATCGTACATTGGCTCATCCCTGTATGGTGTTGATGTAGTACTTGGGACTACAGTTTGTTCTGGCTCCCTAGGTTTTTGAGGTTGCTGAGGCTTCTTCTTTCCCTTGAAAGCAGCCGACCGCTCCGTTGGTTTTCGTTCTCTTGCCTGAACGCGGGTTGGGTCAAATTCTTCTGGCTGGTAACTCCAGTCCTGTACTTGGCGTACGTTGTTATAGTGATTATACGCACGTTGAGCATCCCTCATATCTCGACGGTTACCGCCGGAATTATGGCTTCTGCCACGTGGATTTCCACTGTAATTATTGCTGTTCATCTCGTTTGAGGTATAGCGTGTCATAAAAAGACGACGTACACTAGCTTAAAAAAAAATCACAGATTAACAATCACAGATCACATAACTAGACTATTCAGTTGTTTAGATTTGATCAACATTAAGAAAGTGCTTATAAACTAAAACATTGGTATAAAAAAGGTATTTTCAAGAAAATATTCTTAAATGAGTAGCAAATACAGTAAATAACCTCAACATTTCTAAGTGTACCTCATATTTTCTAGTTTCAATAATAAAATCACAGATCACATAACTAGACTATTCAGTTGTATAAATTATTGCATGAGGCATTATGTTTTTGGAACTATTTTGAATTTTGCTACATAAATCGTCGTAACACTGAAATGATTTATTAGTGTACGGGGGTCTCGAACAATGCGCCTTGTAATGACCAATACCTGGCATTTGTAAAGGTGGAACATATTCAATAATAGCCAATATTAAAAATAGCTTATTATTTATTTCAATATTACGAGGTATGTCCTCTAGATTTATGTACAAATTATGTAGTTCAAAGATAATTAAATCATTTAAATCATATTTAAAATCGACAGTGCCTATTCCACAAAAATTACAAATAGGAGGATTGTCACTCCTCATACCAGATTCTACAGACTCTTGCAATTTGGCAATGCCTTTACACTTAATGATATCAATGTTTAAAGGTAGGTATTTACATTTAAAATTGCTGTCATTTATGGAAACAAGGCATTCTTTATTTGAACAACATTTCTTTCTGTTTCCAGAAAAGTATGGCAAACAGATGTCTTCAATTATTTTTGTGACATTGCATGCACAATCTATAATTTGGCACTGTCTTGCATCAAGTGTATTGTCATTAACATTAAACAATGGATTTAGTAAAATTTCTCGTTTTGCGTATAACGTTTTGCAATTCTTTTTCGTATTAGATAATAGGATAAAAAAACGAGTGAATGAATCTTTGCTAATCAAGGAATCTATAAAATTACGGAAAGAGATACGGTCAGTATATGCGACTGCGAAAGCTTGAGCCACTGCGTCAAATGCACAGGTATTAGTCACTACATTTTTGATGTCTTTCGATATTGATACGTTACCATTTTGTAAGATGTAAAGAGGCTTCGACGAGATAGTTTTTGTGTTGGGAATAACTAGACCTCTCCAGTTTTCTATTTCAACAGGATTGTCTTGAAAAATAGATTGCTCCTCGAAATCACCTATAATTTTCGTCTGTTTAACTTGATTTAAAATCATATGTTCATTCTTATTCTTAATTATCTTAGTAGCAGTTTCAGAATATTTAGCTTTATTTAATTTGATCATTCCATTAATGTAAGTGTAATGTTGTATTAAAAATTCGTCTAAACGTATTCGCTCCTGCTTTGTATTGAAATATATGGTCTTTATATCTTTGAAATGATTTTCAACATTTGAGCTACTCCCAACATTTCTAACATTACGAAAATACTTATCCATAACGCCACTCCACATTGGCAACTTTCTCAATAGTCTTTTTAATGTATCATTTATTTCTGGTAGATAATATTCGTTTTTATGTTCGTTCGGGTCAATTAACATTAAATACAATTTTTCGGTTTCTAGAATATTGTCGTAATATTGAATGAGTGGGTTTGTACCTGCATTGTTGGTGTCATTCTTTTCATCGGCTAATACAGAACATAATGCCTCATCATCGTTACAGTTATCTAAATCTTGGATGTCAACCTTATACTCGCTTATATTCGCTAAACACGCTACAGCTTGATCATATTTCTTGCATGAATGCCCATCTAAATCTAGGGTTACATATTCATGTAAAGATACAGTAACGATATCTTTGATTACTGATTTGACTTCGTCATAGGACTTAAGCAAGTGAATTTTTTTTATACAATTTATATAGAAGTATTTACATTTTTCTGTCGCTTTATCGAAACAGCTTTGTTTGTATAATTTTTTGAAAAAATGAGACTTATCCAATCTAATGTAACATGCTGGTATAGAATTATGTTCACCTTCTAATATCGAAAAGCACTGCGCTAAATATTTGTTTGTGTCGGTGTTTAAAAAACTGCGACATATTGCTCCTAATAGGGCAGACGAATCATCACTGATAATTTCATTCGGCGTATTACGGTTACGCGCCCATGTGCTTAACCACGTGGCTATGGTTTCAGTAGTATGGGACTGGGACGCCATATAACATAAAGGTATACTTGTGTTTGCAGTGTATGCCACAACGGCATACAAAAAGGTATGTTTGGGTTCTTTAGTTCTTAAATTATCGTTAACATTTGGCGGTGCAATTACTTGAAAAATCGAACCGGTTGCATCGATGGATAAAACGATGTGTGTATTTTTTAATACTTCATCATAATATTTACCTTGTTCTTGGGTCCAAAAATATAAAAAAAACGGGACTAAACTAAATTTTTGAACAAAAGAATCAAAAGGTGGACTTTGTGACATAGCATAAATGGAGAGAATTGTATTCTTATCGAATTGGAGTGCCCTTTTAACTTCGTGTCGTATACGCCTCAAAGTACTTAGTTTCGGAAATGTTGGAGGTTCACATGGATCATTTATGCCTATAATTTTGTCTGCCATCTTGGCTCTAACTGCTAATGCCTTATTATGTTTTAACATTACTGCTAATTTTTGTTTTCTTACAGAATTAAGTTTATTCTTTATAGTCGAATCATGGACAAAATCTTTTTTATATCGGCTTAGCAAACAAGTAACATCTATGAAATTACTAGTTATTGGATCAATAGTGACTAAAATATTTGCTCCACATTGGGTACATTTGCCATCACATTTGATATTATTTAGCTTTAAATTTGAAGGAACGTAATTGCTTTTAAATGAAAAAGTGCATTGAATATCCGTTTTTGCCCATATGTGGTCTTGTAGCTCATTCGTCCAATTATTTTTTAACAACTTGTGATTTGTTGGTTCTATATTTCTGTACTCATAATAATCCATTAGAAATTTTACTTGAACTTCATCAGATTCGTCTGTAATATCAACATTGTTTTCATCAGAATCATCAAAATAATGTTTACTGGTGGGTATGTTTTCACAGTGGTCAAAAAAATAATTATAATGGCGTTTAATTGACAATTGTATGGCAGGTTTCTTCATGTGGTAATTAAATAATTCAGCTAACTGCTTTTGTATACTGTCATACACTTCATGGCTAACAGGAGGAACAGATTTAACAAACGTGTCTTTATGTATTCGTACTACTACTTTCATATTATTTAACGGTATAGTACTTTTTCTGCCGGCCATTTTAAATTTTTCCTCCCGTCGGCGTCGGTAGCGCCGCGCGATGCGTTGGATCAATTGGTTTGGTTTGTAGAATTAGGTCGTTGAGGTGTTCGCTTCTAGTGAGATTAAGACGCCATTATAATCTGAAACATTAATAAAAAGTATACATTTACATAGGTACATGGATTACTACATAAAGATAATGAAAAATTGTGATACTTTATTAGTTGCTTTCCTTTTAAGGGGAGTATGTCTTAGTGATATAGAATCATATGCATAATTAATTATTGAAAAACAGCCGTTATTGCCATCTCTACACATAACCCCACAAAAAGAAAGTCAATAATAAACATCTGCCTTATACGTATATGTATTTTGCATATTGGTAATAAATATAAGGTGATTATTCAATAACAATATTTATTTTCAACATTTCGTTACAATCTAGTCGGTCGTTTAGTTAATTCAGTAGTTATTCTGTAATTTTCTATTCAGTAGTTTGTCTTTAACCAGGAAAAACATCTACTTGGTTACGATTTTATTATAATATATTACTACTATTACTATTATACTTTAAGGTACACACCAAAATAATACATAAATTTTACAATAAAAAAATATAATGTACAAAGGCGAGCTTAACTCATTAATGAGTTCTCTGACAGCAAACCTAGAGCGAAAGAGAGATAGTTCTTAACAGGACAGAAAACAAGTGTACATAGTAAGAAAGGGGGGAAAAAAAAAGATAAACTACTCTAATTATAATATTATAGGTACCTACATAAAATAAACTACAGATAGAAACTAAACAAATAACAAATACATAAACATAATATATACTCAAATGATACATACTTATAAATATATACTTAAACTACAGTTTATATTGACAAAAAATGTTCCAAAACTACCAACGAAGGGCTATCGCGTAACGAATGAGTGAGTTCCACAGACGCACAGCACGAACAGTGAAAAAGCCATTATAATATGTCTAGTATAATTTATTATTATGAATTTAAATTCTAAATAGAATTAGATCAATCTGTAGATATTAACTTGGGTTTATGGTGTCTGTCCAATGTTAACGTAACACAATTATTATAATTTATATGCCTCATAAACTACGTAAATGAATAAGTGTATAGTTATTAATTTATTATAAAATCTTACCTTATATCTGTGATCAGCTTCTCACTATCACTGACTCAATATTCCTACTACATAATTATGTTAAGCTTCACTGTTACACTATAACATTAATAACACACTTTGTCAATATTATTATTATCGAGAATTGGCGATGCATAGCAAAACAACAGCGCATACGCACATTGTCCAAAAACAAAATCAGGTTCAAGTTCAACAGCAAAAACGAATACGCGCGGGCCGCGGCCAATGAAAACATATTATTGCCCTCTCTTTTCTTCAAGGATGGAAGTACCGTTTCAAGCGGGAAGCCGCGCGCGTCCTGTTCGACTAGCAGTTTGTGGAATATTCCACAGACGTTAAATTACGTGCGTTCACAAGAATATAATTAAATCAAAATATTAACTTTTAAAAAATGTGAATACCTATCGGAACTCCGGAATTATTCCAGTCAATTCTGGAGCTGAAAAATCAGAACAATTGAACAAAAATTTGGTGTACAAAAATAAATGACCTTTAAATTATATCGAAACAACAATTGTGTTATCACCTATACCAATTCAATACCGGTATTATACGGTAAATTTTGGGATGTTACCTAAATATATTGCATGGACGCTTTTTTGTAGCTATCCGAACTTGGTCGGGTTATGTAGGTTTTCGATGCTTCGTCAGTATTTTAATTGATTTCTTTAATTACTAAATTTAATGACATGAAATTTTGCATGTGAATAGTTGAATGAATAAACTAATTTTTGGCATACATTTTACCATGCAATTCCTTTAGAACGTCGTGATATTTGACTGTTTTGTAAACAGTGATCTATTCATGGTAAAATTGTCCTTTAACTCTTTAATTACTAACGGAACATCATTGATACTTGGCAACATGTTTCAGATACTTACAAGGTTTGTATAAACGTGAAAATCTAGACCCCAAAGTGCATACTTTAAGAACTAAGACCTATTAAGTGTATTTTACGTTTATATTTTTATCTTTTAAGCCCTACGATTTTTTCTAAATCTGTTTTTTAAACAAATATAAACAAATTCAAAACAACGTATGTAAAAATCTACAGCTCTCTATGTAAGCGCTTTATATGAAAACTAGCTAATGGCCAAACGTTCGCGTAGCGGAAACTTGAATTTCTCCGAAGTTTATGCATGCACTCATTTTATTCATACATACACAATTACACACAAATTCACACTAATTTTTGGACACACCTCTTTTCTTCTAAAGTCTATGGATTAAAATAAGTTCCGCCAGGACAACGTTCGCCCAGCGGAATCAGTTTTTGGTGAATTTCTCCACAATGGCTGCGTACACAATTTTTTTTTTACCATACACAATTATACGACGTCATACACTAAATATCTGCATAATTAATATCTTTAAATTCAACAACATTCCGCTGCGCGAACGCACACCCGTATTTGATGTTAAGTCTATTGCAGATATCCATATTTGATCCCAACTAAATGTCAGAGTGCCATATTTGATTCTAACAAAACTGAGGTAAACCAAGGGTTGTATGCAATAACATACAAATGTAAATTATTATACTTTAATTCAAAATATTACGTAAATCAGTTTCGCACATAAAATTAAAGTTTTCTAATAAAGTCCACGCGCGTATAATTTAAATTTTCATGTTACCGAAATATTGTTTATTTTTCATTTCAATTGATATAAAATGACATTATCATAAAAAATAATAATAAGAAAATGAAACATGTCAAAAGATAATATTCAACATACCTGAAGCAATAGTTAAAAAAAGCGATACAATTTTAAGTTAAACGAAAATAATTAAACGACGCGTGTACAAAAGTAAAAAGAAAGTAACTAAAAGTATTATAATAACCAAAATTAATCACATCAGTTTATAATTGAACATTAAAAAAAATCTTTCTTTTTCGTTTTTCTAAATCCGTAAGTCGTGACCATCTTCCAATGGTTCCTCACAAAAATCTTGTACTACAGGTGAAACTGGTGTTTCTTGTGAGCTGAGTAACTCTTTATAAAATGTTAAAATTTGCAGCTCCATCCACCCGGCCCCAAAATGCTTGCACAGCAACTTATTAACGTCTGCAAGTTTATTTTTGTTTATCGCCACAACTGAGGGCAAAACTTGCGCCTCAATCATATCAATATTTTTTTGCCATTTGCAAATGTTTACTGGTTTTACCACGTCACTTTTGTAAAAAAGTTCACCTCTAACAAGTACATTGCCAATTTTTTTAGATCGTTTCAAGATAAACCGTTTACATTCCTTGAACTGTATTGAACAAGATGTTGTCGGCTTTATTACGTTTTTAACTGAATCCCTCCAATCTAAAATCGGACAATCTTTTCCAAGTTCCACCAAAGTCGCCGTTTCTGCTATAATTTCTTTTATCTCCTTTGGGTGTAATATGACTTCAAGTCTCTTAATTTTTTTTTCAATTACTCCAAAAACCCTGTCCGCGGGCATAAAAGAATGCCCAGTAACTGGGAACACTATTTCAATTGTTTTGATACTGGGATTTCTCAGTAACCATTTAGAGCAGGCACCAACAACAATGCAGTTTTTGTTTTGGCCGCCACAACCGTCGGCGACCAATCGAATCGTTGTGATATTAGTTTTATCCGTTTCAGTTAAACGGTGGTACACCGCGGACGCAACAAGATTTGAGTCTTTGCTGAACTCATTTTCAGTGCACACATAAGAGAAGACATTTTCTTTCGAGAATGGTTGTGTGGATGATCCCTCCACCATGGTCAAATTATAAAAATATAATTGTCGGCTGTATTATGCTATTTGATCCGGTACCTTAGGGAGGGGAAGATTTTTCTGACAGTCAAAAGAGATAATTTTAAGCCCATCTGTTTCTTCGCGCAGCTTATCAAAAAAAGATTTTGCTCTTAGCGAATGAACCCTTTTCTCAGTTATAAGAACATTTTTTTTGCTGGCATCAGTTTCATGTTTAATTCTGCCTGAAATCTCCAAACACTTAGAGCAAACATCGGTCTGCGGTGACCCAAACCCAATATTGTATTTGTTGTTGAAAATATTTCGAAAATAAGTTTTTTTCATATTTGGATGCGAATATTCACTTCTTTTGTAAACGTCATAGAGTTTTGATAAGTTCAGATCGCAAGACAGATATTTTCTTTCTGTGTGCTTTGTTTTGCGACAATAATGTGTTTCTACACATTGAAGATTTCTAATAAAATTGTGGATTGATTGTTTCTGTTCCTTGTATTTATTTTCTTTGTGGTTTCCACCACGCCGTTCATCAGCAAATTCACCAACAAAAAAAAACCTTCGCATAACGTACGCCACCCGGTGCTTAGTTATGTCAAATATTTTAAGAAAGAACTTTTGGCATATGGGCACTTTTCGTTTGTCAATGTGTACGGCGTATTTAATGCTTGTCTGTCTTTTCCCTTTAAAACCAGGCCTGAGCTTCACGGGTATAATAGAGCAAAATTTTAAAATTAGTGCATCTTGTTTCTGTTTATTCGGATGGGCATAAAATGTTGTATGCAATTTGTTAATTTGCGCCATTGTTAATTTGCAACATTGAAGAGCTTTTGTATCGTGATCGCACACCCTTTCTGGCAAAGTTTTTGATGAATACCTGAATTAAAAAATAAAAGTAGGTAAATACTTTGATATAGAGGCAATTTGACTGAGTTGATGTTAATGAAGTAATTTAATTAATTTTACAAAATAAAACTGATAACATGATTATTTTGGTGGAGATCCTATACATAATCTACGAGTACCTAAAATTAAGAGTGTATTTTTTATTTTGATATATTTATCTTCAAATTCAGTAAAACAAAACTATAACATGTACAAATGTACCAATCCAGCAATGCGGGATAATCAAAATAAAAAAATATTAGATTAATTTTATAAAAGTGGGAACCCTACACAAGGTACTCACCTCTTCCTCTTAGCTAGATTTACTTTCCAATTATCCGGATCCTTCTGGCGTTTTCGGGCAAAACGATTATTCACAAGTGTTGGGTGACAATTCATGATTATAATTTCACAGAACCTGTTTAACTTCAGCAGCAGAAACGTTAATAAATCAATAAAATCACACAGCACAACTTAAGTAAAACTCGTACTCCGCCATGACAGCACGCAAACATAATGGACGCCTGTGATTGGTCCAGCGAGCAGTTTGCCATGTTTGATTTTGAATCTTTAAAGAAAGCCGGATTTGTTACTAATCTGTTACTTTTGAGTGGATTTTCTATGAAAAATAGCCATCTCTGATATGGACATTAAAATTCGTTAGAAAGTATTTAATATTTTGAATTGTTGCCTTATTCACAGTTTGTTTTTACCAAAAACGTTAGCCGGATTTGATTCTCTAGGACTCACATGTAACACTATGCACTAAAAACTTAAGCCTAATACTTTGTGAGAGCCCCACCTGCATCTATGACTGCGTCACACCACGCTCGTATTAACTTTATCAAGTTCTCGCAAAGGTCCGAGCCGCGAAGTGATTTCCAAACCTGGTCAACATGAGTGACTAGTGCTGGTTTGGTCCTATCGCTCCTATTATCCCTTCTCTGGGCCATAATATCCCATAGGTTTTTAATGGGGTTTAGGTCCGGAGAACGAGAAGGCCACCTTACCGATCGTATACTTGGCTGCTGCCGGATCCAATTTCGCACCAAACGCGAAGTGTGTATAGGACAGTTGTCCTGAATAAAAACAATTTCAGGCACTTCGTCCTCTGGATACACCACTCATACTGTTGGCAAAAAGGTATCTACAGCAGACGCAAGTAACTTTCACCGTTTGCCCTCCCGGGGATACAGACGAGTTCCCCAGGACCGGCCGCACATATCCAGGCCCACATGTTCACCACTAACCTTCCTGACTCTAAGTTTGGTAAAACTTTTTGCGGCTCGTACCGAGTATTAGCCACACGCCATAAATGCCGACGACTTATCTGGCTGGATCTAAAACTTTTCGTCGGAAAATATGGCATGTGAAAACCATATTTTCTAACTATTTTCCGGGCGGGCTTTCTGCTGTGTATTCCCGCCCGATGTAGTGCATTCCGGACTGTTCTCGTGGTGTAATCAATTTGTTCTGCAAACAGTCGGGTAGGCGTGAATGGTTCTTCTTCGAACAACTGAACCATTCTTTCCAATCGCGGCGGGGTGATAATGCTCGGAGTATTGCGTGGAGGTTGGCTTCTGAAATGTCCTTCGTTGTCGTACAGCCCCGGAGCCATAGACGGACAGTATTTCTCAGTAAAAAGTAAATTAACTTTAATTAGCATTTAAAAAAAATGTTTACACCTATTAGTTTATATAAAATGGACACAAAATAAATCATTCGCTTTTTGCACAAGTACCAAGTTGAAATAATTTCTACCGAAGACTTAGCCCACGTAGTTTGCATTAAATTCCAGCCTGTCGTTTAGGTGTACTGATTTTACATTTTAGGCAAATAAGTAGAATACGTAACAACGTCGTGATAGTTTGCACTGCATGGCAACGTCGCTTTTTAATGTTCAAGGATTCAAGTTCATTGAATCATTGACCTAGTGATCCAATTTTACAGAGTGATCAAATTTGATCAAAATTAGAACTCTACTTTTTGACCTAATTACTGGACCGATTTCGTTCATTTTTTTGTGTATCGTTAGAAAAGGCGATAACAAATATGTGGTTAAATTTATTGCATATATGTGGTATCCATACTGTGTACAGTTTGCTTGCGATTTTCTGATAACGGAATTGGTGTTTTAAAATTCAACCCTGCATCTATCTATTAAACATAGCTCTATTTTCGATTGTATTTTGAGCTCTGATATATTTTTGGAGGGTGAGTGTGGTTGTCACTTTCGTGAATAATTGATTGATTAAATATGTTTATAATAATTAATAATAAAAATATTTATTTTCTCTCACAATGGTTTTGTAAAAGTAGCATAACAGTTTTGACGAATATGAATTCACATTGTGAGAGCTGGTGCCTGAAGTAGGTTTAGGAAAACCTGTGTTACAGGTCACCAGGCCCCACTTAGTGGCCTCATACAAATTAAGAAACAGGTAACATGTATTTCTACTAAACAAAAAGATAAATAAATGAAAAGAAAAATAAAAGTAACAACAGAAGCAGTCAAAGGGTGTATGGTGAATGGTGGTGAATGTGTATGTGAGCTGTGGTGGAGTGTAGGTGAATGGTGGTGAATGTGTATGTGAGTTGTGGTGGAGTGTAGGTGAATGGTGGTGAATGTGTAGGTGAATGGTGGTGAATGTGTAGGGGAATTGTGGTGAAGTGTAGGTAAGTGGTGGTGAATGTGTATGTGAATTGTATTGAAGTATAGGTGAAAGGTGGTGAATGTGTAGGTGAATGGTGGTGACCGTGAAGGTGAATAGTGGTGACTGTGAAGGTATTTGAATACAAGTGCCTGTGTGAACATTGGAAATTGGAATTACGGAGCCATAAGAGCAAAGATGTGGAAGGGGGGGGAATGGGATTTATTTAATTATGTGGAGCAGTTTCTCTGTGTCATCATAGCAAAGGGTTTTCAAGTATTCCATCACTTTTTTCTTACAACTGGGTTTATGCAATGGATAAATATTTTGACTCTTGTTAATAATATTATAAAGATAATCTCCTAGGTAACCGAAAAACTTGTAGGCCAGACTTGAACGGCAATATACAGTTCTGCACACAGAACCTTTCCTTCGTTTATCCTTCAACAGATCCGAGTCATAAACTAGCTGCGAGTGCTTTTTGAGGACTGTGTGCAGAACGAAAGTTTGTCTTATAGACAGTACATCCCACTTTTTGTGCAAGTCGACTGTAGGAAATCGGAAGGGAAGGCCAGCAGCAACCTTAAGTATAGCACGTTGAGCTCTTTCCGCCTCTATCAAGTGCGTTTTAGCAGCACCTCCCCAGGATATGATGCAATAGTCTATAAGCGACTGGCATAAGGCGTAGTAGACCATCTTGATGGTACGAAGGTCGGCTACGTGTTTTAGACTCTTAAAGATGTAAATGAGTTTGCGCAATCTTGTTACCAGGACGTTTATATGTGGTTTGAAGCTGAGAAATTGGTCCAATATAACTCCAAGATATTTAATGTGATCGGTTCTTTGAAGAGAAATACATGCACATGGTTGGTAGGTAGACCAGCACGTGTGGGCCGTTATAGAAAGTGAACGTGGGGGTAGCGCGTTCGATCTAAGGGGGAATGCTATGTATTTGGTTTTTGTGACATTGAGAGTCAGCACATAACTCTGTAACCAATGAACAACCCTGTTGAGCCACACAAAAGACCTCATCCCAGCTATCACCGCTAAAAAAGAGGGCCGTGTCATCAGCAAATGTAAAATTTTTACCATTACTAAGGTGGAGTTGACAAAGGTCGTTGATGTAGATCAAGACGAGGGTCGGGCCAAGTATGCTTCCCTGAGGCACTCCAAAAGTCACTGGCAGTTTGTTACTCACCCTACTATCAACTCTAACTTGCTGTTTCCGGTCAGATAGGTAGTCCTGAAATAATTTTAGGGGAAGACCTCGTACTCCCATTTTTTCCAGTTTCCCCAATAAGTGTGGGGCAGAAACTGTGTCGAAGGCCTTTGCCAAGTCCAGGAACACCGTGAGACATTTTCTTCTTTTATCCAAGGTGGTTATGACCGAGCTAACCAATTCGTGTACCGCTTCATTGGTAGATTTACCTTGCCGGAACCCAAACTGGGAAGATGAAAGAAGGTTGTTAGTTTCGAGGAACCTACTCAACCGGTCATTCATTAGGCGCTCCAGGACCTTTGAGAGCGTTGGAAGAATAGAGATCGGTCTAAAGTAGTTGACACAGTCCCTGTCACCGCCTTTATTTATGGGTTTTATAACTGCGGATTTAAACCCCTGAGGGAATATCCCTGTTGATAGGGCGAGGTTACAGATGTGTGTAATAGCGGGGGATAAAACGAGCATACCTCTTCAGTAACCGGCCCGGGAGCTGGTCAATTCCGACAGCACAATTATCCCTTAATCCTTCAATGAGTCGTAGGACCTCGGAGTCGTCCGTAGGAAGCATAACTAAGGAATTAAGAGGAGCGGAGTCCGCGAGGTTGTCAGATTGATTTCTGAGAGGGAATGAATGAGAAGTGATTTGGTCGGCTAGGTTACGTCCAACGTTTGCAAAGAAACTATTGACCTCATTGATGCTCTTGTCCGGGTTAGCATTTGAGATGAGGCAGGAGGAGTGATCTGTTGCCCTGTTGGAGCCGCTAATCTGTTTGATTACATCCCATAGCTTCTTTTTGTTGCCACTCGCGTTCTCAATCTCTTGTTTTTCATGGTTTCTTTTAGCTTTCTTTAGAAGCGATGAACAGAAGTTTCTGTAACGCTTGTATGATGTCTGGAGTATTTCATTATTTGGGTCCCCTTTTAACTTTTTATACAGATTGTTCCTGTTGCGCATGCATTTTAAAAGCCCTTTTGTGATCCATGGCTTACTAATCACTTTCCTTCTAGGTATTTTTAGTACTAGTTATCTTTTATAGCACTTGACAGACAGCTTACTAGCAAGTCTGTTGCTTTATTTACATCGCTACAATTTAAGATAGTTTGAAAGTCTGTCTTACGCAGAGCTTTAAATAAAACCGTAAATGATACGCACGGCGCTATACCTCGGAGTGTGCGGTAAAATAGGTACTTTGGTGACAGTACCTATTTTACCGCACATACCGTTGTATGGTGCGTCATTTTTAACTTGTGAACTATGTATACAGGCTTCGTAAATGCATTTCAGCAAATGTGTTGAAAAGGTATTAAATAAAGAGGTATTTATGACTTTTAACAATATATACGCGATTACGGCCCGTTCCACACTACTGTATGATGGTAGGATACATATCGCGAAAGTTTAAAATAAACATTTATGCTTGAAAATTAGAAAACGTATGATTAAATTTATTATAAAGCTTATTTTAATTTAGCCTGATAAAGAAAAATAATTTATTACTAAAGTAGAAGTATTTACTCTTATATTTTTAAGTAAAACACTACAGCAATAAATATTACAGTTCCTGTTTGTCACGCTTTCTCTTCAAGATGCATCGCAAAACTGCACATTTAGATAAGCACTGCCGTTTTTAGAACCCGTTGACCTTGACAAAGGGGTGTGATTGGTCAAATGGCAACCCGACGCCACAATACTGCGTAATAGATGTGTGGGAGAGAGATAGCACTACGTGCGCGAAAATCATATTCTTCATACTTCTCTCTCTCTCTTCTCATATACAGGATTGGTATATTGTTATTTTATTTTATTTTTATTTTATCCAAATATTACCCTTTATTTTGTACCGGTATAATTCATGTAATTGTTGATCAAAATATTATATCAGATTTTTGGTAAACTGTACTTTAACTTCTTTTTTCTTGTGGTCCCAAAATACTACTAAAAAACAATTATTGTCTTTATAGGTGGAATACCAAAAGGCCCACGACCCTTTTATTTATGTTTTTCATGATGAAGTTTTAATTATATGAATAAATAAAATAAACCTTACTGGATTTTTCTTTTTTTTTTAATTATTATTGACAAAACTGATGTACAATCACAAATGCAATAAAAAAGTTACAACACAAAAGTACTGATTGACATCTACTAGATGTGAATCTACAAGGGCCACACTGAAAGTTTTTAGAACTGGCCTGGAACTGGTAAGCGATATAATAAAAAAATAAGTTCAAATTTGGAAATGGAACTCTGGCAATATTACTTCAATACTATGTATGTATTTTATTAATTTGTCATTTGTTTACGATTTGGCGATTTAGATTTGAAAATTGTCTGTCACGTCAGCATGAATTTAACGCGAGAAAATTTACGTACAATGATTTTTTATGACTTTCGATGTCATTTACGTCAACAAGAAAGTTATGATAGACTTCGATTGGCCTTTCACGATGAAGCCCCATCTCGTGGCACTGTTTACAACTGGTTTAATGAGTTTAAACGTGGTCGCACTAATCTCACCGATGATCTGCGTGAAGGACAGCCTTCTACTGCGACGACTGAAGATAACATCAGTGTTGTGCGCCTTATGATAGAGACTGACAAAAGAGTGACTTATCAGCAGATTCGGACAAGCTTAGGCATCGGTATGAGTCAAGTGCACAAAATCCTCCATGAACATTTAGCGGTCAGGAAGCTTTGTGCCCGGTGGATACCTCATAATTTGACAGAGGCCCAAAAACTCCGTCATGTTGATTGGTGTCGTGAAATGGTTCAAAGATTTAACAGAGGTGACTCAAATGCTGTGTTCGACATACTTACGGGTGACGAAAGCTGGATTTATTGTTATGATCCTGAAACTAAGAGACAGTCTGCGGTCTGGGTGTTTCCTTCCGAGGAGTTGCCTAAAGTGAAGAGAGGTCGAAACGTGGGAAATAAGATGGTGGCCTCGTTCTTCGGAAGGACAGGTCATTACGCAGCAATTGTTTTAGAGGATCGAAAAACAGTTACTGCAGAGTGGTACACTAACAATTGTTTGCCACTTGTCTTGGAAAAAGTGCTAGTTTGTTCAGTTTTTGATTTTCTAAAAACTTTCAGTGTCACCCTCGTAGCATGCATTTTTATGTAAAACATTTACTTACCTACTACTACATATATAAAAAAATAAAGTTAAGAGCCATTTCACAAAATATAAACGCTCGAGTTTAGGTAAAAGACGGCAGTGCTGTGTATGTGTGCGAAGCTAACTACACATACACAATACAAGCAGTGGAACGCGAGTGTCGAGACGGAATAAACAAACTTGAGCCGTTATAATCATAATGCGGCATTTAGAGATATATGAAAAAGTTATTTTATTTATGAGTCTAACAAAGGTTTCTAGACTAATTAAAAAAACACAAATATATGTTATGTAAAGTACATAATAAAAATGAACAGGAAAAAATTAATTATCATTGTCAAGTAATAATAACTATCACTAAATAAATATTTGTCGTAAAGGCATTGATCTTGCCTTTCTAGGGTCTATAATTTCTGGCAATACGCAATCTTCGTAAAACCGAGTCAATTTCGGAAGCATTTTTTCCTGCCAAAATATGTCATCTTTTACAACCTTTACTACTTTCAATGGAAAATCAGGACCAGTCCACACAGCAAATAAACATACGTTTTTTTTCGCAATGTGCAACTGACCCTGTACCTGGTAGTACCAGTCATGATTTTGGTTCATTTCGACTTGAGATTGACTGTTCAATTTGAAACATTTAAGTTTTTTTGCTTGTACCGCGGTATCAGGATCGATTCCGAAAAGTGAGCTAGGACATTTCACTTCCACTAATCCTTCACTGCACAATCCGGTGTTGCACCTAAATAACAATGTTCCTCGTCTATAAAAAGACCACATTTTCCAATAATTGTGTTTTTTGCACACTGAGTTGTGCTAAAGCCTTTGGTTCGTTGTCCCTACCATGTTTTATTGCGGTGATATGGTCCAAGTTATAGGAATAAAGAATGGATTTCACCAGAGGAGCAGAGTTTTGGTTCGCTCGCCTTTTGCAAACCTTCCCAAAGGAGGACGCGGTCAGTATGTACCTTCTAAGTTCAAGCCATAAAGAGCTTTCGGCTTGTAATAAAGTAGCTCTCTCAATGTCATGGCGATTTGACGCCTGTTCTTGCAAATTTTTCAGAAACAGGTGTTTTCCTTGTTCATAATCTGCGGCGTCCATATCCGGTCTTTACATTCCTTTCCGTAATGAGCATCTACAGGATTATAATTGATTTTCTTGCGTGCACTACCTCTACGAGCCATTACTTCTCGAGTATTTTTTGCGTATCTCCGGGCTTCCAACGATTTTAAAGACTTTCCTGGACTAGCGTGACAGATCGACTTATACAAAGTATATTGCGGCTTGCCGGTATTAAACGATACCACTGCTGCATAGCATCGTGTAGTGTAGGAGTCTTTCAACGAAAAGTTGACCCGTTTCCCACCTACCATCTTAGCCACGATGCTATTGAATTGTTCAGCGCGATTATTAGTGTAGCCATGTATTCGGGAATTGTAGGCAAGTTGAGATGCGTTCCTTTTTAATTTTAAAAGTAGAGTTGGTATCAATGGGATTATATTAGGCTCTTTTTTCCTCTCATCTGTACAGTAATAACTGTCACATTCTTAATGGTCCCCAAAGATGTGTCGTGGGCTATTTATAATATCTTTTTGCAGATTTTCTAATTTATGTGAATCTGAACCATCGCCCTCTTGTCTGTATCGAATAGCAGCACGAACAGCAGTACGTAACCTTTTCAGTCGGTCCATATTTAAAAGTTTACGTTCATTTAAAGGTATAGATGTATCTTTTTGAAGTAACAAATTCTTTCCATTGTAATTCCTTAACAAATGGTTTGTACATTCAATTTTTTGTATGGGTATATCCGGATAAGGTCGACTCTCTAATATACTTTTATAAGTACTAGAATCACCATCTGCAATTAGGGTTTTATAAATTAAATTTCTTTCCCTAATGGAATTTTTAAAACCTTCCACTAATATGGTTTGTTCCATGCTGGTAGACGATCCCGAGTGATTTTTTGTGCATTTGTGGGCTTTTTCTGGCTGGCCTTTTTTGTTAGCGCGGGCGCAAATGACGCAACATTTGTTGCGAACGCCAATGTGTAGCACTTTACCACTATGTTCTCCAATTATGGCCGCGACACCAGAGAGTGCAGAATAATTATTTTTGTAAGAACGTTTGCCCCAACAAGCATCTGCTTAAACCGGTATCATTGCTATACCCGAATTGCTAACATCGCCACGTGATTTAGCCGCTTCAATTTCCTGTTTAGCAGCATTTAACATTGTCACTTCGGCAGCAGTCTTCCACATTTCGGAAATAGCATCATGTTTTTGACTGTATAATCGAAATGGCATTGTTGGTAAATCCATCGATGCATTGATCTTATTTAAGTTTGAGAGACCAATTCCCGTAATTATTGCACCTGATACCGCTCCTGCATTAAGGTCGAGTTTTGATGGTTCACTTGTGGCAGTGTCCGAAGTTCTTAAAACAAAGCTAGATCCACACATCATGCATTTCAAGTCAAATTTAGACATGAGACCCACCTGTTTCTCTTTTTCTATTTTCAAATAGTTCAATTTGCAGCCGAACTTCTCGCTATGTTCGCTTATATTTATTAATTGACTCCAAAAGTATTGAAAATCAATTATACGCCTGCCCTCAACGATGTAATAATTCTAAAAACAAAAGCACCATTAAAATATCTTATTGAAATTGAAATTTAAAGAAATATAATAACTACTAAAAATATTTACGATCGAGTCTGAAATTTCCATTAATTCGTTAAGTCCAGGGTCTAATGCAACAGGTTCTTTATCCTATAAAATTAAAGAAATAATAATTATAGTACCTATTAATAAATAAACTTCTATTTTAAACATATAATTCTTACTAAAACATACAATTTCTGTTATCGAATCTGACTTTTCACGTGTACCCGGCGCGTCACTTGTACCCGGCGCGTCACTTGTACCCAACGCTTCACTTGTACCCGGTGCGTCACTTGTACCCAGCGCCTCACTTGTACCCGGCGCGTCACTTGTACTCGGCGCGGTGTCTCTCCAGAAGTTACTATCCTCCTCCATTCGATTCACGCGATTTCTCATTCTAAAATGAAAACAAAATAGCTGTCAACTTTTGATGCCCACAATTTTTTTTTTATTCAATAATATTTAAATGATTGTTAAAATCATCAATATTTTTATAGAAGTGTAAGTGTATACAAATCCTTAAAATTTTAATTACGGTGTTGTAGTCCATGTCGATATGTAAGTACATATCGACATGGAGTATAGAACCGCAATTTTATTTGCAAAATCGATCTTATACTTATGTGATCGATTTTGCAAATAAAAATAAATATCTATCTCGCTTCTGTTGCTTTCTTTATGGCTGCAGAATTTTTATTTTTCCTTTTCTTGACACAATGGTATACAGAACCCTTACGGCCCATTTCTAAAAAAAATTAACAAAAATATTTAATTATTCTATAATCTACTAAAATAACACTTTACTTTATAATAAACCAAACTTCTTACCTTATGCAAAAAAAAATACGAAGAGAATCAAAATGTTGTAGTCGTAGTATAATAATGCGTTCACGATACGAGCACTCGCAAATTGAGACGCGGGAAAAAGTGGCACAGGTCCTTCCTCGATGGGTGCTCGCACCGTACTAAACAGTACCCGCTCATGCATCGTAATTTATTCTAATTTAGAGTGATTTTAAAAACGATATTATGTCTTATTAAATGAAGGGATTTTAATCAAACTTTATAATTCGATTTGTTAAAGAACATAGTTTATTTTGACATGATTTTTAAAATGTTATTAGATTAATTTTTTATCATCATCAGTTATATAGTCCTGACGTCGCGCGTCGATGGGATCGGATTATCTACATTAATATTATGTACTTACAAATATTTTTTTTTACCATTTCTTTTTAGTTTTTGTGATGGGTTTGTGGTGGCATTACCATAAGGTTAACCACCAAAGGCACGTTTTTCTGGTTCATTTATTTATTTGCTACTTTTGCTGTATTTTTCTTATTAATAATCCTGTCTTCTTCTTCTGAATCACTGTTTTTAGTTTGTACTTGCACGTGGTTTTTGTCATTTAAGCATTCACAATATCTGTGATATACTGTATAAAGCTTATGCAGTATGCGCGTGTCTTAAAAAATTTACATTTTAAGAAAGTTAATTCTAAATAGCGTGATTTGTTTTTCGATTAATTTAAAATTCAACTCATTACAGTTACGAAGACTATTATTAGTTTGTTCCGTTATTTCTGCTCTCAGCTTCAATACTAGGAAGTGACGAAGCTTGGGCGTTTTGGGGACTGTATTTTGTAAGTTTTGATGTCCAGAAAGTCTCAGCCTGATTATTATTATTTTTTAAATCAATTACCAAGTCCCTTTATAAAAATAACAAATAAATCAAATAGCGCATAAAAAAAAACAAATAAAATTAATTAAGTGCATTGAAAAATAAAACGTGTATGGTCATCAGGAACGAATTTCCTTCTCACGTATGCTTTAAAACAAAAAATTACACCCATGACGAAAAGTTTGAAAATTTTCGCAGTCGCCATCTTGGATTATGATTTTGTTTTCACTGTCGGCTTTCCATCTACTTATGACCTATTTATTGGGTATCCTGCAATTTCCAGGTGATGCTGCAGCATCATCTCAAGGTTACTTTGTTCTAATAGGTAAAGGGTTAGGTTAAGGAAAAAGGAAGGATACTAATATCATTGAAGTAACAGAATACCAAATTTCAAATAAATCTGACCTGTGGAAAATACTCACATCCATTCATCAACTAGAAAAGGGCTGATAATCTTCAAACGGCTGATCCGATTTTGATAAAACGTCTAAGAACATCGCTAGAAAACCTGCTTTCAAATAAATAAAAACCGCATTCAAATCGGTTCACCCGTTTATGAGCTACGGTGCCACAAACGGACACAGCAGTCAATCTTATAACACCCCTCTTTTTTCGTCGGGGGTTAATAAAACAGAAGGATTACATAATAATATTAGTAAGTGCTTACCATCCAATGTTTCCAAAAACATATTGTACAGGGTAGTACAACATGCCAGAATATTTTTAGCTGCCTTTTTTGGCTGGTAGTGCAGACTCACGGCGAAAAAATAATAAAGTATTATTTAGGCGTCCATTGCACATTTCCACCACATTTCTTGCTCTTGTGTGTCACTCATTTTAAGCAGCCTCGGTGTAATTTGTTGGAACCATAACGGGAGTCATGAGCCATGGCTGTAGTGGGTATCCCTTATCTCCTACAATAAATACAATTTTATATTGCACTTAGCTAATAGATATTCCAAGTAGGTATAAAAGTTTACTAGTGACCTATCTAGAAGCCATTGAGATCTTTCTCCATGCACATACTCATTTCTGAGGACTATACATTTTGGAGCCCTCCAAATTGCAGCACCATGGGTGGAGCACGGAAAATTTGGGATTAGGCCAATAATTTTGCCCCTCGCACTGCATACCTGAAATCAATATTTCAAGATACATAAGTGCGTTAAAAAATATAGTTTATACTCACAATCTGGCAGTTAATACTTTAATAGCCCTTTCGGTTATAAAATAGGTTGCCAGGTGCAGTGACTTAGTGGAGTTGCGGAATTGCCACATGGGTCTACTGCACCTAATGTGTTGAGCATATTATATAAGTCTTGAAAACTGAAACAAGCAAAGTGTTACTTGAATAAATAAATAAGAGTAGGTCGGTTCTCAGTTTTGGTTGCTCTGTGAAAAAGGATGTTTTAATTATCTTAAACTTATTTATTATTCTCTTTTCAGTTTTCTGAAGTTCGACAGAGAGGGGTTCGGGTTTAAAAAAATTGTCATTCAGAAACCTGGTACCTTTTAAAACTATGAAAAATTTAACTGAACTTACTCTGTCTTGGCCGCTTCCTTTTCTTCACGGGTCATGGGAAATCTCAAGTATCGAGGGGATAAATCCGTTAAAATTGCCTCTGCTACTAGAGCTAGGGGCACCTCCTCACTGATGGCTGGCTGAGCCCAAGTATGTTGTCTTGCCCAACAGTTGTTTGATAACTGCCTTGCCTTGGGCAAATAGATTGAGTGCACCTAGAATCTGAATATAAATTCTATTATCATACAGGTAAGTAATAAGCAATGACTGGGATGTATCATCCATAAGTACACTAGTGGAAAAAATTAAGGCATCAAAAAAAAAATATTTTTTTTGAGAAAAAAAAAAGGATTTTAAAGTACAAAGTTTCTAGTTTTGGGATCTTACGATGAAAAAAATTTTCAAGCAACGTGTTTCGCAGAATCCTAATGAATAACGTTTTTATTTTATTTTTTATTTTTTCGGTTCTTTTTTTTGGTCTACGAACTTGTTTTTTTTTTTTTCAACTTAACCACTATATGGATCGGATAACTTGTTTATGCTGCTTTAATTTGCTGTTTTGAAAAGTTCGATACGACCACTTCTCGCTGAGATATCGAACTTTGAATGGAAAATGATCTTTTTGTCTTTAACCACCAATATCCCAGCAACCGCTGATCGCACAAGATAATTAAGGAGGGTTTTGAAATCTTGAATAAATTTCCCACAAAAAGCAGCTACGGTTTTTGTAAAAAAAAATGTTTTTTCAATCTTTACATTAATTTGAAAAATCAAGAAAAAAAGGGCTTTTGGTGGCTTTTGAGATAATCAGGCGCTAAGTTGGAAATATCGAAAAAACCAGTAATGTTGAGTGTGCCTTTTACAGTTCAATATGCCCACAAAAACCCCACAAAGTTTCGATTCAATCCATCGAGCCGTTTTTTTGTTTTACTAGATTGAATTTAAAAAATAAAAATTAAAGGATCACGATTTTGACTTTAAATGGTCATAATCTTTAACAAAGTGCAAAAATGTTTTTTCAGTTTTCTTATGCATTTTTATTGATAAAAATGTTTAAATTTATGGATATCGATATCTCAGCGAGATGTGGTCGTATCGAAATTTTCAAAACAGGAAATTAAAGCAGCATTAACAAGTTATCCGATCCATATAGTGGTTAAGTTAAAAAAAAAAAAAATTTAAAGATTTTTTTTTTTCGGTGTTCATTAGGATTGAGCGGAACACGTTGCTTGAAAAAAAATTCATCGTAAGATCTCAAAACTACAAACTTCGAGCTTTAAAATCCTTTTTTTTTAATTCCAGTACAACCATTTTTAAGGGAAATACAGCCACTTAAAAAACCTCGAAAAATTTGTTTTTTTTTTTGATCCCTTAGTTTTTTCCCCTAGTGTATAAAAGTGAGATACCACTTACTATGACTGAAAAATCACAAAATGTCGGGAACTACAATTCTTACAAACTTGTAATTTACCAAATAATTTCTTATAAATAGGAATTACTTCACACCCTAGATATGAGGTTTGAGCATCTGTTAGGAAAGGTTACAAAAGAAAGAACATAAAACTCTTCTAACCTTTATATGTTTGGGGAGAAATTCTTTATCCAACCGAGGATTCCTCAGTTTCCACCAAATACAGTGCTCCCGATCTAGGCAGTCTAAATTTGACTTCTGCCATTTCGAACTGGTTGGAACGGTCTCGCAATCTTTCCAACGGAACCCTTTCTTGATAGTTTAAAAAAAAAATGTTAAGTATTTCTTATTTCACAGACTGGAAGTGGATTCATCCACTTCTTTTCCAAATCACATGTGCAAAAATCCCTTAATGATTTCACGAATGTATTTCGTTTTGTACCCTAAGTGGGTCCTTATAACAATAATTTTATTATTTAGGTACCTTTCCGCCGAATCGACAACAGCTGCAATCACATAAGCTTCCATAATTATTCGAGATTTTCTAAACCCACATGTATGCAAACTTTCAAGAACTAGTGCTTTGTGAATTTTAGTTCATGACAATTAATTTTATTCCACACATTTTTAATCGCGAATAAAAATAGTCTGATCTAGTTTGACAATCAGAATTTTAGGTGAAAAACGTCAAATTCAGAATAGCAAAATTGCCATTTTCACTAAATTGAATAACTAAAATGACATTAGTGCTGTCAAACTATATTATAGTTATGTGGTGTCACTTTAGTCAATTTCAGAATGGGGTAAGTCGTTTGACAGGATTAAACAAAATTTTAGTGATTTTTAGTCTAGTTTAGAGAATTTTGTGACAAGATAATCGCCACCAGTGAAGACAGCACGTCAGTCATCTTGGATGTCATCAAAAATAAGCTGGCCCTGAAGAACTTGTCTGCATCTTCCATAAAGGTTTGTCACAGATTAGGCGCTGCCAGTAAAGATCATAGCAGGCCAATACTGATTAGGTTTTCCAGCTACGATGACAAATCACTAGTCTGGAAAGCTGAAACACGATTGAAGTTAACATCCATCTCAGTCAAGGAGTTCTTGACAAGGGTCCGGCAATCCATCTTTGGAAAGGCGCGTCTTCACTTCGGAATGCGGTCGTGTTGGACTCAGGACGCTGTTATCGTTCTTAAAGCCTTTGACGGAAGTAGACATAAAGTTTCTTTAATGGATGAGCTCAATCCTCTGCTTGCGAAGTTTCCAAAGGTTTAGGCACAGGAGATAGCCTGCAAAACAGAACGTAACAATAATGGTATCATGTATTTTATATTTTATCTACGTAGTTACCGATTTCGAATCTGTGAAACTGTGAATCTGTAAAAAAAGATAATAAACTCGAGTAGATAACGACAACATAACGATACCAAAACGATAACAATACAATAATGAGCACAAAACAGAAATAGTCGGCAGCTGCTGGCACGTCATGACTGTGACAAGAAGGCTTCCACTCGGCATGATGCTGTGCTATGGAGACCCACAGCACAGCGCTGATTTTCAGTGGCCAACCGAAAAAAACCTACGGAAAATAAGTCAGGTTTAAAGAATTATACATAAAAATAAAATAAAATAAATAGTACTTATAATATAATGCTACTATACAACCAATAGTATAAATAAAATGATTAAATCTGTGGTGTCAAAGTAAAAGGGTATAAGTCAATAAACACAACTTTTCACCAGGAGCAAATAAAGAGAACGCTCTTTGGTTTCAAAAGATAAATGTATTTTAATTAAGAATATAAAAAGTAAAACTAAAATTTGTTATTATTTTCATGTAACAATTTCGCCTCTTGTTTATCGTAATTTGAAAACATATTTTTATTTATTATCTTAATATAATTGACATGTCTCGTTTTTCCTTAACGAGGAAAATAAATATTTTATGTTTTATAATTAACTCGTCTCGTTCTGCAATATTTATTTAATTTACTTGTTTTGTTTATTTATACATAGTTTATTTATACATATAGGGCTTGCGGTTGCGGCTATAAGCGTTGATGACGAGCCGGTGGCGGAGTTGAAATCGGGGTCGATGCACGCGGAGGACGCCAGATGCCAACCGACCGCATGACCGGAGACTGTGGTGGCGACTTGGAAATGTCATTACAATAAACACCCGTCCCTTATGGTTAGGTTAGGTAGGTGGTTGTGTAGGTAGTTACACACTGGGCCCCCCCCCCGACGGCGCGCCGTCCGCGTCGCCTAATCTAATAATTCATTAACAAGAAAAATAATAAATCATTACAGACGAAGGGTCCAGTCAAATGTTAAGGGAGCTGAAACAGCTCAATGACCAGAATAGATAGACTCAAATAGGTAAGTAAAATTCAAAAAACACAAAGGTCAACATAAACTGATTTTTTTTCCGGCATGTTTGGGAAAACCTCATGGACGCCCAGACTGCCTCACAGATGAGCCAGTCTGGGCACTGCCGAACTCTTACCGGCTAAAACCACACTCCTGCCTTACAATTGAATCACAGACTTTGCGTCCGTGCCTTTGTTGATGCAATACATTTTTTTTGCCTCATGAGCTCCACGTACAAGTGGTGACTCCAGAGTACAAAGTCTACTCAATGTACTTAATTATATATTCTTATAACTAGTGTGAGTCTATCACATACAATTTTTTTTTGTTTTTTTTTATAATTTTTATTTGTTTTATCGTAATGCACATGCACATATATATGTTTGTTATTTTTTTAAATATTTTTACTGCGCACCTTGGTTCTGTTGTCCTTACCATTTTGGTGCGCTAGTTTTTGCCGCAGATCTTTTGCGGCCTCGGTTGTAGTAGTTACGATGACGTCGTTTTCCTTATCGAATTTTTTTTTTACCCAGGTCGTCTTGCCGCATCCCGGAACACCATTCACCCAATTAATTTTTGGCAATGCCCAGCTTCCGCTTTGACCTCGAGATTGCTTCCGCCTGTTCGAGGATCTTGTCTACCAGCATTATTTTAGTACACCGGGCTATTACCACTGTTGGGTCACTTTCGGGCGTCACGAAGGTAATGCGGCCAGTCCGCGAAGTTTCTGACTCATCCAACGGTACGAAGCCATCCGTCGCATTGTATGCAGCCATGTCATTTCTCCCTTGATGACTTGGGAGGTGGCGTTATTGTATATGGCTGCTTCGGCATCCTCGAGCCTCACCTTAAGCAAACCTTCAATCTCTAGCTGGTATGACTGCATGATTTTCTGGCAGGTCATGAGATTCACGGCTTTTGTTGCCTTTGTTATTGCTTGGAACTCGAGAAAGGCGTTCGCAACATGGTCTCTGGGCTCCGTTACCCTCCTGAGTTTTGGCGGGCTGACCTGCCCTCTGTCGGCTCTCGTTGGAGCTGGTCGCTGCTCCTTTGGTGGATTCAGAGTGACCCTCGTAAACTCCCGCACTGCGGCCGCCTGGCTGTTTTGATGGAGCTGATCGGGCTTTTTATTGTTGACGCCTAGTAACCCACTGAAGAAGTTTGATATGGCCTTAAGTCTGTCCCTGGTTTTGACCCTCTCTTTTGAACTGCTGCTTTTTCCCTCTGAAGTGGACTTCTCGGCAGCAAGCCTCTGCTGCAGTCGCTCTGAGCCACAAGGTGTGGTCGGGGCTGAGATAGAGGAAACCAGATGATCAGACGCGGTCTTTTCCAGTTCAGCAACCTTACGGGGAGGTTTTAGGAAGCTTAGGTCTTCCCCCCGACCTCGTAAACCACCACTTCGTGGTCTTGTGCGGCCTTGATGCATACGTTCTTATTGGCAACTTCTCTCCTCTCGCAGCCGATCGCCATTGCGTCTACGCTGATTATCCGGGGACAACCGCTCGCAGACTGGCCAGCCTCCGATTTCGGTAAGCAGGGAGCATGCCTGCGCAAACGGAGTTTCCCCATGCCCCTCGAATAGAACGATCGTCTTGTTTTGTGATCGCACTAGACGGTATCGGTGGTCGGTAAATTCCGCTACGGGCAACGCGTTAAAGTGAGTGCGTTCTATGCTCGCTTTTGAGGTGCTCCCGTTGATCAAGGCTGCAAGGCCGTGTGATATGGCGACGTTATTCCCCCTTTCCTCTCGACAGAAGCTTATGCCGAGTCTCTCGCAATTCTTGTTCATAAAGAAGGCCACGCCTTGCAGTCTGATGCCTGGTTGACCGCTCTCCCCGCATGCAAGTAACCGGCGTAAAGCCAAGGTGCGTGGGGTGGTGATCAGCTGGGGACTGGTGGCGTTTGAAGTGTCCGCAATAACTACTGTACCAGTAGTCTGATTTGTTGATGTTTGTGCGGGTGCCGGTGTGGGTGTAGAGTTGCGTGCGAGTGGGGTGAATATGGTTGAGCCATTGGCCCTCGCTACGATTTGCACGATCATGCTCGCGAATGTCAAGAATGGTGTTCTGGTGGCCTTTTTCTCCATGATGGAATGGAGCGTGCACTGTATAACAGATATCTGGATTCCAGTTTCCAAGTCCATTCTTTCACGGCCAAATCTTGGGCACTCAGTCAGCACGTGCCATACCGTCTCTTCGCAGTTGGGATCGCAAACACACGAGGGACTGTTGTTAAGGTTGAAGCGATGGAGATAGGCTCCGAATCTTCCGTGTCTGGTAAAGATTTGGACATGGCTAGGTGATAGTGCCATGCCTTTGCTTGACCTTGCCGCCTGGACGGTGGGGAAGAATACCTTGGTCACCGAGCCTGTACTGGAGAATTCATAGCGCTGCTGCCATTTGTTTACAGTGTCCTCACGTATACGCCTCTTGACGAACGATATTGGTATCTTATCGTAGTCCGGAGCTGTCTTCTTGGTGAGTGCCGCTTTCTTTGCCAACTCGTCCGCTCTTTCATTTCCAGGACTACCCACGTGTGCTCGCCGGATAGTGTCTTGGCAAGCTAACACTTGTAAAGGCTCCAGTACACGTTGGCCGAGCGCGCTCGGCGAGTGCGACTCAAATAAGTTTCAATTAATTTGTTTTTTTATGCATCTGTATATGCTCGATAAAGAATATTTTGTAATGGAGTTGAGTCAGTTTCTGAAGAATTGTACCCTTCGCACATGTAATTGTGATTAGTCATAGTATGTTGAGATACTTCTGGTATACTCATTATAACAGGAGATTCTAACTGTTCTTGTGACGGTGGATGGGTTGGGTTGGGTGAAGATTGTGACGTGCGTATTTGTACTGGGGCTAAAACTTCATTGATAGATAGATAGATAGATAGATAAAACATTTATTCAGTGCATACAAAAGACATGGAAACTATTTTAACTCGTCGAGGTAGTAGTTGATTGGAACATATGGATGTATGTGCTGAAGATGGTCTGTTTTGAGGCGGAAGAGGCGAGCATGACCATTCAGATTGGTATGAACTTTGAGAAGAGGGTGGACGAATGACGTATGAATTTTTACGAATAATTTGTGCTTTTCGACGTCTGTTTAACAACATGTGATCTACTCGTATATCTAACATGATTTCATCGCTTTCAATCTCTGTATATTTCCTTAGTTTTGTTGCAATAAGTTTACCATACAAGTCGCATGGATCATCTTCTCGTGTTGAAGAATCTTTAGTAAGGACTTTATTTAAAGTGTTCAAAGCATTTGACATCTCCCTGCCAGCCTCTGCTAATTCTGGCGGATTTTTGCAACGTCGCCTTGTAGCTGGAACTGTTCCTGAATTACTGTTACTCCCAACTACAGAGTTGTTTCCTTGACTATCGTCTTCTTCAGCTAGTGCCTCTTCTACAGAACGTGTTGATGATGACGCCTATAAAACATTTTACTGGTTAAAAACTTTTTTTTCAGATTCCTGAAACTGCAAACGAATGGGTCAACAAGTCAGAAGGATTTGCCTTCCCCCATTGCCTTGGCGCTATAGATGACAAGCACATAACTATACAATCACCGGCAAAGAGTGCGTCTGACTATATCTATACATATACATACATAGTATAAAACAAAGTCGCTTTGCGCTGTCTGTCCCTATGTATGCTTAGATCTTTAAAACTACGCAACGGATTTTGATGCGGTTTTTTTAAATAGATAGAGTGATTCATGCGGAAGGTTTTTGTGTATAATACGTTAAGGTTTTGTGTAAATTGGCTGAAATATGACGATTATTGTCGAAGATGTCGGAAAAAAACATGCCAACTGGGAGCTTTACTGGCGTGCGCCGAGTAAGCCGTAAGAGATACATCAAATTTATGTTTAACAGAATTGTATATCTTAAAAAGCTCAAAAATAAAGTCCGCGATAGCATGTGTTTATCTTCTAAGGATGACATATGTAACCATTTTTATCTTTCAGAATTTGATAAAAATTTCTTTGTTATTTCCGAAGCTATTTTAAACGGTATTTTATTTATCCTTATCCAATAAAATATGTTATTTAAATCGGGCATTTAATGGACATTAAATTATGTCTTGATATCATATCATTAAAATGAATACTTTAAAAGATATCACATTCAAAATTACGCGTGACAAAATAATTATGGTTATTATATATATTAGGTATCTAACTAATCCCGAGTACGTACCAGTGGGATATTTTCTGACATCCACGCGGGCGAAGCCGCGGGCAAAAGCTAGGTTAACTACTACTAACTAGGGGTTAACTATAAAGGCAGCTTCAGCATTGTTCTACTAGCTCTAGTGGATAGTAATTATTGTTTTATGTTTGCCGATGTAGGATGTAAAGGTCGGATAAGTGATGGTGGCGTATTTAATCAAAGTGTTTTATGTCAAAAACTATCTTCAGGTAGTATTAATTTACCACCTCCTAGCCCACTTCCGGGTGGCGATAATAATATTCCTTTCGTATTTTTAGGAGATGGAGCATTTGCGCTCAGTAGCTACATAATGAAACCTTTTCCAGGCCACCACGCCCTAGGATCCCCGGAAAGAATATTTAATCAGCAATTGCCTCGTTCTCGTATAAAAGTAGAAAATGCTTTCGGCATCCTAACCAACAGGTTTCGATTTTTTTTTTTAAAGATATAGGTCTGGAAACCTCTTTACGAGCCTCTATTATTTCAATGTCTTGTCTACTTTTACATAACTTTTTGCGATACAGTAGTTCATCTCGGAATATTTATACACCTCCAAGTTCATTTGATACTTTCATTAACGGGAAACCAGTACGACCAGGTTCATGGAGAAACGAAAATATAAATATTGCTTTGTTGGCATTACAAAATGTGCCACGTAGACCTACGCAAACAGCAACCCAGATACGGTTGGATTTTATGAATTATTTTTGTAGAAACAGCATAGAAAATAATTAAAATTTGTGATAATAAATATGTTGTTTTACTTACACTGTTACCCTCTGTGTTAATTTGGCTGGAACATTCATACACATCATTCAAAAAGTTGTCCATAGGCTCGTAGAACGGCCAAATAGGGTTATAATACTCATCTACACCTATGCCTATGATTTAATGGACTGGATTTTCTTCTTGCGATGTGTTCTGTATGTAGCCATCAATGACTCCTTCTTTTTTTTTAATTCAGTCACTGGAATATTTATATTATCTGCTATTCTACTCCAAGCATCATTAACCTGAAATTTAAAAAAAAATTGTAGGTATAGTTATAGACAGACCCGTGCGACTTCGTCCGCGTCAATAAGATAATCCTGGGCGTTTTTTCAATACAAAAGATAGCGTAAAAGAAGCCCATAAGCTAGGTACATTATCATAAAAAATATCATTTCCCTGAAATCGCAACTAAACATGAATGTATAGTTACTTACTCTGGTTTTATTTTTATGTTGCTCGTGTTTGGATTTCCATATAACGGATGCATTGTGATAACAATCAATGAATCTAAATATTTCCTCATTACTCCATGACGCCATGTTCGTGAGGTAATCGTTAAAACAATTAAGCGCGACACTACAGTCGACTCCGACGCGTAACGATGAACTAGACAGTCGGCCAACGTGTGATCGCTGTTTGCGGCTTGCGTCAAATTTCTTTGATTTTGATTTGTGCACGGAAAACCGACACTATTCGGGTCGTCGGCGAGTGTTTGGGCGCAAACGCCAAATACACACAAAACGGCCCAGTACACGTTGGCCGAACGCACTCGCCGAGCGCGTTCGGCCAACGTGTACTGGAGCCATAATGATTTCAATAAACAAATCCATTTTGACCTTTTCTCGTATCTTTAATTTCCATAATTCTTGTAATATAATTTTGCCAGTAATGGTGTACAGTGCTAGGATGCCATAAACGTCAAAAATGGACATTATCACACGTAACTTTTCACTCTTGGTAGGCTTTTTTTTTTTTTTTTTTTTTTGGGTGGGAAATCATCAAATGACTCCTCCCGCTCTGGGCAGAGCGAGAGGGAGTGTCAGACTTTTACTGACTAAAACCCACCCGTGTTCCTTCCGTTGCCTATGTGCTGGGGCCGCGATATCCCTCTCAGACAAACCCGCAACCCCAGCAGGCATTGGTCCTTCCGGACCCCGTCAGTTGTTGCTGACATCCCTTTGAGGCGCGCGTGGAACACGACGCGCCGTCGACCCGGGCCTGGTCCTTATCGGACGGCGAGCTGCCCATCGCTCACCGTCCGCAGGCCCGCGCCTACGGTGGCCGGAAGTCAGCTTGTGACTCCCGACGCCCGGGGCGTCTCCTCCGGCGACTAGGGGCGCGAGGGCGTGCAGCTTCAATCTCCCTCGCGCGCTCCGCCTCCTCCTTCGCGAGCATAACTGCCTCGCAGAAGGAGGTGACGGCCTCCCATGCACTCTCGCTCCGGACCATGGCCTGAACCAGGGCCGGACGCGAGAGATCGCCGCCGCCGATCGCCTCCGTGAGGACACGGCGGTGCTCCGCCCAAGCCGGGCAGACCTCCACCGTATGCTCCACCGTGTCCTCCGGGCGATCCACACAGTGGTGACACCCGGGCGTTTCCTCCCGCTTGATCCTGAACAGGAACCTCCCGAAGCAGCCGTGTCCGGTGAGGACCTGCGTCAGGCGGAAGGTGAGGACGCCGTGGCGCCTCTCCAGCCACTCCTCAAAGAGGGGCCTTACCGCCGCAATTGTGGCGTGCCCAGCGCTGGGTTGCGACAATCGCACACTCCATGCCGCCATGACATCCCGCCGGAGCTCTGTCCGCTGTGCCGCGATTTGTTGCGGCAGCGGAGTTATACCCCGGCGTTTCGCCTCCTCGCGCAACTCCCATATGTGCGCGAGGACCTTCGCCTCCAGATCCCATGGCGGTAGTCCGGCAAGGAGGCTCGCCGCCTCGCGGGAGACCGTGCGGTATCCCCGGACCAGCCTGATGGCCATGACCCTTTGGGACGCGTTCAACCGCTGGGCCGGTCGCAGCCTCAGTGAACGCGCCCACACCGGTGCCCCGTAAAGGGCCATGGACCGCACGATCCCCGCGTAGAGCCTCCGGCAGGAGGCGTTTGGACCCCCTAGGTTGGGCAGAAGCCGCTTCAAAGCAGCCCCAGCCCTATCCAGTTTGGGAGCCAAACGTCGGAAGTGCTCCACGAAGTTCCACCGGGTGTCGAGGACGAGTCCCAGGTACTTCATCGTCGACTCGACACCGATGTGAACCCCTCCTGCCGTTATCTGGGAACCCGACAGTGGCGCGTTCCGAGGACCATAGAAACACATGGCCTCGGACTTGTGCAAGGCCACCTCGAGTCCCAGTTGCCGGATCCTATCGACGATTGTCGCAACCCAACGTGTCGCCAGTTCGGCCGCCGCCTCATGCGACCTCCCCTGCTCAAGGACCAGCGTGTCGTCAGCGTAGCAGACTACGCTGACGCCGCTAGGGAGGTCGGCGCGCAGCACCCAGTCGTAGCCGATGTCCCACAGATGCGGCCCCAGAACCGATCCCTGTGGGACACCGCACGACATCTCTCGCCGGTTCCACTCTCCGTGGTGACCAGGGTAGATGACGGCCCTGTCCGTCAGATAGGCCTCGACCACTCGACAGAGGTAGGTCGGCATCCGGTGATACCGGAGTGCCTCCCTAATGCAACTCCAGGGCAGGGTATTGAACGCGTTGGCGATGTTTGTGTCCCATTTATAATACTTTCTGGTATCCGCTTGAAAGATAAGTCCATCCTCAAAGTATCATCACTTGGATGCCAAATCAATCCAAGCGTGCGTTCACCTTCAAATTGTTGACCTATTTTGAATTTGACGGCTGCATCGCCTAGTAAATCTTTAGGTTTGCTCGCAAGTACTTGTTTACTCGTCCAATTCCGCATCTCGAACCCGCGTTTCTGGTGGATGGACATGACGTCATGAATCAGTTGTATCGCGGTCTCTTCGTTAGGTAGGCTGTCTATATAATCATCCATATAGTGACTTTTATGTATAGCTGAAGCCACAGCAGGCATTGATGACTCATACTGCTTTGCGTGTTTATTTTTTACAAATTGGGCTATAAAGGGCGAGCAATAATACGTAGGTATTAATAGGTCCTCCTGGTTCTTCTCTATATAAAAATCGGAAGGCATGTGTTTTTTTTTTATATAGGGCATCTCGCAATTAACCTCTGAGGAGGTCGTAGCTGCTTAACCGGACTTTCCTGTGGCTGCCTTAAGCTTCTACACTTAAAGCCTCCAGCCAGGGGCAAAAACTATTCTAATTAAAACTAGGCGAACGCTCGCTAAGGGCACCCCCTGTGGGGTACGGACCTCGGCTTAGGGCGTCGCTGGGGGGAGGACAGCAAGATGGGACAGGCTGGATCAAACATAGATTATTATTATTCGGGGAATTTAAGACTACGGGCTCAGCTTCGACGCGGGCTGGCGCATCTTCGAGCAAGGGTCGGGGGGGAGTATCATTTACTCGGGAGGGACGCGGTCGCGGACCTCTGCGGCGAGGTCGGAACGTGTGTCGGTGTGTGTGTTTCTTTACTGTACTGGTGGCCCTATTGCTCTCCTGGAGGAGGGTTATGGGGTCATCTGGGTCGTTGAGAACATGCCTTGGACGGCGGATTTTCCTTATTCCAGAGGGAATATAACTGGCGGCCTTCACAACCAGAGGGTTGCGATGTATTGCGGCTTTATCAAAATAACGCGTTGCATTGCGTTTTAGAAATTGGGCTATTGTGGGGATTTTAAGGTCGAGATGGAGGATCTCGTTCCTAACATAATCATAATCATAATCATTTATTTGTCAGAATATGGTATATGGTCTTAAGATTAGTCAATGGTATCATCACATTCTGCCAAGTGTGGCGTGCAAATAATAGGTACATACATTTATTTTTATTAGAATATTAGGTTAGTATTAACATGATTGATTGCATACTCACGAATTAAAATTACAATTTTAGGTATGTCAGTTAATAATAATATCATAAACACACACAATATTCAGGATGTCAAAGTATTAAACATTAACAATTCAATTAGGATGTCAAAGTGTCATTCAAGTAGTCGTTTAAATTATAATAACATTTAATATATAGCAAGTCTTTCAGTTTCTTTTTAAATCCATTTAAATTTAACTCTTTAATTGATTTTGGAATTTTGTTATAAACTTGCGGGGCTATGCAGAATATGCTTTTCCACATTAAAGCTGTTTTTGCTCTCCGTCCGCGTAACATATCATTCCGCCTGTTACGTTTAACAGTATCTGACAAGTTGGGAAACAAGTGTGCATTTAACTTTACAAACAAGGCAGTTTCATAGATATACAGAGCCGGGAGTGTCAGAATTTTATATTTTCTGAAATATGGTTCACAACTGTCCGTTACTTTAAGTCCAAACATGGCTCTAATGGATCGCTTTTGCGCTTTAAAAGCGGTTTCTCTGTTTGTTGAATTACCCCAAAATATAATGCCGTATCTTAGTACAGATGCCACAAGACCATGATAAGCTGTGAGTAGAGCATCTGTGTCAACTGTTGGAGCAAGTTTATACAATGCATAAGATGAACTACTAACTTTTTTACATAATGCTTCAATGTGATCCTTCCAGTTGAGCTGTCTATCAATAATCAAGCCTAGAAATTTTGTACTATCTACATCGTCAATTTTTTTACTTTGGTATTGAACCTCCACTTTCGAACTGGTTTTTTTATGGCCAAAGTGCATTATTTGAGTTTTTGTAAGGTTAATTCTTAAATTATTGTTATTAAGCCAAGAGATTAATGAGTTGACCACTTTATTAACATCAAATTCATAGAATTCAGGTTTATTGCAAGGTATTGTTACCGTACTATCGTCAGCAAAGAGTGTTATAGGGAAGTCTATGGCATACCAGGGGGAAGCTTCGCCATTCGAAGGAAAATTCGGTTTTGGAGGGTCTGCATCTTATGGAGATGGTAGGGTTTGGCTTGTGCCCAGGCGGCACACGCATAGGTCATAATGGGTCTAATGCACGCCGTGTAGGTACGCAATTTGCACCTGAGTGACAATTTGCTTCGTGCATTGAGAACGGAGTGGAGCCTACCGAGAGCGAAAGCGGCTCGCGAGCGTGCCTGCTTTATGTGCTCGGAAAATGTGAGTTTAAAATCGAGGACCACACCTAGATATTTGGCTCGCTTCTCCCAGGGGATCGGCTTGTCAAACATGGTGATTGGTCGGGGGAGCGTGTTAATAAGTTTTTTGAGTCTCGGTTTCTTGAAGAGAACCGCTTGACTCTTATCGGGATTGACCTCGATTCTCCACTTTCTGAACCACGTGCCGAGCTTGTCGACTGCGGTTTGGAGAGTGAGAGCTATCGCGTCGGGGCTTCTGCCTGAATAGTAAATGGCCGTGTCGTCTGCGAACAGAGCCAACTGCGCCTTGTTACTTTTAGGGATATCGCTGGTGAACAGCGTGAAAATGAGAGGAGATAGCACGGAGCCCTGAGGGACTCCCGCGCGTAAGGGTCGGGGGGAGGAGAGCGCTCCTTCGATGCGATAGCGGAAGGTGCGATTCGACAAAAAGTCTCGTAAGATGAGCACGAGACGATCTGGCACACCGAGTTTGTAGAGCTTATATAATAAGCCGTTGTGCCAGACTTTGTCAAAAGCTTTCGCTATGTCGAAAAAGATAGCACCCGTCATCAAGCCGCGCTGGAAACCAGCGCTAATGTCCTCGATGATGCGGTGGACCTGATGCACGCTAGAGTGCTGAGTTCGAAAGCCGAACTGTTCGTTGGGAATGAGGCCCTTGGTCTCGGCGTATTCTCTGAGACGCTTATAAATAAGCCTCTCATAGATTTTGCCGAGAACCTTGAGCAGACTAATGGGACGGTAACTAGAAGGCTCAGACTTGGGTTTGCCTGGCTTCGGGATGCCGATGACGTTGGCTTCTTTCCACGTTTGTGGGAAGATATTGTTGCTTAGGGCACCATTGAAGATGGTGGCCAATAACATTATCAAGTGGGCAGGGAAAAGCTGGACCACTCTGTTGGTGAGTCCATCTGAACCGGGGGCTTTACGAGCTTGAAGACCCTTGATGATATCGTGCACATCGTCTGGAGTGACGGGAGGCAGAGGATTCTCAGGGTCTTCTACGGGAGGGAGAGAGGCTCTACGTTCGACTTCCGCGTCTACCTCTGCGAGGTGAGCTTGTTCTACTGGTAGGGAGCTGGGTGAGCACTGAGCTTCTAGACTGTCGGCTAGGCACTCGGCCTTGTCGACGTCGTCGAATGCAATGGTCTTATCGGGGCGTACTAATGGGGGCATGGAAGTGACTTGAGGTTACTTGAGTTTCCTCTGAAGTTCCCAGAAGGCTAGGTGGCTAGGCTCTAACTCGCTTAGCATCTTATCCCAGCCCGCGTTACGCAGCTCCGCTACGCGTTTCCTTACAGTTCTCTGTAAGTAGCGCATATGGGCTTTGTTCGCGTCGCAGGGAAAGCTACTGTACGCACGGATAGACGCGTTCTTCTCAGTTACGTACATCGTCAGGTAGCTTCCAGCGACGGTCATCCGTCACTGTGACTTCCCTTGAACATTCGTTCACGACAGATAGTATGTGATCCGTGAATGAGTCGATCGCGGCCATCGTGTCCGAGATAGAGTCAAACTGATCGGGGATGTTATCTAATTGGGGGACGTGTTGGATTTCAGCTGGGTGCTTACTTTCTTCCAGTCCGTTACCTTTTTAGTGACAGGAGGTTGATTGGGGTCGGAGAGACCTATGCGCGGGGCCAGTCTTATGACTATGGGACGGTGATCAGAGTTAAGCTCGTGTACCGTCTCTATTGAGTCTAATCGTAGATTGACGTTCTTAAGGAGCGCCAAGTCTAGGACATCGGGTGTATGGTTAGGGTTATGAGGGTAGTGGGTTGGGGTCATCGGAGCGATGACATCAAAGATCATAGAGGCAGAGAGGTCAAACAGGTGTTGTCCTCTGGTGAAGGTTCTGGTACTATTCCAGGAGGGATGCTTGGCGTTGAGATCGCCCGCCATGATAACGGAGTCACTCAGGCCAAATAAGATAGAGAGATCGTTTGCAAAGAGTCGGGGGTCCTCTGAAGTGGGTTGGGAAGGAAGGTAGACCGATATAAGGGTGATCGGCTGATGGCCTGACATGCCTAGGTGGCAGATTTAAAAAAGTAGTTTCATGAAAATCTTCTTTTCTTCAATTAAAATTGAATATCTTTTTGTTAAATTATTGGATCTGTTATAGTGATATCATTTTGAAATCGGTATTTAGTGGGCATATTATTAAATGCATGGGCATTGACAATGTAGTACGTTTTTTTTTACAAAAATCGCTCTTGAACTTGAAGGTGTTTTAAAAATTAGGGTTAAAATTAGAGAAGAACCAACTTTTTCTTCAAAAGAGCTGAATTTACATAAAAAAACATAATTTATCATGATAGCTCTAGTACCTATTCAGCAGTAATTAACAGAAATCAAAATGAAAAAATAATGGCTTTTGTTGAAACTACAAACAAATTTGTAAAAAAAGATACAAATTTCGTATATAAAAGACAAAAAGGAAATATTTTCGTAACCCTTGGGTAAAAATGGTTAAAATTTTTAATTGTTATAGTTAATTATCTGGTTCATCGACTCCTGAACGGTGGACCACTACTTACGCCACACCCTGTATGTATTTTTTTTCTAACTGAGCTGCAATGTTACGTTCATAGTAAAGGTTAGTCCTTAGTAGGGCTTCCAAAATTACGGAAATGTCAGTTACGTAACTAATTACGCAATTTCTTTCTCCAATTCCGTAATTACGTTTTTTTTTTTGTTTTAATCGATTGTATTTTTTTGTTAAAATTGTAAATACCTACTCGTAAGGAATTATCCAAATAAATATTACATTTATTTAAAAACAAAAAAAAAATATCAAGAACTGGTGTATAAATATTAAGTAAAACCACTTCTTTTCGTCCCGAATATGACCTTTCTTCTTGAAAATGTGATCTCAGAAATGACAGGGCATTTAAGGTTTTGTCACCCAGAGAACTTCTTAGTTTATTACAAAAATATCCGGCAGATGAAAAGGCTCGCTCGGCTTCAACACTTGTAGGCATTATTGATAGCAAATAATTATAAGCTGCTGTTAAAAAAACTTCACGACCGCCGCCAGCGCTGTCGTAAATGCACATTTCAGCTCTAATAATGGAATCGAGATCTGTGTTTCATCTTGAAATTGGTTTATTTACTGTCACTTTGTTTATTTATTTGTTTGTCTAACTGTTGTGCGATTGTCAACTCCTCGTCATCATCATCACTAGTGGTAGCTGCGTTGGATGTAGTCTATTGTTGTGAATTTGGACTTTTTTGTGTGGAATTATACGAGTATTTCAACCTTTCTAACATTTCCACTATGTACGAGTATGTTCGTATTTCATCTGACGATGGTTTCGTGAAATATGGTGTGGCTGCAGTTTTATAAAAGTCTTCATTGTTATGCAAATATTGCGTCTTTCCTTTATTCTCTTTCTTAGAGATGTGGCTAGTTTTCCACTAAGATCGTTTGACTGAAGATCGAGTTTCTCTAGCATAAATCGAAGCGCAGCGTCGGTTGTCAATAAGTTTGAATCACAGCGACTTAATGACATCACTGTAGTTTTTATTACATCTAAGCTGGAATGAATGTCATGAAGGTCTTGGATCTCTTCGTCTGTAAATTTAGCATTTGATTTCAAATCTAATAACGCCTTAAAAACGCATGATTTTAATTTGAGAAATCGCCCTACCATATCTGACAAGCTGTTTCATCGTGTTTTACAGTCCAGTATCAGGTCAATATTTTCACCATGCTCTGCTAAAATGTATTTCTGCAACGCGTCGTTTTTCAAAGGGGAGTTTTTAAAAGATTCCAGAGAGATTTTAGAAGATGTTTTTGTTTTTTTTGTAAGATTTGGTTTTTGAATTTCTTAAGAAATAAGCAGTACCTTTGTACTCATAATTATGTTTATGTCGTATTTGTATCAATTTTACTGTGTGTACATAAATAATAAAATAAGTAAATAAGATTTGATTTTATTTTTATTAGAAGTCTTAATTATTTTATGGTGTCTTTGTATAAAAACTCCGGTTCTTGAACTCTAGTAGATTCCACAATAAAAGTCTTCATCTTCTTCATTTTCCTCTGCTTCTTCAGCGTCGGTATATGAGACATCCTCCGAGGTCAGACTTCTGGTTCTGGAGGTTTTTGTGTTTTGTATAAAACATCAAGGACATATAACTTGTAAGTTGTATTCCATGGGCCAAACATAATTGGTGGTGGCCGTCAAAATTTCTACCCATTTTGACCATTACACTTGCTCCATCTATTGTAAAAGCAATTATGTCGTCTTCCAGAGTTAAGCAGAAGGCACATAAATGCTGCTGTAATAATTGAGTACCTACTTCAGCTGGCATTGATCCTGTATCAAAGGATAAAATAAAACGCTGGGAATACCCTGTTTGCACAGTTTTGATGTACTTATATTTTATAGTGTTTACACACCACACACATTATAAAATGTGTACAATGCATTATTATTGGTCGACTATTTTGATTGTTTGATAATGACAATAATAACGTAAGTACGGAATTGACATCTTCAGTTACGGATTTGAGAATAGTTTAAAATTAGTCCGTAATTACGTAATGGAAGCCCTAGTTCTTAGTAATAATACTTTCATTTAATACCTATCTCGTTGGCCGCTCATAGACTATTTTGCTCTTTCTCCTTTATATTTTAGGGGGTTCAGGACCAGAGAGTTCTCCTTCGATCATAAAACCACTCTATGCAAATCCTCATTTATTTTCGGCACTGCCAGAGATGTTTCATCCCCCTTGAAGGATATGTACAACTGAATATCATCAGGATACATGTGATATTTGCAGTTAACAAAGGATTTTATGATATCCGCACTGTACAGAATGTACAACAATGGCCCCAGAATCGATTCCTGAGGGACACCCCTTGACACCTGGAGAGTGGGGGGAATGACACTGTAGACCCATCCTCCCTACGCATCTACCTATTGAGACCTGCTTGTAAGGTAGCTATTAAATCACTCCACCGCATCGCTGTCGAAGCCATAGAAGGCTAACTACGACAGCAGTAGACTGGTATTAATTGCATCAAAAGCACGGAAAAAATCCAGAAGAGCCAGAATTGTTCCCTCCCCCCGGTCGCGTGCTTCAAGAATACTACCCACGATATCAGCCAGAGCCGTTGCAGTATCTCTACCCTTTCTGAAACCCGACTGAAGGTCCGGAAGAATGTTATTAGATTCGAGGTATTGGATAACCTGCGAGTATACTACGCGTTCCGGAATCATAGACAGGCAATGTAGAATGCTAATTTGTCTCAAATCCTTCATGTTAACAGGGTTATTGTTTTTAGGGATAGGTCGTACAATAGCGCATCGCCAGAGTTCGGGGAATGTAGGCGTGGCTATGGACCGGTTGATGATATCTGAAATGGCTTGCAATTGACCCTAGACTCTTGATTATCTGCAGGATTGATTCAGGACTGGTTGTTGTGAGTGTGAATGAGGCCGGGCCACACCTATGAGAATCAAAGTAGGACAATTGTGAGCTGTTATTATGACAATTACCTGGAACTTCCAGAAACGCCGCATTGATATCATCTGGGTTGTCGAAGTGACTTGGCAGCAGACTTTGCTTATGGTCCGGAAGCACATCGGATTTTAAATTGCGCCACAATAGATTCGGGTCGTTTATTTAGTCATTGATACTTTTGCTAAAATATGCCGTCTTCTCGCTAACTAGTACCGTAATTGCTTGGTGCTTCAGATCTAGATAATAAACTTGATGACCCGGTAGTTTGGATTTCCGAAATCTGTCCCTGGCTCCATCTCTCAATTTCGACATTAATCTGATGTTTTCAGTTATCCATGGAGTAGGGCGGGTTTTAAATGTCTTCCTTCTAAGAGGAGCGTGGAGATCGAATAATTGAATCATAAATGAGTTAAATGTCTCCACCATTGAATTGACATCACTCATGGCTCCAATAATCGACCATGGAATCATTTTTAAATCGATGTTAAAATAGTCCTCTAATGTGACCGGACGAAATACGACCAATCTTGGTTTAGCCTTATGCTTCTTAAAGATCGTCTCGCATGTTATAAACGAGTGATGGCCAAGCTCACTGATATGATTCACCACGACGTTACGCATTGAAGCATCAGTGCAGATTATGTCAATAAGCGAACTACTATCACCTACAATGTGTGTGGGTGTTCGGACTAATTGATTTAGATTTAAGTAACTGAGAAAATCTAAAAGTTGTTTAGTTTTTGGGCTATTGACATCTAGCATATTAACATTAAAGTCACTTTATAATGTTACATAATCGTAGGGGGCTGAACCACCAATACTGACAGTTAAGCCCTAGAGAAAAGGCTCCAAGTCTAACCAAGGTGGACGATATGCAGTGCCAATGAGTAACTTTAGTTGTAATTGGGATGATCAGGATGAGCTCTTACCCTTGCAGAACCCCATTTTTTTACGTAGAATGCTACCCCTCCGCCGCGCCAAACGCGTACAGACATGGGTCGCGGTATGTGCTTGAGCTTGTACCCAGGTATACTAGGTGCTCGGTCCTCCTCACCCTTACGCAACCAAGTTTCGTTGATAGCCATGAAATCCACAGCATGGTTGCCCATGGCCACCAAAAATTCATCCTGATTAGTCCCTAGAGAGCCCGCATTCAGAAGACCAAACTTAATATATTTGCTAGGAGTCATTGCATTTTTCATCTGCGTATTGTATGTACGAGTATGTCTTGTGTATAAGTTTATATACTTTGAGTAATTGAGAGTGCATGTATATGTGTAGGCAGGAACTATGTTCAACAGTAGGCTACAATGATCTTAAATGATGAAATAATATTTTATTGTAGTTGTGATTAGCGTAGATTAGAATCTTTGTAGAAAAAATTATTGTATATAATGTTTGGGTATGATTAGGGTATTTGTAATAAGTGTTTGAAATGTATTAAAAATATGTCGAACAAATATATAAAAACATATAAGTGGTATTTCACCATGCACACCTGCCGACCTGTGGTCAACCACCCGATAGTAACAGTTGCGACGCATATTCTCCTAAGTAGAAATAATTAACATGAACTTAATATCAATTAAAATTAAGAAAAATAAGATAAGAGAATAATCAGACTGTTTCATTGACAGGTCCAAATATCTGAGATATATCTTCGTCGGTGCGGATTCTTTGTGTGGGGTCACCTGGCTTCCTCCTGGCAAGAATGCGGCCGCGCTTGGTCCACACAAATCTCCAGTCAAATAGACTAGCAGCGTCCCGTGCCTTCCGAAACAACTGGCGGTTCGTCTTGTAAGTCGTTCGCTTAGGAAGAATCGCTTGGCCGGGTCGGCTATCGTTGCTCCACGTCGCACTCGCGCGCTCGCCAGCAGATCGTCACGCAGATCATGACGCGCATGAAGTTTCTGTCGCTCCTGAAGAGCTCGTCGCGATGAGCTGCCTCCCGCCGACTCGTTCTGCGCTGGTAACGTCGCGTTCCTCAAGGTTGACCCCTAGCTTTAGGCTTATGACGTTGACGATGTGGATCGGGATATAGAAAGAAAAAGTATTTATTGAGACTCGCACAGGAAATCACAAATTAAACTAAAAACACACTAAACATAAATAAAAAATACAAAACAATAAAATAAAAAAAAAACAAAGTAAAATTAAAAAATTATGCAGTCCTGTACGAGGCCAACAGGCTCCTATCTCAGCATAATGCTACGACATTTAAAAAATAAATGTCGCAGCGCTGGTATTCTGATAGGACCCGCAGTGATGTCACGGAAAGATAGATACAGATACAAAAATAAAATAAAATAATTGGAGTGTGAAATACAATAAAAAGTAAAATATAATGTAGTCCGCGTGTCTGATATCAACCTTGACCTCAGGTATATTAGATATCTCGTTATGATTCGCCAAGAGATCCTGATCCCTGTCGTTAAGCTCGCGCCTTAAATCCTCCACGATCTTGTCCACTGCCCCGGTATTCGCCGGACCCGAAGAAGCCCGCCGCTCAAAGGCGTCCACCCTGGCCTCTAGGCCATCGATGCGCGTGTTGCAGGTATTCATGGAGGTTTTGAGCTCCATCATCTCCATCTCCCTTTCCTTACGAAAGACTTGGATTTCCGCACGAACCGCCCTCAGTTCCTCCATGATTCATTTCATGTCGGAGCCGGCGATCAGCGATACTTCTCTTCTTATTCTTGTAAGGTTCTTCTTCTTATTGTAAGGCGGGGGAGTGGTGTAATTTGAGGGGCACGCAGTCTGTATTGGACCAGATTTCGAACAGATATCAGAGATTTTTGGCGTACTGGTTTCCAAGCTGGCTTGTTCTACGGGGGTTACTGTACCTCTACCATGAGTTGCCATCGAAAACTTACTCGCTTGCGTTAAACACGCTAGCGTATTAACGTGAATCAAATAGATTTCGATAATGTCAAAACTCGCTAGCGTCTCCGTCAATGATTTATATGAAAGCCCCTAGCGGTCACAGAATGAATTAAAATTCGTACCAAGAGCACTATAGATTTCGATAGGTAAGAAACCTAACGTAATCTATTCGATAGTCACTAACGTTTTCAGCTGTCACCATACAAAACGGCACCATGAGTCATACGCTTGCGATACTAGTTACGTAGCTCACTAGCATTTTGAGGTGTGAAACATGTTTACATTAAAATTATATACGTTTTTGAGCCTTTTAAAGTCAAAATAATGTCTGGAAGAGCTTATTTAGCTTGGAATATGTTAGTGGCCGCTAAATTTGGAGACCAACGACGTGCACAACGTGAATTTCAAGAAAAAACAAAATAAGTTCCGTTACAAAATATATATTATTGGAAACATTTCATTTTATTTATTTAAGCCTTTTATTTCCCAAAAAGTACATCTAATTCATTCATTAATATTACAACATGAGCTTTAACAATAATTAGATGAACAAGAATAGATTATTAAATAAATAAATTGATTTAACAGATTAAGTAAAATAAAATAAATTAGATACACAATGTTTTTCAATTAATATTGGGTGCCCATTTAAGGGCGAAGGCCTCCTCCATCTTTCGCCATTCGTGTCTTGGGCCAAGTATTCTAGTCCAAGTGGGGCCGGTCACAACCACAATATCGTCGCACCACCGGCAACTGGGTCTGCCTCGAGTGCGTGGTGCATTGCGAGGGTACCAATGGAGAACCCGCTCACTACAGCTTCCATTTGTGGCTCTGGCTCCTGCCAATCGCCATTTCAACTTGCAAGCTAGTTCCACAGCATCTATTATTTTAGTACATCGACGCTTGAAAGGCAATCCTCACTAAGCGACATTGAGTAAACTTTACAGGAGAGTGATTTAAAGGTCAAACATTAAAAAAAAAAACATGAAAATGTTCCAAATTGTTCGATTAAAATGATGTTAACACTCGTAGAAATATTTTTTTTATAGCTATCCAAATTGTCAAAATAAGACACCTGACACTTTTAAAAACACCGGTTTGTGTCGGTTAGATAAAATTTACCTGATTTGATAAACAGTTAAAATTATCTAAATCATCACTGTAGTGTGTGCAGTAACATGTAAAAATAGGTAAACTTACTTAGTTTAGAATTTAGAAACAGAAAGATTGATCTAAAAAGATCTGACAGTTTAAAATAAATCAAGTAAATTTACCTATACATTAATTAATGATTTTTGTGATTGTGGAAATTGTATCTTAGTTATTAAAATTACCCCGAACCTCCCTTCATAACTGACATTTAACCAAGAACTGTATAGGTAATTATTATCATGCACTAAAATAAATGAAATCAATTATTTTTGAATAAATGTCTTTATTGAAAATTAAACAAATACTACGTAGTGCCGACCAGGAAACTAATTATGACATAACATTCAGTCTGAGATCAATATATTTTTTAATTGAACAATTATTATGGCTGTCGCAATTATAAATTACCTATCATCTTCATCACTCACTTTCTAAAAAAAAATATAACTCACAATTGTCAGTAAATGAATTATTAATAAACTATTAAACATAGTAAACAAACCAAATAACATTCTAACAAAATAACAGCAAGATTAACCTACTGTGAAAAGTGTAAACATTTTTGACACAATTATTAATATTGCTGTAATAATTATAATAACAACACTTATATTATTCTCACAGCATAATCAGTCTCTAGAAACAATCAAGATATTTTTCATATAAAAAATATAGCAATATAAAAATAAAATCCTTAATCTAATAATTGTACCCTTACAAAATAAATCTTTAGTATGAATTGCAACGTGAGATCTTGTTAGTTACCCAATCTAAATGTTAATCACAATCTTCAATGTCTGATTCGGGTAGACAATCTTTGACATTTGTTGCGCGTGGAATGTTCATAAATTCATGTTTGAAGCAGTTAGGAATAACTTTGTCCACGCAAAGTTTGACTAAATCGTCATATTTAGCTTTTGATATGGGAAGCTGCGATCTATAACAAGGTAAAAGAGATACCTTGGTTTTAGACTGAATTTCAACATCAAAGGACGCCGCAGTAGGATTCATAGATGTTTTATATTTAACGCTTTGCTTGTCTTTTCTGAAAGTCATAATACGGATCTTGCTTATCTTTCCAGTTAAGTTACCTTTATAATATTTGTCACTAATACTATCCCATCTGTAAAAATCTTCATAACTCAGTCTTTCTACCTCGAAAGGCGCTGGTTCTTGTCTGGCAGTTGCAAAAACTGTAAACCATTGTGATGGTACGTAAACTGTTGTATTCTTCAATCTATTTTCAATAATAGCATGCACTGTATCTACGGGCATGTAAGTGTGTCCAGTCAAGAGAAAGTTTATTTGAATAGTGTCGATATTTTTACACTCCTGTAATGATGAATGCAACATTGCCAACACAGTACGGTTGCGGTTTTGGCCTGGACAACAGTCACAATACAGAAGTAATCGAGTGACGTTTCCTCTGGCATCTACCGATTGAATATATTTGTGCAATATAGATGCAATCTCGTTAGCGCCACGTTTACCATTGCTCTCATCCCAGTAGTAACAGAAAACTTTACGAGTTCCATTTTCGTAAACACACAAATTGTACACAGCTAGTTTTCTACTGTAGTACAAAAGCATAGATTGTGCATAGGGTGTGTTAAGTACTTTTTCGAGATCAAAACTAGCACAAAGAGTTGAAGGATCATCCTTATGAATATTTTTGTGAACTTTAAAACGGGCATAACTTTCTTCTTTTTCTAGTTCATGTTCTTCCTTTTCTTTTTGCTTTTCGGGATTATTATTATTTTCGTATTGAAGACACTTAAGGCACTTGTCTTTTTTAGGTACATGGAATCCAATATTAAAATTATCTTGAAATATTTTACGAAAAATTCTATCACTTACTACGTCCACACCCTGATCCACATAATGCTGCTTGTAAAGTTCATAGATGGCGCTAGTGCCACGCATTACAACAGCTCCACGCATTTTATTTGTTTAAAAATACTATTATTAAAGATACGCCGATAGTAAATAGTGAAATATGTAAAAAAATAACTATTATAGTAGTGCAAGTGTTATCTAAATATTATACTCAAGAAAAGTGCCCTAAAATCCTCACCAAAATAGTGCATAAACAGTTATATTCAAACTGTCAAATAAATCAACTTTGAACTGTAATTCCCTTTAAAAAACTATTGAAGTGCGAAGAACTTGCAATCAAATGTGAAATAATTGATAATTACTGTGTTTAAAAATGATAAGTGTATAAACTATAGTTGTAAAATAATTGAGACGGTTGTGGTATAAACATTTAAATTTGAACACCCGTGATCTCTAACATAAAAAATAAATAAAATTTTTTTAGAAACCATACACAAAATTCAGCAAGAAGTCCTAACAGCGATGTGGCTGTAACGCGTCAGCTGAGACTGCTGTGTAAGGAGTCGTGAGTTCCATCCTCAGTGATACATTTAACTTTTTGTTTTTATAAAAATTGTGACTAATGTTTGTTAAAACTAACATTATTTATGTGAAAAAAACTTCAACCAGTGTGACCATAAAAATTATAAGCCATCTAGTTTACAAATAATTGGTCAGTACTCGCTCGCTTAATGGTCGTAATTTTCACTAATTAAACTAACGTCAGATTGACCAAGTGGTGTGTGACATCGACTGCCAGTGAAGAGATTGCGAGTTCAAACCAAGATAGACAAGAAGTTCTTTTTGAGAATTAGATCAAATTTATTTCAAGATTTCTAGTATGAATTTCCTAGAAAATATTACACTTCGTCGTACGCGCGTTCGAACCAATTCGGACCATGCTCCAGACGACAATGACTCAACATCGCAGATAATCGAGTGCACTGCTAGTACTCGTAGCATGCCTGACATAACAGAAGACGTAGACTATGATCAAGTACGAGCATTAAAAGATGAAATCCAAAAACTTGTATCTGAATTAAATAGTGCTCACGAGGAGATAGACATATTGAATCTAGAAAATAGTAAACTTAGGTTCACAAATGAAGACTTGATTAAGAAAAACCAATTATACAAAAAAGTAACAACAATTAGCCCAATTAAAACAAACCAAAGTACACCAAAGCGAAAACCACTAACAAACTGTAAAACGAAACAAACACAAACTGATATGCAGTTACCAAAAAACACACAACATAGTTTTGTTCAGCAAATTGGAGTAAATAAACCACCGTCTGAAGTTTCAAACTTACCTGTTATGGAACCTAGTGTTGTCTACAATGTGCTGCCAGTACACGTTACTACAGAGTGCACTACAATTACAGAACAAGCAATGGGATCGACGACTCAACATAAATTAATTTTGAAAAACACGTGTTTCAACAAATTATGTATAATTAGTGAGAATAATGTAAATGATATATTAAGAATTGCCGAAAACACTTTTCCGAACGCCAAAATCTGTCACTACTGTATGCCTAATGCGGGTACAACGGAGCTCCTTGCATCATTGGACAAGAAATTAGCAGATTATACTATAAATGACTATTGTATAATCCTCCTTGGTGAAAAAGACTTTTTAGAGTCTAATAATTACGACAAATTGGTTAATCACATAAGATGTGAAATCGAAAATGTAATGCATACTAATGTTATTCTGTGTTGTCCTAATTTTAAATTAAAATGTAATGTTAACTTATTTAATACCAGAATAGAATCTTTCAATCAACTTATGTACCTAAGTAATCAGACTTTTAAATATGCATATTTGTTTGATACCAACAAACATCTGGAATATAATTATAAAATGTTTTCTAAATATACAGGCAAAGTCAATAATAGGGCTATTGTAAATATCTTTCAGAACTTGAATAGCTGCATAAAGCTATCACTAAACTGTGAATATGAAAATAACTGTGACAGTCTAAGTATCGTTAATAAACAGGAAAGCAGTAAAATCGGCCAGTTACAACCTGGTACTATTCCATACTACTTTAAAAAAAAGATAATGTTGGATAGAGAAACATTTTTTCGTTGATAAACATGTGTCAACTGTAAAACATCTAAACGAGTCTGTAGATAGTTCATTGTGTAATCGTTTAAATATCTTTCATCAAAATATGTGTGGCCTAAATAACAAGAAAGATGTGTTAGAAATATACCTAGATAGCTTGAGTAGCCTTTCGAATTACTTGTGTATTAGCGAGCATTTTCTTAATGAAGAACTAGTTTCTTTGTTAAATCTTTCAAAGTACAATATTGCATCATATAACACCAGAGTAAATAAGCTGAGAGGAGGGACTCTTATCCTAGCAGAAATGGATAGGGAATATGAAGATCTGCCCATTGCCAAAAAATTACATAAAATGGATAGTTTTGAAATATGCTGTGTCAAAGATGTTTCAACAGGCCTATCGGTGTGTTGCTGTTATCGTACGCCTTATGATAAAAACTTAGACACTTTTATGGTGAGGCTCGAAAAACTATTAGAACATTTCTTTAACAAGAACTGTGTTATTTGCGGTGATTTTAATATTGACTTATTAACTGACAATAAAAAAAGGAACGACTTATTAAATTTATTGACATGTTACAACTTTAGACCTCTAATTAGTTCGACTACATTTATTCGAAATGACTCACGATCTTGTATAGACAATGTCTTCTCCAACTTATCAGACGATTGTGTGATAAGTTGCGATGTTGACCACAATGGCTTGGCAGATGGACATGCGGGATTACTTTGCAGTACAGTATTCAAAAGTAACGAACTATGTAGGAATATAAAAAACAGTAGTGTTAAAATTACCAAACGGATTTTTAATGTAAATACAAGAAGAAACTTTAGGAATTTGCTATTAAATCAAGACTGGAGTGATTTCGGAATAAACTCATTTTTAACGAAATTCGAAGAAATGTTCACACGCTGTTTTAGAAAAAGGAAACTGCAGGTACACTTAACGCGTAATACGCAGCTGCGCTGGGTCACTAAGGGAGTAAAGGTTTCTAGTAAAATGAAACGATTTCTCTATGCTGGCAAAGGGAATAGACAAAATGATAGTGTGATAGATTATAGTCAAAAATACATCGCTCTGTATAGGAAAGTAATAAATATGGCCAAAAAGCTAACAGTACAATCTGAATTAGCAAAATCAACGAACATCTCAAAAGATGTTTGGAAAGTTATAAACAAACATAGAAATAAGAGTGTCAAAAACAACACAAAACTAATTTTAAAATCAAATAATAAGATTGTGTCAGAACCATCAGATATTGTGAATATCTTTGCCCAGCAGTTCGAACTTAATTCATCAACTACTACGTGCACAGGGGCTGCTATGGATATTTTACGTTTAAGTGCAAAAAGAGTAACCAATGACCTTGTCCTAGACCCTGTCACTCCCTTTGAGATATTCAAAATGGTGAAAAAAATGGACGACAAAAAATCTTGTGGCTATGATGACATAAATATATCAGTAATAAAGGAAAATATAGACGTACTAGCGGAACCTTTAAGCATTTTTTATAATAAATGTTTTGACGAAGGAATTTTTCCAGATCAACTGAAGATAGCCAAAATAATACCTGTACACAAAAAAGGATCTAAAACAGACCCAAAGATGTACAGACCAATTTCATTACTACCTATTCACTCAAAAATTCTTGAAAAGCTAATTAAAACTAGATTACTCAGACATTTCAACCTAAATGGAGTGATAAGTAGAAGACAATTTGGTTATCAGAAAAACGTTGGGACACAAGACGCAATATCAACTCTAATTAAGGACGTAGTTAGCAGATTGGACGACAAACAGAAAGTAGCTGGGCTTTTCTTAGACCTAAGTTCAGCATTTGACACGGTGGATCACAAATTACTGCTAGAAAAACTTGAGCACTACGGTGTCAGGGGTAAAGTATTGGCACTTCTAACGTCATATTTAAAAAACAGGAAGATGTTCGTGGAGATCAAAGCAGTGGAGTCACAGACAAATTCTTCAGGTAAAACTTGTCCAAGTGAAGAAACATATAGGTCCCAACTGTCTCCTGTGCACACTGGCGTACCACAAGGCTCCATACTGGGTCCGATATTTTTTATTGCGTTTGTTAATGACCTTATACAACACATGAGTGGAAAAGCTGCGGGATCTATCCAGCTTGTAGTGTTTGCTGACGATACCAATGCAGTTGTTTCGGCTGACAATATAAACAATCTTAATTCCATAGTTAATCAAACCTTAGATATCTTTCACAGCTGGTTTGCTGTTAACAGTCTTGAAGTTAATGCCAGTAAAACTAATGTAATGCTTTTTCGTTCTACTTCCAAAAATAAAGACAGCATTAACTGCGTCATAAATGGAGAAACAGTGAACGTGGTCCCAGTGGTTAAGTTTCTGGGAGTTCATATCGATAGCCAGTTAAAGTGGAAACAAGAGCTAACACACCTAGAGAAAGCAATCAGCTCTGCCTGTTACGTACTAAGAAGTCTAAGAAACGAGGTAACCATAAAACATTTAAAAATGGTCTATTACGCATTAGTTGAGTCAAAACTGAGATACAGCATACTTTTCTGGGGCGGAAGTTATGATTACAATACTCAAAAAGCTTTTGTGATTCAGAAAAGAGCAGTCAGAACCATAGCTAGAATTCAACAGCAAGAATCATGCAAGCCACATTTCAATGACTTAAATATATTGACAGTCCCAAGTTTGTACATTTTGGTCCTACTTAGTCACTTATCAAAATATATCTTTGAATATGAGACTGAAGATGAAAGGAAAAAAAGGGAGAGTACAAGAAGAAAAGATCTCCAGATGAAGCAAGTGACTCACCTGAACGTAGCAAAGCATAGCGCCTACCACAAGTCATTAAAAATGTTCAATAAACTGCCGACAGAAATAAAAAGTCTAGTATATACAAGTGGGTTTCAGAATAAGCTTAAACGGTTCTTGTTAAATAAGTGTCTGTATTCTATTGATGAATTATAAATTAATACAAAAGTTGAAAGTAACATAATTTTATTGATTTGAAATGAACATTGTATTGAATTTTATGAATTGACTTATGACATTTATTTTTATATTTTTTTATTATTTTTATTGTTATTCTGATTTTAATGTAATTTTGATAATTTTATTGTAATAATTTAAATATGGATTGCATGCATGATGTTTCATAAGTAGGTTTAGGTAGTTAGAGAAATTCAGACACGATGTAAAAATTGTTATTGAATAAATGAATTGAATTGAATTGAAGTTTATACAAGTTGGTGATATTTTTGTATTCTTGGGGAAGGTAAACTTTGCTTGAGTCTTGACGACAGTAGTGCGAAGGTACAGCTGGTAAATTTTTGATGAACCTGTTAACGGCATCTATAGTGGATTCTTTAGTCTTATTTGGTGGTTCACATTTCCCTCTCATATCTTCCCGTGCACATCCCCAAGAAGCATTTTTTACAATACTATAAATTGTTTTATCAGAAATGTTCAGAGTGGCTGCTAAAAATTGTTGGCAAACAAATCTTCTACCTTCTCCTTCGTTGATAAAATATTTGATAGTGTAATTGCGCTTATTAGAATCGGTGCGTTTTCGTTTAATATTTTCTTTTTGAGACAAGGATACTAACCAATCACGGCGACGTGTCTTGTCAAGATTCCAAAAAAAATTAAATAAGCTTTCTCTTCTTTCATCAGACAGAGACCCGCAGTCATTGCCACATTTCTTGCCAGAACAAGGATTAGCCAATACGGTTTTTGCTGGTACAACGACACCTTTATTTGTTATATATTGTTGACCGGAATGTTTACTTTTTGACCGTTCTTTTCTTGAATTGGGTTTTTTTATTCTCGTCGCAGATTCTCCGACTACATCATCTTCGGTATTGGCATCTTTGAATTTTGACCCCTTTTTAGTGTACCTTTTATTTCTTCTAACTTTTTGTTCCGCTGATAGCAAATCATCATCTGATGTTATTCCTTCTTGTCCTTCTGACCAATTATCCGAATCAGCTATGTCACCATAAAAAGTAGAAAAGTCTTCTTGATCTGACATATAATCAATATATTTAATATCTTTCTTGCATTTTCTTTTACCAACTTTACTTTTAATTGGATTTGATACGATAGATTCTTTACTTGGTCCTGCCGATGTAGACGGTACATCATGATCGGACGTAAGTATTGTATATTGTGTGTTTTCTTCAACCTGGTGATCATTCAAAGTCGGTTCTTCAATGTCTGGTTCAGCAGTTAAAGTGATATTAAATGCGTGATCAACCGATATACGTGGAGCACTAATCGATGCAGTCGTTTCAGTGTGATCTGTTGTGGTGCATAAACTATCGGCAAGAACCGGAAAAGTCAAATCTTTCGAAGTGTCGATGCTGATAGAAGCTGACTCTAATGTTTTGTTAAACTGCTTTGTGTTGCTATTAAATGACGAAGCCGCAGACTGCAAAAAAAAAAACGATTCGATGATGTCAGCTTTATACTGTGTATTTTTACTAAGTGAACCTACAAGATAAATAACTATTATTTATATATCTTGCAGGTACTCAAACAAATTATAAAAAAGTAGGTACTTACTGTGCTTAGATCATAACTCAATCGTCTTCGACACTGCCGAACATTTCTTGCAATGCCGGCATTCGCCAACGCCATCTCGACTATGGATGAACTACGTCGTTTTAGCTCGCGACTCATTTTTAACTGCAAGGAAAAATAAAATTGATTTAAAATGAGTACTTTGTTCCATCTAAAATATAATAGGGTTTAAAAATAATCCGAAACGCAATGCAGTTTTGAAAATAGGTACTATCTTTGCATAATTTGATTGAATACTTACCATGTCTTCATAGAATGCGCGCCAAAATGGGAAGTACGTCCTCCCTAAGCGACGGCGGGTGCCTGAATGAGAACCCGTATAGACGTGTCACGACGCGTGTCGCGCATACCTACACGACGTTTTTTAAACGCGTGCGGTTCCTTAGCGACGAGAAAATATAATTTTGCGTACGGGTAGTTTTATCTACGCGCCATACATAGCCATTTAGCAAAACAAGTAAGACTATCTAACCGACATCATTAATATTGACCGTTGTCAAATAAAAATATCTAAGGATAAAAAATAAATATTATGATATACAAGTAAAAATATCTAAGCTCTAATATTCTTCCACTTTATTTCAGATTAACTTATACAAATGACACTGTCACAAAATATATTATCAAGTTAAAATATATAACCACATAAATTACAATTGCTTTGTGTGGGTAAAATCTACTAAGTAATTTCAAAGGAAAAATTCTTAACAAGTAAAAATACGTAAATACAAATAAATGAAAAAGTCAATACATGAAAAACCGACTAAGTTCATATTCCTACTTGTAAGAACGTCATAACTGCTGGATATTCATAAAATCACTATTTTTTGGTCGTTTAGTAAGCACAAAATGTAGATTTGACCGAAATCACGCAATATCTAAGCGACAATAAAACTCGTCGTAGAACTATGAGACCTAGAACAAACGACGCAGAAAATTCTGGCGGTTCGAATGGTATATATAACTCATTTTACGGATTTTTGTCGGTTAGTAAGGATTGCCTTTCAAGCGTCGACATAGTCGTATGTCTTTGCTTCTTTTTCGGTCTCGGAGTTTAATTCCTAATATACTCCTCTCCATTGCTCGTTGGAAGGCTTGAAGTTTTTTTTATAACTGCCTTTGTTAGAGTTCAACTTTGACAACCGTAGAGTAGGTAATATAATGGTCTCCATAGCTTTCTTTTTCAGGCGAATATGGATCGTGATTTAAATACCTCTTTCAACGACCAATATCTTCTCCATGCACTCTTTATCCTGCGATGTATTTCATTTTCAGTAGCTTAATTAAATGATATGCTTTGCCCGAGATAAACACAATTGTCTACGTATGCGATTGGTGTGTCTTGTAATCACCGTTGGTACTCTTATGCTGTTACTTAATAGACATGTTATTTCAGCGTTCATTTGAAGATCGCATTTTCGGCTCTCCTTATCTAGTGACTTCAGCATGTGCACCAAAACATGTCATCTGCGAAGCGAAGATGGTTCAAGAACTCGCCGTTCATGTTGATACTGACATTGTGCCAATCCAGCTGTCTAATTGTAAACATAGTTCATTTTAAATTTAAATAAAAAACGCCGCAAATCACACATCGTCAAAGAAATTACAAATTGAATAGACGTACATAATTATTGTAAGGAATAAAAATTAAACAACCCCTAAATACCGTAAGTAGTTCACTAACCGGCAACCTTTTTATTTAGTAGGATTGTTTCATGATATTGACTGTCATAACATTGTTACCATAGCGATACTACTACGCTTTGATCATATGAGCCGTTCTCTCTTCTTATTACTGAGAAAGAAATAAATAAAATATAAGAGTGAAGTTAGCTAGACGACACCATCTATCGAGCTTACCTTAGCGCCTGCGTAAGACGCCGTAAAACTCATGGTGCGAGCATTATCGAAATCTATTTGATCCACGTTAACACTTCCGAAACCACCGTCTTTTTGTAAAGCTCATACGCCATGCCACCATACATATTGGAAGTCAGCCCTCCATGAGGGTCACCGGCATTACGTTTGCGCTAAAGTTAACCATCGCGGACGGTCAACGGCATTAGGCTTAAAACCATATTATAAAACACTGTAAAACGACGTAATTTTGTGTGTTCAGGGGTTCTTGTCGCTATACGTATTTTCCAACATTTTACTTTTTTTGTGAATATTTTTAACCGTGAACAAAAAATTGTTTGTAAGTAAAAAAGCTTGGATTTTAAAACCAACGCTTATACTAATAAATCTTGTTAAAATATACATCAGATTTTATTTTCACGGTTTACACAGTTGCCACCTCCACGTCTGCCTCAATATGTACATCATTGATTTTTAGATGGAAGTCACGATTCCGTACCGTCGTTCTTCCGTTTCTGAATTAATAATATTCCAGGTTGTTTTAATTTTATTTCCAGAATATATTATTTTATTTTTAATGTGTATGGCTTTCGTTGAGGAACAGGCTCTTTTAAAAGTTTTAGAATATTTCTTAACAAATTCTTTAAAAGTTTCATCATGGTTATATGATTTTTCATGATACAGTTCAAATAACCTTAGCCTACTTTTGTAAATACCTGGTGTTGCCCAATCACTAAATATAACGCGGTCACAAACAGGCAATGTTTTTGAGGTGAAAACCTTCCTAAACTCACAATTGGTGAGGTTAAATAGTGAAGTATAAGCTCGATCCGGGTCGTTGTGATAAGGCAAACCCGGTAGTTTTTCCATTGAAAAAAGAAGTGGCAACACTGCCCGAGTGACATGTCAAATTTTTGTTCCGTATTTTAAAATTAAATTAAATTAGTAATTAAGTTAAATTAAGGTGTAATTTTATGTGTAAACGTTGTTATAATTGCATAAATACTTAGATTTATGGTTTTCCTGTAAATATATAAAGTAAAACACAGTGTTTGGTTACGAACCGGTAACCTAAAATTAACAGCTGACGTTTGAACTACGGATTTAAACGGGGAGTATTGCTTTACTTTTATTTTATAATAACACAGAATCATCACATTAACTCTGTTACATGTTCTCGTTAAGTCTAAATATAATTAGTTCGCTTATTTAGCACTTTGCATTAGCTTTAAAATAATCACATCGTTTACATCGTAGTAAACGAAACTTAGCGAAGATTCTGCTACTCTCAATCGTATCTTTATTAGAATATATACATACAACAATAAAAACATCCATGATCATTAGTTTTGCATTGTCTTTATACTGTAATATCAAATAATAACTTTTTAAAATTTAGGCAACCTACCCACATAAGAAAAAGTAAATCTGAAGGCAATAAAAGCATCCAAATTTTACATTTAATTTGATAATATAATTTTGCTTTTCAAGCTAATTCAGTAGCCTACCTCATTTCTCCACTAAACAACGCTAAATTCTCCCATTTTGCCTTTCATTTCCAACTTTCATTTCCAACTTTACTTTAAATTTGTCTGTCCTTTTTCTCACCGTTTCTTTATTCTACTTTCAGTAACAAATCCTGAAACCATGCCTGTGATGACCCGTAAGGCTACTGCTCAGGATATGGAGCTTAAATTGAGAACGGCCCTCCAAAACCTTGAAGCATCTAAACTCCAATGTAAACAATTGTTACAAGAGAGTGACGAAAGTGAGGAGGAAGTTAAGAAGATAGTCAACAAAAACTCAAGCCTTAAACGGGAGCTAGTAGACCTACATCAGCAATATCTGAATGTTGTTGATGAACGCGACCAACTGAAGGTGGTCACCGATGGTTTCAGTAACTAGTAATTTGTATGAGGAGGCCTTAAGCAAAGTTAGGGACCTAGAAGATGAATTAATTCATGCTAATTGTCGTATTGTCCAGTTAGAGAAAGTAAAAGAATGTACTCAGGTTAAAGAAACAAATCATTTATATAATGAATTAATAAATACTAATTGTAACCCTCATTCCATAATAACTATTGACCTTACTGAAGATTCCTTGTTGAAACAGAACTATAGTTATAAATTTAGTCATAAGAAAATGAAAAAATATGCAAAACTTAATAGAATAATTAAAAAATGTTATCTAATTAGGAAACAACAAAAACGCTTTTCTATAAATATTCCACGGAGAAAGGAACGTATTGATCTAATCAATAAATTAAATAATTATCAAATCAAATTAGAAGACAGCAAAAACATCTATGAAATTGATACACAGCGCTTACAGTCCGACATACAGGAACTTGAGGGCAGACTTAGTTCCCTTTTCATTAAATATGTGGGCTCTCAGAACCAAATTAAAGAACATATTCTTGCTGCAAATGAGTTAGTTATGTGTCAGTGTACTTGTCAGAAGGTTTCAAACCCTGGTGCTGTCCAGCCTGAGGCAACGGAGGACCCGTCCCAGACTGAGAGTTTGTCTCAAGACTGTATCCTCAACCAAGATATACCTGATATTGTGCAAGAATTATCTCAAGTGGTACAGTCAGTAGCTAGTAGTATTTCCTCTTGTAGTAGTCAAGTTTGCTATCGGTCAGTTATGTTTTCAGATAGTATAGGAAGAGGGTTAGGGAAATTAGTTAGTAACAACTTGAGTTGTTCTACTCAAAACTATTGTTTACCTGGGATATCCTTCAAAGAAATAATGACATCAATTACAAGAAATCAATATGATTCTAATACCAACATAACTGTATTTGTAGGAAATAGTTCCCAGGTCAGAAAAGAAGATATCACTGACAGTGTTACTGAGATTTTAAAGTTAAATTGTAATAAAGTAATCTTGTGTGCTTTTCCATATTTTGAGAGGTTGTCAAATAGAAAAAACAATTATATATATATGCTTAATAAGCATATCCAGTTCCTGGTAGTCACTACAGTGACCAACTTATATGTTTTGACACCAACAATTTTGTTGATAGATTGAAATCGACAAGGAATACAGTGTATCTGCCCATTAGGTTTAGACTTAAAATAGCTAGGCTATTAGCTTATATTAACTCAGACATAAGTAGTATGTCGAAGTGTAGTACTATAATTAACACCTCAATTATTAGTAATAATTCTAATGTACAGGTGGCCACCAGTAACTGTAGCACAAGTGCTATACACATTTACAATAATTGTACGAAGGAGGATCCATGTGTCACTATGGCAAATTCCTGTCATAATGTGGGGTCCACAAGTAGTAGGATCTCATTGCCTGGTGATGGCATGGGAGTCTCCGGACTCACTCTGGATGTTAATTTAAACTAGATAGTAAGACAACAGAAGATACCAGTAACACTATAGTTATACCTACCAAGAACAAGGTGTCTTCTTGCTCTCAAATAGTTAATTGTAAAAAAAAGTCTAAGCAGAATACCTTGAAATTATTTCATCAAAATATTCAAGGATTTTCTTCAAAACAATTAGAAATTGAATTATTTTTAGAAAAAACCATGTTCGAAATTATTTGTTTAACTGAACATTGGTTGAAAGATTATGAGATGCTAATTAATTATAAAAATTATAGTGTGGGCAGTTGTTTCAACCGAAAGTATATGCAACGTGGGGGTTCACTAATCTTAGTTAAAAATTCTATTAAATCTAAGACTCGTAAAGACATAGTTGACCTGTCGGTTGAACATACCATTGAATTGTCCTGTGTTGAGCTAGATAAGTATGTTATAGTGTGCGTTTACAGACCCCCAAATTATCTAAACTACTCCACATTTGAGTCAGTAATGGAAGATGTTCTAGCAAAACTTGCAACGGATAAAAAATCACTGATTATCTGTGGTGACTTTAATATTAATATCTTAGAAAATAGTTCAAATAGCAGTCGATTATTAAGTCTCTTTAAATCATTCAATTTATCAAATGTGTTTTCAGAACCAACCCGTATAACTATAAATACTTCTACATGTATTGATAATGTTTTTTGTTGCTGCAACTACTTAGACAAAGCCATTGTTAATTATCTCCCTTCTGATCACAGCGGTCAAACCGTTGCTTTCAAGTCCAACACACCATTACAAAGAATTCAGATACAATCTAAACAAATAACAACAAGCAATTTAAGTAGATTTAATAATAACTTAATTAGTAAATTAAGTATACCGGGTCATAATATAATAAATGTAAATGAATTATATGAGGAATTCTTTTCGGTAGTGCGCACCGAGTTCAATAATACTTTAAAAAAGAAAACTAAAACGATTTGCCCACATTTTTTGTTCAGTGACTGGGCAACTAAGGGTATTAGGAAAAGTAGGGAAAAATTGTTTGAGCAAAGTCAAAAACAATTTATTTCAATTAGGCACATAAAAGGCACTTATGAACGTCAAATTTACAAAAAAATAGAATTGATTCTAGTCGCCCCTTCCAAAAGGTAGTTTTCGTATGGAGAAGAATGGGCAAGAAACTCCACCGTTACTCTTTTAAAATGTTTTTACAATATTTTGTATACATTAATTATATAATTATATGTGAAGACGATGCATCTAGAATAAGATTACTATACCACGATAGGTAAAAAAAAAGGAAAAAAAATAAAGAAAAAAATAAAGCAATTGCAGATAAATTAATTATGATAGATAGATACATGGTGCTCACATATTTACAAACATTGCAAAATTATACGATATTCCTAACATTTTAACAAGTAATACTAATAAGTCAGTGTGTGAGTTCAAGAAATCACAGAATGTAAAATCAGAGTTATAAAAAATAACAAACTATGTAATTAAATAAGCAACCAGTTTGATTTTGTCTAGACTCTAAATTGTCCTATGGAGCAGGACCAGCATGTTTCCAAGCATTCTTATCTTGGATATAATCCTCTAATTTGTAATATGCTTGTTTACAGAGTGTACTTTTAATATGAGTTTTAAATTTTCATTCATTTAATTGTAATATATCACAAGGTATTTTATTGTAACATTTAACACAGTACCCCATAAAAGATGTATGTACTTTAGATAATCTGAAAAATGGTTGATCTATTTTATCTTTATTTCTAGTATTAAAATTATGTCTATCACTTATTTTATTAAAAATATGGAGATTTTTTCTTACATACATAATATTTTCATATATGAATTGGCAAGGTACCGTCATAATATTAATCCTTTTAAATAGTTCCCTGAGAGATTCGCGACGATGTAGATTATAAATGGCTCTGACAGCTCTCTTTTGTAAAATAAATATGGATTCAATGTCAGCAGCCCGACCCCACAGTAAAATGCCATACGACATAATACTGTGGAAGTAACTAAAATAAACCAAACGCGCGGTTTCTACATCTGTTAACTGTCTTATCTTTCTAACAGCATAAGCGGCCGAGCTTAGGCGCCCCGCAAGAGATGTTATATGAGGTCCCCATTGTAATTTCTCGTCTAGCGTGATTCCTAGGAAAACCGTTTGATTAATAAATTCTAGTTTTTCTCCATTCAATATGATGTCACATTCGCTACTTCTAACATTAGGTAATTTAAATCTAATGCATTTGGTTTTTTTTTTATTTAGTACCAAATTATTTACCGTAAACCAATCTTGGACTTGAAAAATAGAGCTGTTAACGTCATCAAGATTTTGTGACCGTCGGTTTATTTTAAAGATCAACGATGTGTCATCTGCAAATAACACCATCTTCGGTTGATTTTGAAGTAGAGCTTTATGGCCTTAAGCCTTATATTAACTCTGAAACTTTTAATAAATACGTTGCTACTTACTCTAAAACTTTTAAAAAAACCTGCAAGGTAGCTAAAGCCTTGTACATTAGCAACAAGATCAAATCAGCCGATAATAAAATAAAGACTGTTTGGAAAATTATCAATGACGAAACAAACAGAAATAAAAGACATAATAATGATTTCACACTAGAAACTTCACGGGGTCTCATAAGCTCTGCCAAAGAAGTTGCTCAAGAATTTGTAAATTTCTTTACTGGTATCCCACTTAAAACTACTGAAACCTTACATTCCTCTCCCTCGCGTTCAATTGATTTATTAAGAGCAAACGTTTCATCCTGCCCGATTGAATTTAAATTCAAGCATACAAACCCCTTAACAGTAATAAAAGCTTTTAGGCAAATCAAGATCAAATTAACCGAAGATCTATGGGGAATGTCAATCAAAGTTTGTACCTCCATTATTGAGACTATAGCGCCGTACTTAGCCTTAATATTTAATTTGTGTGTGGATCAAGGAGTCTTCCCTGATCTAATGAAATATAGTAAGAAGGTAATACCACTTTTCAAATCCGGGGACAGTAAAGACACTAATAATTATAGACCCGTATCCGTGTTGCCAGTTTTAAGCAAGGTGTTTGAAAAGGTAATGCTTAATCAAATGCTCAATCATTTTAACACCAATAAAATCTTACACGATCAACAGTATGGTTTCACCAAGGGATGTTGTACGACCGACGCCGGTGTCACCTTATTAAAGCACATATTTACGGCGTGGGAAGAGGCCCAAGACGCCATAGGAATTTTTTGTGACCTCTCGAAGGCATTTGACTGCGTCGACCACGAAACCTTAATCTTGAAACTTGAGCATTACGGACTTGGAAAACTTGCGCTCAGTTTAGTAAAATCTTATTTAAATGATAGACAACAGCAAGTTCAAATAAATGGTGTCAATTCAATCGGTTTAAAAGTAAAAATGGGTGTACCACAAGGATCAATATTGGGTCCTTTCCTCTTTTTAGTTTATATTAATGATCTACCCCATTTGTTAAAAACTCAACCACAAATGGTGTTATTTGCTGACGATACTTCCTTAATTTTTAAAATTAATAGACGTGCATCAAATCTTGACGACGTAAATAACGCCCTACAGCAGGTCCAAAATTGGTTCACTGCTAATAATTTAGTATTAAATGGGAAAAAAACGAAGTGCATACGATTTTCTTTACCAAATGTAAAAAGTAGTAGTTGTGAGATAGTATTCAATACTATCTCACAAGAGAAACTAGAATTCGTCGATAAAACAGTTTTCCTAGGGATCACGCTCGACTCAAGGCTTCAATGGGGTCCTCATTTAACATCTCTTTCAGGACGGTTAAGTTCAGCAGCATATGCTGTGAGAAAAATCCGTCAATTTACTGACGTGGGTACCGCGAGGCTAGTCTATTTTAGTTACTTTCATAGTATTATGTCGTACGGTATTCTACTATGGGGACGGGCTGCAGACATCGAGTCTATTTTTATTCTGCAGAAAAGAGCCATCAGAGCTATATATGGCCTCCGCAGGCGCGACTCTCTAAGGGAACTGTTTAAAGATATTAACATCATGACGGTGCCTTGTCAATATATCTATGAAAACATTATGTACGTAAGGAAAAATCTACATCTTTTTAGTAAAAGAGGTGCAAGACACAATTACATCACTAGGAATAGGGACCAATTAGTTCAACCGGGTTTCAGGCTGGCTAAAGTGGACTCATCTTTCATGGGGTACTGCTTAAAATGTTACAATAAAATACCTCCCAACATACTTCAACTAAATGAAACGAAATTTAAATCTTATATTAAACGCACACTATGCAGCCAAGCATATTATAAGTTGGGAGATTATATCGCTGATAAAAATGCTTGGCTCAACACTGGTCTTGCTCCACAAGGGCGCATAAACGAATAGATTAGCATTTTAAAATACTGTTGGAGCTGCTGAAGATGTAAAAAACTATCTTTGCATTGTATAAATTCAATCTCATAACATTGTATAATTGCATAGCCCATGTTGAGTACTATGTACCGACTATAAAGCTACCATTTAGGTACTGGATATGTCTTTCATTGACTTGAATGTGCCTTGGCGGCTGAGAGTATGTCATGCTCACTCTAATGTCTCGCTGACGGTGGCGCGTGTGTTGGATCATTTGGCTCCCTTCAAAACGGTTGAGCTGAATGGTGCTAATCCATGCGTCATGTTCGTGAACGGGCGCCGTCAGTAGGGACTGGTCATCTCTTAGCTACCACGGCTTATTTTAATTTAATTTAATTTTTGAATTTTTATTTTTGCTACGGACGCTTTTAACGTTTTGCATCGTTCTCACATGTATAACTTCAACATGAATGATGTAACCAATTTTTTGTAACCATATTATGATTTAAAAGAGTGTCCGTGGAGTTTCTTGCCCGTTCTTCTCCATAGGTACCTACTACGCTTTGGAATGGGCATCTAGATTCATCTTTCTGACTGACGGACCCCTTGACAATTCAAAAGTGCCTGTAATTGGTTTATTTGAAATAAATGCTTTGAGTTTGAATTAAACTATTTTTAAATTGTCCTAAGCGACTTTTATTTACAGGCACAAAACTCACATGTTTTCTTTGAGCTCTGACTGTTTTCTGAGGGAAAGTGACTAACTGGCCGCAGTGATCAGAGTCCAACTCATTTATAATTAAATGGCTATAAGGTCTTAAGTTTGTAAAAATATTGTCAATACAGGTAGCACTAGTGGCAGTTATTCTAGTCGGCTCAAAGAATGTATTGTACAAATTATATAATTTAAATAAAGTTATAAATTTATTTACTATAGCAGATTTTTCCAGTATGTTAATGTTGAAATCTCCACAGACAACAACTGTTTTATTACTGTTACCAAGTCTTTAATAATACTTCTTCCATATATTTCTCAAAAATATCATATGAAGCACATGGGGGGGCCTGTACACACTTATTACAATGAACTGCTCAAGCTCAATGCAAGCTATTTCAATAACTCGCTCAACAGAGAGGCTCACAATATCCTTACGTTCTTTAAATTTCGTATTGTTACGAACAATTATTAGAGAGCCACCACGTACCATATTAACTCTGCTAAATGAGCTGGCAACCTGGTGGTTGTTAAAGCTGAACATGAACTGCTGGACTTTTAACCAATGTTCAGTTACACATAGGATATCAATATAACTACAGTTCATGAACAGCTCCAATTCTAATTCCTTACCTAAAACATCCTGTATATTTTGATGAACTATTTTGAGACTATTATTATTACATTGATTTAGGTTACTGCAATTTGATGGGTGTGATAATATACCAGTATTTAAATTTTCTTCATTTATTATGCAAGAGGTTTCCTCTATTGTCTTAATTTCTAATTTAAATGATATTCAATGTCATGAGTTATTAAAAATGTCTTTGCATTGCTCAAAAGAAGCAAGTTGTTTAGCCAAATTGTTGGCTGAAATTGAAAAAAAATATGATAGCGACACAGGTATCTATCTGTCTTTTGAAATAGTTAGAAAGATAGTACATAACAATATTATGTTTATCTCTGTCAAATAAAAATTATTACCAACATAATTGTTGGTATCAACTAAATGAAATAAATTATTATTAAATGTCAAGTTATGCAATGTCATATTCATTGAAAATCTTAAGTTATTTTCTTCCTGTGGCAAACTGTTACTATAAGGGAATGTAAACAATACACTTTTTCTTAAATTAAGATTACACAATGTTCTATAGTATTGGAGCAGTTCTCCTTTGTTCACATTTCCCCTGTTACCCATAAAAATTAATTCCCTTATTCAGTTGGTCACAGGACTCCCTTGACGCCTTTAATTCGCTCAAAGCCTGATTGAGTTTGGACTCTTCGAGGCGAGCACGGGCGCTGCGAGTCATAATCATGATTGTAGTTTAAGGAAGCGACAAGAAATTGAAAGAGAGAAGGTAGTTGTGGAAGCAGTTTAACTAAGAGAAGATTAGTTTAAATGGAAATAATGAAATTTAGATGTACGCACTCAAAGGAGTTCTGTCACCTAACCAAACTGAGGTTATGTTTGCGTTTAATGGTCATTGGCATCAATAATTAGCCGTATTAAAAGTGAACAATATGATGGCTGGTGAAATTTTAGTACGTAAACAAACGAATAGCAAGTAAAATATAAAGATTTGTACCTGTTATCGAGATGACAATGCAAGATTCACTTTGCCGGCAACTGTCACCGATTCACATTGAAATATTTACACTTATTTTGCACTTGATATGTGAATCTAATACAAAATACACATTAATATCCTATTTACTTGATGAGTAATGGAAATAGGCCTTAAAACAAAGAAAATTAATATTTATTAAGATTAAAATTACAAGAACAAATTTAAATCAGCTGTTAGCTGTAGTGTTGCCACAGGGAATATATCTCTAAGAGATGACTCGATACAAATCGATATAGCTACGAGATAGGTAGATGGCTCTGTTAGCGTGTTAGTGCTGCTATCACTTGTTGTAATAAAGTGGGTAAGCAGCTAACTACGCCAAGTCACTGCATGTTATTGTTTAGTTGATTTACGTCCCTTATGCGCACTACTTGTTATTCACTCCAATGTATGTCACGCTACACTGTACCAAGTTTACTATTTAATACAATTTTTACACTAGAACGTGTTTTGAATTATTTCCGATACAAAAAAATATAGACAGATCTACACCGACACAGACGTCAAACGTCACCGTTCGATAAGCTCCCGTCATAGCCTATTGTACCGGCTGTATAGAGTTTCTACCATAGTTCAATATGTCATACGTAAAAGTCAACGCGCGGGAAATTCAAGTTGAATGATGTGTGAACTTCGTTTAAACATATATCCGATTTTTTTATCAGATACAAGAGCAAATATTTGGGGTGCGTGGACAGGAAACCTCCCCGTGTGCCTGTGGGCTGGAGTTCCCTTATGGATGCGTCCGGGGCGAAGGCCAGTCTCCAGGACGGTGCATCCTGGGGTGCGGGGAATGTCTCCCCATTAGGTACTGTGTGTCTAAGGGGTCTCGTTGTCCGTATGCCAATATCCTGTCGGAGGAACGCTCTAACGCGTACTCTGAGAGAGCACACGTTGAGTAGCGTTGGAGTGGAAGCGGGCTCGGCGTGTACTAACTCTGCCGTCGGGCAGGCAGGAGGAAGCCTTTTCTACTGCCACCGTTGTTCTCGTAGCCCCGAAGAGTGTCAAGGTCATGTCTCTGGCATTTGACGGGGGTCGAGGGTCTTGGCTTAACCGCCCGGGCCGCGAGGAAGAAAACCTCTATAAAAAATCACCCCAAACCTCCAAGCGGCGGCGCACCGTGAGGGAGGTTGATAGCTTGACTAATGGGTAGCTTAATTAGTCACTAGTGCGAACCACAATTTTTTGGTTGGTTGGTTGGAAAAGTTTTATACTCGTGGGAACAAAATGGAAAAGATATATTTAAAAAACACAAACCAAAAGGTGGGGAGTGATGCGGGGTCGGAGTCCGACGCTGCATCTGGCGCACAGGGCTTGGGACAGAGCTCGGAGCGCGTAGTGGTGGGGGCTGCCGGGAGGAAATTCCTCCGGAAGTGCCCCAAATCGGGGGAAGGCCAGGGCCCGTCCGCCGACCAGCTGGGAGAAATCCACGCCAGCCGGCGGGGTGGGGCCCGGGAAAAGGGCATGGGTAGAGACCTCGTCACCAAGGAGGCCGGTGAGCCAAGCCGGGCCAGGCCAGCCGAGCTGGAGAGGCTCGCCACGGAGGAGCACCACCCTGTAGAGACCAGCACCGGGACGGCCCTTACAGACTCTTCCTATGGTGAGCCGGTCGCCGCTGGTGGCTCCAATTCGGAGCGAGCGGCTAGGTTTGCGGAGGTCGTGGAAGATGCGATCGAGGGTGTGGCCTTGAAGACGATGCAGTTCTCTAAAGACAAGGCCATACCCGCGGCCACGGCCTCTATTATGGCGGCAGCGGAGGCCTTTCACCTCGGGCCTCCGTCGGACGGAGTGTCTAAGAGTCGGGCGGAGGTCGCCCGCATGACAGCCGCCATGGAGCTTCTCCGAAAGGAGAACGAGGAGCTCCGAGTGGACCTAGGCGGGGTCCGAGGAGCTGGCCCCCAAGAGGTGCCGCAGAGGGGGGAGCAGCATGAGCAGGGACGGCCCGTGCTTGCTGAGGACCGGGTCCTGACCGTGGTACGGCAGGAGATGGCTGACCTACGGAGCAGGTGCTCTGACCTAGAGGTCATCGTTCTGCGCTCCCCGTTAGCGGCGAGCCAGCCGGCCTCGGACCAGCGGAAGGCCGTATCGTATGCCGCCACCGCAGCTGCCGCGGCCAAACCAGGCCCGTCGGTGACGAATTATGAAATATGTGACGAGGTAATACCCCGGGTCCAGCCCGGATGTCCATCGCGTCAGGTGTACTGGTGGTCGCAAGAGCTGACGACTCTTCGTAATGCGTGCGTTGCTGCGCGACGCCGGTACGCCAGGCACCGCAGGCTCCGTATTCGCCCTCCGGATACGGAAGCCATTCAGGCGGAGCTGTACGAGGGGTACAAAGCGGCAAAGACCGCCCTCAAAGCGGAGATCCTGCGGGCCAGGGGACCGGCCCGCAAGGACTAGCTGGGGACTCTGATGAACAGGAATCCGTAGGGACGCCTTTACAAGATGGTGCCGGAAAAACTTCGCCCATGGGCTCCCTCGCTGACGCAGTCTCCGGCCCCAGCTTGTGGTGAACGCTCTGTTCCCTTCGAGAGGGGATTACACCTCCCCCGCCCATGGTTCTGCCTACTGCGGTGCCCGATGTGGACCACACCGCTGACGACGACGACGATGCTCCGGAGGTGGCCGAGAGAGATGAGAGTGGTGGTACGTAGGCGGAATGGCTAAAATACCGCCCCAGGATCCGACTGATTGACTGACCTGGGAAAGCCTGGGTCCTGGCCTAGGAGCCTCTCGGGCCTCGAATAAGAGGGCTCCTAAGTGTATGCATGGACAGGGGCCAGTTCCCACTTCGTTGGAAGACGGGGAAAAGGGGCGCCCTGCGGACTCTCCGTCCGCTTATCGGCCCATCGTGCTGCTCGACGAGGTGGGCAAGCTCTTTTTTTATTAAACACTGATAAAGTATCTTAAGGCAATGAAAACATCATTCCTTGACGTCATCAGAAATTTGAGTTGGAAAAATATAAGTATCATTTTCGGCCACTTTAGTTGCATCACATATGCATCTGTAAACAATAAAAGATCAGTTACTCAGTAAATTAAAAAAATAACAATTTCAAAAATAATAATTATACTAAGTTAATACCAAAATATACCGTAATATAGTTATATATGAAAGCGATTCATAACTATATCCCTAAGGATATATCGAGATAGAACTTAATATCTTAATAAAGGCATAAAGGGCGTGCCCGCTTACATATAGTTGTAACTGGAAGTTATAAATGATAAACTAGGACCATCGAGGTAAAATAAATAAACAAACAGTTAATTACTAATAGCAATACTCGTAAATAATATGATCAATTGTCGAGGTCACTAGCTAACCACATATTTGGGTATGCCACAATTGCGGCGATAAGTCCCCTCTTTGAGGAGTGGCTAGAGAGGCGCCACGGCGTCCTCACCTTCCGCCTGATGCAGGTCCTCACCGGACACGGTTGTTTCGGGAGGTTCCTGTTCAGGATCAAGCGGGAGGAAACGCCCGGGTGTCACCATTGTGTGGATCGCCCGGAGGACACGGTGGAGCATACGGTGGAGGTCTGCCCGGTTTGGGCGGGGTACCGCCGTGTCCTCACGGAGGCGATCGGCGGCGGCGATCTCTCGCGTCCGGCCCTGGTTCAGGCCATGGTCCGGAGCGAGAGGGCATGGGAGGCCGTCACCTCCTTCTGCGAAGCAGTTATGCTCGCGAAGGAGGAGGCGGAGCGCGCGAGGGAGATTCAAGCTGCACGCCCTCGCGCCCCTAGTCGCCGCAGGAGACGCCCCGGGCGTCGGGAGTCACGAGCTGACTTCCGGCCACCGTAGGCGCGGGCCTGCGGACGGTGAGCGATGGGCAGCTCGCCGTTCGATAAGGACCAGGCCCGGGTCGACGGCGCGTTGTGTTCCACGCGCGCCTCAAAGGTATGTCAGCACCAACTGACGGGGTCCGGAAGGACCAATGCCTGCTGGGTTTGCGGGTTTGTCTGAAAGGGATACCGCGGCCCCGGCACACAGGCAACGGAAGGAACACGGGTGGGTTTTAGTCAGTAAAAGTCTGACACTTCCTCTCGCTCCGCCCAGAGCGGGAGGAGTCATTTGATGATTTCCAACCCAAAAAAAAAAAAAAAAAAAAAAGGGTTAGCCCAGAGGGTTTTTCAGCAAGCATATCGATGCCTTTGGGTAGAAAGGTCGTATAAACCAAAACCCGACTTTTCAGGAGAGCAGAAAAACAATTTTTTTTTACATGAAAATTCATAACTTTTTGTTTTTGAAGTTATAAAAAAATGATCTATGAGAAAGGTTCTTACAATTTGCAAATGAAAAAGGTTAAATTATCAAAACCTATCTATCTTCTTTAGTTTTAAAGTTAGCTTGGATTTACCCCATGAAAATGTACTTTAAAAAAAATGGATATACGACCTATAGGTCGTATATCCATTTTTGGTAAGCTTATGGTCACATTTACTGTCGTAAAAACCCATGTAATGTAGTTTTTTTTGTATTAAAAACATAGTATACATAATAATAGATCAATTGAATTCTGACTAATAAACAATCCTGTTACTCTCAGAATTAGTAGGAACCCAATAATGGTCGATTCAAATAAAATAAAACTACCTGAAATACGAAATCAACATTTATTAAGTATTATAAAAACCTTCTAATCATCATTTACTATTATTTCAATAATGGTACAACATACCTAACAGGCTTAACATTTTTAAATTGAAAAATAATTATAACAACTTAAACTGAAAAGTGAAATAAAAAAATCTACTTTGTCATTAAAAAACAAAAATTATTCAAACTTCTTCTAAATTAAAGTAATCAGGCATTTTAATCATTTATAAAATTATGACTTGATCGTTATTTGTTTTTTTTTACATATTTAAGATGATATAGTTAAGGATATATATATGTCGGGAGATATTTGAACATCTGCCAAAAGACAAGGATATGCCAAATGACAAAATTTGGGCATATTTAAAAAAAAAAATGCCACCACAGTGTTAAGATTTTTTTTATTTTTTTAAAAATCATTTGTGTTGTCGATTCCAGTGAGCAATGCATATTGTGAAAGAGTGTTGTCTGCTAAATAATTTATATTCTAAAGAAAGGAATCGTATGGGCTTTGATTTGATAAAAGCTGAGCTTCTGATACGACCGAATTTTGATGGAAATTGCTCAAGTTTTCGATCTTTCCTCGATACTCTGAAGGGATCCAAATTGGTGGACTCGGTAAAAAGCAATGCCAAATACTTGTGGCAAACAAACCGTAAAAAAATCATGTAAATTTTATTAATCCTTTTTCAAAGAGCTGTTTATCTTAAAAATATAGTTTAAAATTTTGACTCATAAATTTTCATTTCTCCAAACAACCCCAAAATCCCGATATTTTGAAATGTTACCCAGATATTTAGATTTTAAGATTTGGCAACCCTAGGTGAAATACTACCCTCTCACAGAATATCGACTCAAAGTAGCACTATCCGTACTACTGCGTTTCGTTCGCTGATTGATAGTACCAGAGGCCATATTACCCTCGTTCCCCTTATTTTCCCTTCTCGTCTCCCCTCTTTTCTACTTGGTTGTGTTTCCTCAGTATTGTTTCAGCAATGCTTAGATGACACAGCCATGTCCATAGGCTACGGTAACTCCTTACCATCAGGCGGGCCGTGCTTGTTTGCCACCTTAGTTGTATAAAATAATATAAAAAACCGGCCACGTGTGCGACGGACCACGCACAAAGAAGGGTTCCGTGGTTGGGATGAATGTATCTTAAGAACAAACTTAACATTGTAGTTGAAAAACATGTTCTCCCATAAATTCCAATTGCAAATGTAAGTTTGTACGCACAATATTGAGAGATTTACTATGTTATTATAAGACTGTAGACTTCTTATAGGTTTTCTTAAAATTTATGAGGTAACCATTCTATGTATTAAAAAAAAAATTGGCTCAGTAGTATCTGAGATGAGGGGCGGAAAGGTAAAATTTCTATTTTTTTAACCGACTTCCCAAAAAGGAGGAGGTTATTTTTTTATTGTTTTTTACCTCATAACTCCGTCATTTATGAACCGATTTGGATTTTTTTTATTTTATTTGAAAGGGTATACTTCCCGATTGGTCCCATTTTTATCAAAGTTCAGTTCTGATGATGGAATCCATGAAGAATTGAGGGAACTCCTCAAATATTATAGGCATACACATAGCGATTTTGGTATTTTCAGCAATAAGTTAAGCATATGCATTCAGAAAGTATCATTTGGTGAAGTGGATCTGATGAAGAAGACCACAGATGGCCACCACAATTCCTCAATGAAAAGTATTTCACGGGTGGCGCCATTTATGAACCGATTTGTAAAAATATTTTCTTATTTGAAAGGATATACTCTTTCAGATTGGTCCCATTTTTATCAACATTCAGTTCTGATGATGGAATCCATGATGAATTGAAGGAACTCCTCAAATATTGTGAGCATACACATAGCGATTTTGGAATTTCCAGCAACGAGTTAAGCATTTGCTTTCAGAAAGTATGATTTGGTGAAGTGGAACTGATGAAGAAGACCACAGATGGCCATCGGAACTAATCAATGATAAGTATATTACGGGTGGCGATAAGATATCTCGATTTAAATAGTCAAGCGACTATGAAGCACATTCCGATAAAAACGGTACCATTGAACTGATCTGAAGATGAAGCCGGAAGGAAGGCACCGGAACTCCGTCATAATACAATGTATCCTAGCCGTGTTTGGGCTTATTGGAATTGCCATGAGGTGCATTCTGCCTATAAATGATTAATAGTAGTATCCTGGCATCAAATTGTGCTACTTGAGTCGTCTGCTATGTTCGGCCTTGATTGTCAGAAGACAGATTTCGTAGCCTCGTTATTTCCGTCAATGATCCTGTCGTCGTGTGGTCGCTTTAATAATTTGTTCGCGTCCAAATCTGATAAAGCTATGCCTTTCAAACTTCTGACACGACTAAGCACGATGTATATTTGCCCTTTTGCAATTTTTTTTTACCAAGGTAGATCACAGATCTTTCGAGGATGGTACCCTATAATTTATGGACTGTGACCGTCCAGCTTAATATTAGAGGTAGCATACGACGCTCCACATCACCGTAACCCCTTGCCGACTGGAACATAGTGTTTGTTGGTGGTATGGGTATCACTTTGAAAACTATAAATCAGCATATTTTTTTATTGGATGAGACGATTGCAATGAAACAAATACTAAATGTTACATCGTGATTATATTCTATTTACAATTTGAATAGGACTGTAATTAAATTTCAAAAATGTTATATCTGCTAAATTGTATGTAGACTATGCATTCATTAGTACCATATTGGGGCCAATAGATATCATTGAGATGCAAAAAAAAATTTACGCCCTTTTTACACTTTCAAGCCAGTTTTGCAAAATTTATGATTAAATCTTTATTATTACCTAGATAAGTTTATACCACGTTTTCTAAACCAAATGAATAAGATCTTTCATACAAAATGTATCCCCCTGTTCACCCACAAAGGGTTAATTTAAATAATTCCACTTTGCCCCACCAAGTCGCCCCTCTGGTCCAAAGTGGAATGACTAAAATTTTCAGTGGAACCTACCCCACTAGTTCGATTTGGTGAGGCAGATTCCACTAGTCTAAAATCTTGATGGATTACTTGCCCCACACTAGTTCTAACCCCACTAGGTTAAATTTTTTATTTTTTTATTTGTTTCCATTATTCGAATGGTATACTAATTTGTATGGGGTAGGTACTAAAAAGTGAAAAATAATAACTTTTTTACATAACAAAAACCACCGAATTCCACAAAAATACACTTAAAAGTTAAAAATAAGTTTAATGTCGGAAGTCGGTGGCAAAAACGAAAATACAGAACCTTATAGTTGAAGCCGTGATATAGTTACATCAGTACTTCAAAGAGTATTGATATCAACTTCGAAGTGCTTTTGATTTAAATTAAATTTTATTTTGACACGTTTTATAACTCAATCCGATTTTATTCAAAAAAGGTTGAACTCACATAATAGCTTGTTGCAATGCAAATACTCTTTAAAATTGGAATGTCTCGAAAGTCACCTTACTATTTTACACAGAAGCGCCTGGATTGCCTTACTTTGCCTTCCTTTGCTTTTAATGTATGTTTCAGTCTTTTAGGTCTCTTAGAAATAGCTTCATTTTCGGTTTCATTTTTACCACAGTCTACTAGATATTCCACTAATTGACGTCGGAATTTTACAATTCCTCGTTGAGTTGTATTTTCGCAAAACATGATCCAGGCATTTACTACAGCCGTATTTAAAATTAATTCGATGCCTAATTTCTTATACCATTTTATGGTTTTTCTTAATGGTGATGAATACGCGCTCATCTGATCGCTCACGTCTACAGATCCTTTTGCTTTATTATATGCTATAACCATCTTCGGTTTTCGAATCACTTTTCCTTTTTTATGCACACTAGCAAATCCTTTAGAGTGTTTAGTGGAGAGCATGAATACACTTCGTTTATCCTTCCAGTGCAACACTGTTATACCGCGTTCGTTTTCCATTGCTACAGCTTCGCCTGGTTTGAGTTTTGCATCAATAACTTGTTTGGGCAGGCCCTTTCTATTTTTTCTCAGTGTGCCTACTAAATGAGTATACCTATCTAGAAGTTCATTGGCTAAATCCAAACTCGTATACCAATTATCCGTAGCTACGGTGTGCCCCAAATCAAGTATTTCTTTACACAGTGACATTACATCGTTTTTAGGCGTTGTATTCAGCTGTTCGTGGTTTTTACCAGCGTAAAGTTCTAATTTACAAGTATAACCTGGTATTGTGCACAGTTTGAACAGCTTCATTCCATATTTAAATACGCCTAAAGATCAATCGCCCGCGGTAAGTCACTTGACTTTCGTCGACACAAACTTCTTCTTTAGGCGAATAGTACCGTCGAAATGAGTTATTTAACGTATCTATCAGACTGCGTATTTTATAGATTCTATCGGTGGTATCTGCAGTTTCGTTGTCGACGAATGAAAACTCTGTCTGTGCTCCAATATACGAGGGGTGTTCAATAAATAGTGAGAACGCGATACATTCTCCTTGGAAAGAAAAAAAATTAATACTGGCAGGCATAGCCCAGACATTAGTTAAGATGATAATAAAAAAAGCAATTAATTCTCTTTTGTTTTTTAAAAGTAGAAGTCTATTGTTTGCGTCGTTTCGGAACGTGTTCAAAATGGATAAAATTGAAGTTCGCGCGGTAATAAAATATCTCTGCTTGAAAATTTTTACTACGGAGCAGGTAAATCAAGACTTGAGAGCAACATTAGGGGTTCATACTCCTCCATATTCTACGGTTGCGCGTTGGTGTGCCGAGTTCAAGCGAGGAAGAACTTCCACTAACGACGACCCACTAACGGGACGCCCCATATCGGCAGTGACTGAACAAACTATTAAAAAAGTTGAAAATATTGTCTTGGCGGATCGTCGTGTTACTGTTCGTTTTATAGCTGAAGAAGTAAAGATTTCGATAGGAAGTGTCCATAATATTATAAACGACCATTTGGGTATGAAAAAAGTGTCAGCGCGCTGGGTGCCCAGAATGCTTTCTGACGCGCTTCAAACAAACTCGACTGAGAATTTCACAAAGCTGTTTGGATTTGTTACAACAAGATCCTGACCGATTTTTGGCTCGATTCATAACTATGGACGAAACATGGCTTCACCATTATGACCCGGAAACGAAACAACAGTCCATGACTTGGAAGCGACCGTCATCTCCAACTCCAAAGAAATTTAAGGCGATTCCATCCGCCGGAAATATCATGGGCTCTCTTTTCTGGGACAGCCAAGGGGTGGTAATGATCGAATATCTTGAATCATGGAGTCACTATTACGGGGACTATGTACGTAGGACAAGTAACAAAGTTGCGTGAGGATATACGCAAGAAACGGCGTGGCAAACTCGCTAAAGTTATTTTGTTTCACCAAGATAACGCCCCTGCGCACAAGTCCAGAGTTGCGATGGCTGCCATTCAAGAAGCTGGCTTCGAATTGATGGAACATCCTCCATATTCACCGGACCTTGCTCCTAGTGATTTCTACCTATATCAACGCTTAAAGGAACATCTCAGGGGCCAGAAATTCGAAGATGATGACGGAGTAGTCGCCGCCGTAAATGATTTTTTAAGGGATCAGGAAGAAGACTTTTTTAGAAAGGGAATTATAACATATAATTTATTTATTTATTTATTTATTTATTTAGGAAAACCAACTAAATACACACAAGGACATTCAAAGTACATGTCATTAACAAATACAATAGAATTGCATGCATCTAAATTATAGGTAAGCACAGCATTTTAATTAGATCTCATTATACAATAATAATTAATACAAAGATGGATAACAATTTAATTAGAACCAGAATATCATTTATCTACTTAAAATTAACTTGAAATTAAATTTAAATGAATTGAATGAAATGAAATTGAATTGAATTGAATTAAATTAAATAAGATTGAATTAAATTGAATTAACTAACAAACTAAAAACATAACTAACTAAAATTATTATAATCAAAGCACACACACAAAATAAAAGATAATTGCGTCTTACTCATTCTCACTATTTATTGAATACCCCTCGTAAACTTATTTTTGGGAGTTTGATTAGTCCCATGTACATAATAAGTCCAAAAAGAGCCTTGACTTAATTTTTGTTTGTTGGCTTCTAACTAATCAAACGCGATGACGGCTTTGAGCTTTCGCGTCGCTCAGCATACAAGTTGGTTTGCACAGCTATTTCCTCAAAAATTTCGTCTGAGACTAATAATGAAAAATAGACTCCTGGAGTGTGATTCTGTAAGACCTCATTCTACACTTCGAATCTGAATCCGCTATGAGTTTCGTGATTGGCATTCTAAAAACTCGGTTGATACACTAGCGCTACCCTTGCGAGCGTGTCAGCGAGTTGAACTAAATTGATCGTGAGATTTTGACGGATAAAGTATGAGATGACGTAAGAAGTGGCATTCAGTAAGGTAATTCCCCCGTCACTTCGACGCTCACTTCGCACTCGAACCCGATTCAAAGTGTCAGATAAAAAGTATCTATTTTACGAGTGCAAATAGAGAAATCCTATAAGAATAGCGTTAAAATAATATTTTTTAAGTCACAGTGTTAAAAATTTGTACAATTACTATAAATTTGTGGTTAAAAACTGCTTTTTGGGCGTTTGTGTAAAGTGAAGCGATAACCATGGCAAGAATGTTTTTGTTTAAATCTTTATTAGAAGAGGCTCATGCTTTGGATAAACTAGAAAAGCGTCGACAATCTAACCAAATTCGAAGTTTATCTTTATTAACCCGAGATGACGACTATGTGAGCGTATATAGATTGTCAAAAGAACTAATTGACCAACTAGAATATGAGTTACAGCCTCTGATAAAACCCACAAAACGTCGAGGGAAAGGACTTTCAACTCGTTTAAAAGTAAGTGCTTCATTTTACTAAGTATAAAGTTACTTTTGTAAGTATTTACAGTTTATAGCTGATAGATTTGTAACCAAGCACATCAACATAATTATTTTATCGCTTAAAACTCATGAAAACACTTTGGGGAATCCCCTTAGGTTGTTTCCCTGCTAGCTATGTTTTCATGTTAGTCTAAGAACCCTATATTTATAGTTATAATATAGGTACTTGGTATTATTATGAGGCATGTAAATAATAAATAAAGGTACATGAAACTAAAATAAGTAAAAATAATCAGATAGTGCGAGTATATCATTAATTAATCACATACAATTATAAATTAAATTTAAATCATACATTGTCAGTATCAGGATCTTGTATTTGTTGCCCTTCATGTGATGGAGATGGAGTAACATTTTCCTAAAACAGGTAATAATAATATTAATAAATTTGCCAAATAATTCAAATAGAAATACACTATATACATTATATGTATTTTTTACAGACAGATTGCACAATTCTTGGCCACTACCAGCCAGTTATGATTGATGCAAAAAAGCTAGCACCTATTGAATTTCTAAATTTCTTACCGGAAATGTCCGCCTGCCTAAATGTGCATCTCCTGTTGAAAAGCTTTCACCACCACACAAAGCAACAACTCTGTCTTCAAGCTCCGATAGCTCCACTTCTTCCTCCACCCCACCACCAGTCCTACGTCAAGCAGCAGCGCGCGTGGCTACTTTTTTTTTAATGGCGCTTTTTTGTCAGACCAATACTACAATCAGACATAATTAAAGAAATTATAAAAAATTGCTGTTAAAGTACACAATCATGTATTTTACAAACTATGTAGGGTCCATTTTCTTATTATTAATAGCCATTGCTTGAGTAAAATTAAAATTATGAACCCAAGGAACACACTTTAAACCAAGAATCGGCACATTTTAAGTGGTTTGTTTTGAGGAATGTTAAGTGGTTAAACTAACATGTAGTAAAAAAAAAGCGATGCTAACCTTGGTCCACTGTTTGTCATTTTTGATTGTGCCACCTAAACTATTTAGGCGCACGGCTAGTTCTTCCCACTGGCGTCGACTTCGCTCTCTGGCATTTTTAGTTTTCAAGAAACCCTTCGCCATGCCAGGGTTTCGTTCCATAAACTCTACCAGAGTTTCAACCTGGGCCGACGATGGGTGAGAGGAACGTGTCTCATTTGGACTGGAATATTATTGTTGGATTAGAAAACAAAATAAATACTATTTAATTAATATCATTTCTAAACTTCACAACTACAAATATAAACTTACTTCATGATTATTATTCCACAATTATTTTCGGCACTGAACAATCAAAACAAACACTGTAAACAAAACAACGCAACGTACTGTCAAAATATTGTCTGTCTGACACTTTTTTTTTTCGTGAGGGAAGCATAGATTATACAGGGTGTTTGGTGCATCGTGTGTCACATTGAAATGGTCGACTGAAGGGGTCACCTGCTAGCCTTTCAGACCCCTTAACACCCCTCATGCCCTGTAGATTTTTTTTATCGACTTTTTATTGTTTTACTAAAAAAAGACCCAAATTTTACATTCAAATACAAAAAAAAAAAAAAATAAGGCATAGACTCTGAATAAAATTTTATTTCGATGTGTATTGTTTAAGAGTACTTTTAAATACAAAATTAGTGACATTAGTCACCTAGTTTGCTTTTAGTTCACTCACAAGGTAAAACTTAAATTAAAGCTGTACATGTTACAGCTGTTTATATGGCTACAAATAAAAACCAAAAGCGACCGGGATCTTCCGACTCCCTCATTAATTCTCCAGTCTATCCTCTTGCTAATGATGTGCCACATGCCATAAAAATCTTTTAACAACTTTGTGAATTCGCTAGAATCGTGAATCAAGTCACATAACATTCCAAATTCTAATGATTTTTTTTTATTGCGTAACTGTTACTTGAGAAAGAGGCAACATTTGTTTTCTCACTCTTGCGCAGTAAAATCTATCTTCTATCTCTTTCTTGCATACCTTAAATCGGTTTGAACAAATCACGCACTGCCGCCGATCCGTCATTTTTTTACTCGAGTCTACAGGGCGATGGGGGTTGTTAAGGGGTCTGAAAGGCTAGCAGGTGACCCCTTCAGTCGACCATTACAATTTGGCACACGATGCACCAAACACCCTGTATATTCATGGCACGAATTTAGAGTTTTCTGTTTTTTACATAATAGCTGCCTCAAATTCCTTTTAAAATAAGAAATTTTAATTTAAACAATATATTAGCTAATATTCTGTGTCAAAAACTCAACAATTGTGTCAAAAAACTGAATCGATAAAACTTGACTAACATATTGTTGAGTGTGGTAGTCACTAGTACAATATTGGTCGCTTTGAAGCTCACTTCACTTCGCAAGTGACTAGGTGATGCTTACAGAATGCAAAATCAAGGTCATTTTGAACCATAGGCGAAGTGATAGTGAATAGCGATGTGAGATGCGAGTTGTTGTTTGAATTTTACAGAATCGACGTACTGGGTCTGCATTTCGTAGTTCAATATCATACGGTTTCTGGATACCTAGAACAAATCCGTACTTTGGTTATAAAAGGACATAAATATGCAGTAGACTATTTAAAAAGAGTAAAAATATTCTTGACTGTTGAGCATTAACCATAGAAAACATACAGATGAATTGAGAACCTCCTTCTTTTTTAAGTCGGTTAATGAATAAAACACAAACTTATAGCAAAAAAGTACTTGTAGCATAAATGATATATTATTATATTAATATCATTATAAATACCTGTTGGCTCCGTAAATGCAATCACTGATGGTTGGAGTCCTCTTGGTTCTCTCCATTTTTGTGGCCTACTTGACGACATAAGAGCCACATTTTGAGTGACAAAATTTTCCACCGAATCACATTCACTTTCCGAATCGCTTCTTATATAAAGACGCCTTCGATTTTTTGGGGGATGGATATTCTCATCCCCACTCTCCGTACACAAATCTTCCTCTAAATCGTATACATTGTCACATTACTTGTCTACTTTATTCAACAATGACTTTTCCAGTAACTCAATTTCATATAAATTATCCTGGGTAAAAAATAAGTCCTCAGAGTTTATATCTAACTCGGACATTGTTTACTAAGTACGTACGACAAAAGAAAGTGGTAATCGCAAAATGACATAACGTAACATCCGTTCCGTGATAGCGCGTGTAAGCGACTGAGGTGCGCGGGTGCCCGGAGAGATGACCGCACGGCGCACAGTGGGCCCATACTGAAAATTAGTGGACTTAGGCAACAAAGTTACCATATCGATGCGATTTTTTTTTTTATGACGTGTTATAATATTCCTGACAACTTTTATTCTTATAAAATTTCTTCTAAACTTGATAGTTTGTCTTGAAAAAAATTTATTAGATTTTTGTGTATGGAGCGTTTTTTTGTGTTTTTTCACGTTTAATTTTTTTTCTTCAATTGTACTAATATGTTGGGTGTGTGGCGTGAGTATATGATAGCTAGAGTCATTCTCTATCCACGAAAAAAAAATCAGCGCCGGCCATCTGCGGCAGCGCGAGTAATCATTCGGTAAAAAAAAAATAATTTGGAAGAATTTTTTGTCATTTAAAATAAATTCAAAGCATATTTTTTGTCTCATTTGGCTGTTTTCACCTTCTTTTTAGTTAAATAAATAGTTTTAATAGCGCATACGTACTTAGAACTAGTTATTCTGGTAGAGATTTAGTTATTATTGCATGTTATCGGTACAAATGAGTCATCAATCACAATGCAGGTGCTCTGCATTGTGATTGATGACTCATTTGTTTGTGCGCGTGTGAGGTTATTCATATTTATCGGAGAATATCTAATTGTATTGATCACTTTAATTGATTGTTTACAACAATAAATCACAGTATGAACGTCAGCTGTCAGAATGATAGATGACATTGACGTTTGGAAACGTTCCATTTCAACAATATTTTAATAAACGTAATTAATGTTTAGTGAATAATATAATTAATTTATTTTTAATAATATAAATATTTGATTTGCATTTCTATAATTGATATTTCCTAAACAGATGTATTATATAAATAGTTTTATTGTGACTCAAAAGTCACTGCTCAAAAGGCTGTTTCATAAACAACGATTATAGACTTTTCGAACAAGTCATGATTTGTGGTTTTATGAAGATCAATATAAATGTTTATTAACATATCAGTACAATAAATAATTAATATTGAATAAGTAATAATTAATATGATACTAACAATATTTATCACGATTTTATAATGCAGTTTTAAAGTAACATGGTGTTTCAAACTATTTTCGGAACATCCAGTTGATGTTATTATTTTATGACATTTTATATAAAGATTACAAATAAATACATAGTATATTGCTAAATAATGTTATTAAGTTTTAAGATAGTTCCACTACATAAGATTTGTTAATTATTACTTTGGTTAGAAGATATTTAACATTTATGTATGACCATCTATGATTCGTCTAAAATGGCGGGAGAATGGGCGGCAATATTTGAGGGACCTGTAAGGTTGATAGGCTGGTAAGATGGTGTGACCGCCAATCTTGAAAAGGAACTTGAGTTAAACGGTTGGACGTTATAGGACCTCCGACTTTTACAGGACAGACCCTGAGTGGTGTCCATGTCCGTAATATAAAGTTGCTAAAAGCCAATGTAAGAATAAATCATGTAGCATAGCGGAAGCTCTGCCATTATTGTAAAAAGGATTGATGATCAGATCACTTCTTGTGAAAGATCGACAGACTACCTACAATGTTCATGTAAGTTAATTGATAATTATTATATCTTGATTATTGCTGATAACTATGTTGTTCTGTATGTGTTTTAATATGCCTAATATTGCTAGCTTGGAGAAATGGTCCAAGAGATTAATGTGATATTATAATGATCTAAGCTGATGTAACAATGTGTTGATCCAATAATATAAACGAAGCTGCCACGGAGTTTCTTGTCCTTCTTCTCCGTGATGACCTAGATTAGGAACGGACAAATAGTTTTCTCATTAACGATACAAGACCTATGTATTGACAAGCCTAAATGTAAATAAATGCCTAGTCTTGTCTTTCTGTGCTTTTCTTCATAAAATCCTTTCCCTACACCATATTCATAGAAAGTACCTACATATAAAGTAAATAACTAGTAGGTACTTAACCATCCTGACACTCAAATCTTGATAATTAAGTGGATACCTATACCTATAAATGTAGTTATAATCCACTTTCTAACACGCGCATAACTAATGAGTCATCGAAAAATGCTCGTCTCTGATTGGCTGTGTTATTTTTTAACTGCACGTTATCTATTGTTGAATAAATATATCGTAATGTTTCAGGTTATACTAATTTTGTTAATGATAGGTGAAATAATTTAAATTTGTACGGGCAAGTCGTTGATAATTATCTACATAATCAACTGTATGTATATTATTATAGTATAAGTTATCGTACGTATGATCAATATGAAACTGTGAAGTAATTGTAGCCCTGAAAAGGGCTGTTTGTCATATTCCTAACCCTGATGGGCTTTTGTGGGAATAATTTAGAGCCGGATCACATTATTTCTTGTTCCAGAAGTGCTAGTGGGTCCGGCAAATTTTCGGACTCTGCTATGAGGCATTCTTCTTCCTCCATAATTTCACTGTCACAGGGAGGCTCAGTAGTCTGTAACAACTGAGTTGCTTCAGGCAACAACTCATTATGAACCTGTTTCATTATTTTAGGCCTTATGTAGGATATGTGGGGATCAGAGCTTATTAGAGTCCATGGAGGATGTCTTCGTTTGTTGCTATTCTCCCCGTTTTCCGAGTGTGCCTCTCCCTGACGTTTCTGAAGTCCTTATTACGGGCTTCCGAAGCTTCTTCAGATAAGGTACCTAAAACGAATAAGTACATACATTTTAATTTCAAAACGCAATCGAGTCAAATAATACATCAAACTATATTTATTTTTTACTTACCGATTGCCAAAACACCAAAGTGGTTACAGATGTCTGCACCGTGCATTAGAAGTTTATGTACACTAACTGGCATGTAGTACCACGAATAGTGTTGCACGTACACATCAGCTGTTTCTCTACAGTATCTTCTAAATTTTTCACAGTCAATGTTTTTGCCTGATGATATGGCTTGTAGAATAACGGAAAATCTGAAAATCAGATTTTCGTCAATTCCCGTTATTCTGGAAGATCTTTTGTAATCTTGGAAAAAGCGCCTCGCTGTATTCCCGTCGTTTGTAGTTCCAAAACCCTAAAATGGGAAAACAATACTGTAATATACAATACATAGAGATATAATTCACAAACAACATAAAGAGAGCGAAAATTAAATACATACCTGTTTGACTATATCAATCAGCATTCCAGTTTGCTCACGAAACTCTTGCTGTGTGGTATTTTTTTTAGCTTGTTTCAAAGCCTTATGTTCGCCGCGAGCAGTCCATCGTTGAAAATCCAGATTATAAGATATATGGCGAAGACATTCCATACACCGAATCTTCATATGCAGTGAAGAAATTCCTTGTTTGTAAATTTCTTCACGAAGTGGTTTAGAAGTCAAAGCGTCTAAATTATTCATCTCACTCGGTTTTGCCAAGCAAATGGGACACGTTGCATATGATGGTACTCCAGCAATAATATTGGCCACTTTTCCATCAATCATGGTCATATGCAATTCATGTGATACAATAATATTTCCACACTGTGTAGATATTCGTTTTCATCAATTTGTTTTTTCATCTCAGACTCTTCAGACTTTATTAAGTCAGCTGTCTCCGAAGTGAAAGTGAACTTCACTGGTCGACAGTACAGAGTTGAGCAAGGTGTGGGGTTCTCCCAAACTAGATTTTCATTCCCAGATGATGGCCTAGTAGACACTAGCCGAAGAGGGACGATGCTTATCATGACTACTGATGAATCATCGAACTCTGTAGCTGTGTTTGACGTTTTCTGTTTATAGTTACTCTGCGACGAAGAACCATCAAGTCCCCATTTCCAGGTCAACTTGAGTTCTTCATTTTGAGACCTATCAACAGTATTTATATCAAGTAATATCCTCTCCACAGTGTGGTCCAATAGCGCTTGCAATTTAATGTGAGCTCCGTTTTCGGTAATCTCCATACTCTCTTGTGGTGGGTAACATCTTTTCTTGGCATTTACAAGCTTTGGATAAGATGGAAAGGCAGCACAGTTTTCTTCTTTCAGAAATTGTCGAAGAGCTAAGTACTTCCATTTCGAGAGCGCAACTGATGTATAAAGAGCTAAACACTTATCTTCAGAGACAGTACTTAAGCTCTGCTTTTTGAATAGTCTCTCTTCTACTTCGGATAGCACATCTGGATTACTGGAAAGGTATTCGACCACTTTTGCCAGATTCGTTTTGCCGTTGTCTTTCAATTTTGTTATGTACCAGCGCTGCAACTCTTCCTCGGAATTTTCTTCTACTATGGAAGTAGAACGTCTTTTCTTTTGCTTATTACTTAACTCTATCCACAAGCTCAGATAAGGCTGCGTCCGAAAAGCCCATCACACTTCTCAGATCAACACTGTCACAAACAGGCCAGTTGATGTTTTTTTCCAACCACTTGCGATTAATTACACGATTCATAAAAGTTTTTTGATTTCTACTTGACTCTATCCACTTTTTATTTAAATTTACACAAAAAAGTCGACAGAACTCCTTGATTCGGTTCTTGTCTTCTTCAGAAACTTCGGTAGTCAAGACAGAAATGATACTTTCATACAGAAACATATGATTTTTCAGATCACCGCCACTTCTTAATTTCACAAAAAGATCTAGGTTGGTACAAAATCCAGCCATAGTTCTAATGTAAATATAAAAATACAAGTATTTCACTGTGTTCACAAACAAGCGACAAGAGCGAAACTAGATGGAAATATTTTTTTTTTTTTTTTTTTTATATATAGGGCATCTCGCAGTTAACCTCTGAGGAGGTCGTAGCTGCTTAACCGGACTTTCCTGTGGCTGCCTTAAGCTTCTACACTTAAAGCCTCCAGCCAGGGGCATAAACTATTCTAATTAAAACTAGGCGAACGCTCGCTAAGGGCACCCCCTGTGGGGTACGGACCTCGGCTTAGGGCGTCGCTGGGGGGAGGACAGCAAGATGGGACAGGCTGGATCAAACATAGATTATTATTATTCGGGGAATTTAAGACTACGGGCTCAGCTTCGACGCGGGCTGGCGCATCGTCGAGCAAGGGTCGGGGGGGAGTATCATTTACTCGGGAGGGACGCGGTCGCGGACCTCTGCGGCGAGGTCGGAACGTGTGTCGGTGTGTGTGTTTCTTTACTGTACTGGTGGCCCTATTGCTCTCCTGGAGGAGGGTTATGGGGTCATCTGGGTCGTTGAGAACATGCCTTGGACGGCGGATTTTACTTATTCCAGAGGGAATATAACTGGCGGCCTTCACAACCAGAGGGTTGCGATGTATTGCGGCTTTATCAAAATAACGCGTTGCATTGCGTTTTAGAAATTGGGCTATTGTGGGGATTTTAAGGTCGAGATGGAGGATCTCGTTCCTAACATACCAGGGGGAGATGGACTTAATGAATGTCTTTATATTTATAGTTAGTGTTAATTACTCAAGTAGTGGACATAACAGTGAGTGAAAATTATTCAGCCAATCAGAGACGAGCATTTTTCGATGACTCATTAGTTATGCGCTTAGCCGAGTGCACAAACAAATGAGTCATCAATCACAATGCAGGTGCTACCGATAACATGCAATAATAATTAAATCTCTACCAGAATTACTAGTTATAAGTACGTATGCGCTATTAAAACTATTTATTTAACTAAAAAGAAGGTGAAAACAGCCAAATGAGACAAAAAATATGCTTTGAATTTATTTTAAATGACAAAAAAATTCTTCCAAATATTTTTTTTTTTACCGAATGATTACTCGCGCTGCCGCAGATGGCCGGCGCTGATTTTTTTTCTCTGATTTTTTTTCATGGATAGAGACTGACCCTAGCTATCATATACTCACGCCACACACTCAACATATTAGTACAATTGAAGAAAAAAAATTAAACGTGATTCGCTCCATACAAAAAAATCTAATTAATTTTTTTCAAGACAAACTATCAACTTTAGAAGAAATTTTATAAGAATAAAATTTGTCAGGAATAATATAACACGTCATATAAAAAAAAATCGCATCGATATAGGAACTTTGTTGCCTAAGTCCACTAATTTTCAGTATGGGCCCACTGTGCGGCGGCGCCTTGGTAACAGAAATCAACATAATTACTTCTGTGCGCCATGTAGGGTACCGGTGACATCGTGAAGTTTTTTTTAATTTTCTACGGAACCCTGCCTCCGATTGACCCCAAAATAATACTATGTATATCTAGACCCATAACATCAATTGGCACAATTTTTTTTTTTTGTGATTTTTGTCATTATTACTCTGGCAGTTAATGTGTTAAACCAGTTGTAAACAGTGGCACGAGATGAGGCTTCATCGTGAAAGGCTAATCGAAGTCTATAATAACTTTCTTGTTGACTTAAATGACATCGAAATTCATAAAAATCATTGTACGAAAATTTTCTCGCGTTCAATTCATGCTGATGTGACAGACAATTTTCAATTTGCCGCTAAATCGTAAACAAATGACAAATGAATAAAATACATACACAATAATATTGGCAGAGTTCCATTTTCAAAATTTCAACTTATTTTTTTATTATATCGTTTACAAGTGGCCCGTTCTAAAAACTTTCAGTGTAGCCCTTGTATTTATGAATCCAGATCCTGCATCATCTTTTTTACCAGTTACCATGTGAGTCGCTTTAGCTGTGGGGACCTTGACCGAAGTGTTCTCTGCATCCTCAAGTGCGAGTGCTCGCTTCTCTAAAAATCCGATGAAGTCACAAACTTTGGGGTTTTTATCTCTAATAAGTTGGTATTCTTTACTACAATACATATTCGTACACCGATGATACGTCTATTGTGTTCTTTGGTTCATCCTGACACGAAGTTAAACTGAGTACAGAGGCAGGAATGGCTCGGGTAGCTGAATGGCTAAAAAGTAACTTACTTTCCCTGAACACTAATAAAACAAACTACATATGCTTTAGTATCAGTAACCGAACACAGCCTGTTGAAGAGTTGGATTTAAAAGTACACATATGTGGAAACATGCCTACTATAAGCTGTAACTGCCCGTGCCTTGAGAAGGTCGCTGCAACTAAATATCTTGGAGTTGAGGTGGATCAAGAACTGTCCTGGTACCCTCAACTTGAGCAAATTTCTGGGAGAATAAGGAAACTCAGTTGGATCTTTAAAACCCTGAGGCACATTGTTCCAACTAAAATAGAGAGCTGTAAGAACCGTCCCAGAAATCTCTTAAATGAAATATATGTAGCACTGGCCCAGTCTGTGCTATTATATTGTATCCCAATTTGGGGCGGTGCAGCAAAAACAAAATTTAGAGACATAGAACGAGCGCAGCGTGGATGAATAAAAATGATGTATTTTAAAAATAAAAGATTCTCCTCTGTAAGCTTATACCAAATAAGTGATTTACTCTGTAAGGAAACTGTATGTAACCCAAACCATACTAAAAAAACATAAAACACTACCATATAATGTTATAGAAAAACCTAAATGGAGAAAAGATTTAGTTCCCCAAGTTCCCCAAACTAAAACTAGATTTGCATGCAAGCAATTCAATAAGCGATCTGCTCAGCTCTATAATAAAATTAACAAACATGTTTATGTATATAATAAAAGTTACCACGACTGTAAGAAAAGTATAATAGACTGGATAAAGCCACTTACCTATGAGGAAACTGAGGCACTCCTGGAACACGTTGAGTAGTCGAAATATATCACACATATATACATATATATATATATACCATAACTGAGAACACCATACCACACCACACACCTCATCGCACAAACCACACATCTCATCACACACACCACACCACACACACACACCACACCACAAACACCACGCCACACCACACTACACTACACTACACTACACTACACCACGCTACACCACGCTACACCACACCACACCACACCACATCACATCACATCACATCACACCACACCACACCACACTATACACCACATCATATGCACTAACTAGGAATAAGCTTCATACATTTAAATTGCAACTTTACTTATAGATTTTATTTTCATTTTCTTAAGATTAATAGCTAAATACAGAAAAATGTACTTACATTATATAGTTACCCATAAATGTTTTACAATGTTGTGAAAGAGCGGAGCCTTCTAATACAGGCATTGTTTGCCTAAAAGGAGGCTGCAAACACGTTAAAATGTAATGTAATTTTCTATTTGGCACAATAAACTATTTTGTATTTGTATATTCAGCTTTCGTATCAGTATACACAGAATAATTGGATCTCATGAGCTAATATCATGTTCTAATTTTTTTAACACGTTCGTGGACGGTCTCAGTTTAAATTGTGTTCTATAATGACACAATTATATTTGACGTTTCAATGCATTGTGTTATATGTTATTAGATGTTTAAAAGTCAATATGACAGAAACGTTCTATCACGTCATCGTTTGCATACGTTGTGTCACTAATAGTACAACTGATATAGCGTATGATAGACACAACGTGTAATGTCGTTCAACGTATCCATACGTTCTGGCAGGACGTATAGTATAGATGAATAGTAGTAGCATCACAACGTCATTATACGTCGAACGTGAAGTAACGTTCTGTCACTTTCGGTGTTATTGTAATGTTGTAATATGGTCAGAACGTAACCGTTTGACGTATTTATACGTTTTTTCATATCATAAATGCCAAAATAGAGTACCCGAATCACAACGTGGTTATACGTCCAACGTATATATACGTTTTGCTATATTGCATGGTGTAATTATACAAAGTTGATACGACAGAGGGGCTTTTCTTTAAACTGAGTATACTAGGTACCATTTTCAAGCTCTGTACCAAAAATCAATTAAATAGGAGCAGTAGTTTAGTCGCAAATTATTTTTTTAAGTTTTTGCCCCGTTTGAACACGATGTATCTTTCCTAACAGCTGATTATGTCTATACGCATAGGTCATGCACCTTAAAACGATAAATCTGAGTATAACCTATGCGTTGTTGCCGCTGTGACGCAAGTCACAAGTACAACCAAATATTTTCGCTAAAAAGATGACAATGCAAACAAGGAAGCAATAAATACACACACACTTGCATTTTCATTACGAGAGGGACAATCATCTGCAAAACACCGCGAGTAAAAGAAATAGTAATAGGTCAGTGTGTTGCTATTGCATCCTAGCGATCGAGGGGCAGGGGTTGCGATCGGTAAGTGGGGCAGTGGGGCTTCTAAAAACTGTTTTTTTCAGTGCGCCGACGCTATTCTTTCGGAACGTACAAGATCTTACGTAACACGGTAGCACCTGCTCCGCTTCCGTTTTGTCGAACTCGCGCGCTGACAATTGGGATTTTGTTTTGTTATTGTGATAGGACACTAAATAAGTTTAAGACAGTATTTCTTTTTTTATTGTGACAGGACACGTAACTTGGGATTATTATTATTTAGTGTTAGTGTTTTTTTTTGTGATCGACGGCTTTTATTGTGATACGACACGTAATTAAACTTTGGGTTTGTGTGTGTGTGTGTGTGTGTGTGTGTGTCTAATTAAAGTGTTCAACAATGCCTCGTGTAACTTACACGGCGTTAGAATACACTGACATGATTTTTAATTAGAAAAATAAATAACATTATTCTCTGTCGGTATAATTTGTGCATTCATGTGAATGACACATCGAGAATTTTTTTTTTTTTGTGATTGTTGTACTTCAAAATCATACCTAACAAAAGCCGCGAGCCGAGGAGCCGCCGCGAGCGGAGGCGCCGCCCGCTTTGACGAGATAACACACGCCGACGCGCGCGACGTGGCCGCTGTTACCTAGGTATCTGTAGGTCAGTTAAATTTATTTTCAAAGGGTGGTTGCGTTTTACTCTGATTTGTAAGCTATTTAGTTTGTTTGAAAAAAAAAAAAAACTCATTTTAGGTGCTTTTTATTTTTATACCGTATCGAATTAATACTAAACACGTATAGTATACGTAGTGTTATTTAATGCCCCTCTGTCATATCAACTCTGTATATTGAGTGTGTGTGGCACAATGCCACTGACGTTAAAAGGCCTTTAAAAAAAAAACAGGAGTTGTACGTAAATCAGAACTTTATTTATTTGACAATCATTTATCAGTCTTAGGAATCGTAAACTCTAATTATTCACCTAAGCACAACCATAATATTGTAGTATCAATTGCTATCAAAAGGAATTGTGACAATTTTCGTATGACAAAAATAAATTAATCAACAATTACTAGGTATTAGTCTTCACAAACATCAACTTGCATATTTATAATCATATCACAAAAACAATTGCAACTTCTGCACATAGTAAAAAAAAATTAAACAAGTCAACAAAATAAATCTTAGTCATCTTAGTAATAAAGTAATCTTAGTAAAAAAATTAAACAAATTAACAAAATAAATCTTTAAAAACTTGTAATTAAATGATCAGTCTTATGCAATTCTTCAAAGCACAATACACAAAGTGCTGGTTTTTCTTTGCAACCTTTACATCTCAAACCAGTTTCTTTACGATGTTTATTCTTTGCACACATTTTGCATTTAAGGTAGTTAGAAGTCTTTTTAGAGCCATCAGGAAGCGGATTTTTTTCAGGCCAATGTCCACCGCTGGTATCATCGAGATGTGTCGAGGAAGGTCCTGGATATGCTGACCGGTCTACTTACTGTTCTGTTATCGTTCCTGGAATGCTTCATTAAAAGATCAGGTTTATGAGCAGGGCTTATACCAATCAAGTCTCTTATCAATTCCTCTCTATTTAAAAACTCATATTTCTTATTGTTATTCATTTTGTATTTTCTATATAAATGAAAACTGTTACATACGGCTAAATCAAGTAAATGGAAAAAAACTTTTTTGTACCATCTCAAACATTTTCGTGGAGACGAGTAATACGATACCATCTGATCAGCGTGATCGATGCCAGACATAAATTCATTGTAAGAGACCACTTCTACCGGTTTTCTTTTCAATTGTCCTCGTCTATTTGTAATGTTAACCATTATAGGATGATCACTTGTGGTAATCATTGTTACAGGTCTCTTATCAACCCACTTTGAAACATAGACATTATTTTTTCTCACCCATACGTGTTCACCCTTCTTTAATTTTTTTTCCATAACCTCCTTTGGATTTTATTTACGGTTTGTTCTGAGGGTACCATTTGTATGCGTTCTAAGGTCAAGTAGTTTTTGAGACAAACCATATGAATTATAATAATTAGCCATGAATAATTCATGACCTTTCAGAACATATGAGTCATATAGAATCAAAAACAGCAATCTGACTTTTGACTTATTAACGGTAATTAGGAAAAGTAGTTTCATTATTACAAACAGCATTTTTTTTTTAATGTGTATTTATAATTACGTATGTTTTAGATTTTTGAATTCATTATTTTAAGGTTTAAATAGATTTAATTTGAATTAAATTAATAGCTAATAACTAAAATTATCAGATTGCTGTTTTTGATATTAACTTCCAAACATTGCTGAGTATGATAATTAACAAAGATTAGATTGCTGTCTTTGATTCTTGTCAAAATGAAACACACATAGGGTTGTCAAAAATAAAACTTCATAATTTACAACGATATTTTTATTTGGTTCGCTATCACTAAAGTAATGAAGAAGGAGATTTTCATATCAAAAAAATTACACACGTAAAATTTCGGAGTCTTCGACAGTCTCACTGCAGTAAATCTCGTCTGTAGCAGTTGTTTCCTGTAAAGCCTCCTGGCTTGCCAAAGTTTCTCTGTAAAACGTCAAATCCGGTAAACTTTCCCATTCCGTTCCAAAATGTTTTCCTAGTAATTTTTTCACGTCATTCAATTTTGCCTTGTTAACTGCGACTGTATTCAGTATAGTGAATTGATTAATCATTTTGACATTTTTTCTTGGCTTACAAATATTTTGAGGCTTGGCAATATCACTTTTGTAAAAAACTTCGCCCCTCACAAGAACATTGTCCCGTTGCTTAGAACGACGTAAAATAAAGCGTTTACACTGATTGAATTGTATACTCCAACTTGTAGTTGGTTTCAATACGTCTTTGACAGCTGTTTTCCAGTCATAGACTGGGCAATCTGTGCCGATTTTTCTTAATGTTGCGTTTTCAGATATAATGTCTGAAATTTCTTTTGGGTCAAGTATGACTTCATTCCTGCGCAACTTTTTTTCAATTATGCCAAAAACACGGTCGGCGGGCATAAAAGAATGACCGGTAATGGGAAATATGATTTCAATAACCAATGCACACATGCCAATTAAGATACTATTTTTATTCTGTCCGCCGCATCCGTCTGCAACTAACCGTATTCTTGTAATGCCTGTTTTGTCAGTTTGATTAAGGCGGTCATACACGCAAGATGCCACCAAGTTAGCATTTTTACCGAATTCGTTTTCAGTACAATAGTACGCAAAAACACGATCTTTGTTTAAAGGTAAATCAGAAGATCCTTCCACAATGGCTAGATTATAAAAATATAGTTGACGACTGTAATAGCAGGACTGATCAGGTACCTTAGGCAAAGGGAGGTTTTTTTGAAAATCAAAAGATATAATTTTTAGACCAGATGTTGTTTCTCGCAAGTTTTCAAAAAATGATTTAGCCCGTAATGTGTGAACTCTCTTCTCTGCTATCAATGTAGCTTTTTTAGATTCGTCTTGCTCTCTTTTTACCTTTTCTCTTAATTCCAAACATTTGGAGCAAACGTCTGTTTGCGGTGTGCCAAATCCTAAATTATATTCGGTATTGAAAATGTGTCGAAAATATGATAGCTTTACCCCCATTTGTGAATTTTGCTGGTCCGTATTATACATGAGAAATATTTTTTTAATATTTAATTCACAAGGAAGGTATTTTCTTTCAGCATGTTTGCTTTTGCGGCAATAATGTGCCTCAATGCAATTAAGACTTAGAATAAAGCGGTGAACCGAGTTTCTTTTATCCGCATATTTTATAGCCTTGCGATCTCCTCCACGAGCTTCGCGGGGAAACTCTCCGGTTTCATAATATTTTTTCATTAAATACTCTATTCTATACTTCTTTATTCCAAAAATATTAAGGAAGAATTTTTGACAAATTGGTACTTTTTTTTTGTTAACAAATACAGAATAGTAAGTTGTAAACTTTTTCTTGCCTTTAAATTCCGGCCTATTCTTTGTTTGTTGTATTGAACATAATTTGAACAGCATAACATCTTGATCAAGTTTTGTAGGTCTCTTGTAAAACTTCTGATGTATTAATTGTATATCACGCATCGTGAGAGTTGTACATTTTAATGCTTTTGTATTATGTTCACATACTCGATCTGGCAAACTTTTCGATGAATATCTGAAAAAAAAAAAAATGGACTATTGAAAATATGTATGTTTATTTCACTTACTAAGGGTATTATACTAGTAGGTAATTTAAAACTTCAATCCGACTGCCAGCTAACACCTGATATGAGGCACCCTTATTATTTTTTATTGTTTTACGACACTCATGAATCGTTTGATACCTATTTTGTGGGAATCAATCCACTAGTTTAGAATTTACAAAGGAATACCCGGCTGCTAATATCAATACGCTTCTTTTCCTTCGTGCAGCCGGTTAACAAACTGTAGTAGGAATATTAATAATAATGTAATCAAAACTATAACTTGTAGAATCCAAAACAGAATGCATAGCGTAAATTAAAAACTAATTTCGATTTTCTTACCAAAATATCATTCAATCTATTCAACAAGTTACGAGTAATTGTCATTTGACAACCCTCGAGTTAAAAATGGTTTATCCTTACCTTGCACGTTTGGCAACATTTGCTTTCCAATTTACGGGATTACTTTTCTTTTTTCTCGCATATCTATTGTTTACACGTGTGGGATGTACATCCATGTTAAGTTTTTTCACCTCCAAACGAATTATTTAACACTATTTTAGCAATAAAATAACAAAATACGCACACGGATCTTAGGACAAAATCAATGCAGCCGCCATCTTGACGTCATGATCAATGAACGCCTATGATTGGTCGAAGCTAGCAGATTGCTGTTTTTGAATCTCATCGTATGCAGATTGCTGTATTTGATACCAATATGGGTTTTACATTCAGGTTTTTGGTGGAATATTGCTGTTTTTGATACGATATGACTAAATAAGTAAAAAATATTTTAAAAAGACAGTGTTACCATATTCATAACTCGAATAGCGTAAAACTGACAGATTGCTGTTTTTGATTCTATACGACTCATATAGTTTCATTAGTTTTAAAACGGTCTTTTCAGTTTTTTTACCTTTTTCCATAGAGTTATCTCTACCAGTATATATTATTATGTTTAAAACATAGCCATTAGCTTCCGTCAATTCATAGAACTTTATACCATATTTAGCTTTCTTTGATTTTATATATTGTCTAAATGATAAACACCCCCTAAATAACAAAAGCTACTTGTCTATAGATAGTTCTTTTTCAGGTGAGTAACATGCCCGAAAATTCCTAGTAATAGCATCCATAAATTCATTTATTTTATATTTGCCTTTAGCACTTAAAGATCCTGTGTATAGACACCTTAACAGTTGCTCAAATCTACGGCCTGACATTGTAGATACAAATATAGGGTGATAGTATAAACTATCTGATAATGTAAATAGCTTTCGTTTTTGAGGAATGTGGACTTAACCACTTAGCAGGCATAATCCTAAAAATTTTAGCATCTCGTTACGATCTGTGGGCTTAAATGAATATGATCGACTGTGTCTGGTTTTTGGTCTATTAGTTTGACACATATTTGAGCCATATGCATTTGTGCAATCTACTAAATAGTCAAGAATGATGGATGGAAACAAGTGATGAAATACATCAGACACGATTGTGTTATCGTCTATGGAAAACTTTACCCCCACAGAATCAGCGTCAAAATTAAAGTCTGGCATGGATGTTGTTGTTTATACCCAATCTTCTTCATTAGACGTTGTCTCAGTGGGATGAGACGATCCTCCAGGCCTGTTTTCTAACGCACTGGGTGAAGAAGGTAGCTCACTAGACCACCTACGCTCTTCCTGGACTACCCCATGTTGGTAGTTTTTAGCCACACCATGAGAAATCGGTATTAAATTTGATAAATCCAATGTCCCATTTTGAGACGCGTCGAATAAAGGTGGTAGTTTGTCAAGAGACCGGAATCCTCCTTCATGATCGCAGTTTTCAGCAAGGACATTGGAAATTGTTGACTTAGCTATAGGCGTTATGTCTAGCAAGTTATTAATATGCTCACAAGTTATTTTATCATTATTGTCATAACAATCCTGTAATATAATTCTGGCCTCGCTATAGCTTTCGGCTACTAAAAGTAGATTTTTGACGAGGTCGAGAAGAGTTGTTTTATCTTCGTAAGTTCTTGCAAGACAAGCCTCTTACAAGAAATTACGAAGATAAAACAACTTTTGAATGCTTTCTAAACTGAGATTGCGAATAATTAATGCGTCAAATAATCCTATGAAGAATTTGTACTCTGAGTACCTTGTTACCCGTAAATATTGGTACATTGACTTGAGGCAATTTAGCTAGCTGTTTTGGAGGAGGATGCTGCTGCGGTGATGGCGAAGTACTGTTAAGAAGGGATTTTATGACTGTTAGCGTGTCTAAATATTTGGACTCGACAGCATTAAAATCGTCGCCCGTTGCATCAATAGCACAAATCTCCAAGTTCAAGTTTTCGAATTTATCAAAGGCAGATCTCAGGCGCTCCTCTTTTAGAAGAAGGGCCTGATAATCGCATTCCCCTTTTTTTTCTTTGAACAGGTTAAAGTACTTAGTTAATACGCCCTTCACGGCAGCACGCTTCCTCACCAATGCCAACCTATCATGATTTTCAGCATCGGATTCAGACATTTTTGTACACTTTAATAACTAACTTAGCTTAAAATAAGTATTATTTAACTTAATATTAATGTTAGTGTGCACGGCTAGAACCAAAAGTGACAAGTGACAAACAAAATGGCGACACTGCAGAAAACTAGGCGGAAGGACATCAACGCTTCCAAGCGGCGAGTGGCAGAACTTCGACGGATCACGTGTTGGGATTGAGACGAGATTGGTTGCAGCTTGAAAAGCACAACGGAGGCCTCTGGCGGTGAGCGGCTGCAACCCCGTAGATTTCCCAATAAAGTGACGGCGAGCGGCGGCAGCGCGACCCCTCGTAGCGGATGTCATCGAGTGTTCTCGAACTTCGAGTTCTCGACTCCTGAAGCATGCGGCCGAATAGCGATGATGGCGGCGTGATACGGCTTTGGTCTGCAACTTCGTCTTTTGGAAACCACGCTGATCCTTCGTATGGTTTCTTAAGCTCTTCTTTTTCCACTTTTAGCAAAAGGTAGCAAATTTCTTATTGGATTGCTTAATAAAATTGATCGGCGGCTGTAGATGTTGGCGAACTTGTTTCTGCACAACAACACTCCTACACGACAATATAACACGATTTTGCACGGCCTCTCTCTAAGCTCGAAGGACCATGTTTATACGGGGGAGCCCGAATAGCGTCCTAAGGATGATTGGCGAGAGAACCGATACTGTTCTGCTCAGTAGGTTCACTGAACTCCATGTGTTGCCAGACCGATGAGCCTACTGTGCAGGGGTAGACGGTGTGGCTAGATTCTTCTTTTTACTTTTTAGTTACTAACATTAGTTTTAAGCAAAATTCTTGTTACTAACAACCTTGCCTTGCCTATGGACTTTTTTGTCTGAAATAAATGAATTTTATTTTATTTAAAGTTGTAATTCGGTGGGGTTTGACTGATGAATTTTGAGAGAGACGTTTGAAATGAAAAACGTGACTTGTTCTTAGAGTCAATCAAGTTGCTATATATTTTTTGTGAACTGACAAGTGACAGTTGGTTTGACAGATAATAAAAACATTGCCATTAAGTATAATATTAGTGTTGCAAGGAAATTAAATGTTGGGGATGCCAACAGCTGGACAATGATGATATCATCAGTGCCATCACCATGTCCAGCACTACTGTAACTTGCCGGCTCGGACTAGTAAAACAAATCATACATTCAATAATAACTCCAAGAGTACAGGCAAAATGATATTGAAGATGTGAAGATAACAGAAAAAAATTAAAACTACGTATAATTTATACCGACGTTTTTTACCGGAGCATCCAGTGGGTTCTGCCTGACTGGCAGAAGGGAACTGCATCCTCCCACAATACTAATGAAGCGCTCTTCGAGCGGGAACAAAGTAACTTGGGATGCTGGCCCACTACCAGATTTTGTTCGACCCTGCTTTATGTGACGGAGCTTAGTCTTCGTCCGGCTTTTGTACTGGTTAAAGTACTGCAAACAAAATAAATTATGTATTTTTTGTTTTCCAACTCTCAAACGAGAACAACTAGTGATACTATAAGTTACTTACCGTCTTCCACTCCGCGCCAGATTTCCACAGTCCACCGGCATCAGTATTTAGGATATCGGCGCACTGTCTCCAGAGCCACTTAGACAGGGCATTGCCCTCCCTGCCTCTAACTCTGCCCAACGCCAATGATTGGTGCTCCTCCAGAAAATCTAAAAGGAGCTCCAATTGGCGAGGCGTCACTTGGCGGACCATAATTAAGGCGGTTTTAAATAAAAAAACTGAAGAAGATGAATAACCAAATATTGTTGATTCACACTTTCGCGCGGATATGATGCCAGTACACATCTGTTAGCAACCACGATTAAAACACTCACTTTTTACTCGACTACGGTAAAGTCAAAGGAGGGTAGGTGTGTATGTTCAATTGTTCATCTGTTCCCTCATAACTCTAAAACCAATCAAAACGATAACTCGTTTGTCATAATATGACTAGTAGTTGGAAGCGTCACATAAGATCCATCATTGCGACTTAAAAATGGTATGGTACACACACAAATCTAATAAACTTTGGTTTTACACATGGACATAATAATATCAGCCTGTTACTTGTCTTCTCATACAGAGAAGGTACGAGCATTGATCACCACGCTTGCTCAAGACGGGTTGGTGATTTCAGACTTAAAGTCCAGGTTTCCTCACGATGTTTTACAAGGACATAAATAATTTAAAAAAATACCGGCCTTTCTCGTCCTGTTCACATAAGATATTTTGTTCTCAAGAGTCCACGAGTATGACATACAACTAAAAACTTGTATGTGTACTGTTTATCGTGCGTATGTGGTCTAATGTTGACACATAATATATGTATTTTAAGCACTAACTTTTAAATATCAAGCACATTCGAGATTTTGAAATTGGTAAACAAATTACGGTTTTTTTTTTTTTTTGTTAATTTTTTAAAAACGTTGCCCCCCACTAAGAATTTCTTCTTGTATCGTGGGTGCGTTTACAAATATAGAAACTAACATACACTAACACCCAGACCCGGAACAACTACTTGAAGATCATACAAATATTTGTTCCGTGCGGGGATCGAACCCGCGACAAACATAGTATTCAGATTAGAGTTTTCCATTCGATACAGCGTCAAAATGTATGAAAAACATGATCTCCCATACACTCCGTATAACATGTTTTTCAACTACAATGTTAAGTTTGTTCTTGGGATAAATTCATCCCAACTGCGGAACCCTTCATTGTGCGTGGTCCGACACGCACTTGGCCGGTTATTTTTTTTTTACCAATCATTTAAGCAGTTATTCTTTTTCTGCATTCTATAATCCAATTATCGGAGCTAGATTGGTCAACAGTATCTCTTTCCAAATATAATATTTTTGAATGTGTCTTTTGTGAGTCAATGAATTCATGTTTTTTTTTTGTTATGAATACGTCCATCAGCGCGTACCCATGCGCGTGCCCATTGCCACTTAAGGCAATGGGCAGAGCATATTGCTCGTAGAACAGATTGCCGATGGGGCCGAAAGGTTCTGGAGTGGCGACCACGTACCGGACGAAGCGTTGGAAGGCCTCCCACAACATGGACCGATGACCTTCTAAAGGCTGCAGGAATCCGCTGGATGCAGGAAGCACAGAATCGGTCGAAGTAGCGGTGCATGGGGTCCAGGAGCACTCAAGGGTCCTCAAAATGGCATAAATCACAAAAAACAATAAAAAAGAGATTCAGTGATTTTCGTCTCGCTCACGCTCAGAGCACGCCGCTTATCTCTTATGCCTTGATCACACGTACCGAGCAAACCGGCGAGATAGTAAAATGTTTCTCGGCCGAGACAGTGTAGTAAGCGAGTAGCTGTACACACACGTTTTGAAATAAGCACAGTCAGTTCAGTTATATTGAGACTACAATTCGGATATGATGGATCGTAAAAAGATAATTAGAAAATACACAAAGTTACTTATTCCACTATTAGTAGAAGAATTAAATGAACTGCTGGAAAAGGAGCAACGCCGCATTTGGACAAGGCCATGGATGTTGAGAAGATCTAGTTTTGGCGCCACAAACACTGTTTTTAATGAATTAGAGGTAGAAGATCCTGATGAATTCAGAATGCTTTTAAGAATGGATGTACAACATTTTGACACATTTTTAGGAAATATTACTCCATTGATACAAAGGGAAGATACAGTCATGAGAGAAGCTATAACTGCAAAGACTAAACTACAAATAGCGTTATGCTATTTGGTAACTGGCGCGAGCTACCGTTATTTGCAGGCTTTTAACAGAGTATCTCGGGCTGCAATATCATCACTCATACCGGAAGTCATGGATGCAATATTTACTTATTTGGAAAATTATTTAAAGGTACGTACTTTTTTCTTACATACTAAAAATAAAACTTGAGTGAATTTATTACTTTTTTATTAATTTCAAACAAAGGGTACAAAATAGACAAAAATAAAAATCAAACTTGTTGTCTTCCATCTGTTTCCATAGCTGCAAACATCGCAGCTGCTACGATGTCATTAGTGCTTATAGAATCTGGCGTAGCGTTGACATTAGGCACTGCAGTAGATGTTGCAGCAAAGATTGTTTGCGATGTAGAGAGAGCTGGTGTTGGTAGTTGTGGCGGAGAATCCACATAAGTTTCATCAAACTGATAATAGTCATTAGTCGTGTTTGAATATACAGAAGACGGTGTTTGGTAGCTGTGATTAGAAAAAGACGAAGTAGTTCTTTGTCTAAGTTCTTTTATCCCAAATTAGAATATTCTGGATTCTACTTTGTGCTATTAGAGCATTCTCTGCCGATAAATTCTTAAGTTGTAACGCAACACTCCTTCCAAACACATCTAATACGGTTTCACTCTCAGAATGTATCCCATCATTTAACTTTTTGAGATTAGAAACAGCTTGAAAAATGTCTTTAGTTCTCTTTTTAGGTCTCGCAGTATTTCCAGTGGCAGTCGTAGTTACAGTACGTGGTGCTTGCTGGTCGTTGCTTGTATTAGCTAATACTTCCTGGTTGATGTTTGGATGCGAAGATGTAGCAGAGCTACTGTCCTGAGAAACTGTGTCTTCATTAGTAGGACCAGGAATCTGTGAAATGAAATGAAAATAAATTATTGTTTCAGGTACCGCAGAACAATGAAGACTGGAAAGAAATAGAATTAGGCTTCAGATCAAGGTGGAATTTCCCTGGTTGCCACGGCGCTATAGACGGGAAGCATGTGATAATTCAAGCACCACCGAATTGTGGAAGTGAATATTTTAATTACAAGGGTTCCAACAGTGTTGTTTTGATGGCTGTGGTGGATCATGACTATTGTTTTCGATATGTAAATATTGGGGCTAATGGAAAAAATTCAGATGGGGGGATATTCAAAAACAGCAAATTACGTAGTGATCTTGAGAATTATTTGCTTCCAAAAGGAGGATTTTTAGTTGGAGATGATGCGTTTCCACTAAAATCATATTTATTAAAACCATACAGTGGCACAAATCTTTCAACGAAACAAAAAATATTCAATTACAGAGTCTCTAGAGCACGGAGAATCGTCGAAAATGCATTTGGTATTCTGGCAAGCAGGTTTAGAATTTTTCAAAAACCCATACCAACTAATGACGAAACCACCGATAAAATTATTCGCGCCTCATGTGCGCTGCACAATTGGTTACGTCTCACAAGTCCCGGCCATTACTTTCCAAGGGGTTGTGTTGATGAAGAAGATATAGATTCAGGATCCGTTTCTGAGGGGAGTTGGAGGCGAGAACTTATAGCTACTTTGCCAACTATCACTGATCATAGCACCAACAATGCAGCACGTACAGCAAGGGAGCTTCGAGATAAATATGCAGAGTTCTTCAGTAGGGCAGGTGCCGTATCGTGGCAAAACAGAATGATTTCATAATTTTATTTAAGAAATAGGGAAAACTAGGGACACTTCATCTCTAGGCGACATATTTTAACGATGTTATAGATATTTTAATCGGTAATAACAGTAGAAATCTCCCAAATGTACGGTGAACTGGTATTTTTTCATGGTAATTCGGCCGAAAACTACTCTCCCTGATATTATATCAGGAAGAGTTGATTATTTATTATATATTTATAAAATAACTTGGCCTCTTTCGAATGTTTGATAAATATTGAAATTATAAACCGGGAAGTATAATATACAATCAACGACGGTAAAAAATATAGTAAATTAGCGATAAAAATAGGGAATCAAGTCTCCCCTATCTACATTATAACATAAAAAGTAACAATAAAAAATACTTACGTTCTCAAAAACATTTTTGTTTAAATCTTTTGAAAACACCTCTTCCATCTCTTTCAGCCATTTAATATTAGAAGTGTACACATTACTGAGACCCGCTCCGGATTTCTTCGATTCTTGAATTTTTTTATTTTCTTGTTGGTACGTCGACCGTAAATTTTTTATTTTGTTTTTACTTCTAGTGTACCGAATCCCGTTATATTCATTCCATTAACTATGGAATTATATGCTGCATGCATGTTTTTGCTTTATCTTGTATTCAGGTGATTTAAAGTTCCATAGACACGGATTTAGTTAATATAACTGTATAAATTTAATAGTTGTTTCGACGTCCCATTTGATATTTGTAGACATTTTAACTTGATTTAAACAACTGCACTCAAAAAAACCACGTGCGGCGACGCGACAATCATGTGGCCGAGTGGCGAGCGGCGAGACAGTGCACGTTCAAACCTGCCGAGTGAGTGAGCGAGACAGTGCGGGGAAGCGGGAGGGTGGTAACTCGGTCAAGTAGGTAGACCGGCAGCCGAGCTGTTGTCTCGCCACTTTGTTCGGCCGAGCGCTCGGCCGTGCACTCGGCGCTATGTTTATACGTACTGAGTACTCGACCGAGCACTGTCTCGCCGGTTTGCTCGGTACGTGTGATCAAGGCATTATACTGTGCCGGTATGATGTACCTGTGTGTCCTCACACTATCTTTTATTTTATAACTTCGTATTTCTATATTTTCGTAGAAAAACACAAAAATCTATTGAAAAATAATTAACTTTTCGATCTGAGTGTACATGTTACCCGGTTACTTGGTTTTTTTTTAATATTTTTTTATTTACATATGGGCTATGACCTATCATAAAAAAATATTTCTTGAGTATTGGTTACTTGGACCAATTTGACGCATTGTCCTTTAGCTGGACATTCATATCCAAAAGAAAATTTAATGGACGTCTAGCTTCCGGAATTTCATCTCGTAAAAAACATGATTCAACTAGGATAAAATGAACCTCTTGCCAGGGCCATGACAACTGATTGATAAAAATATCAGCGTAATTACTGTATGTGAAAGAGTTATCCACATCTAAAATATTTTCCATGTTAGCTGTTGGCTGTTGCTGTGCATGTAAAGAAATAAGACGTTTTTTGAGTCTACGCCGCAACAAAGAGACGCCGTCAGTCGCTATTTCTCTTGATATTTAATCCGTGCCCAATCTATACATATAAAATGCTTTGTCCTGAATGACTGACTGACGGATCAACGCAGAGCCTAAACCGCTAATCGTAGAGACCTGAAACTTGGAGGGTGTGTTCTTTGTATGACGTAGGCATCCGATAAGAAGGGATTTTTCGAAATTCTACCCCTAAGAGGGTGAAAAAGGTGGGCAAAGTTTGTATGGGACAACGTGATTCCTTAGTCCAGTCTACCTAAAATTTTGCATAAACATTCTTTAACAGAATTAATGGAAGACCTGTTTCGTATTTTATTGAAATTCATCCCCTAACGGGGTTAAATAGGGGTAGAAAGTTATTTTGGGAGTGATTTGCTTCGAAGTTGATATCAATACTCCTTAGTGCTTTTGATTTAAATTACATTTTATTTTGACACATGTTTGAAAAGTCAATCCGATTTTATTAAAAAAAAGTTGAACTCACATACCTACAGGCTTGGTGCTTGCAATGCAAATACTCTTTAAAATTGGAATGTCTCGAAAGTCACCGTACTATACATATAAGTACCGCATTTGTAAGCTTTACAGAGGTCTGCATTTATTCCTAGGATTCCCCTAACACCATCAAATTACTCCTTCGAATTGAAGAGAGTGCAGTTTATCAAAGTATGCTTCGCAATGACTATAAACAAAGCTCAAGGTCAAACTCTTAAAGTAGCGGGAGTAGACTTAAGGGAAAGCGGATTCTCCCACGGCCAGTGTTGTATGTGGCATGCTCCAGAGTAAGCGCACAGAGTAGCCTGGTGATTCTAGTACTCGAAAGAAAAACAAAAAATGTTGTTTACAAATAAATACTGCGGTAGGTGTAGTGTGTAGTATTTCGATTTCGTTGTAAAAAGATAATACACCCGTGTAACTTTCGCCAGATCAAAGGCCGAGCTTCGTGTTCATAAAATATATCATATTTTTTTTTTCACGTTTATTTAACCTTTATATCCCTACACCTAAACCTAAAGATTGTTATATTTTATAATTATTCAAACATTTTAACATAATAATTTATATGTTATAACAAAATTAATAACGTGAAAAACCAATAAAAATTCCTATTAGAACATTTTCGGCTTCTACGCAGACGAAGTCGCGGGCAAAAGCTAGTATATTATTAACAATATTTGGACAAAATTATTGAACGAATGAATCTCCTTTGTTCATAAAATGATGACAGAAAAGAAGCGTTGTTAGCTTCGACCATACAGCTGGTCGTTGCTTGTTGGACCTTAAGTGCTTTTCAACGCAACGGGAATTTAACAAAAAATCTGTTGTCATGGGCTAACTGTATTGCAGTTGGGTAAGTTCTATTTTGAACAAGTAAATCGCAATACACAGTCATATTTAATAATTTGGATAGACGAGAACGCCAGTTGAAATAAAGAACATCGTTTATTGTTATATTCACCTAATAATAACATCATAAATCATGTAAGTAACTAGAAATATACTAGGAATATTACTACTTAGTAATACAACTAAAACATTTTAACTAAAAACCTTAGCCTAATGCTAACTATACCTATTAATTTTATATTACTATACAATAAAAAATATTATTTAGGATTATACATACTAGGAATAATACTACTGAGATACATGTAACACTATACACTAAAAACTTAAGCCTAATACTTTGTGAGAGCCCCACCTGCATCTATGACTGCGTCACACCGCGCTCGTATTAACTTTATCAAGTTCTCGCAAAGGTCCGAGCCGCGAAGTGATTTCCAAACCTGGTCAACATGAGTGAGTAGTGCTGGTTTGGTCCTATCGCTCCTATTATCCCTTCTCTGGACCATAATACCCCATAGATTTTTAATGGGGTTTAGGTCCGGAGAACGAGAAGGCCACGGTACCGATCGTATACTTGGCTGCTGCCGGATTCAATTTCGCACCAAACGCGAAGTGTGTATAGGACAGTTGTCCTGAATAAAAACAATTTCAGGCACTTCGTCCTCTGGATACACGACTCATAGGGGAGACTGGGTACAGTTGAAACAATTTTGCTTTGAATGCTCTTAGCACAGCCATTTTGAAACATAACAAACAACAAAACACATAAAATGAGAGAATAGACTTTTGTCTTCAAATACATCTCTGAATTAGAGGCTCAACTGCCATATTTACTAGATAGTATAGCGATATATATGATTTTCCGCTATATTACATATAAAAAATCACTGGGAATCGAACCCAGGATGATGGAGAACGTTTAATGAAACACAGAAAAATTTGAAGTCACACTGTATAATTCAATTGGTTTATAACGAAAAAAAGAAAACAAAATTTAAACTCAGATAAAAAATAATAATAAATTGGTGGTCGTCGTAGATATTTAGAAAAAATAAAAAAAAGGTATTATATAGAACGCCAGATTCTTCGGATAAGGTATTTTTAGGACTAACGCTGGGCGAGGGGTACTAGCATTGGCCAAGGCTGGGAGCTCGTTTGCGTTAAGGAAAAAAAAAAAATCACGAACGAGTATCTAACACGAAGAACCGTTGTGCTACATAAGATACGCAGGCTTAAACACTATTTTAATTAGGATGGGTAACGGACAATTTAAAGTAACGGTAAAAAATTACAACGCGATTTTTAAAAAAAAAATTAGTAAGGCTGACAAATGAGGATGGTGAAAGGTGTTGCCTGCAACGTTTAGCGACAGCGTCTGACACGTCGACGACGCAGCGACTTCTGGTTGGCCGGCGACACCACGCGGAGACGTGGTATTGGAACCACGCGCGGATGGACACGGCTGTGGACTTGGCGGACTGCGCTCCTCCCTGGCTACAGCCACAGCTGGAGACGGGTAAGCCAGGGGCCTCAACGAGACCTTTTCTGTACGGATCCAGAACAAATACTATTTAAGACCCGGTTAGAAAGGCAATATTACGTGGGGGGTGGATTATAAACTGGAATACTCACGAAACAATTAAAGGTAGTTTTTCCTGGATATATATATAAAACACAAATGAGACTTTTTTATGAAATTATAACAATAAAGATTTTGCGGTAAAATATGCCAAAGACTGAAATAAATGTGTTAAATCGGAAAAAAATATAATCAAACCGCTAGCTCAGTATGACACGACACCAATGGCACCAATCGTCGTTCCTTCAAAAAAAACAAAACCGTCTTTTCATTCGATAAAAAAAATATTCAAAAATGTGTCAAGCGTAACCACATTTTAAGAGAAAAACATGTTAAGCCTTTTTGGCAATTAAAAAGGTTGGCTTGGCAGCGACATGCTGCAATACCTTTCCAGCAAAAAAATTTTTTTTATCGACATTATCCATAAAAAATTTCACAACCCAAAATGTGTGTGACATCCCTTGACATGGATGACATAAGTTGATATAAAAGTGACAGCCTAAGTAACTTTATGGAGGGAAAGTAATGAATTAAACAAATCGACCTCAATACTATTTTATAAATTAAACATTAACCAAAACTAATGAAAATAACCTAAGCTAAAACGAACAGAGAACACTAAGTGCAGCCGACAAAGAGTAAATCAGAACCGGATCAAACCTACACCTTATCGGTGCGAACTATAGAAGTCAGAAGTGTCCTACAAACCTATGTTTAAAAAAATCTGAATGTACGACTTCAACTCCCATGTTAAAAAGTTAAGTTAATGCTATATATAAAAAAAAAATCTAAGAAGTGTTCTTAGATTTTGCAATCGAATGACGAGAGCAAGAAACAACTAGATGCAATAAAGAAACTCAAGCTAAAGCAAGAAAAAAAATTATTAGCCTAGAATAAAGACTTATATTACATCATCGATAAAATTAAATATCGATTGAGGGAAAAAGAAATCACACTCAAATTGGAAGTGATATGGTCCTTGAACCATGTATTTTAATGTAGGTCGCGTGGACTAACACTAAATACAAGTATTCAAAATTATTATCGGAAAATGCTTCCAATGTTTACACATGCGACAAAGCAGGAAACAGGACAAGGAGAAAAACCAAGAAGGCTTTGGAAAGGAGAAAATAAACCTACAACCGACGCGGGACACGATCGCTTGAGGGGAAAGTAGAAAAATACTCAAAAATAAGGAGAGTTAACCCATTAGAATAAGGAAGAGGAAACGTGCAATTGGGGGCCCAGTCCAAAAAACACGCATCCGGAAGAAAATTATGAAGGAACGTGACATTGGGGTCCGGCCCAATGTCAACGTACCTAGAAGAATATGACGAAAACACGTGACACTGGGGCTCAATCCAGTGACTACGTGCCCAGGGGGAATATAAATTATCCCACCTGTATGGGAAATGAAGAGACAGACAACGTCAACGTACCTAGGAGAATATCGAAAACACGTGACACTGAGGCTCAATCCAGTGACTACGTGCCCAGGGGGAATATAAATTATCCCACCTGTATGGGAAATGAAGAAAGAGACAGCGAATTTTGGGGGGCGGTCCGAGAAATTTATACAAGAAACTAAATGTAATACGATGAACGAAAAAAATGGCGTTAGATGAGAAGGGCAATCACTTCAAAATGTCCTTGATATGGTATGAACCGGAATGAACGGAATCACAATCCTTAAGGACATAGGTGGTCCTAGAGATGACCCTAGTTACCCGACACTTGACAAAGCGAGGGGCAAGTTTTCCGGAGAAATAATCGGTACCAGATGATCTAGAGAAATTACGCCTCCATACAGTGTCACCTACGTTAAGAGTGATACTTGAACGATTCGTATTATAAGTTCGAGAATTACGGAGGAAAGCTAGAGAAAGGTTGTCAGCGACTTTTGTGTAAATCTGTGCAAGGGAAGATAGGTTAGATGCGTGTTGAGACCGACTTTCGGCTAAATTGGAGCTTAGAGTCTGTCCATGCGCACTAGTAGGATCCAAAACAACTTCCCTACCAAACATAAGGAAGTTTGGTGTGAAACCGGTAGCTAAGTTAATGCAAGAATTGAGATATAATTTCACCTTGGGTAATAATTTAGACCAATTCCTTTGGTTTTCACCGACTAAAATACTTAAACATGTGACAACACTTTGGTTATACCGTTCCACGGTATTGGCCTGTGGCGTGTAAAAGGGCGTAAAGATCGGTGGATCGATTTGAAACGATCTGAGGAAATTTAAGAAACGATTACTACGGAAAACGGTAGCGTTATCACAAAGAATTGCACGTGGAACCCCGAAATTATAAAATATTTCGGACTCCAACGCTTTAATTAGGGAAGTAGCGTCGACCTTTTTTAAAGGAACTAGCCAGATATATTTGGAAAACACATCTACCATAGATAGTATGTAACGGTAACCATAATAGGCAATAGGTAGCGGACCTATGATGTCTATGGAAATAAGTTGTAGGGGAAGAGAGACGGGTTTCGGATACAACATCTGACCACGTGGTTGAGTGTTAGAGATTTTATAGGCCTTGCAAACCTCACATTGTCTTAATGTTTCGGTGACATCACGAAACATGTTTGGCCAATAAAACAAACCCTTGATTTTAAGGTAAGTTTTCATAACACCGGGGTGAATAGAGGGGAAATTATTATGAACTTCCCAAATAGCGAGCGGGACCTTCTCAGCGGGCAATACAACGCGCCAAGGATCAGATGATAAAGGGTTAGTAATGGGCATACGTCTTGAGAGAACACCGTTCTGTATGGCATAATCAGGGAACATTTGCGGCGTATCACGAGCGCCCAGGTAAACTTTCTTATACCAACGGTCATTAGTACGTTCGGGGCCTTGGTCGAAGGTAACAGGGCTTGCGTAAATTCTGGACAAGGCGTCTGGGACAACATGCTGTGTACCCTTACGATGAAGTATATCGAAGGTGTATTGGGAAATTACAGTGGCCCAGCGGGCTAAACGTCCGGAGGGGTTGTTTAAGGTGAGTAACCATTTCAAGGCCATGTGGTCTGTTATAACAGAAAACTTCATTCCATCTAAATAACACCGAAAATGTTTAATGGAATCGAGGACAGATAAGAGCTCGCGTTCAGTAGTACTATAATTACGCTCAGCTTTAGAAAATAGGCGGGAATAATAGGCAATGGGATGCTCTACACCATCAATCTTCTGTGATAGAACCGAACCGAGACCAACCGCTGATGCATCACATTGTAAAAGAAATGGCTTGGAAAAATCTGGGCAAGCCATAACAGGAGTGTTGATTAAAGCCTCCTTTAACTTATTAAAAGCATGTTCAGCAGCGTGATTCCAACTAATAGGATCACGACCTTTCCTCTTACCAATAAGAGCTGTAAGGGGTGCTATAATAGAGGAAAAACCATCGACAAAACGCCTATAATAAGAGCACATGCCTATGAAACCACGCAAGGATCTAGCGCAAGTAGGGGTTGGATAATCCCTAATAGCATCTAGTTTGCTTGCATCTGTTTGTAGGCCTTTTTCGTTTACAATATAACCTAAATATTTAAGTTCGCTTTTGCAAAATTCGCATTTTTTTAAATTAATAGATAAACCGGCTTCTTTAAGGCGGTTTAACACCTTTCTGAGGAGCGCGAGATGACTGTGGAAATCCTTGGAGATTAAAATCAAATCATCGACATATCCAAAAACGCAGTCATCGCTGGTCGACGTGAATTCGAAATTAACAATCATATCAGTAAGTCGTTGCATCTCAGAAGCGGCATTGGTGAGCCCGAATGGCATTCTCACAAATTCGAACAAGCCGCGTTGTGGAATTATGAAAGCGGTTTTTGCGCAACTGTCGTTATCCGCGAGTGGTATCTGCCAAAATGCACTCCTGAAATCGAGCGAGCTTATATATCTGGCACCACGAAGGTTGTCAAGAATGTCTTGAATACGCGGAAGGGGATACGAATCTCTGATGGTCACGCTATTCAATTTCCTGCTATCCACGCAGAAACGGACAGAACCATCCTTCTTAGTAACCATTACTACTGGGCTAGCCCAGGGTGAGCGAGATGGTCGAATAACACCTAGCTGTAACATTTTATCAACTTCGTCGTTAAGTATTTTTAATTTAACCGGTGAAAGAGGATAAAATCTCTGCCTAATCGGCTGTCCCGTAGTATTAATTTTGGGTGATAGCCACGAAGTTTTACCTAGCCCGATCTTGTCAGACGAGATGACTTCAAACTCATCAATGACATTTTGTAGACTACGCTCTTGGTCGGGTAAAAGGACGTTACGGGGGTGTACGTATCGGGGTTCAGTTACGCAAGACAGATGCGGAGGAGAATTGAGAACGGATGAAAGGTACATATTTCCTTTAATATTTTTATCAAAAGCTTGGCTAAAAAGGGTAGTCAAACCAAATTTGTTCCAAAATTCTATACCTAAAATAACTGACGAAGACATGCAACGCGCTACTAAAAACTCATGCGTAAAAGTCGAGTTATTAAACTTAACCGGAAGGTATAAAGTTCCCACAATATCAATAGGCGAGCTATTTGCAGAAATAACGCGGGGACATGAATTGTTGAAATTTAAAGAAATGCCTAACTCCTGAACTAAAATGTCACTGATAAGAGACATTTGTGCGCCTGAATCTAAAAGAGCCTTTACCAGACGATTGCCTAATAAAATCTCGATAAATGGTCGGTTATCCGACGAGCCGTTTGATATCACCGGTGACACTGTACGAAATGCGTGCTGCCGGTGGCTTATGCATTTTTTGGATTGCAGTTCGGGCAATCTCGAGTTATGACTCCAGGAGTTCGACATCTAAAACAAAGCATGCCAGGGAAATCTGGACAGCTTCGATATGAATGTCCGTTCTTTTTACATTTTGGACACAATTGAGAGTCACTCGATATGCTAGAAACAGGTTTGGAAACAACTGGTAAAAAACTTTCGAAGTGTGAAGCCATATCGATAAGTGAATCCAAATCGTTAAATTTATGTATAGATAAACAAGGGTAAAATTTAGGATGCATATTGTGCATAATAATTTGAAGAAGATTTGGTTCAGTTATCGGATTGAACAAACGATCATTTAGATATGAAACCTGAATGACGAAATCCCTAACCGATTGGTCAGACTTTTGCTTCAAGTTCCTGACCTGTTGCTCGGTTTTGAACTCGAAACCGACGGAACCGAAAGTTTTAATGAAATATTCCTTGAGAACAGCATAGGAAAGATCCGGATGGCGGATAGACCTAAAGTATTTCAACGGAGCCCCGGATAGGACTTCGTGGAAATGCTTGACTAAATAAAGGTCCGAAATGTCATCGGCTTCCTTTCGTTCGTCTACTGCCACGAAAAACTCACGTACACAAGTATTTCCCGAAAAATCAATCTTCCATTTCGAGAGAGAAATCTGCTTGTGGAAATAGCGTAGATGATCTTCGGATTTGATAGGAGACGGAATACCTGACGACATAGAAGCTCTGGGTGGAATAGGAGGAGGTCTCGAAATTATGGGACTAACTCGAACAGGGGTCTCGGTAATTGAACAATCCTCGACGTCCATATTGCCGAAAATTGACACAAACAACCGATAAAAAATAAAACGGATCTGGTCGAAGATCTGACTTCTAACAGAGAAACCTACGTGCTTAGAAACGAAGAAAAGGTTACAAAATTGGACGATCTCCTTTTAAATAAATAGGATTTCCAGGACTTGACAATCTCCTTTATATTTTGAACGATGTTTGTAGTAATGAATAATTACGTAACTCGAAAATGAGAATTTTTATTTGAGTAAATATTCCGCAAATTCCGGTCTCTGTGAATAGATTTAGGGATAAAACTAATATTCGAATTGAATTTCAGCAAATCGGATAATGCAAATGGGAATTATTGGGGTCTAGATGTTTTAAAGAAAGATTTTCCTATAGCGATGTATAGACTGTAGCAAATCCCTAGTAATGCTGCTGATGGAAGAATAGAAGACGATAGCGACGTTTGGCAAACCGTACGACTGGGCTAGGCATCAAACAAAATAAATAAATAGACACTTCGCAAAACAGCCGCACAAAAGAGCTTACCTTAGACACGATGACTATTAATTCACACACATCAACCATGCACTACGGGTACTAACTACAACTAAGACTACAGGAGATAAATAAAATACGGGTTTCGTTTATAATTATAGGATGGAAATAAAAGTCAGATTTTTGCATATAGTTACAGGTTTCTTTAAATCGGATTACATGAACAACAGCACAAAAAATTAAATCAACAGGATCTGGATAAATAATTTCCACATATCACGAAAGTCTTCATGTAATTCGCGAAACCTGTAAAATAGAATAATAACTTAGAGATTAAATTTGTGCTCTTAAGGAGCACACCACATACAGAATAACGAAAAAAGACAAAAAATAGTAGTTATTAAGTATTTTAAATATACTCACTTTGTTCGGGCGCCATTTCTATAGCGATATATATGATTTTCCGCTATATTACATATAAAAAATCACTGGGAATCGAACCCAGGATGATGGAGAACGTTTAATGAAACACAGAAAAATTTGAAGTCACACTGTATAATTCAATTGGTTTATAACGAAAAAAAGAAAACAAAATTTAAACTCAGATAAAAAATAATAATAAATTGGTGGTCGTCGTAGATATTTAGAAAAAATAAAAAAAAGGTATTATATAGAACGCCAGATTCTTCGATTACAACGCGATTTAAAAAAAAAAAATAGTAAGGCTGACAAATGAGGATGGTGAAAGGTGTTGCCTGCAACGTTTAGCGACAGTGTCTGACACGTCGACGACGCAGCGACTTCTGGTTGGCCGGCGACACCACGCGGAGACGTGGTATTGGAACCACGCGCGGATGGACACGGCTGTGGACTTGGCGGACTGCGCTCCTCCCTGGCTACAGCCACAGCTGGAGACGGGTAAGCCAGGGGCCTCAACGAGGCCTTTTCTGTACGGATCCAGAACAAATACTATTTAAGACCCGGTTAGAAAGGCAATATTACGTGGGGGGTGGATTATAAACTGGAATACTCACGAAACAATTAAAGGTAGTTTTTCCTGGATATATATATATAAAACACAAATGAGACTTTTTTATGAAATTATAACAATAAAGATTTTGCGGTAAAATATGCCAAAGACTGAAATAAATGTGTTAAATCGGAAAAAAATATAATCAAACCGCTAGCTCAGTATGACACGACACCAATGGCACCAATCGTCGTTCCTTCAAAAAAAAACAAAACCGTCTTTTCATTCGATAAAAAAAATATTCAAAAATGTGTCAAGCGTAACCACATTTTAAGAGAAAAACATGTTAAGCCTTTTTGGCAATTAAAAAGGTTGGCTTGGCAGCGACATGCTGCAAGTGGCAGAACAGGTAACTACCTGAACCTTTTTATTTATAAAAAGAATAACCTGGAACATGATAAACAAAATGATTACTTATTAGAATGATTTTCTTTTCGAAAAGTTCTAGAAAATAACTAAATGTTTTTTAAGAAGTTAGTATTTTATAATTAAATTGTTGTAGGTAAAAACTTTGTGTCCGTGTGAATTTAGTTTTAAAAGTTGTGTAGGCCGAAACCTGGCATTGTTCTTTAATAAAAAGAGATTTAGATATTCAAGATTTTAAAATGATGTTATTCTAAATAAGTATCTTTTTGGTACCGGTATCTACCTAAATCCTTCACAGTATTTCTCTATATACAATGTTTTTCTCTAATTCGAAAGCGGGCACTAAAACAACCAGGCTAGTTGGAGAGCTAACACGTGAGCAAGCCACATAAAATTGGCCGTGGGAGAAACAGTCTTGCCGCAAATCAACTCCAGCAAATTTCAGAGTTTGTCCCTGTGACTTATAACTGTGACTTATAAATAGTCAACGTGAAACAAACCTTGATTGGGAACTGCAATCTTTTAAATTCAAACGGAAGTTCATTTGGTATCAATGGTATACGCGGCACGAAGACTGTTTCTCCTCTGGCTGAACCAGTTAGTATTTTCGCCTCAATAACATTGCATAGATGTTCCCTATATGTGTGGTCTGTCTATAAGGTACAAATTATCACGCTATTTGCTATGAGGGATGAGCAGTATCGCATTCTGTTCGTATCCTAACTATCCTAAGCTATATCTATATCGATTCTCCCGGAGAAGGGGATGGCGGTGGTTCTCTGGGGGAGGGCTCGTGGCTAAATAATAACAGCCGCACAGGTCGATCGATCAGGTTAAGCTACACTTGCCGTGGTTGGTCTGTGGATGGGTGGCCATCTTTACATACAGAGACATAAGCTGTTGGTCCCGGCCGTCATTCGTGGGTCTTTGACATACTTTAGCCACGCGAATGCGTACGCATAATATGTAACCAGTGCTGTTTTAAGGTCGGTTGTTTTCTTGGAGGGCATATGAGAACTTAGATAATTTCGTTCTAATTTTTAGAATATGTGATTTCCAATCTCTGTGTGGATGTATTTCAAGGCCTAAAAGTGTCAATTTATTTACAGTTTATAATTTTAAATCGTTATATTTGAAGCTAATAGTTACAGGGTTTTTTTGTCGTGGGTGAAAAGTTATTATTTTTGTCTTCACAAAGACAAAACTTCATCGCCCTTTTCAGACCCTTGTGGGTTGCAATAAAAACAAACAACGATAAGTCCCCTCTGAGGAGTGGATAGAGAGGCGTCACGGCGTCCTCACCTTCCGCCTGACGCATACCTCACCGGACACGGTTGTTTCGGGACGTTCCTGTTCAGGATAAAGCGGGAGGAAACGCCCGGGTGTCACCATTGTGTGGATCGCCCGGAGGACACGGTGGAGCATACGGTGGAGGTCTGCCCGGCTTGGGCAGGGCACCGCCGTGTCCTCACGGAGGCGATCGGCGGCGGCGATCTCTCACGTCCGACCCTGGTTCAGGCCATGGTCCGGAGCGAGAGTGCATGGGAGGCCGTCACTTCCTTCTGCGAAGCAGTTATGCTCGCGAAGGAGGAGGCGGAGCGCGCGAGGGAGATGTAAGCTGCACGCCCTCGCGCCCCTAGTTGCCGCAAGAGACGCCCCGGGCGTCGGGAGTCACGAGCCGACTTCCGGCCACCCATTGCTCACCGTCTGCAAGCCTGCGCCTACAGGCTTGCAGACGGTGAGCAATGGGCAGCTCGCCGTCCGATAAGGACCAGGCCCGGGTCGACGGCGCGTTGTGTTCCACGCGCACCTCAAAGAGATGTCAGCACCAACTGATGGGGTCCGTAAGGACCAACGCCTGCTGGGGTTGCGGGTTTGTCCGAAAGGGATAACGCGGCCCCGGCACACAAGGCAACGGAAGGAACACGGGTGGGTTTTAGTCAGTAAAAGTCTGACACACCCTCTCGCTCCGCCCAGAGCGGGAGAAGTCATATGATGATTTCCCATCCTCAAAAAAAGAAAAGGGGTAGAATTCCCAAAAATCCTTTCTTAGTGGATACTTCCTCTTCACAAAGAATACACCCTCCAAGTTTCATGTGTCATGGTCCAGCGGTTTGGGCTGTGTTTGATATATCACCCAGTCAGTCAGTCAGTCAGTCAGTCAGTTTACCATTATATATATAGATTGATTAAATTACAATTTTTTGTAATAAAATACACATACCTGAGGGGCAATTCCCGTAATTTTTAAGAACGTTCACATTCGCATCTCATTCGCAATCTGTCAAAAATACAATCAATTTACCAACATTTTTGACAAGTTTGACAGATTGCGACTAGAATGTGAACGTTTTTTGAGTACGAGAATTGGCCTTCTGATGTATTAAAATCAGATTCTTGTAATTGATTTCTCAGAGGAGGATTCTGATCAGAGGTTGACATAACCATTGCTTCACCAAGTGATTGTGGTTGCAGACCTAGAATAATATTAAAAAATACCGTCTATATTTATTATCTACAAGGTACTACTAATTAACCCATTCTATAAAAATGACATAACGAAAATAAACACCTGGCTACAAACATTGGACTACATACAGACAGAAAATTAATAACATAATAAACCTTGCAATTGCCAGGTTACATTATTAACATGCACGATAAATATATATATATACAGGGTGTCCCGTAAATAATGGATCAAACGTAACGGTTAGGTAGCTTACCTCATTTCCAACAACTAATTTGAACAGTAAAAAAAATACCGATAAGGTAACCAAGATTCTTTTTTTTTTTTCGATTTTTACTATTTTCTGTACCAGCATTCAGTGTTTTTAATGCTGTTACTTCAAATGGTATCATATTTAGGTGTGATTTTTGTCAAACATTTCTGAATAGTTTACTAATGTTATAAGATACCATTTTCTTAAATCACATTTTATTTGCCTTAAAAAAAAAATCTTGAATTGAAAAGTTTTGTTTTTACTATGAAAAGACCAGAATTGGAAAAAATCTCCTGTAAAAAAAATGTATGACACCAAAGTGTACCATTATTTTAAAAACTTGTAAAATTACTAAGGTTTGCAAATTGTTATAAAACTTACGCCTAGTCTTTGTCGTTACAAAGATATTGCTATGAATCTGACAGAGGTGCCAAATTACGAAATAAAATACAATTTGAAAAAGTGTGCACAATTCAACTATTTTCTTAAAAATGTTTAGGTATCTCAGCGTATGAAAAAAATTAGGAGGTTAAATTAAAAAAAAAATACAAATAAATCGTTTATTTTGTTTTTACAGTAAATGTTCAAACTGACGTCCCCCTACGAGAATGCAAAGTCTGCACCTCCTAATAAAGGAAGCTCTTATCCGACGGACAAAATGGCTGTTGTTTATTTCTGATACAGCAGATTGGATGCGCTGACGTAATTCTTCTTCCGACGTTATTCGTTGTTTGTAAACTTTGTCTTTTAAACATCCCCAATAAAAAAAATCTAAGGGATTTAAACCCGGAGATCGCGGAGGCCACAAAATTGGTCCTAATCGGCCGATCCATCTGTCAGGGTAAGTTTCATTGAGTTGCGCCCTTACTGCCGTCGCATAGTGAGCGGGCCAACCATCATTTTGTAACCACATTGCTTGCCGCACGTCTTCTGGAATATTTTCTAATAACGTTGGCAACTCATTCCTTAAAAAATGCAGATAGTATTCGGCGTTTAGAGTTGCTGGTAGTTCAAAGGGCCCTATTATTTGCCCATTTATTATTCCTGCCCATAAATTTATTTTAAATTGATGTTGGCTCCTGTCCTCTTGCATCAAATGTGGGTTTACCAGCTGCCAACTGTGCAAATTATGTAAATTGAGATATACATCTCGCCGGCATGAAGAGTCGTCACTCCATAAAATTTTATTAAAAAACTGTGGGTCCGCCCGTATCATTCTAAGCATCCTTTGGCAAAATGCTACTCTTTGCGGGTAATCACGTGACGTCAGCGTTTGAACACGTTGCACGTGATATGGGTGCAACCGGTGCCTTTTTAGAACTCGATGTACCGTCGATCTTGGAATACCTGTGCGTTGCGCTATGACGCGAATTGAGACCGACGAATCTTCCTCGATTTCTCGAATAATAATTTCGTCATTGACTTGTGACGGTCGCCCTTCACTGGCACCCCCAACTCCGGTGCCAGGAATTCTTCCCTGAAGAAGCGCGTTATGCACTCTAATGAATACGCGATAGTCGGGATGTCGATCCCGGTTCGGGTATCTTTCACGATACAATCTTGCGGCCGCCCTGGCATTACCTCTTGCTTCTCCGTAGATAAAATGCATTTCGGCATACTCCCGTGGCGTGTACTCGTAACGAGGCATCGTACTACTGCACACACGTACAACCTCACACAAACGATTGTTTTCGAAGTCCGTAGGATTGCCAAGTCATTCGTCCAAAACACAAACAGTTCCAAATCGTTAGGCAAAGCAAAGTCCAAATACACAGCACAAGTTTAATTTTAAGGAACACAACAGTTAGGCACAGCGGGAGCGAAAGTAGTCTGACGTACGTATCAACTCGAAGAGAGATTCGTGTCAACTAAACAAATAAAATCATGCAACAATGAAGCCCTGTATGAGTGAAGGGTGAAGGAAAAAAAATACCTGCACAAAGACACCGATTTACCAAAAATACAAAAGCGGCGCTATCTATCCCTTTCACACTGAGTGAGGTGCAACTCCGCAGGTAGCGGTCCCAAATTCCGAACAGATGACGTCATCGGCTCGGAATTACGCTACACGCTTAACCACATGCTTAGATTACAAGCATAAGCCATTATGGCGGCCACATACGTAGCGGTATACCGGAACTGAAGGCTTGTGCAAGTATACCTAACGTCCATAGTGACCACACACGATTCAAGTATGCCCAGTTCTGCGCCTGTGACAAACCGAAGAAGTCGTGTTGTGCAATAAGTATTTTGTGAAATATGCCACCGGTTCTATCTAAAGTGACACCCACAAATGATGACGTTTTGGCTATTGTTGGTTTGGTGCTAGCTATTAAGAAAAAAGAGAAGTGTAAGAAGAAACGTTCTGTATGGTGTAAAGAATGGTTACTGAAAAGAAATAAGTATTCCCACACCAACCTTTTAAATGAATTGAAATTCGCTCCGAAGGACTGGCACAATTATTTGCGTATGGATGAAAACACATATTTGGAACTCTTGTCCTTAGTAACGCCATTGATACAAAAGAATGACACGATAATGCGCCCAGCGATAACACCGCATGAGAGGTTAACAGCAACTTTGAGATTCCTGGCGACTGGTAGAAGTTACGAAGATCTTAAGTTTTCTACAATAATATCACCTCAAGCTCTAGGCATCATTATCCCTGAGACATGTAACGCTATCTATGAAGTACTTCGCACAAACTATTTGAAGGTAAGTAAAACCACAAGATTATAATCAAAACTTTACTTTTATTAAAAACGAATAGAGAGGCAGAGTCATAATTAGGTACAGGCCTTAATCTTCACCGTTAAACTGAGAAAATAAAGTCACCATGGACATGTTTTCGGTGGAAAGTGAACCCGATAATTGAAGGCTGGCATCCGAGATTTGCGGGTCTGGCCTAGTTAGTGCATGTGAACGTATTTGATGAAAATATGTCGGTTGACTCTGCTGAGATAGTAAATTGTAATTTATATTTCTGTTATTTGAGTAAAGGTTGAGTTGAGGTTCCGATAACATCTGCTGCTGATGGATTTGTTGTGGTACCTGATTTAGCAGAGTTGAACTTGTGAGCTTGTGTGATATCGTTAAGTTACCAAATTGTGCCTCAAATAACGTATCAGTAATAATTTTTTCTGCAAACAATCTGTTCTCTGGGCAAGTCACGCAATGTTATTGCCACCATTTTGCCAAAAACGTCGCAACCATCTTCGGGTACAGTCGGACGTTTGAAATGATCACGCACCGACAGAAGAACATCTTCAGTTACGGAATCAGAATTTGAAGTCCTTTTTGAAGGCCTTGACCGGTTTCTTGAAGGTGTCGGTGGGTGTAGACTTTGGACGACTGTAGAAGACGTCGATGCTTGTGGACTTTGAACGGCGTCAGAAGAAGACTCAGAGTAGATTTCAACTCCATCAGTTTCAACTCCCTGTGTTACAACTCCCTCAGTTTCTTCTGTCTGTAACAATAAGTTAAATATAAGTTTTTTTTTTTTTTTTTAAATATAGGTAAAAAGATTAAGTACCTACAGGGACCTCGCTCACTTCACCTTTATTAAGAGTTATTTTCATATTTGTTTCAGTTTCCGAAAACAGAAGAAGATTGGAAAGATATCGCAAAAACCTTTGAAGACAGGTGGAATTTTCCTCACTGTGTCGGCTCAATCGACGGAAAACATATAGATATTATTCCACCGAGTGATAGCGGATCTTATTATTACAATTACAAAGGGCGGCACAGTATGGTTCTGTTAGCAATTGTGGATGCCAAATATCGATTTATTATGTGCGATTTTGGCACAAATGGCAGAGTATCAGATGGCGGTGTCCTGCAAAATACAGTTTTCTACAAGAAACTTGAGAAAAATCTGTTAAAGATTCCGGTGGAAGAAAAAATTAACAACAGCTTAAAAGTATTGCCATACGTTTTCGTAACTGATGATGCGTTTCCTTTGAGGTGTGATATGATGAAGCCATTTAGACAAGCGGACTTGAATTCACAAGATAGAAAGATCTTCAATTACCGTTTATCTCGAGCGAGGCGCATAGTTGAAAATGCGTTCGGTATATTGGCGGCTAGGTTCAGAATTTTCCACACACAAATTAATATAGAACCAAATAATATTGAATCTGTAGTAATGGCGAGTTGTGCTTTGCACAACTTTCTAGTTGCTCATTCACGTAATCACTACTCGCCTTCTGAATGTTTTGACCAAGAAAATGCAGAAAATGGAACTATCTTGCCAGGGTTACATGCGGGTGACCACATGATCCCATTAAATAGAAGGGGATATGGGAATACTGCACTCAATGCAAAGAATATTCGGGAACAGTTTATGGATTACTTTAGTAATGAAGGCAGTGTTCCTTGGCAAAATAATTTCATAAATTAAAAAAAAAAAAAATAGTATTAGAATTGAATTTTATTTTGTTAAATTTTTTGTGAAGCCAGAACAAAAATCTTACCGTAGATTCCTCCGTAGATTCCTCAGTCAGGTTCGATTGCGATGTTCTTGGTGTCTCTTGGTCGCGGATAAAATGCAATTTTTTTTTTTTTTTTTTACTCTTTATTCATAAGTTCACATATAAATTACATAGAAGTGACATCAGTACAGAGTTACATATTAAAATTATTAAGCAAATATTAAACTATGCCTAAAATAAATCTAGTGTAGGTATAACTTATATAATATATTGGATAAAGGCCTAATGAAAAACAATAGCGACCTGCCTGATGTAGGTTTATTCAAACCTGTGTTTCAGGCCTTCACGTAACAACGCTGAGTGTTTTATTGGACTATTAAATTAATGTACATAGAGCTAGCATTGATACATAATAATTATATTATTAAATAAAAATTGCCTTAACATTAATAAACTTATTGCATGATTTCTAGCAATTTTTCAGTGTCTGAGTAATTTAATGTCGCTAAGTATTCACTTAACATTTCACTACATTTTTTACAATTTACACTATATATACTTAGAGACTTATTGATTTTATTATATAAGAACGGACCTAAAAAACCATAAAATTTATTTATAAAAGTATGTCTAGTTTGAGGCTTTATGCAAACTAAGTCTTTTCTTCTCTTATGTATAGGTATGGGGGTATAAGGGAGATTGCTATGCTGGTGTAATACTATCTTTAATATAAATAGTTGACGCACAGTTAAAACCTTACATGCCGTATAAAGCTCGTATGTGGGAAATCTAAATGGGCGAAAGGTGGCTACCTTAAGGATAGCTCTCTGCGCACGTTCTAATGGTAGTAGGATTGTTTTTGCAGCCCCTCCCCATGAAGTTATGCAATATGTAAGAATGGATTGACACAAAGCTAAATAGACCTGTTTAATTAATTTGTAGTCCGTTATATATCGTAAATTCTTAAAAATGTATATTAATTTACGCATTCGAGTGCATAATAAATCAATGTGTTTACGGAAGTTCAGATTTGTGTCAATCGTCACACCAAGATATTTCATATGATCGGCTTTTGCTAAAGTAGGACAATTACATGCATTGTCAGCGTACTTGCCGCACTTATGCGCATAAATGTTTATGTTAGTAGTTGGCAGGTTAGTATTTCTCATAGTGAATAAAATGTGTTTAGTTTTTTCTGCATTTAGTGTTAGGAGATTTTCATGTAGCCAATTAGACACTATATTAAAACCGTTCTGGGCTTGTTTATACACCTCCTCTCGAGACTTGTCTGAAAACAATAGAGCTGTGTCATCTGCATAAGACATTATGACACCATTTTGGAGTGTTAAGCTGCACAGGTCATTAATATATACTAGGAATAAAGTAGGACCCAATATACTACCTTGTGGTATTCCGTAATTACTATTTCGAAGCTCAGAACTGACGTACTGACCAATTTTTACACATTGTTCGCGGTCTCTTAAATAATCAGAAAGCAGTGTAAGCGTTGTTCCTCTTATTCCGAGTCTTTCAAGCTTGCCCAATAATAAAGGACAGGAAATTGTGTCAAAGGCCTTGGCGAGGTCTATGAAGATCCCAATGGAGTGCATGCCCTGATCCAAATTAGTTGTTATATAATCCGTCATTTGATGTACTGCTTGATTAGTTGATTTTTTGGGCCTAAAGCCAAATTGTCTATCCGAAAGCAATTTGTTATCCTCTAGATATTTCATTAATCTAATATTAATGATTTTCTCTAAGATCTTGGAGAGCCCTGTTAAAACTGAAATGGGTCTGTAGTTGTTAACACATTTTTTGTCACCAGATTTATATACAGGAGTAACCACTGCTTTTTTAAGCGACTTAGGGAATACACCATTAGTTAAGCATAACTGAAAAATATGAGTTAGCGGCGGAGCAAGGAGGTATTTGAAATGTTTAAGTATGTTGTTTGATATGTCGTCCCACCCAACCGCGCAAACGTCCTTTAATCCAGAAATGATTGTTAATACTTCATCGACATCCGTATCTAGTAAGACAAAAGATTTGAGTCTGGGGAAAGATTTAGGTTGGTTTTGAGAGAAAGAATCTCTAGATTGTATGGTCTTTTCTGCTAAGGTTTTGCCTACGTTAGAAAAATAGTAATTAACTATATTTGTTGATTCTATTGGGTTGTTCTCTATAGTCAATAAGTCAAGTGGAGGTTCAAGTTGTTTTGATCTAAATGTATTTGTTTTTATAAATTTCCAAATAAGTTTACTATTTTTGCCTGCTTTCTGCAGTTCTTTTCTGTCATATTCATTTTTTATTTTTTTCAGAAGGTTGTTGCAGAAGTTTCTATATCTTTTATAAGTAATGGAAAGAATTTCATTTTCAGGCTCAAGTTTGAACTTTATGTGAAGTTTGTCTCTATGCCTAATACATCGAACAAGTCCGGGTGTAATCCAAGGTTTAATGCACTTGTACTTCCTTGGCGTTATTTTGGCGACTGTATGCTTTATTATTGCAGAGTGAAGTGAATTTATAAAATAATTAATAGCAAAGTTTGCATCGGTGGAATTATAAACTGGGTCAAAATTAATATTACGTATGTCTTTTTCGAGGTGTGTCATGTTGACATTGGTATAGCTGCGTAAACAATTTTTTCTTGGTAAAGAAACTTGTAATATTAGTAAAACTGCTTGGTGATCAGTAAGCGAAGAGTTAGTAACAAATGTTTTGGCTGGTTTATTTGTTTTTATAATGAAATGATCTAAGCATGAACCACTTTGATGCGTGGGGTGGTAATGAGCTGGCAAGAGTCCGTGGAATGAGCAGATATTAACATAGTTATGTGCATGAATGTCCATTTTCCCGGAAGCAATGTTGATATTAATGTCCCCCATTAGAATTATGTGTTTAAAAGTTGTAAGACTTTGTAACTGTACGTTTAGTGAATCTAAGAAATTTGCGACATTTTGAGAAGGTGGTCTGTATATAGCCATAACTACCGTATCTGTATTAATTTTAATGAGTAAGCAATTACAATTTTGTAGCAAAGGTTCTTCTACAGTTGTACTTAAATTATTGTTGACAAATACAACTAAACCATCATTCTGGTTGATGTTTCTGTTGGTTTTATGCGAAACATATCCGTCTAAAGATGGTAAAACAGTGGTTTGGTTTGACAACCAACATTCTGTTAGGACGATAATGTCGCAACTTATACCCAGGTTCTGTAGCAATATTTCAAAACCATTTATATTTCGATTTATGCTGCGAATATTTTGTGTGAGAAAGGTCAGCGGTTTCTCTCCCAAGGGAAAGTGGTGCTTACACTCATCAATATTACAATTTATAACTTCAGACACAGAAAATTGATCTAGGTCCTTAAGTAATTGATCAGTCATGATAAATAAACACCTAATAAATATAAACAAACAAAAACTACTACTAGTGTGCTTAAAGGATAGGTTAATAGGTAGCGCTCTTAGGCGCCTTCATAATCTATGGAATGGATATAGCTGTCCTCGGCATATTTCCGTGCAGGACAATTTACATCACCAGTTTTATGATCACTTTTCCTATTAAAACGTTTGCACGTCGCACAGTTTGGTGGACTGGACTTTGTGCAGCATTCCTTAAAAGTGTGGCCAGTCTCTCCGCAGTGATTACACGTCGGGTTAGTGTCACGGCAGAACTTGGCCGCGTGTCCAAACTGCTGGCAGTTGAAACACCGAGTAACGATCGTGAAATCTCGAACTGGGCATGACGTCCAATTGATGAATATTCGTCCTTGATTGACTAGGATCTTCCTGATGCTAGCTGGCACTTCTAGAATAAAATTGCAATTAGGGAGGTCTTTTTTCCCAGATTTATGGCTCAATTTTATTTGTTCTTCAAACGACTCACGAGTTGTATTGGTCAACTTATCTGAGAGGTTTTGCTCGTAGATGCAATCCAAAACCTCCTTATCAGTCAGGGCTACCGGGACTCCAATAACAGTGATTCTTGGGCGCCGCTTTGATGGTTCTTCAATCTTAAGGCCCGAAGAGACGAGTTTTTCTAAGCTTCTGAGCTTTTGAATGTCCTCTTTGGAGTCGGTACTGATAAGAACACCTCCATTTTTTACTTTCTTAAGGCCACGGACATGTAGTTTAAGTTCCCCGGGCGAAATAATTTTCTGTACGAGAGACTTGGTATCGTCACTAGATTTGGTTTTGTCGCTGGGATATATGGCAACTGAGCTTAAATTTGCTGGGCGCACAAAATTATCCGAGCCTTTTTTGACCATATTAGCGTACGAAGCGGGTTCTGTCGGCTTTGAAATGCCTTCAACTACCTCTTTGAACTGTAGGAGAGAGTTCGCGATGTTCTGTTGTTGCTGTAAGTGCTGAACGGAACTATGGGCTTGAATCGTTTTTTGCTTTAAGGCTTGATATAAGACAGCCATCTGAGATGCGCCATGTGAGACACTACGGCAAAGATTGGCTACACGTACCTTTTGGTCTGCGTTCATTTTTCCCTCAGCAACTAAACTGCATACTTCATTTAGGATTTTTTCTATGGACCCCATCCATTTCTGTACCTCCGGCGTAGAAATAACTTCGGCTGGTAGCTCATGTTCCAAGGGAGGTTGTGGCTTTGGGTCTACAGGCTGGAAATCTTGAGTTGGTGTCGGCGGAGGACTTCGCGTCACTAGCTGGCTACGGCCAAACGGGCTAGATCCAGTGTTAGACATATCTAACACAGAAACACTATATATCTTTAAAAATACTTTAGCTCATTCTTACACAACGCAAGTAACCTCGCTCACTCGTGACACACTTATATCACTGACGACGCAATTATTTCTAACAAATATATTTATAATTAATTAATAGTATCATAATAAGCTAAGCAAGATACGTCCGCGCGGTAAGAAGGCGCGATACTGTCAATCGTAGCACCATAGACTCGGCACGTATACATCGTTGATGCCTGCCCCTGATTTCTTCGAATTTTCGACTTTTTTCTGTTCTTTTCGGTAATTTGTCCTGTAGGTATTAATTTTTCTAATCACTGATTCCCGATTCGCGTCTGGCTCTATTTCTTTCAAAACATCTACCAATTGTTGGTATGCAGCGTTCTTTTTGTCGCGAATATGGTATTCTTTACTTTTTATTTGCCATAGACATGGTAACTTCCTGTATAAATCTATAAACTCTTCTAATTTCTCTCTATTACTGCGGCGTGAATCGACAGACATTTTGGCGCGAAAATAAACACACAAACCGACCGAAGGGCTGGCGCGCGTGCGACTGAAGCGTTCCGACACACACGCTCATGCATACTTGCACAAACTAGTTTGCGCAGGTATACAGATCGTAGTTTTGATCTGCCTACCAGACTTGTGCAAGTTTTGTCACACACACGCTCCGGTATACTTGCACAAGCCTTCAGTTCCGGTATACCGTTCAGGTATACCGCTACGTATGTGGCCGCCATTACGAGAAAGAAAAGTTAGATTGTACCATTTTAATTTCTGTTCTGTCTTCTTCATCACATTCATAGCAATATCTTTGTAACCGCAAGGACTAGACGTAAGTTTTATACCAATTTGCAAACCTTAGTAATTTTACAAGTTTTTAAAATAATGGTACACTTTGGTGTCATACATTTTTTTTACAGGAGAATTTTTCCAATTCTGGTCTTTTCATCGTAAAAACAAAACTTTTCAATTCAAGATTTTTTTTCTAAGGCAAATAAAATGTTATTTAAAAAAATGGTATCTTATAACATTAGTAAACTATTCAGAAATGTTTGACAAAAATCACACCTAAATATGATACCATTTGCAGCAACAGCATTAAAAACACTGAATGCTGGTACAGAAAATAGTAAAAATCGAAAAAAAAAAATATCTTGGTTACCTTATCGGTTTTTCTTTTACTGTTCAAATTAGTTGTTGGAAATGAGGTAAGCTACCTACCCGTTACGTTTGATCCATTATTTACGGGACATCCTGTATACCATGATATTCATTCACACGTACGTTCACGCATTCTCACACAAAGACACTCATTCACGCTCACACATTTGTTGCGCCACTTCTTCTTCCCAGCTATGGCACTAGGAAGTGGTGAAGGGTGGGCATTTTGGGGGACAGCTGTCTTATGCAATTTTGACGTTCGAAAAGTGCTGATTCTGTCTAGTTTGGAATAAATGATTTTTTTAAATAAAAAAAAAATAAAAAAAAAAACACGAACATTGATACCGCCCAACCTCACACATACACAACTGCTTGTGGTGTATGTGTCAGGTTGGGTGTATTGTTTAATTTAAAATTATTTAAATCTTATTGCATTATATCTGTGTAAAACTACTGGGAGAAGACACTGATTCCTGTAACACAGGTTACAGCCTAGCACAGGAGTCAGGGTTTCCATATAAAAATGTGACATACTTTTATGTCAATAAAATATATTTCTACTTCTATATTTCTATTTGTTTCAACAAAATAAATGCATTGATGAATATGATAGTTAACAACGAAAAGTATTACCTGGGATATGTAGTGTTGGAATTGCCAATTTAGACAGTCTACCAGTTGGATACTTATGAATTTCTTCAAAATGTCTGTGACAGACACGTTTGTTGCCATAGATAATATAATGATCCAATGTAGCTATTTCACCACCAATATGTAAAGTCCAAGTTTTAAATTTCACTGCACTTGTCTCTGGATTCGGGAACAGGTGTAGAGGCACAGCTGAAAACATGAAATACGAGTAATACGTACGAGTATATTAGGTGTGGAACTTAAATCAATCACTCAATCAGATCAAATGAAAGGTAGGTACTGGGCCATTGGTTACAATGTACTCGGTAATTGGATATAGGTTGGTTTCACAAGGTGCACAGAGTACAATAATTGACGAAGTGGCTATGGACAGTTTAGAATATAAGAACGAAATGCTGTGCCCACATTTACTTAACTGACCCTTGTATCTAGAAGATATTTTGAGGGACATACATACTAGTTTTAGCCATGACAACAGCTGGAGAATTTATTCGTCTACTTGCCTACTTACTAAGATATCTACAATACATTTTTAAGACATTTGTTGGTCAGTGGGTCGTCTTAGGGGCGGTTTGTTGGCTACTTGGGTAGAGTACCCTTCAGGTTTGGCATAAAAAAGGTAGAAAAACAAAATTTACTTACCGTCTTTCCTAACCACAGCACATCCAGGTACACAACAACAATTTTGTGACTTGGTTCACTGTTAACTGTTCACATTTTACAGGTCCTAACTCTAAAGAGTGCCTATGCGTAGAGTCCACAGTAACTTCACAAGTTCTGAATGATATTTAATTGTTTACAATACGGCGTCACACTGAGGAGGATACACAACTCAACACGGGAGTACGAACGAATTGTAAACCGGCACAGCAACACGGAGGAACGGAAGCTCAATTCAACGTGGATTGCAGCTGCACTTTTAAAACAACGAGAACAAAAGGAAAATAAACGCGCAGGAGTAGTTACACTTTCACGCAGTCAGCCATATGCAATTCAAGTGTGCCCATACAAAAACAAAATTATGCACGTTTTTTAAACAAAATTTCACTTGTGCAGATACTAAAAACCTCATTATGCTCGAAGTTACATATTCTGCTATTAAATAAATTTACTGCAAGAATAACATGTGATTATAATTTTATTTCTTGATTTATGGTTTTTTAAACTCCCAGCATAAGAATAATATATTTAACTATAGTAAAACCGTATTTTTTTTACCTTAATGATTTGATAGATGGCGCTGTTTTAAATAAAAAAACTGAATTTTCGTTTTGAAGAAAGTTTTTCGTTCTGAAGGTGGGCAACGTCGCAAATAGATGTCAAATATTTCTAACATGTATCAAAGGAACTATACCTACTTGACAAACCGTAGTGTGCCAGTTGAATAACTAGGTTTAACCGTAATTTACAGAAACACGACGGCGTTCCTAAGCATGAGGGATGAAAGCAGTTTCGAAAAACAGACTTGAAGAAAGAACGGAACCGGAAACTGTCTTTGTATCGTATTTTACATATTCTTCGTTCAAAATGGCGAATTGGTGATTGCGAATATTTTCGAATATTTACGCAAGTTACACAGCACAACACACCGAAATTGCAGTATACGGCACTAGCACTGATTTTTCGATGAACCGACGTTTGGCGTCCGCGCCGACCGCCTTCTCGGCATGAGCCCACGCAGCTATGACTCGCAGACGTGTTGAAACTTGTCAAGGGATGCGACGCTTCGCGCTCTTTCCCCGACTATGATGAATCGCTGAACAAAGTCTCAAACTTCCCTGCTATGAGACGAACGATGACCGTTGAAATAATTCCCCTCATGGGCCACCAAATAATGTCAAGACTCTGTAGGGGTTCGAGGTCTACAGATGTACCTGGCTTCGTGAATCCCAGATAGGCACGTGACTTGATTAAAGTGGCTGTTGGATGTTGTGGTAATTATGTGAAATGATGAATGAATGAAATTAATGAATGAAAAAAAATGAATCTTGTCTGAATTACTCGTTGATTTGATGGTAGAGGCTTAAAACACTGATATATTTAAACGCTGTTTATTTTACTTGAAATATTTGAATTTTATATGATGAGATACGTTCGCACATCCATCTTGGTCTCCGATCCAGGTAGAGAAAAAAAAAGGAACCATTCGGTTTTTTTATACATAGACAAAGTGACCCAAATCCGATGTTACCATTAACAATATATCATGATCCTACCATAGACAATTAGTTGAAACCCATTAATTGTAGATTATAAAATAGTAATACAAAAAACATGTTTATTTTCAATGAACAATACTCCCTGTCCTATGCAGCTCCTCGGCAATTTGACTAATGTTTGGTCCATCCTCCAGCAGAAACAAGATTTCATGCCTCTGTCGTGTGACGATATGTTTCAGAAATGCTACGTAAATACGTTAGTTGTTACCGAAAACTCTCGAGGAGCTCGTAGCTAAGTAACAACAGCCGCATTGGTCGATCCATCAGGTTAAGCTACGCTTGCCGGGGTTGGTCAGTGGATGGGTGACCATCTTTACATACCGAGAGTCCTCCGTGCCTCGGAAAGCACGTTAAGCCGTTGGTCCCGGCTGTCATTCGTGGATCTTTGACAGTCGTTACGAGTCGTCAGAAGTCCGAAAGTCTGACACCAGTCTTACCAAGGGGTATCGTATTACCCAGTTACTGGGTTGTGGAGGTCAGATAGGCAGTCGCTCCATGTAAAATACTGGTATACAGCTGCATCCGGTTAGACTGGAAGCCGACCCCAACATAGTGTGTCCGTATGGATTGAGGAGCCATGTCTCATATTTGAACGAGCACTTGAACAGGCTACGCATAAATAAGTACTACTAAATCCTACAAAATTTTCAAAAATATCCGTTGGCTAGTTTTCGAGTTCTAAGGTGGCTCCTCAATTCAGACATCTGGATTGAGGAGCCACCTTTAATGTCTTATAACTTTTTAAGGGTTTTACTACAAATTCCAGGGTCCGGCCTACAAAATCGGCTAATTTACTACTAAATATTGGTAGTACCCTCGTTCAAATATGAGACATGGTTCCTTAATCCAGACGGACACAACATAGTTGGGAAAAGGCTAGGCAGATTGATTGTTACCGAAAACTCTGCAAGCAACTGAACCCAAGAAATGTGTGTTAATTTTTTTTTTTGCAAATGTATTGTAGACGTTTAAAGGTGTTACAGAAAATATTGAAAAAAATATAGTACCTTCAGGCTTCAGTCAACATTATCATAAAGTGATGATTGTACTCGGTGGACTTGTGCGCTTTGGATGCATGTTTGTCTGTCTTTTCACGGGTGCATCCGGACATTTTCAACCCCTCGTAAAGCTCAAATCAAAAATCCTTGTGGAGCATCCATTAGTTTTGCAATTTTAAGTAACCTTGTCGGTATTATGGTATATGAGCAGTAGTACCTAGTGGTAACGGCCGCGACTTACTAGTTGTAGATTCGAGCCCTGACAGGCGCTTTACTTTATGTAAATTATTTCATCACCACTGCTCTAAATACGGTGAAGGAAAACATCGAATTCGAAGACATGTGACATCTACCAAACGTCACTGGGCCCGCGTGGTGGATAACTGCCCACCGATCTCACCGAGATGAGGTCTGTGTCCTAGCAATGGGAACATTATCGGCTGATTATGCTATGTAAACTAAAATTCAAATCAAAATTCAAAAGTCATTTATTCAAACTAGGCTGAGAATCAGCACTTTTCGAACGTCAACATTACATAAGACAGTTCCCAAAACGCCCACCCTTCACCACTTCCTAGTGCTTTAGTTGGGAAGAAGAAGTGGCGCAACAAAAACTAAATGTAAATAGAACTTAATATCTAAATAAAAGCCTCCAGGCATAAAGGGCGTGCCCGCTTACATACGTATATAGTTGTAACTGGAAGTTATAAATGATAAACTAGGACCATCGAGGTAAAATAAATAAAACAAACAGTTAATTACCAATAATATGGTCAATTGTCGAGGTCACTAGCTAACCACATATTGCAATACAACTTATGAAAAAAACATTGTAATGATTAGATTATGTCAACAATAAATTAAAATAGCTTGACTTACAAAGTCAAATAAAAAACAATTATATAAGGTTTCGGTCGGCCCGGGTACGTTAACAGTACGAGAGCGGATAAACTCATATAACTTGTCAGTAGGTAATCTGGAGAAAGAACATAAACATTGTCATGAGTTAATCACAGCGACCAACTATTCTTATCATTTAAGTAGTCGTTGATAGAATAGTATGCCTTTGAACAAAGCTTTGATTTTACTTTCGTTTTAAACGCATTAAAAGGCAAATCGAGCAAAGAGGGTAGCTGGTTATAAAAGGTTATACCAAGCAAAGACAGCACGGTTTCTCTGTCGTCTCGGGCTGTCTCCACTGCCCAGCCCCACCTGAAGTATTTACGACCATTGGTCTACTGTGATACCCGCACATTTTCTCCCTCGGGATAAGTCTACGCTCTTCAGCAAACAGAATACACCGAGCAGTTGTGTCCAGTCTTGTTAGTATTTTAATCAAATTCCAGTGGGACGTGAAACAATCGAAACATATATTTGAATTGTTTTAGCTTTGCAGTTTTTTTCTGGACAAGTTTTCAAGAAGTAGGTGGACAAGAAATTAAATTAATACCTTATTAATTTCTTCCGCTTTATTATGGATACGGCGGCCATACGACCCGGAAGTACTAGGTTCCGCATCACTCGCATTGCCCCAAGGCCACGTCGGCGAGGCAGGCGTCGCGACAGTGGTTGCGGTGGCACCCGATCAAGTAGCTTCTGTTTCCGCCGATGACGGAATCACGGGTACAAGTGGGTCACTAGAGTCTTAACACAAATTTCGATTTGGTTTTATTTTTTCTCGTAAATTATTTATCTCCGCAACTAAAAAATTTACGTGGAGTGGAGCCTTCTAATAATATGATCTTTCTAGCCGAGTCATCGCATATGACTTCGTTCGGCGCTTTCATTTCACCGATCCATTTCTTTAACCATTTAAATATATTCTCCATAGCTTGTAGAGCTAAAATCATTCGAGAAAGTGGCACAGAACTATCTTCGACCTTTAACATCACGACGTACAAAAACAAGTGTTTACTTTCGTAAACATTTGCAGGATTAGGAGGACTAATTATCTTGGAAGATTGAACCCGTTGCGTCAATACTTAGAACGGTATTTATCACTGAGCAAATACAAAGAGGAGATGTTGTAATAAGGTTTCTCTATGAAATAACGGGTGACACTTTACGGGGTGAGGGGTGATCAGATCCCGCCCACTTCTTTATTTTCCATCTACTGGTCAATAGCAAAACTATTCGCTCGTCCTGTTGATTTTACTTTGTAGTTACGTAACTATCTCACACTAGATGTCACTAAGTGCAGGATGCACCAGGGTCGTACTCAGAAGTTTGAGAGTATTGTTTTTCTTTAAATTATGTTTGCGAACTATGTCGATGCGTATTTTTTATTGAAAATATAGTGATATTATTATGAAAATAAAAAAAAATTGAATAAAAAGGTTTTTAACACATTGACTGTCTTGTAGGGCACCGGTGACCGGAGGCGGTCTTGTATTAAGGCGCCACGTAGGACACCGGCGACCTCACGGTAAACCTGTTTTCAGAGTTTATTTACGCGCCGTAGGACGCGTTTTCTATAGATTTCCTATTAGTAAGTGACCGGAATGGCGCTCAGGAGTAATACTTTCGCATGGTTTCTATGTAACGTAAAAATATTTTGAATTATTGAAGATAAACCTTCAATAACATTAAAAATCCCAGAACATAACATTTTTTTTAAATCCAAACGTATTTATAAATGGTATGGGAAGAATAATAAAACGAGTAGTAAAGTTAAACTTTTTTACCTTTTCGTATAAAATTGCCCACTAATCTGAAAAAAAAAAACAAAAAAAGAAAGGAAACAATATATCTGAAAATGAAGTTCACATTCTTGCAATTACAAATACCCATGGCACTTATTAAAACATTGAAGACAATAGTGGGGTATAGATAGTGCAATCCACGAAGACGCGCCCCACTCCGCTCCGCTCCGTACTTAAGTACAGCTTACAGTACAGTTATCGCGGAGTGGGGCGCGTCTTCGTGGATTGCACTATCTATAGTCCAGGACATTCAGGACAATAGGTTGCCACTTTTTTTGCCTTGTTTTTAGCAAGTCTTGATCCAAACGTCGTGACACTGGTTTTGTAGCATTCTACACAGAAGCGCCTGGATTGCCTTTACTTTGCCTTCCTTTGCTTTTAATGTATGTTTCAGTCTTTTAGGTCTCTTAGAAATAGCTTCATTTTCGGTTTCATTTTCACCAGAGTCTACTAGATATTCCACTAATTGACGTCGGAATTCTACAATTCCTTGTTGAGTTGTATTTTCGCAAAACATGATCCAGGCATTTCCAGCCGTATTTAAAATTAATTCGATGCCTAATTTCTTATACCATTTTATGGTTTTTCTTAATGGTGATGAATACGCGCTCATCTGATCGCTCATGTCTACAGATCCTTTTGCTTTATTATATGCTATAACCATCTTCGGTTTTCGAATCACTTTTCCTTTTTTATGCACACTAGCAAATTCTTTAGAGTGTTTAGTGGAGAGCATGAATACACTTCGTTTATCCTTCCAGCAACAGCAACACTGTTATACCGCGTTCGTTTTCCATTGCTACAGATTCGCCTGGTTTGAGTTTTGCATCAATAACTTGTTTGGGCAGGCCCTTTCAATTTTTTCTCAGTGTGCCTACTAAATGAGTATACCTATCTAGAAGTTCATTGGCTAAATCCAAACTCGTATACCAATTATCCGTAGCTACGGTGTGCCCCAGATCAAGTATTTCTTTACACAGTGACATTACAATGTTTTTAGGCGTTGTATTTAGCTGTTCGTGGTTTTTACCAGCGTAAAGTTCTAATTTACAAGTATAACCTGGTATTGTGCACAGTTTAAACAGCTTCATTCCATATTTGTGCCGTTTGTTATTATATTGCCTAAAGATCAATCGCCCGCGGAAAGGCACTTGACTTTCGTCGACACAAACTTCTTCTTTAGGCGAATAGTACCGTCGAAATGAGTTATTTAACGTATCTATCAGACTGCGTATTTTATGGATTCTATCGGTGGTATCTGCAGTTTCGTTGTCAACGAAATGCAGATTGGTATCTGCAGTTTCGTTGTCAACGAAATGCAGATTCTGCAACAACAGTTCGAATCTATTACGATTCATGATCGAAGGTGCAAAAGTTTGTTTGAAAACTGTCTGTGCTCCAATATAAACTTATTTTTGGGAGTTTGATTAGTCCCATGTACATAATAAGTCCAAAAAGAGCCTTGACTTCATTTTTGTTTGTTGGCTTTCAACTATTCAAACGCGATGACGGCTTTGAGCTTTCGCGTCGCTCAGCATACAAGTTGGTTTGCACAGCTATTTCCTCAAAAATTTCGTTTGAGACTAATAATGAAAAATAGGCTCCTGGGTCTGCATTTCGTAGTTCAATATCATACGGTTTCTTGATACCTAGAACAAATCCGTACTTTGGTTATAAAAGAACATAAATAGGCAGTAGACTATTTAAAAAGTGTAAAAATATTCTTGACTGTTGAGCATTAACCATAGAAAACATACAGATGAATTGAGAACCTCCTTCTTTTTTAAGTCGGTTAATGAATAAAACACAAACTTATAGAACATAAATGATATATTATTATATTAATATTATTATAAATACCTGTTGGCTCCGTGAATGCAATCACTGATGGTTGGAGTGCTCTTGGTTCTCTCCATTTTTGTGGCTTACTTGACGACATAAGAGCCACATTTTGAGTGACAAAATTTTCCACCGAATCACATTCACTTTCCGAATCGCGTCTTATATAAAGACGCCTTCGATTTTTTGGGGGATGGATATTCTCATCCGAGTGGGGATGAGAATATCCATCCCCCAAAAAACCGTACACAAATCTTCCTCTAAATCGTATACATTGTCCCATAACGTGTCTACTTTATTCAACAGTGACTTTTCCAGTAAATCAATTTCATATCTAATATCCTGGGTAAAAAATAAGTCCTCAGAGTTTATATCTAACTCGGACGTTGTTTACTAAGTACGTACGACAAAAGAAAGTGGTAATCGCAAAATGACATAACGTAACATCCGTTCCGTGATAGCGCGTGTAAGCGACTGAGGTGCGCGGGTGCCCGGAGAGATGACCGCACGGCGGCGCCTTGGTAACAGAAATCAACATAATTACTTCTGTGCGCCATGTAGGGTACCGGTGACCTCGTGAAGTTTTTTTTAATTTTCTACAGAACCCTGCCTCCGATTGACAAAATTTAATACTATGTATATCTAGACCCATAACATCAATTGGCACAATTTTTTTTTGTGATTTTTGTCATTATTTCTCTGGCAGTTAATGTGTTAATGAATGACGAATGAAGATTATTAGATTTTATTTTGTTTTTAAATGACTTAGTTTGTTAAAAAGACTTATCAAGATGGTTTACAAATCTAAAAACACCTTATCCCGTTTACGTGACAATTAGGGTTTCTCATTTCCCGACTTTTTTTTGTTCCCGGATACCGAGACTTCTCGAGCACCATTTCCCGGGAATTCCCGAGAAGACGGGAATTTGATTAATCTCAATAAAAATGTATGAAAAAGGTTTTAAAATAAAATAAACATTTTCGTAATCAACAATATGTTCATTTTAATCAGTCTTCGTCAATTAACAAAAAAAAAAAACACAGTTTTAACCGAGATTTTAGAAGGCTGAACCGGAAGAAGATGGAGTTGGTTCTTCTGCTCCAGCTTGTGTCTTTACCGAAATCTTATGTACAAGCTCTAGGTGTTTTATTAGTCCGCTTGTGTTTGAGCCTTTTATAGAGAGCTGTTTCGGGCATTTCAGGCATTGTGCCGTCAACGAATCTTTATTCTTCGAAAAATACTTCCACACTTTCGACTTCTCCATACTAGTACCTACCTTTAAAAAGTACAACATGTTGTTTATAAAAATAGTAATAAAAATAACATGCGCGGAACGCTTATTAATTTCTAGATAAAATACGTACCTATTGTTTGTTAAGTTGAAAGAGTCATAAAAGTGAGAGTTTATTAAAATGTTGGGCATTGGATCTAATATGAATTTGTATTAAAAGATATGATTAAAATAAACTCCGCTTTAGGTATTAACATAAATCGAAACACAATCTGCACTAGTAAACATGAAAATAAAAAACTAAAATAAGTTCAGAACCATCTTATTTTAATTTTTGCAAATTTTAAAAACATAAGCGATGGGCCATCTTAGGGAGGTGGTCACTCAAGAAGGCCCGTAGTATATCAATATAAATGTATGCTTAATCGACATTTGAACGCTTTTATCTTCTCTGAACTAATCTTGAAATACAGTTTTAATTTTAATATATGCAATAAAGTCAAAAAAACAATCCAAGATTTGGCTGTGGGGCATGTTAAATCAACCAAAAATGAAAATTGCTATAAAACTAAAATACCTTTCTAAATCGAGATATGTCACGTATGTAGACATTTATCTTAATAGTCTGTAACAAAATATTAATAAATCAGTTCTTTATTCAGTCTTGGATTTTTTTACCACTTGTACATGGGCCTTGTTAGGCTCATTAAAAACAACTTTAAGTTAAATTGCTAAAATAGTAACTATTCAATTAGATCTCCTGTCTTTAATAAAGTACACTTACTGCCGCTCTCAGAGATATTTAGCGGTTAATTAAGCGACTCCTTAGTATAGACTTCGCTTTTGAAATTTATACCTTACCTAAGAGAGTTAAGGTATAATTTCAAAAGCGTAATCTATTATTGAAACGTCTCTGAATGTTACACTCATAACAAATATGAATATATATAGGTAAAATAAGAAAATCAAAATCTAAAAAGGAAAACAATCAACAATAAAGTTAGTTTACTTATAATAAGTGCTTTGGCTGCTTAATGAGATCTCGTTTTAGTTACAATCGGGACACACAAATTGTTCCTCGTCCTCCGTAGTTAAGCCAACACATTATTCGTGATACCAATTCTGGCAGTTGATACATTGACGCATGTCAGCAATTCTATTCATCTCACATCCGTGACAATACCAATCATTGGCTTTTTTAGGTGTTTTAGAGCCCTTCTTACTTATTTTTTTAAGTTTGTTACTCTCTGTGTGTTGGCTTTTCTTCATTATTTTAACTTTTTCTTTATTTTGTCCAGATCTTTTACTTTTATTTGTGACACTAAGCTGTCTTTCACCTCTGCATAGCTAACATGACATGCGCGACAAGCGCTTCTCGACGAGTTAAAACGAGTTATGACTTTTTGTCGTCCGGTGCTAACATGACTGCACAAACAACTCGTCTCGTGCTGTCAAACTTAGACAAACGAGACTTCGTGACAAATTTGTCTTCAAACCCTAACATGACAGCACTTAGCGTCATATTTTTATCGAGTTTTGACACTTTTATACGAGTAATGTCATGATTTTACTCGTCGAAAATTTTGACGACGAGAAGGGTAGACAAAACGACAAAGCTACAGTTGTCAATGCAACCGAAAAAGTTAGTGCTTTAAAATTTTTAGGTTAGTTATAGAATTTTGATAAAAACATGGCAGTTCCTTATTATAATTATGTGAGAACGGTGTACGAAGAAAGGGAGACCCGTAAAATTCAACGGAAGAGAATACGAGATGTTTGCAACCCCTTTGATCTGAGGGATTCAGAATTCCAGTCCCTCTGGCGGATCTCAAAGCCTATGGCTTTTTACATAATTGAACAATTAAAGTCCGACTTAGAACCCAAAATCGGCACGGGTCTGCCAGCCCACTTCAAGGTTAGTAGGTACCTACACTCATCCTACTTAACAATGATAATATAAGTAAAAATATTTGTAATATCATTGCTACTTACCTACCTATTCTATATTAAAACCAAAGTAGTAGGTAAGTATTGTGACTGAATTAGTTGAAAGGTTTTTATTTTAATGTGTCACTGCAACAATATGTAGTTATGTTTGTTCATAATTGGTTTTAGGTTCTGTGCTCTATTCAATTTTTGGCCAACGGTGGGTATCAGAGGCAGATTGGTCAAGACCACACATTATGCCAGGGACAAACTACCGTAAGCAGTTTTCTTGACCAGTTCTTACAAGCTATTTACACAAGGTTGGTATATGTCCATTTTCTGTAGGTAATTATATAGTTTTATATTGTTCATGTTGAAATTTGTTGCTGGAGATATGGTGTAAATTCCCTAATGCTGCCTGCACTTGTCATTAAAGATCAAACTCGCAGTTTAACCAGTACTCGGTGAAATGTTTCAGACTACAATGTATCTACATACCTACTCAGAAACTAGGCAAGGTATGCCGAAAAACCACCAACTTTCCTTGGTGCTTGAACAAAATGAGTGGTGGATTACGACTCACTCTCTCTCATAGAGAAGAGTCTTGTGTTCCAGTTTCCAGTTTATTAGCCAATGGAATAACTTAATTATGTAATATAAAATATATTTAGATGTAAGATATAGATAGATAGATAATTATAGAAGATTGGTAATAATTTTCAGACTTTTAGCTGAATGGGTTCATTTTCCGGCCTCACAAGCTGCCCGGAGGAGTGTAGCTGAAGCATTCGACGCAAAATATAATGTCCCTGGCATATTGGGGCTCATAGACTGTACGCATGTCAAAATTTTTCCTCCACCTGGGCCGCAAGGAGCCCAATACAAAAGTAGGAGAAAAGCCGCACACACCCTAAACGTCCAATTGGTAAGAGTTTACAGTAATTGCTTATTATCTCTGCTTTGAAACATTGGGGAACTTAAATTTTGTATGTTTAAAACTTATATTGCAGGTAGTTGATTCAGATTGCAGGATAATAAGCGTAAATGCCAGGTATCCTGGCAGAGTCCATGACGCTTTTATTTGGAATCACTGCAATATAAAACAGGAGATGAAAAGGCTTCATGATGCTGAAATAGGCAATTACTTCCTCTTAGGTAAGTCAGTAGTCATAAAATAAAACAATGATGAATTTTTTAAAGTAATCATAATAGGTAGATCTTTATTAATTTACATCATCAACAAGTTTGAGATCATAATATTTTACTAAGTAATTTAATTTAAAAATCACTAAAAATAAACAAACTATCGTCGCATGTGGTGGCACCTCCTGTAAAAGAAAAGTATTTTTATTCATAGAGTTGAAACTTCTTTTGCAGGTGACTCAGGGTACCCACTGGAGCCGTGGCTCATGACACCGGTGCTGCACGCTGACCCGGATTCGCCAGAGCAACGGTATACTGACTGGCACTGCCAAGTTCGGAATGCAGTAGAGCGTACCAATGGGTACCTAAAAGGCAGTTTGAGGTGCTTGGGCATAGACAGGGTGCTCCACTATTCCCCAGAGAAAGCTTCGGAAATTATATATGCCAGCTGCATCATATATAACCTAATGAAGCATTTTGGGTAATATTTAATTATTATTATTTACCAACTTATAGCATATTATTATGATAGGTATTTGTTTATAGTTTAAATTTGTTGGTTTTGTGCCAGGGTGCCTTTGCAAGAAGACCTGCGGGATGACGGTGGTGACTCCGTTGAGTCGCATACTGAAACCGCTGTACATCTGCTGCGGCAGTCTCAAGCCAGGCGCAGGGAAATAATAAGGAATTATTTTCATTAATATTTTTATGGCTGTATTTTTTTATATATAAAGGTTTATATTGTAAATAAATGTTTTATTTTATGCATTCATAAACTGCATTACTAATTCCCACTTCCAATAGTAGAATGCAATTAATTATTAAAGGCCTTTGATTGATTGAAATATCTTTGAATGGTTTTAGATTACAAACATAAAGGTTCCTTACTTTAGCAACGCGTTCTGCTCCGCTTTCAGTTGATTGCTGCGGCGTACTTCTTTTATTAATTCCTGAAATCAATGTCATGTTGGTGTAATTAATACTGTTACCAACTGAAGTCTTAGCATTGGGTACCTATGGCTGTTACATAGGCTAGAAGACATTAACAAAAAGCTAGAGATAGCTTTCTCCTTACGGCGAAATGTATTTTCCACGGTTCGCCAACCGTGAATGCAACATCATCACATGATGAGCCAGAAGACTTCCAATTCTGGTTATAAAAGGCCTCCTCAAATCATGGCTTTGGTGACCAGTCCTGTGCTTCTCGGAGTACATAGCTATAATGCTATCAATATTGGTGCCGATTCTCTTGTCACAAATGCCTCTAAACTTGACTAAAAATCACTAAATTTAAGTTTAATCCTGTCAAACGACGATTTCCCATTCTGAAATAGACGATAGTACTGAGTTTTTAGTTTAGTGAAAATGGCAATTTGGCTATTCTAAATTTGACATTTTTCACCTAAAATTTTGATTGTAAAATACCAAACGTGATTAATTCTGACAATTTTTTATCGCGATTAAAAAGGTGTGGAACAAAATAAGTTGTCATGAACTAAAATTCACACCAACATCTGACTTCACGTGCAAAAACAGTACTGTATTTATTTTTTCTTTTGCTTATATCTCGAAGATTAGATTTAATTTGATTTAATTTAATTTAAGTATCTCTAAATGTTATATTTTCTTAATTTTTTAATGATTGTTTATAAATTTAATTAATTTTTTACTTTCCTTCCATTTTTCATGTGTTAACTTTGTTAACTTAGTTTTTAACTTTATTGTGCATGCTGTGGCCTCCTATAATTGAAGGAGTACACTTACTTAATACCCGATATTGCCCTTTAATTATGTGTCATGTATTGTGTACATCTTTTGTTGGAGATACTAAATAAATAAATAAATAAAATGGTGCGTCCTATCGCAAAAATAATGAAAATTTCGACCTCCTTTATGAAACCTATAAACCCCTAAACCTGAACAGTAGGTAATACTTTTTCATGTTTTGTATACAAAAAGTGAAAAATTCCATAAAAAACACGTCGGGGCGGTACCCCATGCGCGCCTCCGGCTCTAAAAAAAATCACGGGTGAGGGCAAACCACGTGGATTCGCGATTGTCAATTCTATTTTAGTTGCGTCAAAATATTTTTTTAATTTAGAGAATTTTATTTGCAGAATAGTCTAAGATTCTCATAGCCAAGGAAGGTTCGGTGTACAAGAGAATCGGCACCATTGTTTATGTATTAATTAACATAATTAATTATGAACAAGTGCGGCCTTTATTTAATTTTGCCATGGGGCGATTTCCGACTATAAGGCTGCTGACTGCTGGTATAAACAGATTCTGTGGATGCAGATGATTTTGTTTCTTTCAACAAGGAACTTATCCAATATTATTAAAATTAAAAGATATGACTTACTTTCATTAACACGTTAAGCTCTAGCTGAGCATTAATGAAGCGATCTGGTGGTTGTATTTTTCTAATACGCCTTCGTACTGCTAGTCTTGGCGGGCTTGAAGCAGCTGTTGTCTGTTCTGGCACATTGATTGCTGGCTCAGATATTGGTTGTGCTGGCAGTGATTGTGGCGCTGGACCAGTAATACTGCATTGGGAAGTATCATTGCCGAACTAAAACAGAGAGGAACAAACAATGAATACTTTACAATGTATTAACACACAATCTTTTTCCCGTAGCTTCATCTGTGTAGAAGGCGAAAATTTAACCTTATAGGTTTAAAAGTATAGAAGTATGAATTGGTATGAATAATATAGTGCCTGACCCGAAGAGGTAGACAGTCTACACCAAAAGTCAGTTATTGTTAGGTTCTATGCTTAGAGTACTCTAAGGTTCTATGTAATAGGACACTGACACAGACACTGTTCATTCAGCCAGTCACAAATCAAGATTCCGGGCTTATACTAAAATAAGGAAATAGCTCCTATAAGTAATAGTTTAACAATAAAACTTACCCCGATGGGTGACTCTGTGGGGCCACACCCCGTTGCCATCTCCTGGCCTATAGTGTCCAAAATGACAACAGCGTTTTCGGAGATTAGCGGGACAGGAACATTGTTCCCAGTAGTATTTCTGGCCCTGTTGACAGCCCCACCCTCTGTCCTAGCCTTCCGCTTTTGGTCACGCCAGCACTGCGAAATATCATACTTCATCATTAATCTTAGGTTGTCATCATCACCATCATCATCATCAATGAATAATGAATTTGAAACGATTGTATGTGCCAATGTAATTATAAGTTAAATAGGAGACTCGTAGCTACGTACTAGCCGCGCGTCCCGTCGTGTGTATACTCATGTTCTGGGCAAATAAATAATCTTATCTTATTTTAAACTTACGATTTTCCACTGCTCCACAGTTTTTGGTGGACCGAGTTCATCTAGAGCATTTTTTAGCTCGGTCCACTGGCGCTCCATTTGAGCATACCCTTGTGCTGTGGTGTATTCACCGGCAGCAAATTGTGCATGACTGTGCATGTACTGGCACAAATATTTGATTTGTTTCACGTTACTTCTTACACTGAAACAATACGTTGGTTTAGTGGGTGTTTAATTTGTATATTTCGATTCAGATAAAGTAGTTAAATCTATGTAGGTACTTACTTTTTCCTTGGAAACATGATGCAATACAAGCAAGAACGCACAACCGAAGAGACAACAATTTCAATAATTATTTTAACGCGTCCTGTGACGCGTTCTTTGTCTTAATTTAAAAACTATCAAATAAATCATCTAATAATAATTCAAACGCGCGAAGGGCCTGAATGAAAGTTTTGAATTTCGTACGTAACAATGTCACTGTCAAAGGTGGTGTCGTAGTCAAAAAAAAAAAAACTAGAGGTGGAAGTGTCGAATCGCATCAGAATCGAACGAATGAAAAAGAACTAAAACGGTGTTGCCATATTAAAAAAAAAAAAAAAAAATCAGTATGGCTACTCCGGCTTCTCGTGAAGAGAAATCAAAGTCACGAAGTCTCGCGCGAGTTCTTTTCTCGAGCATGGCGGTCATGTTAGGGAAAATCGACAAACGAATCGACAACGACAACTTTTTATAACTCGCGCGACAAATTTCTCGCGCTTGTCATGTTAGCTATGCTGGTTGGTTTATTAATAAGTTCTTTTTTTTGTGTTTTTCTTGGTTTTATCTTTAACAACATCAAACAAATCTTTGGTAATTTTCTGGCCTATGTAATTTAACGCTTTCCGTCGCGGTTTATTTTTAATCGTTGCAAAATTTGGTGTTGGAATTTGTTTGTGGAACGGTGACTTAGAGGCTGAAGTACCAGCATCTTCTTTATATTTTGCTAATGGTAAATAATCTTCAGATTCCTCGAACTGAACCTGGTTTTGCTCAGTGAGTGGTATAAATTCTCTGCAGTTCGGGTTAAAATTTTCTTCATCTGACTCTGAAGATGAACTATAAATATCAGTAAGTTTTGAAGGTTTTGGAGGATATTGGAAATATTTTAAGCAAGTGTCCAAGTCTTCTACACTGGAGCTATCTGAAGTAAAAGAATTTAACCGCGGGCGAGGCTGCATGTTGATCCCAGAAGTCGTAGGAACAGGTGAACAAAATTCAGTGTTTCTGTAATTATTGTCCAGAAAAGGTTGCCCCTGAACCTGTTTTTGGATTTCCAAGCCATTAAAATCAGAAAATTCGGAAGAGGAACTATAATTGACTAACTTTCCAATACCAGTTGGATATTGTGGATTTTTTGGTACATTTCTTTGTTCAACGACGTCATATTCCCTCAATTCGCTAAATTCATTCTGAGTGAGAATAGATGGAGAAACATTTCCAAGATTTTCTTCGCAATCTGTGATATCTGAATCAGAGCAGTTGTCACGTCTTGGGGATATAACAGAACTTCTTAAGTTAGAAGCTTGTGGAGCTGCCATATCGCAAATTGAGTCATGCGTTCTGGAAACATTTTGAAGTGAATCATGTGGATTGGGCAGTTGTGTAAGTATTGAAGGCGCGTACGCTTCTACAGGAATCGCATTAGGATCATACGGAAAGAGGCCGGCGGTTGCTCTAAACCCACTGATGATATTTCCTGTGGTCATACACTTGGACCAAACCTTCGTAAAGATTTTGTTAAAACGCGATTTTGTAATCTTACGATCTGGATTTTGATAAGCATACAGTAAGACTTCTTCGTCCCAAAACTGCTCGTAAGATCTATTTACAGACTTGTCAAGCGGTTGCAGTTCATGTGTGGTATTGGATGGTAAGCAATACAGCACAATATTATGAGCGTCTGCAGCATCAACAATTCTGGCGTCTAAATGAGAAGAAGCCCCATCGAAAATGACTAAACATTTTTCTGGTGATTTATACCGTCCCAGATGATGTATAAAGTCCACAAAAAGATCGGTCGTCATACTTCCTTTCGGGGCCACCTTTACTAAGCTGCCAGGTGGCAAATTTTCACAAAATTAAGGTCTCAACCTTTTGCCCTTAAATATGATCATTGGAGGTACACTATTTCCAGTTGCATTTACACACATTGCTATAGTAACATTTTCTGCGTGTTCTTGAGCGACAAGGTGCACTCTTTTAGTCCCTTTTGCAGCAAAGACTTTCTGTTGATGGTGCAGTGTAAGTCTACATCCCTTTTCATCCATATTATATAAACGCTCCGGGTGACTACAGATATTAATTTCATCATATAATTTTTTGACGGATTCAAAATGTTTCAGCACGATGGGCTTGTTTAATTTCTGTGCTCTTGCCGGATTCATTAATTGAGCCCTACGAAGAGATATTTCTGGATTGCGGTTTACAAAATTTTTCAGCCATTTTTTTCCAGCAATATTCTTTTTTTCATTGAAACAATTCGGTATACTATTTGCTTTACAGAATTCATAAGCTTGCTTACGAACAATTTTGGGGGTCAATGGCAAACCTATTTGAGCAAGTCTAATCACCCTTTTACATAAATTCTTCTCTTGTATTTTATTAAGAATCGGGACTCGACCAGTTATCTTTTCTGTAGATTTAGGTGTTTTATGATTTCTTAATGTACGCCTTGGTATGCCATATTTTGCAGCTGCTTTTCGTTGAGACATCTGTTTGCTACTTACTGCTCGAAGGGCTTCCTTTAGCTGAGTTTCTGTCCACTCTCCACGCGGGTTACAAATAAAAAATACTAAGCAATCACGACACACAAAACATGACATGTAGCCAAAAGCCCAATGTTCAAAAAACAAGTGTCAGTATATACAGTACACTGTACAGTAAAAAAAAAAAAAAATTATAACGTACATACTTTGTAGTTAGTGCAAAAAAACATTTGTTTTTCCTACTGTTGTATGCCAATATTGTGTTAAAATAATAGTTTCATACTTAAATAATAGTTAGATAATAGTTTCACAATATTTTTAAAAGAAAGAAAATTGACTTGTTAGTTCACTTGCAAATTATTGTAAGCTTCATGTATTATTCAATAGTCTTTGAAAGGCCCGGGCTATGTTTGGGAAACATGGGGTGGGCCATCTTAAGAAACTTTACTCGAGTTCATTGCAATCTCGTAAAAATACAAGAAAAGGTATGAAATAATAAAACTTACCTGTAATTGAATGTTAAACGGATTAAATAAGTAGTTTCACTACTAAAAACAAGGAAATGCGCTTTAAATTTATTAATTTTTCAAAAAGTTTACTTGACTGAGGTTAGAAACACGTGCACCGTTTGACACGACACTGAAAACTGTCAGCCATACTCAAAATGGCGGTGCGCTTGGAGGCAAACGCAGATGCAGTTTTGACTATGGCCACAGACGCGTACATCCGCGAAATTTGAAATGGATTGGACAGTCGTAACTGAGATTTTTTTAAAGTGGGCCATCCTGGGTGCCGGGCCATCTTCGGTCACACTACCTTAGGTATCATCAAACAAAACAATAATGAAAGACATTCATTTTATGAAATACTTACGATTTTCGGCATGATGTGTGTAATCCAAAAAAAGTAAATAAATGAATAATGAAAAATTGAGATAGCAAAAGTTCCGAAAATACTTAATAAGTCATAAAAACTGTGTATCCTACGGCCCGTGCGTAAAACTAATAATAGCCAAAATAGGAGATAGTAAACGGCGCGCATGAATGAAAGTTGTACGTGCGAGCGAGACGCAGGCACATTTGTTTCCGACCGACCGACCGACGCGACGACGACGCCGACGCCGACGACGATAGAGTAGGTGTATTCTCGCGCAGCCGCGCATACTGAATGGTAGGTACCTTTCAAACACAATGGTTATCCGTGGCGAGTAGGTACTTTAAGGTCTGTTTTGTAAAAATGTAAACACACCTGTTTAGGTAGTATTCTTACACAATCACTCACTAAATGGAATTAGTAGATATTACGTTCATCTGTACGTATATTTGGAATGTTTTAAAGTAACCGCTTTTCCTACAACATTCGTTAGAATAACAGTATCAAATCATTGAGAAACCTAACGTAAAGCAAGGTTATGAAAAATATGGAGAAGGCGATTTTAAATTAGGTAGATAGTTACCTACTTAATTGGTGTTTATTATGCAAGTAATCAAATCAAATCATTCAGTAATTAATGGATTTGTAAATGCCAGTGCAATTACCCATCACTGTGTTATCAGCACTAACTAAACCGTCCAAGGTCGAGGTGACCCGTTTGTTTAAATTATTATTTTGTGATTTCGATCATTCCTTCATACTTTTGCGGGCTTAGGACCGTCTAAAATGCTGTAGAAAATTAACATGTAACTGTACTCAAGTAAAGTTACACGTAAAATTTTACTTTTTGTCATAGTAAATTGATAAAATGTTACTAGGTAACAAGTGTTACACATTCTGAATTATGCCATATTCGTTCACAGCGGTCACATCAATAATTTGCGTTCCGATTTAGTTATTACGATTATAACATCTGTGAGCACGAGTCGACTGCTCGTGAACGTGCTCCCAGTGCTCGTGCTCACTTAATGTCAAAACTTATAAGATGACATATTTCTTTGAGTAAACACCACTTTCTTCTTCTTATTTGGTTAGATGGCGACTGTAGCCAGAAGCACAATTTTGAAAATGCCACGTTAGTTTAAAGATATGATGCGACTCAAAACAAAATAGCACAACTGTCATTTTTGATAGCACTCACGGTGATATTAATTAAGGGCATGGCCGGCGTTATCGCAAGATGGGATATGTCATGACGTTATCTATGAAGATTCACGGGACATCGTTAACACGCATACGCTAATTCGGAACGGGTGTAAGCACGCTCAAATCGATTACAGCGCAATTCGGAATGTACCCGTATACTACAACATTCTAGGCGTATTTAAAAGATCGAAATCAACTTATTTTACAAATTACACTGATTGATTACAAAATGACACTTTATTATTATTATTTACCAAAATTTTGGTCTTTACCTTTTTAGCGATATCGCAGCAATTGTTCAAAATGTTCACCGTTTCTTTCTAAACATAAACTAGCACGTCTTTGCAAATTGTTTGATAAACTTTGAAGCGTGTCTCTATCACTTTTTAAAACATTAAAAGCGTCCATTAATGTTTTAAATCGCTAACACTTTGAGCTTCTTCGGTATACACTAAACGTTTTAGTTCTGCCCACAAATAAAAGTCAAAGGGTGTTAGGTTTGGCGATCTCGGCGGCCAGTTCACAGGTCCACCGCGACCTATCACTTATCACTTATCCGAATTGGCTATTGATATACGCGCGCACAGATCGTTCGTAATGAGCTGGACATCCGTCGTGTTGGAAATACATGTCTTGCCGATAGGAAACAGGAACGTCTTGCAACATGGTTTCGATGACGGAACGTATCATTTGTAGATACGTTATTCCCGTCAATCGACCTTCGATCCAAACTGGACCAATTATGCGATCGTGTATTATCGCTGCCCAAACGTTTACACTGAAACGAACTTGATGTGCATGTTCTTTAATTTTGTGCTCGTTGTGCACGTTGTAAATACCAACGCGGGTGAATATGGGCTCGTCGCTCCACAAGATGTTGGCCTCCGCATGGTTCTGCAGCCAGTGACAAAACTCCATGCGCGGTCCGGGGTCCGGTGCATGCAAAGCTTGCACGCGTGAGAAGTGGTATGGATGCATGTCCATTGAATGAAGTAGCTTCCACACCACATACTGGCTTACGCCAAATCGACGAGCGGCTTGCCGAGTGCTCCTCCTCGGGTGTCTTTCAAAATAATCCAGTATGGAGTCTTCAACTTCTCTGGACAAAGGTGGCCGGCCCCTGCCTCTGGCATGACTAGGTAGCTGGAATTGCCCATGATCAAGTAACCGCTGATACGTCCGTAATATTAGTGAAGTGCTGGGAATTTGAGGAGCAGGGATACCGTTCCTTCGCAGCAACTGAAGATGTTCTTCTTCTGCGTACATTCGCCTCGCACCGCTTAGGTTTTCACCAGAAAGGATAAAATCGCACCATTTCAAGGTACTGTCCATTGGAATATTCGTACATGTCGATAACTATCACCGGGTGATTGATGCACACGCGGAAATAAACAACGCTACGTAACACCGCCGTGACTAATCGTAGGTGACTGAAGCGCGGAACGCGGGCGGGCGGGGTTGCACGAGCGGCTCGTGCGCCTGCGAAAAGATATCAAAGAGGCCAACGGCGAGTACCTATCGGCCGCTAAGGAAAGCTACGAATTCATTGATAAATTCCGCGTATTTAGTAGGGTGAGTATGATTTGAATTTCGATATTTTTGATCGTTTTTTTTTTTATTTCCGTTTTTAATGTTCTGGTCTGAAAAGTTCACTTCATATGCTTGGTATTTATCGATAGATCAATATCATTCCAAGTTATGGAAAAAATTAAAAAAATTAAAGTTTCTGAGCCATAGGCTTCTACTCCGTTCACCTTTATTAGACCCAATTTTTTTTGAGACGGTAAAAAAAATCATCCGGTATAACTACTTACGTACTTACTTACGTTTTACTTTAAAATGTTTAAAGAATGATAATCTTTCTTTTTAAAAATTTACTCCTCATGATCAGTTGGACGGATTATGGACACATATGTACCATCAATGCACCCAATAATGCCTGGAAAGCTAAACTTTTCCATAAAACTGAAACCAATCATAGATCAAATTAATTTGAATATAATAATAATACTTAATACTATTATTATTATACGAGTATCCTTCCTACTCGTACAAATATTACGTATATAAACGCGAAAGTTTGTATGTATGGATGGATGTTTGTTACTCTTTCACGCAAAAACTACTGAATGGATTTTAATGAAACTTTACAATAATATAGCTTATACATCAGAATAACACATAGGCTATAATTTATAAAGATATTGTGTGAATTGTCCAAAATATAACGATAAAGCGCCCGCGTTGTCGGCAACCATAATTATTTTGTCACGCGTAATTTTAATCTGAATTAAATGCCTAATTTAAATAACATATTTTACTGGATAAGGATAAATAAAATACCGGTCAAAATAGCTTCGGAAATAACAATGAAATTTTTATCAAATTTTGAAAGACAAAAATGGTTACCGTAGGTCATCCTTAGAAGATAGACATATGCTATCGCGGACTTTATTTTTGAACTTTTTAAGATACGAGTATACAATTCTGTAAAACATAAATTTGATGTATCTCTTACGGGTTACGCGGCGCACGCCAGTAAAGCTCCCAGTCGGCATGATTTTTTCCAACATCTTCGACAATAATCGTCATATTTCAACCAATTTACACAAAAACCTTCCGCATGAATCACTTCGTCCATTGGTGAAAACCGTTTGAAAATCCGTAGCGTAGTTTTAAAGATCTAAGCATACATAGGGACAGACAGCGCGAAGCGACTTTGTTTTATACTACGAGTATGTATAGATACTCGTATACAAGCTGAAATTTTAATGGTGGTTTTTCCGCAGCGAAATGATTTTGTCCTGATAGTAGGTACAATAGATTCATAAAATAATAAAAATAAAGGATTCATAAATGGCAGATTAAGAATTGTGAAAAACAAAACTTGACTTGTCCGTGGGGTCGCTACTGCCCAACAGCTCGCCACGTGCTGCCCTCTTGGTCTGGCTCCTCATCCTAGACCCATTCCGGCAAAGTAAACTCTACCGGCACAGACCTACGGGGCTTGCGCGCTCCGAACTTATTATTATTATTATTGGCTGTCATTCATGGATCTTTGACAGTCGTTACGGGTCGTCAGAAGCCCGAAAGTCTGACAACCAGTCTTACCAAGGGGTATCGTATTACCCAGTTACTGGGTCGTGGAGGTCAAATAGCCAACTCTGGATAATAGGGGACCTCCAGTTTTACTTACCCTTACCGCAGTGAACGCAGGGCTCAGCTGTGGTCGACTTTGTTAATCCCTAGCTACTCGTGGGACTAATTATGATAACAAGGTCGAAAACAAAAAAAAGTATTCAGGCAAATATGCCTTCTGTAGATGATGAAACATTACCGGTCTCATCACCAGCCTCTCCAAGGTCCATATTTTCATCAATTGAATCATCACCACCGTCCTATTTATCACGTTCATCATCAACATCAGCACCAACGTCAGTAGATGTTGTGTCGGAGGCCAATTTAGCCAATAACCCTGCACCCACTGCTGTCTTAAACAATACGCGAAAGAAATGGAGTATAATTATAATTCTTAGGTAATAATAGGAACTTATTGGGAAACAATAGAAACGTAAAAACTAGCTTATCCTAATCACTGTCACAGTTGACGCAAATATAAAGTGCACCAGCAGCAGAGGTGCACTTAACATGTGCCCATTTGCGGCAATCGGTACATTGTAGCCACTCTTCGCCTGGAAGGCTATCAGAGTAGGCTTCAACGCAAACTATGCAGAAATATTCTTCTTCTTCGGTGTCAGAAGAAGGTGTCTTGCCCGTCTGTACCTTTTTCTTCTTTTGGAAATTTTTAGCTTTCTTAAGAGGTCTTGCCTCATCGTCAGATTCAGAAGAACTTTTATAAATAGCTTTTCTCACTGTCTGGTTTTTTGTCTTGAGTATCTCCTTACTACCCTTACTCTTCCGCTTCCTCTGTTCTTCAGCAAGTTGGTCTTTCTCTGGTGTATCAGTCAATACGGCACAATTTCTCTTTTTCATTCGTGTTTGCTGTTGATTCCGTAGCCCTGCTTTTGGAAATGGTCTCACAAATTCTGGTGAAAAGATAACATCATCTTTGAAGGTAGATGACGTTGCAACATTCGGCCCTCGATTTTCTTTGTCATTCCGTGAATCTTGGGTAGTTGATATAGTGACGGGCGATTGCGATGGTGTTACTGCATAGGCTAGCTCAACTTCAATAGCTGGTGAAGGTACATTAACTTCCAGGTCTGGAGATTGTAACTCTACATTTGCTTCTCTCTCTCTTACACCACTCGGCTGTGCTTCAGGTTGAGGCTCTGGTTCAGGACGCTCTGGTTCAGGACGATCTGTTACAAAAGCAGGCATGAAGTCCTCTTCAGTGAAAATGTGGCTATTGTACGGGTAAATGCCTGTTCTTCTATAACCATTAATTATGTTTGTTGGTGTCATTGCCAACGGCAAAGCCTTCGCAACTAATTGAGGTATATCATAGAGTGATCGTTTTCCTTGGATTGCTGCGAAGCCATGCGTCATGTGCCGATGCAAGATACCGCTTGAAAGGGCCATAAACTGACACGTCTAATGGCTGTAGCTTATGGGTAGGTTCAGATGACAAGCGCTCAGCGCGCGTTGAACGCGCGTTGAATTTTTGTATAGTGTTCACATGGTGCGCGCTTGTCAGGCGTTAAACGCGCGTTGTTGCGGCCAGTTTGAGTTCTACATTTGTCGAAGATGGACGTAGAAACAGTTTTATCGGTGATTTTATACAGACGGCAGAAACGACACAACAGAAGACGGAGATATTGGGTTCACCCAATTTTGTCAACCAGGCTGACTGAAAGTCAGTACATTATTTTATATCCTAAGTTAAGGCAATTTGAGCCCAAATTCTTTAACTACTTCAGAATGTCCATCAAGTCATTTGATGACTTACTGACTCTCATAAACGATGAACTCGTAGCAGATAAAAACGCTGTGCGATATAGCATTTCACCGGAAGAAAAACTCATAATTAGGTACATTGAGGTAAGTTTTTTAATAATCAACATAATCTATAAATCAAATAAATCAAATCAACTTGTTTAGGAACAATTTTTTTAAAGAAAAAATAACATTTTGTTACTCGCAGAATAACTGTAACTCTGATTCATTGCTGACATTAGTTGGTGCTGGCGATGGAGTAGGTGTTACTGGCGATGGAGACCCCATTGCTGTAGTATAACCATAATGTGCAAAATTATTTGACACACTAGACTGCTGTGATCTATAATCATGATAACGAAAGCCTTCAACAGAAGCTGATGACTGATGACGCTGCTCTTGTGATGAATAATTTCTTCGTTGTGATACCGGGTAATTTTGATTTTCATATGTCTGTTGTTGTGGTCCTTGAAATTCATTTTGGTTTTGCAAAATTAAATTATAAATGGCAATTTTAGTTTGAAGTCGCCTATATTCCGGATTTTTTTTAATCTCTTTAACGAGTGACAAACAAAACAGCTTGTCTTCATCGTCATCTTCTTTTGGATGAGACACATTTTTCTGTGCTAAACTCTGCTCTAATATGTTTGCAAATCTTTCATCAGCAGGATTTAATTTTTGTTTTTTTCTTGAAGTAGATTTAGGACTCTTAAAGCCAGAACTTATTTCTACTTCAGCAACCTCTGACGAAGTTGATGCATTATCTGCATCGAAACTACTTTCTGTATCTTTGTTGGCAATTGATGCCTGTAGAAATCGTAGTCTATTATAATGAATATATGTCGAAGTTTTGGAAGCTCCTGATCCAGATTTGACAGTCTTTATTTTCTTCACCTCTCTCATATAATTATCCCGTAAACTCTTCCACTTTTTTTGCAGGGATGACGCTGAAAAAAAAAACAGTATTTAGTAATAGTTTATGTTTGTTTCCAGATATTTGGCCATTGGATGTTCATTTGGGACATTAAGCTACGACTATAGAATTGGCAAATCTACTGTGGCTACTATAATACCACATGTATGTGAAACTATTTGGAAAAAATTAAGGCCCGTTGTTATGAGTGAACCAACGAAAGAAAAGTGGTGTGAAATATCCACGATATTTGAAAAGAACTCAAAGTTTCCCAATTGTTTGGGAGCCTTGGACGGGAAACATATACGGTTAATCCAGCCTGAACACACGGGTTCTATGTCTTATAACTATAAAAATTATTTTTCGCTAGTTTTATTGGCGCTAGCGGATGCAAACTATTGTTTTGTGTGGGTTGACATAGGTGCCTACGGTAAAAACAGTGACTCAGGTATATTCAAGAATTCTTCATTGTACAAAAAGCTGACAGAAAGGTCATTAGATCTACCTGAGCCAAAGGCATTGTTAATACAAAATAGACCGACAACGTTGCCATATGTGATAGTGGCTGTTGAAGCTTTTGGCATGATGGAGAATTTAATGCGTCCATATGGGGGAAGGTCACTAACTTATGCTAAAAAAATATTTAATTACCGTTTGACATTAGCACGCCGGTATGTTGAATGTACTTTTGGCATAATGTGCAATAAATGGCGCATTTTACACAGGCCGTTAGATGTTAACATCGGTTTTGCAGAAAAGATCGTAAAAGCGATATGTACACTAAATAATTATGTCAGAATCAGGGATGGCTACAATTTTGAAGACACACTTTATACGCCACCCCTGGAAAATCTAGCCTCACATTATACCGGACGTGCTGTGCGACAGGCGGATAATGTTCGAGTACATTTAACAAACTATTTCATTAATGAAGGAAAAGTAGATTGGCAGGATCGTTATATTTAACTTGTAACACAAACCGATTGTAAATGTAAATAAATATATTTACTCACATAATATTTTCTTCTTTTCTTCATTGTCATGTCCTTCACAAAATATAAGGACGAGTTCTTCCCAAGCCCGTCTTCTCAAATTCTTATCTGAATAATCGCTACTTGTCATGTCCCATATCGCAGGACGTTTCTCTATTTCATCAATTAATAATTCCGTATTAAAAGCTTCGGTTTCCATTTCGGACGATTTTCGGACGAACTTGACGAACCCTAAAATACGTCTATCCGCGTCGAAAGCGCGCGCTCAACTGAACGGAAACATAGAAAACCAATGATCTCAAAGCGGCGTTGACGCGCGCTGACAACAGTCGAGCGCTAGCGCAGCGTTGAACGCGCGCGTTACTAAAACGCGCGTTAGCATGTGTACGGCCTGAATAAAATGTATGTAGTTGTAAACGCGCGTTATCAAAACGCGCGTTGAGCGCTTGTCATCTGAACCTACCCTTAGTGTATGGGGTGGTGGATACGAGAGTATAACTACCCAATTTTCTTTGGCAAGCTCAACTGTTTTAATCGCAAAATGCGAAGAATGGTTGTCCAGCAGTAGTAAAACTTGTGATTCTTGCCATTGTAACGGCTAGGGCTTTGCAGGTAGGCTGCGCAGGCCGCTAACTGCTAGGTAGGTAGTAATAATTGAAAACACTAGGTTAGGTTAACACATATAATTATAATAACTCAATATTATCAAATCAGCTAGGTCGCGGGTAAGTCACATGTTCTGTTCCGAGCACTATCACTATCACAATAAGTTCAAGAAGGGTACCGTCCTTGGCAACACGTGGCAGACGTGGGGGACCTGCTCAGCGCAGGCCCGGCGGCAGGCCGGACGGCTCTCGTGAGACCGACAGGTATCGGTAGCGCGTGGAGGCCTGTCAGCACAGGCCTCCGAGTAGGCCGCGGGTTGTCAGGCCTTCAAGACCTGGGCAGCGTGCGCAAGCAGTGTGCGGTAGGCACAGCCTCGCGTAGGTAGCTGCGGCGGTAGGCCGCAAGTTGTTAGGCCTTCGAGACCTTGGCAGCGTGCGCAAGCAATGTGCAGCACCGCTACCATCAGCAGTGTGAATACGATTAGGCACCTGCCCTCAGCCCGTACGAAGAACCCTGGAAGGCGCGTTAGGGAGCGCATGTTAGATGCGATGCAAATAGCAGCAAGCCGCATGCGATATGCCAGCATCCTTCTCATTTTAAGCCAAGGAACGGTGTGGGATGCATCGTAGGTGAAAGCTCAGCACATCGCAGCGGTTTACAGGCAAGAGAGTTTGCAATATAGCGTGCCACAATGGCGGATGCAAACTTAGGCTAAGTATGTGAACACGCGAGCATAACACAAAGTAAAATGGTTCACTAATCACTAAGAATAACACAGTGAGGCACTACACCATCTTGATGCAGTAACAATACATACATATTACAATCTCCTGTGCGCTGGATGAATCGTAGCCGCGTGTCGGACATTGACACACGAAATTAAACTCACTTACTTTATAGGTTATAAAATCAATAAAGATTATCCAGCGCAGAGGATCTGGTATAATTACCAGGCTAATGTGGAACTCACCCCAGGTCGGGGCACAAAGAATCCTGAGGGCCAGGGAACAACTGTTGTCGTCCTTGCCAGCGGAAACGAAATGACCGAGCGTCTCCGGGAGGATAGTGTTGTTCCCAGTTTTTAGTGATGTGACTAGGAACTTACTAATTTTGATATTTTATCACTCGACTATTTGCACCTAAGTTCCCTCACAACGCTACAGTACCCCGGCCTCAGAGAGAGGATTTTACTGGTGTAAAATCCGCTAGAACTAACTCTACTTTCCTGCTGTTCTATACTCTATCTGGCTCGGAAGCCAGCCAGTTACACCAGTGGCTGGATTCTTTACCGATATGAAAGTTGACATGTTAGTTCTGGTCACTTTTCCTGTATGTTTGCCCCTATGGTTAGTTTAGTCTCGTGTGTAATTGTTAGTGTGTTAGTTTAGGTTAGTTAAGCGGTGATAGGTTAGTGTGTTAGTGGGGTAGGTTAGGTTAGTTAAGCGGTGATAGGTTAGTGTGTTAGTGGGGTAGGTTAGGTTAGTTAAGCGGTGATAGGTTAGTGTGTTAGTGGGGTAGGTTATTTGTTGTTTTTGTAGTAACTGAGTTTAAGGCGTGGTCGCTTGGTATGTAGTTGATAGTTGTTTTGAGTAATTGTGTTTTGGCTGTTTTTCAGTCTGGTTGCGGTCACCTCACTTGTGGGTGCCGTCTTTTTGATGTTCGTGGTGTTTTTTTTTTTTTTTTTTAAACATGACAAGTATTACAACACAACAGTTAAGGGTATAACTACCCTTAACTGTTGTGTTGTAATACTTGTCCATAGAGACCTACTCTGCCAATAAAAAGTAACGCCCCTGTAGGGTCTTCAGTATTCTCTATGGCCACGCCATTTTAATGTATTTGATTAGTTTTTTGTTTAGTAGTTATACCTGAATGCACCTGCACAGTCTGGGTGCGATCACCTTATTTGAAGGTGCCGACTTTAAGATGTTCTTATTTGAACATGACATAAACTACACAACAGCTAAAGGTAGTTACCATAGAGACCTACTCTGCCATCAAAAAGTAAACACCCCTCGGGGTCCCCAGCATTCTCTATGGCAACGCCGTTTTAATGTACTAGATTATTTTATGCTTTGACTATTTTCAATTTAGAACCCCGGACACGCGACCTCACGCAATCTATGTAGGCATAAAACTTAGAGTGCTCTAAGTAGTAATATAGTTAATGTGATCAATGTGATCGCTATCTAACCAGTAGTTAGGTACTGGTCTCAAGGAGCTTAGGACCCCTGCAGCCAAAGGTAAATAGATAAACCCCTGTTGGTGATTGACCTCCCACGAAATGTGGTGGTCGTAGTCCCTTGGCATCGTTTGACCCGGTGTGGGTCAAACGCTAGCTAGCTAGGCCTACGGGACTACTGTGGGTTCTTCCACTTTAGGTCCTTGATATGCCAGGTACCTAGTGGTTTCCCATATGTATCTGCCAAGTCATACACTAGTGGAGAAAGTTTTTTTTTTACTTTACATTTTACAAACTTAGGTGCTAGTTTTTTGCTGAAATATTTGTCCTTATCGCTCTGGTAATACGTACGTTTCCAGACTACATCTCCCACATTGAATTCTACGTCCTTCCTACGAAGGTTGTAATTACAAGTGTTCCTAGAATATGCTTTCAGCAAAGCTGACTGTACCTTGTCGAAGATGCTAGATAGGATACCCAAGTTCTCTGCATAGTGGTCCCTTGGTTGGTAAATTATTTCCTTTACATCCGTGTCCTGATAGTGAGTACCGTCTGCAATTAACTCCCTGCCATAGACCAGAAACGCTGGTGTGTAGCCTGTGACCTCACTGGTTGAGCTGTTTAGTGCGAACTGAACCTTTGGTATATGTAAGTCCCAGGAGCGCTGGTCATCATTAATGAATGTGGATAACGCCGTGATTATAGTTTTATTGTAGCGTTCCACTGTATTTACTTGTGGTGTATATCTTGGTGTGTAGTGTATATTAGGAATATTATATTTTTTTAATAGGTTTTTCATTTCATTAGAAGTAAACTGTGTTCCGTTATCCAAAATTACGACTTGTGGTATGCCATGGATCAAGAATATATTGTCCTCTAACAGTCGGACTATAGTAATTGCAGTAGCGTTCCTTATGGGAAATAGTAGGCAGTATTTGGAGAAACAACAAGTAGCAACAAATAGATACGAGTTTTGTCGTCTAGAAAACGGCAGCGGTCCCACTATATCTATACTCAGCATTTGGAAGGGACGTGAACACTCCTTAGGCTTCCCCATTAGTCCTAGGGGGGCGTGATTTGCTTGTTTATGAGCGATACAAGTTTCACATGCCGTTACAAATCTCACCACGTCGCCATGCATCCCTGGCCAGTAGTAGCGTAGTGATAGTCGCTTGTATGTCTTGTGTATACCTAAATGTGCCGCGGTTGGTTCGGCATGGTTGTTAGTAATTATTTGGTGCCTATCTTCCGTCGGAATGACTTCCTTCCATTCGAACTCGCATAGTATCGCGAATTTACTTTTTTCATAGCGGTACAATTTGTTGTTTTTTACTATGTAGTTTGGGAATGCCGTTGGGTTCTGTTGGCAACCAATGTAGTTATTTTGGTACCAAGTATCGTTTGTTTGTTTCGGCGGACCTGACTGTGTGGTGTGTTCTTGTGAGAGTGCTGCTATCGGACAAGCTCGTGATAACGCGTCTGGTAAAGTGTTATCTGCACCACGTCTATGTTGTATGTCAAAGTTAAAGGCCGACAACCTTATTCCCCAGCGCGCTAATCGTCCAGAAGGGTTTTGTAGTTTGAGGAACCACTTTAGTGCAGAATGATCTGTGAACACTGTGAACTTGATGCCGTTTTCTAGGTAACAGCGCCAATGTTCCAGTGCCACAAGTACAGCTAGTGCTTCTCTCTCAGTGATACTATAGTTCTGCTCTTGTTTAGTCAAGGATTTGCTCATGTACGCTATGGGATGTTCAACCCCATCCCTAATTTGAGTTAGCAAACCGCCAATGCCATAGTTACTGGCATCTGTGTGTACCTCAAATGGGATACTGTAGTCTGGACACGATAGTACTGGTGCAGATATTAGTATTTCCTTTAGTTTAGTGAAGGACTCCTGACATTCCTGAGACCAGTCAAAAGGTGGAGCCTTCTTACTTGAGCTTGTTAGTCTATTTAGTGGTGCTGCTAGAGCACTGAAGTTTGGCACAAAACGTCTGTACCATGATGCCGTTCCTAGGAATCTTTTTACTTCTTTTGGATTGGTGGGTATTGGGAAGTTTTGTATTGCTTCTACTTTATCTGGGTCTGGATGTAGTCCCCTTGAGTTTACTATGTAGCCTACATATTTCAATTCGTCACGGAAAAATTGACACTTATCCAGGTTTATTGTTAAATGAGCGTTTGATAATTTATTGTATACTTTAGTAAGCAAGGCTATATGGTTTTCGAAATCTGATGATACTAGCACTATGTCATCCAAGAAAGCAAACACCCTATTCTCAAACTCTGGTCCGTAAAACAACTTATCTACCATTCGTTGTTGCGTGGTAGGCGCATTTGTTAGTCCGAATGGTGTAGTTTTAAATCTGTATGTTCCCCGGCCCGGTATGTAGAATGCCGTTTTATTTTTGTCAGTTTCCCTTAGTGGTAACTGCCAGAAACTTTTGTATAGGTCGATACTAGTTAGGTATTTTGCATCCCTCAGGTTGTCTAATATTTCCGAAATGTATGGCAAATTGTAAGCATCTTTTTTAGTTATTGCGTTTAGTTTCCTACTATCCAAGCAAAACCGCAATTTGCCATCCTTTTTAGGTGTCAGCAGAACTGGAGAAGACCACGGACTTTCACATGGTTCTACAACATCCAGGTCAAGCATCTCATCCAGTTCCTTACCGAGGACACGCTGTTTCTCTGGAGACATTCTATAGTAACGTTGTCGTATAGGTGGTGCATCACCAGTGTCTATACTGTGTGTTATTAGGTTAGTGCAGCCTAGGCCTTTTTTCCCTGAGGATATGTTTTCGAATTGTGTTTTAATTTTTTCCGCTGTTACTTTTTGTTCCTCGGTTAGCTGTGCAAATGCATGCAAATATATGTTTTGTTTAGTGCTTGCATTGGTGTTATTTATGTTAACGAGGAATACTGATTTTATATTCTTAGGAAATATATGAAAGTTGTTCCAGAAATCCATTCCCAGCAAGATAGGAGTGTCTATTGATGGCACCACATGTGCCTTGATTATGTGTAACTTTCCTTCGAATGTTATTGGTAGGTTTAGTGTACCTATAGGATGAAGCACTTGTCCCCCAGCGGCAACAAATGATTCTAAGTGGTCCCTAGGCTGCAGGGTTAGCACCTGGTCCTTAATTAGGAGTTTATGGTAGTCTTTACCAATGATAGTTACTGCCGAACCGAAATCCAGCAAGCCACAAACTGGCATGTTGTTTATTTCTATAGAAGCGTAAGGCCTTATGTCATTGTGGGGTTTGTTACGGTTTTTTTTGGCTGGCAACACTGGTAGCCGGTCGTCAAAAAAACGGTCCCTAGGTTAATTATTTTAGTAAATTATTAAAAGTGTTTTAATTATGTTAAATTAGGTTAATTTAGTCGAACCTAGATATTAAGTATTCTATCCAGTCATTATACAGTGTTTTTTGTCGCGAAAACTTCGTACTGAAAGGATTTAAAACCGGCTGTCAACTCAATGCCTCAACGGTGACGGATTTCAAACTATCATCGATCCCGGGGAGTATTTTGTTTTATTTAAGTGATTGTAGTTAATATTTACAGACCACAGAACACCACAAAATACTGCTCAGGTCTCTGAGCTACGTCCATCACACAGTGGCACCGTTTCTGTCTCTTTTTGTTTGACAACTAGTGGAAGCAAAATCGACGACGAAAACATTCGCCCAGACAATAAACACTACATAATTTACTATACAAAATAAACTCATTACGAGCTCTTACTATAAATTTGAATCCTGTAATGTGTCATGAACCTTCTCATAAAATAAAGTTTAATTGTACATATTTAAGTATAAAGTTTTATGATAATAACAAGTAAAGCAGTGTTTTCTATAGTATTTCTCTTCTGTATAATTTTCCCATCTCACTCTAATTAACTTAATCTAAATGTATTAGCTTTTTCTCAACAAATTACTTTGTAAACTTTTTTCCCCACCTACCTCCTACTTATCCACATATCAGAACATCTTTTCTGGCACTGTGATTTAGCTGCATAACTTCACACATTCCAGGTGACTGACAATTATTCAAAATGATGACCCGCAGAGCTACAATCAAAGAGATGGAAGCAAAACTGAGAGCTACCTTAAAGGATCTTGAAGCGTCTCAAGCTGAATGCAAACAACTGCTCCAGGAAAGGGAAGACAGTGAAGTGGAAGTGGAGAATGTTATCGCCAAAAACACCTTCCTCAAAAATGAGCTGGCTGAGCTACACACAGAACACATAAACTTAGCCGACCAGTACAGTAGACTACAACAACAAGTGTCATCATTTCAAGAGTGCAGTGACACCCACGACCTGGCTTTGAACAATATTTCAGAACTTAAACAGAAACTATGTGAAGCCCATAAGGCCCTATCTCTCTCAGAGTCTGTCAAGGTCAGTGAACAGGTTGCTAACACCAATAACCTATTTTATGATTTGGTAGGCAGTAAGTCAAAATCAGTGTGTGAGCCAGCTATAACAATAGATTTGACTGGTGACGATACCATACCATTGTGTCCTATTGTTACAAGTCATAATAAATAAAAGAAATATATAAAATTTAAGAAAATAATTAAACGGTCACAGAGAGCTATTAAAAAACAAAATCTTTTAAAATTAAATCTTTCCCTTAGAAAGGAACGTGTAATACTTTCAAAAAGTTTAAATAGTTGTACTGTTCAGTTAGATGAATGTAGGGAAAAGTATGACATTGATACTAAGCTCCTTTATAATGATATACTACTCAAGGAGCAGTTGCTGAAGGATATTTTTAAGAAATATGAGATTTCACAACATCAACTAAGTGAGCGCTTGTTTGAGGCTGGGGAACTGCTGGATTTGGTGAAGTGCAATGCTGAGAGGTATGAGTCTCTGACTAATAATCTCTCATGCAGCTGTGCCAACCAACCACCACCTCCTCAGCCTCAGCCTGACTTGCCTATGCCGGTGTTGGCTCTTCCAGCAGAGACCTGTGTTAATACACAGAATAATAATAACAAATCTGTATTTTTCTGTGACGAATTGGGGTCAGGCTTTGGAAAAATATTACTCAATTACCTTAGCCATAGTTTTACCAACCATAGTTATCATAACATAAGTTTCAAACAAATGATTAAAAGAATTGCTAACACAAACCTAGATAATTATTCTACAATGGTTTTGCTATTAGGTAATAGTACTGGTATTACCAGAAAGGACATAGTGGATGGTGTGGACACCTTAATAAAGTTAAATATAGGTAAGCTAATGTTGTGTGCTTTACCTTACTCTGATACTTTATCAGTTTATGAAAATAATTATATTTATAAGTTGAATAGTACTATTCACAGGCTGACATGTTGACATAGTGACAAATTATTGTATTTTGACACTAACAAGTTTATTAGTGGTTTTAAGTTAACTCAGAGAACTTTATCTCTGTCTTGGGAATCTAGACATATGATTGCTATGTTGATAGCATATAATATTAATGAGGTTATAGCTAATATAACAGATTGTAGTATTAGTGACGAGTCTGTGTTGTCTAGTTATACTAACAACATAGTGATTAATTATGGATCATCATGTTGTACGAAGGAGGATCCACCTATAATACCAACATCTTTGGAGGCCACTACCAGTCAGATAGGGTATTCTCTTCCTGCTGGAATTCATTCAGACATTCTAGACTCTTCAGTTGTAGTTGTGGAGGTCACTCCGGATAACTTTTTAAACTAGTAAGTAAGACCACAGAAGTTACCCCTTCAAATAACCAATTATTATTAGAGAATAATAGAAAGGTATCTTCTGGCAATATTACACATATTAATAATAATAAAAAACCGAAGGGGGGGCAACATACTTTAAAATTATTCAATCAAAATATCCAAGGTTGCTCTTCCAAATTGCTGGAAATAGAATTGTTTTTAGAAAATACCAAGTCTGATGTCATTTGTTTAACAGAACATTGGTTAAAAGATCATCAAGTAATGTCAATTAACTATGAAAATTATTGTGTAGTTAGCCATTTCAGCCGAAAACGTATGATACATGGTGGGTCATTAATATTAGTCAAAAATTCAATTAAATCGAAAGAACGAAAAGACATAATCGGACTGTCTGTTGAACACACCATAGAATTGTCCTGTGTTGACCTTGATAAGCATGTTATAGTATGCGTATACAGACCTCCAAGTTACCAGAATCTATCTATGTTTGATTCTGTAATGGAAGATGTGCTAAAGAAACTTAGTGTTACGAGTAGTAGTAAGTCAATAATCATATGTGGTGATTTTAATATTAATTTATTAGAAAATAACTCTAATACTGTCAGACTATTAAGTCTTTTTAGGTCATTTGACTTGTCAAATGTTTTTATTGAACCAACTCGAGTGACAGCTTCTTCTGCGACTTGTATAGATAATGTTTTTTGTAATTGTAATTACTTACATAAACAAATTGTAAACAAGTTGCCATCTGATCACAGTGGACAAACAATAACATTTTGCTCCTACATGCCTTTACAAAAAATTCAAATAAGGTTTAGGCCAATTACATGTAAAAATTTTGACAAATTAAATAATTCTTTGGCAAGTAAATTATGTGTTCAGAATTTTAATAATATATGTGACCCAAATGAGTTCTACGCCGAGTTCTTTTCACTATTAAATGAGCAATTTATTGACACTTTTCCCCTAAAGACTAAAACTATTTACACAAAGTTCTTATTTAGTGATTGGGCAACTCCAGGTATTCGTAAAAGCAGGGAAAATCTTTTTGAACTGTATGGCCTAAAGCAACATATGAATAATACAAGCTTTCATCAGCATGTTGCAAAATATTCAAAAACTTTTAAAAGTGTGTGCAAAATGGCTAAAGCTCTTTACATTAGCAATAAAATAAAATCAGCTGATGATAAAATAAAAACTAAATGGCAAATAATAAATAATGAAACCGGTAGGAAAAAGCAGTAATACTGAATTTAACTTAGAGACTGCACATGGCCCTATCAACTCAGATGTAGAAATAGCTCAGGAATTTGAAAACTTTTTTGCTAGTATTCCCCTTAAAACTACGGAAACTTTAAATTCCTCACCCGCGCTTTCTGCTGCCTTACTTAGAAAAAATGTAAAGTCATGCCCTTTGGAGTTGAGGTTTCAGCATACAAACCCCCAGGCTGTTGTAAAAGCTTTTAAAGATCTTAAAATTAAATCAACAGAAGATCTATGGGGAATGTCTGTAAAAGTCTGTAGATGTATCATCGAAACCATTGCGCCTTATTTAGCTTTCATATTTAACACCAGTGTAGACCAAGGAGTCTTTCCGGATCTCATGAAACACAGTAAAGTAGTTCCTTTGTTCAAATCCGGTGATAGTAAGGAACCCAACAATTATAGGCCTGTGTCAATTCTGCCAGTTTTCAGCAAGGTGTTTGAAAAGTTGATGCTGAATCAAATGTTACGTCACTTTAATAAAAATTCCATCTTTCATGAACAACAGTACGGTTTCACCAAAGGGCGTTGTACCACTGACGCCGGTGTAACCCTCATAAAGAACATTTTTAACGCCTGGGAAGAAGCACAAGATGCCATTGGAATCTTTTGCGACCTCTCGAAGGCGTTCGATTGCGTAGACCATGAAACACTTCTGCTGAAACTGGAGCACTATGGGATTAGGAATACAGCTCTTGATTTACTAAGATCGTACCTGAAAGATAGAAAAGTTCAAGTTCAAGTAAACGGCGTAAACTCATTGGGGTCTGAAATGGCAATGGGCGTTCCGCAGGGTTCGATATTGGGTCCATTCCTCTTTTTAGTTTATATTAATGATTTACCCCAATTACTTCAAAATCAACCGAAGATGGTGTTATTTGCAGATGACACATCGTTGATCTTTAAAATAAACCGACGGTCACAAAATCTTGATGACGTTAACAGCTCTATTTTTCAAGTCCAAGATTGGTTTACGGTAAATAATTTGGTACTAAATAAAAAAAAAACCAAATGCATTAGATTTAAATTACCTAATGTTAGAAGTAGCGAATGTGACATCATATTGAATGGAGAAAAACTAGAATTTATTAATCAAACGGTTTTCCTAGGAATCACGCTAGACGAGAAATTACAATGGGGACCTCATATAACATCTCTTGCGGGGCGCCTAAGCTCGGCCGCTTATGCTGTTAGAAAGATAAGACAGTTAACAGATGTAGAAACCGCGCGTTTGGTTTATTTTAGTTACTTCCACAGTATTATGTCGTATGGCATTTTACTGTGGGGTCGGGCTGCTGACATTGAATCCATATTTATTTTACAAAAGAGAGCTGTCAGAGCCATTTATAATCTACATCGTCGCGAATCTCTCAGGGAACTATTTAAAAGGATTAATATTATGACGGTACCTTGCCAATTCATATATGAAAATATTATGTATGTAAGAAAAAATCTTCATATTTTTAATAAAATAAGTGATAGACATAATTTTAATACTAGAAATAAAGATAAAATAGATCAACCATTTTTCAGATTATCTAAAGTACATACATCTTTTATGGGGTACTGTGTTAAATGTTACAATAAAATACCTTGTGATATATTACAATTAAATGAAAGAAAATTTAAAACTCATATTAAAAGTACACTCTGTAAACAAGCATATTACAAATTAGAGGATTATATCCAAGATAAGAATGCTTGGAAACATGCTGGTCCTGCTCCATAGGACAATTTAGAGTCTAGACAAAATCAAACTGGTTGCTTATTTAATTATATAGTTTGTTATTTTTTATAACTCTGATTTTACATTCTGTGATTTCTTGAACTCACACACTGACTTATTAGTATTACTTGTTAAAATGTTAGGAATATCGTATAATTTTGCAATGTTTGTAAATATGTGAGCACCATGTATCTATCTATCATAATTAATTTATCTGCAATTGCTTTTTTTTTTTTTTTTTTTTTTTTACCTATCGTGGTATAGTAATCTTATTCTAGATGCATCGTCTTCACATATAATTATATAATTAATGTATACAAAATATTGTAAAAACATTTTAAAAGAGTAACGGTGGAGTTTCTTGCCCATTCTTCTCCATACGAAAACTACCTTTTGAAAGGGGCGACTAGAATCAATTCTATTTTTTTGTAAATTTGACGTTCATAAGTGCCTTTTATGTGCCTAATTGAAATAAATTGTTTGACTTTGACTTTGACTTTGGACTGTTGATACAGAGTAGCAGGTTTTGAATTTTGTAACTACAGCTAGCCAATCTTCCCACTCTGTTTTACTTAGTCTGTCGTTAAATTTACTATTGTAGCAAACCTCACTAATTAGTTTTTGGTGGGTGACACTTCGCGCAATCGGGGTATTTTACCCCTTTTTCTCCACATTTAAAACAAATTAGAACTCGGTCTGCGGTACACCGTCGTAGTGAATGTGAGTTTGATCTACACCTAGGGCAATAAGGTTGACCTCTGATTGGTGTATCAGTGCCCGCATTATCTACTAATGCGACCGGTTGAGCAGAGTGTGAGCCGTCCGATGTTTCCGGTTTTTTATAGTAATCACCGCGGTCATACCTATAGCGGCTGTAGTACGGTTTTGAGTTTGAATTGGTAGTTTTATTTGTTGGCTTGACGTAAGCAAATTCTGGAGCCAACGAGGTGAGGTTTGTTTTTGTTGGTTCTTGATAGTGTGCTGCTCGCATCTTATATTTTTCATAGTTTTTACAGACCGACTCTAATTGCTCCAGACTTTTCACGTTGCTGATAGCTAGTACTTCCGCATACATTGGTTTAATATTGTGAACAATGATCTCGAACATTTCTGCTTTTGTTGGTTTAGTATTTAATCTATTGAATAAACCGCTCATGATTGATATGTAGATAGTTATGTTCTCCGTTTCACCTTGTGAACGCGTTCTAATCTCAGTTAGCAATCTATAATCATAGTCATCGCAGTCAAAAGCAAAGCAAGCCTTCAATTGTTCTATTAGTTCTTCCCATGAGGTGACGTTTGTTTTTACATGCCTATACCAATGCAGCGCGTTATCCGTGAAGATATCAAAAGCGTAGTTGAACATGTCATCTCCTTTTGTTTGTTTACTTATTTTAAACTCCTCAATTTTTTGTATGAAAGAACGCACACAAGTTTTGCCGTCATACTTAGGTTTATTTGGTACGTGACTGGTGCATGTTACTGTTATGTTAGTGTTTGTAGTAGCAATTGTGTCAGTTCGTTGTGCGCTACCAGAACTAAACTTAGTTTCTAGTTTGGTAAATTGTGAATCTAGTGTGTTATATTTTTCTTCTAGTTTCTGTTTTTGCAATATGTTCTCTGGGTTGGTTGGTTTAATGCGAGAAAGTCGGTATTTGATATGATTTTTGTATGATATACCCTTTGCTAATCCCGCTTCATTGTTAATTTCTCCTAGACTCAACTGGTATTCTCCTATAGTTGCCTTTAACGCGCATAAATCGTCACTTTCATCAATGCCCGATTCTTGTATGTCATCACTAGTATATTTTTTAGACAAATTGTTTATTTGTTTTCTTAAGTTTAGGCAAGTACCAATTTCACCACCCCGTATCAAGACTTCATATTCTAATTCTGCCTTCCTTAAGTGTATGAAGTTAATCAGGTGAGTTCCCATTATTACAAAAAGAATAGTAAACTATTAGTAGGGCTAGATATTAACACTATAACAGTAATAACACAACTTAAATCTATACCACAACGATGTAAAAAGAGCAAGCGTGCTAGGGCTAAGTCCAGAACAATGTGACAAAGATAGAATAATTAAGCCTGGGCGCCACTGTAACGGCTAGGGCTTTGCAGGTAGGCTGCGCAGGCCGCTAACTGCTAGGTAGGTAGTAATAATTAAAAACACTAGGTTAGGTTAACACATATAATTATAATAACTCAATATTATCAGCTAGGTCGCGGGTAAGTCACATGTTCTGTTCCGAGCACTATCACTATCACAATAAGTTCAAGAAGGGTACCGTCCTTGGCAACACGTGGCAGACGTGGGGGACCTGCTCAGCGCAGGCCCGGCGGCAGGCCGGACGGCCCTCGTGAGACCGACAGGTATCGGTAGCGCGTGGAGGCCTGTCAGCACAGGCTCGCGGAGTAGGCCGCGGGTTGTCAGGCCTTCAAGACCTGGGCAGCGTGCGCAAGCAGTGTGCGATAGGCACAGCCTCGTGTAGGTAGCTGCGGCGGTAGGCCGCAAGTTGTTAGGCCTTCGAGACCTTGGCAGCGTGCGCAAGCAATGCGCAGCACCGCTACCATCAGCAGTGTGAATACGATTAGGCACCTGCCCTCAGCCCGTACGAAGAACCCTGGAAGGCGCGTTAGGGAGCGCATGTTAGATGCGATGCAAATAGCAGCAAGCCGCATGCGATATGCCAGCATCCTTCTCATTTTAAGCCAAGGAACGGTGTGGGATGCATCGTAGGTGAAAGCTCAGCACATCGCAGCGGTTTACAGGCAAGAGAGTTTGCAATATAGCGTGCCACAATGGCGGATGCAAACTTAGGCTAAGTATGTGAACACGCGAGCATAACACAAAGTAAAATGGTTCACTAATCACTAAGAATAACACAGTGAGGCACTACACCATCTTGATGCAGTAACAATACATACATATTACAATCTCCTGTGCGCTGGATGAATCGTAGCCGCGTGTCGGACATTGACACACGAAATTAAATACTTTATAGGTTATAAAATCAATAAAGATTATCCAGCGCAGAGGATCTGGTATAATTACCAGGCTAATGTGGAACTCACCCCAGGTCGGGGCACAAAGAATCCTGAGGGTCAGGGAACAACTGTTGTCGTCCTTGCCAGCGGAAACGAAATGACCGAGCGTCTCCGGAAGGATAGTGTTGTTCCCAGTTTTTAGTGATGTGACTAGGAACTTACTAATTTTGATATTTTATCACTCGACTACTTGCACCTAAGTTCCCTCACAACGCTACACCATGGTTTAACATATTGAATGAAGTGTTGGATAAAATCATAAAACTCGTCATCAGTCACCCAGTTTTAGAAATGCTGATCGCGTTCTGTTTCATTGGTGAATCATAAATCATAAATCATTTATTACTTTGCAAACATGTGTAATTATTACATTGATGTTTTATTACGAAAGTCCTCCATGTTCTACCGTCACATGGGCATGCAAATCATATTTAATACAAATTTAAAGACATTATAATTTTAAATAACAATTAGGAAATTATAACAATACATTTAATATAAATTAATGTCCAATCTTTCGAATTACATTTAATGTCAAATTTATACAAAAAAAATGTCAACAAGGTTGCAGCAATCAATAATAAAAAATAAAAAATAAATGTCAAATGGATTATTAGCATGTCAATCAGTCAGTGATTCATCATTAAGGAAGCCGTGAATTGTGTAATAACTTTTTTCAATTAATATTTCGTTTAGTGCCCTTTTGAATTTGAAAACAGTCATATTTTTAATAGCATTAGGTACTTTATTATAAATGCGAGGGGCAATACCAAAAAAACTTTTTTGCATTAGTGCGGTTTTACATTTTACTTGACACAATTGATTGACGTATTGAGTTCGTATTGGATTCTTTCTGACAGCCGACAATTTTTGAAAGAGATGTGGTTTTTTTTTACAAATAAAGCCGTTTCCAATATATATAGAGATGGAAATGTTAATATTTTTAAAGATTTAAAATAAGGAAGACAGGTATCTGTTGTCTTAAGACCGCACATTGACCTGATGCATCGCTTTTGCATCCTAAACACGAGTTCCTTATCAAATCCTTATGAAAAAAATCCTTATGAAATTTGCCCTTAATGGGTACAGTGGTGAGACAGAATGCACCTACCGGAGGTCTCTGGCCGAGTGATCAGTCTTAGCACTGTACTCGGTACATGTAATGGAGGCATAAAGGAGGTACGGTACGGACAAAATATATCTGGACGCAGCTTGAAAGTCAAAGGGAGAGAAGAATAGCTACAAAACAGCTATACTTGTATTATTAACTTCACTGGAGCAAGGCCGACAGGTTGCAGCTGTCACTTAGTACAACGTGGTCACACAGACAGACACGAAATTAGGTATAGAGGTATATGAGGAAGGTGGAAAGTTCCTCGTCCCCCATAGAAAAGGGAAGATGATGTTGATGTTGGGACGTTGAATATAAAGGATGGATTTTTTGAGACAAGGCAGTAAGGGCCTGCGCAGATTGGCGGACGGGATGGCAGAGGATTTTAAATTTAATCAATTGAATTTAACACTTATTCAATCGAAATAAGGTATACGAGTATATTATTTCAGTGCTCGGTGAAGACGGAAAACAGCGTTGCGATGCTCCAAGCTCGATCACCGAGCATTGAAATATATACCTTGTATCGATTGAATAAGTATTAAACTCAATTAATAAATTTAAATTATTTACCGTCCAACTGCCAGTCTGCACAAGCCATAAAGAAAAAAAAAAAGAAAAACTATCAAGGATATATATTCCGTGAAATTCCCTGCAGGGTCTCTGCCACCGACTCCAACGCCACCCGCATGGAGTCCAGGGTTCTGGTAAGCTCCTGCAGTGTTGCAGCAGTGGCTTGATCGGTTCGTAGTCCTCTTCTCTAAATCTAGCACCCACTCGGGAGCGGCAGGCATCACTCGATGATCTGAAATAATAATTAAATTTTGACATTCTTTTCGTTAACATCGTAACTGAAAACAATGCAACTGTTTAAATCATCAATAAGGAAAGGTGCCAAGCTGTGCCATTCAAAATTACCATAATTATATTATTATGTAACTAGCAACCCACTCCTTACACACTTTGCACAGCAGTAACGGTTGCTATCACTAGACCAATGAGTGTCAATCTTTATTATATCTAAGTTAAATATTAATGCATTATACACAAACCTTCCGGAATAAATTCTCTCTTATTATGAAAACCGCATCAAAACCCATTGCATAGTTTAGAACAACACAGTCCCACAGACAGAAACGAAAAGCTACTTCAATTTATAATATGTATAGATAGATGAAATGTGTTCTATAATGATTATAATTATTTTTTTCCAATCTTGCTATCTAAATAAGGTTAATTGTATGTACCTCTTTGTCTACCTCCCGTCCCACGTATTCTACCAGCTGGTGGTGTCGCCATCACCACAGCTGCAGAATCCGGCGTTGGTGGTGATAGCGGCAGTGGTGATGGCGGCAGTGGTGATGGCGGCAGTGGTGACTGGTGCCTCTGTGGCTGTGATGGCGTTGGCGGCAGGGTCACCTCAGATGAACCATCAACCAGCCGGCATAGCCCTGGTGGAGTCATCGGGACTGAGGAAGGCGGCGGCGGCAGCAGCACCGATGGCGAATCCGACTCATACAAGTCATGAGCCGGTGCAGCCACCGGGGCCACGGCCGGTAACATGGAGCGTGTCGGCCAAGAAGCCGCATTATCCCCCTGTAACATTAAAACCATATCAATCATCCACTTTCCCTTTGTATTAAATTCCTAAATACTCTGCTTGTTACAACCATCACATTTATGTGTCTCAAGCTCTACTACTACTAACTTTACATGACACTGTCATTATTAACCAAGATAAATCTACAGATTACTTTCTATCTATCTCATGTTACAAAAATGAAATCACATACTTGAAGTTTAATTTATTTATTTTTATTTTATTTATTTATTATTAGGAAAGCTTACAGTCTAATATCTATTTAGTATGTACAATAGCGCTTACAATTGCCATTTATAGGCTTCCACAAATTAAAAACTATGTACCTAAAATAAAAAAAAATAAAGAAAAGAAACATACAAAAATTAAAAACAATATCTTCTCAAATATAACATAACTTAACAAAACAAAATAAAATAAAATAAATTCTCTATACAATCGTATCGTCTTTGTCGTGCTAAAAACAGTAAAAAATAATAATAAGAAAATGTACACATTTGTTACATGATATTTAATTATGAATAATGCTACTCATTGGGGACAAAGTATTCATCATTCAAAGTTCGCCTTAATGTGCTAGGGCTGGTTCTAAATAGGTCAACATCTAAGTGAGAGGGCAGATTATTAAAGCTTGTTGCGCTACGTAAGAAGAAGGCATTCCGTCGGTAGTTTGTTGATGCGAATGGAATGTGAAGAAGTGGTCGCTGCCTGAAGCCTAAGTGATGGGTTCGGAGTGATATTTTGGAGAGAAGTTGGGAACAATCGATGGAGCTATTGGCAATATTTAACAGAAAAGTAATATCATTAGCAAGGCGTCTGTTTTCCAGTGGTAGAAAATGGTATCTTTTGCAACGATGCATGTAATCCGTTGAGTATTGCTTTGTCTTAAAATCTAAATATCTTAGAAACTTTTTCTGAATGCTTTCTATTCTTGAATTATACATGTCATATTTTGGGTTCCACACTTGAGATGCATATTCAAGATGGCTGCGTACGTATGAACAGTATAACACTTTGAGTGGTTTTAGCGAGCTGAAGCAAGTAGATGATCTGATTATGAAGCCTAGGGACTTGGACGCTTTCTTTACTATTTCATCAATATGCATTTCAAATATGAGTTTACTGTCCTGGATAACGCCCAAGTCCCTAATACTGTTCACCTTAGTGATTGTTTGGTTATCCAATGCGTACCCTGAACCAATTGTCTTCTTTTGCCGCGTATAAGTCATATGAAAGCATTTGGATACATTTAGTTGTAGTTTGTTTAGTCTACAGTAATCTACAAACCTATTGAGATCTTCCTGGAGTAGTGATGTGTCAGATGAACAACGTACTGTTTTAAGTATTTTCATGTCATCAGCGTATAATAAAATGTAGGAGTTAATAAAACATTTATTAATATCTGCTATAAATAGATTAAATAGAAGAGGTCCTAAAATGGATCCCTGAAGAACTCCAGATGGTATTAGATTCCAACTAGAGGTAAACCCCTGTAAAACTACTGCTTGTGATCTGTTTTCAATGTAGGAGGAAAACCAACGATATAGGTCGCCATGAATTCCAGCTAAGAAGAGTTTACGTAATAGTAGCCTATGGTCAATGCGGTCAAAACATTTACTGTAATCCGTATAAATTACATCAACTTGTGCACGTTGCTCCATACCTTCAGAGATAAATTCATTGGAAAGAATAAGGTTAGTGGTAGTAGATCGCTTACGAAGAAAACCATGCTGCTCGTCACCAAAGTCACATTTTAAGGCTGAATAAACTGCGGTGCTAGTGCGCGTTGTTTACAACGCGCACTAGCACTTTTGAGAACAGGCATAGCTTCGAAATAGGGCGATAGTTATTTACGAGGGACTTATCACCTTTTTTTTAAACTGGCGTAACGAATGCCGATTTCCAGATTTTAGGAATAGTGCCTTCTGTTAAAGACCGCTTGAATATAATACAGATAGGCTTGGCAAGACTTTTCGCACAGTTGACTATAAATATAGGCGGTATTAGGTCAGGGCCACCAGATTTAGAGAGATCGAGCATTTGAAGTAACTTTAGTACTTTTTCGTGGCATACCTCTATGGAGCTGATGCTCGCTGTGGATAGTGTTGTGTTTTGATCTTGATCCTGGTCGTCTGTGTCTGGCTCTTGAAATGTTGACTGAAAGTATGTAGCGAACAGGTTACTGATTTCTTCTCCACTGTCTGCGGTTGCATCTTGATATTTCAGAATATTAGGGAAGTTACTATTACTTCTCTTGCTTTTAATATAGGACCAAAAAAAATTTGGGTTCTTGATAATGGATGCCTCGACTTTATCCATATACGTACGGTAACAAGATTTCTCTACTTCTGCAGCTCTATTTTTTTTATTTTATCCTTTATTAAAAAGAACTAGGTTCTTAATAATTAATTACAATCTAGCCTGTAAGACTAATAAGCAATTTTAATCTAACCTAATTTTTTACTTGATAATTATTTTAAAACTTAGAATAGTGCTGATTGTACTTTACACAAGTTCGTTCCACTTTCTTAGAGTCTGATAAAATATTTAAAAACACTTTGTTCATGTGTTATATGTGTGTCATTGTCACTATTATTTCTACACTTTTACACTACACTAACTCAAAAGGTTTTGTTCGTTTTAGTCTTCGCACTATATTTGTTTGGTCTAACAGCTGAAATGCCTCGATGTTCACATGTCGGTGGAGTCGGTGTTCATGAGCCTCAGCAAATTTTTGGATTATGTTGGTGACTGGTTCCATTTTTAGGTCACGATGGAGGTCGTCATTTCTTATATACCAGGGCGCATTAACAATACTCCTGAGTACCTTATTCTGGAATGTTTGTATAATTTTGATGTTGGTTGGTTTGGTACAGCCCCACAGTTGGATGCCATACGTCCATATTGGCATAAGAATATGCTTATATAACAAAATTTTGTTATGTATCGATAGGCAGGAACCCCGTCCAATCAACCAATACATGTTTTTAAAACGTATATCTAGCTCCTGCCTTTTCTTTTTAACGTGCGCTTTCCAGCGCAGTTTCGCGTCAAACGTTATGCCAAGGTATTTGGCTGTATTGGCGTATGGCACTTGTTGGCCATTTATGAAGATTGGGTGGTAATCATAATTCTTGTTGGTGAAATCAATGTGAAGTGACTTCGATTCGTTCAATTTGATTCTCCATTTTTGTGCCCAGTCATGAACTTCGTTTACAGCGATTTGTACTTTTTCGATTGCTTCCGTATGGCATGACCCTCTAGCCATAATGGCAGTATCGTCCGCAAAGGTTGCAATAGTATTATTTTCCAGCTCTGGTATATCATACGTGTACAACAGGTAGAGGACTGGACCCAGCACACTACCTTGAGGCACGCCAGCTTTAATCATTTTTAACTTTGAAAAGGCATCCTCGTGCCTTACTCGAAACATTCTATCTGTAATGTATGATAGCAAGATATCGGCAAAATCATTTGGTAGCAACAATCTTAGCTTGTATATCAAACCCTTATGCCAAACTCTATCAAAAGCTTGTGCCACATCTAAAAATACGGTGGAGCAGACTTTTTTATCTTCAAGCGTTCTTTCAATGATGTTGGTAATTCTATGTACTTGGTCTATTGTTGAGTGTTTCTCTCTGAAACCAAACTGATGGTCAGGGATCAGGTTTCTCTCGTTTATGATAGGTTTTAGGCGCTTTAGGAACTATTTTTCAAACAGCTTTGATAATACAGGCAACAGGGAAATGGGCCTGTATGATGAAGCTTCGTGAGGTGGTTTACCGGGCTTTGCAATCATAATCACTTCTGCAACTTTCCATGGCTCAGGAACATGCTTTAACACGAATGCAGCATTGATAAGCCTAGTAAGCTTAACGATGGCTTTACGCGGGAGATGTTTTAGAATTTCTCCCGTAATAAGGTCATACCCTGGGGATTTTTTTAGGCTTATGTTTTGAATTTCCTTAGCAACTTCTTTCGGGGTCACAAGCTTAATTCTTTGATCTTGCAGAATATTGGCAAGCTGTAGGTTGTCTTCTTCTGCAGCTCTATGACGCAATAAAGAAAAGGTTTGGTAATCGGATATATTTCCATAAGTTTTAAATTTCCGGTGATATTTATATTTTTCTTTTAGGATTTTAATTAGTGCAGATGTATACCAGGGGGGGTGTGATGAATTTTTTACTGACTTTTTAGGAATATACTGATCTCTGATTTCATAGAGTTTTTTATAAAAATGATTAACAGCATTCTCTAGTGGCTCAGCACCCAGCAACTCGTCCCAGTCAACGTCATCAAGAGCGGACATGATAGCAACATAGTCTCCTTTGTAGAACTGATATTTAATGTTAGTTTTTTCTGACAGTGAGTGTATTTGAACAAAATCAGCCTGAATCGTAATGGGTTTGTGATGCATGTCAATAGGTACTGCTAATGGGTCAAGACATTCGTTTATGTCCAGGGACCCATTAGAAAATGCGAGGTCTAGCAGTCTGTCATTCACGTTCCGTACATTATTAAACTGAGATAAGTTACAGATATTTATAGTATCGAAGAATTCAATAAGTTAGCGGTTTGAATAGTTTTGTGGTAGTAATTCAGCGCTGTCATTCGTGTGACACCATTCTACTTCATTACCAAAGTTAAAGTCGCCTAAGACAATAAATTTATCTAATGCGTTGGTCAACATTAAATTATTTAGATTATTTGTAAAACTCTGAAGCTGAGCAGCATAAGAATTACCCGTATGTTCGTTACAAAGGTAAAGGGCACAGATATGTATGTTGTATGTAACTTGAGGTCTAGACCTCTTTAAGGTTATAGTTACCCAGATATCTTCAGCAGAACTTCGCCATTTACATTTCTCGACAACAGTCAAGTCGTTCCGCACAACAATCAACACACCGCCTCCTCGGGTTTGCGAGGTGCGGCTGTAGTCGCGGTCGCGCCTCCACACCACGTACCGCGAATCAAATAATTCACTGCTGAAAATACCATCCACTAACGTAAATACTATAACATCGTATGATTTAAGACAAACATTTCGGAATAGGTTGTTTGTTTTTGTACGGAGACCACGTACGTTTTGGTAATAAATATTAAGCGGAGCCATTGATGAGTCCTTCTCCAATATCTATGTTGATAAAATAGCAATAGTAACAAGCTGAAAAATTACGTCTTAACGAACCCTTAACATAATCTAACAAACACAGCAATGCCCAACGGATGACCTTTCGAAAACTTGCGAGAATTGTAAATAAAAAAAAGGCAGAGGTAGCAACAATAAGTCACAGGTGTTAGTAACACGCATAGAACATTAATCTTTATGTAGTTAGCAATAGGACAATAAACTGCAGAACCAACAAAATATATTGCGAATGTTGACCAGTACCAGTTAGTAACAAGCAGCAGTAAGGCGCAATAGAAATTAAATATTAAAGAGAACACAATAAGATAGCATTTAGCAAAACTAAAACAAATAAAAAAACAAAAATAATATTCTAAAAAAATATGCAGGTGCGTCGAACACGTGCACGAGTTAGGCATTGCTCGGAATCCGCGAGTAGTATTAAAACATTTTACCTTGTGGTTCTCAAAGTTTTGAGTCACTTCAAATGAGATGTTATTTTTTGAGGTAGTTACGAGTATTATCACTATTTCACTTTTGAGAGGTCCTTTTCTGTTTTTATCACTATGGTAGGGGAAGTGTCGTTTTTCATGGTGTGTATCTTGGCATGCTTGATCCAGACGTATCGAAAATCCATCTCTGCGGCTGCTTTTTTAGTCTTGGATAGGAGAACCTTATTTTCTATAGTCAGGTGATCATTCACGTAAATCTTATGGTTACCAGGTAGTCCGAGGTGTCCAGTAGTTATGGCGGAGGATTTAGACGCGTATCTGGCTGCTGCTATGAAGTCTTCCTTCACGTAACGATTACAGAAGGAGACTATGATGGGTTTCGTGTTTCCTTTTTCGCGCGTTGGTACTCTCGCGACAAAATTAACCTGATTCTTTGAGACCGGATATTGTATCTTAGATCCAATGGTAGATAATATTTGATACAAGTTCTCATTGTTTGTTTGAGTGACACCTTTAATTTCAATGTTGTTCAACTCTACTTGAGATTGAACTTTTTCCACCTGCGCGATTCGATGTTCCAGGGTTTTGAATTTGACATTAAATTCTTTGAGCTCCTTGTTAGCCTCATTGACCGATGATTTTAAATCGGCAAATTCCTGTCTCAGTGCCATAACCTCGTCCCTGAGACATTCTAGTGGCGCTAGTTTCGCAGAAAGTGCCCTGATCTCTTTTAGTATAAGTGATTCTGACTCTAGCTTGGGGGTGGGTGATGTAGGAGGTTGAATAGGTCCAGGCTGCTTACACTTCATGCATCGCCATGTAAGTTTTCTATCACCAAGCTTACGGAATCCAGCTTCTGTTATTCCTGCACAGTGGAAGTGAAGATCTTGGGAGCACACTGTGCAATGTATTCCATCTGATAGCAGTTCACTACAGGCACCACATTTATAAGTATTTATTTCGCAGTATAAACGATAATAAAATAAAATAAAATCTATTATTACAAAAGTTTGAGAATAACTGTACTTTCTTTTCGAGTTAACTTTAGGTACGTATAAAAACGACTGCACGCGGTGGGGGCCACGACAAGACTGAGTTTTAAGTTGATGTTAAAAGTTTAAGTTGATCATTCTACAGACTAATATCACACATAGGCAGAAACACTAAAAAAGCCAGTAGGTACTTACACGAACTACTTCATGCACTATTTCTTTACAATTAGTTATTCAAATAAAAATTAGGTCTTTTCTAACAGGGAAAGGGATGCGGACGCTGGATTCTCCATACACGCCCACACGCCCTAATAAAGTGAGGATCCACTCCTCCCTCGGGTTCGGTAGCAAATTAGGGGGCAGAGGACCCCCGCCCGTAGAAGTAGCCTGTAGCCTTAGTAAGGTGGCTTTTTTACGGGCGTGGTATTTCTGCTGGTTCCAATCAAAATCAAAATATCATAAAATGGTTATTATTAAATGATAAAGTCAAGTAAATTAAATTAATAAATAAAGAAAATTATTATAGTCCATCTATAGCGCAATATATGCAGTATTAGTATTAATTAGTAAGGGTGGGATGACACAAATAAAGTTGTCAAAAATTTACTTAATTCTCGTATGACGATACTCTCATGCGCATGTCATTAATATGATGATCTTATTTCTTTGATCGAATATACCACACGCACTTGGCACAAGTGTATCACCCCATACTTGTTGCCTTAAATATGTTCACACAATAACACATCAAGCTATAAATTTACAGTATAAGTGGACCTCGCATTGTATAGACTTTCCGTGCAATAACGGGCAGTTTATAAAGAATGGAAATGTGCTTGATATGTCGTCATGCGTACATGCACCTTTTCACACACACTCGCAAATATTATTGGTATTGTTCATTACACTTACGTCACGCCATTTTGAATGTAGTTTAGTGCAGCCCGAGCCCTCACTGTTGAGGCGGGATGCTAACTTCTTACATTTATTTATAGTTTCAATCTTTGCCCCTCATTTGACATGGCTCCCTTGGCAATGGCGGGATTTTTCTCCCTAAATTGGAGCAGCAGCTCCCACTGCCGCTCAAATATTTTTATGTTTGCAGGCATTTCTGAAATAAATAGATCAACAGAACTAAAGTACGAGCATGGAACATACTATAAAAATGAAACACCAACTCAATAAATACTCTCATCTAGAGTCGGGCTTGTATTCTAGACATAGGCAGGGACCACTTATAGTAAGAAATTGTTAATTACTTACTTGTTTTTACATAAAAAAAGTATTTTCTAAAACTTTTTTGCAGCGGGAAGTTTGGCGGCAGAAAGATATGTTAACTTCTGCCACAGAAGTTCACAGAACTAAAATGTCAGATGAAAATACGTTTTGTTACGTACTTCAATTATGATAGTTTTTGGCAGAAAGTGTTTTAAAAATTGGTTTTTGATTTTTCGGCAATCATTGTCCATTTTCATTTATGAGCACTAGTAGAGTATCAGTTGTAATTTAAAATAAAAAAAATTATAGCACAATAATTTGGAAATTAATCATTCCTATTATGGTGTAACAAAACACATCATCCAAATAAATTATAGCCTATTGGTTAGAACAACCCTATACAATTCCGGTCGACTGGTAAAAAATGTTTATCGTAATTCGAAATATGGCAGCCGTTTAAAATTGGACTTGCTTTTGATTCAGAATTGTAAACAGAAATAAAATGTGTTGCGTAATTAGACTGCTGGTCTGCAGTTCTCTTTAAAACACCGCCAACTCCATCAGGTCCACCCTTAGCATGACCACATTCGCAGTAACGCCATACCATACAGGTCAAATTCGGAGAATAGGACAGAACTGGGACATTATGAAGAATATTTTTGAAGTGAAACTTCTACAAGACTGTATTAGAATTTTTCTGTCACGAATAAGCGTTACGGCCGTGTGGAGCGGGCAGACGATATATCGCGTGGTGAGAAGCGGCAGCGCGGACGGAGAGAATAGATTGGAATCTCAAGTTTTTATATTGAACTGATTTGAAAAATTCTTTCACTGTTGCGAAGCTACACTTACCCCGGGTGACATAGGCTATAATTACATTTTCAAAAAAAATTGGGATCATTTTTAAAACTCTTACCTAAATAAAATATTCTTTACGTCGCGTGCGCTGCGAAAACTATTGATGATAGAATAAAATAATGTACTACGACTTTGCAGAACACATCATTATTTACAAAAAGTGTCGCGACATAATATATGTCTAACTATTATAGTTATGTCACAATAAGTGTTTCTTTATTAAAAAAAAAAATATGAAATGCCGCCGCTAGAAAAGGCTCTTTATTTGTATTTTGGTATTAATCTACAAAATTGGACAAGTATATTAACAATCTGCCCGTAAAACTTCAAGTAAATATTTTGTTGCGATTCGTTTTGCCACTTGTCCGTTGCCATTCGTTTTTCCACTTGTCCGTTGAAGTTTCACTTTTACTATGTGTCCCAGCACACATTTTTTTTTATTCACTCCGGTGTGCAACGTCCACTGCTGTCTAGTTGCACTAAAATGGACCGACTGAATTTCAGATCCATACTTAGTCGAATAGTTTTCACTGTAATCAATGTGTACTCGGCATTCTGAATAACCGAGGTTATGTTTTATTTTATTTACTGCATCAGCTTGATTCCGCATGTTACCACAATGTCTCAGAAATCGTTCCAGATTGCTTTCAAAAATTTTAATGACCTCTAGAGGGTTTCCACGAGTCTGATCTTTTCAGTAACATTTGCAGATTTCTCTTTATTGTTATGTACGTAAGCTCTCGCTGATTTACCCCATTTCCAATACATCATTGTATTTGAATTGTCAAATTCTCTATAAAGTATTGTTTTATTTTTACAGTCCGAGCACTTTCTCAAAAGACAATTCACATTATTTTTGTCACAACACAAACTGCAATAGATCGGTGGTTGTGTTTTCACCTATCACTTTCTATGTTATTAGTGCCGTGGTTACAAGTTCCATATTCGCGTGTATTTGGCATATGCACGTGTTTCTGTTGCTTATGTTGGGTTTTACTACCCAAAATGGTTTCATTCTACAAAACGAACTGTAACTAATTGGTGTGAGACCTGAAGATAAATATTTCTTATGTAAAACTTTCAAAGAGCTTGACAGAAATCGTTTTTGTTTTTTTTAGTTTATGTCTCGTTATGGTATCTTTTTTACCTGGACAAAGCCGGCTGTTTTCATCATCTTCATAAAATTTGATAACATCAAAGCGTATTTTTTTGATCTGATTATTTGTACTTTTACTCATTGTGTTTCGCTACGGTAAGGCAAGGATCCTGCCGTTTTACCGAAAAGATTTTGCCCAAATTTCACTACCCAAGCAAATTTTTTGGGAAGAAATTTTTTGCTAAGTAATAATTTAGCAAATGAAATTATGCGGAAAATTGTTTGGGAAGTGATAATTTGGCAATTTCTTTTCGATGAAACAAGGGAGACCCGGTAAGGCAACTATCTCATTTGATTCTTTAGTCTTTAGTATTTTATTAACATTTCCTAATCCTTGTACTTGTTTCCTGTAGGTAGTGTTATCTCTTCTAAGTTCTGAAATTCTGCGCTGCAATAACTCATCTCTTTGGCTTTACTTTTTTGGTATCGACTAAATTTATTCTTAAACTTACGTTTAAAGTCCACCGAACTAATTGATGTATCTGATGTTGGACTATTAGGGCATACCATAGGAACAGTACAAATATCAATACTGGTGAAGCATGGAGATGTAGGGGGCGATAGCGCCGTAAGTTCAACTTGTACGAAGATTTCGTGACTTACTTGGTTGTCGATTAGCACGACTTGTGGTCGGTTGTAAGCTGTCGGAGTATTGACGTTGCGAAGTCGTTTGATTGTAACCTCTGCTGCGAATGTCTCGACTAATACAGTCACGACAGGTTCGAGGACGTAAATTTCTAGTAACCGAAGTATGTTGAAGCGTGCTCTCATTATCAAATCGTGAAGATCTCTTTGTGCTGCTTGCAAGAGGGTTCTCTCTTGTTTGTGCAAGCATGATAATGATACGAGTAATTTCCGTGCTGGCTGATGGTGCCGTAATCCTGCGTCCGTTAAACGTCGACGAACAGTGGTAATAGACACTCATATGAGTGGCGATATCTCTGATTCGCGTAAACCCGTCATTTCTCACCCTGTTTACAATTTCTCGATATTGCGTAGTTGTTGTGCAACGAGGACGACCGGACTTTCTTTGTGTGTTCACGTGACCCTCATTTTCCCATCTTCTTATCCAAAGGTGTACAGTATTTCTCTGAAATGAACAATATAATGTATATTTATCATAATATATTGGATATATATATATATATTGGATATATATATATATTGGATATATACATATTGGATATATATGTATGTAGGATCAGGAGTGCCGAGAGGTATATCGTCAGGGTTTAGAGTTCCCATTTTATTAGGATAAACAAGACTGTATAAACAATGACACGGTTTTTATTACAGTAGGTATACAGCAGTTACACTTTATAAAACAATACAAATGGAGTAACAGTTAATCGAACAGACTTTTAAGGTCTCAGTTCGTATAGTGGCCAAGCCACTCGGTGACAAAGTGTATCTACTCGCTATCAGCAAGCCAATACAGCTATGTGAATATACAGCAGCGCTGTAGCAGGTAAACCGACAATTTTGTTTGGAGCTCTTTATTTAGTCGATTCCGAAGACCGACCAAAGACTACTATAGTATACTGGCAAAGACCGACTGACTCGCATACCGAGTGCACGCTATTTTATAAGACGAAGCCCCCATCTTGCGATCCCTCCACGACAATTCTGTCCGATGACGCGCGGAAGTACGTCACGTGTTTACTTGATACAAAACACTAAAATGTAATTAATCTAATAAGACTTACATTATAAAGTTATCAAATAATACAACAATAATTGTCGTAAAATGATTTACTTTGTGAATTTACCATTGTTTAAATGGTTAATTCACAAAGTAAATCATTTTAAAATTAGAGAAACATGTCATCAATTGTTTTGAACAAAACCCTCGGTTACAATAATATCGGAATAAGTTGCCAAAAATCAATTATTGCGGACACCGAGTACTTAATAAATTATGTTCCGATTCATTAGACAATAATTGATAGTAAAAATCACTTAAATTAATAATAAGAAAAACAAATCATAACAAATTCTGTTGACTACCTACAATTGTAATTGACAACCAACTCCGACATGTAGTTACGAGTATACGTTATTACGTAAAAATTTAGCACTCAGAATATCCCCCTACAAATTTCCGTTTTGTGCAGTGTGGGGGAAGCTTCGTCACCCTTTCAAACAAATCAAAGAGGTAAGTAAGTAAGTAAGTCGTTTATTTTGCAAATATGGGTACAGTAAAAGGTGATAATTTTTAAACAGGTAGGTTCAGCCATATCTTACCGACAGGCATGCAAACCTTAAATAAGAGTTTCACGCTAAAACAACAACAAAGGCAATTATATTATGATACATTGAAGAGCACTACTACAAAAATGTTTTTTTTTTTTTGATAAATTGCATATGACTTTTTTTAAGATACGTGATACAAAATTACAGTTTTAGTGAATATGATGATTACAGCCTTACAAGTCTTGATATTGAGTACTTACATGTTTTGCCATTATGGCGTACAAAATTAGTCTCAGTAGACAAATAAATAATAAAAGTAAGAAATCACAATGTCAAAAATTTCAATTAATTTTAATCAAGGCACAATTCAAAACAAATGTCAATATTTAAAAGTAGAGTAGTAGAGTAAACAAATATAAAAATTAAATAAAGCAAATCAATTTGGAGAACAAACAAATTCTTTCTCCGTAAGGAATTCGCTGATATTATAATATGCTTTATGAGTTAAAAAGCGTTTAAGCCTAGTTTTGAATATTGTTAATGGTAGTTCTTTCCATTGCTTAGGTAATTTATTATAAATAACCGAACCCATGCAATAGACACTCTTGCGCAGTAATGCCGTTTTGGCGGGATGGGAGCATACTTGGTTATTGTCGCGTCTATTACGTGGGACTACGTCGGCTAGACGTTTAAAACGATTTGGGTTTGACTTCACAAACACAGCTACCTCCATTATGTACAAGCTAGGAAGTGTTAATATTTTGTGTTGTTTAAAGTATGGCATGCAACTATCAGTGGATTTAAGCTTAAACATAACCCGTAAGCATCTTTTCTGGGCTTTAAAAACTGTTTCTCTTTCGGTTGAATTTCCCCAGAATATTACACCGTAACGTAAGTGCGATTCTACTATGCCATAATAAGCAATTAATAGTGCATCCATGTTAATTACTGGAGATAGTGAATGCAGAGCGTATGCGGACCTACTAATTCTCTTACATACACTATCAGTGTGTGCTTTCCAATTTAGATTTTTATCTATTAAAAGTCCCAGAAATTTTGTATTTTCTACTTCTTCTACAAGTTCATTGTTGTTGTGTATATTAGGGCTAATGCTGGTAATCCGCTGATTGAAATTCACAACTTTTGTTTTTTTTAAGTTAATTTTTAAATTATTTTCTTCTAACCAATTTACAACATTTTGTAAACAATTGTTAATGTCCCATTCATATGTCTCCACATTTTGACATGGTATTGTCACGGTACTATCGTCCGCAAACAGTGTCATTGCTTGTTCAATGCATTTAGGTAGATCGTTTATGTACAGTATGAATATGAAAGGACCCAATACGCTCCCCTGGGGTACGCCAAAGATAACTTCACGCTCTGAGGATCTATATATCTCTTCACGCTTGGTAATTGGATTAATTTGACAAATTTCAGTTATTTGTTTTCGGCCTTTTAAGTAAGACTCAAGAAGACTAAGTAAATTCTCTAATGCCATAAGCTTCAAGTTTTCTCAATAGAATAGCATAATCAACGTAGTCAAAGGCCTGAGTCATGTCACAAAAAATGCTACATACTGGTATTCGTTTATCGACATTCTGTATCACATTATATATAAAGTCAAATATAGCCATATTAATAGTCCTATGTTGTCTAAACCCTTTTTTGTTCGTCACAAAGAACGTTATTTTTGTCAATAAATTTGTATAGTTCGTTATAAATGTATTTCTCAAATATTTTGGAAATCACAGGTATGAGTGCGATTGGCCGGTAATATTCCATTAATTCTCTATTTTCTTTCTTGAACATTGGCTTTATAATCGAAGTTTTTAAGGCATCTGGGAAGATGCCTGCGCTGATAGAGAGATTAATTATATGACTAAGGTGACCACTTATTTCCATAGATACGTGTTTCAATATTTTTGTACTGATACCATCATACCCTACGCTACTTGTATTATTCAATGTCATTATTATTTTATGTATTTCTAAAGGTACACCAGGCGACATGAACATTGATTGAGTGCTCGTGTTTATTTTAAAGCGTTTGGGTTCCCCGGTATCATTCTGTTTCGGCTGTATTTTATCGATAAAGTAGTTATTAAACGCTTCAGCAATACTATTGGGATTAGATAGAATACGGTTTCTGACCTTAATTTTATAAATGTTTCGTTTGGGTAAATTATGCTTTGCGCGATTAATAATTTGCCACGTAGTTTTAGATTTATTTTTAGATAAATAGATTCTTTGATTGTTTTGTGCTTTTTGTGTCAAGTGTATAATTTTTTTGTGCATTTTCGAATATTCTGTGAATTTAGTTTTATTTTCTGTATTTCGGTTTAGTCTCATCTGCCACAGAAGTTTTCTTTTTCTTTGGCTGCACAGTTTAATTCCTTTTGACAGCCACTTAAGTTTTTTAATAACATCAATTTTGATTAATTTAATCGGAAAGCACAGATCATACAAAAGCTTGAAAGTGTCGATAAAACTACTGTATGCTACATTCGGATCATCCGTGTCGTAAATGTCAGAAAAGGAAAGACTCTTGATGTAGCCTTTGAACTTAGTTATATTTTCCACACTATCATCCCTTTTAGTCGCATACCAACTATTTATGACACACTGTGTTTGAACAGGACAGTGTAGGAGCTGTGCTGTGTGATCGGACAACGCAAATTCCATGACGTCAGTTTTGCAAGATTTACCAAAGTTATGCGCAAAATTATCTATGCATGTCATGCTTGCCATGCGAGTAGGCTGTCTCAATGCCAATTTAACATATCTATATAAAACAATGTTTTTATAATGTGCCCGTGATATTTCTTGCAGTACAATTTTTTTCTTGGAAACAATAAACTGTTTGAAATAACATATATTTAAAAAGAATACTCCTTCTTAAAAACAATATACGGTAGCCTTTAAGGGTCCACCGCGTTAATAATTATTTACTTATTTCAAACACTTAAACTAAGTTAACCTGTATAATAAGTATGTGACACACTGTCACTTATTAATGCCAGCCAGCTCAAACTTCAGCTTTAAGAACTAAGGTCGTGGGGAGTTGGAGATAAAGCCAGTACTGTTCCGATTTTAAATTAAGATTAAAATATAATAAAAGATTGAATTAATAAGGTGTAACCTTCCAATTATTTTGTAAATAAACAATTAGTAAATGGGCGCCAGGGATTTAGAAAATCCCGGATCCCAGAGCCGACGAAGATGTCCAATATTCTTCCAGATTCAGATAACTGAGGATGTCGAACTCGGGGTCCTTATTTAAATTTCTGATACAGACCGGGTTCCCAATATTGAAACCCGGACTAAAGTAATATACCGGTTTATATGTATACCGTATTAAAATGAATAAATATAAATGTAAGGGTAAAAAAAAAACCGTCCCGCCTGCGCTAACGCTAGGCGGACTTGACCAGCCGCACAGTCGTCTCCGCAAGAGGCTTAGAGCTGTCTCGCGTCCAGGCCCCAGACGCCACTCTAGATCCTGGCGGCGAGACGAATCACTCGAGGTGCCTCACCTGGAATTGACAATACGGAGACCCAATAATATAATGAGAATCTAATTTACTATACTGGAGGTGGCCGAGCTAGGAAATCTAGAAGGCTAAAACATTAGCCGGTTAACATAGCCTGTTGCAAACACAACTTAATGAGCTACGACTTCTGTTTGCCTTAACCTGAGTGGTGGGACAATAGGAATAAGGATTACCCACGCGGCGTCCATCAACTACACAGAAAAACCTCAATACACTGCCTTGAACATTCTAATCCAATACCATGAGTAACCTCCTATGGCATATCTATGGTAAATAGTTAGCTGGTGAAATACTCACGGTTGGTTCAGGGAGAAAACACTCGACTGCAATATCTTCGACCGGCCGGGAAGCAACCTGCGTAGACGCAGCTAAGAATCCTGTAATAAATATCAAATACTTCACAACGAATCCCTATATTAACCAGGGGAGGACTCACATATTACTTCCGAACACTATTTAACAACGAAGCTCACCTTTTAGAAGTGTTAATGAATTGCAGTCACTTCTCAAGCGTGTTCAAGGGCGAATGGACGCTCAACTCGGCAAATATTTATGGCCTAGAAGCCAACCGGAACTGGATGAGAGCATTCAGAAAATGTCCCTTACTTCAGGCAAAACTATTACCAGTTCACGGAAGATATCCACATCACTTACGACACTTAACTCTTGAAATTCACAAACAACTATCCAACATGACGTTTGAACGCTGAAACACTAAAAATCCTGCAGATCCAGAATTAAAAACTAATTAAAACAAATCTTTGGCAGTCTGCAATGCCAAAATTTGTCTAGAATGGGGTAATTTACCCATAATATTAATTAGGGATAATTAGGTTAATTACCAGAAACATTACGTCAAAGACACTTCACAGATTAAATATGTATTCTATTGACAATGAAAGTTCTAGAAAAAGGTTTACAATGAAAAAATTTATTCATTTCCGTTTTCGGTTATTTAGTTTATTATAAATTTTATTACCGAAAGCCGAAAATAATTAAGGACTGGTCACTGGATATTATTTCAATGATTACCAATCAATATGTTAAAATGAACTGTTATCGATTAAAACTACAACCATGAATCGGCGACAACAGATGTCGCTTATAACTGACAGAAGCTGACGTTTGAATGAATGACATTTGTGTTGTTATTCTATTTTGCAATCAAACTAATTTACAATATTTGGTCTAATTAATTGTGCAAACCTGTTTAGAAAAGTGATTTCTTTACAGAAAGTGAAACTAAAAAGTCCAGTGACGAAATACAGTTTAAGGAATGAATAATTCATTGTAAAATAATCCTGTGGGAAACTTTATAATTGACTACGTATGTTTTCAGGTAAATGCCACTTTATTTATTAAGGATTTAGATGTGCAAAACCAATTAGTGGTAGGCACAAAAAATACAACGTAACACTACTTCCAAATATTTCAGAGTGATAGTTTCCAAATTTACATCGCTTGAGTTTATCAGATACAATAAATAGGAAAAAAGACTCCAGTTCTTGTTTTGAGCGGCACAGTTGTCAAGCCACAGTGTTATGTGCTTGACATCACGATAATTAAAAAAAAAGGCTCGGAAGCAGCTTATGATGTCGTCTTTTTTCCTGCCAGCAATAGCTACGTGCCAGATACAAGCAAATGTGTCCTTCGCGCTTCGAAATTTCTTGTCTCCAAGAGGTACGAAACTCTCGTTAAATAATATCAGTCTTGGGCAAAATATAGCAACCTTGAATTCATCAAGACGAGGGCACATTATAACCTTTTCTAGGTCTACAGAGTAATACATAGCGTCACTGGTTTGGTCTTGCATACTCATTTGACGAGATTTATCTTCATCGTATTTCTGTCGTGCTAAAATGTATCTTCTGTGATGTAATTCATATTCCTTACATAAGGTGCAATTTCGATGACGGATCTCCATAATATCAGGGTTATGTAATTTATATTTTTCGCATATTTCGCACTCCTCATTACCTAGTTTTGCGAAAGAGATATTAAGTTCTTTAATAACTCGTCGATAGTAATCGTAAGATACACAATCTTCGAGAGCGGACTGCTCAGTTATACCCATTTTTTCACAAAAGTCTTTGTACATATCACGGATATTTAATTCTGACGGTAAATATTTTCGTTTGGGTGCATGTACCCTTCTGTAATGTGATACAGCAGGATGAAAAGAATTAATGTGATCAATGATGGGCTTGTTATCGATCTTTTTAGGGTTAGGATTATTGCCTCGCATATCCGTTATTTCTTGTACTTGCACTTGTTTTAAAGCGTTTCGCAGAACCTTGTCGTTTTTTTTCCCAAATCCAAGGGATGTCAAAAAAAAAAATCTTGCAAACTGTTACTTTCTCATTATTTTCATTCAACATAAAATATGTAATAGTTTTTCCTCGGTTAATTTCTTTTGAGTTAGGATTTTTTTTTGTTCGCCTGGCCGGTATAGTTTGAGATGTGTTGTTAATTATGTATATGTACTGTTCTCTCTACGTAAAATTACGAAACTGCTTATTTATAATACCTCGCTGGTTCTCAGATATATTTGAAGAACAGTTTTTTTTACATTCTTCGGCACAACCTGGTTTAACGCAATACTTGGTATTAGCCTTTAACTCTTTCTTAGCTTTAATACGCTCTCGCAATGAAGTATCGTAATGTTTGCGTTTACGTACACTTCCTTTCTTGGTAAGTTGGATTACATTTTCAGAAGCCTGGTCAGTCTGATTTTCGGGCTCAAAATCTTCTCGTTCAGGTGACTCTGATACGCGAATGTGGTTTTGTTGTAAGTTCTCTATGAAATCAATATCTGAATCAGAGTCGATAACACTATTATTGTTGGTTTTTTTTTGTGGTGGAATGTAATCTTTATCAATAACTGAATCATCAGAGTCAAAATATTTTACTGAACTTGTTGAACTGCTGTTGCTGCTGATAGTAGCTGCAGTGGTGGTATTATCGCAAACTTTATCCGGAAGAACACTATCAGTTGTAGAGACGTGGTTAATTTCTTCACCATTAGTAGCTGCAGTGGTGGTATTATCGCAGACTTTATCCGGAAGAACACTGTCAGATGTAGAGACGTGGTTATATTCTTCACCATGGCTTATTTGGTAAGGGTGTTGGTCGTGAAATAAGGGATACAGCGAAATTCGCTCTGTATTTTCCACTGCAGTACTATTTGTACTTTCCGTACTTGTGGAAGCTAAAGCTTTAGTAAGTAACTCAAAGCATCGACCCTTTTTCATGTTAGTTTTACCTGTAACAACAGTTAATAGTGTTAGAATGTACAAAAAAAGCACGTTAAGAGTTTGCAAGCGATATAACGCACATCAAACTTAACTTTTATTAAACGAAAATTAAATATGATCACAATAAACACACAGAATTTAATAAGAATTACTCAATAAAAGCTCACTTCAGTTAAGTATCACTAATGTATTATATATCTTATTCAAAGAAATGATAAAATGTAAGTACCTAATAAAAATGTTTATGAATGAAATAATTTTCGTACACCTAAATCCGAATGATGTAAGTAAAACAAGTCTTTAACAATTCGTATTATTATTTGGCACACTACGGTTGAATAAAATTGCACACACAAACAACATACAAACTTTTCAAATAAAAAATACTTACTTTGTTACGACGAATCACGCTGCGAAAAATTGCGCGACCGCGACACGTCGTGCTCCTCCAACCTAGCCGGGCGCAACTGACATAAAAATTGGTCAGGCGCCGTACTAAACATACCCCGCTCCACCCCCGCGCAGTCTCCGCTCGATTCACAATTTCTAGGAAAAAAGGACGTTTCTGCACACATGCGCCTTTTTTATTAAGCATCGTATTGTATTTTTTTATTCAACGTAACGTATTAAGACGCTTATGGCAAATGCGCCTATGCTAAAACAATTTTACGAAGTAAATAGGGCGCAAGTGGTTAGATGTGGTCTTTTTTTCTTAATATGAAAGCAGTTTTTTAGTAACGCGTTAGACGCAAATGCTTATTTGCGTCTTATTAACTTCCTCTCAGAAATAGGGACAAATATGCGCCTTTTATATTAATGAACTAAAAAAAAAAACTGTAAAGTATAAGGACATTATCTACATAAATGCGACTTTTTAATTAAGTTTCATATAAATTCGTCTTTTCATCTTCAATCGGGTGTAAAAAAATGAACAGAAGCGCCCTATTTTGTTGTGCTAAAACCGCATTGGATTGAGTTAGAAAAATATTAAAAATACAGGCAGATGCGCCTTTTTTTCTGATTCCGGCAATGTATATAACTCAAATCCGGAAAAACTGTTAGATGCGTCTTTTCTTCTATCGGGGGCAGTGGTAGTGTGTTATATCTGGGAAGAGGGTTCTTTCAATGCTGCTGTTCGAAGCTTCGGAGGCAGGTCCACAATTGGCTGCTTTGTTCTCAGTATTTGACGTTGTATGATAGATGGACCCCACTTTATGGCTGATCTGCCCCAGTCTATGGAATAATATGCTTGTACAACAATGGTTTATTGCCAACGACATTACGGACGAATCGGACAAGTTGAAGGTCAAACGGAGGGCAATACTCATAAGCGCTCTCACCGGACCAACATATGTGCTAGCGAGGGACTGCGCTGCCTAAGAAGTTAGAAGAAACGAATTTACGTAGAAGAAATCCTGAAACTTCTAGACCGTCATTTTGAGCCGAAGTGGCTCGGATTTGCAGAAAAATCGATTTTCTACTCAGCGGTGCAGCGACCAGACGAAAGCCACACTCAATGGGCGGCCAGAATTAGGGGATTGGCGGCACACTGCGGGTTTAAGAACTTGGAGGAAGCTCTTCTGGATAAGTTCATCATGGGCATGATGTCAGGACCCGAGCGAGACAAGCTCTTTACTTAGGACCAGATGGACTTAACGCTGGCCAAGGCGGTTGAACTAGCGGAGAGCGTGCGTTGTGCTCGGCGCGCCTCCCATGCCGCATCGGTAGCACGTGGTTCGAGCGCGGCCGCCAGCAGCGTCGATGAGGGTTCCGTGTTCGTTAAGGAAAAGTGCAGTGTGTGCGGCTATGCTAATCACAAATCCAATCAGTGCCGGTTTAAAAACTATAAGTGCAAAAAGTGCAATAACAAGGGCCATCTGAGACGAATGTGCTCAAGTGACGCGAAAGTGAAACACGTGGAGGAAGGTAAAGTGGATGATGAGGGCGACGACGTGCTTACAGCGTACATACTATAAAGGAAAAGAACGTAAACAATTCCAAGAAAAACAAGTGGTGTGGATTATGAAAAATTTTAATAATAAAAAAATTGTATGGATCGAAGGAATAATTAACAAAAATATTGGAAACGTAATGTACGAAGTTTATGTACCAGAATTGGATCGGTTAGTAAAAAGACACTTGGATCAGATACGGACACATGGAGAAAACCAAATGTCAAAGTGGTGTGGATAATAAAAAAAATTAATAATAAAAAAATTGTATGGATCGAAGGAATAATTAACAAAAATATTGGAAACGTAATGTACGAAGTTTATGTACCAGAATTGGATCGGTTAGTAAAAAGACACTTGGATCAGATACGGACACATGGAGAAAACCAAATGTCAGAACGCGACACAAACTGGGATTCAGATGTCATTCCGGATGTTCAGAGCGATATACCAGACGCAAACCAGACGACACTGGATGACGAAGGCCAACATTAAATAAACGCCAACGACAACAACCGAACCACCAACAACACCAATTCTGATATAGAGGAAATAGGAATACCACCACCAAAACACATTACGATATCACCATCAGTCACGAGTACACCGGTCAGAAGAGAGGGAGAAGGTGAATGTAGTACAGAGCGAAATGTGACCTTCGCCACACCACTAGCTGACACAGACAGCTCGGTAGATGCGCTGTCACCCATACCTGTGATAAATCCACGACGTCTCGAGTTGTCACCAGACAACTTTACTCCTTAGCATAGTTTTCCATTTAATGTTTGTTTAATTAGGATTGATATATAGTTGCAAATTAAAGGGAAGGGGATGTTATATACGAGTATGTATGTGTAATGTACCGCGGCTGCGACCCGGCTAAGTAATCCGTGCATATAGATTAAAGTTAGTGTGTCATTGACTAGCGTGTTTGATTGTTGTCCGTCCTATACCTGCATATCTAACAATAGTTTAATAGTTTTTTTGTGATAAGCAAGCTACCATGACTTCTAGTGTTTCATCAGGAGTTGGCTTTTTCCGGAATGCTTCCCTGTTAAGATGCAGGCTCCCAAGGAAAGACTGTTGTACAGTCACGAGCACCAATATGTATACACTTAGCAACTTTTAAAGTGATTTTCTCCTACTGTGGTTATCGTTATTTTATGTTGTGGGTTCCAAAATATTATGTTCGTCATAGTATTTTGTAACCCACACTAATATGAAATAGGTGTTATCTCAAAGTTGCAGTCGCTATTCCATGCGAAAATCGCTTTTGAATTTTACTAAGTGGATACATATTGGTGCTCGTGACTGTACAGGGGGTGTAGTGTTCTGAAAGGTGATATTAACAAATCTTTTGATGGTTTGAACTGTAACACTTCTGAAGTTGCCAATTCGGCTATAAAGGGATACCAAGGTTGTGAGGTCCATAGAGGGAAAACTATGATACCTGTTGCCTTATCACAAATAATATTTTGTATACATTTAGGAATTAACGGAAACGGGGGAAAAGCATAAAATAAGTTGAATGTTGACCAGTCTACAGTAAAAGCATCAATATTCTCTCACATTTTTTATTTGCTCTGATTGCAAACAAATCAATATCGGGTTCTCCAATGACTTGGTAATATTTAGAAAAGTTTTGTTGCACTATTCCCATTCTGAATCTAATTTTTTTATTCTGGATTCTTGGTCAGTCATATGGCGTGGCGGTTTAGTAAAGAAAACTTTCCTTTACCGAAATGAAATACCGTGGATAATTATATTGACACATCGTGAGTGCTGTTGTTAGCGTTTTTTAAACGTAGCAAGGGGCTCAGAGCGCCGGCGGGAGTGAGTCATGCATGAACAACGTTCTATTGTACACGGCGGGACATCCCCGTGGTGATCTCACTCCACCGGAGTGCCTGTAATGACACGTACCACGTATCATAGAAAACAGGAACGATCACTAGATAGGTTATTTCTCGTAGAAAAAACTTGCCTGTAAGCTCTGTGACGGGTATTTCATTATCACCGGCATCACTTTCTGCCTCGCACGACGATACCGGTGTTGCAGATGAAAACCCTGGTGATGGTGAACGATTTTCACACAACTTGTTCTTATTTTTCTTTAATTTCTTTTTCAACTTATTAATCTTCCTTTGGTACCTTTCTTCTTTACACTCACACTTCCTTTTTGGCATTTTTAGAGTTAAAAAACTTCACACAATGCGAGGATTGTGAAACTACACAGTGAATATACAGGAAAAGTTTTTAACCAGTGCGCAAATTTTTTTTGGTGGTTCAAAATCAGTAATAGAACACTTTTCCATTATTTATTCAATTTTTTTTTTTTTTTATCCTACTTTAAATCAGCAAAATATGGACACAATCTATTCGTAATAATATCAATGGGCGCGCGCGGCGCGGCGGCCAGCCCAAGCGGCGGTGTTGAACCACCCCTCCCTCCCCGGGCGGCAAGGCGACGCCCGCGCGCCGGGTGCTGTGACCGACAGTTCGCTCATCGCACGCGCTGTCGTGTGACGTCGCGTCTAATCGCTTTCCCGCGCTGCACTTGTACAGACCTACCGGTCACGATGTCAGACTTCACTAACCGCGAGTTTTATGAGATGGTGCGAGTGTATGTACTGAGTGGTGAAAGTTTGCTAGCAGCTCACAGAGCATACCTCGAATGCGAGCCCATGGAATCCTTAACCCCGTGAAAGGAAAAGACCATTTTAGCGGCATAAGGTATTAAGTAATGTAAATTTAATTGATAATAATGCTTTATTTTCTGTATTTTGATGGTCCTTAGCCCATTAAAGTATGAAGGAAAAATTGGAATTACTCTTCAAATAACTTCAGGTCACGGCCTAAACATAAAAAAGTCTAGTTCGAATCTGATAAAATTAGCGATCAATACATTGTAAGTATTGTAACCCACGTAAATACCTACGCCGGCGAATCGAGCGATCACTCAGCTGATAGGTAGGTACTTTCGCGCGTTCCGCTTCGCCGCTCGCCGCCGGGTAGCCATGCAACCACTTTTAAAGTAAACATCTTTCGTTAACGATAATTATTTTTTTGTACTATGACGTATCAAAATAAAAAAAGTATGTTCAATAAAACTCGTTTAAGTTTATTTTGTCAAAATTTGCGCAGTGGATAAAAACTTTTCCTGTAGAATATATCTCGGACTAAGGTTAAGTATAATTATTATTAGTGTGTAATCGTGAATGTGACAATATGACGTAGTGTTGACATCTTAGGTTAATGGTAAAAGTTATATCCAAAAAAATGTCTCAATCAAAATGATGGTATTGTAATATACACAAAGGACCACATTCAATGTACGGTTGAAGAGCCAGATACAGAGGGTGCTAATTTTCTTTTATTAAAAGTAGGCACCAATATATGTATACTAGCAGCCTATAGGTCCCCTTCGATGTACCGTACTGATAGCTTCCTTAACTCCCTCGAAAACATAATTGGTGGTTTAAAAATTAAAACCATTATTCTTACAGGAGACATAAATATAGACATAAAACCGAACAACTCAGACAGAAATAGTGCATCCTACCTCAACCTTACCGCTGAACTGGGCCTCCTACCAGGTCACACATACCCAACAAGACTGCACAACTGCCTTGATCACCTCATGATAACTGGTTCGACAGTTGTAGTAATGGATTCCACTGTCAGTGACCACGCCTCTGTATTATTATGTTTAAATAATGAACCTAGTAAAACCAATAAGAATAGATGTACTACAAAGGTAAATATTGAAGCCACTATTGAACACTTAAAAAATGCTGATTTCTCATTTATAACAAACGACTCCGATGCAAATGAGGCGGCTACACTCTTTGTAGATTGTTTGATGAATGCAATTTCACTAAACACAAAAGTTATTACTGTGACCAACCGTAAGTTAATTATGAAACCGTGGCTACCTTTTTTTTTTTTTTTTGGGTGGGAAATCATCAAATGACTCCTCCCGCTCTGGGCGGAGCGAGAGGGAGTGTCAGACTTTGTGTGCGTCAGGATTGCTCCGCCAAGTTATCAAATCAGAAAATGGTTTCAGCCAAAAATTTGTCGATATTTGTCAAAATCGAAAGAAACAAACCCCGTATTTGTCAAAGCAGAAATAAAGAAGTTATAAGCGTTTTAAGTTGGCCGCGCAATCCTGACGTCAAGGACTGCGCGGCCACGGAGATCTCAGCAACTACTTGGGATAGAGAAATAATTCCTTTTGTCAACTCAAGTCTGTATTTGTCAAGATTTGTCGAAAAATGAATCAAAGCTCTATATCAATATTATAATTAAATATTCGCCTTGAAAGTCATGGCCGCGCAGTCCTTGATTTGCTATTTTGTTTTTAGTATTTTTTTTATTAAAATTGAAGACTTCATATAGTATAGGAGTTAAAAGGAGAAAGGTCTTAATTTGTCGAAACTGACAAAAGCTTTAAAATACGACTAAAGTGTAATTAAACAGACGAAATCAATTTAAAACACAAAACTCGTGGCCGCGCAGTCCTGACGTTACTTTAAACCATGATATCTCAATAACTATAGTAGCTAGGATTTTGCTGTAGACGTCCATATAATCCTCATATTAACCCCATTAAAATGACATATCCTTTTACCCTCAACACTGTTTGGGACGCGAGTAATCTCAAGAATTATGTTACCCCATACAATGTTCTAGTAGAGTGACCATAATTTCAAGACCATAAGTTCAAGACAATACAGTCTAAGCGCATTTCTGTTCTGGTTTCTATTGTTAACTGATAAAAAACTTTTTTAATATTTAGATATTCTTATACATTATAAACAAAATGTACAGAATTATATTAATAGAATCTTGCAAGTTACTGCTCGTGGAAATGTTAATTATATCTAAAATAACGTTATAAATAGATATACACTATTTTAACAATTACTTACAGTAGAAGCACTAAAAAAAAATATCATTTAAGACGTGCTCAAGAATAAATGCAGCGTTACATTCACAATTATAATGATATATTTTAAAATATATCGAAGCAATTCTTATTCTTAATCTGTTTGATTCTTCACTGTTAATATAACGCTGTTATATCGTTATTTCTGTGATTATTGTCAAATAAATTGAGTATACATAAATACTCTTTATTCCCAGGGTCAGTAAAAAAAAACACTGAATCAAATGCACGAGTAAATTTAATATTTTTTACAGATAAATCAGTAAAATTACTATTTTAACATTATTCTAAGTTGGTCTCTTCGGCCGCACTACAGGAGCATCGACGCGAGTTTGCCTATTGCGCTCTCTTTCTAATATTGCTTTTCATTCGCACAACTGCTGGTCAGCGGACCACCGCGCTCGCGTCGAATCGTCACGATACCAGTATTATATCTCAACGGACTGTTACTGCTGTACGTTGTGGATCCGACAGTGATATTCCGATAAAAAGGACATAAGTGTGTATTCAGTGAGAGACTTAGTGTATATTTAAACGTGATATAAATAATTACGTGATATTAATCAATATGGTGAGTTATTTATTTTTGAATTAAATTTGTTAACGATATTTATTTTGTGTTATCTACCACCACACCATGTTAAAACTTTTACCAGTTTTGCTGTAGTCAGTACTTTTACATAGGTACCTAGTTAAAAAGTAGATCGGAATAAAGTCCTAACAAATTAGGCCTTAATGAACAAGGATGGAATTTATTGTGTTTTATATAATTAATAATAATAAATAAAGCCTGGGTAAGGTAAACCTTTCCCAGGCTCTCTATTTAAAAACTAAATAGAGCGTTTAAGGTTTTGCCTAAACCAGACGCAACTTTTAACTCCTGGTAATCTCAAATTATTAAAAAGCAGTTATAAATAAATAGATATTTAAAAATATACTTTTTAATTTAATTTTCAGATAAAAGCGGGTCGCAAAGGAAAAGTCAATAGTGAAAAATTAAAAAAAATATTTCTTAAGTACGGAGATGTATGCAGAAATCGCAGTATTAAATATAATGATCCAGTATTTAAAACAATATCTAATGAGTTAGATAATACGATAGCTCCTTATGCAATCTACAAAGCATTGAAAAGGCACTACGACGAGTATTTTCAAAATGATGAAGATGATAACCTTTATTCACCCCGAGTTCAGAGTAGTTCATCTTCTTCACCGTCGCGTCATAGTGTGGCTTCATTATCGCTGACATATCAAGACAAGGTGAAAACATTTAGTTTTACAATGGACGAGCATGAATGGAAAAAAATTCAACCCGTGATGGTACATTATGCTAGAAGAGATATAAGGACCTCATCGACACACCAAAAATACAGGAGTCTGCCAAAGTTTAAGTGGGCGACTTTTTTGAGAGAAAAGCTCTGGGAGTTATCTAAGCTACCATGTACTTGGAACTTTAAAAATAAGAAAGTTGACGGTGAAAATAACATTTCGTTATTTGGAAAGTGCTCACAATGTCAAAGAGAAACAATAATAAAAACCGAAGCAATTTCTGAAAAAACTGTAAGATTTACATGCGATATACTTACTTGTAAGGAAGAGAATGTACCACACAATCCTAAAAAAAAATCAAAATTAACTCCATACAAAAGAGGTAAATTAGCAAAAATTCTACAGTATAAGCCTGCCGTAGTCGTACAAAAAGAACTTGCGGCCAAATTAATTAAAGACCCAAATCAAGTTTGCCCACCAGTGCTGCCAAGTTTAGCAGCTCTCCGCCAGATCAAGTATGAGAAACGACAAAGCAAGAGACTTCATGCTCACCCAATTTTAAGTATACTCATGATGACTCAAGAGGTACAGAACTTTATCCGTGAAGTGACATTGATACCGTGTTTTCATTTATATTATTGGTCTGATCAGCAAATAGAGTACTATACTAACTATTGTAATAGTTTTTCTAAAGTGACCATTACTGTAGATGCAACTGGATCTTTTTTTCAGGCTATAAAGCTTCCCGATGGAACTACACTAACAAAACGACTATTTGTATATATTGGCATGATTGCTTCGGATTCAATTAAATCTACTCCAATTTTTCAAATGGTTACCGATTCTCACAATAAAGATTCAATTGCAGCGTGGTTAAAAAAATGGTTAATTCAAGTAAGGAGCCCGCCACATGAAATTATTACCGATGACTCATCAGCATTAATTGCAGCTAATGTTTCAGCATTTACTACGTTTAGCAGTATAAAAGATTATGTTAAACGATCTGTTTTAGTCTTAAGTGGCCGCAATTATGCATTACCTGAAGTATTTATTAGGCTAGATACAAGTCATTTTATCAAAACAATTTATAATTTACGTTGCTTTGAAAATAGGGATATAAATGTTAAAATGTTATACGTTCGTTGCATTTTGTATATGAAAGAATGTGAATCGTTTCAGCAAATTAAAACTCTCATTACTGATGTTGTAAGACTATGTCTAACCGAATACGATAACCCAGAAAACCCTGTTTCTGTTTATATTCAGAAAATAAGTTGCACCTTAGGTAATACTACATATACGGAACCTAATGAAGACACCGATGAGAAGGAAAATATTCACGAAAACATAATCCTCGACGATGATGACGGTTTGCTCTCATGGTTTGATGAAATTGTTGAGAGGGAAAAAAGCCTAGATAAAACAAAAAGTTCGTCAGAATCACAAAACTCTTTCTACATGCCTCATTTAATAACAACGCTCAAACGGTTACTCCTAAAGTTACCCCTCTGGAGTAATATTATGTGCCCATTATATAAATCACAAAACAAAGTACCAACATCTTCAGCTATAGAGAGCTATTTTAAAACTATGAAAAATTTGTTATTCACAACAAGGTCGAAGAAATATAACATTGATGAATATTTAAATATGCATTATGATTATTTATTAGGTGAAATAAAAATTGCTTTAAATTGTTTAAATAATTTCGCCGACATTGTAGACAAAAAGGAGAAAAACATTAAAAGAAAACGAGGTAAGACTAGGAAGCGAAAAATGTTACCATTTGAAAACAAATGCTGCAAAAAAGAAAAACCTAGTGTAACCAAAACGTTTTTAAATGATTCGGTATTCTCAGTAATTCCTACGTATGTTGAAAACTGGAGAGGCGAAGGTGTTCCTAAAGATGATTCTGCAAATAAACCTGTAAATATAATGTTTTTAAAAAATAGTAATTTTACTGTACAAGATATATCTGAAAAAAATATTAAATTAACAAACACTTGTGCATTTGATTCCGTATTTTTTTTATTGGCCCACGGATTTAAAGAGTATTCATGCATACGCGATTTATTTGACAATAATTGCAGAAATAGGGATATAACAGCGTTTTTACAAATCCTCTGTAACTCTGATAATAACAGTGAAGAAGCAAACAAATTAAGAATAAGAATTGCTTCGATACATTTCAAAAACAATCATTATGATTGTGAATGTAACGCTGCATTTATTTATGAGCACGTCTTAAATGATATTATTTTTAGTGCTTCTTCTGTAAGTAACTGTTCAAATAGTGCATGCATAAATTCTACCCCATCAAGAAGAAAACATGTGTTTATACCGTTAAATTTAGATATAATTAATATTTTCACCATCAGTAACTTGGAAGATTCTATTATTATTCATGATTGGGAAAACAAGCGATGCAGAAAATGCAATGAAGTAGTTCTATTTCATTATACCTTGTCAAAAATTGTTACATTCGATTTAAATGGCACGCAAATGGTGTTTTTACATGAGGTACCTAAAAGTATAATAATTAAACAAAACATTTATAAATTATTAGGTGCCGTAGAATATGTTCCTCCAATACTTGGAACAATAGGGCATTATAAGTGTCATATTATAAGAAATAGCGGAATGCTTTGTTACGACGATAACAAGAGTAAATTAGAAGAGAGTACAAACGATTCTGTATATATCCATTTTTTAACTTATGTTTTAGTAGAGGTGTAAGAGCCGATGAAAAACATTTAAAGTTGAAGAATAATGATTTTGTTGATTTTTGAAATCTTTATATTTGTGCAATGAATAAAAATATTCAAATATTAAACAAGTTTTTTATTTCGTCTTATTTAGTATTTTATTTAAGTTTTTGACTAACAGAACAGAATGCCCTTGAACTGTGCTGTCATAGCCAGTTTGACAAAGATTAAAAACAAATCGAAATTATGGTCACTCTACTAGAACATTGTATGGGGTAACATAATTCTTGAGATTACTCGCGTCCCAAACAGTGTTGAGGGTAAAAGGATATGTCATTTTAATGGGGTTAATATGAGGATTATATGGACGTCTACAGCAAAATCCTAGCTACTATAGTTATTGAGATATCATGGTTTAAAGTAACGTCAGGACTGCGCGGCCACGAGTTTTGTGTTTTAAATTGATTTCGTCTGTTTAATTACACTTTAGTCGTATTTTAAAGCTTTTGTCAGTTTCGACAAATTAAGACCTTTCTCCTTTTAACTCCTATACTATATGAAGTCTTCAATTTTAATAAAAAAAATACTAAAAACAAAATAGCAAATCAAGGACTGCGCGGCCATGACTTTCAAGGCGAATATTTAATTATAATATTATTAGCGTAAAAACGTTATTTTAAAACTACCGTGCGGTGGTGCCTATAAAAGCAAGGTGCGACCAGTGCCCGCCCCTTACTCCGTCTCCAGCAGCCGTCGTGATAACATCGTTTGGTAAATTGTGTAAAGTCGGTATTTAAATCAGATAGTATATTTTTATGTTTAAAACTGTATTTAAAATTGTATTTGTTTTAAATTGATTAAAGACTAGTTTCTAGTCACTTCGTTCGTTTTTTTTTTAAATAAAATTGATATCAACCGCCATTAATATTGATATAGAGCTTTGATTCATTTTTCGACAAATCTTGACAAATACAGACTTGAGTTGACAAAAGGAATTATTTCTCTATCCCAAGTAGTTGCTGAGATCTCCGTGGCCGCGCAGTCCTTGACGTCAGGATTGCGCGGCCAACTTAAAACGCTTATAACTTCTTTATTTCTGCTTTGACAAATACGGGGTTTGTTTCTTTCGATTTTGACAAATATCGACAAATTTTTGGCTGAAACCATTTTCTGATTTGATAACTTGGCGGAGCAATCCTGACGCACACTCAGACTTTTACTGACTAAAACCCACCCGTGTTCCTTCCGTTGCCTGTGTGCCGGGGCCGCGATATCCCTTTCGGACAAACTCGCAACCCTGGCAGGCATTGGCCCTTACGGACCCCGTCTGTTGGTGCTGACATCTCTTTGAGGCGCGCGTGGAACACAACGCGCCGTCGACCCGGGTCTGGTCCTAATCGGACGGCGAGCTACCCATTGCCCACCGTCCGCAAGCCCGCGCCTACGGTGGCCGGAAGTCGGCTCGCGACTCCCGACGCCCGGGGCGTCTCCTGCGGCGACTAGGGGCGCGAGGGCGCGCATCTTGCATTTCCCTCGCGCGCTCCGCCTCCTCCTTCGCGAGCATTACTGCTTCGCAGAAGGAAGTGACGGCTTCCCATGCACTCTCGCTCCGGACCATGGCCTTAACCAGGGCCGGACGCGAGAGATCGCCGCTGCCGATCGCCTCCGTGAGGACACGGCGGTGCCCCGCCCAAGCCGGGCAGACCTCCACCGTATGCTCCACCGTGTCCTCCGGGCGATCCACACAATGGTAACACCCGGGCGTTTCCTCCCGCTTTATCCTGAACAGGAACCTCCCGAAACAACCGTGTCCGGTGAGGACCTGCGTCAGGCGGAAGGTGAGGACGCCGTGGCCAGGCCACCAGGCCTATTACGGTGCATTAGACACAGGGATAATAAAGACGTTTTAAAAAACCCAAAAAATACCATTATGGAGATTTCTTATAAAAGATACCGCAACTACTGCAATTTACTACTTAGAAAGTTAAGAATAAATCATGAAAAATCTGCTCTAAAATCTTCACAAAACAGCAAAGAAACATGGAGCATAGTGAAATCCATTACTAACCAAGTCGAAAAAAAAACAGTCGCGATGGAGCTATTACCTGCTACAAAGGATGCATCGAAAGAAATTGAGACCATAAATGAGTATTTTGCTGATATAGGCAAACAACTTGCAGATACTATTAGACAAAACCGAAGATCCCAACCTGGATCATATATTTTTAACTCACCGCCAGCACTAAATTCTATTGTTCTACTATCCCCTGATGAGACAGAAGTCGAAGCTGTAGTTAACAATCTAAAAACAGAATGCGCCACAGGATGGGACACTATCTCAGCAAAACTACTTAATACTGGCAAGGCAATTTTTATTCCCCCGATCACAAAACTCATTGGGATTTGTTTTGATCAGGGAGTTTTTCCCCGAGTCTTTAAAAAATCTCTTATCACGCCAGTTCACAAGAGCGGGAATCGGGATGAAGTTAAAAACTACAGACCAATATCAGTTTTACCGGCACTGTCAAAAATACTAGAAAAGCTTTTGAATACTAGACTCATTAGTTTTTTGGAAAAAAAAACTATATTCTTCCTGAATGTCAACTCGTTGATCACGTTGCTGAGAAGGTTGATGCTAAACAGAAATGTATAGGAGTGTTTCTCGACCTCGCGAAGGCATTTGACACCGTCTCTATTTCCACTCTTGTGACGAAACTAGACCACATAGGAATTTGGGGAGAAGCTCTCAGTATATTTAGTGATTTTTTGAGTGATCGGACACAAAGGGTAAAGATAGGTGGAATCATCAGTAGCGAAGCCAACGTCACCTGTGGTGTGCCGCAAGGTAGTGCCCTCTCCCCGAGCCTCTTCCTGATATATGTAAATGATTTGTGTCAGCAACAACATATTAAGGGTAGAATATTTAGCTACGCTGATGACACCGCGCTTATATTTCATGGAGAGACTTGGGAAGAGGCGCAGCATATGGCTGAGCTGGGACTTTGTAAAGTCAGTAACTGGCTGGAAGAAAATTTACTTACCCTTAACATTGCAAAAACATCATACTTGCAGTTCAGGTTCGCCAAAACCAAACCTATAGCAGTAACCCTTAAGGTACACTCTTGCAATTTCCCTGAAAATAGGCTCCAGTGCTCATGTCTTACAATATCCCAAAAAACAAATATAAAATACTTAGGTGTATTATTGGATGAAAAACTAATTTGGCGGGCCCAAGTCGAACTAACTGCCTCTAGAGTTAGGAAACTGATCTTTAAGAAACTTCGACATGTAGCTGATGTTAATCTTCTTCGCACAATATATTTTTCTCTAGCCCAGTCGATAATTGGTTACTGTATCACGGTGTGGGGAGGAGCCTGTAAAACATTTATGATCCAGCTCGAAAGAGCTCAAAGATCATTGCTCAAAGTCCTGACCTTCAAACCTTATCGGTTCCCGACCATAACTCTGTACCAAAACTGTAAATTGCTCACAGTGAGACAGCTATATCTTCTCAATATCACATTGAAGCAGCACCTAATAACACCCATAAACAACAGTTACAAAAGTAAACGCACAATCACTAATGTTTGTAAATACGTCAAATGTAGGACTGCCTCAGCTAGACGGCAACATCTATTTCTTGCTACGCATATCTATAATAAGATAAACAAGGCCTTACTGATTAACCCATTCTCTAAAAATGAAATTAAAAAGAAAATAAACACCTGGCTACAAGCATTAGACTACATACAGACTGAAAAATTAATAACATAAACCCCCACATACACACACACACTCACTCACATACGCTCACACATACACACACATGTATACACACCCACCCTCACACACACGCCTCAAGCAGGTATTGTATAATTTAAAATTGTTTAAATTTTATTGCATATTATCTATGTAAAACTACTGGGAGAAGACACTGATTCCTGTAACACAGGTCACAACCTAGCGCAGGAGTCAGGGTTTCCATACATAAATGTAACATACTTTTATGTCAATTAATATTATTATTATTTCGTTTATTCATATTTTTTTCATATATAATTACATTTTTAAATATTCTTTACAAAAGATATTAAAAAAACATTTAAAAATATAAAAAAATAGTGGTCCGCCGGTGTCGGGAGCAGGGTCCAAGCTACCGGTGGTTAGGGCTGCAGAGACAGGAACCTCCTCACAATGCGAGCCGTATCGAGGAGTACTGCCTTCTGAATCAGGCCCTTGATCCAACCGCCTAACGACAGCCTCGAGAGATGTTGGTCGAGGCTTTCGGCAATCAGGCCATTGGCCGTTACGACAATCGGCACAATGATAGCCGAGCTCACATTCCACATGTCGACAACCTCGTGTGCTAAGTCTAGATATTTAATTTGTTTTTCTTTCTCAGCTTTCACGAGGTTCCCGTCATGTGGGATGGTAACATCGACTATCATTGCGCGGCGCGTTAATCGGTCTATCACCACTATATCTGGCTTATTGGCTACAATAGTCCTGTCAGTAATGATAGACCGATCCCAGTATAACGTGACATGGTCATTTTCGAGAACTGGGTCGGGCACATACTTGTAATACGGTACCTCAGAGTCAACCAGTTTATATTTCAAAGCAAGTTGCTGGTGAATAATCCTGGCCACTTGGTTATGCCTGTGTAAGTACTCGCCGTTAGCCAGACGCGAACAACCAGAGATAATATGTCTGATGGACTCACCCGGACGGTGGCATGCCCGACACACGTCAACCGTCCCGTCCTTCATAATATGTCTCCGGTAGTTATTCGTCAAGATAACTTCGTCCATAATTGCACAGACAAAACCTTCAGTTTCCCCGAAAAGGTCACCAAAACGTAGCCAGGATACGGACGCTAAGAAATCTACACCAGGCTCATGAAGAGCCCGATAGTAGCGCCCGTGAAGCTCTTTGCTCTGCCATACCTCCTTGCGGTCATCTGTAGTAAGTATTACAGGTTTGCGCCAGTTCTCTTTAGCCATGGACAGCGGGGTGAGTCCCTTGTCCACTGCGACCACATCCCGGTGCATACCCACTTCGGCTTTAAGAAAATAATCCCTGAGGCTGCGAACCTCGCGGTTGTGGAGGGTCTTAGCGTTTAAAAAGCCTCGACCCCCGCACTTCCGCGGGATGTACAGTCTCATCACCGATGAACGAGGGTGATGCATCCGGTTTGCGGTCAGGAGTGTACGGACCCTTCTGTCCAGGGCGTCGAGTTTGGTCTGAGTCCATTTGAGTATGCCGAAAGAGTACATCAAAACCGGCATGACCCAACCGTTGAAGGCGCCACCTTGTTTCCGCCCGAAAGAAGACTAGTTAATACCTTCTTCAGGCGACCAAAGAAGCGCTCCTTCAACGATTGCTTCATGTCAGTAACGTTGATGCCTAACGCTTCCGACATACCCAAATACTTATAGCTTTCGGCTGCGGAGAGGGATCTAAGGTATATGGAGTCCGAAAGTTGAGTTCCCTCGGATTCTATAATCTTCCCTCGCTTTACATGCATGACTGCACATTTGTCCACACCAAATTCCATCCTGATGGCGCTACTGAATGTTTCAGTTACCTTCAGTAGCTCCATCAGTCGCAATTTGTTGGGGGCAAAGAGTTTCAAATCATCCATGTAAAGGAGGTGAGATATGACCTGTCCACCTTTCCTCAACCGATAGCCTAGACCTGAATCCTCCAGCAGTGTACTTAGAGGATTCAGGGCTAGGCAGAACCAAAGTGGACTCAAACTGTCGCCCTGAAATATTCCCCGTTTAATCCATACAGGCTCATCGTTCCCCTGGATCCGTCGACATCCTGGATAGCAAAGGACCGTCCTCCATTGCCCCATACATGACTTCAGGAAGGTGCGCAGAGTTGCATCTATCTTGTACAACTCCAGCACCCTCATGAGCCATGTATGTGGCACCGAGTCTTAGGCCTTCTTATAGTCTATCCAGCATGTCGACAGATCCTTGCGGAATCGACGAACCTGTTGGCTTATGGCCATGTCAATGAGGAGTAGCTCCTTAGTACCGCGGGACCCATTCCTACATCCATTTTGAGAGTCATACATAATAGAGTTATTGTCATTGTGTGTGTTAATTTTCGCTCTCAAAATGGATGTAAGAAGTTTATAAACCGTCGACAAACATGTGATCGGTCTATAATTCTTGGGTTCCGCAGGGCTACCTGACTTATGGAGCAGGTGGGTGACGCCTGTTGTTAAAACCTGTGGTAGCGACCCAGACTCTAAGGATGACTGGAACTGAGATGCCAGGCAAGTGTGTGAACTAATAAGCCATTTAAGCCAAAAGTTCTGCAGTCCGTCCGGTCCCGGTGATTTCCAATTCGGTAACGGACGGACTGCTCTGGCTATATCTAGTGGTGTGATATTGATTTTTTCCATTTCTGGTATAGTTTCACACACTCGCTCGACATCCTGCATCCAGTCAGCCTCAGCGTGACAGACGGGTACCGACCATATGCTGCGCCAGAATGCACTTGTGGCGGCATCATCCGGGCGACACACATCTGTCACGTTTAATTCAGATCGCTCCCAAGCTCTATATTGTCATGATTTCTTTGATTAAATTTTAAAAAAAATATTACTTAAATATTGAATTATAATATCCACTGTGGCAACACTGTCAAAGTACAAATTATTATTATTATAACAATGTTTTAAATGTAATTTCATTATTGCAACTCAATGTATTGTTTTACTTTGGCAACACTCAGAAATAACGGTTATGATAATATCGTTATTTCTGGGTGGGGCAAAAGTCATGCTAAATTGTAAAATGTTATGCAGAGTCGTCATTGGATTGTGAAATAGTACAGTTGTGCTGATTGAAAGTATTACGAAGAAAATAGTGTTTTCTTAACAAGTCAGAAGTGGCATGGAATCACGAGCCATATTATGCCGGTAAAATTGTAAGTAGTCTTATGAATTCTTTACTTCACTGCTTTTGTACAAGATAAGTTCAGTGAGCGATGAGTATGGTTATTATGTAGTCTCATGATTCGGTAGCCATCATTGTAGCGTATTTCCCATAAGGCTAATATTTAAATCATAGTTTATTGGGCCGATGCTCGTGCTACCTTTGGTTGCGGCAACTCCTCGATAGGGTTATCGTTGCGTTGGACTAATTATAAACAATAAGTAAATAGTTGGGCCAGTGCATGTGGTACTCTTGGTCGAGGCAACTCCTCGATAGAGTTATCATTGCATTGGACAACTTGGAAAATAAATAAATTACAAATTATGAGATGGAATGTTGAGAATTTCACTACGAGATTTTACTTCTAATAATCTGAATAGTATGTCAGTCCGTTCCGTTCACTGAAATTTCTGTGCAGCTATATAGTTTGATAGTTAAGCAGTAGCTTAGCCTTTGTTGTTTGCTGCAATGATTAATGACTATGCGAGCCATCATATAATAAAATGTGTAGTGTGAACTCCTTCCTTACGGCGTGCACTGTGGTTTAGCCGTGTGGGCGACCTGTGATGTACGAGTATAGTGTAGACTCCTATGCGGCGTGCACTCGGGTTCAGCCATGTAGGTAAACTGTTCAGAGATGTACGAGTATAGTGTACATTCCTATGCGGCGTGCACTCGGGTTCAGCCATGTAGGTGAGCTGTTCAGAGATGTACGAGTATAGTGTAGACCCCTATGCGGCTTGCACTCGGGTTCAGCCATGTAGGTGAGCTGTTCAGAGATGTACGAGTATAGTGTAGATTCCTATGCGGCGTGCACTCGGGTTCAGCCATGTAGGTGAGCTGTTCAGAGATGTACGAGTATAGTGTAGATTCCTATGCGGCGTGCACTCGGGTTCAGCCATGTAGGTGAGCTGTTCAGAGATGTACGAGTATAGTGTAGATTCCTATGCGGCGTGCACTCGGGTTCAGCCATGTAGGTGAGCTGTTCAGAGATGTACGAGTATAGTGTAGACCCCTATGCGGCGTGCACTCGGGTTCAGCCATGTAGGTGAGCTGTTCAGAGATGTACGAGTATAGTGTAGATTCCTATGCGGCGTGCACTCGGGTTCAGCCATGTAGGTGAGCTGTTCAGAGATGTACGAGTATAGTGTAGATTCCTATGCGGCGTGCACTCGGGTTCAGCCATGTAGGTGAGCTGTTCAGAGATGTACGAGTATAGTGTAGACCCCTATGCGGCGTGCACTCGGGTTCAGCCATGTAGGTGAGCTGTTCAGAGATGTACGAGTATAGTGTAGATTCCTATGCGGCGTGCACTCGGGTTCAGCCATGTAGGTGAGCTGTTTAGAGATGTACGAGTATAGTGTAGACCCCTATGCGGCGTGCAGTCGGGTTCAGCCATGTAGGTGAGCTGTTCAGAGATGTACGAGTATAGTGTAGACCCCTAGTTTGAATAAATGACTTTTGAATTTTATGCGGCGTGCACTCGGGTTCAGCCATGTAGGAGAGCTGTTCAGAGATGTACGGGTATAGTGTAGATAGACCCCTATGCAGCGTGCACTTGGGTTCAGCCATATAGGTGACCTATTCAGAGATGTACCAGTATAGTTTAGAGTTCTATGCGGCTTACACTCCAGTTTAACCATGTAGGTGAGCTTTATGGAGATGTATGCGTATAATTTATAGCAGCCATGTAGGTAAGCTGTAGTTCAGAGTTTAAAATTAAATTAAAGATGAACATGTACCTACGAGTATAGTTTAGAGTTCTATGCGCCTCACACTCCAGTTTAACCATGTAGGTGAGCTTTATGGAGATGTATGCGTATAGTTTATAGCAGCCACGTAGGTGAGCTGTAGTTCAGAGTTTAAAATTAAAGATGAACATGTACCTACGAGTATAGTTTAGAGTTATATGCGGCTTACACTCCAGTTTAACCATGTAGGTGAGCTATATGGAGATGTATGCGTATAGTTTATAGCAGCCACTTAGGTGAGCTGTAGTCCAGAGTTTAAAAATAAAGATGTAAGAGTATAGGTTAGAGTTTCAGACGGCTTACACTCTAGTTCAACCATATTGATGGCTATAAAGAGGTGTATGCGTATAGTTTATAATAGCGCATAGGCGAGCTGTAGTTCAGATTTTAAAATTAAAGATGAACATGTACCTACGAGTATAGTTAGAGTTCTATGCTGCTTACACTCCAGTTTAAAACCATGTAGGTGAGCTTTATGGAGATATATGCGTATAGTTTATAGCAGCCACGTAGGTGAGCTATAGTTCAGAGTTTCACGTAGGCACGTAATGTGATCTTATGCAGCCATGTAGGTGAGCTGTAGTTCAAAGCTTAACGTAGACACTTATGTGATTTTACGTAGCCATATGAGTGAGCGTTTGTGAGTGCGAGAGTTCTGTTTTAACGTTGATACTTATTTGATCTTATACAGCTATGCAAGTGAGCTGTAGTTTAGAATTTAACGGAGGCAATTATGTGATATTATGGAGCTATGTAGGTGACTACTAGTTCAGGAGTTTAACATAGGTACTTATGTGATCTTATGCATCCATATAGCTGAGCTGTAGTTCAGAGTTTAGATAGATAGATTCATGTATTTGCCTGAAATATGGTATTTTACAGATTTTATAACAAATACACAATAGTGCCAACTAAATTCGGCATGCAAATTTTGTGACATTAACAATGTTTCTAATTTACAAAATAATTAAATGCCAATGTCAAAAAAATAAGTACTAAATCAAGAATTGCCTAAATTATCAAATTACAAATGTCTAATAAAAATAATTCAATTACAAATTTCTAAAAATCAACTTGCAAGTGATAACCAAAGTAATAACGTCGAAGTATTATACATGTGCTGTTAATAAGTCGTGTAAATATGGTGTTAGTGAGCCATGTATGTGTACTGTTATTAAGCCATGTAGGTATACTGCTATGAAAGCCATGTAGGTGCGCTGTTAGTAAGCCATGTATATTTATGCTGTTAGTAAGCCATGTAGGTATGCTGCAATGAAAGTCAAGTAGCAGTGCTGTTAGTAAGCCATGTAAGTATACTGCTATGAAAGCCATGTAGGTGCGCTGTTAGTAAGTCATGTATATTTATGCTGTTAGTAAGCCATGTAGGTATGCTGCAATGAAAGTCAAGTAGCAGTGCTGTTAGAAAGCCATGTAGGTGTGCTGTGGAGGCCAACGAAATGACAACTCCACTCTACATCTACGCTCCAGAGCGGATCGTAAGTTTCTCTCCAGAGGCTCCTAGAAGATATGTATAGCAGGAAATGTTTAGTGATTCTGAAGAGATATCTGTGAAGTTGAAGCTAGTTTTGGAAGGTCTGACTGCAGATGATCTGCTGAAAATCATCTCGGCGATTCAACAAGGCACAAGTAAGAATGTTCCAACCACTAATGTAGTATTTTATCCGGATTTTAACCCTGATATTAAATCCCAAGATATTGAGTGATGGCTAAAAAGATAAAACTAATACGCCAATATTTATAATTGGAATGAAAAACAAACGGTTCACTATACCCAATCGTTAGGAATTGACAAATCCTCTTGGTCGGCTTCTGATTCGTCCCACTTTAATAATTATAATTTAGAATTGGACAAATAACTGTAAACACGAATGCTATTCATATATTTAGGAAACATTTACATATTAAACATTAGTTTTAACCCGGTTGGTCTCGTGGTCGCAAGCGCGGCTACTGAGCTTGGGTTCCTAGGTTCGATTCCCAGGTCGGGTAGGGTGTCGTTTGATTTTTCTATCAGGAGTTTTTCAGTAGCAGCTAGATCGGAAGCTTGAAGTGTGACACCCCGTGCCTCGGAAGCACGGGAAGCAGTTGGTTCTGCGCCTGATCTCTACCCGGTCGTGTCAGGTTGCAGTCCCGTCGGGACTGTGGAGTAGGAGAGCAGTGAGGCACCTGTTTGCCGCACACATTTGTGCACTATGTCTCCTGCGTGCTTGGCTGGTCTCTGTTGAGGTTGGCCGCCCCATGGCCGGGATTCGGTCGGGAGAATTTATGAAGTGAAGTGCAGTGCAGTGCATACTCTTTTCATCGGGTACTTATTAGGTGCATTGCCTGTCATATAATGATATGATACAGTATCTTGAGTGTGTAATTGTTTTTTTTTTGTTACTCATTTTTCCTATTTGATGTATTGCCTCAGTGTGCGTGATTATTGCGTGCTTCGGAGTTAGTGCGCTGTCGGATGGCCGAATGTCATGATTTCTTTGATTAAATTTAAAACAATGTATTACTTAAATATTGAATTATAATATCCACTGTGGCAACACTGTCAAAGTACAAATTATTATTATTATAACAATGTTTTAAATGTAATTTCATTATTGCAACTCAATGTATTATTTTACTTTGGCAACACTCAGAAATAACGGTTATGATAATATCGTTATTTCTGGGTGGGGCAAAAGTCATGCTAAATTGTAAAATGTAATGCAGAGTCGTCATTGGATTGTGAAATAGTACAGTTGTGCTGATTAAAAGTATTACCAAGAAAATAGTGTTTTCTTAACAATATACCCACCTCTCATCGCTCTGGAACATGCGATTCTGCGTGTATCGATCAACCCGCCGCTTATACCGCCGAATACGGCTCGCCCATGCGCAAACTTTCTGCTTCAGGAAGTCGATGCGCTCTGTGACACAGGGTATGTATTCTTAAGGGCTGATTCCAGTCCCCGAGAATGCCCGCCTTACAAAGCGCATCACTCGTGGTCGTGTGTTTCCCTCCCTGAAGCAGTATAGTTTGCCGATGAGTGCCCTGGCCCCATCGATACGTCGCTCGATCCTGCTCTGCCAGGCTGGTACGGCTGGTTTTGGCCGAGTAGCTCCGTCACAGTTTGGAAACTTGACGTTAGCTAAACGACATGCCGCAACAGCCGCGCAATACAGGATCGAGTGTGTATCAATGAGGTTCTCGCTGCCCTCGAAATAATTCCTAAGCTGCGAGTCCACACACCAGCGCCCTATTTTTTTTGTGCATGGGTAGGCGTGGTAATCGGGGTCTAAGTTCGGTCGAGGTGTACCTATACTCGCGAAACGCATCCTCCAGTGCGCTCCTCAATCGAACGTTGCACTGGCTACTTACTGTGGCAGCCCTATCATCCTCTTCAACTCCATAATTGAACCGACTGCGGGACTGCATCAATATTTGACGCTTGTGCCGCGGTTTGTGCCGGAGTTGAAACGATATGGTTGCTCAGTACCTCTGAGCGCAGCCTATCAAGTGCGGCATCGTCCAACATATGATTGCGTTGGATGACACGCACCTGATCCGACAGTCGTTGGGCCGAGACGTTGGCGGTTGGCTCTAGTTCCTGAAACAGAGACAGCATCCTAACACGGTACGCAGTGAGGTTAGTTCCTCCCTCTGTAGACCCGTAATATGCGCGCGTGACGTTCTCGTTCATAGACTGAGTCCATCTCATGCGCTGCACACAACCACCGGCAGCGGGGACCCGGCTCGGGGTCGGTTGGCCCCTAAGTCCCAAGCTTCTCGGTGGCCGGCCTCTCCCCTGCCGACGTACAGGTGTTGGCGACGTCGGCGGGGAGAATACTCGTCGCTTGAGCTCGACGCAACTACCGCGGCCGGTGTCGACGCAGCGCTCACGATGGGGCTGGGTACCGGCGACGGCGGCGGCGAGGCGGAGCTGAGCGGCGAGTCCGGGGGTGGTAGGCGTGCACGGCGAGCTGCTGATCTCGTCAACATATGGTGGTTTTACATCTCACTTATTTTATTACATATACTCGTATATCGGGAGTCCGAATTTGACAGTGTCATGTTTGATTTTTATATATTTTTTTGGTTTTTTCATTGTAGTTGTGTTTTTTATTTATAAATATATTTGTTGTTTATTCTATGGACTTTGATTGAACTTTTCGTGTTTATACGGTATTAAGGAAATAAAAAATTACGCGATATGAGATAAGAAAAAAAAATTACGCTGTTGACTTATCAGATCAGTGTTGCCAATTATTATTATTATTATTATGTCGTTTATTTGCTTTCGTTCTCATCATTTACATTTTTAAATATTTCTTAAAAAAACTATACAAAATAAAAAAACATTTAAAAATATAAAAAATAGTGTTCCGCCGGTGTCGGGAGCAGGGTCCAAGCTACCGGTGGTTAGGGCTGCAGAGATAGGAACCTCCTCACAATGCGAGCCGTATCGAGAAGTACTGCCTTCTGGATCAGGCCCTTAATCCAACCGCCTAACGAGAGCCTCGAGAGATATTGGTCGACGCTTTCGGCCATCAGGCCATTGGCCGTTACGACAATCGGCACAATGATAGCCGAGTTCACATTCCACATGTCGACAACCTCGTGTGCTAAGTCGAGATATTTTATTTGTTTCTCTTTCTCAGCTTTCACAAGGTTCCCGTCATGTGGAATGGTAACATCGACTATCATCGCGCGTCGCGCTAATCGGTCTATCACCACTATATCAGACTTACTGGCAACAATAGTCCTGTCAGTAATGATAGACCGATCCCAGTACAACGTGACATGGTCATTTTCAAGAACTGGGTCGGGCACATACTTGTAGTACGGTACCTCAGAATCTGCCTGCAAGTTTGTATTTCAAAGCAAGTTGCTGGTGAATAATCCTGGCCACTTGGTTATGCCTGTGCAAGTACTCGCCGTTAGCCAGACGAGAACAACCAGAGATTATATGTCCGATGGACTCACCCGGTCGGTGGCATGCCCGACACACGTCAACCGTCCCGTCCTTCATAATATGTCTCCGGTAGTTATTCGTTAAGATAACTTCGTCCATAATTGCACAGACGAAACCTTCAGTTTCCCCGAAAAGGTCACCAAAACGTATCCAGGATACGGACGCTAGGAAGTCTACACCGGGCTCATGGAGAGCCCGATAGAAGCGCCCGTGAAGCTCCTTGCTTTGCCATACCTCTTTGCGGTCATCTGTAGTAAGTACCACAGGCTTGTGCCACTTCTCTTTAGCCATGGACAGTGGGGTGAGCCCCTTGTCCACTGCCACCACATCACGGTGCATACCCACATCGGTTTTTAAAAAATATTCTCTGAGATTGCATACCTCGCGGTTGTGGAGGGCCTTCGCATTTAAAAAGCCTCGACCCCCGCACTTCCGCGGGGTGTACAACCTCATCACAGATGATCGTGGGTGATGCATCCGGTTTGCGGTCAGCAGTGTACGGACCCTCCTATCCAGGGCGTCAAGTTCGGTCTGAGTCCATTTGAGTATGCCGAAAGAGTACATCAAAACCGGCATGACCCAACCGTTGAAGGCGCCACCTTGTTTCCGCCCGAAAGAAGACTAGTTAATACCTTCTTCAGGCGACCAAAGAAGCGCTCCTTCAACGATTGCTTCATGTCAGTAACGTTGATGCCTAACGCTTCCGACATACCCAAATACTTATAGCTTTCGGCTGCGGAGAGGGATCTAAGGTATATGGAGTCCGAAAGTTGAGTTCCCTCGGATTCTATAATCTTCCCTCGCTTTACATGCATGACTGCACATTTGTCCACACCAAATTCCATCCTGATGGCGCTACTGAATGTTTCAGTTACCTTCAGTAGCTCCATCAGTCGCAATTTGTTGGGGGCAAAGAGTTTCAAGTCATCCATGTAGAGGAGGTGAGATATGACCTGACCACCTCTCCTGACCTGAATCCTCAAGCAGTGTGCTTAGAGGATTCAGGGCTAAGCAGAACCAAAGTGGACTTCGCCCTGAAATATTCCCCGTTTAATCCATACAGGCTCATCATTCCCCTGGATCTGTCGACATCCTGGATAGCGAAGGACCGTCCTCCATTGCCCCATACACGACATCAGGAAGGTGCGCAGAGTTGCATCTATCTTGTACAATTCCAGCACCCTCATGAGCCATGTATGTGGCACCGAGTCGTAGGCCTTCTTATAGTCTATCCAGCATGTCGACAACTCCTTGCGGGATCGACGAACCTGTTGGCTTATGGCCATGTCGATGAGGAGTAGCTCCTTAGTACCGCGGGACCCGTTCCTACATCCATTTTGAGAGGCAGACATAATTGAATTACTGTCAATATGTGGGTTGATTTTCGCTCTCAGAATGGATGTAAGTAGTTTATAGACCGTCGGCAAACATGTAATCGGTCTATAGTTCTTGGGTTCCGCAGGACTACCTGACTTATGGAGCAGGTGGGTAACGCCTGTTGTTAGTGACTGTGGTAGCGACCCAGACTCTAAGGATGACTGGAATTGAGATGCTAGGCGAGTGTGCGAACTAGTCAGCCATTTTAACCAAAAGTTGTGCAGTCCGTCCGGTCCCGGTGATTTCCAATTCGGTAACGGACGGACTGCTCTGGCTACGTCTAATGGCGTGATAGACACAGGTTCCATTTCTGGGATAGCTTTACACACTCGCTCGACATCCTTCATCCAGTCAGCCTCAGTGTGACAGACGGGCACCGACCAGATGCTGCGCCAGAATGCACTCGTGGCGGCATCATCCGGGCGGCACACGTCCGTCACATTTCGTTCAGGTCGCTCCCAAGCTCTATATACCCACCTCTCATCGCTCTGGAACATGCGATTCTGCGTGTATCGATCAACCCGCCGCTTATACCGCCGAATACGGCTCGCCCATGCACAAACTTTCTGCTTCAGGAAGTCGATGCGCTCTGTGACACGGGACATGTATTCTTGAGGGCTGATTCCAGTCCCCGAGAATGCCCGTCTCACAAAGCGCATCACTCGTGGTCGTGTATTGCCCTCCCTGAAGCAGTACAGTTTGCCGATGAGTCCCCTGGCCCCATCGATACGTCGCTCGATTCTGCACTGCCAGGCTGGTACGGCTGGTTTTGGTCGAGTAGCTCCGTCACAGTTTGGGAATTTGACGTTAGCTAAACGACATGCCGCAACAGCCGCACAGTACAGAATCGAGTGTGTATCAACGAGATCCTCGCTGCTCTCGAAAAAAATTCTAAGCTGCGAGTCCAAGGTACACACCAGCGCCCTATTTTTTTTATGCATAGGTAGGCGTGGTAATCGGGGTCTAAGATCGGTCGGAGTGTACCTATACTCGCGAAGCGCATCCTCCAGTGCGCTCCTCAATCGGACGTTGCACTGGCTACTTACTGTGGTAACCCTATCATGCTCCTCTTCAACACCACTATAGCACCGCGGCGGGATTACATCAATAGGTGACACTTGTGCCGCGGTTTGTGCCGGAGTTGAGATGATATGGTTGCTCAGTACCTCTGAGCGCAGCCTATCAAGTGCGGCATCGTCCAACCTATGATTGCGTTGGATGACACGCACCTGATCCGACAGTCGTTGGGCCGAGACGTTGACGGTTGGCTCTAGTTCCTGAAACAGAGACAGCATCCTAACACGGTACGCAGTGAGGTTAGTTCCTCTCTCTGTAGACCCGTAATATGCGCGCATGACGTTCTCGTTCATAGACTGAGTCCATCTCATGCGCTGCACACAACCACCGGCAGCGGGGACCCGGCTCGGGGCCGGTTGGCCCCTAAGTCCCAATTATTAATATTATAGTTATTCTAAAATTATTCAAAACTAAATTTTGGCGCGGCTTGTGGCGACGTGGTCGTACTTGGGGAGGCCTATGTCCAGCAGTGGACATCTCTCGTCTAAAATAACGATGAGGATTCCTAAACTATACAATTCCTGTGTTACTGTTCATAACTATGTGAACTAGTAGATTATCAGTCTGATGGTTAGCTTTGCAAGAACGAGCTCGGTGGTAAGTGAGGTAAGTATGCCAAGTATCTAGTTTACTTGGTAATAATAATAGTTTTGAGGTAAAAGTAGGCCACGTGCCTCGATCGTCATACAGTGGGTGCTAGGCATGCGTCGTACTTGCAAAATCGAGTACCAGGGCTTCCAAGTACGTCCACCTTTAGACACCAGCGCCAAAAACCAGGGCTCGAAATACTTTCAAGTATTTTCTTTCAGCATGGAAAATAGATCCCTAAAACCATACTTATAAGGAGTACAATCGCGTATGCAAAAGGGATACTTACAAATTCCAACTAAGACTTAGTGGAAGAAAAATACTTGCATAGAACATTGATCCGTATTTTTATAGAAATAAAGTGCAAAATCGTGTTTACAAAAAATACTTCCAAACCTAAAAGTAAAAAATACTTTCATAGGAAATTGTTCCGTGCGCACTTACCGATAAGGATCATAATCGCACTTGTGAAATAGTAACGCGAGTCCCATTGAAGATTATGATTGAGTATGAGTACCTACCAACGTAGTTTGTAAACATCGCTGTCGCTCAGTCAGATCTCATGGTAGGTACGGTAGATTACAAATGCTGTGAGTAATAGATTGTTTGGCGCATTATTTTTATTCACTTATAATTACTTAAAAATATTAGTCAATAATAAAGCATGTTTGATGAAACATGAAGGTACGCTAGTAGCCATTGCATTCAGTTTTGCCCGGGCTAGCTTAGCTAGATTTGGGTATGTACTCATATTACATCGCCACCATTGCAAAGGATTTACGTCCGGAGTAATAACATTATCGTCTAAATACCGCTGCACTTCAATAATCGCCCTGCTATTAGCCGATCCTGCTGGACGGACATTCTGCATTGTTTTATTGTAGTGCTTCCAAATCAAGCTATTTGGTTTTCTGGTGGCTGCCGTTTCTCCCTGTTGTGACGTAGATGGTAAAGGCACGGTTTCTTCATTAATCATCGCAGTCACCAATGCTATGATATGTCTCTTGGTATTGTCCGCAATTGCTTGATTTTCAAAATATAATTTATACCGTGGGTCGAGAAACATGCATGTAGTGAAAGTTCGACTATTTTCCACGTTCGCGAATCTGAAGGTTATTTCCAACAGCAGGTCTTGTCGGCACATTTCAACCTCATCGGGCAAAACTTTGATATTGTTATTTTGCCTATAATCTGGATCAGCAATTTCGTGGAGTGCACTGGTGAGACCGACAGTTTTAGGGAAAACTGAGCTACCGCTTACGTATTTTTGGCCGCTCATTTCTCTGGTCACCTCTTCGCACGGCTCCAGCACCACAATGAGGGGTTCACACACGTCCCATTCATACCTCGTTAGAGATATGATGCTTGCGGAGTCTAAATTGCTTATCGCACATTTGATTTCATCTTTCAGCTCCACGAACCTCTGCAGCATATAAAATGTAGAATTCCAGCGTGTTGCTACATCTTGGATAGGTCTTTTAACTATTTTATTAGCCTGCTCTTGATACCTTTTCAGTTTGATCCACGCTATATTGTTCCGTTTAAAGTGGGAAACAATCGCCTTTGCCTTAGTTAATATATTTCCTAAAGTAGTATTCCCTAACGCTTTTTGCACTGCGAGGTTGAGCGTATGGGCGTAGCAGCCAAAGTGCTTCCATTGTAGCATTGTTATTGCATTTTTAATATTGGCACCGTTATCTGACACTACGAGCAGCACTTTGTCAGCCACGTTCCATTCCTGGACGATGTTCTGCAACTCTTCCGCTAAATGCATTCCTGTGTGGCTCTTTTCCAGTACCTTGCACTCCAAAAGTACTGATTGCAGAACGAAGTTTTTGTCAATATTATGTCCCGTAATCGCCTAGTACGAGTCATTATTTCTAGATGTCCACAGATCCGTCGTTAACCAAATTGTGAGGCATCTTCGTTTACTGATGCTTTGGTAGAAGTTTTGACAGCTTCGTATTGTGCCGGAAGTAAATTGTTTGCAAAATACTTCCGCGTCGGTATTATATAATTTGGGAAAGCGTACTTTACGAGTTCACGAAATCCTTTATCTTCGACGATGGTAAAGGGCTGCATATTCCATATAAATCAATTCATTATTCGGTCGTCGATGTCCTTTTTTATTTTGCTGCAATCACGTCGAAGAAATGCTGACATAGCCGGATTCGTCCTTAAATTACCTCTCGTTGCCGATTGGGAAGTTGACGGCTGTGGCGGTGGCGCTTGCTGCGAGGTGATCTCTTCTTGACCAGCAGAATTTTGTGTAGGTTGGGGTTGTTGGTCGAGGTGCTTTCGCTGAACATGTTTTGCCAGATTTGACACACCCGATTTAAAATAAATTTTGGCTTTGCACATTTTGCACTCTCCCATATACTGTCCTTTATCTACAAAATGGTCCCATGCCACACTTCTTTTCGGCGCCATATTTACACGTAAGTAATTAACAACTATACAGTAAGTAAGTATACTTACACTAAACAAACAAATCAAATATATTTACAAAAATTAAACTTTCAAAATTAGGAAGGAAAAAGCAAGTCAAAAGTTCACAAGAAATTAGGTCGCACAAACACAAAAACACGGTCAATCGATGACGTAAATACATCACGACTAAAATAAATAAATAAACCACTAGCGTGTACAGAGAACTTACAAATTTGCTAGTTCAAGTTTCATTTATTTAATGTTTACTTTCCAAGCGAAACGGTCGAAAGCACGACTGAGCGAGAGCGATGTATCATAATTTTCTTATGCTTTGAAAAGGCGCGCGCCGCCTGAGCGCGGCCGGAGTGGACCGAACGATCAACAAAGCCACGTCACGAACCAGCGTGCGAGCGTCGCGTTGACGGAGCGAGTAGCCGAGTAAAATACTATAAAGTTGGAAGAAAAAATACTTGCATAGAACATTGATTCAATCTATATATATAAAATGATAAACTGACTGACTGACTGACTGACTGGGTGATATATCAACGCACAGCCCAAACCGCTGGTCCTAGAGACATGAAACTTGGAGGGTGTGTTCTTTGTGAAGAGTAAGTATCCACTAAGAAAGGATTTTTGGGAATTCCACCCCTAAAGGGGTAAAATAGGGGATGGAAGTTTATATGAAAGTCCGTCAGTTTTGAAGTTAGGATCTTCAAATTTTGTGTTTAGGCTGAAGATTGAAAATTAATTTATACGTGTCTCAGAGTTTCTGATATATCCACCCCCGAGGGGTTAAAAAGGGGATAAAGTTGAAAAGTCCTTAATTTTCTAAAAAACATCACAAATTTTTCTATCTAGGCTTATGGTTGGAAGCTAACGCAACAGTGTTGTTAGAATTTCAACCCTTAAAGGGGTGAAAAGGGGGATGAAATTTTGTTTGTAATTAAAGTTCGTTATTTTTTAAGTTAAAATCACTGATATTTCGGTGCATGGGCAATATTTTAAACTAAGACACTACTCATGATACTATTTGCATTAGGGCTACTATTACGCAAATCAAAAATATTATTAATACAAATACGGAAAACCTTTAAAAGTCATAAAGTATCAAAGTCGCGCATCGCGGTAGCGAATGCTGCTGTAGGTAGACTACGCCGCACGCCGTACGGGTGGTACGTGTCATTGCGCGTGACCCCGCCCTACTCACGTGGCTTAGGTAAGTTGCTAACAATTTGATGCCTAATTCATTCCAACTTTCCCTTAACAACTAATGTGTTAGTTGTCGTAGTTAAAATAAAATAAATGTGTAGGTAAAATTAATTTCCTGTAGTTTTGGCGTATTTACAAAGTTGGAATCACAGTATTTACATTAATTGTTCAGGAATCACAATATGTAATTACAATAATTTTAACTAACTTACTAACTAGCACTTACCTACACATATTTTAAAAGATGTTCAAAATGTCCACCACCTTTTTCAATACACAACTGAGCCCGACGACGTCTGTGATTGTCTTTCACTCGGGTGAACACAAATTCCTGTGATTTCACTATTTCGAATGCGTGAATAATTTTGTTTTTTAAATCGTCTCTCGACTCACTTTCCCACTCATACACAATTCTTTTAATTTCACCCCATAAGTAAAAGTCCAGGGGTGTTAAATCCGGTGACCTCGCTGGCCAAGGCACGGGCCCACCGCGACCTATCCATCGCTCGCCAAAAGTTTCAGTAAGATAGGCACGAACATCGCGTCGGAAATGCGCCGGGGCACCGTCGTGCTGACAGTACAGATATGGTACTTCCTCCAGTTCAAGCTCTTCCACAACTTGCCTCAACAACTGTAAGTAGTTTGTTCCGAAGTACGGTCCGATTATCATTTCGTTTAAAATGCCTGCCCAGACATTTTTACAAAATCGATGTTGAAAGCCGTCACGGCGTGTTACATAGGGGTTGCGTCCACGTCAGCTCCACCACGCGCTTGTGCATGTGCTGGCACGTGAAAAGACGAATAATCCAACAGGTTTTGCGTCGTTCTTAAAATGAGACCCCGAGAAGGAATAGGGACGTTCGGGTAGCGGCAATGGAATATTTCACGAGCTCGTAATAAACTTGTGCCATTGTAAAGTAAAACCATTTGTAGGTAATGTTGGTTTATGTACCTAGCCTGCACATTACGCGGTCGAGACATCGTGTTCACAGTTAGTACACTAACAAACACTTAATGCACTGCAATCCAAGGGTCAGAAGAGTGAGGCGCGTGCGGCGTTTACGTCCGGATCAATCGTAAATCAATAACAAGCGTCAACGCACTTGCGCAGTTGTTATGACACTGGTTTGGGAAGCCACCCCCGCGCGGGGGTGATATTCATATTTTTGCACGTGAGGGAGAGCGGGACGGAGAGAGTGCGGGGCGTGCGGCTTACCTATTCTTTGATGCCGCGTGCCGGCCGGCCGCAATGAACCTAGCTATTATTACTATTTGATGTTTGTTTACCTTTTTTTCTTTCCGCTCTGTACTGCGCTTTAATATTTTGATAGTTTATGACTTATTGGCGTTTATGAACTATTTTATTTTTATTATTTTTAGTGTTTATTTGCAGTAATAGTTTTTTGCAATATGACTTACTACATTTTAAAGGTTTTCCATACTTGCATTAATAATATTTTTGATTTGCGTAATAGTAGCCCTAATGCAAATAGTATCATGTGTAGTGTCTTAGTTTAAAATATTGTCCATGACTTCAATTGCACCCTGTAGAGAGATACTGTAAAGGATTTAGGTAGATACCGGTCCTTTACTGTAGGTATTTCTTGACAGTATTCCTCAAATATCACACATAGTGGAGGACAATTAGCCATGAACAACGCTCTATATATATATATTTTTTTTTTTTTTAAACGTTGCCCCACACTAAGAATTTCTTCTTGTATCGTGGGTGCGTTTACAAATATAGAAACTCACATACACTAACACCCTAAAGCCATTTATAATTGTTATAATAATTCATAAGTATCTAGGAAAAAGAATTTATACTCTACGCAGACGAAGTAAAATAAAATAGTAACGAAGTCAAATCTTACATTGAATATTCGAGTCTGATGCCGAAAATATATATTAGTATAGTTTATAGAATAGTTTTTAGAATTTTGGTACGTTTGTTTGAATGTATGTTCCGGTTTGCACAAAAACGGATGAACGGATTTGGATGATATTTGGCACACAGAGAGTTTATAACCTGGATTAACCTATAGGTTATGTTTTAATCCAGGTAGTACGTTCCCGTCGGATATTTTCCGACATCCACGCGGGCGAAGCCGCGGGCAAAAGCTAGTTTAATATAAATAAGGAGCAGAATCGCGTCTACAAAAAAAATACTTCCAAACCTTTAAAGTAAAAATACTTGCATAGAACATTTATCCGTAACTTATACATAAGGCGCAGAATCGCGTCTAGTGTCGACGAAGCGAAATACTTTGAAGTCTTGCGAGTTTTTCGGGTCGGCACTTGGTCGGCGTACTTGCAAGTAAATACCTAGTATAAAAACCTGGTTGCGTAAATACGCACCTTCCCTAGTGGGTGCCCGAAGACGGGCGTCGTCAGTCGTCACCGAGGTAGGCCTAAGAAACGCTGTCGTGACGATTTGGACTCGTTCCTGATCGATTGGCCGGTGAAGGCACAACTTATGGAAAACTGGAAAGTTAACTAAAAGAATAACATACATTTAAAACAAGTGAATATTATTAATCTGATAAATATTATCTCTTAGCAGATGAGTCCATTCGAGCCAGCAGTTACTAAGTAATGCCTTATGAACTGAAGACAATAAAGGCACACCGCCTCTACTTGATTCGATCACATCAATCACGGTAAGTATTCAGAATTTCACACACTTTTTTTGATAAACATACATAATATGGAGCAAATAAATTGGAGCATGGAATTAATAAATGTTGCAACTCATTGTACTCAAAATGATTGATTGAAATGAGTATTATGAGTACATAAACCGCTATACATACTTATTGAAAGTACTACATTACTATACTAATGATAATCACAATATTATTTCAATTGATTATAAAAAATATATATACAGGGTGGAGTTTTGAGATGGGACTGTAAGGACAGCTACCTTAAACGTTGTAGCTACAGGAAAACGGTCTTAAGAGACTGTCCTTAACTTTTGAAAGATTTTGATCTGCATTCACAGATTTTGAAAAAATTGTACAGTCAGCAAGAAAATGGGCAGTTTTCACAAAAACTTTTTTTGATGCCAATCGATTCTGTTTCTTATAAGGATCAAAAAACTCTATGGGACCAATTGAGGTTTGAGTACTAGAAAAGTCAGAAATCGCAAAAAACTTTTCCCATACATTTCGTAGGAAACGTGACTTCAACTTTCTATTTTACGACGATAGACTGGCCGAAACTAAACTAAAACAAGTTGAACTTCAAATTTCGAACGAATACAGAACAATATTTAGAACCTTTGTTGATTATGAAAAAACTTTTTACATAGGTAGTTTTTTTAATGCAATTTTTGTGTTTTGTAGAGGATAGTCTTTTTTAACGTTTTCCAAACAAGTCTGAAAGTTTTTAGTAATTTTAATTTTGTAATTTTAAGAGTTCCGTACCTCAAAAGAAAAAAACGGAACCCTTTAGGATCACTTTGTTGTCCGTCTGTCAGTCTGTCATGACCCTTTTTCTCAAGAACGCGTGGAGGTATCAAGTTGAAATAACATTAAATACGTAAGTCTGTGGTCCCTTGAAGCTCTAAAAAAATCAAGCTTCTAAGTCAACGCAATTTAAAATACGGTCATTTATACGACAATTATTTTGATACTCGCAAATAAATCAAAACCTACAGGGTACTTCCCGTTAAGGCGAAAGCCTAGATGATCTCACTGACATTTTGTCGCTAGATGGCGACACATCCACAATTTCGAACATTTTCAATTTTTTCCCCTAACATAGAAATTTTTAATAAACAACTTTATTCTTAGCGAAACCTAGGGCATTAACTTGATTTTTTTTAGATCATCACTGTCCTTGTTAACTGGTATCATACAAAGATTAGAACATAATAATGATTTAGCCGCATGAATTTACTCTTTACACACACATGCGAAGTAAATAGTAGTAACTTCCGACTACACTAGATGTCGTTTTATTCAAACATGGTTGGAAATTAAAATGTCCAGATGGCGTTAATTTAAAGAAAGAGGACCAAATTATTTATAAGATTAATATCCTTACAATAAAGCAAAAACTGAAAACAAATATTAATTTACTAATTAAGCATACTTTAAATTACTAGAGGATTGTTATGTTCCAATCTATTTCTTAATAATATAATTATTGGGATATGCATACTTTTGTTTCTAGGCTCTTTATCAGATACCTTTTCACCATAACAAATTATTCATATAAATTATTTTGGGTAATAAAGGTATATTGTACCTATATAGGTTGTTGTAATGTGACTGAACCTAAATAGTACCTAACGTGTAAATAAATTGTGACCTGTACTAAATAAATAAAAAAATAAGTATTCAATTGTAAAGCGTTTTATTGTATCTTACTATAAATTAACAATATTTATCTATGGTTAATATTTTCATACAAATATCGTTTTATTTACTCTCACTGCATTTACCTAAATATTTTCTGGTTGGATTCGAACCATCGACTCGTATTATAGATATTTTGATATTTACAATTATGATTCTGAATTTAGTATTAGAAAGAATTATGTACGTAGATTACAATTTATGTAACATCACACGTAAGTGTAAGTATCTTACACAACAACACACAAGTGGTTGCTAGCTAACCATAACATTTATGTTTCAAGAATACCCACTTATTATTCAACTTTGAACAATAAATATTCTTTTACAATTGAATTGTTTGGCTGGTACCTAAATACATGAGTGAAACATATGTACACAGAAAAATCTTATAAACTAACAAAATAATAACATAAACTATACATCGCTACGTACAAAAATAGCATAGTAATTAGTCTATAATGTTCCCACTGCCGAGACTCAGGCCTCCTCTGAACAGTGGTGATGAAATAATTTACACAAAGCAAAGTGTCGGCTTGGATTCGAACCATCGACTCGTATCACCATACAAAGATACATAAAAAATACTATAATAAAATATCTTCTCTTCTACACGCTACTTTTTGCTGCGCCTCCGACGCCGCGCAGTATCAATCTTCTGCTTGTCACTTTTTACTTCCATTTATATCATTTCCGTGCGATCTGAATCAATTGCTGGGAGACACAGTTTTCGCTGCAACAAATGAATTTACACAGTTTTGTTAGACTATTCTTACTGAACCCACACCTCAGAAACCTGAGGAATAAGTTAGGAAATGAGTAAGACTTATATTTTTCATACCTTTTAATTCCTTGATGTCTAGACATTTAGCATTTTTCTCAACTCGTCTCAAAATAATTTCCGGCAGTACACATGTTTTGAAAAATGTTACCAACTTATGCGTCATAGCGTTGATAAATTCCTCATCCCGGTTAACTTCTATGACAGTCAATGGTTGGGTGACAGATATAAAGCAAATGAAGTAACATTTACTCATTTTGGTAATTCGCAATTGACCCTGGACCTAGAATCAAAATAATAATAGCTGAGAAACAATCCAAGAAATACATTATATTTATACATACATGAACCAAGAAATAATGATCTTTGTTACTTACTTGATAATAATAATTATGCTTTTTGTTCATAACTAAAACATCATTTTCCAAATGAATAGGAAAATTTCTATTTTCTGATGCTTCTCTAATATTTTGAGATTTCCTTTTCAAGGAGGGAAAACATTTTATTTCTACAATAGTATTTTCTGCTTCTATAATACCTGTAAAAAAGAACAGTTTTTAGGCCTACGCCACTGAACCAAATTAAAAAATCCACGCGACACACAAGATCCATGGGGGCGGAACCACAGGCAAAAGCTAGTTTTTTTTTTTTTTAATAATAATAATAATAATGATGGATGTAGGAATGGGTCCCGCGGAACTAAGGAGCTACTCCTCATTGACATGGCCATAAGCCAACAGGTTCGTCGATCCCGCAAGGATCTGTCGATATGCTGGATAGACTATAAGAAGGCCTACGACTCGGTGCCACATACATGGCTCATGAGGGTGCTGGAGTTGTACAAGATAGATGCAACTCTGCGCACCTTCCTGATGTCGTGTATGGGGCAATGGAGGACGGTCCTTCGCTACCCAGGATGTCAACAGATCCAGGGGAATGATGAGCCTGTATGGATTAAACGGGGAATATTTCAGGGCGACAGTTTGAGTCCACTTTGGTTCTGCTTAGCCCTGAATCCTCTAAGCACACTGCTGGAGGATTCAGGTCTGGGCTATCGGTTGAGGAGAGGTGGTCAGGTCATATCTCACCTCCTCTACATGGATGACTTGAAACTCTTTGCCCCCAACAAATCGCGACTGATGGAGCTACTGAAGGTAACTGAAACATTCAGTAGCGCCATCAGGATGGAATTTGGTGTGGACAAATGTGCAGTCATGCATGTAAAGCGAGGGGAGATTATGGAATCCGAGGGAACTCAACTCTCGGACTCCATACACCTTAGATCCCTCTCCTCAGCCGAAAGCTATAAGTACTTGGGTATGTCGGAAGCGTTAGGCATCAACGTTGCTGACATGAAGCAATCGTTGAAGGAGCTCTTCTTTGGTCGCCTGAAGAAGGTTTTAATTAGTCTTCTTTCGGGCGGAAACAAGGTGCGCGCCTACAACGGTTGGGTCATGCCGGTTTTGATGTACTCTTTCGGCATACTCAAATGGACTCAGACCGAACTCGACGCCCTGGACCGAAGGGTCCGTACACTCTTGACCGCAAACCGGATGCATCACCCACGTTCATCGGTGATGAGACTGTACATCCCGCGGAAGTGCGGGGGTCGAGGGTTTTTAAACGCTAAGACCCTCCACAACCGCGAGGTGTACAGCCTCAGGGATTATTTTTTTAAAGCCGAAGTGGGTATGCACCGGGATGTGGTCGCAGTAGACAAGGGACTCACCCCGCTCTCCATGGCTAATGAGAACTGGCGCAAACCTGTAATACTTACTACAGATGACCGCAAGGAGGTATGGCAGAGCAAGGAGCTTCACGGGCGCTACTATCGGGCTCTTCATGAGCCTGGTGTAGATTTCTTAGCGTCCGTATCCTGGCTACGTTTCGGTGACCTTTTCGGGGAAACTGAAGGTTTTGTCTGTGCAATTATGGATGAAGTTATCTTGACGAATAACTACCGGAGACATATTATGAAGGACGGGACGGTTGACGTGTGTCGGGCATGCCATCGTCCGGGTGAGTCCATCAGACATATTATCTCTGGTTGTTCGCGTCTGGCTAACGGCGAGTACTTACACAGGCATAACCAAGTGGCCAGGATTATTCACCAGCAACTTGCTTTGAAATATAAACTTGTTGACTCTGAGGTACCGTATTACAAGTATGTGCCCGACCCAGTTCTCGAAAATGACCATATCACGTTGTACTGGGATCGGTATATCATTACTGACAGGACTATTGTTGCCAATAAGCCTGATATAGTGGTGATAGACCGATTAGCGCGCCGCGCAATGATAGTCGATGTTACCATCCCACATGACGGGAACCTCGTGAAAGCTGAGAAAGAGAAACAAATAAAATATCTCGACTTAGCACACGAGGTTGTTGACATGTGGAATGTGAGCTCGGCTATCATTGTACCGATTGTCGTAACGGCCAATGGCCTGATGGCCGAAAGCCTCGACCAACATCTTTCGAGGCTCTCGTTAGGCGGTTGGATCAAGCGCCTGATTCAGAAGGCAGTACTCCTCGATACGGCTCGCATTGTGAGGAGGTTCCTGTCTCTGCAGCCCTAACCACCGGTAGCTTGGACCTTGCTCCCGACACCGGCGGAATACTATTTTTTATATTTTTAAATGTTTTTTATATAGTTTTTAAGAAATATTTAAAAATGTATTTTATATGTTAAAATGTTAATAAAGATAATAATAATAATAATTTTCGAAAGAAAAAGAAAGAAAAAAGAAAAAGAAACTTTCAGTAGCGCCATCAGGATGGAATTTGGTGTCGACAAATGTGCGGTCATGCATGTAAAGCGAGGGGAGATTGTGGAATCCGTGGGAACACAGCTCGCGGATTCCATAAACCTTAGAGCCCTCTCCGCATCCGAAACCTATAAGTATTTGGGTATGTCGGAAGCGTTGGGTATCAATGTTACTGACATGAAGCAATCACTGAAGGAGCGCTTCTTTGGCCGCCTGAAGAAAGTATTCAATAGTCTTTTATCAGGCGGAAATAAGGTGCGCGCCTTCAATGGTTGGGTCATGCCGGTTTTGATGTACTCTTTTGGCATACTCAAATGGACTCAGACTGAACTCGACGCCCTGGATAGAAGGGTGCGTACGCTGCTGACTGCATATCGAATGCACCACCCACGGTCATCGGTAATGAGACTGTATATCCCGCGAAAGTGTGGAGGTCGAGGCTTTTTAAACGCTAAGATCCTCCACAATCGCGAGATATGCAGTCTCAGGGAATATTTCCTAGAAGCCGACGTGGGGATGCATCGAGATGTGGTCGCGGTGGACAAGGGCCTCACCCCGCTCGCCATGGCTAAAGAGAACTGGCGCAAGCCTGTAGTGCTTGACACTAACGATCGCAGGGAGGTATGGCAGAGTAAGGAGCTTCACGGACGCTTTTTCCGGGCCCTACATGGACCCGATGTAGATTTTCTAGCGTCCGTAGCCTGGCTGCGTTTTGGTGACCTCTTTGGGGAAACCGAAGGTTTTGTCTGTGCAATTATGGACGAAGTTATCATGACGAACAATTACCGTAGATTTATTGTGAAAGACGGCACGGTTGACATCTGTCGGGCATGCCACCGTCCGGGAGAATCAATCCGACATATTATCTCCGGCTGTTCTCGTCTAGCTAACGAAGAGTACTTGCATAGACACAACCTTGTAGCCAGGATTATCCATCAGCAACTTGCTCTGAAATACAATCTTGTGGAATCGGAAGTGCCGTATTACAGGTATGTGCCCGACCCAGTTCTCGAAAATGGAAATATCACATTGTACTGGGATCGATCCATCATCACTGACAGGACTATTGTTGCGAATAAACCTGATATAGTGGTGGTGGATCGAGTAGAGCGGCGCACAATGATTATTGACATAACGGTCCCGCATGACGGGAACCTCGTGAAAGCTGAGAAAGATAAACAAATCAAGTATCTTGACTTGGCTCACGAGGTTGTCGACATGTGGGATGTGGACTCAGCGATCATTGTGCCGATAGTCGTATCAGCCAATGGCTTAGTTGCCAAGAGCCTCGACCAACACCTAACGAGGCTTTCGTTGGGCAGCTGGATCAAGGGCTTGATTCAGAAAGCGGTACTGCTGGACACGGCTCGCATTGTCAGGAGGTTCCTCTCTCTGGAGCCCTGACCGCCGGTAGCTTGGACCCTGTTCCCGATACCGGTGGGCTACTATTTTTTATATTTTTAAATGTTTTTTTTAATGAATTTTATAAAAATATTTAAAAATGTACTTAATAAGTTTATAAATGAATAAATGATAATAATAATAATACTTTTAATATTTAATAATATTTTTTAATAATAATAAAACGATAGCTGGCAACACTAACGTCAACACATCAAAAAATCGTTTTCTCAATTTCCATAACTTTATTTATTTTAGACGCAGTTTTTATGTTATAACAGAAGCCGAAAACAAACCTTTAACCCCATAAATCAAAATAAAACATAAAAAAGAATAAAATGAACCACAGAATTAAACTTTAATGAAAAAATGCCATAGCGGAGGTAAATTGACAGATGTCACCCCTCCAATAAAACCATGATTTCATAAAACGAAATGAAAACGAAATGTTGACGAGATCAGCTGCAAGAGCACGCCCACCACCTTCGGACTCGTCGCTCAGCTCCGCCTCGCCGCCGCCGGTACCCAGCCCCACCGTGAGCGCTGTGACGACCCCGGCCGCGGTAGTTGCGTCGAGCTCGAGCGACGAGTATTTTTCCCCGCCGACGTCGCCAACACCTGTACGCCGGCAGGGGAGAGGCCGGCCACCGAGGAGCTTGGGACTTAGGGGCCAACCGGCCCCGAGCCGGGTCCCCGCTGCCGGTGGTTGTGTGCAGCGCATGAGATGGACTCAGTCTATAAACGAGAACGTCATGCGCGCATATTACGGGTCTACAGAGGGAGGAACTAACCTCACTGCGTACCGTGTTAGGATGCTGTCTCTATTTCAGGAGCTAGAGCCAACCGTCAACGTCTCGGCACAACGACTCTCGGATCAGGTGCGGGTCATCCAACGCAATCATAGGTTGGACGACACCGCACTTGATAGGCTGCGCTCAGAGGTACTGAGCAACCATATCATCTCAACTCCGGCACAAACCGCGGCACAAGCGACACCTATTGATGTAATCCCGCCGCGGTCCAATCGTGATGCTGAAGAGGAGGATGATAGGGTTACCACAGTAAGTAGCCAGTGCAACGTCCGATTGAGGAGCGCACTGGAGGATGCGCTTCGCGAGTATAGGTACACTCCGACCGATCTTAGGCCCCGACTTCCACGCTTACCCATGCACAAAAAAAATAGGGCGCTGGTGTGTGCTTTGGACTCGCAGCTTAAGAATTTCTTCGAGAGCAGCGAGGATCTCATTGATACACACTCGATCCTGTACTGTGCGGCTGTTGCGGCATGTCGTTTAGCTAACGTCAAGTTCCCAAACTGTGACGGAGCTACTCGACCAAAACCAGCCGTACCAGCCTGGCAGTGCAGGATCGAGCGACGTATCGATGGGGCCAGGGTACTCATCGGCAAACTATCCTGCTTCAGGGAGGGCAATACGAGACCGCGAGTGATGCGCTTTGTGAGGCAGGCATTCTCGGGGACTGGAATCAGCCCTCGAGAATACATGCCCCGTGTCACAGAGCGCATCGACTTCCTGAAGCAGAAAGTTTGTGCATGGGCGAGCCGTATTCGGCGGTATAAGCGGCGGGTTGATCGATACACGCAGAATCGTATGTTCCAGAACGATGAGAGGTGGGTATATAGAGCTTGGGAGCGACCTGAACAAAATGTGACGGACGTGAGCCGCCCGGATGATGCCGCCACGAGTGCATTCTGGCGCAGCATCTGGTCGGTGCCTGTCTGTCACGCTGAGGCTGGCTGGATGCAGGATGTCGAGCGAGTGTGTGAAACTATTCCAGAAATGGAAGCTGTAGTAATCACGCCATTAGACGTAGCCATAGCAGTCCGTCCATTACCGAACTGGAAATCACCGGGACCGGACGGACTGCATAACTTTTGGTTAAAATGGCTGATTAGTTCACACACTCGCCTAGCATCCCAATTCCAGTCATCCCTGGAGTCTGGGTCGCTACCACAGTTTCTAACAACAGGCGTTACCCACCTGCTCCATAAGTCAGGTAGTCCTGCGGAACCCAAGAATTATAGACCGATCACATGTTTGTCGACGGTCTATAAACTTCTAACATCCATTTTGAGAGTGAAAATTAACACACACATTGACAGTAATTCAATTATGTCTGCCTCTCAAAATGGATGTAGGAATGGGTCCCGCGGTACTAAGGAGCTACTCCTCATCGACATGGCCATAAGCCAACAGGTTCGTCGATCCCGCAAGGATCTGTCGACATGCTGGATAGACTATAAGAAGGCCTACGACTCGGTGCCACATACATGGCTCATGAGGGTGCTGGAGTTGTACAAGATAGATGCAACTCTGCGCACCTTCCTGATGTCGTGTATGGGGCAATGGAGGACGGTCCTTCGCTACCCAGGATGTCAACAGATCCAGGGGAATGATGAGCCTGTATGGATTAAACGGGGAATATTTCAGGGCGACAGTTTGAGTCCACTTTGGTTCTGCTTAGCCCTGAATCCTCTAAGCACACTGCTAGAGGATTCAGGTCTAGGCTATCGGTTAAGGAGAGGTGGTCAGGTCATATCTCACCTCCTCTACATGGATGACTTGAAACTCTTTGCCCCCAACAAATTGCGACTGATGGAGCTACTGAAGGTAACTGAAACATTCAGTAGCGCCATCAGGATGGAATTTGGTGTAGACAAATGTGCAGTCATGCATGTAAAGCGAGGGGAGATTATGGAATCCGAGGGAACTCAACTCTCGGACTCCATACACCTTAGATCCCTCTCCTCAGCCGAAAGCTATAAGTATTTGGGTATGTCGGAAGCGTTAGGCATCAACGTTGCTGACATGAAGCAATCGTTGAAGGAGCGCTTCTTTGGTCGCCTGAAGAAGGTTTTAATTAGCCTTCTTTCGGGCGGAAACAAGGTGCGCGCCTACAACGGTTGGGTCATGCCGGTTTTGATGTACTCTTTCGGCATACTCAAATGGACTCAGACCGAACTCGACGCCCTGGACAGAAGGGTCCGTACACTCCTAACCGCAAACCGGATGCATCACCCACGTTCATCGGTGATGAGACTGTACATCCCGCGGAAGTGCGGGGGTCGAGGCTTTTTAAACGCTAAGACCCTCCACAACCGCGAGGTGTGCAGCCTCAGGGATTATTTTTGTAAAGCCGAAGTGGGTATGCACCGGGATGTGGTCGCAGTGGACAAGGGACTCACCCCGCTCTCCATGGCTAAAGAGAACTGGCGCAAACCTGTAATACTTACTACAGATGACCGCAAGGAGGTATGGCAGAGCAAGGAGCTTCACGGGCGCTACTATCGGGCTCTTCATGAGCCTGGTGTAGATTTCTTAGCGTCCGTATCCTGGCTACGTTTCGGTGACCTTTTCGGGGAAACTGAAGGTTTTGTCTGTGCAATTATGGACGAAGTTATCTTGACGAATAACTACCGGAGACATATTATGAAGGACGGGACGGTTGACGTGTGTCGGGCATGCCATCGTCCGGGTGAGTCCATCAGACATATTATCTCTGGTTGTTCGCGTCTAGCTAACGGCGAGTACTTACACAGACATAACCAAGTGGCCAGGATTATTCACCAGCAACTTGCTTTGAAATATAAACTTGTTGACTCTGAGGTACCGTATTACAAGTATGTGCCCGACCCAGTTCTCGAAAATGACCATGTCACGTTATACTGGGATCGGTCTATCATTACTGACAGGACTATTGTAGCCAATAAGCCTGATATAGTGGTGATAGACCGATTAGCGCGCCGCGCAATGATAGTCGATGTTACCATCCCACATGACGGGAACCTCGTGAAAGCTGAGAAAGAGAAACAAATTAAATATCTCGACTTAGCACACGAGGTTGTCGACATGTGGAATGTGACCTCGGCTATCATTGTGCCGATTGTCGTAACGGCCAATGGCCTGATTGCCGAAAGCCTCGACCAACATCTCTCGAGGCTGTCGTTAGGCGGTTGGATCAAGGGCCTGATTCAGAAGGCAGTACTACTCGATACGGCTCGCATTGTGAGGAGGTTCCTGTCTCTGCAGCCCTAACCACCGGTAGCTTGGACCCTGCTCCCGACACCGGCGGACATCTATTTTTTATATTTTTAAATGTTTTTTTTTTATATAGTTTTTTAAGAAATATTTAAAAATGTAAATAAATAAGAAGACAAAACGAATAAACGAAATAATAATAATAAAGTTTATTATTCAAAAATAATAAACTTTATTATTATTATTATTATAAAAAAAAAAAAAACTAGTTATTTGTATATTTTTATTACTACTAGTTATTTGTATATTTTTATTATTGAATAATCTTACCATCAGGGCTAGCTGCTAAGAATCCAAAGTCTTCATCAATAATAAAACCTGATGGCCTGACAATTTTGCCATATTGTTGCATAAACATGCTCTTTGCAACATGTTCGTTTTGTTGTCCATACATCATATCTTTAGTACAAATATTATTTTTGTAGAGAATGCATTTCACATGATTGTGACATGGTGTGGCATTACGACGTTTGCAAACCTAAAATGAATAAAATGACAATCATAATTCTTGTACTGGCTTGAGCTGTGGCTTCTTAGAAAGTAAGAAACAATAAGAGGATGGCTGATATCTTACCATTCCAAACTGACTTGCTGTGAGACGGTCAGATCTGTATGAGAGATACTTTTTATATCATGTTGACCCACAGTCTGGTTTTCAATTAGTACTATTTTTTGTGTATCTTCTTGGAATTTAAGCAATCTCAATTCACAGAGCCGTTTTAATTCTACCTCATTAATGTCGACAGGGTCACTTGCTTCTGGGCCATAGTCCTTATCAGGTTGAGTTTTAGTATTTTCAGTAAAAAGCCGTTTTCGAGTCATTTTCTGTTGGCGCAATCTACTTCTCTCTTTTTGATGGACATATTTTTTAAAATATTGTCCAGGGCTCTGTGTTGTCTTCTTTTTCCATGCAGTTTGATGCCATTTATGTCCTACAGAATGAGACAATCCTGAAAAACCAAATCATAGTCACATACATGTCTGTTTGCAACCTAAGCTTTCATTGATGACCATTGAAAGTTCTATAAGTTGAGAAAAACCTCTTATATTATGAAGAGAAGAAGTCATAGATCATGGGGGTTGCTAGAGATGTCATATATTGTTTTAAAATATCTATAAAAAAACTTATTTACCTGCTACATGAACACGCCGCTGATAAGAGCCTCCTTTTCCAAGACTGAGTCGTTTTCCACAGTTAAATTTATTAATGACACTCATAAAATTCTCTGCAACGTTTGTTGTCTCGTTAGACAACCGTCCAGCTTTCAAAGCAATTCTTTCATTTGCAGCATAAATAAGAGCCCAGACCTCTGGTGCTGTATTTCTTAGGATTTCTACTTGGTTGTCTTGCTGTTTATTCTCGTCAGGTGGTAATTGCTTCACTGAACAGTAATATTCCTTACATTTTTCATGCTGTCCAAATACATGAAGTGGACTATTCCTTAAATCATCAGCCATTGAACCTGGCTGACTGCTATTGTGAACAATAATCTTTCGCGCTACTAGTGTCAATTTCATCAATTTAGGCCTCAAAATATTTCGTCCATACAGAGGGAGTTTCTTATTACCTAAAATCTTAAATAAAATATAAATATTAAAACATAGGAAGAGAAAAAAATCTTTTTTGAAAAAAATACAAACGACTTCTAAAAACAACAAAAAACATTGAAAATGCCAATAAAATTTGAGGTTTACCCTCAATTTCCCTGGGATCCCATTATCAGGTCCTCATTTGTGACAAAAAACTTTGACAAAGAATTTTGAAAATCGGTCGACAATTGGCTGAGAAATCGGTGGACAAACAGTCGAATTGATAACCTCCTACTTTTTGGAAGTCGGTTGAAAAAGAGAGGAACATTTATTTTATAGTAGCTAAATCCTACTTTATGTGTTTTTTTTTTTTTTATATGTATACCAAACACTGAAAAATTACTGAACGGAGATGGATGAAATTAGGCACACAGATAACATTTTAACGCGGGCAGAGCCGCAAGTAAAAGCTAGTGTAAAATAATTATTATAACACTAAGAAGTGGTTACCTTGTAAAGTGCAGTTAGTTAGTTTTAGTGTAGTTTTTTATAACATGATTCTTGCATTCAATTTTCTTTATTTGGTTTCCATAAGACACCTTTTCTTTCAAATTAGCAAACACTGAAGAATCCCCATCTCCTACAAAACTTAGGTACCGAAGATTATGCATATTCTCACTCTGTTGAAATCCTTCAACAATTATATCAGATTCCATCGCAGTAGATGGCCCTGTAAAGTTTTTGCAGCAACCATGACTTTTAGTGTCTGAACCTGTTCGCTCATAATACTGGCATGTATAACAATATTTGTTCCTGACACCAAGAAAAAGACATTTCTTGGTTTCCTTTCCAATAATGCAGGCCTAAAATAAAAGTTCTTAGTTCAAATATTGTAAGAAATCATAAATCAAAACATTGAACATTGTGTAAAATATGTTGACAAGCAAAAGAGTACTAATGAAATGAACACAAAAATATGGTATCAAGTTGGGACTTACCATTCCAGATGAAGAATCAAAGTTGTGACCATATGACCTTTTCAACCATCCGCCATCTACATATACAGTAATGTATGGAATACCATCTGTAGAAACATTTCCTTTATCAATAGCAATAGACCTTTCTTGCTCACCAGCTTTCTTTATTTCTTCGGTCAAATGTTCATGCCATACATTGCCCAATTGTTTTTCAATTGAACGGAACGTTTGTCCGGTCATTGTTGGTATATCCATTAGACTAGTGATGTGTGCTGCTTGCGTGTAGTAACTTCCAGCAGTCACAGTTGCCCATACAAAGGCAGTGTTAATTTTCTGCTTCTTCTCTGTGCTTTGCTGCCATATTTTATTACACATGCTACATTTAAATGTTAACAAACTGTGAAATCCTTTCCGGTGTTCACTAATATACTCAATTTGAGATGACTCACAAGACTGACGATGTTTTTCCATTTGAAATGCCCATTGGATCACATGTTTCAAGTCAACAATACGGTACCCTACCAAACCTGATAAGTTGTCACTTGATGTTCTTTCCACAGTTAGTTGACAAGCTTCAGTCTGTGGATCGGGTTGCGGCCAATCAAAATCAATAGTCTCTACTTGCTCTGTAACAGATTCAACTCTATTAGAGCTAGAGCTGCAGGCTATGGCTTCGTAACGAATTTGTGGTATACCACGTGAATACGTTTTGGGCGTATCTTGAGCTGTGGAAGGGTTGGATAGCTGATCATGATCTTGAGTTGTATTTGGACTGAAATAAAAAATAAATAAATGAAATAGGTACAGTTATTAAAAACAATATTGAGAGACAGAAAAATATTGATATGTCTGTACCTACCTAAACACAACAGGGCAATCCGCGGTTTCTTCCACAACTTTTTTTTTCTTGTTACGCCATGCTTCCAGCCGGCTGCAATTTGATAAAACTTGCTCAATACACTACTTGAAACTAACCTTATCGAGCTAGCCGTTTCTTTTTTTCCTACTGTTATCGACGAGACACAATAGATAAACAATTGTCATAAATCTCCTGGAGGTATCGTAACAGACAAGGGTCTACAGAAGAAATGGCGGCAAACGAAGACATTACATCACGGGCCAACGAGTATCAAATACACTCATAGGTACATTCACCTGATTTACTCACTAAAAATCATTAGAAGAATTTCCATGATGTCTTTTCAATGTTGCTTGCACTTTTTTCCGTGATTTTCGCGGCCCGGAATACATATGTCGTATATAGGCAAGTTTATTAGTCGGATTCATCTTAGGCAGAGTTGCAATTCAATCTGTAATCAAAAAGAATAATTAAACACAACAGCAAAAGTATCGTAATTATGAAATGCTTCAAGAAATTTGTATTAGTCAGAAATAACACCACCATTTGTCACCATCAATCAAGCTGTCAAGCTGTGTGTGAAAATTGGCAAAACAACTGACAGAACATGAGAACAGTGTTGCCAGTACCTGCGTCGACTTTCGGACGATTCATTTGCTGAAATGGGACGATTTTTGGACAAAAAGGAAGGCTGGAGAAATATTAATTTGTTACGATTGAATGAGAAAAAAGTATACCTAAAATGGCATGAATACTGTTATATTTTTAGGGCAAACAAATAAGTGAAAAAAAAAAATTAAGATGTTCAATATTGGTCCCGGCCATTCCCGTAGCCCCCCAACCCGGGGGCATTCGGGGCCCGCCAGCTAGGTTTTGTTTTTTTGCATGTCTTTGGTCGGCTCAAACTTCACGAAATCCTTGATTCTTGAACTTGTTGCCATCAAGGATACTAAGGTGGGTTAAAATAGACATAATATTATGGGTAATTATTGAGCTTTGTAGATAGTTATATGATATAATAATGATAGTGTAATATCACCCTGAGGGGGATAAACTCATAATATGTCTATTTTACAATTTCATTATAACTTTGATCAAAGATTTGATAGTGTACCCCCTTAGTAATGAATTCAGCTGATTATCCGAATGATTGTGGTTGTGTGTGTGCGTGGAAGGCAAGCGATACGGGATCACTGCGCGTGGAAAAAGGATGGCTGGCGATATTCGCCAGTGGTCTGAAATTAATTGCATTCACACGCCGCGCGTTAAATTTTTACGATTTTTTGTAATTTTTAAAACTGTGTTTTGTTATTTGCATTATAAACGCATTATTGTAGTTGGATATTTGAAAAGGGACGGAAAAGGGACAATATATGAACGGACATCGAAGGGACGTAAAGATGTCTAAACGGACAAAAATCGTCCCTTTTGGGACGTTCTGGCATCACTGCATGAGAACAGACCAAATAGAGATGTCAATCTGAGATCGATTGAGCAAAGAATCGATTTTTTGGAACAAATAAAAACGTTTTTTCAAATCGATACAGGGAATCGATATTTCACCCTAGAACATCAGTTTTTTGTTTGTTTGAATTGTTAAGAATTGTGGTGGCGGGAAAATTTCGAAGCATATCCAGTGCAAATCCTTTTGCGTAAAAATACGGATTTTTTCCAGATATGAGACTAGTTAAATTCTTTTCGCTCATCGATCGTTTTTTCGCCCTCGTAAACGTGTACGTTACCCTAGCAAGAAAGTGTCTCCTAGAGTTATATGAGTGGAACGTATAGTTGGTGCCCAATCTGCTGTAAATGTGCCCCTACATAAAAAATTAGTGCCCCACAAAATTAAAATATTGTTCTAAAAAGTCAATATGTTATAACATCGGAACTCCAGCAGGAAACGCGATATCTCGAAAACCTGAAGGACCACACATTTTCTTTTTAGGTGCACACTTTGGCACTAATACTATATGCTCTCTGGCCTTGCACAATGTTTCTCTCTCAGATCATTGGTTTAGAATTTTCCTGCTGGAAAAACGTTACCCTAGCAGGAATCGTTTTTCGGTTTTTTTTTTCAAAACGACAAGGGGCACCAATTTTTTATGTAGGGGCACATTTACAGCAGATTAGGCACCAACTATACGTTCCACTCATATAACTATAGGAGACACTTTCTTGCTAGGGTAACGTACACCCCGTAAACCCCTACATTGCAAATTTCATCGAAAACAAATGATTGATTTTTGGAAAATTATTTCTTTATTTGTGAATCGATTTTTCATATTTCCTTTCGAATCAATTCAGTAACGGATCTTTTTCAGAGAGTTTTTTTTTGGTTCCTTTCGTCCCTCTGGGACAGGCAAAGTGAGCTGAGACCATACAGCCATTTTTTAGAGAGAATTGACGTCCCTATTTTTGGGGGAAATATTTGAAATTTAGAGTAGGTAGATATGTGATGTGATGACAATCAACGAGTGTTGCTAACGTTTGATTTTGTATTTCCTCTTCTAAATCTTACACTTTTTTAAGTTTTAAGGGTAATTACTATTATAATATAACTGTATCACCTTCAAGCAGAAAAGCATCCTTTGTACATAAAAATAACACTTACCGTAAATAAAACACAAAAACACTTCACTTTTAAATAAAAACTCTTTCACGGATGGCACTCGTATGATTGGTTCTCAGTAGTAGCCCTAGTCACCAATTCTAAACCTGAATGGTGCTTACTACTTACTTAGCTGTTCAGACGAGCGAAATTGGAACTACAGCTACCATTTTGAGAACGTCATTTCGCTGACAGTTAAAAACCCCGAAACCATAAATGAATGATGATCATTCATCGTTTTAAATATCAGAACATCCTACAACTTACTACTAAAATACTGCCCTATGTTTTATTTCCCCTTTTTCTTGGTAAACTTCTTAGATGGCAAGACCAATTTATCTCGACGCACTTTGACGTGTGCTAATAATACTAAAATGTGCAATTGTTATGAAAAATCAATGTGGTTTGTCTGTGTATTCACTTATCTTGATGGTTTCACATAAATTAAATATGATTCAATCAATAGATGTAAGTAGTACCTACGTGTCACCATTGCGTAGGTAGGTAATTAGAAAAAAAATAGGTAAATTTGCCTACGCTGATCGCCTGATTTAGGTATACCCTAAGTTTACATGAACTTCTATTCTCTGATTTTATTCAACCCAAACCAATGAATTAGTACCTAACCGTGTCAGAAAATGTATTATCAGTACCTACTTACATACAGTAGAAAGATTTTTAAATCTTTAGGCACTTTATATTTAAAGTAGATATTACAATAATTACATTAGTATTGTATCTGTGTGAACCAAATGCAAATCGCAGATATTTTTTTTCACTTTCTAGCATTCTTTCTCATTCCCTAATAAAAAACATTTTATCAATCATAAAATGTAAAACCCGCGGGCAAACCCGCGCGCCGGCGCTAACTTTCTAGAAACACAATTTTGGAAACGATTCGCAAACTTTGTCAAGACAATCACGCATGGACTAGCCCCGCTACACCCCGCGTTGTTGCCATTTGTGCGTCTTGAATGGCAACGTCGCATCGCCGCGTCACTCGACGTGTAACCTTGGCAAGCGCCAAGGTTACACGTCGAGTTCGAACAGCGCCATCTATTATAATTGTTTACCGAACGTAAACTCGTAACACAACAGCAAATAACTCTTTCTCGGTGGTTCTTTAAATTTCTGTTAGATGGCGCGATTCAGGTCACTCACACATGTAAAGATTTTTCGATTTTTATTGGGTCTAATTCTCCTAGAAATACTGTTTTTTTTTATAAAATTTACATTAGATTACAACCCCTGAAAAATGTATGGCGAGGCCTGTCTAGGCATTCACCTTAACTTAGAATGATGAAATTTGGCAAGAAGATAGGTCAAATAACACAAGTAAAGGGAAAAGTCCGAAAATCGTTTACAAACTTACACTTGCAGAGAATTGACCGTGACGTATATCAATGTATGGGAGAACATGTTTTTCTACTACACTGTTACAACTCTGTTTTTACGGTAAATCCCTCCCAACTACGGAACCCTTCATTGTGCGTGGTCCGACACGCACTTGGCTGGTTTTTCTCAGAACGTCGGACATCACAAGCAATAAACTATCTTGTTCTTATAGTAAATAAAATTGTAACGCATATTCGTTCGAAGTTTAAATTTTTGTTTCTATTTGGCTAGTCTGGCTATCATAATAAAGTATTGTTGGAGTTTCTTTCTTACGAAATGTATGGGAAAAGTTTTTTGCGTTTTCTGACTTTTCTAGTACTCAAACCTCAGTTGGTCCGTTAGAGTTTTTTGATCCTTATAAGAAACAGGATCGATTGGCATCAAAAAAAGTTTTTGTGGAAACTGCCCATTTTCTTGCTGTCTGTACATTTCTTTCAAAATCTGTGAATGCAGATCAAAATGTCTCAAAAAGTTAAGGACAGTCTTCTAAGACTGTTTTCTTCTTGCGACAACGGTTAAGGTAGCTGCCCTTACTGCCCCATCTCAAAAATCCACCCTGTATACTCAGATGAGTGTAGGAATGAAATAAATCAAATAGTAATAAATGCTTACCATTATTTCCAGCGGTGGTGGCGAGCAGTCCACACACATCCGACAGCGCTCCGTTCCCGGTATCAAGAAAAATGTAACAAAAATGTATTAGCAAATTGCTTTGATGTGCTAACACAATGTGATAGTGTCTGCCTAGCGCGCAAGCGCGATTCTTACCGCTTCAACGTGGTGAAGAGATTCGGTGCGCGCGCTGTAAGTGTCAGCTGTTGAACTTAAATTTTTTGTAATGATTTGATGAATATGATTTTATTCAACGCGTAGGTAGGTTATCTCCAATAAAATATTCGGTAGGTAGGTACATATAATATACACATCTTTTTATTTAAATGACTACATCGTTTTTTTTACAGGAAGGTTCCCACATAGTTTGTGTGAGATTAAATTACACACTATTAACACTGGATTGCGTTTGTATACCGATCTCGATCCCCTGAGCGACGATGTGAACGGTGGGCTTAGTATTGTCACGTCCTACACTCAAACTTTTATATGGACTGATGAAATGACCCGGGCTGATACCTCAACTGTGAGTACAAATAACACTTTGAATAACATTATATCCAATTTCGGTCCGCTGAGATGCGATGTGAACGCTTGGCTTACTATTATCAGGTCCTACACTCAAACTTTTATATGGACTGACGAAATTACCCGTTATCAAGCTCTCAACAAATTAAAGGGTTCCCCAAAAGTGTGGTATGACTCACTGTTACGATCGGATAGGCATTGGCCTACGTGGAAATGGAAGGACTGGACACGTAAGTTGGCTTCCAGTTTTCAAATCCGTCGGAATATGTACCATCTTTTAAAAGATATTATTAATAAAAAGCCTTTAGGAAATCAATCTCTTTACGAGTTTTATTTTGAACAAAATTGTAAAATAGATCGTTCATCTTTGGAATTTTCGGAACAAGATATTTTTTATATTATTGTCGGCAATATAGAAGACAGTGGTATATGCGTCATCGATTGAAGCGAATAATTTTGTGACAGGCGACATTTTAGCTAGTTTCCTACATGGTCGAACGTATACATCAAAAAGCGCGAAACATGTAGGCGCAAATATACGCGATGGCCAGACGAAACTGATCAGTCAGAATCAGATGTCGGCGATCACAACATCAGCGTCTATGCCCTCAGTGAACGTAGTGGGTAGTGGGTGGTGGTTTGCTATGCCCGACAGGGTCCATAATTGTTTCTATTATATTTTTATTTACCACCTGTACATTATGGTTTGCAATAAACGTTTTGATTTGATTTGATTTGGGTCAAGCCGCTTCTGCTAGTATTATTCAATACAGCAGGCAGCAAGACGCAGGCACAGCTTTGGAGGCAAATCAAGTGTTATCTGTGCGGCGGTAACCATAAACGTAGGCAGTGTGATGCAAATAAATGTGATTATTGTAGCAAGCGAGGTCATTTCGAATCGATATGTTACCATAAAAAAAACCCAGTTAACCCATATATGCCCAGAACTTTTTTTAAGATGAATTTTTAAGATTTTTGTCTATGTTGGTAATATATGATTATAAATAACGGCTGTAATTGTAATTTGCGGTTTTCAGTTCCGGAAGTAGGTTTTTTTCAGTGGGTCGATAACGACCCCATGGGCATATATATACGCTAGTATGGAGCATCAAAATAAAAACATTTATACGCTAATATTTTTTTATTATTAGGTTCAACAATAATAAAGGAACTATTAAGTAATTAATTTAGTCAGTCAAGGAAAAAAAAAACATAAAAAGTAATATTCAGTTATGCATGAAATGCTTCAAAGCATTTTTCATGCAAATTGACGTTACATTTGCGGCACATTATAACCGTTTTGTTTTTACACAGCACACATCGTCTTCTGACCTGACCGGTGAGGATAATATGTATGAATGAATGCTTTCTAACAGAAATTGGTACAACTGTACTCACTTGTTGCGATGGGCCAGGGTGAGATTGGGACCACTCGTCTTGTTGGGGACGTAGGTCTCGCTTTACCCATTTGCGTGGTCTGATGTTCGAGACGTTGCGCTGTCATAAACGACTTGAAGACGGGCCAGCAGGCTGATTGAGGGCCCTGGTAGACTATATATTCGAGGAAGAATGTCCATCAGGTTCAGCAGTGATTGTTGGTGTTTTAATTGTTCTACCAGTTGACTGTACAACAGGAAGATTACGTCGTGACCGGCGTGAGCTGAATCCGGATGCCGTAGAAATTGGTTCGAGATATGTGAACTACTCGTACAACTAGGAACAACAAAAATTTCATCGACGGCTGTGTCGTCATTTATATCTTCTTCGCGTTGCAGCACTACCAACTCGGCTGGAGCGAGTAATTGATGCCGGCTCAACCGATTTATACTGTCACAATCCTCCTAACCTGAGTCGCCGTCTGATAGGGTACCATCACAAGGCGGATCTATGTAAACATCGACGCCTAGGATATCTTCATCGTCATCAAACGCCTTCAGGGCGTCAGCTATTTCATTTGTAGAGAGTACGTGCCGAGACCTAAAATAAAAAAATAAGAACATAAAGCATGGGATATACAGGGTCGTTATCGACCCACAAAAAAAAATTGATTGATAGCTAATAAAAAAATACATTCGATACAAAAAAAAAATCTGTATCTCTAAAATAAATATTTCATTTACCATAAAAATCATTTGTTTCAGTAAAATAACATAATACATAGTTCCAAAATAGGTCTTCAGTCTAACATAAGATGGCACTATAATTTAAATTAATGCAACAGCTCGCTGTCAGTCTGTATTAGAAGTCATCAAGGAATTGCTGGTCGTTATCGACCCTGTGGGCATATATGGGTTAAACCAGATAAACAAGAAACAAAATGTGTTTCCTCCCATTACTGGCGAATTTAATTTCTGAAAATAATATGTATTAATAAACTGCATCAAGAAGCATTCATTGATATGGTAAGCATGTCTTAATTGATTTCTAAATCGTTAGAGGAAATGCAGTCGGAGAGACAATTAGGTAGAAAATTAGGTATTTGAAGAAACTATCGCTGTCGCGACCGCTCGGCGGTCGGCCGCTATTCGTGCGATAAGGATAGCCGCAGATCCGACTGAAAAGCCTAAGTAAAAAGTCATAATTCGAGGCTTGGCTCTCGCCTATTTCCTCCTCCAATATTGGATCAATTTAAAAGATATTTCATAAACTGAATAAGTAGAATATATACTGTGTCCCTATGTTTTTCTTTTTTCATAAATAGTTGTCAAAATTGTACACTAGACCTCTGTAGACAGCGGTCGAAATAGGCAATTTTGAGCATTTTTTGAGGGTTCTAGTGCTTACAAAGTTAATGCATCATCAAAAAGGAAAACATAGGGACATACTCGTACATGTAGTTGATATTTATTTTACTGTAAAAAAATCATTGCTTTAAGGTCATAAACCAGAAAGAAAACAGGCGAGAGCGTTTCTATGGAGAAAAGACCACCCGCATTTCCCCTTAAAAGATATTTAATGGAAAACATTGCGGTTTCCGCGCCAGTTTTGCTGTAAGGTTTCTCAAAAGGAAAGTTCTAAATGTGTAACTCGCAAAATACAATATAATTTGTAAATAAAGACCTTATCTGAAAGTCGATTAGTTGTTGGTCCACCTTAGGTTGATTTTATGTAATCGACAACCTGAGAGATTGTCAAATATTGATAAGAAGTTACGTGACGTTATATACCTACAATTTAATTTAAACACTTTATTTGTGGCTTTTGTGTACATGATAATTATTCAGATTTGTTACAGTTGCAATAGCAATCATGTCATTTCGTTTAAAAAAGGTTTTTTTTTAATTAATTTATTCATATTTTATATACTTAGATTTCTTTTTGAAGTATATGAACAAAAATTGAATACATTTATAAACAAATTAAAACTATTCCCATTATCTAAATGCTATTATGATATCAATGATTATTTAAATGACAAATTTTAATTTACAAGTTTTTTAAAATAATTACAATAAATAGGTACTAACTAAGTAAACAAAATGAAAAGCCCTCTTCCTCTCTCCTACTTTTGCTGTGCCCGACAGGGTCCACAATGATCATATTATTTTGTTAAACTTACCACCTAAGTTCACATGTGGAAGCAATAAATATATTGAGTATTGAGTAAATTAGTTATAAGCCATTATTCTCAAATGGAATTTAAGGTCTCGTATATAAGATACTATACACTTTGTTTCTGACAGTCCATCAAGTCAATATAGGAATTGGGTTATATTTCATGCCATTTCTCAACTGCAGCAAGACTTTCCAGGTTTAAATTTCATTACGTGGAATTACTTAGAAGCAGGACACGGGAAGGGGGCACCGGGTGGTGTCGGAGCTGTTTTAGAAATAACTGCAGATCAAATCATACGGTTTGGAAATGATATCAGCACAGTTGAAGAAAAGTGAAGAATATAAAATTGCTTTCTGTGTCAGAAAACGACATTCAAGACCGAACGTTTCCCTCGGTAGTCCCAGCCTTTCGTCTTTCGTCTCGACTTTCAGAAAGTTGAGTTGTTTTTTGTGTTAAAATGGCGAAATTTGCTCTCATGGGTATCATTTGGGTTACATGGACTACCACCTTTGCCTGATAATAACGATGTTGAACTGCAAGACCTTCCTTGATAAAAACAATACTCTGACCGGGGAAGTTCTTCAAGACGTAACAAATTGTTTGTATCCCTCTACGGAATATCTTACTCATCAATCAGAATTTACAAGTGGAATGGTTCTTGACACAACCCAAAACATTAAGCCTACAACAAGTAGTATCCCTGATAGCAAAAGGATTACTGTACTTTCAGATAAAAAGCTGGATTGGAGTAACACGTCTCCAAAGCAAGGTTGGACAGTCTTTCATCGTCCAATCCACCTTCGTCGCCATCTTCGTTTGAGATTCTCAATTTATTATCCAATGAAGAAATAACTCCCATTCAAGCAGCAGCAACCGAGTCTCCACTTTTGCCGTCGCCGATTATTCAACAGCTAACACCAATTGTTACACAGCCACCGACTTCAGTTTTGTTTACAAATGTAGCCTCTCCACGTACACCAGACTTATCATCACCTGTAGCGTCGTTTTCTCGATCTAAAAGACTAAGGCTTTTAATTACACGCCCGCGGCCTATTCGCTAGAAGCCCTTACAATTTAAGTGGGCTAACAAACGCTTCCAGCATTGTGCAGAAATAATTGACAAAGAGTTTCCAGAAGAAATGCCCAAAACCCCATTGGAATATTTCAAATGCTTTTTACCGATGATATCTTAGATAATATGATATCAGATCAAACTAATTTATATTCTACTCAAGTTACAGGAAAATAATTTAACATTAATCGCCAAGAAATTCAAGATTTCATAGCTATTAACTTGTTCATGGGTATCGTCAATATGTCAGCTTACACAGATTACTGGTCCCAAGATTTACGTTATGAACCAATAGCCAGTGTAATGTCATAAAAAAAAAATCAGCAAATACGGCGTTACATACATTTCAATAATAATTTAGAAGATGACGGTGATCATTATTTCAAAATCCGACCACTAATAATAAAATTACGCGAAAACTTTTTAAACGTTCCTCATGAAACAAGATTTAGCATTGATGAGATGATGGTGCCCTATAAGGGGTAAAAAGCCGGACATCGGAAGCAATACATAAAAAGTAAACCAAAGAAATCGGGCTTCAAAATATGTATTAGAGCCCGGCGGTGTCTGGATTCATCTATGATTTTATTGTGTATGGGGGTGATGACACATTTCGTTACGAAGAACTTTCAGCATTAGAATCTGGCTTCGGGTTAGGCGCTAAAGTAGTGGTAGCCTTACGAGTATGTAAGAGTATTCCAGAACCTGCATGTTCAGTGGTCTATTTCGACAGAATTAATTCACTATCTTAAGACAGGAGATGGGTATATTCTCACTTGGAACTATTCGTTCAAATAGGTTACGTGGAGCTGAGAAAAAGGTGACTACGGACAAAGCGTTAAAAAAGAAACCCAGAGAGTGTTATTTAATGGCATAAAGCACAACTTTAATACACCCTTGGAATGGCTGGCAAAAATTGGCTTCGAGGATTCATGAAAATAAATAAATTGTCTGTTCGGAAAGCTGAAGGCACAAGTCTGAATAGAGCTACAGCTTTTAACAAAAATTAAGTTGTCATGTTTTTTAAGCTTCTTGAAGAGTTAATGGAGAAATATAAGTTTTTACCAAGGAACATTAACAATGTGGATGAAACTGGCATCTCCTCAGTGCAAGAGCAAGGAAAATTTGTTAGTGAGAGGTCAAAAATGCGTGGGCTCTATAACTTCCGGTGAAAGAGGGAAGACAGTAACAGCTGTGTGTGCAGTGAGTGCTACTGGAGGTTATCTTCCGCCAATGTTGATATATCCTCGTCAGAGACATTTACATTGGAAAACGTTGGTCCGCGTGGAGCTATATTTCGGTGCTCGAAGAATGGATGGATCAACGAAGACCTATTTTTAGACTGGCTGAAGCATTTCGCCGATTTTACAAAACCATCAGAGAAAGCACCAATACTGCGGATTTTAGACAATCACAGCAGTCACTCTTTGAGAGCTTATGAATTTTGCAAAAAAAATTAACATAGTAATGCTGTCGTTACCCCGACATGCCTCCCATCGAATCCAGCCATTGGATGTTTCCATAATATGGTCCATTGAAAACTGCCTACTAATAAGCTGCTTACTGACTAAGCAGGAATGCAATATTTTTATGAAAAATTAATTAAGACGAAAGATCACACAAAACGACATTGCCTCACTTTTCAGAAAAGTTTTTCAAAAGATAGCGACCATCCCAAAAGCTGAAGCAGGTTTTTCTGCTACAGGAATTTATGCTCTAAACCCAGACGTGTTTACAGATGAAGATTTTCTGGCTGCTGAAATGTTAAACAGCAGTGAATTGATGGTATCGGTAGAAAATATGAACGACCAAGGCAACAAAACTCCAGAAACTCAAATTAAGCACAGAGCCCACATACCCAAATATAAGAGCACCTAATTCACCATCACTTTTAACTACACGCAAACAACACCAGGAATTAGTCCTGTCGCATCTCCCCAAGTCCTGCAACCGATAATAGACAATGCCATTCCCTCAACTTCAGGAGTTACTGCCAAAGATCTTCTACCAGTTCCGAAGAAACCCACACAAAATCAGAAAGAGCCTCTGAAAAACACTCTTACTCTTAACGAAGCTTTGGTACAAAAAGAAGAGAGAACAGCATCAAGGGAAAAGAAGAAAGAATCTGGTGCCAAAACAAAAGCAGGAATAAAAAAACGCAACAGAAAGAAAACCAGCTAAATTTAATAATGTCAGAAAGGCAAAAAAAGAGAGTTCTTAAAGATGAGAATCCACCAGAGTTCATCAGACTCCGAAATCGAAATGACTGACGTACAAAATCAAAAAAAAAAAACAAAATCAAAAGTCATTTATTCAAACTAGGCTGAGAATCAGCACTTTTCGAACGTCAAAATTACATAAGACAGTCCCCCAAAACGCCCACCCTTCACCACTTCCTAGTGCGTTAGCTGGGAAGAAGAAGTGGCGCAACAAACTCCCCAGCTGCACAGCTGTCTGTTCAGTTAGAAGAACAAAAAAAAAGATTCTATATAATAGTATTCAAAATAATTTACATTAAGCAACCCAAAACATAATTTAAATTATTAGCCATATATAAGCTAGCACACGCCAATATACCAAACAAAATCATCGAGAACTATACTCAGGCAGAAATAAAAAACAAAACGTAAACAGAACTTAATATCTTAATAAAAGCCTCCAGGCATAAAGGGCGTGCCCTCTTACATATAGTTGTAACTGGAAGTTATAAATGATAAACTAGGACCATCGAGGTAAAATAAATAAACAAACAGTTAATTACTAATAGCAATAAATAATAATACGAGATAATATAATAGTACGAGATGATGATGATGATACTGATGTCGAAGATCTGGAGAACAGATGCATGTTATGTGACGACTATGGCCGGAACAACGAGCTTTGGTACAGGTGCGTACAGTGTGGGCTTTGGGCTCATGCTGAGTGCTCTGGTTACGAGTCTCCCGAAGGCTACGTGTGCGACTTGTGCTGCTAAAAGTTTGACCGGTTTTGCCAACCTGCCGACCGGTATTGTCTGCCATGTCGGACAGTACCGGTCAAAACCATTTTTTTTTATGTGTTGATTGTGTCTTATTTGGAATTAATATTGATCTCAATGGCTGTGATTATGTTAGAATAATACCTTAAGTTATGTGTCATAAGAGTTTCTTAAATAAATGTTGATTTTCACCTTATTGAAATTGTTTGCGTCATGTCGAAGAAGAAATCACGCAAGTAAAAAATGGCCGACTACTAGCCGACTAATCGGCTTCTACGTTTGGAATCTGTATGTGGAAAAGGAAAAGGCCGAGGAGTTAACAACGCGTATACATTAGCGGATGTAATGTACTAAACAGTTCATGACTCAATGCTCATGGGCTGGGGGTTCGAAAAACAATACTAACAAAATTTGTTTTAAAATCTATTCAAAAACCATTGATCTCTTTTTCGAAGTAATTCATGGATCAGACAAAGACTTTTCAAGAAAAGAATGTGAAGATTTTTTCAAAAATATAATGCGCCATGCTTTAAGACGTAACAAATCAGAAATAAAACGAGCTCCATCGTGCAAACGCAGACGTCAAAACCTAGTTAATGTCTCACAATTTGCTCCTGACAAAGAGTTTGATAGCGATGGTGCCAATGAAAATGTCAATCAACCGACTCTCCGTTTAACGACAAACAATAATAATAATCTTGCTAGCGGTAATGTTTCCGTGGGCAGTGTGGCTCCAGCTTCTAGTAGCAACGTGTTAGCTCCAGTTAATTTGTCTGTCGCTAGTAAGGTATCTGATGATATATTAAAATCAAAATAATTAAAAAATCTGAAAAATGCTCTTGAAATCTGATTCCTAAATATTCTTAATAATGTTGTCCTAACCTGTTATTTTTCAAAATTTAGGAGCTCTCTACATTTTGAACGATAATATTTATATAATATACTTATCACATTAAATAAGACTGAGGTCTCAGCATTAATAATAGCTGAGGTGGTGATTTTTGTTTATTACTACAAGCATTTAATTTTTAGAATATTTAAAAAAGATTATTAACAAATAATTAGTAGCTTAGAAAGTTATATATTTTTTTATACCTATATTATAGGTACTTATGGAACCTGTTAAAAGGGGTTGTGAAGTTGCAAATTTCCATACAAAAAGCGATATCGTTTTTCACCCAGTAAACATAGTCCAATTTTTATGAATTTTGGAAACGTAGATACAGTGAAAAACTAGGTCTGTACGTTTTTATTTGAAAGAAAAATTCATCACTATATCTACAACGTTTCCAAAATTCATAAAAATTGGACTATGTGTACTGGGTTAAAAACGTTATCACTTTTTGTATGAAAACAAAATTTGAATTTCGCGGGCATGGTCGGCGCTTCCACGTTAAGCTGTGTCTCAACTTTGCGCGGCAAACCTTTATTTTTAGTGATTGTGTAGGTAATAAGGAAAGTTCTATAAATATTAAAAGTTCCACTTTTTTATTTAATTGTACTTACTGTGATTTTGCATGCCAAAACTAAGTAAATAAAAAGATATAAACAGTTTTTCAGCATTTTTATTTTTAAGTTACCACTTACAACAATGTATGCACTAAAGGTACAAAATACATGTGCTCGTTAAACACTGTACACACCAATTTGCATTTAATATCTAAAACTGTACATGTAATCTCTCTTTTGGTCACATTATTGATATTACATATAAATATGTTGAGTAGTGAAGATTTCATGGGCTTTTCAAATGCATCGATGCAATTATCTAAATATTTGCCAAGTATTAATATATTTTCATCACACTCATTCACAGCTATTGTTTCAACCACATGATGACTAGTGCTTAAAAACCAGTTGTCATAATTTTTAGGTGATATGATAAAATTTTCTAAATGAAGAACCGTTATTGCACCATTTTTGGTTCTTTTAGTTTTAATAAACGGATATTTATATTGTGCTTTTCATCAAAATTATTTACTTCTACATAACTTCTCTCTACAATTCTTCTAGCTATTTGACTCAATGGTTTATTACCCTGTCTTACCATTTTTTTAATAGTAAACAGTTTGTTTTCGAATGGATATGTGTTAAAATCTTGTAGTACGCCGAACTTTTTTACTTCATCAACTAAGTGGGATAAATTATGTACATTACTGGTAACATAACCTTTACCATAAATATTTCCATAAAAAGTTACAAAATGTTTGAGCATTTCTTCAGCAAGCTGTAAATAAGCAAAATATTGCTTATGTGAACAGATAGTAATTGCGCAAAAGAAACACATGAAATGGTAGAATGCTTCGTAGCATAAAACGTCTTTTAAGATAATAAAACTAAGGTAATAGAGAAATGTGCGAAACTCAGAACCCTTCCAATGTGCCAACACTTCTAAAGATCGAACCGATCTGTGAATTTCAGTAGGCATTTTGCAAACAATTAAAAAATTGGAAACTTTCGTAATATCTCGAGAACACCACTTAGTTAGATATTTCCCAAAATTTCCATCTCGCCATCCAATTAGAAGTTTTTTCATTATTCCTAAATCTATGAGATGTAAGGAATCACCCACAGGGACTTGTTCAACCATATCTATCGGCAGTTCAAGAAGAGGAGAGTCAAACTTATGATGTCGACCATATTTTTTAGAGCGGAAATCAGTGTCATTTCTTTTAGGGCAATCTATCTTCGGGAATACCACTGTATGCGATGATTCAGAATACTCTCCAATAACTGTACATTTCAGGCATCCATGTTTACCGTTGAAGTTGCAAACTCCTGGTGTCCAATAGTTTTCTGCATTTAATATTGAGTGCGAATTTAATAATAAAAATATATGGTAGGTACAGACCCCGTGAAATTTCGATGGTTGTTTTCCCGCGGCAAAACGATTACCCATCACTATTACTAATGAAAGGTAACGTTAGATTTGAAAAATAAGATTATTTTTTTCAAATAAAATAAAAAATATTGATCAACTCGAAGGAATAGTTATTAGATTTTGTGTTTCATTAACTCAGAAACACTTATTTCATATCAGCTGATTGATATGCGAAGAGTAACGACCGCGGGGACGCGCGGCTCGCGTGTTACTATCGGTTCGAAGTCGTTTTCGAGTTAGGATTAATTGTCCATTTATTGATTTAAGTCTTAAATTTTTTCGTAAATCCATTGTATTGCCAAGATAATTATAATCATTTCGCTGCGGGAAAACTACCATTGAAATTTCACGGTGTATAAATGCAAAATAATAACACATCATTATTTTCATGTAGAATATCACACAACACAAAAAAAACGGGATTTTTTTATATTTTTCGGGAATTTTAATCTATAGTAGCTCAATCTCTTAACAAAATCATGATGTGTCTTTTATCAACTGGAGCTGGACCTTTTAGAAGAGCTCTAGCAGGAGAATCACAAATAAAAGCTCTAATTTTAACAACGCATTTCTTGTCTAATGCATCTTTAGTAGTAACTTTTAAACCATCTCGAAGAAGTTCTTGCATTTCAGCCACAAAATATTGTAAATAAGCTTTAAGGTCACTAGGTTTACCATTTCCTGCATAAATACCGACAACAAATGGTGAAAGTTTCGGTTTTTCAAAAATATGACAAAGTATAGGCCAAACTTGTTGTCGCGAGCTATTATAAAGAGGGAGACCATCTATATTGAATGTTAATGTGATATTATCTTTCTCAAATATTCTTCTCAGAGTCACTGTTACTCCATTGTGCCAATACTGGCCTGCATCAACAGTATATAGTGTTATATTGACACTATTTTTGTCCTTAGAAGCGTTCTAGGATCTTTCGGAACTATATTAGGAAATCTTTTATTAAGGAGTGTGCTCAAAGATTTTATTGCTTCATGAGATATATTGAAATTAACAGCCCATTTCTGTATATTTTTCTGAAATTCGATATCTCTGTCAGCAGATAAGCTTGAAGTATCGGAAGATAGTCCTTCAGAGGGCTCTAAATACTCCAAATAATCATCAACGGAGTCACCTAAAATAATTAAATCAACTTGAAACATTGTAACGGGTGATTCATTTAGAGGTACTTTTTTATCTATGGAATTGTTGACAGATAAAGCGTCAGTCGTGTTATTCTATCATGATATTTTTGTTCAGTATAGTTTGACATTTCATCATGGAAAGACTTAGGCCGACACAGCGTCTACAAATTATTCAGCTGTATTACGAAAATCAGCTCTCTACGAGGAATGTGTTTCGTGCACTTAGAGCAACTTATGGTCCACATAATCGGCCTACCGAACGCACGATTCGCTATACGATCGAAAAGTTTGAAAGCCAATTTACTTTATTAGATAATACACGACCAAATAGACCACATCCAGCACGTAGTGAAGAAAATATTGCGGCGGTAGCTGAGAGTGTACGCGATGACCGCGAAGAATCGATTCGGCGCCGTTCGCAACAGCTTGGCTTGTCGTATGCGACAACATGGCGTATTTTACGTAAGGATCTTCGTTTAAAAGCATACAAAATTCAACTTGTGCAAGAATTGAAGCCGACAGACCTACCGAATCGTCACCGATTTAGTCTTTGGGCTCTTGAAAAGCTTGAAGAAAATGCACTGTTTTCGACAAGAATTTTGTTTAGTGATGAGGCACATTTCTGGCTTAACGGATATGTCAACAAACAAAATTGCCGTATTTGGTCTGAAGAGCAACTTGAAGAGATTCAAGAGCTGCCATTACATCCAGACAAAACAACGGTTTGGTGTGGTTTATGGGCCGGTGGCATCATCGGTCCATATTTCTTCAAAAACGAAACATCCACATTTTTCCATCCATCCATTTTTTTGATCCATATTTTTGTAAATCGACTTATCCGTAGAACAGAGTCCGATGTGATCATGGAGCAAAAACGAGTTAAATAGCTAGACGAGTTAAGGAATACGAACTCTACAGACGTACGTTTTTAGAATTTTCGTATCTTATTTAGTTTCGGAAATATAGAATCGAATAACGTTCAATCTGACATTAGTTCCTCGTAAAAACGCACGAAGTGACCAAGGGTCGGTGCGAGGGGAGTGGGGGCGGCGCGGGCGCCCCGTCCGTTCGTCAGACCGGCCGTTGTTTGTTGGAAGGAGGGCTTTTTTGTCATGCGCTTAGCTTTTTTTCGGTTTGATGAAACAAATAATAATTTGTCAAGTGTTTTGCATAAAAAAACATATTTTTAGAGATGTCACGATCACAGAAAATGTTGGACATGCTTAAAGAAGATGCAGAAAGGCCTGAGCTTAGTACATCGCTTTCAAATATTCCTGCTGTTTTTAAGGAGAAAATGTAAATACTGGTAATTTGACGATTTCAGTTATATTATTTCGTGGTACATACTATAAAGTTCATAAATTAATAAATATTATGTCTATATTGCTTTTTTGGCTCAATAAACAGTTGTGGGCGATCGATTTTTATGTAGGACGTTTTTTGACGGAGAGGTACAGAAACGCATTTTTTGTGCGAAAATAGGATTGGCGTAATGCATATTCACAGGGTTATCATTCTTTCTGTAATAATAAATAGTAAAAAGTACAGGTCTTATGAAATATTAGGCAATTTTATACGAACATTATTGAACTTCTAAGCGTCTTATGTGAACATAGGACGTTTTTCTACGGAATCTTTGAAACGATTTGTGGGTTCGATATTAAGATGGGACGTTGTTACTGGGATAATGAAATCAGTTAGGACGTTGTTCATTTAAAAATATCGTTAAATATAAAGATTTTTTATTTGATATTTGTTTAATTAATTGCTAGGTATATTTCTTTTGATATAAATAGTATTCTATGAATACCTACTACAATCAACAGTTTTTTTTTTTTGTTTCATTTGTGAATGTTGATTGGAACGCCATGATACGACAAACGTCACCTTTGCCTTCTGGTGCAGAAGAAATCAGTCAGGAACTAGCTGACATATGGGAAGAAGTTCTACATGAACATGGTGGGACCAAATAAATTACCTGCGACAGCTCAATACCGAATGTCATGTCTGATCCGTCTGCCGAGGATGTTTACAGCAATCAACCTAGTACATTTTCTTTGGATGAGCCTTCTAGTTTCGAAAATTCACCATTAATACAGATTGAAGAATTAGAAGTTTCTCACCACAGATCTACCCCGGTTAATTTGGAACTGTCAGTGCCAACCGCTATGCCGTCTCCTACTACCATCCATTCGGTCTGCGATAGCACATTCTGCCCTAATCATGTAGACAGTTTCTCTGTGATTTCTTCGTCATCATTTTGCACCACGAATTCGCCTGCTACTTCGCACTCAAGCGATTGCACCATGACTCCTAAAACGACTAGAAAACGACAGAGGCACCCAAAAGATTGGACAGACATTAAACGCAAATGCCTTAAGAACTTAGGTAATATGAGAAATATGTAATATGATGAAAAAACGTTGGGTCTACCATGCATATGCCGATACAAATGCCCTGATAAAATATCTCACCAACAACGGTTGGACTACTTCACAAAATTTTGGCTACTGGGAGATCGAGCTATGCAGTGGAATTTCATCATCAAATATTCCGATAAAATGAAGAAGAAAAGATGCCTAAATCAAGATACTCCTAATAATAGGAAACATACTTTTGAGTTGTATCTGCCGCTGATCACTGGTTCTAGCGAATCTCACTGCGAGAAAACTGAAGTATGCCAAACTATGTTTATTAAACAACAACACATTCTGAACTAAAACCTGCATATTCTGAACCTATTATGGTTCCTGCTGCTAAATATAAAGAGTTAATGGATATGTGAATCTCAGAAGTAATTCCCTTAGAGTATCATCCATACTTTAACTCTTTGCCACATCACACCACTGTTGATGTTTCTGAAGAATCGGATGATGACCTATCGGAATAAGAATTTTCTTTTTTGCTGCTTCTTTTTTTCTTTTTGTGGTTTATAATCAGTAGAAGTAGCGAAACAATGATAATTATAATAAGCACTCAACTAAGTTATACATTAATGTTTGTCTACGTATAATTTAATTGCTGTTAAGTATGTGCTCCCAAGTCTAGGTCACGATGTAAGACTGATTGATAATATTACAAAGGCTGCAAAACTTCGCACTAGTTACTTAATTGAAAATAAAGTATATAACAACATATACTTTATTTTCAATTAAGTAACTAGTGCGAAGTTTAAATATCTTCAGACTATACGTATTTTCCGTCGTTATGATAAATATTTACGTACATTTCATAAGTTTAAGACTGCTAATTTAAGTCCGTGCCGTAGTCATGTAGGTTACCTAGTTACCATGCTGTGATACGAAATGCCATTTAATTACTATTTTAAGTATTAACTAATAAGCCATCAAGTCAGTTTTAGGTATACGTACAGTTTAATTGTTGTTAAGACGTATAGAACCTCGTCTAGGTCACGATGCTTCTGATTGGTAAAATTATAAAGACTGAATGTTATTTTGAAAAAAATATGTTATTGTTGATTTTACAATATTTTGAAGTTTAAATTTCTTCAAGCGCGCGCGCATTGTTCTAATAGGTGCATAGATCTATAAGTTTTAGACTGCTACTTTTAAGTCTGTACCTAACTGTGATGTGATTGCTGTTCAAAGTGATGCCATGTAATGGTTTTGTTATCTATTTTGAAATTTTATTCATTAAATAAACGATTTTAAATAATAATTAAATTTTTATTTAGTTATATTTCAGGGTAGTCCTAATTTGGCTAACATTATGTTTAAATATTTTAAGGTGGTTATTCACAAAGGACTTATAAGGGATGGGTATTTCCAACAAAAAATGACCCATGTTACTATAGAACGTCACTTAATTCAGACGTCTCCGTAAAACAATGTATAATGTTCACTACGGACTGGAGCTCTTACGCCATAAAACGACCTATGTTGATATGAAACTCACTATCTCGTGAAATAAAAGGATAAGAAAAACACTAAATAGAATTTAACTAGGCTGGGGCATTGTTACAACATACCAAAAAATCTAAATGTTAAGTCTCGTCGTTTAAGAGTTACACAAGTCAACAACTTCTCTAACCTCTACTGAAAACTATCAAACCTACAGATCGGACTTTATTCTACGGATGAGTCGAAATATCGTAACAATGTTTGTTAACTGACAAAATGGAAGTTAGTTTTAAAAAAGGCCCTTATGGACCTTTATATAATTTTTAGGTCTGCTTAAAGTTCTGTAATGGTTATAAAATAACGCTAAAGTCGTATATTGATTCGTAGTTCACCACTAGAATACTTCGTTATATACAGGTCTAAAAATAAACTTTTTGCGACGGTTTGATTACATAAAAGTCGTGTTAAAGTTACGTAGATCACCAACGCTGGTTAAACGAACCCTTTTAACTAACTGTTATATAAAATCGTATTATTTAGTTGGGTAAACGTTTACCCAACCTTCAATATACGACGTCGTATAAAGCAGTCGTAAAAACGTTTACGTAACTTATTCACTGGCAAAATTATACGACGTTATATACAGAAGTCATAAAAACGTTTACCTAACCTATACACTTGTACCACTATACGACGTTGCATTATATAGTTGTAATAACGTTTACCTAACCTATTTTTTCGTACCATTATACGACGTTGTATAAAGTGGTCGTTAAAACGTTCACTCAACTATTTAGTAGGACCTTTTAGTCACTGGGACTGAATCGTTGTAGGAATAACGGTTACACAACGTCGTAGTTGTCGAATAACGTCTATTCAACCGTTAAATAACCGAAAGTCCCTAACCAATTTATTTGTTGGGAATATACTTATTATTAAATATAGGGTGACTGGTAATTTGTGACCGATACTTAAACACGTGATTGTACTCATGATAACAAACAACTTTCCAAAGTTTTTTTTTTTGTCGTTCTCTTTTATCCCAATAACATAACAGCCATACGAAATTCGCTGTTAGCCGCCTGACGCCGTTACCTAGGTAGTTCAAAGGCCCGCGCGCGCGAATTTCATACGGCTGTGTGTTATTGGGATAAAAGTGAACGATTAGATTTAAAAAAAAAGTTTTTAGAGAAGTTGCATACTATCACGGCTTCGTTTTCTTTTAGCTCATTCACTGCCTTTTATATTGGTTTTGCTGACGCGTCATATTAAAGAAATGTTTTTGTTCAAAAAACATTGAAACAAGAAATGTTTTTTGAACATTAATAAGTCATTTTCATAATCTTTTTTCAAGTCATTGAGAGGTCCTCTTTTTCCTTCATCTCTTGGTCTTCCATTTTCTGGTACGTATGATCTTGTCTTTCCCAACATGACCATTCCACATTTTGCTTTAATTTCTTAGCACTGATTTGTTGATAATGCACTTGTTTGTCCTTACATTTCAGACATTTATTCCACATGCAATCATAGTAATTTATGTCAAATGATACTTGATTTAAAGTATCTCGTATACTGCCAGTGACTAAACCATTTTTGACCATAGCGGTATGAAGAAATGCAAAGTTGCTGTGCTTCACGCACAAGCACGTAGATCTTGAAGACCAGCCAGATGACAAAACAAAACATGGTTTGTGTAAATAAAATGTAGTGAAACCATAACGTCCACCTTTAGCTTTGTATTTTTTTAAAGTATCTAGCAATGTCTCTAATAAATATCGAATTTGGAGTTTTTCTTCATTATTTGTTCGGACTTCCTTTTTACCGGCGGTATTACGAATAATGTCGTCTCTTCTGTAGAATTTTGTAATTTCTGCTATGCCACTGCGTCTTAATTTATTTTTCTTTTCTCTTACTTTGCCCTTCAGTCCCAGCATTTTAGAGGTAACCGACTTGTTTCCGAAATTCGTTACCAATTTTTTTAAGGTTTTCTTTTCTTTCCTATCTGAACAACTTTGATATGTCGTAAGTGTACTTTCTAAAATTTCCTTTCTAGCTTTCATTTTAACTACGAGTATCTTAAAATTTAGGCCTTCAATCTCTTTTGCCGTTTTTTTTTTGTACCTTTGGAACCGCTTTCGATAACTTTCCAGGTTCCTTCGAATTTTTTCATGGTATCTCGTGTACCGTTTACATTTATTTATAAGAACTTTATTTGTTTTCGTAGATTCCGAATTAAAATATCATTAAAGTTATTTTCTTGTGTATAGCTACTAGAGCCAGGTATAGTATTTTCATCTTGCGAAATAGCCAGATCTTTGTTTCTCTTTTGTTTCTGCCGGCTAGTCCTTTTGTTTTTCCTCCACTCTTCCATTCCTTTTTCGGCAATTTTTCTTTGATTTTCATATTCCTGAGGGCGTTCTAGTTTCAATTTTTCTCTATAACGTCTCGTCTTTTCCGCGCCACTTGGGGCATAGTGAAAGTATAAAAAAAAAAAACTGCCTGAAAATAAATTTTGCAAATTGTGTATGTGGTCCCAGCAGTGTCAGTTTAGTGACATTTGTAGTCAGTCTTATAAGTGATGGAATAAAAATGTCACCAAACTGATGTCACATTCACGGGCAAGATATTTTGTAAGAGTAAAGATAATATTTCTAAGTTATAACTGATTCATTTGAAACAGTTGAAGGATATAAAACGTCCTATAATAACAAGGAAATAATATCACTAACCTGACAAAAAAAGTGGAGACAGCTGCCGACACAAACAAAAACGCCCTTTTACTCGAGACACTGCGTCAAAACTGACGTTTTCAAATGCCAGCCGTGATCTTCCTTACAAAATGTTGCCATTTTAGGTACTCTTCTTGTACGGTGAAACGTTCAAAATCACCAGCAAACCAAGTAAATGCTGTCCAAAATGATAGCAAGGACAGTATCATCTTGCAACTCTTACTAAAGTACAGTTCACTCAATAAAATAACTAAAATAGTGGCATGGTCCTTCCAGCTATCGGGCGGGATCTCGCGAGTTTAAGTATTCGTTTTTCTTTGGGGAGATACGTGTATTTAGAATCTAGTGAGTGATCTCGTTCGGAAATCAGCAAATTGGATAACAGTGATACGCGTGAACTCCTCAGTTCACGCGTACATAGTTTCGCAAACGCAGAACTTCAGCAAAGTATTTGTAGCAAAACCCTATAGCAGCACAGGGTGGATTTGCAATACTAGTGAACACGAGCAACATTCCTGAGCATCCCGAGCAACGGAACATCAGCGCTTCAAGCACGAAGCAGTAAGCATCCGGAATAGCAAGCAGCGAATCGGTATTTACAGCAGCAGCACTCGGTGTCTACAGCAGCAGGACGACAGTGTCCAGTTATAGCAGAGCATCAGCAATCGAAGTGCGACGACAGCAAACCAGCGGCATTCAAACGCCAGTATTGTTCAAGTAAGATCTTTCCTTTTTAACGTCAAAAACTAACTAGCAGCAACATGGAGGATCTTTACTATCAACAAATTGAACTTAGCGAATTAATCCGGAAAATACCGATAAATATAAAAAAGGATAGCGCAGATAGGAAATCTGATGACTATTTCAAAAGGCGATTAGAGATGTTAGAGAAGTATTGGTCAGATTATCAGAATAATCACTTAGCTATCTGTGAATATGGTGTCAAAGATCATTCGTACTTTATAAACTCAGAGCATGAAAAGGTTAGCAAGCATTATACAGCCGCCAAATCTCTAATCAGCGAACAACGCCAGCAATTATCAAGCAAGCTAACGCCTATGAGAACCGTAAGGAGTACTCAAGCGACACAAGAGGAGCAAAAAGAAGCCGAACAAGAAGCAGAGCCATCGGGTTTTGAGCAGACAAGAAAAGTAAGCAGTTTACGTACTATGGAGTCAAGAGGGTCAACTAGCAAATTTGATGACATGATACGTAAACAAGCAGCAAATTTTAAAGCGTTCAAGAGATCAGCGGGTTTAATCGACCTAGACTCCATGTCAGAAAAATGGGAAATGGAGGACGCACTACGAACTCTACAAGCACGCTGGTCACAAATTGACTGTCTTCATTGGGAGATAGATAGCGAGATAGGTGGAGAGGATGATGATTACGAGGCAGCTTATACACAGCATGAGCGAGCATATATCCATCTAAAGAAAATGATCAACAAAAAGCTTTGGAGTGTGTCACATAGAGAGCACTCCACACCGAAAATGGATATCCCTGTATTTTCAGGAAATTATCAGCATTGGACGTCATTCAAGGACCTCTTTACCGAAGCTATTCACAGCAACCCTACCTTGTCGCAAGCGCAAAAAATTCAATTTTTGAAAGGAAAGGTCAAGGGTGAGGCGGAGAGACTCATTCAGCATCTTCCCATAAGTTCCAGTAACTATGATACCTGCTGGGAAATCTTAAACCATCGGTATAACAATAAAAAGCTCATTTTTTCATCAATTATAAATACTATGCTAGGTTTATCTAGTATGCAGCACCAAACAGTAGGTCATATTAAAAAACTGCATGACATAACATTAGAAAGCTTACATGCCATACGGAACTTAGGGATTGATATAAGCACCTGGGATCCGCTTCTCGTGCATTTATTGTAGCTTGATAGCGAAACCTATGGGGATTACATAATTATACTCCCTTAAAAATTCTAGAGAGCTACCGGTTTTGCAGGATTTTTTGGACTACTTAGAAAGTAAATTTACGAGCCTGGAAGCCTCCCGCAGAAAGCTAGATCAAGCATCACCGAAATCAAGCAATCATACAAATAACGATCTTCCTGAAAATCAAAAAGCAAGGCGATACGACTACGCCAATAAATTTAACAAGCCGCATTTAAAAGCCTTACACGTGTCGACCAGCAAATGTCAATTTTGCGGTCATCAACATGCCATGTTTAATTGCGATTTTTTTTTGCAGTTGCCTAACGAAGCAAAATTAAAAGCAGCCGCAAAACTAAAATTATGCGAAAATTGTTTATTTGACCATAATGGCAAGCAATGCATTTCCGTTAGGCGATGTCGCAAATGTGACGGAAATCACCACTCCGTTTTACATGACGCCTGCTCAAAAATATATCGCAATCGAATAGCGTTGTAACGCCAACACCTGACCCAAATTCGCAAGACAATGTCGCAATGATTGCGCATGTGTCCCAAAATGAACCAGGAACGAATGAAGTTTTGTTAGCTACAGCCTTGATTAAAGTCGCAGCGATTGATGGATCTTATCATGTCTTAAGGGCTCTAATTGACCCTGGATCACAAGTTTCTCTGATAAGAGAAAGTGCAGCGAAGAAGTTAGCATTACAAAGATCTAAATTCAACGGATTTATATTCGGAGTAGGGGAAATCGAAAACAACTGCAACGGTGTGGTCACATTATGTTGTTTCTCTACACATAACGACTTTTCGTTTACCACCGACGTACTTATCATGAGCAATCTACTAAAAGATATCCCGTATAAATCCTTTGACACATCGAAGTGGTCCTACATAGAAAATCTTAAACTAGCTGATCCATATTTCAACCATAGCCGTCCAGTGGACTTATTACTAAGCGCTCAAGTGAATGGCTTGATATTATTAGGAGGATTGATTAAAGGAGAAAGCTTATCGCAACCTGTGTTACAAGAAACACAGCTTGGTTGGATCATATGCGGCGGTGGCCAAATGTCATCACTTCAATGCAACATCGTCATGAATAATATTCAGGATATTCAGCAATTTTGGGAGATCGAGGATATAAGCGAAAATACGAACTTATCATTGGAAGATCAAGAATGTGTTGACTTCTATTCATCTACAACAAAACGTTGTGAAGACGGGCGGTACGAAGTAAGACTACCACTAAAAGCTGATATAAATGAAAAACTAGGTTCATCGAAAGAGATGGCCATAGCACAGTTCCATAATATGGAACGAAAATTTAGCAAACAGCCCATTTTAGCAGAACAATACAAAGCATTTATTAGTGAGTACATTGCCTTAGGACATATGGTACCTAGTAACAGCAAAAATAACAAACAAGCGCTATCATGTTACCTACCGCACCATTCCGTGCAACGAGCAGAATCAGCAACTACAAAGCTACGCGTTGTATTCAACGCGTCAGCAAGGACGTCAAGCGGATATAGTGTGAATGACCTGATGAATAAAGGTCCAAATTTACAACAGGACCTACAAGAACTGATTTTAAAGTGGCGTCAATATCGTTTCGCTTATACATCGCATAACGAGAAGATGTACAGGCAGATATTGATGAGCGAAGAAGATCAGCAATATCAGCAAATCGTATGGAGGTATGCATCAGATCAACCTTTGCAAACGTATAACCTTACCACCGTCACATACGGAACTAAATCAGCACCATTTCTAGCAATGATGTCTCTGAAACGTCTAGCCTCGGATGAACGAAGAAACTTTCCGGAAGCTGCGAAGATACTAGAAGATTCATTTTATATGGATGATTTGGTCCATGGATCACACTCCATCGAAACAGGAAAGCAGCTTATTGATGATCTCAACAGATTATTAAAATCAGGAGGTTTTACACTTAGAAAATGGTCAGCAAATCATTCAGAACTCCTTCAAAATATAGAAAAAAGCAGCAGCAGCAACGGCGATAGAATTTTTAACTTTAAATCAGAAAGTACATCAAAAACATTAGGTTGTAGCGGCATCTACATCGCTACATGCGAACTACGCATCAAAGACCTGACGTCACATAACATCCTGACGTCACACAAATCCTGCATCGCGCAATTAGAGTTTACCGCGCGATAAACATATATAGAATCTCCCAACTTCAAACCTCTGGGCAGTTGCCCGCCAGACATCACACCCGTCTGGTCGGAGGATCTTCCCTTTTCTATGGGGGATGAGTGAACTTTACACCCTGTTCCTCATACCCCTAAAAGGTCTTCGCTGGAATTCTTGTGATGACATGTTTACTTTCAAATACAGCATAGCTAATCCAAACGCAAAAGTAACTAAACGTCTACTTTTATCGGAAATATCAAAGGTATTCGACCCGCTGGGATGGTTGTCACCACTCACAACAAAGCTAAAGCTGATATTCCAAAAGCTGTGGTTAAACAAAATGCATTGGTATGAAGAAGTTCCTGGAAACATCAAAGCAGAATGGGTAGCGATACAAACAGACATGGAATACTTAAATCAATGCAAAATACCGCGCTGGATAGGGTATCAACCTAATGACGTCATAGAACTGCATGGTTATTGTGACGCATCAACTAAAGCCTACGCAGCAGTAATTTACGCACGATTACGGAAAGCAAATGAGACAACAGTAGTATTAGTTGTTGCTAAGGCTCGATTAGTATCTGTTTCTAAGAGCATATCTTTGCCGAGATTAGAATTAAGCGGTGCGTATTTATTAGCGAAGTTAATGAACAAAGTTATCAGTTGTTACAGTGAGTTAGATATGAGGATTTATGGATGGACTGATTCCATGGTGGTCCTAGGGTGGCTGCAAGGAGAATCCAGCCGCTGGAAACCCTTTGTTGCGAATAGGACTAAAATTATAACAACCGTGATGAAACCAAGCTGCTGGCGATATGTTAAGTCTGAGGATAATCCAGCAGATGCAGCCAGTAGAGGCATCTCAGCTTCACAACTAAAGAATCACACGCTGTGGTGGCAAAGACCGCAGGTCTTGAAATCGTTTGACGAAAAATTAGAAGCCAAGCAACTCATTTATACCACTGATCAAGAAATCAAAGCAAAATCAGCAGCAAACCAAGTAAATGCTGTCCAAAATTATAGCAAGGACAGTATCATCTTGCAACTCTTACTAAAGTTCAGTTCACTCAATAAAATAACTAAAATAGTGGCATGGCTTTTACGAGCAATCAAAACAATACAATTTAGCAAGAATTAAGTCATGTCAAGCAAGCATAGGAGCTTACCCGAATATCTTACCTTATATGAATTGAGAAAATCAAAATTACTCATTATAAAATACATACAACGAACTGAATTTGCAGCGGAAATTATGTCATTACGGAAACATAGTAAATTAAGTAGCAGAAGTAATCTATTAAAACTTAATCCTTTTATTGATCACGAGGGGATTCTACGAGTTAAAGGCCGGTTGAGCAAAGCAAACATGAGTATGGACATGAAGCATCCTGCGATATTACCTCATAACAGCCGGCTTACTGCTCTAGTAATTCAACTAGCTTATCAGCTCACCTTTCATGGTGGACCGCGATTAACTTTATTTAACCTTAGACAGAGATACTGGATTATTGCGGGAAATAAAGCTGTAAGGAAGTGAGAAACTGCGTTACATGTGCAAAGCATGAGCCCAAAATACAGCATCAATTGATGGGAGAGCTACCCGTAGCCAGAAGCAACCCGGCCTTACCATTCTATCATACTGGAGTGGATTACACAGGTTATGTAGATGTTAAAAGTAACAAGGGACGGGGAATTAAGACCACTAAAGGATATAGTGCGCTGTTTATTTGTCTAGCGACCAAAGCTGTCCATTTAGAGCTTGTATCCGATTTAAGCAGTTCTGTGTTCTTAGCAGCATTGCGACGAATGGCAGCCAGAAGAGGAGCGCCTCGTCATCTTTACAGCGATAACGGGACGAATTTTGTGGGAGCTAATAGAATGCTACAGGAAAGCTATCACGATTTCGAAAATGTATATGATCATAACTTTTTGGCGGATCTAGCAGATTTAAATATAGAATGGCACTTCAATGCCCCATCTTGGCCTAGTGCCGGGGGTCTATGGGAGCGAGCCATTCGAAGCTTAAAACATCACCTCAAACGAGTTATAGGAGAACAAAAGCTAACCTTCGAAGAGTTTAGCACTATCTTAGCACAGGTGGAAGCTTGTTTGAACTCTAGGCCTTTATGTGCCTTATCGGAAGATATCGAAGACTTGAATGTCCTGACTCCGGCTCACTTCTTGACCGGAAGGAGCGGAACTGCCTTAATTGAAACTGAAACAGATGCTCGAACTAGATGGTATTTATCAGCTAAAATAGTAAACGACATATGGAAGAAATGGAGAGCGGAATATCTGACTCAGTTATCCGTACGAAGCAAATGGAGAAGCATTGAGCGGAATATTACCATCGATGATTTAGTGACCATCCAGGACGACAATCTGCCACCTGGAAAATGGATGATGGGCAGAGTTATAGAAACTCATCCAGGTCAAGATGGATTAGTTCGGGTAGTAACTCTAAAAACTAAAAGCGGAACAATTAAAAGGCCGGTTGTGAAACTGTCAATCTTGCCGATACCGCCTGCTTCAAGTAAAACGGTAGATAACAATGTTAATCAAGCAAACAACGTCACCTCGAAAGAACCAGACGTGCGGATTAGAAGCAGCAAAATCAAATCTAACGTTATATCATTAGCGATGTCGTTAATCTTTTTTATTTCATTGATAACATCGTCTCAAGCAGCAATTCGCTGTATTTTGAGTCAGTAGACAACATGCAAGTTATTCGAGACAAATGGAATTTGATTGTTTATTATGATATGAGCCCTTATTGGGAAGGAAATAGTGCCGCCACAAAATTCTTGGAATATTTACAAAGACTCTGTACATCCCTAAACGATAAGAGTCACTGTAATATGATAACACTTCAATTAAATCACGACTTCAAAGAAATACAGCACTATAATCAACTTATGATTAGTCAGCACTTTGATGTGCGCACCAGACAGCGTCGCGGGCTCATTAACGGTATCGGTTACGTGGCCAATAGCTTGTTCGGAGTATTAGACGAACGATTCGCCGAACAGTATAAAAAAGATATACAGCTTGTAAATCAAAACGAACAGCATCTAAATAATTTGTTAAGAAATCAGACCTCTATCATTGAGGCTGAATACAACGTATTAAAAAGAACCGAGCAAACTATCCAGTTACAACATAAAACAATAAACAAACACTTGAATCAATTGGATAATGCAGCCATCGCAATTACACAAGAAGTTGAAGGTTTAGCTAAAACGCAAGACTTTGCCCTTTCGGCAGTCACAACTATCAACTTACTTCAAAACCTTAAAAGGATCCAGGATACTCTGTTAGATATCATCACGGATATTTACCACGGGAAATTCAACGCTCATCTGTTAACTCTAGATCAGTTACAGCGTGAGTTACAGTTCATTTCTGGACAACTAACAAAGGATACTACCCTGCCCGTGGACAACCTACAATCTGACCTAAAACATATTTACAGTATGTTGAAGGTAAAGGCGAGAATGATGGAAGAATACTTCATATTTGAGATTACTTTTCCATTGACCAGCAGAGACAGCTACAAGATTTATAAAATCATACCAGTTCCTCAGCAGGTTCAAAATGATATGATTAGCGTACTACCAGTTGCGGAGTTCGTGGCTATTAGTTTGAAGAAAGATGCTTTCTTCACAATGTCGTTTATGGAGCTCCAATCATGCCTGCATAATGACCAGTCATATTTGTGCCAAGCTAACAAACCAATTAATCACTTAAGCATCGATGAAAAATTCTGCAAGCTGGATAATAAATTAAAACAATGCGTTGTAATTAAATCCCCTTGCCAAGACAGCTGGCTCGAACTAAATAATCCATCGAGGTACATGTATTTTTGCTGCTATACCTACTCAGTGAGGATTATATGTCAAGATCAAGTTTCTTTTAAACAGGTGAATGGAGTCGGAATTATTGATCTAGGTCCGAAATGCGTAATAAAAAGTAAAGATTTTACCTTGTATTCTCAGGCCCTATCAGCAAACACAATTAAATCAAACTCTGATATTCCGATCCCTCAGATAGCAGAATTAAACCATATGGTTAATATATCATTATCTCACTACACAGCATATGAAGATCCACTGAACAGCACATTAGTGGACCTGGGCGAACGAATAGAACAACTGAAATCTGCCAATACTAACTTACCAGATTACTCTCTGTCTACAGATGACATTCATCAGTATATTATTTGTTACGGTTTGCTGGGTGTAGCCGTTTTATTCGCGTCATACTTTTTATGGAGAAGGTGCCGTTCAGTTTCTTCAGTGGAACTACTATCACAAAGTGTGGCGAATAGTGTTGTGTTCTCGCGAAAGCATAGTACGGCTGACCGTCAGCCCAGTGAAGTGAATATAATTAGTGAGGACACTAACCCTAAACGAGACGTATCCACGTCACCTATGTCTAAAACATGTCGCTTTAGACTAGAAGATGTGTAACTTTTCGGCCCGGGAGCATGTACGGTGAAACCATACACTACTGGCGACTAAGCATTTTTACGTAACTTAATTAATTAATAGCAACTGAGCAATCAGTACTCGATTAGCGGTCATCGCGTGTGCTACCTCGCTCCTTTATATTTACAACCTTTGGTCCGTTAAATACATTTATTTTTACCTTAAAACGCAGCCGTATCATTGACTATCTTCCAACCTTCTACTAGCTTCTACACTTCTAGTTTCTTTAGTAATTACAACTGGAACCGTCAGTAAATTGACATGTCCGACCGGTTTAAATTTCGAACATTTTTTGAAAAATGTATTTTCAGCCTATGTTAATAGAGTTTAAATTGTTCAAAAATTTATGTGACGACAAAAACATACACTATGGTTGCACCAAAACTTTTAAATGTATTCGTAGTACTATTTTAGTAATTTAGGCCAATTCAATGTTGGTAAGGGGTGGGACATGCCAGAAACAGTTACTCTGAATATTTAAAATACTCATAAATTAATCATTTAAACGTAATTTACGAGGATTGCAGATAAATTCATCAAATTAATATATATTTTAACCTTTTTATTCCTAAAATTAGACAATTTGTCCTCTATTTATCTCGCTATGAAATTTTGAATAAGTGGGACAGCCTCAAAATGGCGGGTACACTTAAAAGTGAAAATGCCCATAAAACAGAACGAGAATATGCAGTATCTTGAAGAGTGAGAAAAATAGCAGAAGTTTCCATTGTTGTGTATAGTGCCGTGCTAAACCTCTCAAAACCAGTTGTCTTGGCGTTGCGCCCACGCAGCCTCACAGTGATACTAGTGACTAACAGCCTTACTAATAAACTTTTACGCACGACGTATACCAGGCTTCTATCATCAACGTTACCAATAAACGATATTTGACGATTCAGTTGTGTACATCTGGTGTAACAGGTGTCTTTAAACAATGAGAGTTTGTACAACCGTTATACAGCCCTTGGGCCTTGTGTAGCGATCGTATAACCTAAAATAACTAGTTGCATTTGTCGTATTGAGTTTGAAAACCATGGATTATTTACAATAGTTTTGATGAAATTGGCAATGAATAACCACCAAAAAAAAGAAAATGTTACATAAATCGTTATGAGCCTTTCTGTTATCAAGAAAATGAGTTAAATATCATTCATTTCAGCCATTTAATATTGTAGAAAAAAAAAAATACAGTGAAGCGTCGATTATCCGAACTAATTGGGACATGGGTGTTCGGAAAACTGACATGAAAAAATGACAAATTTTCGGATAATCGAACTACCTTTATGTATATTGATTCAGCTATGGCATATTTAGGTACGTAAGTGAAAACCATATTTATATTTATGTAACTTTAATGACATGAAAATTAAGTTTATCGACTAGCGTTTACTTGGAAGTGAGATACGAGTGCAATAACAAGTGAACGAGTCGCGACAAGTGCGCGAAAACTACAGCGCGGGAGGCGCGAGCTAGGCACGCGCGGGGCGGGGGGGCGATGACCCGCGCGTTACTACTGTTCGGATAAGCGGTCGTTCGGTTGAGCGACGTTCGGATAATCGACGCTAATCGACATAAATAAAAATCGGCTAACTTCAACTGAGCGTTTATTTTTCACAAAAAAACCGTCTTACGTAAATCGTCGTCATATTCAATATTAATCGTCAATACATTTTAAATCGTCGTCATCACTTCCTTCTTTATTTTTCCACTTCTTCTCCATACGAGTCAATATATTTCTGTCCAAAGGAAAATCGTAGCAATTATTTTTATCTATTAGAGTTTTTGTATAAAGTGGCAATTATTGACTCTGTGTTAAGTTGGTTTCTGTTTTAAGTAATTTACTTCAGAAAATATCCTTTCTACGTTTGCTGATGAATGTGGAAAGGATAATTTATGTCAAATATAAATTTGGAGAGCGTCGGAAACATTGGCTCACCGTCACCGCATTTCATACCTTGAACTTGATTCCAAAAAGTTGTTGTATCATCATTTAACTCCTGGATTACTTCTAAGTTGCGCAACATTCTCCACTCTGTATCCAATTTTTGGATTTCATTTTCATTATTAAGCAGATGTCGGAAATTTGTAGCCAGTCCTAGTTTCGCCTTATTTACTTTCTCGGGATCAATTACGCCAAGTCCTTTAAGTTTGGAATCCTTTTGCATTCTGGAATGCTTTTGAGATGATCCTTTGTCAACTCTAGGAAACAAAGCCTTATTTTTTAGATTACAACTGCAACTGTCCAAAAAAATGTCAAGAGAATATTTCGAGGGAGAACACGATTAACCGAACTCCAAAAAAAATATGCTTTAGGTACTTATGAAGCGCAGAATATATTCATTGCAGCTTGCGTGAAGGAAAAACCAAAAGGTCGTTCATACGTTTCTACTACTAGCGATAATTTAAAGAAAAAGACCTTTACTCGAGAATATCATCTCAAGGATGTACTTGTTTGCAAGAAAATGTTTCTAAACACTCTTCAGACAACCTCCAAAAGGGTAAATACATCTCTGAGCAAAAAACGTGATAATTGCATAAAAGATAAGCTAAGTAGACAAGGTGGTCACAATGAAACAACTTCTGAAAGCGAAGAATGTATCATAAACGTCATACAAAAACTGCCTACATGTCTTTCACTACCGGCGAGCAGATTGTAACGATGCAAAATTTTTAAGACCTGTTGTCTTTTTCAAAAAAAATATGAGCAAAGACGAAGCAAACCCGGCTAGAATTTTTTTTATTTCTTTTGCAAAAGTTAAACGTGTATTTCTTAAAAGTTTAATCTTCGCACAAAACCTCTAAAAAAGGATACATGCAACAAATGCGACTACTATTCCAGTAAAAAGTTACAAGGCTCTGAATAAGAAAAGGGCCTGGTAAAAGATGCTCACACAGAACACTTACAAAAAGCAAAGTCATTACAACAGCAACTGAAAAATATATGCAATTAGCTAAAGAAGATCAATACACCAAAACAATCACATTCGACCTGCAAAAACCCTACCGCTTCCGCGTATACCAACTAATTTGGTATTTTATAAAAGACAGTTATGGTTTACAATTTAGGACTCCACTCAGGAAGCGACGACCAGGCCCATTGCATTGCAACGATTGGGTGGAAGGCGAAGCGGGTAGGGGATCCCAAGAAGTAGGTTCCTGTCTTATAAAGCATGTAACGGATAGAGTACTGGCAATAACGGCGTGAAGAACTTAATAATTTGGAGTAACTCTTGCGGCGGTCAAAACCGAAATATCAAACTAACGTTGATGCTGAAATCATTATTACACGATCAACCAACACTTGAAACAATCAGGTTACGCTTTTTGGAATCCGGTCACAGTTTTCTGTCGAATGATACCGATTTTGGCCGAATCGAATGTGCTTTAAAACTAAAGCAAAGATTATACACTCCAGAAGACTATATGCGAATAATGGGTATGCAAAAAAAAAAAACCCGTGCAAGTTCACAGAATGAAAAAAGAAGATTTTTTGTCAAGTGCTAACCTAGAAAAGAAAATAACAAACAGAAAGCAAGCTTCTGATGGATCAAAAGTGTCTTGGCTTCTTACAAAAGAGATAATGATCAAAAAAGAAAATGAGTTTTCGATTTTTATGCGACCAAACCTAGATGATGACTATGTAGAAGTAAATTTAAAGAAAAGTTTACGAGGAAATACAACCCCATTAACTAAAGAACTAATGAACCCGCTTTGGCCTAACGGAAAACCCATTCCCAAAGCAAAGCTAAATGATTTGAAAAGTTTGATGCATCTCATACCGTAACACTTAAACATTTTGCTGCAAAGAACCTACCCACAAAACAGTAGTTTTGCAACAAGGATCCATCAGGTTTTTGATCTTAAACAAATACTAAACAGTAATGTAACGTTGTTGTTACTCGTATTTATCACAAATAACTTACCCATTTGTTTCTACACCACCTTTATAAAAAAAACCTAATAATCTCGAAAATTACCATTTGTGGGTTGGTTCTAGTTCGCATAACTACGTCCAACTTATAATTACATAGGTTCATACAATCGTTTCAAATTAATTATTAATTGATGATGATGAAGTATGATGCTCGTATTTCTCAATGCTGGCGTGACCAAAAGCGGAAGGCTGGAACATAGGGTGGGGCTGTCAACAAGCCCAGAAATAGTACTGGCAACAATGTTCCTGTCCCGGGAATGTCCGACAACGCAGTGATTATTTTGGAGACTATTGGCCAGTAGATGGCAATGGAGTGTGGCCCCACAGAGTCACCCATCGGGGTAAGTTTTATTGTTGAACTTTTACTTTTAGGAGCTATTTCCTTATTATTAGTATATGCCCGGAATCTTAATTTGTGGTTGGCTGAATGAACAGTGTCTGTGTCAGTGTCCTATTACATAGAACTTAACAATAACTGAAAAAATTTTGGTGTAGACGGTCTACCTCTTCGGGTCGGGCACTATGTTATTCATAATTCTATACTTTAAACCTATACGGTTAAATTTCGCCTTCTACACAGATGAAGTCACGGGCAAAAGATTGTGTGTTAATAAATTGTAACGTATTCATTGTTTGTTCCTCTCTGTTTTAGTTCAGCAATGACACTTCCCAATGCAGTATTACTGGTCCAGCACCACAATCACTGCCACCACAACCAACATCTGTGCCAGCACTCAATGTGCCAGAATTTGAACAGACAATGGCTGCTTCAAGCCCGCCAAGACCAGCAGTACGAAGCCGTATTAGAAAAATACAACCACCAGATCGCTTCATTAATGCTCAGCTAGAGCTTAACGTGTTAATAAAAGTAAGTAAAATCTTTTAATATTGGATAAGGTCCTTGCTGAAAGAAATTAAATCATCTGCATCAACAGAATGTCTATACCAGCGGTCAACAGCTTTTTAGCCGGAAATCGCCCCATGACAAAAAAAAATAAAAGGGGCCGCACTTGTTCATAATTGATAGAAATGGAACGCACTCTAATTAGTTTAAGTTTTATCCGCTTACTTCTGTGGCACTAGGCTTCTGTGGTGGCCATAGTTCGGAGCGAGAGTGCATGGGAGGCCGTCACTTCCTTCTGCGAGGCGGTAATGCTCGCGAAAGAGGATGCGGAACGCGTGACGGAGAGGCAAGATTCGCGCCCTCGCGCCCTAGTCGCCGCAGGAGTCGCCCCGGGCGTCTGGAGTCGCAAGCCGACTTCCGGCCACCGTAGGCGCGGGCTTGCGGACGGTGAGCGATGGGTAGCTCGCCGTCTGATAAGGACCAGGCCCGGGTCAACGGCGCGTTGTGTTCCACGCACGCCACAAAGAGATGTCAGCACCAACTAACGGGGTCCGTTAGGGCCAATGCATGCCTGCCAGGGTTGCGAGTTTGTCCGAAAGGGATATCGCGACCCCGGCACACAGGCAACGGAAGGAACACAGGTGGGTTTTAGTCAGTAAAAGTCTGATACGCCCTCGCTCAGCCCAGAGTGGGAGAAGTTATTTGATAATTTCCCACCCCAAAAAAGAAAAGAAAGGCGTGTTATAAAACTGGAATATCATTACGTGTTGTTTTTGATAATAGACAGTTTATATAAATAAAAACATACTTAATATAAAATTACCAGTGTAGCAGATCCTTAACGTTTGTGTGCGGACTCACCCTTAAGCGCGGCAACGGGAGATGACGCCCCCGCCCGCGCCCTCGCACCCCTGCCAAGCGACAGTGGACGAAAGAACACGAGAGCGTACGTCACGATCGTGGAACGCTCGTAATAGTTTTTACCAAAATGTATTGTGTTACCTGTTTGTGCCTATACTGTACTTTAATTATATATCTTTGTATTGTTGACGAAGACCCAACACACACCCTAAAAACCTAAAAACCTTCATTGTAGCAGAACGGGGTTGGTTCCGTAGTTGCAAATAATAAATCCGGGGTAATTCCGAAGTATTACTGAGTACTCAATAGTGAGGTTAAATAGCCGACGGCGTCCTCCCCGCACAGCGTCTGTTGAAAATCTGTCAAGATGAGCTCAAGTATGTTCAATATCGAGAAGTTCAATGGACGAGAGAATTTCTTGACATGGAGATTCTGTATGAAAACATATCTGGAGCACGAGGACCTGTGGGACTGCATCGAATACTCGTACAGTGCTGAAAAAATAGTGGACCCAGTTGTAGCGTTGTGAGGGATCTCAGATGCAAGTAGCCGAGTGATAAAATATCACAATTAGTAAGTTCCTAGTCACATCACTAAAAACAGGGAACAACACTATCCTTCCGGAGACGCTCGGTCATTTCGTTTCCGCTTGCAGGGATGACAACAGTTGTTCCCTGACCCTCAGAATTCTTTGCACCCCGACCTAGGATGAGTTCCACATTAGCTTAGTAATTATACCAGATCCTCTGCGCTGGATAATCTATATTGATTTTATAACCTATAAAGTATCTAATTTCGTGTGTCAATGTCGGACACGCGGCTACGATTCATCCAGCGCACAGGAGATTGTAATATGTATGTATTGCTACTGCATCGAGATGGTGTAGTGCCTCACTGTGTTATTCTTAGTGATTAGTGAACCATTTTACCTTGTGTTATGCTCGCGTGTTCACATACTTAGCCTAAGTTTGCATCTGCCATTGTGGCACGCTATATTGCAAATTCTCTTGCCTGTAAACCGCTGCGATGTGCTGAGCTTTCACCTATAATGCATCCCACAACGTTCCTTGGCTTAAAATGGGAAGGCTGGCATATCGCTTGCGGCTTGCTGCTATTTGCACCGCATCTAACATGCGCTCCCTAACGCGCCTTCCAGGGTTCTTCGTACGGGCTGAGGGCAGGTGCCTAATAGTATTCACACTGCTGATGGTAGCGGTGCTGCACATTGCTTGCGCACGCTGCCAAGGTCTCGAAGGCCTTACAACCTGCGGCCTACCGCCGCAGCTACCTGCGCGAGCCTGTGCCTACCGCACACTGCTTGCGCACGCTGCCCAGGTCTCGAAGGCCTGACAACCCACGGCCCACTCCGCGAGCCTGTGCTGACAGGCCTCCACGCGCTACCGATACTACCTGTCGGTCTCGCAAGGGCCGTCCGGCCTACCGCTGGGCCTGCGCTGAGCAGGTCCCCCCACGTCTGCCACGTGTTGCCAAGGACGGTACCCTTCTTTGTGATAGTGCTCGGAACAGAACATGTGATTTACCCGCGACCTAGCCGTGTATATCTAATTATAATAATTATATGTATTAACCTATCCTAGTGTTTTCAATTACTACTACCTACCTATCAGTTAGCGGCCTGCGCAGCCTACCTGCAAAGCCCTAGCCGTTACACAGTGAAGGACGTCAAAGCCAAATCCAAACTTATTTAATTGATTAACACTCAAAACAATGTTCATGTTCAGGAGTGTAAAACTGCCAAAGAGGTGTGGGACAATCTTCATAAAGCCTTTGACGATAATGAGCTAACTAGAAAAGTGGGCTTATTGAAGGAATTGATCAATAAATGCACTGGAATCAAGCGCCGATATAGAAGATTATGTTAACAGGAAGTGCTACTCACAAACCGAGAAATATAGGTTTCGAGGTGAATGACGAATGGCTTGGCACATTAATGCTGGCAGGTTTATCTGATGAGTATCAACCAATGATTATGGGGTTGGAAAACGTCTTCACAAAGACCACACTATTGTCCAAAGAAAAGAAAGAAAATATGCAAAAAGTCGTTGCACTTTGGCCAGACTCCGTGCACGACACTACTCGTACTATTTGGAATGACTCACTATTTGCAGCTCAATTTGAAACTGGCAGATTTGGGTCATACCTTATTCTCGGGGATAGTAGTTACGCATGCCTTAGGTATCTCATGACACCCGTTTTGAACCCTGCCTCTCCATCCGAAGAAGCCTATAGCAGACGCCCAGATAGCATCACGAAACGCAATTGAAAGGTGTTTTGGTGTTCTTAAAAGAAGATTTCCATGCCTACATTCAGGAATGCAACTAAAACTTCCAAAAGTATTGAAGGTGATTGTGGCGTGTGTTGTTCTTCATAATATGACTCTTCGTCTTGATGACCACATCGTGGAATATGATGAACATGTACAAGAAGAAAGTGATGAACCATTACCTGTGTTGCCAGAAGGTTACTTTTGTAACCTTTTAGGTGATTTTTAACTCCATTAGGTTACTTCTAGGTTACACGAGTCCAAAGGTTTAGGTGATTTTGCGGAAAATTTAATTTTTATTTCTTAAATGAAACCAACATGAAACGTAACGCAAAACTTCATTTGTAAGGCAGTGGTGCAAATCCTAAAAACAAGTCTTTCTCTCTCGCACTAATGACATATCCAAATTCCAAATCACAAATAACCAAAGTGGAAAGCGTCTCTTCTCGGTTACTCGCTCCTTGCCAATGAATGATGAAGGATGAATTCGTTCTTGTTCGAGTTCGTTCGTGCTTGTCGCCTCAAGTTCGTGTTTTTGTTCGTGTAAGATTTTTTCAATCGCTAGGTTAGCTTTCATTTGCAAATTACATTAGATGTATGTCCTTAATTTTTAGCTACTTTTTTAACATAAAAAAGTAAAAGGTAAATGTAACTTAAAAGAAAACATAAAATTATCCATATTTCTGTAAGTTACGAGTATTACAACCAAAAACTGTCTTTCAACTTTTAATCTTACTACTAGCAAAAAATATGAAAGAAAGGTTATTTTTCACACTAAAAGGTTACTTTTTGATCCATTTTAGGTAACTTTTGACAAGACCCAGCTGGTAACACTGACCATTACCTCAAGTGTCAAATACCAAAATTTTTGCTGTCATAACCGTCTACCGTCTACCTCGACGAAGTGCGGACGCGTGAATCACTCCGCGTTTACGATGGATTCAAAAGTAGTGAAGTGCGTTAACTGCAACGTTGTTATAAATGAACTGTTAGCGTTTCTGGTGAATATTTTAGAATACATGGATGAAGAAAGTATACACTTATTAGTTACTACTTCGTTTAATGAGGAGAGCATTGCAAAGGCGAAATCACTGTTATTCGACTCGATACCAAATTCGAAGAAGATGCCACTTAGGCGCAAAGAAGGGAAGAAAAGGATGTCTAGGGACCTCAACGACGTTATTACGCTAATGAAAGGTACAAATGCTGAATTTCTCCCAATTTTTGTGGCGAAGGACCTTCATGCTGTTCCTAGTGTGGGCTTTGACCATATTGACTGTACGCGATTGTTGAAGGACATAGCTAGGCTGCAAAGTCAAGTATGCATGTTGCAAGAAAAGTTTGTAACAACGGACACATTTGAACAGCTTAAACAAGACGTTGAACATATGAAACATGCGTCTCTTATTGAAACTGTCCCGTCACAGTATGTGAACAAGAGGAGAGGAGCATGTTTACAAGATAGCTACGAGCTAAATAGCGGTCCCATCGGATTACAATACGTGCCTATAAAAACAGCGCAAACATCGATGTTTGAAATGAACCATCATATCATGCACAACAGGTCAACTATCTCGGACAACAGCAGGGATAAGTCCGTCCCTTTCCAACACACGGAACGGAGTGAGATAGCAAGCAGTCGGCGCGTGGAAGCACCTACTGAGGTTTCGTGCGTGGTAATTTCGTGCGCGAGCGAGGGAGACAGCGAAACTAGTCTTTAACCGGTTTGCGGCGCGAGTGTGACAGGGATAACTAACCAAGCGAGTGCGAATGCGGAGGCCACGGAAAGTACTGTGGTTCCGAGCAGTGATCTATCGAGTGCAAGCGCACTGGCGGCGGCGGTGGTGGATGATTCGTTCCGTATTTCAAACTCGGTAAATAAAACGTCTGTGACCTCTGCGGAAAACCAGCGAAATCTTCCACGGAAGTCAAATGTTAGTGTATTAGTGAGTAATTGTGCGGTATTACCAGAAGAGGAGTCGGAGTGGCAGGTTGTTAAATCTAAATCTGCTAAGAGATACAAACTGTTAGGTCAAAAAGATCGTGCATCATCACCTAACGGTAAATTTAAAGCGGCGGACGTTAAAGTCCCGCTATTTATTTCTAACGTGAGTAAAGAGACCAGTGAACAGGACATAATAAGTTATATTGAGAATAAAGCGAAGGTTGTTGAGTCGACAAGAAAAATAAAAATGAAGACCGATAGGAAATACCACGCGTACAAACTTTTTGTGTCTAAAACAAAACTAGACATTTTCTTAAATGACGAGTTTTGGCCTGACGGCATTACGTTTAGGCGTTTCGTGCATTTTATTGGGGAACTTCATATCTAAGCAATTTTCAAACAAAGTCCCGTGAGCACGATGACCACATCTGTTTTACGCCCCTTTTTGCATAGACCAATGAGACAAAAATACATAGTAATATTTCGACGTTTTTATTTTTTTGGTTGTTCGTGTGTTTTTTGTATGCTCTGTTACAATGATCACAGATGTCTGACTACGGATTTATGGTGACCCTTTCTCGACCACTAGGAATAAAACAAACGAAACAAAAATTTGAAAGTTTTTAATTTTAATGTTTTTATACTTTACATTTTGTTTCGACGCGTTTCTCTGGTTCAGTTGCTAATTTGCAGAGCTTTCGGTAACAACTAACTTATTTACGTAGCATTCGTAGTTCTGAAACATGTCTTCGTACCGTCTCACCACACAACAGAGGCATGAAATCTTGTTTCTGCGGGAGAATGGACTAAACATTAGTCAAATAGCCGAGGAGCTGCATACGACAGTGAGTATTTTTTGTTTGATTAATTTTTTAATAGATTTAGTGCTTATCCAAAGTGACTGTTTTCAATTTGAACTAATTACTATATTTAATTGAATTTGTTTAGATATGTAATAAAATAATTAATATACAAAACAGCAACAACAATTGTTTAACTCCATTTGCGGACACAATCTTCTTATCTAAGCTTGCTTAATTAACTATTAACCCAGGTTCGCACGGGCGATATATTCCCAGGGCGATTTTTTTTCGTGCAGTGGACTTTCAACATTCTGCTTAGCGCCGAGAGTTGAAAATCCAACAGCGCGATTTTTTTTGAGACGAGAGTGCGTCCCAGCGCGTTGGATTCTTAACACTCGGCTCAATACCGAAAGTTGAAAATCCAGTGCGCGATAAAATCCCGCCGCGATATTATTACGTCCGTGCGAACGTGGGCTAACAGTCTTAGATAGAAATTATTTCAACTATTTGTGCAAAAAGCGAATGACTTATTTTGTGTCCATTTTATATTAACTAATAGGTGTAAACAATTATATTATTAAATGCTAAGTAAAGTTCATTTACTTTTTACAGAGAAATACTGTCAGTCTATGGCTACGGCGGTACGACAACGAGGGCCAATTAAGAAGCCAACCTCCACCCAATACTCCGTCTATAATCACCCCGCCGCGATTGGAAAAATGGTGCAGTTATTCCAAGAAGAACCATTCACGCCCACCAGACTGTTTGCAGAACAATATGACTGCACAACAACAACAGTCCGAAATGCTCTACATCGGGCGGGAATACACAGCAGGAAACCCGCCCGGAAAATAGTTCTAAGTCAAGCCCATCAAGAGGCTAGAGTCCGGTTCGCACGAGATTATCGAGACTTCGATTTTTCACACGCCATATTTTCCGACGAAAAAAGTTTTAGATCCAGCCAGATAGGTCGTCGGCATTTATGGCGTGTGGCTAATACTCGGTACGAGCCGCAAAATGTTTTACCAAATTTGGAGTCAGGAAGAGTAGTCGTCAACATGTGGGCCTGGATATGTGCGGCCGGCCCTGGGGAATTCGTCTATATCCCCGGGAGGGCAAACGGTGAAAGTTACTTGCGTCTGCTGCAAGATACCTTTTTGCCAACAGTGCGAGTGGTATATCCAGAGGACGAAGTGCCTGAAATTGTTTTTATTCAGGACAACTGTCCTATACACACTTCGCGCTTGGTGCAAAATTGGATCCGGCAGCAGCCAAGTATACGATCGGTACCGTGGCCTTCTCGTTCTGCGGACCTAATAGAAAACCTGTGGGGTATTATGGTCCAGAGATGGGATAACAGGAGCGAAAGGACCAAGCCAGCACTAGTCACTCATGTTGAGCAGGTTTGGGAATCACTTCGCGGCTCGGACCTTTGCGAGAACTTGATAAAGTCGATGCGAGTGCGGTGTGACGCAGTCATAGATGCAGGTGGGGCTCTGACTAAGTATTAGACTTAAGTTTTTAATGTATATTGTTATATGTGTCTTAGTAGTATTATTCCTAGTATTTATAGTCCTAAATAGTATTTTTATTGTATGGTAATATAAAATGAATAGGTATAGTTAGCATTAGGCTAAGGTTTTTAGCTAAAATATTTTTATTGTATTACTAAGTAGTAATATTCCTAGTTTATTTCTAGTTACTTAGATGATTTATGTTATTGTTAGGTTAATATAACAATAAACGATGTTCTTTATTTCAACTGGCGTTTTCGTCTATCCAAATTATTAAATAAGACTGTGTATTGCGATTTACTTAAGTTCAAAATGTAACTTGCCCAACTGCAATACAGTTAGCCTATGACAACAGTTTGTTTTTTGTTAAATCCCCGTTGTGTTGATTGAAACACACTTAAGGTCCGACAAACAACGACCAGCTGTATGGTCGATGCTAACAACGCTTCTCTTTTGTCATCATTTTATGAACAAAGGAGATTCATTCGTTCAATAATTTTGTCTAAGTATTGTTTATAATATATTGGGCACGGATTAAATATCAAGAGCAATAAGCGACTGTCGGCGTCTTTTTGTTGCGACGTAGACTCAGAAAACGTCTTATTTCGTTACATGCACAGCAACAGCCAACAGCTAACATGGCGAATATCTTGGATGTGGACAACTTTTTCACTTATAGTGATTACGCTGATATTTTAATAAATCAGCTGGTTTGGCCCTGGCAAGAAGTCCATTTTATATTAGTTGAGTCATGTTTTTTATGTGATCAAATTCCGGAGGCTGGACGTCCATACCATTTTATTTTGAATATGAATGTCCAGCTAAATTTAGTGGAGTTTTTGGACAATGTATACAATTGGTGTGAAGTGTGCCACGCGTGTGTTTATATACATTACCCGGCTGACGAGTGCGACGTCTACGCCGAGGATTAAAGGTAGGTATTATAATCAATATGCTCAACGTTTACAGCGAAATTCAATTTTCTTACTTTTTTTGCTATGTGCAGGTCAGTATCAACTTGCATAGTAATAAAAAAGTGCAAGGCGAATGTAATAAATATGTATTTACCGAAGTATAATATTAGAATTATGTAGTATTGAACTATTTAGGCACTCATACTTATTATTTAGTATAGTTTTGTCAAAAAAACAAAATACGAACTGATAGAAATAGATACCGATAGAAAGATTGGTAGGTGAAAAAAAAACACTTAGGTACTAACATTACCTATTTAATAAAAAAAAGAAGCAGAAGAAGCAAATGTGCGAGTCTCGTAAAAATTTTAAAGGTAGACTAAAGTGGTGTCGAAAGAATCAAGAGCAATTAAAAATGGACATGATAGCGAAGTGTCGAGCCACTAAAAACTTTTCCCAGTATTGGAAAGCTACCAAAAAATTGGATGTTAGGTCTGGCCTCCCGGCGAGTGTGAGCGGCTTAAGCGATCCGAGCGAGATCGCGAATATGTTTAGCATCCATTTTAGAGTTCGGTCGCCGATTCGTCCCTCTACTGCGAAGGTTAGCGCTGCGTCTTGCAGCCAGGGGGAGGAGCCACTGTTGCGTTTCCCAGCAAGTCAAGTTAGTGCTCTTATTAAAGGAATGACCAAAGGCAAATCTCCTGGGCATGATGGGCTCAGTGTCGAACACCTGAAATATGCTGGAGTGCACCTCCCGAGGGTCCTATCTCTGTTGTTTGCTATGTGCATCAGTCATGCTTACCTTCCAGCTGATCTAATGAAAACCACAGTGGTGCCCATAGTTAAAACTACCGCCCGATCTCCTTCGCGACCGTGATAGCAAAGGTGCTGGACGGTTTGTTTGATTCTTGCTTGCAAAAGTATCTTAAACTACACGGTGCGCAGTTCGGGTTTCGGCCCGGACTATCTACTGAGAGCGCAATCTTAAGTCTCAAGCACACTGTCCAGTACTACACTGATCGTAAGACACCGGTGTATGCCTGTTTTCTGGATCTCTCCAAGGCCTTTGACCTCGTGTCTTACGAGGTGCTTTGGAGGAAGCTAGGGGATAGTGGTATACCGGTGGAGATGTTGAACATCTTTAAATATTGGTACAATAACCAGACCAACTGTGTCAAATGGTCAGGCACTCTTTCTGATTCGTACAGGCTGGAGTGCGGCGTGAGGCAGGGGGGGTTATCATCTCCAAAGCTCTTCAGCCTGTATGTAAACGATCTCATAGTGGAACTCAGCAGCATGCGTGTCGGTGGGTGGTATTAGTGTTAATAATATCAGCTACGCGGACGACATGGTGCTGCTGGATCCCACTGTGGGGGCGCTCGGAGAAATGTTGAGGGTTTGTGAAGCCTATGCCGAGTCACATGGATTTATTTACAATGTAAAGAAAAGTCAGTACATGGTCTTCAAGGCCGCCGGTAAGTGTCCGGAATCTGTTCCACCCATTACTTTGAATAGTATTAACTTAGATAGGGTGTCGCAGTTTAAGTACCTTGGACATTACCTTACCGACGACCTTAAGGATGATGTCGACATAGAGAGGGAGCGCAGGGCTCTGTCAGTCCGTGGCAACATGCTGGCCCGTAGATTCGCCGGCTGTACGGACCAAGTCAAGATCACGCTATTTAAAGCGTATTGTCAGGGTCTGAACACGGGTGGTCTATGGGTTAGTTATACCAAAAAATCCCTGGACACTCTGCGTTTCCAATACAATAACATTTTCAGGATGATGTTGAGACTTCCTCGTTTCTGTAGTGCCTCCGAGATGTTCGCGCAGGCTCATATTGACGATTTTCATGCCGTCATTCGGAAAAAAGTCGTGTCACTTATGAGGAGGGTGCGGGGAAGTCACAACAGCATCCTGAAAGCCATAGCTGAAGATGTGCGTGCACCTGTATTGAGGCAGTTCGTTCGTCTGGTGATCTTTTAGGGAGGTATCTCCCTATTGGTTATCTTGACGGGCCGGGGCGTCTCAGCACAGGGGCATTTTGTGTATAGAATTGGTGTGTCCTTTGTAATTGTATTTCAGTGCTAATAATAGTTTCTAAGTTCTTGTATACTAACCTTTGGATCTAGCTGTCCCAAATTAAATAAATTTGAATAACATCCATAGTACAAAATTATTTTACCCAATAAAAGTGTAAATATGTAGGGGAGAGAGTTTCGAACAAAGGCAGTTTTGAATTGTTTGTTTTATGAACGGATCCTATATAATTTCTAACCTCTGAAACCATTTTAATACTGGTAACACCGACCTAAACAGCTGTCAGTTCCCAACTAACGTCAATGTCAGTGTAATTTTGAAAATCATTCGCCAGTTTGTTTACGAAGAACAGAGTAAAAAAAAAAAGTTTTATTTATTTGTAAGCAAATTACTGACAAGCCTAAGTATTATTTTCAAGTTGTTATTATTTTATTGCGTTGTATATATTATATCCCGAGTATGACAACAGAAAATTAATTTGAATTCAAGTAAGTTTTTCGAAATAAACATCTCTATGTTTATTTATGCAAGATGGTGTTGGGGCAGATTTGAACAAAATTGCTGGGAAATAAAATTTTCAAAAGTGCCTATGGGTACCTAAGGTACCTAACCAAGTAAATACGCATCCATCATGAGATTTTTAAATTTTTCATTTATATCTTGTTTCAGTCATCATGGTAAGAAATTACAAAAAGAAAATTCTGTGAATGAAGACGATGCTGTATTGTGTGTTGTCAACAATGGCATGAAGCTGAGAACTGCTGCTGCTACGAGTATATATAACATAAAACAAACTACTTTATACTACAGAGTTAAAAAAATTAAAGAGAATATTACAAAAAAAAAGTAAAGAATAGAAGTAGCAAACACACAGTTTGTCAAGTTTTTACAAATGATGAGGAATATATGCTGGAAAAGTATTTCTTAAGAATGTCTAAAATGAACTACGGCCTGACCTACGTGCAAGGGACAGAATTGGCATACCAATGCTAATAATGCCTTAGAAAAGTGTCTTGAGAAGTGGATAAACGATAAGATGGCGGGTATTGAATGAATGAAAGGATTTATGAAGAGGCATCCAATTTAATCATTACGGAAACCCGAAAATACAAGACTTTTTTGACTTTTTAGATCTACCAGTTTAAACAGACATAACGTTATGATGTTTTATAATAACTATGAAAAAGTATTACAACGTGGAAATTTTACTCCAGGTCGCATTTATAACTTGGATGAAACTAACATAATGACGGTTGTACAAGCGCCTAATGTAATAGCTAAAACAGGACAAAAACAAATAGGACAAGGAGTTTCCGCCCAACGAGGCCAACTAATCACTATGTGTTCCATTGCTAATGCTGTGGGGAATACCATTCCCCCAGTATTTATTTTCTAAGGGCCCGATTCCATGACTCGATGCTTAATGGAGCTCCTGTAGGAAGCATTGTATTTACTAACAGTCCGTCCAGTGGTTGGATGAAAGGGCCTTTATTTCTCAAAGTTCTTCAACATATACAAAAAACCGTTAGATGCACGAAAGATGACCAAATACTAATATTACTTGACAATCACGAGAGCCACTGCACAATAGACGCTATAAATTTTTCGAGAGAAAGCGGCATGGTATTATTAACATTCCCTCCTCACTGCACTCATAAATTGCAGCCACTTGACGTTGCAGTAAACAGTCATTTTAAAGCAAAGCTTACAGTCGCTCAAAATGATTGGTTGCTTAATCATTCGGGTATATTCATATTGATATCTTTTATAACTTGTAAGTCAGTTTAATCTTGTTCAAGAGTGCCGTATGGGGCAGTCTTTTGAGTTTAGAGAGTTTAGAGTTTTATACAATTTATTTAAGTAATAACTAGTGTAGGTGCTGGTATAAATGGCTATGTTCAATGATATAACCAAATTGTCGCGCGGCTAAGCTCTGCAGCCTACGCGGTGTATAAAATCCGTCAATTGACTGATGTAGAAACAGCTCGATTAGTATACTTTAGTTATTTCCATAGTGTAATGTCGTATGGCATTTTGTTGTGGGGAAATGCAGCCGACTTTCAGGCTATATTTGCGCTGCAGAAACGTGCCATTCGAGCAATTTATAACCTAAGTTGTAGGCATTCACTGAGGGATAAATTTAAGGAAATAAACATAATGACAGTCGCGTCTCAATATGTTTATGAGAACCTGATTTATGTAAAAAAGAATATAAATCTATATTCTAAACACAGCAACATTCATAGCTTAAATACTAGAAACAAAGATTTATTTATTGTGCCGAGGACTAGGCTCCAAAAAATTTGTAATTCATTTAAGTGTCAAAGTATACGTTTTTACAACAAACTCCCAAGCCATGTCAAAGAACTGAGCCTCAATAAATTTAAATCATTTATTAAACAGAAACTATGTCAAAAAGGCTTGGGACTAATTAAGCTACTCCAATGTACCCCAAGCAACAAACAATTATTTTAGACTACATGATATAATTGTTTGTATGAGCATATATTGTTGACATAATGTACTCTTTAAAATGTTTTTATTTTATGAGTTGTATTGCAATTTGTGGTAATGTAAATTATTTTAGCATAAGTACTATTATCTAGAATCAAGTTTTTTCAACTGAACAGACAGCTGTGCTGCTGGGGAGTTTGTTGCGCCAATTCTTCTTCCCAGCTAACGCACTAGGAAGTGGTGAAGGGTGGGCGTTTTTGGGGGACTGCCTTATGTAATTTTGACGTTCGAAAAGTGCTGATTCTCAGCCTAGTTTGAATAAATGACTTTGGAATTTTTGATAATATAAGATGTCAATAACTTAGAATATAATCGATTATATTCTGACATAATATGAGAATATAATCGATTATATTCTGACATAATATGAGAATATAATCGATTATATTCTAAGTGGTTTTGCTCCTAGGGGTTTCAAATGTGCCCCGCGGATGGGGCAGATTTGGAATATATCGACTTGCTGGTTATTCTTTCTGGAAGATGCGACAGCAAAAAAATAAAGTTCTGTTTCTAAAGCCAGGAAAAAATAAAGTTTTTTGTCTGTTTTGCAGAACAGGGGCTAACTGATCATGTGTTGTTTATGCATGCATTCTCTGGTTGCGACACCACCTCAGCATTGTTTCGCGTAGGTAAAAAGAAGTTAGTGGATGTAATGAAAAAAAATACATCGCTGCATGAATACTCTTCACTTTTTAAGGATCCAAATGCTGAAAAGGAGTCTTTAATTGAAGCCGGCGAAAAAATTATGACTGCGCTATACTCTTCAAATTTTTCAAAAAATGTCTTATTGACCTTCGATATGAATTGTTCGCACGATCCATAACTAAAAGCAAATTTAATTTAGCTTCGTTGCCCCCAACTTCCGATGCAGTTGCAGAACACGCACTAAGAACGTACTGTCAAGTTCAATTCTGGCTTGGAGAAAAGAAAGAACCTAAAAATTGGGGATGGAAATATGTAAACGGTTACCAACCAGTTTAAACCTTAGATGACCCAGCACCTCCCGAAATACTTTCTATGATATCTTGCAAATGCAAAACTTCCTGTGGGCGTAACTGGACTTGTAAAAAGGCAGTATTGAATTGTTCCGCTATATGCACTGGTTCAATAGCTATTGACGATTATGTTGAACCAGATGAGGATGAGACCGTATTTGAACAAATGCTTACATGTTGTTCAGAATCTGGCCAGCCAGTTCAGAGTCTGATTAAATTTCACGTACCTATATCAATGTCTTGATTATTATATTGTATACGTATATTATATGTCGCAAATTCGTTGCTGAGTTGACTAATCGGGACGCCAGCGCCGCCTAGCGGCGGCGCTTGACAGAGTCTACAACGTGTCACTCGGATCGGCCGCTGGCCCGGGGCTCAGCAGAGCAGCAGAGCAGAGGCAGACTGGATGGGTGGCGGTCAACCAGTGAAGAGGTTTAGAAACTGTGAAACCGCGTTTCGAATAGTTGTGTCGTGTACCTACCTACAGTGTGTGAAATGCTAGTGTGAGTAATGTTATTGTAAATTATAATTTGATCTGAACTGTAACGGTTTTTTTGGCTGTTTCCGTTTTCATCCCAAGTTTTCATCCCACGAATATTTTATTCCGTTTTCTACCCAAATCTTAGTCCGTGTTCTACCCACAGTCATAATAATAGTTGTTTTTTCCGTATTCTACCTAAAATATATTCCGGTTTCTACCCACTGCAGTTTATAATTGTTTTTTTGTACAGACAGAAAAATAATCTTAAACTATTTAAACTTTGTATACTTATAATTTGATGAATAGGTACTTATTTACGACGTCACTTCCTTGGCACAGACGCGCATACACACACACAGGCACAGACACTATGTCTATTTCATTCAGCCGGAGAGGGAGTGAAAGAGAAAGCAATATTTCTAAAGAATATTGCTAATCTGTTATACCCTTTGTTTCTCTTATCTGTTAGTTAGTCGTAAGCAAAGACTATATAACCACTTGACTGCGGATACAGTGCCCCGACGCTCGAAAACTATTAGTATTTTGTCGCCTATATTAGGCCACGGTACTAGTAACCATTTTAGTTGTGCCCAAGTGTTAGACCTGTGTCCACGCTAAATTATCACAACTTTTTATAACTGTTTATGCAATTATAACGCATCAAAATGCCTTCATGCGCGGTGAAGTGGTGTGGGAAACATTCAAAAACCTCAAGTTACAAAAAGGATGGCATAACTTTTCATCGGTAAGTAAACAGTACGAAAAATTATTTTTGCTTTAATCAGAATATGAGCCACCGCAGGGGTCTGTTTAAAATGGTCGCTGGGTAAACGAGCACACTGTTGAGGCGCGCGTTGATGTCTTTTGGAAAAGTCTCGTTCTTGTATTAGACAATTCTAATGCTTCTATCCTTTTTTTTCCTTTTGTATGTTTAACGTAAAAAATAGAGCTGTTACCTTTAATAGCAAGTTGATTCAATTGAAAGTTGATATCGAAAATAATAAAATTAAAATTAATAAAAAAAAAAAACATTTCACATACTGTAATGAAATACCTACCTACCTATCTACTTATAACCGACTTCCAAAAAAAAGAGGAGGTTCTCAGTTGTTCGGTATTTCTTTAATGTATGTTCCGGGATTTTTTGTTCTCTCTGTCCCCGACCGATCAATAATAACAGGATACGTGTTTTTTTCTTGTAATTGATTGATTTTGATTAAATGTTATTTCTATGATTTTAATTGAGTATTTTTCATAATGTTAAAATCCATTTTATCGATATCGACTATTTTCCCTTAATGAAGTATTGCTACCCTAACGATAGGCATACCTATGCAACTTGACCTTGAACGGACCAATTACAGCCGCGCATTCTTCCTCGTCCCCCGGCCCGCGGTAGTGAGTCGTGTTCTTCGAAGAAATCGGCCTATACGCTCTCTAGTGGTTATATTCTCTTTGGTCGTAAGTGATCGACAGGAGCATAGTTGCTGTGAAAGTGATATTAAAGCAGTTAAAATGCAAAATCCAGGTCCAAGTACCAGTAAAAACATTGATTCCGAAGTTTATTTTACCCTGTCAAAAAGAAACAAGCCAGTGTTAGTGTGTGGTGGTAGAGAATTCCATAAAAAAAGAGTGAATAAGGACAATTCCATAATATGGCGATGTGCGAAAGCGCCTTCTTGCTTTGGCATTATAAAAACAATGGACAGTGAAATTATTAATAGAAGTGGACACAATAGTAATTGCCATGCTAATTATAACAAACTTTTAATTAAAAACTCTATGAAGAAAATAAAAGAACAAGTCAAATCTGCCGATGGTCGCCCTATTCAACAGATCTACGAAGATGAAGTTTTATTAATAAAAGAACAAGGGTTAGATTTAGTAGAAGAAATCCCCAAGTTCTCAAGTGTGAAAACAGCATTTTTGGATGCCCGAAACAGAAGTCAAAATGTTTCTAAATTAGTATTTAAGAACAAAAGTGAAGTAGAAATACCGAACACCTTCAAAGATTTTTTACTGTTTGATTACGAAGATAGCAATAATAGAATAATTGCGTTCGCTACACATGAAGCTAGAGATCGAATGAGTAAACTTGCAATGTTTTTTGGAGACGGAACATTTAAATGTTGCATACGACCATTTATGCAGCTATATGTCATTCATGGTGACATGGGCAGCACAGACACTACAACAGGTATCACACCACTTGTTTACTGTCTTCTTTTAAACAAAAAGAAATCAACATATGTAACACTCTTCCAACTTATCAAATCGCAAATACCAACCTGGAAACCTTTAGAGTTTCTGACAGATTTTGAGCCGGCAGCCATAAACGCTTTAAAAATTGTTTCGCCAGAAACGAAGACAAGAGCTTGTTATTTTCACTTTTGTCAATCAATACACAAAAAAGCCAAAAAGCTTGATCTAACAAAAAAAAACTATTTGAAAAAACATGTGGGTTTAATACTTACGTTACCTTTAATACCTCAGGAAATGATTGATGATGCCTTCCTATATATTATGGAAGACTGTCCCACCTTAAACAATATTGTTAAATTTAATGACTATGTTGTCCAAACATATATGAATGGTGGTAAATATCCCCCAACATTGTGGTCCGCAAATAATAGAAGACACCGAACTACAAATGCACTAGAAAGCTGGCATGCAACCCTAAACCGCTATGTGGCAAAAAAGAAGACTCTCAATATGCTCCAATTCCTCACAATTATAAATAAAGATGCCAAGTTACAAAACACGCGTTTTACTGGACAAGTTTCATCATCAAGGCCACGTAACAATGATGTTTTGGAGAGAGAGAAAATAATTAATTCAGCATTAAGTGATCTTTCTTGTGGTAAAATTAGCATCGGACACTGTCTGGAGAAATTAGTACCATTTACTTTTTAATTTATTGTAAATTATTTGATAATTTTCATATGTAAATCATAAAGCTATAATTTAAATCTGTGATTTTATATGCACAATTTGGTAATAGTTACGATCTGTGATTTTTAGATGTATAATTTGTAATAGTTACGATCTGTGAATTTTAGATGTATAATTTGTAATAGTTACGGTCTGTGATTTTTAAATACATAAGTAATTGGTAATAGTTACGATCAGTGATTTTTAGATGTATATGTAATTGGTAATAGTTACAATCTGTTATTTTTTTAGAAGTAGAATTTATTGATAATAGTTTGTGATTTTTTAGATGTAGGGTTAATAATACTTACGATCTGTGATTTTTTTAGACGTAGAATTGATAATAATTACCATTTGTGATTTTTTAGATGTAGGATGAATAATACTTACAATCTGTGATTTTTTTAGACGTAGAATTGATAATAATTACCATTTGTGATTTTTTAGATGTAGGATGAATAATACTTACAATCTGTGATTTTTTTAGACGTAGAATTGATAATAATTACCATTTGTGATTTTTTAGATGTAGGATGAATAATACTTACAATCTGTGATTTTTTTAAAATGTAGAATTGATAATAGTACGAATCTGTGATTTTCTAGATATCAATATTCTAAAGACTTAGTTGTGTTAATTATGAATAAAGATTTTTCTAACAAAGTTTGTTTGTCTGCTAACGTTACTTACATAAGTTACTAAACAGTTATGTACTATGCCGTGGGTTGAAAACGGAGTCCATTTTTGTTGCGGGTTGAAAGCGGAATAATTATTATTATTTTTAACTCCTGGGATGAAAACGTGGGATGAAAACGGAAACACCCGTTTTTTTCTATTGCGCAATAACCAACACTACCCATAGTACGCCCACAGTAGTTAAAATATGTCTGATAACGAGAGAGGCACATACCATCCTCCGACATATATATAAATTTATATTATATTATATTATTATACACACATTTATGAATACTATGTATATTTGCACAGTAAAGCAGTGCGTGAAAGTAATTTTAGATGACTTGTAGGTACACACGGTTACACATCAAGCTATACATATCCAATATAAGCTGATCTCACATTGTATAGGATTTCCGTACAATGCGAGGTCAGCGTAAACACAGGCACTGGTACTGCCAGCCAAGATGTCAGATTATACACATCCTATGCGACTACTGTAAGGCTTTCTCGTTTTTTTTTTCTTAACTCGATATCTCCTCAGTACCCCAGCTATCTAATTACGCAACACATTTTCGATTTACAATTGAGTCAAATTTATTTCGTTTTGACTAGAATTGCTTTCAATTTACAGCTTTCGAATTACGTAACTCTAAAATCTGTGATATCAACTGCACTCTGTTTTAGACGCCAAAGAGTGAACGATAATCGTCTAAAAAGGCTATTATTCGAATTACGTAACAATTTTGACAGCTGAACATTTATTCCAAATCAAACGAGAAATTGGTTTCGATAGAGCGATCTAACAGGCCTGCGACAGCTTTAGTTCCAAAAAATGCGTTATGGCGCTACTTTCGGTAGCCATGTTGTTGGCAGCCATTTTGGCTGTTGTGTATATCTGTCAAACAGACAGATTGTATTTTCCGTCATTCGTGTCGAATCTCTGAGTTAGTTTGTGTATTATTTGTTCTCCTCGCTTTATTACTTGAGTTGAGACATAATTCCACCTTCCTCGCTCGATACGAATTATACTGGTGCTCTGGTGCTTTGGTCCACGGCCATGGCTTCTATCAAGTGCTGTGTTGTCGGTTGTTCTTCAACCAACAAAACTCATCGCCTTTATAATTTACCAAAGGAACGATAAACTTAGGGCTTTGTGGCTGTCGTTTTTGGTGTCAGTTAATTCCGAACTTCTTGGTCTATCAAAGGATCAGTTAGTGAATAAACGTGTGTGCCAAAAACACTTCGACAAATATCAACTGGATGACAAGGGTAATCGTCTCAAAGATGGTTATCCATGCCTATTTTCTACTGAAGAAGTCGAGCATGGGGTGCCTTTATCTGGTAAGTGTTATTAGCTCTGCATATTAATAGGTACACCTCAGACCAAATAAAAAATCCAAGACATTGAAACAGCACAGCTATAATTTACAAGAAGTGTACTACTAATTATAGCTGTGCTGTTAAAAAAAATGATTCGATGAAACTGGTCATTTGTGACACAAATGCAAGGAAACCAAGTAGCATTTGTCACTTGGCCGTTATGTATAGTGCCAGTATCACTCGTAAATGATAATGACATGTTTTAGTTTTCAATGAACATAGAATGGGGTGTACATGTATTATGAATAATTTCTCCAGATTTTTGTAGTAAATAGATGAGCTCTGATGTTATTCTTCCTGTTTATGATTATTTCTTTATTAAAATTATATAATTAAACTTTATTTGGTTATTTTCAGGGGATCATTTATATGATCACAACTACAGTAAAAAGGAAGACATTGAGGAAATTGATGAAAATCCAGTTGTTGCCAAAGGTAATGATACTCATTTTTCAATCTTACTTATGCTTTGGTATAATTTATGTTCTATTTTCTGATATAAGCACCCTTTTCTCATTTTAGAACATCCAGTTGATCATTTATATTCAATACCAGCCACAAATCCTCCTGCATCTTCATTTCTCAATACTGGTAATCATTTTTAACAACTTGTTTTTTTTTGTTAAGTTCTTTAATTTTATCATTCATCAACCCATGTGGAACCTCTGTGCACACAATACAATTGAAAATTGCCAATAACTCTTTCCAACAAACAAAATGTAATTTTACTAACATGTTTTTCTGTTGAAAAATGATCACATTGACAATAAAGAATATTCTAATTGTTATATCTAAATATGATCAGTTAAAAAATATAAAGTTAAATATCTGCATGTTGCAATATGTACGAGTATTTTTTTTATTTCATTCAGAGCCACTTGTCCAATTATTTTGCCATGAGAGTGGAAAAACATTAATTTACATTATTAATATGTTTTATTGCAGATTTCACTACACTCAATGTCTTTGAATCAAGTGAAATACCATCAACAAGCAAGTGTGAAAAATCATCACTTAACATACAGATTGACTCTTTGGGGTCCCAAGGTTAGAATCATAGAAACTTACATAATTATATAATATTCAAGCATTGTCCTATTTATACTTAATATTATAAAGAGGAAAATTTTGTTTGTATGGGGGTAATCTCCGTAACTATCAGTCAGATTAGAAAAATATTTCAGATAGCCCAATTCTTGAAGATGGTTACAGGCTCGCAGACGAACTAGTGGGCAGAAGCTAGTGATTAATAAATTAATGTTTTAGTATTTGCCCTTAGAATTGAATACTTATTTCTTCTATTTACAGATGTGATCCGCAGTGTGGAGCAAACTCAATTAAAACATAAAGCACCAAAACATATTGTTATTAGGAGCGACGGTAAAATATATTACATATTTTTTAACACAAACTTAAAAAATCTTTTTTACTAAACTCACAGTAATAGCTATATCCTAGTTACAGAAAAATAAAGTGCTTAAAACACTGATGAAAAAGACATGATGACACTTGTTTTGATTCATGGATGGAATCTAAAAAAGTGTTGTGTCAAATCCTACAATAATAGTATACTAAATAAATAATGTAATTATTCTTTTCAGCTAATAAATTGACCACAAAAAGCAGGTGCTTTATAAAAAATATGCGAAAAATTTCCGTTGAGGAAAACAAGACTCAGAAGCCATTTTTGCAAAGATTGGATGCTGCTAAGACACTAAGCTGCAGCCAATTGTTTAATAAAAAAATTGATAAAATGTCACAACAAGCCCAGGATTTTCTACTCATGCAGTTAAAAATGGCAAACAGAAAGAAGAAGGCAATGAGATACACTACCAGTGAAAAGCATTTGGCGTTGACCCTAATGAAGGAAAGCCCAAAAGGGTACAGATTATTACAAAAAATATTTAATTTGCCCAGTAAAAGAACATTAAACCGTCTCGCTGAAAATATAATGTTTAATGTCGGGCTAAATGATAATATTTTTAGAGTACTGAAGCACAAAACACAAAGTGGGACACAAAGAAGAAACTCTGCTCTATTTTGTTTGACGAAGTTGCTCTTACACCTCATCTCACATATGTAGAGTCCCAAGATGAGATAAGAGGCTTTAAAGACTTTGGCTATGAAAGGCAATTAAGGTTTTGTGATCATGCCTTAGTATTTATGCTGAAAGGAGTGTGCTCAAACTGGAGACAGCCTATTTCTTTCTATTTTTGTGAGGGAACAACGGCAGCTGCTACAGTAGTAAGAATTTTAAAGGAAGTAGTCGCTAAAGTGTCAGAGTCAGACATAATACCTTTAGCAATTGTATGTGACCAGGGCTCGACATTTAGAACAGCCATAAATATGCTAAAATTGGAGACTGAACGCAAAAGAATTATAAATGAGGAACATAATGGTGAGTAGATAAACTCTCTTTACAAATAGCCTTTGTATGCACATTATCTGCGTAGCAGTTGGAAATTATCTGGGATTTAAAAACGTATCCATCATCATTATATCACTATATCCATCAGTATGTTAGTCCCGGTGTTTAACCGCAATTGCGTAACAAACATCTAAACTTTGACATTATTTTATATATTAGTAGGATTCGGATCTGTAATCCATCAAATTAGCTTGTTGTACTCAATAGCTTTTATGTTTGCAGATGGAACTATTGAGGTGTCAGGACAACACTTAAGTGTAGTGTATGATCCCCCACACTTACTTAAGGGCCTAAGGAACAATCTTCTTACAAAAGATATGATTTTCAAAGGCAAAGTTGCCACTTGGAAGGATATTGAGACAGTTTTTGATGCTGATTGCCAACTAGGTCATACTAGAATGCATAAAAAGCTTACAGAGCACCATATTTACGCAGCAAAAATGAAGAAGATGAAAGTGAGTGTAGCTGCCCAAACTCTGAGTGCAACAACCAGTGGAATGCTTAAATACACTGCATTGTTCAGTAAGTTTTTACTTTGTTATCAATATGCATTATCTAATAATACTATAGTCATCTTCTTAATCTATCATCACTCAGTCACTTTACTTTTATTTATTTAGGGTCTCCAACACAAGAAACACATGAATGCACACTATATAATCTATTTATTCTTTGTTAATAAGAATTAGGTTTGTAATAATTTAATTAATCATTTAAGACCCAAATAATATATGTTGCAATTTCTTATTTATTTATATATACTTTATTGTACACCACAAAAAAACATAACAAAAAAAAAAAAAAAACAAACTATAAAATATACAATGTCAATGTGTTGTGTTCTTATAGTCGGATAGAATGGAAATACTTTCTTGTTATTTTTATTTGTTTTTTCATTTGATATACTTATATATAATTATGTAATATTTCAGAAACTACAGCCTCGGGTCAAAATGTCAGTGAGACAATGGCTACAACAGGCGAAGCTGTGGAATTCATGGACAAGCTCTTTGACAGCGTGAACGGATCTCGAGGGAGCACTGTACGGGGCAAACTGCGTGGACCAATAAAGCCGAATGCCCATCAACTTTATAAATTTTGGACAGAAGCCAAACGAATATTGAAAAATATTCAATATATTGATGATAGTAGCAAGAAAGCCCTCAAAAATAATAAAATCTATAAGGTTCGAGTTCCTTCTCTTAATGGATGGGTTACAACTATAGAAAGTTTTGAAAGGTTGTCTAAACTGTTGTTCGAAACATATGAAATACAATATTTTTATCCTAGAAATGTTAATCAGGATCCTCTTGAGAATTTTTTTGGTAGGATCAGAGCCATCAACTACAGGAACGTCAATCCTGATGCAAATACTTTTTTGAATGCATTTAAATCACTGCTGATGTCCAACGTTATGGGTCCACATTCAATATACGCAAACTGTGAGGATGATGTAGGAGACACAGTTGTTGATTTTCTAAAACTTATATCTTCATCCAATTTTGATGAGAGTTCCTCATCAACATTTGATGAGGATAAAGAAAATGCCACATGTAGTAGATCCATAACAATGACCCAAAACATTAGCAGTAATTCCAACCAATCACTAAATCCAGTGAACGAAAGATTGCGCGTGCACTCTTGTGCATATACAGCAGGGTATATGTGTAGGAGAGTGACAAAAAAAAATAATTGTAGGAGATGCTCTGAGACTTATACCCAAACAAAAAGAGATGTTTTTCATAAATGGATTGAACAACGAGAATACACCCTTTAAAACATCATAATTTAATTTATCCATCAAAGAAGTTTTTAATGATATACAGGGATATCTCGGGCCTTATACATGATTACTTGAATACGCACGCGTACAAAAAATATGTAAAAAAACATTTAAAAATGGAAATAATAAAGAAAGTTGATGTAAATTGGTTGGGGTGTACAGATCATAAAACCGAAGTAAAGGAATGGGTGCTTAATTTAATGATACGCACCCATGTACATAATTGGTGCAACATAATAAATAAAATTTTAAAAGGAGGTGTACAAGAAAAACTTTTGAAACAGATGTGTGCACCCCAACAAATTGCCTTTGAAAAATATAAAGCCCATAGGTTAAGAGGTAAAACAAAATAAAAAATATAATCTGAAAATTATTTTATTTTTACATTTCCTTATAATAATATTAAATATTAATAAAATTAACCCTATGAATTTTCCATAGCACATCACTATGCTATCGATATAGCGTCACTTTTATAGTACGACGTACGCTGTGGTACATCACTCGGTGACATTACGACACTAGCGCTTGGCGCATATTTTTGGAACTACTCGTCAACCATAGTACTGTCCTATCTGTCTCTGACTAGTATATAGTTATCTGTGCGATCTAAAGCGAAGGCAAGTTACTGGTTGCATTCGATTTTCTTTGTAAAATACTCGTATTTGGGATTTACTCGTGTAATCTCCTTAATTATGACGACATTATGTAAGTGAACATCGTCTTGATAAATTGTGAATGTGTTTTTGTGTGGAACCACAACGTTAAATCAATGTTTTTGGTATTTTAGATACCGGCAATATCCTCGGCAACAACACGTAATTAGTTTTAGAAAACCTCACTTTTGGCTATCTCCTAAATTAATTTTGCTATTGTTTCAGCTTCCACAATGCCACGAGGTTATTTGTTGCTTATCGCGGAAGAGTGCCTCAAAGACGGGCTTATTATAAGCCGCAGACTTTTGAGGAATGCCAGCAATCCGCTTCATTTGTCCACAAATAACTTCGTGGCCCACTTTAGGCTAACAAAGCCTCAATTCTTAATGTTTTGTGAGGAAGTATTTCCTCTTTTGCAACGACGTCGTAACTGTGCTGTACGCCTGACCTAAAGGTGGCTTTTCTAACATACTTAGATAGGTTGGCCAATTATATTACAAAAGCACTATATTTCAATTAAATAATTATCAGGCACTTTTTAAATGACAAGGAATTCGTCAGTTAATCAGATAGTTGAAGCAAGTTGCATTTTCCAAAACGTAGATCCTAATGGAGAAATACGGGCAAGCAACTTCATAGACACTCTGTTAAAATAAAATTATTACAAAGACCAAGCATTTTAAACTTGTAAGTGTCTTCAAAAAATGTGCTTAAAGAAATAACATCTTTCTCATCATCATAATTATTTTATTTCAGCAGTAGATAGCCTTTTATGCCAATATCAGAAAAATATTGGAGCATACTACCACCTGGGGCTGTCACAAGCAGCAGTACATAATTGTCTTTGCGAAGTAAGTGCTACCAGTAAATATTCCTATATAATATTATTAGAATTCTTTACTAACATCATTTTCTTTTTGTTTTAGGTAACACGAGGCTCTCAACACCCCTGAAATTCTAAAAAAGTACATAAAATTTCCTTTGACACAGGAAGAGAGGGATGCTGTAAAAAGGAACTGAGTATGAACGTGGAAAAGGGTAATTAATGTATTTATAAGGCGTATATATCTATGACTATTAATTATTTTGCCTTTGGTTCAATTGGTTTAACATAAAATGCTGGTAAGTACTGATTCTTTCAACATTAATAATAAATAATCGAATTATTTGGTTTCAGATTTATGGATATATTTCAATTTCCCGGTGTAGTGGGATGCATTGATGGTACCCAGGTTGCCATAATCTGTCCTCATGATAATGAGGAAGCTTACTTCAACAGAAAACTGTACCATAGCCTGAATGTAATGATTGTATGTAGAATCATAATCTTATTGTGACTAATTATACCTATTCTTATTACAATTTTAAATTCCACCTACAAATATAAGATCAGTGTTGAAACTATATTTATGTAAAAATTTATGCTAAAAGTAATAGAATTGCAATTTTAACTGCACTACTATCACTTACCTACAGTTTGTATAGATAGAATAGGTAATTAAAACATTTATAATACTTTCAGGTTTGTGATGGTGACCTACGCATTCAGTATATTGATGCGTCATTCGGGGGAGCCAGCCATGATTCCCACATTTGGAATCAGTGTCCTGATCAAAAATTTATGCAGCGCTTACATGGCCAAGGCGAAGTGTGCTGGCTAACTGGGTAACAAAAACTTAATAAATATATATTACTTCCTACTGTATATAATATAATATGTAATAATATTATAAATGTGAAAGTTTGCATGTTTGGGTGTTTGTTACTCAATCACGCAAAAACGGCTGAACGAATTTGGATAAAATTTGGCACACAGATAGTTTATAACCTTGTTTAACTCATAAGATAGTTTTTATCCCGGTAGTTCGTTCCCGTGGGATAATTTCCGACCTCTACGCGGGCGAAGCCGCAGGCGAAAGCTAGTAATATTATAAAGAGAAATAATTAGATTTTTTTGTATGTTTGTTTGTTACGCTTTCACGCTAAAAGGGCTACTCAGATTTTGATGAAATTTGGCACAGTAGTCATACCATGGCCTGAGTGAGGACATAGAATATTTTAGCTTTAAGCTTTTTATCCCGATATCTGCTATTAATTTTACATTTTCAGGAGACTCCGGGTACGCTCAAAAGCGGTTTCTGATGACGCCGATCCTTCGTGCAGCCCCGGGATCACCAGAGGAGTATTACATGCAGTGTCATGTGCGCACTCGTCGCAATGTGGTCGAGCGCTGCATTGAAGTTTTGAATGGCCACTGTCGATGCTTATTGGCTCATAGGGTATTGCATTATTCTCCTGTAAAAGATGGAAAATTTGTAAATGCCTGTGCAGTCTTGCACAATTTAGTCAATAAGCGTCGGGTCACAACGGAATGGCAGCGGCCGGCAGCGACGCGTAGAGCACTTTCAGTGTGAAATAATTTTAAACTTTATCTACATACTTAAAAGACCAGTATCGCTTGAAAAGCTTGAAAGGACCGCGGGCGGCCTCGAGGGGCCGCCCGCGGTGCCGCGAGCGTCAGCGAGCGGTCGCTCGCAACGCGCATCTTGTCGGTGGTTTTGCCAGCGACGACGTGAGGCCGCTCGCGGCACCGCGGGCGGCCGCGTGTATGTAATGTAGAAACAAAACTAGTCAAGAGGAGAATAGGCACGTGGGATCTGGAGGTCGCGCGAGGCCGCCAGCGGCGACGCCGGAGGCCGCTGGCGGACGCTGGCAGCTGCCATTCCGGTGTCACTCAGCCCTAATGCACGCTTCCTCGTTGACTACGATATACATTTTGATCTATCTCGACAGATAAATCTACCTCATGAAGGGCATGGCTCTGCTGATGAGGGTAGACAAGGTGTCGTAGACAGGTTATGGCGTGGTCGTATTGATTTTGGTTCGGTATGCGAGGACTAGGGAATGCAATCTCGTCTCGCCGAGATCCCGATCTCGCGAGATCCCAGCCATATTTTACGAGATTGTATCTCGTCAAATTTCGTACGAGATCTCGCGAGATAACGAGATCGACAAATGCAGCGTGACGACGTGTATTTCATAGCGCGGCTGCGCGCGAACTGAATCCTGGCCGGCCGTGCGGCCGCGCCTGTCGCGGGCACAGGACAAGAGGGGTAGGCGGGCTTACGGGAGACGAGGTCCAGCTCATTTTGCAAGGCGGCGCGCGTGCGTTTGTTTACAATTGCAACGAAATAATTTGTTTTGGAGACAGTTTTGTGTTTTAATTAGTTTCGCAGAAATATTACACTACAATTACAATACAACTAACTACCAACCATGTCAAAAGTGTACAGTGAATATAAAAAAAAAAATTATAGACATACACAAGTGTTATTAGAGTTAGAGACAAAATAATAAGTACTCTGTTGATTTTTAAAATATAACTTACATTATTTTTATAACTAAGCAACGCAGTTTCTATTTAATTACATATCATGTCAATTACTAGTTCTTAAAACAAGCATTTGCATATGTTTTAATTGCGATTCTCCCAATCTCGCGAGATCCCGTAATTGCGAGATCCTCGCGAGACTGGGTTTTGAGTCTCGCGAGATCTCGCTAGGCGGAAATCTCGTACGAGATTGCATTCCCTAGCGAGGACACATTACAGTGACCTATGGGTTACTGCATAGTGTTAATTGCAAAGGCACTTTGTATCAAGGCCGTCCATGTCATAAGGCAATAGGTATTAGGAAGGCCCATGGTCCAATGACAAGGGGAAGTCATTCGTCCATTCCCTAGGGCCCCTTACTCGCACTGGCGAATGCTTTCCTGCTTTCCTTGTTTGTTTCGTTAGTTCATAGGCGCTTAGTGAAGTATTCGCGAGTGCGAGTAGGAGGCCTAAGTGTGCTTTTGTTTTGTTTTATCTTATCTTTTTTTTTCTCTTTAAAATTTTTCCTACTTTGCAGTGATTGCAGCGCATCGAAATTGAAAGTACACCTAGTTAGGATAGACCCGAGATGGTGTCGCGAGTGTTTCCGTGACCCTCCCATAGGCTACCGAAGATGAGTTGGGTCTAGGTCCTTCTCTCTTTGGATGATACACTAGTGGGGTTTTAGTCGGTAAGAGTCCGACATAATCCTTCGCTTACCCCAAGCAAAGGAGCATCCATGATGGATTTCCCCATGAGCAAAAAAAAAAGAAAAACCTGCATACTGAAAGCTGACCTTTAAATAACTGTGAGTTTTGCGATGGGTTCATCAAAATAACGAATCATTAATTTGTACATAGCTTGCTTAGTATACAGGGTAAGTTTTGTTATTCAGCATGTTGAAAAATAAAACTGCTCATGTTTAGTTAAATTCTATGGAGTGTAGTCTGCCTTCATAGACTTTCAGGAAATGTAACCCTCGCAGCCAAAACTTATGCCCATTTTCTCGAACACTACAACTCATTGAAAATCTTCACCAACCACATTCAACAACAAATAAAACAAAAACAAATTTTAAAAAGTGTATTTAAAATTGTACAACGTATTTTTTATTGCAGTAGAGCGATTTCTGTGTGGTCCTGTATTATTATAATTATTAGTTATCTACTGTCTCCATACTAATATTATAAATTCAAAAGTAACTCTGTCTGTCTGTATGTTTTCACGCCTAAACCACTGAACGGATTTCGATAAAATTTGGCAAGGAGATAGATGGCATCCCAAGGAAGGACATAGGCTATACTTTTTGTCTCAAAAATAACCCCAAGGGGGGGATATAGCGGATGACATTTTGTATGGGAAACCCATCATTTCCTAAAAAAAAAAAATGGCTATGAAAATTTAAATGTATGCTTTTGGTAACGAATAAAGAATTACGTATTCAGCGGTTTTCAAAACTTATCCCGTAAGGGGGTAAAATAGGGGATGATTTTAAAATTCACAGGAATTGGTAATATAGTCATAGTCCGTATCTTGAATTAACTGTGAGTTTTTATTTCATTAAAATCTGCCCACTCGGTCAAAACATAATACATAATTTAAATTTATAAAATAACCTTTCTAACATGTAGGTATTATGTGTTCAATGGCGGCAAGAGTAGGTATTACAAATCAATGGTGATAATAGTAAAATTAATAATTAGTATTTTAAGCAAGGCATTTTTAAAATCATATTTAAAGTAAACCTGTTTTATTTATTTAAAAAAACCGGTCAAGTGTGAGTAGGACTTGCACCCTGTAAGTTTCGTCTCAAAGCTGTGCTTGCTCGGCTGTCCGAAATTTAATATAGTAGGTAATGAAATACAGACTTAGTGCGGATTTCACCAATAAAATTGAACGCGTTCAGCACATCTAAACTCGTTCAAGAGCTGTTAGTGTACAATACCCCATTACAATTTTGCCACTGACTTTTAGCTCTTGAACGCGTTTTAGAAATGCTGATGGCGTTCAGTTTCATTTGTGAAATCAGTCCTAAATGTTACTTCAAGAGAGTATGAATGTTTGATGACAGATTGGAGAAAAAACTTAAATTTGCAGTTCATATAACAACTATAAATTACCAATTTTCGGATTTTCCTCTTTACTTGACATTGCTTCTCTCCAACCTTCATGCTGCTGGGCCAACGGGAAGTACGAGTACTAAATAGACTGGTTTATTTGCGAGTGTCAAACAATACGGCATAAAAGGCCGTCTTTTTAATTATTGACTTGGAAGTTTGATTTTCGTTACAGGGTGTCTACTCCCTAAGCGATATCCGTAGTTACGGCCGTCGTTACGGGCGCTTTGTTCTTCGTCTCACTTATGGACATACCGTAAGTGAGAAAGAGAGCGAAGCGCCCGTAACTACGGCCGAACGTACAGATTTCGCTTAAGGAGTAGACCCCCAGCTCCAAGAGACCGTAGATCTAAATGTAAGGTACTAGCTTTTGCTCGCGGCTTCGCCCGCGTGGATGTAAGAAAATATCCCACGGGTACGTACTACCGGGATTAGTTAGATCATATCTAATAACCGAGGAAAAGTCGTTGATTCCTACCGCTGCGCCCGCGTTGTCGGCAACCATAATTATTTTGTCACACGTAATTTTGAATCTGTGATATCTTTTAAAGAATTCATTTTAATGATATGATGTTGAGGCATATTTTAATCTAAATTAAATGCCCAATTTGAATAATATATTTCATTGGATAAGGATAAATAAAATACCGGTTAAAATAGCTTCGGAAATAACAAAGAAAAATTTGTCAAATTCTGAAAGATAAAAATGGTTACTGTAGGTCATCCTTAAAGGATAGACATATGCTATCGCAGACTTTATTTTTGAACTTTTTAAGATACACAATTCTGTTACAGAATTGTGTATCTCTTACGGCTTACGCGGCGCACGCCAGTAAAGCTCCCAGTCGGCATGATTTTTTCCGACATCTTCGACAATAGTCTTCATATTTCAGCCAATTTACACAAAACCTTAATGTTATTATACACAAAAACTTTTCTCTTGAATCACTCTATCTATTAAAAAAACCGCATCAAAATACGTTGTGCAGTTTTAAAGATCTAAGCATACATAGGGACAGACAGCGCGAAGCGACTTTGTTTTATACTATGTAAAGATATATTTTAACTTGATGCCTCCACGCATTCCTGAGAAAAAGGGTCTTGACAGAAAACCAAGTCATCCTTTATGGGTTTCTATTTTTCATTTTGAGGTACGGAACCCTAAAACAGATTTATTATCTGCCTGTTACCTTTTCATGCCGTAACAGCTGAACGGATTTAGATGAAAGGCATACGGATAGGCCATGACCTGGGTTAGGACATAGGACACTCTGAATCCCGGTAGCACGTTCCTGTACATATTTTCCGACATCCACGCGGGCGAAGCCGCGGGCAAAAGCTAGTATTCCTATAAATTAATCCTAAATCACAATTTTATTGTTGTATTCTTCTGTTTATTTTCTATCTATTCTATCCCTCCCAGGCAATACACAAACATACACTTAGCTGATAGCTGCTTATACACTAGCAACATTATAAGTACACTGAAAAAAAGAAATAACGGAACCTATTTTGGCTATTTTAGAAATAACCGAAATTTGTTTATAAAAAACTAAAGTTAATCTAAAATAATAAAACTGGTTTATGTAAGAAACCCCAAACTGGTTTTGTTATGTTCAGTTCGGTTATATAAAATCAATATTTTTGTTGATAATTACCGAACTTCTTTACACAAATTGATTCGTTATCCTGTAACCAAACCTTTGTACGCAATATAACAAAACTCTTCCACAATATTATGCCTAATAACATTGACTGTATGTAGCAAAAGAATTCTACATAATAATTTTGTCTATCTATTACCTAAAAAAAAGTGCTATTTAACCTAACGCTTTGTAATAAATACATAACTGACTTTGTAGATTCAACACGCACGGTCAATGTGCCGCTTTGCAAAACTATGACTATTAAAAAATTAAGTAAACATCTATTTGTTACAAATATATTGTATCGTGTAACGGAACGCTTTGGTTGTAGCCACCAAAAACCTGTTGAAACCTGCAGTTCGTGAAATAGCCGTGCAAGTGATCAAGTGTGCACTTGTATTCTTTCTTTTGCTAATTTGCTTGCGTTGATTGATTGATCGAAGTGCGCGCGCGGCTTAACTTAGTTTTATAAAGAAAGAGAAAGTTTATCTATAAAAGTTATCGGCATATGTTCGTGAAATTACTAAAGGACCTTCGAAGATCACCGATGGAGGAAGACTATCTTGGTCGGCCTGTGGATGACTATCTACGGCAGTGGGGCCTTGAAATGTATATAAACAATTTCCAGGGTAAGTACATTACTGAATCTGGTAATTAATAGGTTTAACTGTAGTAATTAGGTACCTACATTATTACATAGCTAGGTTCATAAATCAACCTAGCTACTACTACTACATGGTAGTTGATATGTTTCTACTGGGTAGTATATGTACCACTTTTCGATTCACGCGATGTGGCAGTGGTGTGTCCTGTTCCTAGTGTGTTCTGCTTGCTCCTCAGATCAAGTAAAAAAGGCTTGGTCACACCAACAAATGCCCTACCTAATCCTTTGCTCTTCCTAGATATCTCTTTTAGAATGATTGTATTAACACAGATCTATTGTGTGCTGTGTGTGTACCTAATTATTCAAAAATGCTGTAATTAATATTTGCAGAACAAGCCATAGATTTAGAGACACTTCAAATGCTATCAGAAAACGACATAAAAGACCTAATACCTATCATTGGCCATAGGGCCAAACTAACTACACAAATCAAAATGTTAAGAACACTATCAGAAGCTATTAATCAAGTATCAGTAAGTTAACAGCATGTTTTTGAACTCCAGAAAAATCTACATAATGACAAAAACAAAAAAAAAAATGATTGATTTATATTTTTGGAATTCCGTACTTTAGATGTAGGAACCTACCTAAATAGGTAGTTAAAATTCTCTTATTTATTTATGTTTAGGTACAGACGCCAGCACATCAAGCTACTACAATATGTCAAATTTATTTAATAGATTTTCAACTTTAGCACTACAGCATAAGGTTCAAGGTTGATTGCGAAAATTTGACAGTTTCGGGTAGCTTGACCTGCTGGCGTCTGTACCTGTTAAAGTTAGTAAGAATTTATGTAGTAGTAAAGTAGTAGTTTATGTATTGTGTGCTGTACACATATTTGTTTAATTTAAATACGTATGTACCTATGTATATAACATGAAATTTGGATAAGTATTATAATTATAGCCTAAGTTGTATACATACAGTCGAATTATTAATTCATTGGAGGAAACTGACAGGTGCAAGCTGTCACATTTTTACATAATAAGGAAATATGTACTGTATTCTAGACTTTTACACTTATACAATACATATATTATACATTTATTTTACACTTTATAAATCAATTAATCTAAACGATCACCATTACAATAAATATGACCATTTTATTACACAAAGTGACAGCTAGCACATGTCAGATTATTCCAGTGAATTAATTATTCAACTTTAGTTGGTCCTCATTGTCGAATCTCTCTATCACTCGTAAGGTTTGGTGTTAGGCAGCGTTGCCATATATACAGATTTCTCCGTATCTATACAGATTTTCGATGTCGGATACAGATTAGCACTGAATACAGAATTTTATACAGAATTTTATTTTATTATTATGCTGCTTTATTTTTTTTTTTTGCTTTTTGTACATTTTGTAATTCAGATCTTTCAATTGGAAGTGCTGGGAAGAATGATCTCTATCGACACACAAAAACAAACAAACACGTAAATTATTCAAGTTCTGGTGGATCTAGCTCGCAAACATTATTGACAGATTTATTTTCAAACAAAAATATGGAACCAGCCAAAAGAGGGGAGATTTTGCTCGCAGCGTTTATAGCTGAACATAATATTCCTATGAACGTTATGGGACACTTGCCGCAGTTAATAAAAAACGTCTGCCCGGATTCACAAATCGCAAAAAGTATTAATTGCGACAGAACAAAAACAACAGCTATTATAAAAAATGTGACTGGCTTAACTGGAAAACATGATTATAGAAAAATTACAAAAATTAAAATTTTCTTTAATTGTTGATGAAAGCACAGATAGAGGTTGTGTGAAGCATTTATGCATATTAGCACGTTTTTTTGAAACCAAAGTTGAGGATGCATTTATTTGTCTAATACCACTTGTAGAGGCAACTGGTGAAAAGCTATACGAACATATTAAAAAAGTTTTAAGTGACAATAATATCCCAATGGAAAACATTATCGGATTTGCAGCTGATGGTGCGAATGCCATGATGGGACAGCACAACTCATTATCATCCCGTCTAGTCGCCGAAAACCCTCACCTGTTTGTATTAAAGTGTGTTTGTCACTCTTTTCATCTTTGTGCATCTTATGCGTGTTTAAAATTGTCAAGAGAGGCCGAAACTCTCATACGAGACATTTATAATTATTTTAATAACAGTCCCAAAAAAACTGGCATTCTAAAAGAGTTACAGCAGTTTTTAGATTTAAAGCCTCATAAAATCCTCCATCCAGCTCAAACTCGATGGCTTTCGCTTAGAGCAGCAGTGTGCCGTATTCTGGAACAATACGACGCACTAAAATTATATTTCACCGAAGCCGCTCTTACGGACCATTTGAATGCTGATTCGATCTTGTTCAGATTAAACAATCCATATAATAAACTTTATTTAGAGTTTCTGGAATTTTCATTAGAAATATTTAATAATATGAATAAGTTGATGCAGTCAGAGCGGCCGCAAATTCATAAGTTGCATGAAAACATGGTGACTGTTTTTAAAACTTTATTAGAATGTTACGTGGCGGATGGATATGTTTCGCGAACTGAAGTCGGATTAATACAGGTTGACAATCCGCGACATTATAAGTCAATAGATAATATTTATCTAGGAGCAAAGGTTGCAGCTTCTCTTGTCTCTACGAGTTCAAACGCTCTAAATCAAGAAGATATTAAAGCATTCAAACTCAAATGTCTTGATTTTTTTATTGAAGGAGCAAAGCAGGTAAAAAGAAGGTACAATTTCAGCAATGATGTAATTAAACAAATGCAGTTTCTTGACCCCCAAGTTGTCAAGTCTCGTAGAATTGATTCATTGGTCACTTTGGCAATAAAGTTTCCAAATTTGATCTCAGTTGATGAGCTGCAACAACTAGATACAGAGTGGCGGTTTTTGCGTAACAATAAAGACCTAGTGCCAGATGATTCAGATTCAGAAGACCTCGAAACCTACTGGTCTAAAGTCATTGCAGCCCGAGATCCTGCTAATTACAACACTAAGTTATATCCCACGCTGTCCAAATTTGTTGCCACCATATTAAGTTTACCCCACTCTAGTGCCGCCGTAGAAAGGATCTTCTCGTCTATAAATTTAATAAAGACAAAACAGCGTAATAGACTTTGTACAAGCACCATTGAAGGTCTTTTGCATACAAAGCAACTGATTGGGATTGGAGAAAAATCTTGCTATAGCCTAGAGGTTGATAGTAAATTGCTGTCAAAATTTAACAAAAATATGTATGACTAATTAGTATTTACTGCAAAAATAATAACGTAATTATTAGTTCGTTCGTGGCAAATGTTTATAATTGTGCGTTAGCACTGGCGAAACATTCACAACAAAACATGTTGAAATCTCTATTTTCGATCAATGTACCATAAAAAGTTTGACAGGAACTAGGGTTTCAACATGTTTTGTTGTGAATGTTTCGCCAGTACAAACGCACAGTAAGTTTGATTTGTTAATTTGTTGTTTGATTTAATTATGTTTTCAATTTTAATAAGAAGTACATAAATAATTTGATTAATTTGTCTATTTTTTATTAAATGGCGTATTCCAAAACTATTCCCCTATTTGTCAAAAGAATTAGAACAAAATAACTTGACTGCATAAGGTAAGTAGGTACAATGTTGTTTATTATTATGTTTCGGTTCTTTTGACCATACAGATTTTATACAGATTTCAAGATTAAATTGCATACAGATTTAATACAGATTTTAGCAGTTTCTACTACAGATTTAAGGTTCAATGCATCTGGCAACACTGGAGTTAGGGAACCCAATTCCGGGTTAAGCTCGCCTTTGTACCATCATGCTTTATCCTTGTATAACAACTTTTTATTTATGTATGATAAATATAAAAATGAAGTAGAATATAGTAAGTACATAGTACAAATAGATAAATAGTTTATATATCTAATGTAAATGTAAATATTTTAATTTATTCAATAAATGCCTAAGTTAAAAGTAACCCTCGCTGAGAATTTTGTGTTCGCTTGCCTGTAGTGCTAAAACCTATCTGTCTATTTGTAGACGTACTTATGTAATGTTTATCAACCTCTCCTTTTGGGAGATGATTAGTGTCAATTTAATTTTTTGTATATATTTCAGATTTCTAAGGACCAGCAGCCGGTCCTTACAGATAGTGTCCTCAATTTTATTTTTAATCCGAACACTCTTGAATCCTCTGTAATAACTTTGGATGATTCGGAACCCATAGCACTGGAAGTGGATAATACTGAAGGAACAAGTACAAATACATCCTGTGTAAGTAATCCATTCCATATTTCAATTTTTTATGATCTTATTACAGTATTATACTAGTGGAACCACCTCCAAGTTTGTTCAAGTTAATTTTTTACCATGAAACTTCATCTTCCCGCTGCACCCTCTTAGGGGTTGATTATCGGCAATTTCTCTTTTACTACACCACAAAAAGAATCATCATCATCATCATGATTGTTAGCCGAAAATAATTCCACTGCTGGTTAAGGCTGTGCACTGATTGTCAGTCACTACTCAATCAGTCAGTCACAGAAGGTATAATAATGTACAATAATATTATGTTTATGTTATTTCAGGAATTATACAATATCTTGAGCGCATGTAACGACGGAAAATCACTGCTGTTGAGATTCCAAGAAAATAGACTGCTCAATAATGCCTCAAGACGAAAATTATGCAATATTGTTATTGATAACGAGTTGAAAAATAACCCGAACATAAAAATTAAAAGCAGTAGGCTATACCAATTAACATATGACGTACCGAGAGTATTTAGAAAAAAAAACTCATCTGTATATTTTATACCGTTCATGAGCTTCAATCCAGGGCAAAAAACTTCAGCCAAAGGCAAACTACTTGACTGCTACAGACAACGCAGGAGAGAATTTATTAAGTCTGGAGTAATTGCTGAATCCTCGAAACGTGGCCCTGCATCTACCAGTGCAGCAGGTTTGTCTCGCCCCAACTCCAGCTGCAGTGCTCAAAAAGCGATTGATCAATTAAATGAATGTACGGAGGATGTTGACGAGAGACTTTTGTGGTTGAAAAATTGTTGTGACCCGTGGGTGACTGTTGAATTGTACTGGGAAATCACAGCCAAAAAAAGGTTGTCTTACTTAACTTCTAGTGAAATAACTGTTGAAGACTACCTTCAGGAGTATAAGCCACTCACTCAGCCCGGCGGTGTCTTTTTAGTAAGTAAAATTTTCTTTATTTCCTGTCTTAACACTAATGTATGCTTATTATTAAATATTTATATAATGGTAATTTTATTTATTTTTTTGTAGCTTCTGAAGGACTTCAAAACACCTTACCAAGAAACAGATGATAAATTATACCAGAACTGGCCAATAGTCAGGCCTGAAATTATTGAAGAAGCTAAAAAACGATCCTATAATGCAGATTCCGGGATATTATTAAAGATTTTAATGGTAAGTTTTGTTGTCATCATTTAATCTTTTGTTGCTGTTGACCAATCTTACCTAATGGCACCAATCAATCACCGCTAATGAGACAATTCATTTTTCTATTGTGATGGCCTTTCAGCGGGCCACGCCGACCTTGATCAGTTAACTTTGAGATAATACCACAGAATACATAATATTACAAATTGTACTACCAAGGGTTTGACTTGAGGATCAGTGTATCCAGTCACCAACAAAAGTCGATGAACAGTTTAAAACTTTGTGTCGGTACCTACATAAATATTTGTTAATAAATTTAAAATTATTTGCCGTCCAACTGCCAGTCTGCACAAGCCATAAAGAAAAAAAAAAACAAATTGTATCAAGGATATATTATATTCCTGGAAATTCCCTGCAGGGTCTCCGTCACCGACTCCATCGCCACCCGCATGGAGTCCAGGGTCCTAGTAAGCTCCTGCAGGGTTGCAGCAGTGTCTTGTTCGGTTACCAGTCTCCTCTCCTCTAAATCAAGCACCCACTCTGGAGCGGCAGGCATCACTCGATGATCTGAAATAATAATTAAATTTTGATATTTTTTTTTCGTTAACATCGTAACTTGCCAATCTACAAAATAAATAGGTAACACATACATGGTCTCCTGGATACTGACGTACTTCCTGAAATAGAAAACAATGCAACTATTTAAATCATCAATAAGGAAAGGTGCCATGCCGTGCCATTAAAAATAACCATAATTCTATTATTATATAACTAGCAACCCACTCCTTACACACTTTACACAGCAGTAACGCTTGCGATCGCTAGACCAATGAGTGTCAATCTTTATTATATCTAAGTTAAATATTATTGCATTAAACACATAAAGTACCTTCCGGAATAAATTCTCTCTTATTATGAAGACCGCATCAAAACCCATTGCATAGTTTAGAACAACACAGTCCCACAGACAGAAACGAAAAGCTACTTCAATTTATAATATGTATAGATAGATGACATGTGTTCTATTATGATTATAATTATATTTTCTCCAATCTTGCTATCTAAATAAGGTTAATTGTATGTACCTCTTTGTCTACCTCCTCTCCCACGTATTCTACCAGCTGGTGGTGTCGCCATCACCACAGCTGCAGAATCCGGCGGCGGTGGTGATAGCGGCGGTGATGGAGGCAGTGGTGACTGGTGCCTCTGTGGCGGTGATGGCATTGGCGGCAGGGTTACCTCAGATGAACCATCAACCAGCCAGCATAGCCCTGGTGGAGTCATCGGGATTGAGGAAGGCGGCGGCGGCAGTAGCACCGATGGCGAGTCCGACTCATACAAGTCATGAGCCGGTCACGTGGAGAGTGTCGGCCAAGAAGCCGCATTATCCCCCTGCAACATTAAAACCATATCAATCATCCACTTTCCCTTTGTATTAAATTCCTAAATACTCTGCTTGTTACAACCATCACATTTATGTGTCTCAAGCTCTACTAGTACTAACTTTACATGACACTGTCATTATTAACCAAGATATATCTACAGATTACTTTCTATCTATCTCATGTTACAAAAATGAAATTACTTGAAGTTTAATTAAGTTGATCATTTTACAGACTAATATCACACATAGGCAGAAACACTAAAAAAGCCAGTAGGTACTTACACTAACTACTTCATGCAATACTTCTTTACAATTAGTTATTAGAATAAAAATTTGGTCTTTTCTAACAGGGAAAGGGATGCGGACGGTGGATTCTCCATACACGCCCACACGCCCTAATAAAGCGAGGATCCGTTCCTCCCTCGGAAGTAGCCTGTATCCTGAGTATGGTGGCTTTTTACGAGGGTGGTATTTCTGCTGGTTCCAATACTAGCAAAGTGAAATGTTCACACAATACCATATCGACGGTTAAGAACCAATAGTGTCTATCTCAGTTTTTTACGTTTTTCACTTTTTAACGCAGGTAGATTTAAAGTTTAATTTGGCTTGGCATACTGAGGCACTTATCTCAAAATTCACAAAATTGTTGTTGTTATTCGCTATAGAAATTCCATCTAAGTTAAGAGCGCGTGTATTTTTCTGCCAATACTGTTTATCTCTTCTCTATTGCGGCTGTACCTCGCCGCATCTAGCGTGAGACTGACAAATTGGCAAGTGGTAGGGCAGTGCGTGCGGTTTAAGGATGCGACAGTGATGGATTAGAAAGAGACAGTTTATTGTATTCAAAAGCCAATAATTATTTATTCCGATGGTTGCACGTACCAAAATCGGAATGTTATATTGGTAAAAGCGCTTTTGAACTTGAGTATAAAGCACAAAATCACTATCACCCAAAAGTTCCTCGAACGTGGTCACACTCAAATGGAGTGTGATTCGGTTCACAGTGCGATTGAACGGAAGCTCTGAAATCGTGTAGGTAATTCATTTGCCATGTGATTATGTTTCGGTAACTAAATAAGCAAGGGCATCAAATCCCTACGAAGTAATTCAGATTGACCATAGTTTTGTGCAAAATTATGCCGATACATCTACTTGGCTTTACAAAACTATAAGGCCAGGACGCAAAGCTGGTGACCCTACTGTAACAGACTTAAGAGCTATTCTTTACAACCAAGAAGACACTATTAAAGTGAAACTACATTTCGACCAGGATTGGTTTGCCTTGCCACATAGACCAAAAAAATATAACCCCGACGTGTCTTATTAGACCTTAAATGAAAATATGATTCCCATAACTGCCTCGAAGTACCAGCACCTCCAAGAGCTCAAACAAGTTCTACCAAGTGAATGTCACAATTTTTATGATACACTGGCCCATTTGTAGACTGTGAGTGAGATTGTGTGTGTGTGTCAGTGTATTTGTTTCTGTTTCTACTAAAAATAATTTTGAAGATTCGTTTCAGTTCTTTTGAAGATTTTTTTAACTATTTTAATGTATTTTTTAGTTATTTAGAATTTTGAAGATTCGTTTCAGTTCTTTTGAAGATGTTTTTAGTTATTTTTAAGTATTTTTTAGTTATTTAGAAGTCTTTTCAGTTATTTTAAAGTATTTTTACTTATTTTGAACATAATATTTCATCTTTCATTGTGAACATTATAAAAAATGTGATTTTTCATTGTGTTGTTTTATTTCAAAAACGGCTAACTACTACTTAACTAAAAAATATTTTCACTAATAAAACCAATACCACCTAACTCACGTTAATTTTAAATAGGCCAATCTTAACCTGATGCTAGGATATCTATCGTATTTCAGCATATTTTTTGTATTTTTACATATATAAACATTTCAAGTATCTTTCTATTCAAAGCCGAGAAATGTTTTTTTTATCTCCTGTAAAGTTAACTTTATTGAGATAGACACTGTTGATTCTTAACCGTCGATATAATGGTTGCTTTTAAATGATAAAGTTAAGTAAAATAATGTATTAAATAAAGAAAATTACTCGTATTGTAGTCTATCTATACGTACGTATATAGCGCATTATCAGTATTAGTATTAATTAGTAAGGGTGGAATGCCACAAATCAAATTTAGTTGTCAAAAATTTACTTAATTCTCATATGACGATGCGCATGTCATTAATATGATGAATACATCTTATTTCTTTGAACGAATATACCACATGCACTTGGCACAGGTGTATCACCCCATACTTGTTGCCTTAAATATGTTCACACAATAACATATCAAGCTATAAATAATAATTTACAGTATAAGTGGACCTCGCATTGTAGGTATAGACTTTCCGTGCAATAACGGGCAGTTTATAAAGAATGGAAATGTGCTTGATATGTCCTCGACCGTACATGCACCTTTTCACACACACTCGCAAATATTATTGGCATTGTTCATTACACTTACGTCACGCCATTTCGAATATAGTTTCGTGCAGCCCGAGCCCTCACTGTTGAGGCGGGATGCTAAGTACTTCCACTTATCTTCAGTTTGAATCTTTGACAAGGCCCCCCCCCTCATTTGACACGGCTCCCTTGGCAAAGGCGGGATTTTGCTCCATAAGTTGAAGCAGCAGCTCCCACTGCCGCTCAGATATCTTTCTATTGGCAGGCATTTCTGAAATAAATAGATCAACATAACTAAAGTACGAGCATGGAACATACTATAAAAATGAAACACAAACTCAATAAATACTCTCATCTAGAGTCGGGCTTGTATTCTAGACATAGGCAGGGACCACTTACAGTAAGAAATTATTAAATCATACTTGTTTTTACATATAAAAGTACTGTCTAAAAGTTTTTATGCAGCGGGAAGTTTGGCGGCAGAGAGATAAGTTAACTTCTGCCACAGAAGTTCACAGAACTAAAATGTCAGATGAAAATATGTTTGGTTACGTACAACGTACGTACTACAATTATGGTAGTTATTGGTAGAACGTGTTTTAAAAATTGGTTTTTGATTTTTCGGCAATCATTGTCCATTTTCATTTATGAGCACTAGTAGAGCATCTGTTGTAAATACAAAAAAAATATACATAGCACAATAATTTGGAAATTAATCATTCCTACATGGTGTAACAAAACACATCATCCAAATAAATTATAGCCTATTGGTTAGAACAATCCTATACAATTCTGTTCGACTGGTAAAAAATATTAATCGTTTAAAATTGGACTTGCTTTCGATTCAGAATTGTAAACAGAAATAAAATGTGTTGCGTAATTAGACTGCAGGTCTAAACATTATTATACTTATTGACCTTTTTTCGCATATTGTACATAGTCCCTAAGAAAGTATCAAATGTTTATTTTAAATGCATCGATTAATATTCCTTTTTAAATATAAAGCGAATTTCTAAACGCTGTTGATGGCCACCGAACTCTATATACTACTCCAAAAGTGCGTGGCAAAGTAGGTCCGAACGGTCAAGTGAAGTTCAACCCTTACGCTCTAGTATAAATCAGTGAAAATATCCTAAAATATGTATGAATTTTCGATAATTTGTTGGATAATTAATAAATCTGTTTTAATATAAAATCATATGACTGTTAAAGGTACAAAAATTGTGTCGATTAAAAACAAAACTGGTCAAATCCAAAAATAAAGGTTTTGGAACAGAGTACGCCATTTTATTCAATGAAAAATTTTGTTTTTGCTACCGGTTTGCGTATTTCCATATACGTGTACATTAGGAGGCAGTACTGCCTTGAAACACGCACGGGTTTGTCGCGCTAACTGCCTTTACAAAATCGTGTTCAATTCAAGGCGCATTTCCTCCAATCGCGCACGGGTTTGGAAGGCCATCTGTTCTTCCAAACACGTGTTCAAGGCGATGCATGGAACTTAGCCATGAAGTTCGCGCGTAAACAACTTCGCTCGCGTCTCGCCACTCCGCCAGTCACATAACATTCGTTTGTTTTGCCACTGTGCAGCGTTTGAAATAAATAACTTTTTATTTTTTTACTTATTATCTTGTGATAGTGATAAATAAATAAAAAGCTAAATGCAAAGCTAAAGTCAAATGGTACTTCTTAGGTTTGTCGAGATATAACTCAAGTTATACCATTAGATCATTTTGAGGTTATGGTAATAAAGTGTGCTTTCGATTAAATATGGAACTATTGAAGAATATACTTAGTGGTATTGTGGACAATTTTGAAGTCGTAAAATATGATGGAGACAATGATAATTACCAATGAAAATTCGATGCTCTTTATCTTGTGAAGGTGATTACGACAAAAAGTGTGGTTATTTCATTGAGAAATTTTCGGAGGCAACGCAAACTAATTGGATTATGTTGAGACGATATGCTCAGCAGGTACGATATGATTTCAGAAAAGTATTTATTTGTCATCTTTCGGAAAGGAACAAAACCAAAGATAAAAAGAAAGGTGTGACTAGAAACTATAATTGTAAAGCAAATATTGGGATAAAATTTATAAAAGTAACAAAGAGTACGATAAAAAATTCGCAACTAATGAAACGGGGATTGAATGTTCTAATAGAGATAAACTATAATCATTCCCACCGAGTCAATGTCGCCCAAGCATTGATCCTACTGCGTTGTTCCGAAGACACGATAAAACAATTTGAATCGTATTTTGAAGGTGGGATGACAGCTGCAGCAGCAAAATTTTATCATGAAATAGCTATCATTGAAGGATGTGAGAAGAATGCTTACATTACTTTATCTAATGCACAAAAAAATCCATGCGACCGCCAAGTTATTCATTTGTATGAACAATGGCGCCGCCGAACCTACGGATCGCGAGACATCGGTGATATAATTGAAATTTTAAAACGAAAGAAGATTGAGTTGTCCAAAATAAATGTAGAGATATATATAAAGGAAGAACCAACTGTGTGTGTTGTAATAACGCGTATTATGCAAAGAGTGTTCATGGCTGGTTTGGCTGATGAAATGGTGTTTATGGACACAAGTGGATCTTGTGATCAAACAAATACCTGTGTTACATTTATCTTTGCTTCAACGAAAATTGGTGCTTTACCTATTGTTGTCATTTTGCACACGAGTCAATCTCAGGAAAATTATACACATTCTTTTCAATCTGCTAAAGATTATTTAGAGGAGACTTGCCAGAAGGTTTTTCAACCAAAAATCGTAATGACTGATGACAGCAGCGCAGAAAGGAATGCCTTACGCACAGTATTTCCCTACAGCAGATTACTTCTTTGCATATTTCATGTAAATCAAGCTCTTTGGCGTTGGTTGTGGCAAAGCGAACATGAAGTTATTAAAGAAGATCGGCAATCAGTTATGAAGAAATTTCGTACTGTAATGTATGCCAATACAATGCAAGAGGCCGAAATTAGAATGTCTGATTTATCAAATGAGGAGAAAGTTAAGAAAAATAAAAAGCTTGAAAAACATTTAACAAGTTTATGGAGTCGGCGTGAAGAATGGTGTTTAGCTTATCGCTCTGGTATTCTAACACGAGGGAATAACACAAACAATTACTGTGAATCCTCAATAAGAATTTTTAAAGACGTAGTATTGCAGCGCTGTAAAGCGTTCAATATGTGCGCGTTAGTCGACTTTATCGCGAATACCTTTGAATCATACCACAAGAAACGGTTGATTCAGTTTGCCAATGGGCGGGCAAGAAATCTTACGTTGGCGTATGAAAAATTTTGCCAAGCAAGTAGCAGTATTAAGGATATTGTACATATGGATGACAATACCTACTTCGTGAAAGAGAAGACTGATCTGTATGTTGTTGACTGTGAGATGGCAACATGTGACTGTCCGTATGGTGCTGGGGGCCGATTTTGTAAACATCTCTGCGCTGTAGAAAGAAAACATGGGACTGCACTTACCACATCTCTATATTTGAATGACTGTGATCGTCAACAATTTGCAAAATTCGCTCTGGGTGACCAGTTTTCACCGTCATTCTTTGTAAATATTACGGGTGAATCAAGCACAAATAATGAAGACAGTCAAACTGTCTCTATTACACCTGATGATGGTGTACCAGACACTTTTGAACTTCCAATAAATCGAACGGAAAACAGTGTAACTATCAACAATGAAAACTTTGACAATGCTGTTCGTAATGTTAAAGCTCAGTGGCAAAGAATCACTGAAATCTTGGAAAAGGATTACAATGCTGCATACACGAACATTCTTGAAAAGTTTGGATCTGATTTGTCGAAGCTACAAACTCCATCGAGTATTATATCATTTATAGTTGAAAAAAATGGCCGCCGAAAAACTCGAAAAATTCGTGTACAACCAACATCGATCAGTCGCCGCAAAGAAAGAGGTCTTCCATGCAGTGGAAGGATTCAATCAGGACGACCAGCCAAGTCAGAAACTGTTAAAAGAAAACGTGTTCATAATATTGCATCTAATATTGATGAAAATGAACCTCCTGCCAAAAAACATTGATTATGTTAGGTATAACATTACCTACTACATTATATTTGTTTATGTAGGTACCTAGGTATTTTGGTTTTAATAAAAAGTAAAAAACTGTTCGAGTTTTTTTGCCAATTCACATTACCATTCACACAAAAATACCCTCGAATACACACGGATTTGTGGCGCTTAATCAAGGCGCATACTCATTGCAAACCCGTGCGCGATTGGAGGACGCGTACTCTTAATTGAACACGTGTTTGGAACGTCATCTGTTCTTCCAAACCCGTGCGCGATTGGAGGACATGTGCCTTGAATTGAACACGATTTTGTAAAGGCAGTTAGCGCGACAAACCCGTGTGTGTTTCAAGGCAGTACTGCCTCCTAATGTACACGGATATGGAAATACGCTACCGGTTTCAAAAAGAATCAAATCCAAACCAATTCGTAGAAAAATTGATTCGAAATGACTGCTCAGTATCAAAAAGAGTCAAATCCTTTAAAGCTTAGAAACGAAATCGGTCTAATCCGCGTAGCCAATCAGAAGCAAGAACTATGTATGAAAATGACAGCCGACCGGCGGCCATTTTGCGGAGTGACGAGCGCATGGATCGTGGTTTTTGTGTATTCGTCGCCGTTTTTTATTAAAAGTTAGTGTTAAATTACAATAAAATGGATAATATAAATAAAGGAAACTACTCCCCAGTTGTTACGGAAAAGGACACAGCAAAAAGCTGATTGGAAATGCAACAAATTGAAGAAGGAAAGGTATGTTTGTATTGCTTTGATTACTCACGCTGCCTTTCGTGGTCAGTGGTGCTAAACACGTGGTGGTTTTATTTTGGATCGGCTACTGAATAGTTTACTATTTGCTTGCAATTTGTTTGTTTTTTATTTAGATGGCATGAAGTATTTTTTATCTGACTACGGTGAAGCCCAAAAGGAGGGTTTTGTGTAGCCAGTATAATAATTTTATGTATGTCCATACCTAGCTTCCCTCGTAACTATTAAACGGCTGAACCGGTTTCGGTAATTTATGCATCATTACATTTCTCTTGATAACGCAAGTGGCCATATCTAAACCTAACCTTACAATACTATAGACGAAGCATGTGGGAGTGTGGGACCCATTGAAAGTGCTTAATAAAAATTATACGAATAGTTTTTTTTTTATAATATTACTTATTTATGATTGTTTTTATTTTAGGTACACTCCAAAAGAGCCACCAAAGGAGAATGACCAAATTGGACCAAAAATTGGTAAAAAAAGTCAAAGTCTGCCCTTAGATTTGCCACATAGCTCATTTGAAAGAAGAGTTCAAATGCAACATTTTATTCTATGGAACCGAAAAAATCTGTCCCACAGAAACATAAATATAACCTAAAATGTGATTTTATGAAAAAGTTGCATATTTTACTTTTTTCCACAGGTAGGTGACCTTTTCTTATCGCAGATAATTAGCTTACACGCGAGTTTGCTTTGTACATTGTTCAATAGTTGTGTGAGCGAGAAGGCGATAGAGCCACCTTCTCGCTCACACATGTATGCGCTTTGCATTGCAACTGTGCAGTCCTTCTGTAACACTCTTCGCTTATAGTTGTGTACTGTGCGAATATTTTCTGTGGATATCCTGTGATTACGTGTTTGAACCTTGCATTACGTTACCTGGACCTGATTTTAAGCCCTGTGATTTGGATACACTGTTTTAAAGATGTTTCGTGCATCTGCTGGACAAGTGTGTCTAGTGTGTGGTAGATCAGTGCGGTCGATCAGAAGAAGAACACTAACTACGCAGCTTTTTGAAGAATATCCAATCGCTGCAAACAATATAACTGAACGAGTTCTTCCTTATCATGTGAGTAACTAAATAAAATACTTAAATGATTGCAATAATGACTTATTTAAGAGGGCTATCACAATTTTTCTTGTATTTAAGCGTTTGACTCGAGTTTTGATGTGCGATTATGGTTTAAATAAAGCCACAAAATTTAAAAAAAAAATATGCCCGAGAAAGTTTGATTATTTCTCTTGGGAGTGTTCTAATACACCAAAATAATTCCGTAAAAAAGACGAGTTATTGATAATTTTTCGTCCGAAATTATATTTTTATCTATAAATGTATAATCCAAATTCAAACAAAAATTATTTTATAACTAAGGTTACAATGTTACCTTGCTTGAAAAAAAAAATGGTCTATTTAAAAGTAAGATAATATTTTTAAACAATTTTTGTATGCAATGCTATAAATCAATATAAATCTCGGGACGCGCGGTGTCTGGCTTAGTCCGCGCCAAGCGCTTACCGAGGGAGGATGTATCGCTCGCTGTCGCCACATTGTGCGCCACGTAATCTCGGCAATACACCAACAATATAGCGCAACCAACACTTCTTGATACAAGTGAGTAATTTTTATGATTTGATTGTAATATAGTAGTATTATTGGTAAGTATTTTCCTGTGATATTCTAATGCGAATATATTATAGAAAATAAACATACAGGTAAATATTGTTGTTCGTTTTCTTCTTTTTCTGAATTGCTTATTAATGTAATCTCCAACTTAAATTAAATTAATTATTTTCAGACATAGTTCTTAACAATGGGCAAACGAGAAAAAAATAAAACTTCTAACGATGTCAAAAAAAAAAAGTATTGGCCGATAGTTTGAAACGCGCAAGAGAAGCTTATCGGTAAGAATTTAGTTTCTAAAATGTTTGTTTATTTGCAGGTATTGAATACCCACTAAAAGCTGTAAAAGTTTACAAAGATGTTGATTTCTGGAACCAAAAAATGTTGCCAAAATTAATCAAGTTTTATGAGGAGTGCTTTGTTCCCGAAATCATAGTTTCTAGGAAAGCACGCTATAAGCCACTTCGGAAAACATTATTTTAAATTATTTTTACGATTATACTTCTATTTTTTTGTCTGTTTTTATTTACCAGTTGTACCAATCAATAAAATAATAAGTTATCTCGAATGATACACATTTAAGGATTGCATCACTATAAATAGTGATGAAGTCTTTAAATGTGCATATTTGATATAATTTATTATAATACTTACTAACCTACCTTTTTTTATCACATCGGATGTTATTTCATAGATGTATCCAAACTGTATCATAAGTTTCAGCCCCGTGGGAATATCGTGATAAACAGTATCCTATGTCCTAACCCAAGTCATTGTTTACCCATGTGCCAAATTCTTTCCAAATCCGTTCAGCGGTTTTCAGCGGTTTCCGCGGCGGCGGCACCGGCGCGTTCGAATGCATATTTACACTAATCTACATCTACACTAATATTATAAAGAGGAAAAATATTTCACGAACTAAAATAATAGTAATTTAATTCAAAAGTAAAGTGGCAAAGGCTCATGTTGGTTTGATCCTGGCATCCGACGCATAGCGGTTTGCATGTGTGCGTAGCGTACATAGCGAGCCGCACACGTGCGCATCCGCTGCCGTGCGCCGTCAAATTTACCTAAAGCTGAGCACTTGGAATTTGTAATAGCCCTCTTAACCATGTAACAATGCATAGAGTGCATGTCACGAAAGAAAGCCCGCGGAAAATTGTGGTACTACATTTTTTTATGCAATGTAATGTAATGACATAGACACTAGCGCCGCGTCAAAGGGACTTCAGTAGCTGCGCTATTCATTCACTCTGCGCTCGGCATCGAACGCGGACGGACGTGCTGCTGCTAGTGTGTGCGCGTGTGTTCCAGATCTTCTGAGTTCCGGCTCAGTGGCTCCTCCTGCTGTGGTTCCTGCTACGTGTATAGTCTGGGACTATCTTCAGTTATTAATTGTTGTCTTTTTCAAGACACAATTAATAAGTTTCTTATCAGAGTTGTACTCTAAAACGTAATCGTCGCGATTAAATCCCCTTCAGGGTAAATCCACAGTTTCGTGGTCCTCGGTGGAAACCTATACGGTGCCAACGAAACCGAGTGGGGTGTTGACCCAACACACCCGCCGAGCCCCTTCAGGGTGAGGCAGTCAATTGGACGGGTCCCAGTGCTCGGCCTTGGGGGATCTCCTAGTCGGCATTGGTGACAGTCTTGCTTCAACAGCCACACACCTAGTGTCGGTCGGGTGTGTCTACACCCGGCGCACTAGACTGGATAGGACCCCGTTGCACATTAAGATAGGCAACGGGCAAAAAGCAAGCTTAGGGCTCACCCTAATTACTCAACCTCCCTGTCTAACCCGACAGGGAGGGTTTTACACATCCCCGGTATTCCCCCGGGGAGATAGGTGTAGGGAAAAAAGTTAGGACAATAGGTTCCCAAATTAAATACTAGTAGTCAGTTTTAAACTCCATTATGGAGTCGGACCTCGTCATTTCCGAGGCGAAATTAGATGCGACTAGACGCATAAACACATCGCTTATCGATGTGATTAGGCAGATGGTCGCCCTAGAACCAGCTCTATGGCGGCAGTTCGCCGTAGAGCTGCAATTCCTAGCGCAGAACCAGGAGTGCTTCGAGTGCCCTCCTGGTAGTAGCCTAGAACCCCCCCCCCCCCCAGTCCCCTATCAATTCCTCTGAGGAAATCACAACGTTTAGTGATGCCTTAGATAAAACTCAGACAGCAGCCAGCCCAGTCGTGTCAATGGACACTGACAGCCAGGCTATTCCCCCAAACCGCCCCTCCACCCCCTTCCCCTATATCACTATCTCAGACTCAGAGGACCAAGTCGCCTCTACTTCCCAGTCCGACGACAACGACAATTTTGTCCGAGTCGAAGGGAAAGGAAATAAGAGGAAGATGCGGAAGCAACTCTCTTCGCAGGCCACTAAGGTCGTAGCGTTCGAGGAGCCCTGCCTCACCCCAGTCAATACCTCCGACACCCCAGCTACTTGCCCCCCCGTAGCTTCCCCCTCCACCACCCCCCGTCCGATTATGTCATCATCCTCTTCGCAGGATGCTCCCATCGCCCCTATTACTTCTGGCCAGAAAAAGGTTGCGCCTCCACCTCCCGTGTTCATTCAGGACAAGGAAAAGTGGACGGCCATCTCCAAGTGGTGTGTCGATTTCAAGATCGGCTACACCAATGCCCGCTCTACCCAACAGGGTATTAAAGTTATAGTCCCGACTTCGACCGACTAAAGATCCCTAACCCGGCTTCTGAGAGACAGGAACGTGTCCTTCCACACGTACTCTCTCCCAGAGGAAAAACAGACCAGAGTGGTAATTAAAAAGATCCCTAAGGAAATCTCCCCAGCTGAAATTCTAGCCGACCTTAAGTCGCAGAATATTCCGGTAGACGAAGTGCACCGTATGCACCGTTCGCGCGGTAGGGAGGCATACGACATGGTACTCGTCGTGTGCTCCCCTATCGAAGGGCATAACCCGATTTTCAACGTAAAATCGATTTGTAATCTCATGGGCTTCTCAATAGAGAAGCCATGGAAAAATCACTCAATAGGGCAATGTCATCGTTGCCAATTATATGGGCATTCGCAAAAGATTTGTCATGCGAAACCCAGGTGCGTCAAGTGCCTGGGTGACCACGGCACTGCTGAATGCACCCGTCCAAAGGACCGTAGCCAATGTGACAGCCCACCTAGCTGTGTGCTATGCGGGCAAGAGGGTCACACAGCCAACTACCGTGGCTGCTCTAAAGCCCCTAAAAATACTTCGCCCAAGCTGACGAAACGTCTAGACGATCGTCAGCAAAAGCAAAGGGAATTCCCTATCCCGTCATCTCAAATCCCCGAGCGGCTTAGCCCTCAGAGACCCAGCCCCTGGAATCAACTCCAGCACCGTCAGGCCTTCCCAGCCTTAGCGATCGCGACCCCCCCCTTAACTCAACCTCAATCTCAACCTCCTCCTAATAAAATTCCCTCCCTCATGGATCAGCGTATCCTCCTCCCCGCGTTCGCAGGCCCTCCCGCGGCCCACTACAAACCCGCTCCCGCTCCCGCTCCCGCTCATAAAGCACCGCGCCCCACCACCGCCGCTCCCGCGGCCGCTCAGTTGTCCACTTCGGACGTATATAATATAATATCAGACACCTATATGGCGTTCTGCTCCCCTCGCGCCGTACAGATGGCTCACGAAATCCTCGTGGCCAGACAGTCAGATAACATCCCTATGTTGCAAAGAGTATTGTATGAATACTCTGACGTCATGCAAACTCTCCACTCTAATAAACCTCATAATGTCTAACACCAGTACAGCGAGGCATAAACCCCGATCCCTTAAAATAGGCATCTTCAATGCAAACGGCATCCGCGGTCAACGCGATGAGATCTCGGAATTCCTCCGCGACCATCAAATTGACCTACTCCTCGTTCAGGAAACGTTCCTCAAACCCAGTCACCGAAACCCCTCTATAGCTAACTACCGTCTCATCCGTAATGATAGGACGCGTTGTCACAAGGGCGGCACCCTTATTTATTACAAACGGGATCTGTATTGCATACCTATGGACCCTCCTCCCCTAAGTAAATTAGATAAATTGCATTTCAAAAAGCCAGACAAACACATCACAGGTGCAGCTGACTGCCCGGCGAAAATGTTGGCCGAAAAAAGGTACATAAACTCAATAGATTATGAAGGTGCCTAAGAGCGCCGTCAATAAGTTATTTATTTTAGATCTTCTTAGTTTATATAGTAAAGTTTTATTTCTTTGTTATTATGATAAACAATTTAATTAATGATTTAGATAATTTTTCTGTATCTGAGTCTAGACTTTGTGAAGTTGAAAGCTGCAAACAATATCTTTCCGGCTACAAAACACCATTAACCATACTAACACAAAACATTCGCAGTATTTTTAAGAATTTTGACAGCTTCAGCGTTTTTCAACAACGGCTAAACATTAACTGTGACATTATTGTTTTAACGGAATGCTGGCTTACCAAGAAATATAATATACCACTGATCACAGGGTATAAGATGTACAAAAGTGATAGGAATTACAATCAAAATGATGGGGTGATAGTTTATGTAAGAGATCACCTGAAAGTCTCTGTTGAGGAACCAAATATGCAAGACTGTAACAGTTTGGTAGTGAAAATTGGATCAGATTTTGCGATAGTAGCTTTATATCGGCCCCCCTCTTTCAAAAATACTAAAAATTTTACTGACACTCTGAATGATGTCTTGCAAAACCTATCACCTTTTAAAAACACGGTAGTAATTGGAGATATTAATATTAATATTCTTCCAGGAAGTACTGACGCATCTGCTCAGGACTACCTCAACTTATGCGCATATCATGGCTTGCTCCCAGCACATTGTTTTCCTACACATCATAGTGGCTCTTGCTTGGACCATATCATACTTAAAACCAATTTCCCTTCACTTGCACTTGTTATTAACTCTACAATAACAGATCATAATGCTGTCCTACTAACACTAAATTGTAATTTACCTAAACATAACACTCGTGTAGTTTCGAAATTGAATATAAATAAACTTGATGAAGATTTACGCGTCATCAACTTCGATCCAGTCTATAATTCTGCTGACCCACAGTATTGTATGATGTATGTTATAGAAAATGTACGTCATGCAATTCAGAAAAATACGGTCGTATCGCAGTTGAGCAACAAAAATTGCAACATAAAACCCTGGATCACACCAGGTCTTATTCGCTGTATGAAACACCGAGATAAACTGCACATGAAATGTAAATCTCATCCAGAGAATACAGTCCTACAACTGTCATACAAAAGATATCGTAATTTTTGTAATAGTCTTCTCAAAAAGGTTAAAATCAACTACGATAAAACTGCACTGGATAAGGCTGGAACAAATAGTAAAAAGATCTGGAAATATATTAAACATGTAACTTTTTCCTCAAAACAAAATGAGTCATCTTCAAGTTTATTACGAGCGCACTCGTCACAGCTGACGTCTGCTAACATAGCAAATAATTTCTTTGTTAATGTTGGTAAGTGTCTGGCGGAAAAAAATAACCGGGATCAATCTCCTTATTTAGTGAACTTTTCTACCACGGGTAACTCCACTCTATCATCTTTTGCCTTACTAGATACTGATGAGACAGAAGTAGAAAATATAATCATGTCATTGAGAGATGAATGCGCAGTTGGTTGGGATGAAATATCAAATAAAATTATTAAACATTTCAGAAATATTTTAGTACCTCCACTGACTTACATTTTTCGTATGTGTTTATCCTTGGGCATTTTCCCTGAGTGTCTCAAAAAAGCAGTTATCATCCCTGTTCATAAATCAGGCAGTAAAGAACAAGTAACAAATTATAGACCTATTTCTCTATTGCCTTGTATGTCCAAAATATTGGAAAAAATTATAAATAAAAGGTTGTTCAAATACCGAGAGGACAAATCAATTTTATCGGATCGACAGTTTGGTTTTAGACCTAAAATTTCAACTGCCGATGCCGTACATCATCTAACTGATTTTCTAGCACAAAAACTTGACAAGGGTAACCATACAGTAGGTATTTTCCTGGACCTTGCCAAAGCTTTTGACACAGTATGTATCCCTACTCTATTGCGCAAGCTTGAGACAGTAGGTATAAGAGGTATCCAGCTCAAACTTTTCAAAAGTTACCTAGAAGACCGTACTCAATGCGTTAAGATTGGCAATGTCCTCAGCGCAGACCAAAAAAACACGTCTTTTGGTGTTCCCCAAGGAAGTGTATTAGGACCCACTATGTTTTTGATATACATAAACGACCTTTGTAATCTTAAACTACAGCACGGTACAGTAATATCTTACGCTGATGACACTGCTCTTCTTTTTGCGGCTGAATCGGAACATGAAGTTCACAAGCTTGCGCAAAACGGCTTCAATATTGTAAATAAATGGCTTCAACATAACACATTAACCCTAAATACGGATAAAACAAACTATATAAAGTTTTCCATGCGCAAACCAACTTCCGATTACTCCTCGACGCTATATGCTCATTGTTGCACAGTCCCCGCAGAATGCCCGTTAAAGTGTCCTAATATTAATAAGACTAACCAAATAAAATACCTAGGTGTTATATTAGACGAGACCCTTACTTTCAAACAACATATAGAAGTCTTAAATAATAGAGTTCGTAAGCTCATATTTGTATTTAAGCAGCTGCGACATATTGCGGATCCAAAAATAATTAAGCAAGTTTACTTTGCTCTATGTCAGTCAATTTTGACATACTGCATTACCTCATGGGGTGGAGCAGGTAAAACTTTATTAATACAAGTCGAAAGAGCTCAAAGAGCGATTCTCAAGGTGTCTACGTGCCGCCCTTTCCTTTTTCCCACTAACCAGCTCTATAAAAATTGTGAAGTACTAACAGTCAGGCAGTTATTCATAATGAGCATTGTACTAAAACAACACGCAGCCCTCCGCTTCAGCACTGAACTTATTAAAAAGAGACGGAAAGATATAGTTTGTCCCACAAAAAGCACGAAACATGCTTTTACAGCCAAATTTTTTGTTTTTCTGGGACCACTACTCTATAACAGACTTAATGCAAAAGCAAAAATTTATTCCCAAAATTTTGTAAATTGCAAGAAAACTCTGAAGGAAACATTACAAAATTTGTCCTATGAAGATACAGAGAAGTTATTAGTTGTACTTAAATAAATATTAATTGCACTTTTTATTATGATTAGTTAGCTTAAATTAATATACTAAGATTTTAGCAGGTAAGATTTTTATACTGTTTACACCTCTTTTACATACCTATTAGTTGACTAATTTACCTTTTGTATATGATGTGATTACTGTGATTATTTAGATATAATGTTTTACCTTTTCTCGCCTGAAACACAGGATGTCCTAGTTCAGGCATGTAACACTTGTGAACTATTACATAGAATTACGAAAAATGTTTTTACTGTACTACATTATTTTTTGAATAAACTTTATTATTATTATTATTATTATTACTTATTTAAGATATAGGTATTTACAGAAAAATACCTATGTTCTAATATAATATAATATAATATATTTAAAAAAAAAAAAAAAAAAAAAAAAAAAAATATCTTTCCCCAAACATGGAAAGAGGCCACTGTCATAGGTATTCCAAAACCTGGCAAGCCCAAATCAGATCCCACCAGTTACCGTCCCATCAGTCTGCTCAAAGTACTCGGCAAACTCTATGAGAAGCTTATTTATAAGCGACTCAGAGACTACGCCGAGACTAAGGGCTTAATCCCCAACGAACAGTTCGGCTTTCGAACCCAGCACTCTAGCGTGCATCAGGCCCACCGTATCATAGAACATATAAGCAGCGGTATCAACCGCGGCTTAATGACAGGCGCTATCTTCTTTGATATAGCGAAAGCGTTCGACAAAGTCTGGCACAACGGCTTATTGTATAAGCTCTACAAACTCGGTGTGCCAGATCGTCTCGTGCTCATCTTACGAGACTACTTGTCGAATCGCACCTTTCGCTATCGCATAGACGGAGCCCTATCCACCCCTCGTCAGATCCGAGCAGGAGTCCCTCAGGGCTCTGTACTCGCTCCCCTATTGTTCACGCTATTCACCAGCGATATCCCTAGAAATAAAAAGACTCAGTTGGCTCTGTTCGCAGACGACACTGCCATCTATTGTAAAGGTTTAGGTTCCGCTTCGATGCTTCAAAACCTCCAACAGGCGGTCAATAACCTTGGCGCCTGGTTTAGGAAGTGGAGAATCGAGGTCAATCCCGATAAAAGCCAAGCGGTCCTCTTCTCGAAACCGTGGCTAAATCCCTCTTTCCCCCGATCAGTCACCATGTTTGGCAAGCCGATCCCTTGGGCTAAGCGAGCCAAATATCTAGGTGTGATCTTAGACAGGCAGCTCACGTTTTCAGAGCACATAAAGGCGGTTCACTCGCGAGCCTCTTTCGCTCTCAGTAGACTCCATTTCGTATTAAATGCACGTAGCAAAATGTCACTCAGGTGCAAATTGCGAACTTACACCACGTGCATCCGCCCAATCATGACCTATGCGGGTATCGTTTTTGCCCATACTAAACCCCGATTCATCCATAGGTTGCAAACCCTACAGAACCGATTCCTCCGTAGAATCACGGGATCCCCCATGTATGTTAGAAATGAGATCCTCCATCTCGATCTTAAAATACCTACCATCCACCAGTTTCTCAAACGCATGTCAAAGCGTTATTTCGAATCAGCCGTCAAACATCGCAACCCTCTGGTTGTCGAGGCAGCTAGTTACATTCCCTCTAGAATCAGTCACTTTCGCCGCCCAAGGCATATCCTCTCCGACCCAGATGACCCCATCACACTCCTACAGGAGAGCAATAGGGCCACGAGTACAGTGCACAAACACAACCGACACCCGCGATACAGACCTCGCCGTAGAGGTCCCCCGCGATCGCGACCCTCCCGAGTAAACGATACTCCCCCCCGACCCTTGCTCGTCGACGAAGCGCCAGCACGCGTTGCCGCTGAGCCTGTAGCTTTAAATTCCCCGATCAATAATCATGAAACCACCATTTTGATCCAGCCTGTCCCTCTTGCTGTCCTCCCCTCAGCGAATGCCCTAAGCCGAGGTTCGCACCCCACAGGGGGTGGCCCTTAACGAGCATTCGCCTAGTTTTAATTAGAATAGTATATTACCCTGGCTGGAGGCTTTGAGTGTAGAAGCTTAAGGCAGCCACAGGAAAGCCCGGTTAAGCAGTCACTACCTTAGTGGTAATCTGCGAGATGCCCTAGTTAGGAAAAAAAAAAAAAAAAAAAAAAGCGCTATTCATTCATTGGTTTATTCATGTACTGAATAACATTTGTTAAAAAGATGTGTATGTGTGATGTGTAATTGTATCTGAAACTATTTGTTTCAGATACAATTTAACAACGCCGAGTTTATCTGTCAGCCTTGCTGGCGACGCGAGGCGTACCCACCAAGACGTCGTGCGTCCAGTGAACGAGAACAAGAACCACCAGTACGCCCTTCTGAACAGCCAGCAGATCAACCTGTGATAGAACCAGATCAAGCCGAGGTACAACCAGATCAAGCTGTGGTACCGCATGCTGGTGATCAACGTGGAGCAGTAGTTGACGAACAAGATATTCAACATTCTATTATACAGTTACCACATATTAGTCGGGCACCGAATACTTCAAACTCTTGCATTTTATTCGGATGTACAGGCGAGACAAGGCATCGAATACCAAAGCACATGAAAATCCGTTTGTTGAAAGATTTTAACTACTACGCACCACCTTTTGCACGCGTTTGTGAAGAACATTTGCTTTTAAATGATTTTGAGATTTTATTGTCAGCCAGAAATGTAAGTCATGACTTTAACGAAGCTCACATCATGAACATGATGCAGATTTTGAAAACTATGCCGCAACAGGGAAGGGTGGATTTTGAAAATATAGAAACCATGGATCCAAATGAAGTTTACTTTCTGACTGGTCGAAGTTTCGAACAGTTCAACAGAATGTTTGTAGAAACGCCATCTTTGTCTAGAAGGAGCAAAAGACCCAAAACCGCTTTGGCAGCATATTTGATTAAGTTAAGAACTGGTGAAGCCAATACAAGACTGGCAGATATGTTTCACTTAAGCCGAACAACTTTAGAAAGAGAAATGAAAACCGCAAGAGACTGTATAAAAGAAGAATTTGCACCTCTACATTTGGGTTGGGATCACATCACAAGGGAGCAAGTGCTTAGGCGAAACCTTTTTATACCTCAAACTCTGTTCGGAAACCGAGAACAAAACAAATGTATAATTATACTTGATGGTACCTATGTATACATACAAAAAAGTAGCAACTTCCTCTTCCAAAGATTGACGTATAGCTATCACAAGTTCTTAAATCTACTAAAACCATTCCTAATAGTCTGTTGTGATGGCTATATAATTGAAGTAGCAGGTCCCTATTCAGCGACTACATCCGATGCAAGCATTTTAAATAAATTAATTGATGGTGCGAACAGTGTTTTTAATTGGTTTTTCCAAGAAGGAGATGTTCTCATTTTGGATAGAGGTTTCCGAGATGCCGTACCAAACGTAGAGTCTTGTGGCTATGATGCCCATATGCCTAAATCTGTTTCAAGGGGCGAAACTCAATTAACAACGGCTGAAGCCAATAAGTCTCGATTAGTGACGATTTGTCGATGGGTCGTGGAAGTAGTAAATGGCCGCTTCAAGAGAGATTTTAAGATTTTCAGGCAAGATTATTTTAACAGAGCTCTGCCTCACATGCAGGACGATTTTAGGAATGCCGCGGCCATCACAAATTCTTTCCACGACCCAATCACTGATAATGTTAATGCTTCTGGTTTTACGGAGAGAATTAATAATAGAGTCAATATTGAAAACTGTCTCGCACAGTATGTCATTGACTATAATCTTAATAGCCGGCGGATTCCGTTTCAAAGTATGTCTGCCGAGTTACCTGATGTAAGAGAATTTCCAAGGTTGTCTGAGGAAGAACTTGTTATGTTTGCGTTAGGAACGTACCAAATAAAACTAGCCAGGAGTTATTATAGTGAACACGCTCGTAATGGCGTATATACAATAGAAGTGTACAGAGAAAATGATGATTTGAACAATCTTTTAAATAATTATAATATAACTGGTAATAACTTCTGGCTATTAAGAGGTAAAGTTCAATCTAGGCATACCCGAAGCCGAATTTATCATACATATATACTTGTAAACTCAGACCACCTTGGGTTGGAGGCTTTAAATCATTATTATTGTTCGTGTAAGAGTGGCAGACGTACTTTGGGCACATGTGCTCATGTAATGTCTATAGTATGGTTTTTGGCATATGCGCGGTACGAAAATATTGACCATCCAGCACAGTTTTTAGACAGTATTGTAATAGATGAAATTGATTTATAATACGCATATAGTGACTACGCATGTAGAATAGTGAGTCATGAATAACATTTAAAATAAAATGTTCGAAAATAAACAATTATTAAATAACTATGTCGTTTTTTTAATTCATTATTCATCTATTTATTTAATGAATCCTTATAACAACATTTTTAACAAGCAGAAATAAAATACAAAAAAAAAATTGGTGTAAGCGAAAGTGTATTGTTGCAGTATTATATAACGTCGAATTACTCTGTAACTGTGGGTTGGAATTTGATTCGCATTTGCACACATAGTTAGTCCAACAGTATTAACCCACCAACAAAGAGTCAACCCTGGGGGCAGCAATTTTTTTTTTGGTCCAGTGCCCGTACTAATTTGGTCATTCTCCTTTAAGACTTCCATGTGACCACTACACCAAAGCATACAGGTGCACTTCATTGAGTCATGCTGATATAATAGCATTTAATAAAGCTTTCTACAAAAAACCGGACAAAATTTATCAGGATAATTTTATAATTAATCATACGAAAGTTAATACTATTCAGCGACATAGACCAGTAAATCAATAAGGGAATAAAAAAGAAATGGCGGTAACGTACTTTGCACGACGACGACACAATGTCCTGATTTGCAAACGCACCTTTCTCTCTATTTTGGCTTTAAAGAAAGGAAGAGTGACAGGTGTGATTAATCGACATTTCAAAGCCATGGGTGAATCTGCACAAGAGAATAGAGGAGGCCGGCGTAAAACTCAAAAATATGCACCTAAGAGAGAAGCTGTCAGACTTTATCAAAAAGCTTGAGCCCTTAGAAATACATTACTGTAGAAGTAAAATAATAAGTAGACAGTATTTGTCATCGGAGCTCAGCATTAGTAAACTTTACAAAATGATTATCGCAGAAACCGGGGATGAACATAAAGATATTAAGGCATCTTACTTCAGAGAAATTTTTAAAACCGAATTTAACATAGGTTTTGGATCCCCTCGCACAGACATGTGCTCCACTTGCATAGTTTTACAAGAACGACTTAAACATGAAAAAACCAATGAGGTAAAAATCAATTAATGATTGAGAGTAGAATTCACAAATTGAGAGCCAAAGCGTTTTATGGTTTATTAAAAGACAGCACCGAAAATATTTTAATTCTAAGTTTTGACTGCCAAAAGAACCAACCGTGTCCAAAAGTTCCCGATCAAAGTGCATATTACTCGAGGCAGTTGTATGTGTACAATTTTACGGTGGTAATCGGAAATTCAAAATCACCATTAACTATTAACAACACGTTCATCTACACCTGGACTGAAGATATTTTGCCGAAAGCATCGAATGAAATTGCTAGCGCTGTTTTTCATTGCTTGAACACCATTTTTCTGAGTCCCGGATTAGACCATATCACACAGGTTCGTTTAGTAGCAGATGGGTGCAGCGGCCAAAATAAAAACCAATCTCTTCTTGGTATGGCAGCTAAATGGTTACAAGACTATGCACCTGTACACATTATGGGCCTAGAAATTCTGTTTCCAGTTGTTGGCCATTCATTTTTGCCACCAGATAGAGTTTTCGCAAAAATTGAAAAAGAGATTAAAAGTCGAGAGGTAATGACTAGCCCTGATGATTATTACGAAATTTTCACCCGTCATGGAACGGTGTATTACTTGGGAATTAATATAAAAGTTTACGACTGGAAACGATCAGCATCTGAAGTCTTAAAAACTACAACCAACATGCACTTTTCAATAAAAAAATCGAAAAGATTTTTTCTTAAAAGGACTCGTGACAAACAAAATGTGTATATTCGAGCGGAAGAGTCTTACCAAAATACATTAAATAAGTATCAAAATATCTGCAAAGGAAAAAAGAAGGTTTCTGCTATAAACCCAGATGTGATTAAATTATACGTTGACGTTAAACAAGAAAAATTAAATGATGTGAAGAAATTACTAATCACACATTTTGGAGAGAAGTGGGATGAAATCTTAGATTTAAATTATTATAAACAAGTCCTGTCAAGACCTAAATCATCTACTACTCATGAACAGGTTGTTGAAGACTGTGATTTCTCTGAAGAATTACCAGCTATAGTTGTATAAGAAATTTAAAAATATAATAGCTTTGATTATAAACTAGTATAGTGATGATGAATGAAGGTTTTTCAAATAAAGCAAGATTGATTCCAAGTACTAAATTGTTTATATTTATTGTTACTACCCAACCAACCCAAAATATTGAATTGAGAACCCCTGACATGATATTGTTTTAGCATCAAAATCAGTTATATCCATGGTGATAAGAATCAAAGATGGTCAAATCCAACTACATCAATAACAAAACTAGTCAAATCCATAGCTTGGTTTCGAAATAGGTCAAATCCAAAATAATATCCTAATTATTTAGATTTTTTTGGTTTGTGGTCATGAATGTTTCTTTTTTAATCAGAAATACTAACCTAAGTAAAGCCATATGCATTCAAACTCTATACACAGCTTGTGCAGGGAGATCAGAACGAAAAGTAGTTGATTCCCATAAATACTCCCGAATGGATTTGACCAATTTTGTTTCTAAACGACACAATTGACGAAGTTATTTTTCACATTACATAGTTAAGCAAAAATAAAAAAAATATGTTTAAAATGGAAAATCTTTTGGATAACTAAACAAAGCTATGTATTTAAGGATATAAAAATATATTAAAACATAACAATTAGCAGACCAATTTTTCAGTTTATGTTATAGTGAAAAATGTTAAAAGTTAAATTTGGAATATCTTTGAAATCGAAAATATGTTGGATTCCTTCACATCATTATTTTAACTCATAGATATAAGAAAGAAGGAGATATGCCCGGTAGTTAAAAATGTATCGAAACCCAATGTCTTCAGTAGATCCCCTCTTATTTGCCACAACTACACATGCAGATCAGTAAACCCAGTAAATACGAGCGGGCGCTCCCACTTGCAATTTACAAATCAGAACGTACTACACAATCAATTATAAACCTTATCCCATCAAACACAGCGTGCATTTACCATGCACCGTACAACTCATTCACACGAAAACATCGTTCGCTATCGTTGTGCTGTGCAAAAGCCATTTATTTTACATATACGCTAGTGATTGACTAAATCGGAAAGTTATCGATTCTCCGATTTATTATTGTATTCAAATTTTTGGAGGTAACTGAAAAAAATTATATGTAAATAAAAAAAGGTTATACATATAATAAGATGATATAAATAAACAATAAGTAAAAAAATAAATATTAAGTAAACCAAAAAATTTCAACATTATGCGAAAATCTAAATGAGTATAAAACAAGATTTCACATCGGTCTTCGAATCAGGCTATAACTGTTGATAAATTGAAGAATAAACTTTAATAGAAATATAAATTCATACGACAATCGACATTATTGTCGATAGCCTACGTTAGTGGATCTGCACAGCCACATCACTAACCCGTCGCAAGACGCTGCGGCCGTACTGCGCCATGCATCCGCAGGTGACTGTATCGTTATGTTATTTTTACATTGCTTGTCCAGTCCCTTAGCAATATATTTAGGTAGTGGTTAACAAGCAATGTATTTCGTGCAAAAATAGTACAGTCGCTGTGATATTTGAAAATAAAAATAACGTAGTAAAAGCCAGAAATATTTTACGATTTGTTGTTTTTCATGATTTTAAAGACAATTATAGTAAAATACATGTGGTATGTGATTCCATGATTCACAAAGTTTTTGTTTTGGCTTCGGTTTTTACAAGAAACCACTGAACAGTACGGCATTCTTATAATTTTTCCCGATCACGGCCGAAAGCACTAGTTCGCGGAGACGGCCATTTGCCTATGCAATGACCACTATGATCAAGATGCGCGGACACAAACACGCCCCCATGCCACTTCTCCTGTTATTTATATTTCTATGCGATGCAGTCGCGATGCTCTCGCGCGTAGCATCGATACAGACGCGAAGCAGTAGCTAGCTGTGTGCCTGCGCCCACGGGACCAGATTCAGTCGCGATGCAAACGCGATTCGGTCGCGATGCACACGCGATTCGGTCGCGATGCAGTTACGACACAAAAATACCTTGGATCAGTACAGTTGCAAGATGGACTCCGTTGAGGCAACATTAGTCACGTTGTCTTTGGTGCTGCTTTAGGCAACGGAAGCAGCGTCAATATTGGATGCATCCATTTAGTACCCAGAGATTACTTTGTGGACATCATGTAACAACATTCAAAATACTCAAAAATTATGATCTTAAATTCAAAAGTTGTTATAGAATGTCATATTCGACGTTTTGTGAATTGCTTTCCATTGTAAAACCAGAGTTGACACGCAGAAATACAATGATGAGACAATGTATATCAGCTGAAGAACGACTAACCATATGGTTTTGCACAGTGGTACTGAAAGTTGTGATTATCGTGATAATCACATCGACGGCGCGTTGTGTTCCACGCGCGCCTCAAAGAGATGTCAGCACCAACTGACGGGGTCCGTAAGGGCCAATGCCTGCCAGGGTTGCGAGTTTGTCCGAAAGGGATATCGCGGCCCCGGCACACAGGCAACGGAAGGAACATGGGTGGGTTTTAGTCAGTAAAAGTCTGACACTCCCTCTCGCTCCGCCCAGAGCGGGAGGAGTCATTTGATGATATCCCACCAAAAAAAAAAAAAAAAAAGCCTACGTTAGTGGATCTGCACAACCACATCACTAACCCGTCGCAAGACGCATCGCAAGGCATCGCAAGGTTGTATCGTTAGTACGGCCGCAGCGGCCGTACTAACGATGCATCCGCTTAAAGAAAATATCGTTTTGTGATTTTTACATTGCTTGTCCAGTTACTTAGCGACATACTTTGGTAGTGGTAAAGAAGCAATGTATTTACTACAATAATAATACAGTCGCTGTGATATATGAAAACAAAAATAACGTAGTAAAGGCAAGAAATATTTTACGGTTTGTTGTTTTTCATGATTTTCAACACAAATATAGTAAAATACTTGTGCTGATTTATGAAAAGTGGTTCTACGATTTATAAAGTTTCTAGTTTAGCTTCGATTTTTACAAGAAACCACTGAACAACACGGTATTCTTAAATGTAATCACGATCACGTTCGAAAGCGCACTAGTTAGCGGAGACGGCTATTTGCCTGAGGCATGAGCATTGTGATCAGGACGCGCGGACACAGACACGCCCCCATGCCACTTCTCCTGTTATTTATATTTCTATGTTTTAACTAGTACATACGTACGTATACCGAAAGTATTTCAGTCTGAGAAAATACGAGTATTCACAGAGATTTATAACCCATTTTTATGTTTAGGTAAAAATACCTAACTTCCCGTAACAAATTTTGTTGGCTTATTGTACATCTGTAGTCTGTATTAAGTACCTAACTTCATAATATGCCAAATTTCATAGGCGGGAGAATTTTTCGGATGTCTCCATACATTAAATATCCTCGTTGATTGGACTATAAGGCTTTCAAAGGAACCTTTTCAGTTCACTAAGTCCTTTGGGATTCGTTCTCTACTAAACTTACTTTAAGAAAAGTAGGTAAGCTGTTTTTTGTGTGGTTGTGATGAGCGTTGCAAACACAGCAAAGACCTTGCATTCTACGACATCATACAAAATTGTATGATGTCGATTGTCGTTATCCGCAACTGCACGTAAAGAGTGTGAACAAAAATAAAAGAATTGTCATATTACAAGATTTGGTACTGGTCAATTTTCATAAATATCTTTGAAAGTATTTAGTTTAAAATTATAAAAAATATGTTTCAGATCCTCGCAACAAGTCCTTTCATTTGATATATCACACGATTCAGTTTGCAAAACTTTTTATTTTTATTTTCTTATTTGCCCCTAAAAGTAACCACAAAATTCAAAATTCATTTATTTATGTTACAGGTCCGTGTTTGGCTCATATAAATACATATGTGTACCAAATTTCAACTAAATCGGTCCATTAGATTCGGAGCAAATTGGCTGTGACAGACGGACAGACAGACAGACAGACACACGAGTGATCCTATAAGGGTTCCGTTTTTTCCTATTGAGGTACGGAACCCTAAAAAGGTTAAATGTCCTCTTAAATGCTTTGAAGCATATTTTAACTGTTTCATCTTTAGAAGAACCTGTCACGAGCATTCTTTAAAAAAAATCCGATCAAATGTAGAATCAATCAAATAATAGGCATTTGCGCCTCCTTTACCTAAACCTTAAGTACATTAGGCAAATTACTTCATTATTTTTCTGTAAATGTACTATCTGTTAAGTTTCTTTCAAATTCTTCACGTTCTCTTAGATTTCTTATAACATGTGCTACCTCTATGTCTTTCTTTCTTGAAACAGTCATTTGGATGTACGAGCGTAATTCATTCTGAATCTCCGACAAGTTAGAACACATGTTAGCTTGTATTTTATAAAGTGAATTTTGGTTCGATATGATTGTTTTAAAGTCAAAAAGTCAAATTCAAAGATTTATTTGCAGACTAAGTATACATTTTGGTGTTATTATGTAGGTACTTACGACTTAGCGGCGTTTTACAGGAATCGCAAATTTGAGGGTTAATGGGTTTAAGGTAGTCAAATAATCAATACTTAATGTTAAAAACCTCCCGAAATCACATTGGACTTAAGATCAATCAGCTTTTTATTGTATGTAGTTAATAAAAACAATATTTTAGTAATATACCTCTAATAATAATCTATCAAGACGTGCTTTTTATTCAAACTGATTTACGGGTTTTGAACTTTTATCATCCTTTTAACATCCGCATCCGCATCTGTGGATGTGAGCCTTCAAATATCCGCATCCGCGGACGTGAAAAAAACTGCATCCGCAACATCCCTGATATATATGTCGACGAAAGGCTAACTTAAACTTTAAAAATATTAGCTATAAGTTCAAATTTAACAGTTAAATATGACTGGGTAGGAAAGTCGCATTATACATTTTCAGAGCCACTGTGGATCACGGTCAAAATTAGGCCTAGACCACAGCATCGTCCTTCCAAATCCCTTAGAGCCACTGTGGACCACGGCGTACGAGACCGCTCAGCACCACAACATCAAACCCTAAAAAGCTGCATAAACAATTACACGAGAACCTTATTTCTATTTTCTTTTCTCTCAGAGCCTCTGAGGTCCACGGTCATAAATATAAGGCCTAGGCCTTAGCACCACCCTAGTTCCTGTTTCTTTAGAGCCTCTGTGGACACGGCGTACAAGACCGCCCAGCACCACGGCATCATCCCTCTTTACGAGAAATCAAATCATACTTGTGCATTGATATAACTAGATAAACGTGTGAGTAAGCGTGTAGCGCTACAAGAACTTCAATATTACTTCATTCACTTCCCTATTTAAAGCAAATCCTATTTATTTACATATAAACTTAATTCTTTCCATAATTATATACTTCGATATGTTTATGTTTAAGATTAACAAGGTGAAAAGTAATGGCTGATAACTTGGATTGTTGGAATCGGTTATCATTAAAAAGTTCAGGCTAAATTATGCTAAGGTAAAGAACTTTTTTGAACTCATTTTGAAACAACAGCAGCTCCGACCATAAACAAGTTGTCAGCTGGTGTACCTGTGAATGGATACCTAGCTCAAAAGAATTAATTTTCATTTTCAGAACCGCGATTGGTGCAGGGCACGCACACCGTCTCGCAGAATGGCCGTGTCGACGCAAGGCTAACTTAAACTTTAAAAATATTAACTATAAGTTCAAATTTAACAGTTAAATATGACTGGGTCGGTTTAAATTAGTTTAGATTTTATTGTTGTAGTCAGTTGGCTACTTTTCAATGTAAAAAGTCGTGTTATGATTTGCGGTTACTGTAACAGCAAACCATAACTGAAGGTTTATTCAAACTTAGGTTTAAAAAAACAAGTTGTCTATTGCTAAATTAATTTCTTGATTAATAAACGATATGCGTTAGTTTAATAATATTTTTTTTGTTAACTTTTGTTTAACGGAAACAGTTGATTACACTAGGTCAACCGGAAATACATGGCGCGTGTTTAAAAAATGTTTAAATGTTTTAAGCAATAAAGAATTAATTCAATCGAGTTCTAAAAACAATAAAATGAATTAAGAGCGTTTATTCTGAAGGTGGGCAACGTCGCAAATAGATGTCAAATATTTCACCGTTTTGATTAATTTGTCAATATTACTGTGTGGAAATAAAGTATGTGGCTAACTAGCGAACTAGAATATTGATTATGAAATGCAATAATTAATATCGTAACACCGACTGTTTAGTTTTAGACGTAAAAACTATTTGGAACATTTCCAAATGCGTTTTTTACACCTCAAATGGGTACAACAACAAATTCAATGTTTTAATTGCAATTCATTATTAATATTCTAGTTCGCTAGTTAGCCACATTTCTTATTTCTCTTCAGTAATATTGCTATAGGAATCAAAACAGGTAAATATTTGACAACTATTTGCGACGTTGCCAACTTTTAGGATAAACCCTTTTAACAAATCGTAGTTTGCTACTTTAATCAATGTTACCTGCAATTTGTAAAATAATAAGTGTAATGACTTCGCAACGACGACGCCATTTTTCGGTATTGAAATGGCGAGTCGCTGCGAGGCCACATTAACAAGGAGAACTTTGTGAAGACGTGTTCATTAGAATATCTTGTGAGTACGATTTCTATTATTGATTTAGATTTTAAGGTTTTCTCAATTGTGTTTTAGTAGTGATAAGAATAAAAACGTGAGTAGATAAATTGGGTGTATTCATTATTGCAATGAGTGAGCCTAGCGGCGGAGATGGTGACGTCAGTTCTGCTGACGTCAGAATTTTTAAAAATCCGAATGATCTCGGTATTCCGTTATATATCATAACATCACACCTTGTTTCCCCAAAGGTTTGGGCAGAGGTGTACCTATAGTACACCCACATTTTGACAGTTATGAAATAATAATGATGCTTTACCATGAAGTGAGTGTTCATGGTAAACCATAATTATTATTTGCCATTATTTTCATTAAAAATAGGTTATATTAAATGTTTACAGGTTTTAACAGCAATCTATCTTTATGCACATGGGTCCTATTAGAAACCCACTGGGAGTGCTCAACAAGTTGTCCAGCAAACAGTGTCAGCAGTATTGACAGAGGTTACTGCCGCCTTAAACGACATAGAAATGCGAAACAAATATATCAAATTTCCTCAAACTGCAGCTGAACGGAATGCAAATAAGTTAAGGTACTTATAGTCAGTAATAACGTCGTAAATTTAAATATAAAAATGGTGATAAGATATTATTTATACTATGAAAATAGTCATTAAATGATACCAATGTTTTATTTGCAGATCTTATGAAAATTTTGGCATGCCAGGTGTTGCATCAGGTTGCATTGATGGGACTCACATAGCTATAGTATATAGGTAGGACTATATAGGACCTAATGAACATGAAGAAAGGTATTTTTGTATGAAAAATTATCACTCTTTGAATGTCCAATTAGTAAGTGGAATTTATTTTTGTTTATTATAACAGGTTTCTCCATAGAAAAAAAATATTTTTGTATGTTTTTCATAATTTTTGTGAAAAAAATGAGTTATTTTAGTATTGATCACAATCATCATGTTTATAATTATGTTTATAACACAATCCATTGTGTTATAAACATAATTAGGTATTTTATAGCGTTTAACATAATTTACACCAAACTTAATTATTTCCAGATTTGTAATGCTGATATGGATATCATTAGTGTAGAAGCTAGTCATCCAGGAGCCAATCATGATTCTTTCATTTGCTCCAATCATCATCTGAGACCTCAGTTGGAGAACCTAAGCACCACAGAGATTTTATACCTTTTAGGTAAACTAATTAATGTAAAAAAACAAATGAATACTAACAAAAAATATGCAGTATTGTAATATTGGGGCAAGCTGGGTTATCATTTCTAAATATCAGTAGTACAGGGTGGCTGGCGGCAGATTTATGTTTTTAAATACGATTATTTCAAAAAGTAATAAAAGGTGCGGGGGGAGGGTGGCGTCATTAGAATCACAGATCGTGCGGATGTCTCAGTCACGGCCAGTAATCTTCTAGGAAAAAAACAAAGACACACGAATGACAGCGGGAAAATGATACGTGACGTTTGTACCCCCTCTGCAACTACTTCATGCCCCTGCGTCGCCTGTGGCTGCCGGCTGGTCCGCCATCTTGTTGTTTGTTGACATTGTTGACTGTTGTACGGCATTCGCGGTGAACACAAGTTGTTTTTCGTGGTTATTCCGATATTACACTTTCTTTTTGATTTCTCCGCTAATTACGTTGAGTTGAGCACTAGTTCCTCCGTATTAGCGTCGAGACTTTCAGAATGCGCTATAACAAGTGTTGTGTACCGGGCTGTAATAACACGCGACAGGACGCTTTATTACACAAGTTCCTAACTTGTGAAAATAGACGTAATATGTGGTTAGATTCCATAAACTGTGCTGCTTTGAGTGTGGTTGAATTGGGCAAACAATGTGTGTGTCATAAACATTTTGAGGCAAGGTTTCTTACCCAGAAATCACGTCTTTTGATGCAAGCCTACCCTACTTTGTTTTCTGAACATGAAACCTCTACTGGAGTTCCAACAACTTCTAACTCAGGTACCTAATTGTCGAATTGCTAATGTATACACACGTGGGGTGAATATTTTTTTATAATATTTAAATGATGTTTTTTTTATGACTTACCATAGCAATTAAACATGGATCTTTAAAACTCCAATAATTATGTATGCTTCAATAAATGTTTTGCATGTATTTTTCAGACCCTGTTCCTTCCACATCAAAAGGACTCTAAACTGAATTCGGCAACACTCAAGAAACTTTTAAGCCGGGTCCAGACGAGTGTAACGTGTAATGTAATCCACCGTGTAATGTAACACGAATTCTACGTGTGGACGGCACTACGAGCATTACATGTAACGCTCGCGCGGCGCTCGGGGTTGATCCATCGGCTGTCGGTTTTTCGCGCGAACACAAAGACGCTTGCAGTGCTCGTTTGGACGGCGTTCGTGACGGTTGTGTCGTATGTACGTTCATGATGTGGAGTGAAGAACAATCGCTTGAACTTATTAGTTTGTATCAAGAAAAACCTGTTATTTGGGATCCAAAAAACCCGCAATACTATAAAAAAAATCTGAAACACGATGCTTGGAGTGATATTGCTCATTCATTGGAAAGAGATGTAGAAGAATGCAAAAACAAAATGATTAGTTTGCTTGCTTCACATCGAAGAGAAAAAGGAAAAGTAAAGAAGAGCCATAGTTCCGGAAAAGGTATGTTTTATTATAAATTTCTGTTGCCTCACATATTACACACTTTTATTTATTAATTTAGTTTTTACTTAGGTATTATCACTTACTTGCTATTAGTACAATTATTACTTCTATTGTATACCCACTATATTACTATATTCTACTATATTTTACTATACATATATGTACTATATTCTATTGTATTGTTTATTTATTGTAATTTATTTTACAGGTGGGGATGAAACGTACAAAAGTACATGGTTTGCTTACGAGGCGCTGGCATTTTTAGGAGATCGAAATAATCCAAGGAAACGACGCAACACAGAGGTAACTGCATTGAACTAGTTTCTTTCGACTTGATAAAAAAAACTTAACAATATGTATTCTGCCAAGAAACTGTACCCTCGTTCATAAAATAGTCATTAAACTCATCCCTAATTTGTTTTGCCGTTGAGGCAGCTCTTCTAGGTACATTATTCAATGGAAGTAAAGATGACATTTCACAATCTCTCCGCCAACTACCTTCACATAATCTTCCGTTTTGGTCGCTGTCAAGTGAGCCAGGGGGTGCATACAAGTTTTTAGATGAATCCGTGTTTCTCAAAAAATTATGCAAGTGTGCAATAGCCATGACTATAGTCTCCACGGTTTTGGGCTGAAGGAGCATAGGTTTTCGTAGAACTCTGAACACAGATGCTGTGATACCAAATACATTTTCTACAATCCTGCGAGCTCTGCTTAACCGGTAATTAAAAATTCTTCGCGGCGATCCCTTGGGGTATTCTCCTGGATAGGGTTTCATTATATTGTTTTGTAAAGGGAAGGCAGAGTCTCCTACAAAAACATATGGTACTACTTTGTTTCTACCTTGCAGTGCTTCATGTGCAGGCAATCTTAACGAATTATTTTCTAGTTTTTTATATAATTCAGTTTCTTTAAAAATTCCACCATCTGAAATGCGGCCTTGACATCCGACATCCAGAAATTTATAATTATATTCCGCGTCTACTAAAGCAAACATCACTATACTGAAATTCGATTTGTAGTTACGATATTCTGTGCCACTATGTACCGGAGCCTCGAGAATGACATGTTTACCGTCCATGGCTCCGGCACAATGGGGAAAATTCCACAATTCATCAAATCTGTTTGAGATCTGGATCCATTCTGACTCTGTTTTTGGCAGCTGAAACAATGAATTTCTTTTTAATTACAGATTACAAATGAACCGGAACAGAGTGCATCTACAAGTGTAGAAAATGATAACAGTTCAGAATTTATATCACCAACTGGTCCGGCCCCCAAAAAAAAGAAATCAGACGAAAATAAAAAAATGGGTATGCTTTCGGAGGCTCTTGGCCTGCTTAAGAGTACTGCTTCTAGTCCTACTCCTGAACCCCGAAACAATAATCCAAACAATTTTGACAGTGAAATCCTTTTCTTTTCAAATTTTATATGCAGCAAGATGCAACAATATAACAGAAGTACTAAAAATGCCGTGCAGCGAGCAATAATGGACGTAATATTCAAAGCCGATGAAGGATGCACTAACTTTTCTCAACATTATTATCCATCGGCATTCAATTACAGTGGGTATACAACAGGCTCGGTTCCTTCATCAAGATACTGCAATGAACCACCTTCTTTGTCTAATCGCTCAGAACTTACTTCAGGGTATTCAACAGGTCAGAATCAGACAAGTTGCCCTACTGCTCCATATGCTTCACCTGTTCCCTCAGAATTATCTCAAACTTCATATGAAGATGTAGATTTTGTGAATGACCTGATTTGAAAATAATAAATTTTGTACTACATGATTTGAAGATACAATTTGATTTAACTTTCTAATTTTAATTTTGGAATAATTTTAATTTTGCTTACCCTACTTAATACAATAGCTTAATTTGTTATTTTAATAAATAAATAAAAATATGTAAAACTCACCTTAATGTTTTCTTTCAATGCTTTTATAATCGCTTCACAAACTTCTGGTACAATGCAAGACATTGACTGTTTTGAAATTCTGAAGGTGTATTGAAGGCTTGTAAATGAATCTCCTGTTGCCAAAAATCTTAGTGTTAGAGCCAGTCTATCTTGCGGCGAAATTGCAGATCTCATTATAGTGTCTTGTCTTGATATTTTAGGCGCAATGATTGTTAACAAATATTCGAAGTCAGTAGGCGACATCCGGGTAAAGTTTTTATATTGACCACTTATATGTTGAGATTTTAGTTCCACAAGTAAAGATCTTCTTTTATACAAATTAGTTTTCCACCATCGACGCTTCCGACTTTTGCGGTCTTCAGTTAGTAAATACATGAAAATAAAAGCCGCACCAGCTATCACGACCTTCCTATTCGGCATGTTCGTAGCAACTGAGTGGAAACAGCTTTTGAAATATTTTTGCGTTCACAATTCGCTTTGAGTTCGTGTGCCGTCCATACTGTTGATGCTAAATTACACGTAATCTTACATTACACGTTACACTCGTCTGGACCCGGCTTTACAAAGGACATTTCTTTGGAACCTAAGCAAGCTACTGCCTCAATAACTGCGATGGGGCAGCAAACTCCAAAGAAAAAGGGAAGATTAAACACCAAGGACCTTACTCCAACTTGCAAGAAGCTCTACATGGAGTACAGAAAATCAAGAAAATTACTTAGTTTTCATCGCAGAGCCAAAAAAGCTCTAAAATTTTCAAAGGAACAATCATTTCAGAAACTGACTGCCAAAATGAATCCTGCAGCAAAAAGCATAATGTGGATGCAAATAAATCAATGCACAAAGAACAAAAAAGGTAGAAGATTCACACAGGAAGAAAAAATAGTGTCACTGGCAATTCAGAAACAAAGCCCTGAAGCATATAAATTTTTACAAAAAATATTTATATTGCCATCTGATACCACATTAAAAAAAATGCTAGCAAAATTAGTGATTGGACCTGGCATAAATTCACAGATATTTTCATCAATAAAAGAAGAGGTATGTGATCACACCATTAATTAATATCTGACCATATGATCATCTGAATGTTTTTTTATCAGACTACAGTGAATACCAAATAACAAAATAATGTAAATATTTTCAGGTATCCAACTGGAAAGAAGAAAAAATATATTGTTCAATTTTATTTGACGAAATTGTTAAGAAAAACACTATTTTCTTGGTAATACTTTTAATCAGCACAACTGTACTATTTCACAATCCAATGACGACTCTGCATTACATTTTACAATTTAGCATGACTTTTGCCCCACCCAGAAATAACGATATTATCATAACCGTTATTTCTGAGTGTTGCCAAAGTAAAATAATACATTGAGTTGCAATAATGAAAATACATTTAAAACATTGTTATAATAATAATAATTTGTACTTTGACAGTGTTGCCACAGTGGATATTATAATTCAATATTTAAGTAATGCATTTTTTTAAATTTAATCAAAGAAATCATGACATTCGGCCATCCGACAGCGCGCTAACTCCGAAGCACGCAATAATCACGCACACTGAGGCAATACATCAAATAGGAAAAATGAGTAACAAAAAAAAACAATTACACACTCAAGATTCTGTATCATATCATTATATGACAGGCAATGCACCTAATAAGTACCCGATGAAAAGACAAAAGAGTATGCACTGCACTGCACTTCACTTCACTTCATAAATCCTCCCGACCGAATCCCGACCATGGGGCGGCCAACCTCAACAGAGACCAGCCAAGCACGCAGGAGACATAGTGCACAAAAGTGTGCGGCAAACAGGTGCCTCACTGCTCTCCTACTCCACAGTCCCGACGGGACTGCAACCTGACACGACCTGGTAGAGATCAGGCGCAGAACCAACTGCTTCCCGTGCTTCCGAGGCACGGGGTGTCACACTTCAAGCTTCCGATCTAGCTGCTACTGAAAAACTCCTGATAGAAAAATCAAACGACACCCTACCCGACCTGAGAATCGATCCCAGGAACCCAAGATCAGTAGCCGCGCTTGCGATCACGAGACAAATGGGGTTAAAACTAATGTTTAATATGTTTAACATATTAAACATTAGTTTTAACCCCATTTTCCTAAATATATGAATACCATTCGTGTTTACAGTTATTTGTCCAATTCTAAATTATAATGATTAAAGTGGGACGAATCAGATGGACCGATCCAGAGGATTTGTCAATTCCTAACGATTGGCTATATTGAACTGTTTGTTTTTCATTTCAATTATAAATATTGGCGTATTAGTTTTATCTTTTTAGCCATCACTCAATATCTTGGGATTTTATATCAGGGTTAAAATCCGGATAAAATACTACATTAGTGATTGGAACATTCTAACTTGTGCCTTGTTGAATCGCCGAGATGATTTTCAGCAGATCATCTGCAGTCAGTCCTTCCAAAACTAGCTTCTACTTCACAGGTATCTCTTCAGAATCACTAGATAAACATTTCCTGCTATACATATCTTCTAGGAGCCTCTGGAGAGAAACTTACGATCCGCTCTGGAGTGGAGTTGTCATTTCGTTGGCCTTCACAGCACACTTTACGGCTTTCCAACAGCACACCTACATGGCTTTCTAACAGCACTGCTACTTACAAAAAAAAATACAAAAACATTTATTTCAACTAAAATACAAAAACATTTATTTCAACTAAAACATTGTTTCATACATAAATTGAGGCAGCCCCAGTAAGTTACAATAGTACTTGTGTCGGAGCTGTCTCGCTCTTCCCATAAGTGGTAGATTATTACAATGATGAGGTTAAAGTTTATAGAAAAATTAAAAATAAATAAAATTAAACAATTATTTAGCAGCTCTCGGTGTTTGTGTGTGTGTATATAAGAGTGTGTGGAGGTGTGTGTACATGAGTGTGTGGTGGTGTGTGTGTGTGTGTGTAACGTATGGGTTTTTTTTTAACTTATTCTTTTTAGAATATTTTCTGTTTCTTCATATGTTAAGGATCTCAACCATTCTGTTATTGTTTTTTTACAGTCATATAACAACAGGGGATACATATCCAGTTCACGATTAAGTTTGTTATAGATGTAGGTGGATTGTGTAACATATTGACGTCTAGCGAAGACAGTTCGAATCCCTGAGGAGTGGGCCACTATATCTCTGCGCCTTCTGCTCTGAGATGCTGAGTCAAAAGGTAGACACTTATGTAGGGTTAAGGATACATTTAGAACATAAAGTTTTCTAATTGAGAGCAAATTGCTAACTTTATAGAGGTCTGTTGTAGGGAATCTATATGGTTTAAAATACATAACCTTGATAAGGGATCGCTGAGCTCTTTCCAGATCGAGGAATTTAATTTTGGTAGCTCCACCCCAAATCGGAATACAGTAAGTAATTATAGATTGAGCCAGAGCCACATAGATTTTGTTTATGAGTTGTGCGGACATAACATGTCGTAGAGTTTTAAAGACCCAAATGAGCTTCCGGATCCTTTTCATAAGGAGCTCAATGTGAGCGTGCCATGACAGTCTTTGATCAACAATCATGCCCAAATATTTTGTGGAGCTGACTTGTTGAATGGTCTGACAGCCACAATGACTATTACCGAGAGCATTATTTTGGCACACATGAATCGCAATGCCATAGTCAAATCCAGGTAGTGACCTTTGGTTTGGAGAAAAACAAATAAAATTAGTCTTAGTGGTATTAAGGGTTAAAAGGTTTGCTTTAAGCCACCCAGCTATCTCAGTCAGACCCTCTTCAGTAACAGTTTTTACATGTTTCCACGACGTTCCTAAGAAAACAACCGCAGTGTCGTCTGCGTATGCAAAGATTTGCCCTCCATTGATCTGCATATTGCATAGGCTATTAATATAAATTAAAAAGAGTGTGGGACCCAAAACGCTCCCCTGTGGGACTCCGTAATACACGTCCTCTTCATCACTACATAAATTATTAATTTTAACCATTTGCTGTCTATTTTTAAGATAAGTTTCAAAAAGGGAGAGAGCCGTACCTCTTATACCTATGCTTTCCAGCCTGTGCAGAAGGATTGGGATAGAAACGGTATCAAAAGCTTTCTTGAGATCTAAGAACACTGTCAAGCATTTATGACCCCTATCCACTTTATCAACAATAACAGATGTCAAAGCCGTAATAGCGTCTTGAGTTGAACGTCCTCTTCTGAACCCATATTGTGCATTTGATAGAATATTGTATTTCTGTAAGTAGTTAATTAGTCTCTTGTTTATTATTTTTTCCACAATTTTTGAAATTGTTGATAATACAGATATGGGGCGATAATTGTTCACATTGTTTACGTCCCCGCCCTTGTGCACAGGAGTGACAACAGAACGCTTTAAATCTTTCGGGAATATTCCCGTTCTGAAACATAAGTTAGCTAGTTGGGTTATCAGGGGAACCACAAAATCCCTGGACATTTTTAAATATTTTGTCGGTATACCGTCCCAACCTGGTGCACTTCCAGAGTCAAGACTCATTAGAGTATCGTCCACTTCCTGTGGATCCGTCTCCAGTAAAACAAACGAGGAAGCTACTACAGGAGGTGGTCACAACCGGTATCCCAGTCTGAGTTACGATACTTTCGGCTGACGTTTTGCCTATGGTGGTAAAGAACAAGTTGACCGTATTTAATGAGGTTAGAGGGTGTGCGGTAATATTGAGAAGGTGGGTATTTGAAGTTTTGGGTGCTTTAAACTGTGTGATTTCATTAATTGTTGACCAAAGATGTCTCGGACTTTTAGTTGAATCTTCTATTTGTTTTCTATAATATTGTCTCTTTATCTTTTTTATCAGATTGGAACAAAAGTTACGGAAACGTTTATAAGTTATTATTAAAATTATGTTGAAAGGATCTAATCTTGCTTGACGCTACTTGACTTTCATTGCAGCATACCTACATGGCTTTCATAGCAGTATACCTACATATGTAGCTTACTAACAGCACTGCTACTTGACTTTCATTGCAGCATACTTACATGGCTTACTAACAGCATAAATATACATGGCTTACTAACAGCGCACCTACATGGCTTTCATAGCAGCATACCTACATGGCTTACTAACAGCACACATACATGGCTCACTAACACCATATTTACATGACTTATTAACAGCACATGTACATGGCTGCATAGGATTACATAAGTGCCAACGCTAAATTCATGGCCCCAAAAGATCACGTAAGTGCCAACGTAAACGTTACAACGTTACTTCGACGTTATTACTTTGGTTATAATTTGAACTTGATTTTTAGAAAATTTGTAATTGAATTAATTTTATTTGACATTTGTAATTTGATAATTTAGGCAATTCTTGATTTAGTACTTATTTTTTTTTTTTTTTGACATTGGAATTTAATTATTTTGTTAAATTAGAATCATTGTTAATGTCACAAATTTGCATGCCGAATTTAGTTGGCACAATTGTGTATTTGTTATAAAATCTGTAAAATACCATATTTCAGGCAAATAAATGAATCTATCTATCTAAACTTTGAACTACAGCTCACCTTTATGGCTGCATAAGATCACATAAGTACCTATGTTAAACTCCTGAACTAGTAGTCACCTACATAGCTCCGTAATATCACATAACTGTCTTCGTTAAATTCTAAACTACAGCTCACTTGCATAGCTGTATAAGATCAAATAAGTATCAACGTTAAAACAGAACTACAGCTCACTCATATGGCTTCGTAAAATCACATAAGTGTCTACGTTAAGCTTTGAACTACAGCTCACCTACATGGCTGCATAAGATCACATTACATGCCTACGTGCAACTCTGAACTAAAGCTCACCTACGTGGCTGCTATAAACTATACGCATATATCTCCATAAAGCTCACCTACATGGTTAAACTGGAGTGTAAGCCGCATAGAACTCTAACTATACTCATAGGTACATGTTCATCTTTAATTTTAAACTCTGAACTACAGCGCACCTACGTGGCTGCTATAAACTATACGCATACATCTCCATAAAGCTCACATACATGGTTAAACTGGAGTGTACGCCGCATAGAACTCTAAACTATACTTGTAGGTACATGTTCATCTTTAATTTTAAACTCTGAACTACAGCTCACCTATGTGGCTGCTATAAACAATACGCATACATCTCCATATAGCTCACCTACATGGTTAAACTGGAGTGTACGCCGCATAGAACTCTAAACTATCCTCGTAGGTACATGTTTATCTTTAATTTTAAACTCTGAACTACAGCTCACCTACGTGGCTGCTATAAACTATACGCATACATCTCCATATAGCTCACCTACATGGTTAAACTGGAGTGTAAGCCGCATAGGAATCTACACTATACTCGTACATCTCTGAACAGCTCACCTACATGGCTGAACCCGAGTGCACGCCGCATAGGAATCTACACTATACTCGTACGTTGCAAATACTTGCAGAAGAAAACATTGGTAATTTGATTTTATTTAAATGCTCCTGGACTAATGAAGTGTTGGATAAATTTTACACATCTCCTTCATAGTGATCTAACAAATTTTTGCAACTAGTTGTGCCACATTAATCATACTGTACCATGTGCATTCGTTGTAGCAAAAAAGAAACATTTGTGACATCACTTACTTTCTCATTATAGAAGTACTTAGTATATGATGTTATTTACTATTTTGTTTATCAAACCATTTTTTCTATTTCAGATGATACAATCCACATTGGTGGCTATGAATTAAACATTGTATTTGATCCACCACATCTTATTAAGGGGATCCGAAATAACTTTTTGAACAAAAATATTAAATTAAATGGGAGTATAGCAATATGGTCAGACATTGTTGATGTGTATAAAATGGACTGCTTACATGCTGAATCACGCTTGCTTCATAAGCTTACTGATGAGCATGTCATACCAGTAAAAATAAAGAAAATGAAGGTATGTTTTAAAAAAAAACTATAATTGTAAAGAATCATTACTGTTTGGCAGATGATACTTTCTTCATGCTTCTATCATTATCTAATTGCGCCATTATTTTATTTTATTTTTAAAGTTATTGTGGTAACTTTTCAGGTTCGAAATTGTGCTCAGGTTTTTAGTCACACTATGGCCAGTGCTTTAGTATACACTACCTCAATGAGGTACTCTCTCTCCCTCTATAATAAAGTTACCTAGTTTACTCCCTGGCAAATCAGTTCAGTTTTCTAAGATTTCAACCAATTTTATTTTTATATTTATTTTGTCTTTTAAGCCATTGCAGTGGCAGTTTTATCGTCTGATGAACTTACAATTCATATTTTTTATGCTTAACATACAGCGAAATTTTTTGCCACATAATATATAATTAAATTTTACAAAAAAAAATGATATTTTATTTTACAGCACACTATGCAGATGGCAAACCAGTGAGTTATACTCGTACTATGAAAAATACGTCACAAGTAGTGACCTTCCTGGACAAACTATTTGACAGTGTGAATGGAGCCAGCACTTTTTCAAAGAAGAGTATAGGAAAAGAATTACGGTCCACCGTGACGAAAACGTCCTTTCACCATCAATTTTGGCAAGAAGCTATAAAAAAAATCCAAGAAATGAAAGGAGAACGGGCATTCTAGCCTAGTAACCAATAACAACATGCGATATATCATTGGAAAGGTTTTTTTATGTACTTTAACTATTGTTATGGTGGGAAGTCTCAAATCGCTGTGTGGAAAAAGTTATTGCACAATAAAGTCATTCAAGAGCAAAAAATGTTTCTTTTTTTTTTCGGCATTTCGTAATATTAAAGTGGTATATAACAACAAGCAATATGTCATTTTATTTAGGTACTACAACTCAGTCTGTACTGACTAAAATATCAACCTGCGTCAATATGCGCGGGCGCATACAAAATGTATATTAAAATATCTGCAACTTGTCTATACCACTGGTTTCTTATGTTTACTTTATCGCCTTCAATGAGACAGCCAGTAAGCGAGTGGCAAGGGGTGTTTGCGGGGGTGAGGGGAAAGTGAGCCACGGCGCCCAACACAGATGGCCCGCGCGTTAGTCGTTATTTTGATTTGAGTGTAGCGAGTACGTTTTACTACTACCATTTTCATTCGTCATCATATCAATCGACTACGACCTTTGGCTTTGTTTATTGGACTCTGTGATTTGTTACATGTTATACCACTGGCTTTGTTTATCGGACCCTGTGATATGTTAAATGTTATACCACTGGCTTTGTTTATCGGACCCTGTGATATGTTAAATGTTATACCACTGGCTTTGTTTATCGGACACTGTGATTTGTTAAATGTTATACCACTGGCTTTGTTTATCGGACTCAAAACTAAGCTATTAAATAAGGCCTATTTAGTCATGAGTGAATACCACAACAATTGTGTTATGTGCCAGCGTGGGCTGCACAACAGAAGGTATCAGCGTCACATTTTGGCTGAAAATATTCCACAAGATCGACCTGAGCTTGCAGATTATTTACGGGAACATGCACTATTGGAGGTTTGTTGTTTGTTTATTACAGTAGATATTTTATAATAGGGTTATATTGTGTTCGTTCATCTTCTATTCATACATAAATAGCGTTAAAGACAGATTAAACGCAAACATATTAATTATGGTCATTCAACGGTGCCTTTTTTAAGTAATTAAGCCCAGAGAACCGATTACTACGTACAGAAATCGGGCCACCGGGCCGATACGTGTAGACCTACCTGGTAATAAAAAATGTTAGTTAAAAGTTGGATTAGTTAATATTTTTTTCTATTTATATCTAGAATAATTTATTTATATAAGTATATTCTATTTAAACCTACACCACAAAAATATATAACAAAAAAATATTGAAAAACTACAAAATATACAATGGGCGGCCTTATCGCTTTCTGCGAATTACGACTTGAATGGTATTTAAGCCGATTCATACACTCACTAAGAGGATTAACTAAGAATTTGATTGTTTTCTTTCCAGGTTATATTCAATAATACGCGTTTAGTGTGCCACCGGTGCTGGCAAAGGGCTCAAAATGCAATAAGAAGAACTGTTCAAAATGTCCACCCAGAACAAAATGAAGCTGCCACCATTCAATCTGCTATTTATAGAAGAGCACCAAACACGAGTGCACACTGCATTTTTAATAAATGTCGTAACCAAGCGAACTCACATATAACAGAAGCGTTAAAAGTATATTTACTATGTGAACATAATCTGTATGTACCGCATAATGCTCGTTCGTGTCGAGAACATCTCCTAGCCAATACAAAATACAAAAAAATACAAAATAGTTTATTGTGCCAAATAGAAAATTACATTACATTTGAACGTATTTGGAGCCTCCTTTTAGGCAAACAATGCCTGTATTAGAAGGCTCCGCTCTTTCACAACATAGTAAAACATTTATGGGTAACTATATAATGTAAGTACATTTTTCTGCATTTAGCTATTAATCTTAAGAAAATAAAAATAAAATAATATAAATTTATGAAGCTTATTCCTAGTTAGTGCATATGTTGTGGTGTATAGTGTGGTGTGATGTGATGTGGTGTGGTGTGGTGTGGTGTGGTGTGGTGTGGTGTGGTGTGGTGTGGTGTGGTGTGGTGTGATGTGGTGTAGCGTGGTGTAGTGTAGTGTAGTGTGGTGTGGTGTGGTGTGGTGTGGTGTGGCGTGGTGTCTGTGGAGTGGTGTGTGTGATGAGATGTGTGGTTTGTGCGATGAGGTGTGTGGTGTGGTATGGTGTTCTCAGTTATGGTATATATATATATATATGTATATATGTGTGATATATTTCGACTACTCAACGTGTTCCAGGAGTGCCTCAGTTTCCTCATAGGTAAGTGGCTTTATCCAGTCTATTATACTTTTCTTACAGTCGTGGTAACTTTTATTATATACATAAACATGTTTGTTAATTTTATTATAGAGCTGAGCAGATCGCTTATTGAATTGCTTGCATGCAAATCTAGTTTTAGTTTGGGGAACTTGGACAACTAAATCTTTTCTCCTTTTAGGTTTTTCAATAACATTATATGGTAGTGTTTTATGTTTTTTTAGTATGGTTTGGGTTACATACAGTTTCCTTACAGAGAGTAAATCACTTATTTGGTATAAGCTTACAGTGGAGAATCTTTTATTTTTAAAATACATCATTTTTATTAATCCACGCTGCGCTCGTTCTATGTCTATAAATTTAGTTTTTGCTGCACCGCCCCAAATTGGGATACAATATAATAGCACAGACTGGGCCAGTGCTACATATATTTCATTTAAGAGATTTTTGGGACGGTTCTTACAGCTCTCTATTTTAGTTGGAACAATGTGCCTCAGGGTTTTAAAGATCCAACTGAGTTTCCTTATTCTCCCAGAAATTTGCTCAAGTTGAGGGTACCAGGACAGTGCTTGATCCACCACAACTCCAAGATATTTAGTTGCAGCGACCTTCTCAAGGCACGGGCAGTTACAGCTTATAGTAGGCATGTTTCCACATATGTGTACTTTTAAATCCAACTCTTCAATAGGCTGTGTTCGGTTACTGATACTAAAGCATATGTAGTTTGTTTTATTAGTGTTCAGGGAAAGTAAGTTACTTTTTAGCCATTCCGCTACCCGAGCCATTCCTGCCTCTGTACTCAGTTTAACTTCGTGCCAGGACGAACCAAAGAACACAATAGACGTATCATCGGCGTACGAGAATACTTTAGCATTTTTTATTTCCATGTTACAAAGATCATTAATGTACAGGAGAAAGAGGGTAGGCCCTAGAACACTACCCTGCGGGACGCCGTATGACACATCTACCTCGTCACTGGAGTACTGTCCTATTTTTACTGTTTGTTTCCTGTTGGAGAGGTAGTCTTTGAGTAAACTGAGTGCAGTCCCTCTTATTCCGGCTTTTTCCAGCTTGTTTACAAGGATTGGGACAGAGACGGTGTCGAATGCTTTTTTGAGGTCTAGGAAAACAGACAGGCATCTGTTTCCCTTGTCAAGGTGCTCAGCTACAAGAGAACTTAACGCAGTTACTGCATCTTCAGTGCATACACCTTGCCTAAAGCCAAACTGTGAGTTAGATAAAAGATTGAATTTTTTGAAATAATTAGTAAGTCTGATATTAATAATTTTTTCAAGCACTTTTGATATGGATGGTAAAACGGAAATAGGCCTGTAGTTGCTGACATCGTCGCTGTCCCCTCCCTTGTAAACTGGGGTAATAACGGACTGTTTTAATGGAGCCGGGAAGACACCCTTTTGAAAACATAGATTGGCAAGGTGAGCAATAACGGGAACAGCTTCCTTTCTTATGTATTTTAGGAATTTTGTCGAGACATTATCCCAACCAGGGGCACTGTCAGATTTCAAATTCATCAGAATACTATCTACTTCAGTATCATCTGTATCTAGTAGTACGAAGGTATTAAGTTGTGATCCCACTGTATTCGTTTGGTTATTATAAATATCATTTAAATCAGGATTAATTTTTTGAGCAAGTTGTTTTCCAATATTAGCAAAATAATTATTAACATAGTTTATCGACTCTATGTGGGTTGTTTTTGTGTTTAATAATTCTATGTTTTGACTTTTTAATCTATTTGAGTATGTTATGGCTTTTATATTTTTCCAGAGTAATTTGTTGTTAGATACTGATTGTGCAAGTAAATTTCTTTCATATTTTCTTTTCAATTTTTTTATTAGATTGTTACAGTAGTTCCTGTATCTAGTATAAGTTATTTTTAATATTTCGTTATAAGGGTCATTGTGAATTTGTTTTTGCAATTTATTTCGGTTTTTGATACAGCGAAGGATGCCCAAGGTAATCCACGGCTTTATGATGCGTTGATTGCTTGGAATATTTTTTATATTAGTGTTTTCATTTACAACGTTGGTTAGCATATTAATAAAACTACCGATTAATAAATTTGGATCACTACAAAATAACAAATCAGATAAATTCCTCTCCTGTAAATCTCTCAATGCTTGTTCATAATTTAGAGTAGTGGTGGTTCTATTTACGATTTGAACATTTTTTAACTTGGTTATAGACATAAATGTTGTATAGTGATCAGTCACCGTAGTGTGCAGGATAGCGATTGATGCCGAGAACCTTTTGTGTATTTTAAGCATGAAATGGTCAAGACAGCTTTGGTCCCTAGTGGGAAAAGTGTGTCCAGGAAGTATACCGAAAAATGATAACATATTTAGGTAGTTAACTCTACTCTTGTGCTCTTGGGATGACTCGGTCTCTTTGTGTTTGATGTTAATATTTATGTCACCAGTAATTATAACATTTTTTTGTGATTTTAATGTGTTTAACTGTATGCTGAGGGAGTCAATAAAGCTGTCGGTATTTGAGTTAGAGGGTGATCGGTAGATACAATAAACAACATTGCCCAATATGTCTAATCGCAGACAGGATGCTTGTACTAGCTGTATTTCCTCAACTTTAGGGCCAATGCGTGGGATGAATTAGTGAATTTCTGTAATGTTACACAAAACTTTAACAGTGCTCAATTCGACGATATTTGCGATATATTAACCAAAGCAGTTCGACATGGTAAACAATTAGACTTTGAAACTGTAGGTGCTATCACTGATGATGAGATGCATTTTTGGACCGGGTTAAAAAATAGGCAATTTGATATAATCCTACAAGAAACTCCATCTTTGCTAGAAAGTCATAGAAAACCGCGGTTGGCATTGGGTATTTACCTTTATAAACTACGAACCGGAGAGTCAAACGAACGACCAGCCAGTCAATTCAATACGTCTCGACGAAGTATACAAAGAATATTAAAGATAGTAAGATATTGCTTACTAAGAGAATTTGTGCCACAACACTTGGGCTTTGACCACATTCAAAGAAATGATGTTTTAGAACGTAACCTAACAATACATAAAGGAATATTTGGAAATCAAGAAAATACTAAAGCTATGATCATTTGCGACGGAACGTATGCATACATTCAGAAAAGTTCCAATTTTCTGTTTCAGCGTTTAACGTATAGCTTACATAAGTTCCAAAACTTGTTAAAACCCTTTTTAATTGTTTGTTCAGACGGTTATATAATAGATATCTTAGGACCTTTTGCTGCCACAAAGTCCGATGCATCCATCATGTCCGACTTTGTTAATGATGAAAACGGCGTTTTCCATTGGTTTTTTGAACGAAATGATGTTTTAATCCTCGATAGAGGTTTTCGTGATTGTGTTCCGGGTTTAGAAGCATGCGGTTATAATGTTCATTTGCCACCAACAAAAGACAGAAATGACAGTCAACTATCTACCGAACAGGCCAACAAATCGAGACTCGTTACTTTGTGTCGGTGGGTAGTTGAGGTCATTAACGGTCGTTTTAAACGTGACTTCAAGTTGTTGCGTCAAGATTATTTTAATACAACACTACGGAATCTGTTTCCAGATTTTAAAATTGCAGGTGCACTTATTAACTCTTTTCGTGAACCTGTGACTGATAATGTAGACGCGGAAATGATATTAAATTCAATTAATGAAAGGATCAACATACCAAATCATTTATACAATTATGTAAATGACAACAATCTTAATAGACAAAGAATCGCATTCGTGGCGATAGATGTAAACCAACAATTAGATTACTTTCCTCGTTTAACAGAAAGTGATTTAAAGCTTTTCACTTTGGGATCATATCAGCTTAAACTAGCGAAATCATATTGTGCAGAGCATTTGCACAATGGCCTATATATAATTGAAGTGAAAAGAGATGATATAATTGGGGATTTGCAACGGTACAATATGCCTCAAAATGTTTGGTTGTTAAGAGGCCGTATACAGTCTCGCCATGTAAGGGCAAAAATATATCTTTGTTACCTTTTGGTTATTAGGGACGCAATTGGCATTAGTGCGATAGCACAATATTATTGCACTTGCTTGACAGGGCGCCGGACAATAGGGAGTTGTGCCCATATAACCTCTATTGTCTGGTATCTTGGTTTCGGAAGGCATGAGCCGTTTAATCCTCCAGCGGGAGATTTAATTGGTATCATAATTGATGAAGATTGAAAAGGAGTTTTTTTATCTAACTGTAAAACTTAACTAATGAAAATAATATGTATGTGGGATGAAAATAGTGTAGTATGAACGCAGCTTATAATGGTAAAACGGAACGCAGCGGATGCAAGAGAGAGGTGTGTGTGCGAGGGAGAAGAAAGATGAGAGAACGGGAAGCAGGAGTGTGAAACGACGACTAGACTTACGGTGGAACGATCATTGTATTTTTACGGTGTGTTAAAATTAAATAAACGGTGTTAGCAAGTATTTCAACTCGTTTATTTTGCCATACAATCCCACAAATTTGGGGGCTCGTCCGGGATTGGCAAAATAAAAACACGGGTTCGAGTTTTAAGAAGTGGTTGAACAACGGACGACGGACACCGGCACGTGGCGCGGGAAACGGCGGCCAATGGTATTTAGAAAATCAAAGACGGTCGAAGATAATTACGACGGTATCGGCAAACGGTGGGCTGACGCTAACGAAAATGCCGAAAGAAGAATCAGGTTCGGGCCTAAGCTCAATGTTGTACCTTACTTCTGATCTAATACCTAAATTCACCGGTCAAGATAAAACGTATCCAGTGACGCGATGGATACAAGACGTGGAAGAAAACGGAGAAATATGTGGTTGGACACCGTTACAACAGCTGCTGATGGCACGGAGATCCCTATCAGGCACCGCACAGCTTTGGATGCAAGCTGAACGCCCTTACAAAACATGGGAAGAACTTAAGGCGGCCCTGAGTAAAGAATTCCCTGACACCGTCGACATCAAAGCAATACACGAGCGTATGAGCCAACGAAAGAAAAACCGCGACGAGAGTTGCATCGACTATATGATGGTCATGAAGGAATTGGGGAAAAGAGGAAAGATACCCGATTACGTGGCCATTAAATACATAGTTGATGGCATAGTCGACCACGAGACCAATAAAATCATGCTATACGGTGTAAGTACGTATCCTGATCTTAAAGAGAAGTTGAAAATCTACGAGACTGTTAAAGAAAAGATGAAACTGGAACATTCTAGAAGTACCTATCGAAACGAAAAACGCGGCATAGTACGTCATGAAAAAACGGTGAAAAGGTGCTATAACTGTGGTGAAGGTGATCATGTGTCGGAAGACTGTCCGCAGAAGGCACAAGGTCCAAAGTGCTTTAACTGCAACGAATACGGCCATATTTCACCGAAGTGCCCGCATAGAAAAAACATGGCGGTAGGTGGCCGTAAGGAAGATTCGACAGGGGGTGCATCAAGATGGCGTAGTTCCGGTACTTCCGGCGATAGAAAAGATCGCAACGGCGCATCGACGAATGGGAGCATTGGGAGCGGGAGCGGCGAACGTGTGAGCAAGCAAGCAATGTTCGGTCAATCGTCGTTCAAGAACGCGAATGATACGTCTCACTCACAGAATGACAGCGACAAGATGACAGATGACAAAGATAGCAAACGTCAAAGTCAAATCGAGTATGACATTTACGATGTAAACAAACAGACGCAACGGGAAAAACCTTTGAAGATGGTAGAATTATGTGGAAAAACGACAAGTGCGCTTATTGATTCGGGCAGTGATGTGAACTTGGTATCTTCTGAGTTTTGTGCTAATGTCAGTAAAGTGATGAACAATAACATAACACTGTCTGGACTTGGTTTCGCTAAAGTGGAGTCATTAGGTTGTATAACAACAAATGTTGTGATCGACAGTACGAAATACGACGATGTGTTATTTTACGTGGTACCTAAAGACTGTATGCCTTTTGATGTAATCATAGGTCACGAATTTCTTAAGGATGTTATAACTGTTATGAATGGTAGTGCTGTGTGGATGAAACCTGTGGAATGGGTGAATGAAATTAATTGTTTCAGTTGCAGTGTCGAGGTTGATCATGTGAGTAATATTTACCTTAAAGAAGAGGTTGTTCAGATGGTTGAGAGATATCAACCATGCCAAATTAAAGAAGCTCCTATCCAGCTGAAAATAATTGTGAAAGATGACGTCCCGGTGGCGCAACGTCCACGACGCATATCGCTAAAGGAGCAGGCAGTAGTTGAAGAACAAGTTGCGGAGTGGCTTGAACAAGGAATTGTACGCGTAAGCTACTCTGAATATGCTAGTCCATTAGTTCTTGTTCGCAAAAAGGATGGTGCTATAAGGGTGTGTGTTGACTATAGAAAATTAAATATTAAAATTATAAAAGATGAGTTTCCATTGCCGATTATTGAGGATTACATTGACAAGTTGGCTGAAGCAAAAGTATTTAGTGTACTGGACTTAAAAAATGGATTTTTCCATCTGAATGTCAGCAGTGAGTCGGTAAAGTATACTGCATTTGTTACACACCACGGTCAGTTTGAGTTTTTGAAAGCTCCGTTTGGCTTGTCGGTTTGCCCAAACTACTTTATGAGATTTGTGACCATAATCTTCAGAGAATTAATATCTAAAGGGATTGTTCTAATATTTGTCGATGATATTCTTATTCCAGCAAAAGATGAGCAGGAAGCCGTTGATAGATTAAGAGAGGTTTTAAGAGTGGCATCTGAATATGGCTTGCAAATAAATTGGAAGAAAGCACAGCTGATATGTCGAAGCATAACTTATTTAGGTCATACGATTGAGAAGGGACAAGTGAGGCCTGCCAGTGAAAAGATTGATGCTGTTTCAAAGTTTCCAGAACCCAAAACATTCAAGCAATTGCAAAGTTTTGTTGGATTGGCATCGTATTTTAGGAAGTATATCCAGAATTTTGCATTTATAGCAAGGCCACTTACAGATTTACTTAAGAAAGATATCAATTTCGAATTCAATGATGAGCAACGGTGTGCATTCAATTGTTTGAAGGAACGTTTGACTACCAAACCCGTTTTACGAATATTTAATCCAAGATTGGAGACAGAAATGCATACAGATGCATCACGTCTGGCTTATGCTGCTATACTCATGCAGCGATCTGACGATGACGGTGGACTACATCCAGTATATTTCATGAGTCGTAAAACGAATGATGCGGAAAAAAAGTACACCAGTTATGAACTGGAAAGTCTGGCTATTATAGAAGGGGTAAAAAAATTTAGACACTACTTGTATGGTATAAGATTTAAAATTGTAACTGATTGCCAAGCATTCCAGATGACACTTAAGAAAAAAGATTTGAGTACGAGGGTTGCAAGATGGGCATTGCTTCTGCAGGAGTTTGACTTTGTGGTTGAACATCGGCCAGGGACGAGAATGAAGCATGCTGATGCATTAAGTCGAAATCCATATGTAGCAGTAGTAACCCTGCACGATGAGATCAGACGAGCACAACAGTTAGATGATGGTCTAAAAGCTATATTACAAATTTTAAAGGAGAGAGCTTATGGCGATTATTACATTGACAATGGATTGCTGTATAAAGGAATGGAAAAGCATTTAGTGATCCCAAAGTCTATGGAAAATGAAATGATAAAAAGGGCTCATGCTAATGGACATTTTTCAAAAAGAAAGATGATTGAGTTAATAAGTAAAGACTTTTTTATCAAGAACCTTGATAAGAAAATTGAAGAGTTTATAACAAGTTGCATTCCATGTTTATTAGCTACGCGTAAAGAGGGAAAACAAGAAGGATTCCTAACTCCGATTGAAAAAGAAGAGACGCCGCTGCATACACTTCATTTGGATCACATCGGTCCAATGACTGAGACGAAGAAGCAGTATAACCATATTCTCACGATGGTGGACGCATTTACGAAGTTTACTTGGATATTTCCCACTAAAGGTACCACCAGTAAAGAAACAATTGAAAAGTTGAAAACTCACCAACAACATTTTGGCAATCCAACCAGATTTATAACTGATCGAGGAACGGCTTATACCAGCAATGAGTTTCAAGAGTATTGCAAAGATGAAAACATACAACACATCAAAATTACGACGGGAGTGCCTAGAGGAAATGGGCAAGTGGAAAGAGTTCACCGTACTATAATCTCCGTACTCACAAAGATGTGTATAGAAAACCCTGCTCTGTGGTACAGGCATGTAAGTAGATTACAGCGTTCTCTAAATAGTACTTTTCAGCGAAGCATAAACACTACACCCTATCAACTGTTGATTGGGACTAAGATGAGAACGAAGGAAGACATCGAGATTTATAAATTGCTTTTAGACGAAGAAAGAGAAGGCTACTCAGAGGAGAGAGAAAAGCTTAGAGAGAAAGCTAAAGAACAAATTCTACAAGTTCAAGAAGAAAACATAAGAAATTTCAATAGGAAGAGAAAAGAAAGTGTGAAGTATAATGAAGGAGACTTAGTGGCAATAAAACGAACGCAGTTTGGCACTGGAATGAAGCTGAAAGCCAAATATCTAGGGCCCTATCAAGTTGTAAAAGTAAAGAGGAACGACAGATATGACGTGAAAAAGCTTGACCCTGATACTGAAGGCCCTGGGGTAACCTCTAGTTCGGCAGACTACATGAAGGTGTGGCCAGGTGTCAACTCTAAAACCTAAAGGGTTAAACCACCAGAAAAAAGGGGTTGTTAACTTAACTTGTCTTGTTTCAGGTTTGTGTGTGAAAGGTTGTGTGCAATGTTTTCTTATTTGTGCATTGTTTTGTATTGTTACGATGTTAGTTTAGTTTATTATAATTAAGAGATCTGTATCTGTAATATTACCTACGGCAATGATGAATGTTAGTGTGGATGTCTGAGGACAGACATGGATCAGGATGGCCGACTGTGGGATGAAAATAGTGTAGTATGAACGCAGCTTATAATGGTAAAACGGAACGCAGCGGATGCAAGAGAGAGGTGTGTGTGCGAGGGAGAAGAAAGATGAGAGAACGGGAAGCAGGAGTGTGAAACGACGACTAGACTTACGGTGGAACGATCATTGTATTTTTACGGTGTGTTAAAATTAAATAAACGGTGTTAGCAAGTATTTCAACTCGTTTATTTTGCCATACAATCCCACATGTATTTGATTTATTATTATATTGTATATTTATAAGGCATGTAAGGGTGCGCTGGAGTATTTAAAACTTTTGTTTTTGTTTTAAATCCTTTAACTTGTATCTATTGTCACTAATGACCGTCTCAAATGTTTCTTTAGCAGAGTATAATGTTGTAAAACGTTTAAAATTCATTGTTATTGATATTAAATCTCAAAAATGTTTTTTTCTCACTTGTTTGTTTAATTTTTTTAGAGCAATATTAGGGTCTCCAGTCCTTACTTATTTTCTCAAAAACAAAATGTGTGGATAAAGTAGTGTATGTGTGTATGTAGGTACTTCGAGTTTAAGCATACCAGCGCTTGTAGCATGAGCTAAAAGTGAGAGCGAGATATGTCACATCTAAACGTCAAATCCATACAATTTTTATCAATTGATAAAAATATACGTAGGCATATGTACATATCATTTTACTTGTGACATATCTCGATTGAGTTTTTTTTATGGATTTGACGTTTAGATTTGTCATATCTCGCTCTCACTCATCTTATGCTACTAGTGCTGCTAGCTTCAGCCTACAGCCAATTTACAGTGATGGTGCTAAAGGAATGACCCTTAGTGTGCGAGTACAACTCGCACTTTACAGGTTAATTTTTTTTTGGTACTTCTCTATGTTAGTTTTACAAAAAAAAAAACCTAATATTGATGATAAACATAAAAATAAACATATTTTTGTGAATGAAGTCTGGCTTTATTTAGCAATAACTTTTTCCACACAGCGATTTGGGACTTCCCGCCATAACGATAGTTAAAGTACATAAAAAAACCTTTACAATGATATATCGCATGTTGTTATTGGTTCCTAGGCTGGCTTCCATACATTTTTGCCCGTCCTCCTTTATTGATAAAAAATCCAAGGAAGTTACTGTACCTAGTATAAGAAATTGGCTTGTAACTCTTCGAAGTTTTCAGACTGAGGCAATTTTTTGAAAAAAAAATAATAATAATAATGCGCCCTAGATATTTTAACTCAGATGGTCTTGAATTTTTTTTTGGAATGGTTAGGGCGTATAATTCAAGGAATAATAACCTAGATTGCCACAGTTTCACAAATACTTTCAAATCGTTGCTGATAAAAGGATTTATAAAATTTCATTACAATTCATTTAATTGTGAAGATGAATCCTGTTATCAGTTACTAAAAATGAAATCACTGTTTACAACAACTGATAATGTTAATGAAATTATAGACAGTGATACTGATTTACAATCAAATAGTCCTAACAATGACCCTGTAAACCTTTGCACTGTGGCGAGACGTGAACGCTTGAATATTCATGCAAGAGCTTACACTGCGGGCTGGGTAGTAAGAAAAATATTAAAAAGATCGAAATGCCGGCAGTGTAAGAAAGACTCAACGTCAAATGAGTCGGAAGTACATAGGTGGGTGTCCCAAAAAGAATATAAAAGTAAAAAGGGTTTAATATATGCATCCGAACATTTTGTTATGCTTTTTGGCACAATTTTTAAAGATATAAATCTGTTTTTGGACTCAAATGCACACACCATGCGACTAAAATTTATAATATAATACAAAACAAGTGTGCATTTGAGTTCATTACGTGCCAAAAACATAAAAATTCTCTAATTCAGGCATTCATTTCTTTAACAATAAAATTATACATAATTAGTGCAATATAATTAATAAAATATTAAAAGGTACAGACATTGTTAGACTGGAAAAGATTAGTAGCAAGCCAGTTATGCAAGCAAAAGCTTTAAGAAAATTTAAGAAGAAACTTAAGAAAAATCCAAATAAATAATATTATTTATTGCAAAACATCTAGTATTTTCATTTGCCTTTTCCTTTTTTTTTATTAATTGAAACTGGTCTGGATGGTTTCTGTAGGTTATGTAGCTGTATATTTCATGCCTTTGCCTAATAACCAACAAATAATATCCAACAATAAAAAATGACAACAACTGTCACGCATCATTTTCCCCCAACCAATCAGAAGCGAGTTGCTGTGTCCAATATTTTTTCTATGGGAGTTGTGCATCTGAACGTGTTCTCTATATAATCTGTGGTCTCAGTCACGATGCCGCAGTGGTCGGGTGAGCATCGCGCATTCGCAATCGAGGCATTTTTCAAGAGTAACAATTCTTACGTGATTGCTCGTCGACAATTTTGCTCACGCTTTGGTATTCGGCGGATAAGTGACGGACCGAGTGTGAATTTAATTCGTTTCTGGGTGCAGAGGTTGCGCGCAAGTGCTTCGGCTTTGAACACCAGCCAGGGCCTAGTCGATCTTCAAGGACCCCCGATAACATTGAACTGGTGGAACGGAGTTTACATGAAAATCCACGACTTTCAATACGGAAAAGAGCGGCCTCATTGGGACTTCCAAGAGCCATCATTCACGAAATTTTGAAAAAGGATCTGAAGTTCCAACCTTTTAAAATTCAAATTGTTCAAGAACTGAAAGAAAGTGACTTTCTTAGTCGCAAAATCTTTTGTGAAACGACCTTTACTTTTAATTAAACGATATGTCAAATAGTTATTTTTTTATTAATTTTTGAAAATATAAATCTGCCGCCAGACACCCTGTATATGTGGGCGAAAAAAAACAACAGTGAATGCTTTACTGGTAATTACTAGTACCTGATCACTGATTTATCCTAAAATTCCGCTAATTCCTAATTTGCTGGTCCGTTTATGATTTCTAGCCGTAAGGGTAAGGGCAATCGTATTTCAAAATGCTACCTACCTATGTTTGTTTCTATGCCTGTCGTCCAAAGCGATTCATTTAGAGCTAGTCAGCGATATGAGCACTGAGTCTTTAATTTTATCTTTGCGAAGGTTCGTCTCTAGCATAGGTAAACCTAACGTTATATATTGCTATAATGGTACCAATTTCAGGGGCGCGAACAATGAGATGAGTAGAATACTCAGGTTCAGTCGTGAGTCAGCTATTAATTACGCCAATAATGAAGGCATCAAGTTCTTGTTTACTCCCGCTTACTAACCTCACTGGAGGTTTATGGGAGGCGGGCGTGAAATCAGCAAAGCACAATTTTAAGTGTGTAGCGGGTCCCTAATGCTTCCCTGACATTTGAAGAGTACGCTACGCTATTCACATAAATCGAAGCGATTTGAAATTCTCGTCTCCTTACTCCTCTGTCATTCGATCCAACCGATCTCTAACCTCAGGGCACTTTCTCATAGGACGACCTCTCACCTCGGTACCATCGTTGCGTTGGTATCACCTGCAAGCACCCCAACAGATATCAATCGTAAAAAATCATGAACCGTCGCAAGTCCACCATCAGAAAAACATATTTAGCCAAAGTTTACTTTGTCAGGACATCAGTGTTACTACTGGCTTTCTTTGTTATTTATTTACCCGTTTCGCTCTGGAACTGGCCAAAGTTCTTGGAAATCTCTCTGCTGCAGTATTTTTTTTTGTGTGGGGCAACATACTTTCTAGATTTTCTTGATGATGCTATTCTTAAGGAGCACATTAATCATCTAATAAAAGTTTTAATATTGCGATAGTATTCAATTTGATTAAATAATCATATCAGGTAAACAAGTTCTTTTTAATGAGGTTGCATTGGAAGCAGCTATGACTTGCGACAGAAAATAAGACTACCAAGACTATCACTGGATTTGTCGTACTTCCTCAAAAATGTGTTTGCCCACCATGCACTTGTCTTCCTTTTAAAAGGAGCCTTTTACAAATGAAAAAAAAACCTGTGGCATTCTATTTTCGTAAGCGGGCAACATTTGGGGTTCAACTTAAAATCAACATAATTATTTTGTAATAACTGCTGTGGGAATCATACTCGTAATTGTTGCTAATTGCTATAGTTTGCGGCATTTCAATCGGCTCTTAAAAGCCTACAAGAGGACACACGGAGGGAACAAATAGGAGCAGGTTGCAGCAGATTTGATGAGTGTAATTAAAATATTTTTAGTAGAATATTCGCGTGTATTTAGTGGTCAACAAGAACTTGCATGAACTATAGGAGAAGCTGACGTATAATGGATAATTTTCTATATTCATAATGAACACGTCAATATTGTTCAGGTATTTCAATACAATTAAATAGGGATTTAGTTTTTTCGCATTATGTTCTTTTTCCTAATATACTTTGGCATAACTGTTTTGGCATAATTTGTTTTGCCATATTTTTTTTGGCATACCGTTTATGTTGGCATAATTATCTTCAAGGCTAATTTGTTTTGGCATAATTTTAATTCGCATAATGTGGGTGATCAAGTACTACCTAGAACGAATTGCATCCGAGATCTGGGAGTTTATCACGATTCTAAGCTTACGTTTGAATTTCAAGTCGATGCCATAGTCGCTAAAGCATCCAGGGCACTAGGTTTCATAATGCGGCTGTCCAGGTGCTTCACCCAAGCCAAAACTTTAAAAATTCTATACTGTACTTTTGTTAGAAGCCACTTGGAATACGCGTCTGAAATCTGGAATCCATGTTATCACAAGTACATTGATCGTATAGAGAACATCCAGAAAAGGTTCATTAATTATTTGTGTTATCATCAGAAAGTGCCCTACCGGTCTGAAGATTACCTCAACCTCTGTAAGAGGTATCATATATTACCCCTAATTAATCGGCGATCAATCTCTGACTGTATTTCATTATTTAAAATTTTCAATAATTCAATTATTAATTCTGATATTCTATCCAAATTTTATTTTAACGTTCCCGGAAGGTCGAAGCGATGGAACGCACCGTTGCGTGTTCCATTTACCTCTACGAATTACAGGCAAAATTCATTTATAGTGCGTGCAAGTAGCAACTTTAATAGTATGTGCAAACAGCATGATTTTGATCCTTTCATAACAAGTGTGGTTTCGGTCAGAAAGTGCCTGAGCCTTGGCTTTTTTAATTAAGATTTCGTATGTTCAGGTCTTTATTCTTGTATTGAATATGAAATGTGAATTGGTTTAAGCTTGAATGTTATACTGTTTATTTTTCTCTTACTTTTTGGTAACTGTGTTGTGCTGTTCACACTCTTTCTTGCCAATCTGTTTTTAGAAGTGAAGACTTTTAATTGGCTGTCAGTCTCACATACAATTTTTAATTCTGTTTTTTTTAGCTGTAAGTCATCCATAGTTAATAAATAAATAAATAAATAAATAATGTTACTAGCCCTAATGACTATTAGCATAATAGTATTAAATTTTCTGTAACACTTTAATAATATTATTGATTAAAAATTAAATTGCTACAAAAGTTAGTGACAGAAACGAATTGCTGCAAACCGACTCCACGTAGTCTTTTCTGCCCTACCCCTAGAGTGTTAGTGCGGCATATTCATAATAATTACAAGCGGATATTGTACAGCATATACAATAAAATGGCTGATGTAAAGAAGCTGAAATTGTCGCGAGCGTCATGCAAAGCAACTTTGACGCGTATTCAAAACTTTGTAGAGGATCCAATAAACCTCGCCTCGGCCACAATAGACCTTTTAGAGGCAAGGAAAGATAAACTTATTACTTCATTAAAACAGTTTGAAGCTCTTCAGTTGGATATATTAAGTTTGGATGAAAACGATTCTGAGGATGTAGGTATGTTTGAGGAACGAGGCGTTGTCGTGGTGAAGGAGGATCCTACTGCGAGGTCGTTTCTCCCGAACTTTTTCCAAGACAAGTGGCAAACAATTGTTAGTGTACCACTCTGCAGTAACTGTTTTTCGATCCTCTAAAACAATTGTTGCGTAATGACCTGTCCTTCCGAAGAACGAGGCCACCATCTTTTTTCCCACGTTTTGACCTCTGTTCACTTTAGTTGGCAACTCCTCGGAAGGCAACACTCAGACAGCAGACTGTCTCTTAGTTTCAGGATCATAACAATAAATCCAGCTTTCGTCACCCGTAAGTATGTCGAACACAGCATTTGAGTCACCTCCGTTAAATCTTTGAACCATTTCACGACACCAATCAACACGACGGAGTTTTTGGGCCTCTGTCAAATTATGAGGTATCCACCGGGCACAAAGCTTCCTGACCGCTAAATGTTCATGGAGGATTTTGTGCACTTGACTCATACCGATGCCTAAGCTTGTCCGAATCTGCTGATAAGTCACTCTTTTGTCAGTCTCTATCATACGCCGCACAACACTGATGTTATCTTCAGTCGTCGCCGCAGAAGGCCGTCCCTCATGCAGATCATCGGTGAGATTAGTGCGACCACGTTTAAACTAATTAAATCAGTTGTAAACAGTGGCACGAGATGGGGCTTCATCGTGAAAGGCCAATCGAAATCTATCATAACTTTCTTGTTGACTTAAATGACATCGAAACTCATAAAAAATCATTGTACGAAAATATTCTCGCGTTAAATTCATGCTGACATGACACAGACAATTTTCAATTTGCCGCCAAATCGTAAAAAAATTACAAATGAATAAAATACATACACAATAATATTGGCAAAGAGTTCCATTTTCAAAATTTGAACTTATTTTTTTATTAGGTATATCGTTTACAAGTGGCCAGTTCTGAAAACTTTCAGTGTGGCCTTCGTATCTATGGTACCCCTGCAAATGTATGTGGAAAATAACAAAATTATTATATGGCAAAATCCTTCGCCATCTTCGACCAGATATTGACGACCGATAAAGATTATGTTTGCAAAAGAAAATGCAAATTTGATAACTACAGAAGTTGATAGAATTAAGAGTCAAATTGAAACTCTAAAATTTCAGTTAATGATGTTAGTAAAGGTTAAAATTATATTTTGCAAGATTGACGGCAAAGTTTGCAATGCTGTTGCTTCTTGTGCATCTACACAAACTTGTTATTTGTGTGGTGCAAACCCAAAAGAAATTAACAATAAAGATCTGATTATAGCCAAGACGGTCAAACAAGATTTTCTGTTATTCGGTTTATCACCGCTACACGCATGGATACGTTTTTTTAAATGTATTTTACATAATATTTCATATCGCCTCGGTATTAAATCATGGCCTCCCATGATTTAATACCGAGGCGATATGAAAACAAAAAAGGAGATGAAAACAAAAACATTGTGGCAGAAAAAAAGAAAGATGTTCAAGAAAAGTTTAGGAGTGAGTTGGGATTGTTGGTTGATATGCCTAAACAAAATACTGGCAATACTAATGATGGTAACACGGCACGATTTTTTTTTAGAAATGCTGAAAAGACTGCAGACATAACAAGCGTCAGTGTTGCACTTACGAGTATTAAACGCTTTCATTTTATTTTAGAGTGCGTAAATAGTGGTTTTCCGGTCAATTGCGACAAGTTTGACGAATACAGTAGAGCAACTAGTGATTTATATATAAGGAATACTCGTGGTACCCAATGCCTGTAAGCGTGCACAAAATTCTCTTCCACGGAAAAGATATTATTTCGTCGTGTGTTGTCCCAATTGGTCAGTTATCAGAGGAGGCACAAGAATCTAGAAATAAACATGATAATAAGTTTAGAGAGCTGTTTACGAGAAAGACTTCACGAGTCGATACTAATAGGGATTTAATCAATAAATTGCTTACAACGTCCGATCCATATATAGCAAGTTTACGTCGTTTGCCCAAAACCAAGCGTGGCCAAATTACTCCAGAAGTACAAGAGTTGCTAGAAATTAGAACTCCACCAATGGAAATTGGTGAAGGTCAATCAGACGAATTTGGTCAAGATTCTAACAGAGACACAGATGAATCTGATAGTGACTCTGATTAATTGGTCTGCTCTGTGCTCGAATACGAGTATATCGTAAATCAATTTTATGTTTTTGATTTCTCATTAATTATATAAAATACTAGCTTCTGCCCGCGACTTTGTCCGCGTGAAACAACTTTCTTAATTTTTTTTTCCGTAAGGTCCTTTTACAAAGTATTAGAAAACTTAAAAAAAAAGATGGATGAAATCGGTACAGTCGTTCTCAATTTATGGCGTGACCAAGGGAAATAGGGATTCATTGTTGTTTTCAAATGAAATTACTGACGTTTGAAGTTTTGGCAACGACAAATTCCAAAAAAGGCCTGGGTGGCCTGGGTCTTGTTATTGGACCTAAACACGTAGTAGACGGCCCCACGGATCCGCCATTTTCGTATGTTCAACCTTCTGCCGAACACCCTGTATATAAGGTGTATCTATTCATACACGAAATATTTTAAGAGCTATAGCTGGTAAAGAAACTATAAACACGAAAAAAAAAAATTTATCTCGATGTTTTTTATTTTACGTAATTATTATAATTTTAAAACTGCTTGAGACATTTTGCATAAAACCTTTACTCCATATTCTATGAATGACCCGCCCACCGCGGTGAGAGAGGTGACCGCCTCGATCAACTCGAATTCGCATGTTAATGACCTCTGGGAAGTTATTGACATGCATCGAGTAGTATCAGTCAGCTGATTGTTAGTTGCCTACCTATCTACTCATTCAGATGTGAACGTTAAAAAGTCTAAGTGCGTAGCGCGGATTTATTTAATCAAAAAATCGTACCAGAGATTAGCAGACGTTGTCGCCCCGCAGTGGTCAAAAGATAAACGGGATAAATGTCTTGTCATTGTGGAATAACATACGGTATGATTCATCAAAACCTATTTGACGATTAAATATCTACGTTACGGCTAGATTATAAGTTTTATTGACTAGTCTTTTTGTGGGCAAACAACATTGTTATTGTTAGTAGATCCGTAGTTGAACACACACACACCACCATGTTCTGGTACTCCTGGGGTCAGTCCTGGTTGGAATACCTGTAGTTAGGCATTGTAAGTATCTTGCCCGAGTGAGCCCGACGCGTGTCAGCTGAGGCGCGCGCGAGCGTTACAACACGCGGATTGTGTGGGACTGGGAGGTATTCCTCGAAGCGCCACTATATTGAGGCGCACCTAATGAGGCGCACCTTTATTATTCCTCGGAGCGCACCTTTTAGTAGCGCTCCCAATATCAATTAAAAATATTACATTTTTTTTCCTCGAAGCGCACCTATTATTAACTTTCGAATAGAGATGGGATACTAACTGAAACTATCGATAATAAGTAAAACACGTTATTTTATACAATTTGCAAAAACTTTATACTCCTTGACCATAGATTGGTTTTAAAAAAAATAAAGTGAAACGCTCAGGAAATTTGCCAGGATTCGGGAATGAATGCATCACATTGCCTGAAACCAAAGGAAATAATATTTTATTTATTGTCTTTTAATCGCAATTTTGTCCATCCTAATGGGCCTACCACACGAGCATGCTTGACCACAGTTTTACTTGCGCATGCCAGCTTGTACACTGAACACTGTGCGTGTAGTTGGTAAAACGGTATTATGCGCAAACCCCAAAGCTTGGCTTGATGGTTTTTAAACTTGCTTGAAATTCTGGCATGCGCAAGCTATACTTGTACAAACTTGTCTGCGCGTGTGGTTGGTAGTTCAGTGTTCAAGCCGCTCTCAGTTAAGTCGAGTGGAGTAACTGTGCGCGCACGGTCGTAAAAATGGCGGATTTACGTACATACAATCGACAGTTCGCTACTGAATTCATTGAGTTATATAAATCTCTGCCCGCACTGTGGAAGATCAAATCCAAGGATTATTCTGACAGGAATAAAAAGAATGACGCATACGAACAAATGATAATTAAATTGAAAGAGGTATGTATGTTAGAACAGAATATTTTTATAGGTAGATATTAAATTTCATAAAATGCATATACTGTTTACAAACCCTTTTTATTATTTCAAATACCAACACGTGAATACGTAATTTAAATTTATGTTTGGTTTTCGATTAAAGTTGAACAATGTTTAAGTATTCAAATTACATTAAGTTTTAATTGTAATTGGCACCTTATTCAATAGTCATCTACCCATTCATATCCTTTTTAGGTAGAACCTGAGGCTACGAAAGATACAGTCAAGAAAAAAAATAATTCTTTGAGAACTTGCTATCGGAAAAAGATGAAAAAAATGAATGCTTCCACAAGATCTGGAGCTGCCACAGATGATATTTATGAACCGACGCTGTGGTATTTTCACCTACTCGATTTTTTAACCGACCAAGAGACGCCCAGAGAGACAGTGTCAAATTTTGATGACCTCACACAGGTAATACAACATCCCAATTTGTTTTTAAACAAGGTATTAAGGATTTAAACCAGGATTGTAATATTGTAGGTTACAAAAAAACATTTTGGAAGAGTAGTTAGTTACTTTTATTTTATAACAAGTCTACAATGTGTACCTATGAAAAAAATTAAATCGTATTTATATTACACATTGCATTTTGCCACGATACAGTGCCTTCATTATTAAAATAATTCGAAAATTCTTCTCTTGTCGCTTTGGCATCTTGAGAAATGTTTCTATAATGTCCTCCTTGTAATTCTAACAAATGTGACGAATCTGCTCTTAAACCCGATGTTAAAGTACCTTGAATTGTATCTTCAAAGTCCAATGTATTAATTGGCGTATAAGTGGTACTGTATTTTTTTCTTAAAAAATTATGCAACACACAGCAGGTCATGACTACAATGTCTATGTTTCCTGGAGACAAATTAATACTTGTATGAAAGATTCTGAACCTAGATGCTAATATGCCAAAGGCGTTCTCAACAATTCGCCTTGACCTAGATAATCTATAATTATACATTTTTCGCTCATTTGTTAATTCCCTTTGGTTGAATGGTTTTAAAAAGTTGGGAGTTAGAGCAAAGGCTTCGTCACCAATAAAAACGTAATTTAGAATTTTGTTAGAATGATTTAAAAGTTCTGGTTCCGGAATATGCAACGAGTTATTTCTCAATTTATCGTAAAATTTCGTCTGCTCAATAACACCTCCGTCAGAATTCCTTCCATTTATACCAAATTCGCATACGATAAATTCATAATTAGCGTTTACTACTGCCATCAAGACCATACTATGGAACCCCTTATAATTATAAAAATAGGAAACTTCCTGGCGGTGGTATAATTCGTACATGTTTTCCATCAACTGCTCCCAAGCAATGAGGAAAATTCCATTTTTGCTCGAAGTCATGTGCTATTTGTTTCCATTCTTCTTGTGAGCTTGGTATCTGAAACAACATTTTTTTTCAGAATGAAACAAATACAGATGCAACCTTGGATTCACCTCTTCCTCGTCCGCAATCTCAGGCTTCTACGAGCACGTCAGACCATCCATCTTCATACCTTGCACCTACTTCTCCTGTTGTCCAATCTTTACCACCTCGAAGAGTACAAAAAAGGACAAGGGATGACAATAAACTCAATAATATAATAAATGAAGTCGGTAATTGTATCACTAATAAATTCACACAATCACAGCCTGACAGACATGATATTTTTGGACAACATATTGCATTTAAATTGAGAAACATGACAAATGAGCAGCGTATATATACTGAAAAACTTATTAACGAAGCAATATTTGAAGGAGAACTGGAAAATTTAAATCGTCATTGTTATATTGTCAACCCTGGATCAAGCGCTATAAACCTACAGTCAGCAGCAGCTGACACTTCTGCTAGAAATTATGCAGTAAACTCTGGACCAGACGCTATGAACCTACAACCAGCACCTGACACTTCTGCTAGAAATTATGCAGTAAACTCTGGACCAGACGCTATGAACCTACAACCAGCACCTGACACTGCTGCTAGAAATTATGCAGTAAACTCTGGACCAGACACTATGAACCTACGGCCATCTACAGCATCTCAGTACTTTTTGAGTTATATGCCATAAATACTTGTGTTATTAACATTTACATTTTTTTAATAAACTTTTTAAAACTTACCTTCATGTATTCATTTCGCAACACCATGAAAATAGCTCTGCATGTATCTGGAATTATTTTAGATAATGCTTGTTCCGAAATTGCCGCAGAAAACCTCAAATCTTGATACGATCTCCCAGTTGCCAGAAACCTTAAAGTAGCGGTTAATCTCTCGTGAGGGGATATACTCTCACGCATAACCGTGTTTTGTCGTTGAATGAGAGGCGTAACCAAACGCAACAATTCACTATAGGCATTTTCCTCCATCCGTAAATAATTCCGCCAATCGCTTGGCTCATCTCTTAAATCGTTGAGTAGATGTATATGTGAATGAATTTTTCTATTCAACAGCCATTTTTTTGTCCACTTTGATCGTTTACACTTTGACTTTTGTATTTTCTTTTTTTTCACTAGCAAACACTTGAAAAATAATAGCAGAAGAAATAGCTCTTCATTGGGAAACATTGTTTCCACGCCGACGATGTCGACAAGAATGTGGCTTGCGCGTACTTAACTGTGCCGTGTGGTAGACACGTCCGTATTCAGTCTTTTCATGCGACAAGCATGCGCAAATAAAACTGTGGTCAAGCATGCACGTGTGGTAGGCGCATAAGGTTGCTTGTATGAGATTGCAGAATGTGTTAAGGTTGTTCATAGTACTAGTTATAAAATGTAACAGATGTATGACAATATCTAGAATTTATTATTAACATTACAGGCCTCTATGCAAAATAATATTCGTTCAAATCTCAGTTGGAAAAAGGCAGACAATTAAAATACTAGCTAATAGCTGGCAGTTGGCACCGCTGGACAATAACAATTAAAAATCAATAAATTGTGTCTGCAATTTGTCAGGCAAAATAATTTTAAGATATAATATTACGAAATCTAGACTTGACGTTTTGAGAAAAGCATATTTTGAGAATATGAATTTTAAGCCGCGGGAATCGGTGGAGCCTCATGTGCACCAGCGGGGATCGACGGTCGGGCTGCGATCAGCCCACATGTGGCTACGCGAAGTTTTATCGGTTGAGAACGAAGGATTTTCGATCGGTGGGTAGCCATAAATGGGCGATCTGTTTTACCGGGTTATATAAAAAAATTACCAGTGGCATTGTATATATTTTGATAAGACACACACAGCACAAAATAGCGTCTTTTCGCAAATATACAACTAATAAATAACAAGTTTCTCACAATTTTTGTAAAATTGCTAGCCACAACGGTAGTGACTGAAAAATATTAGTTTCCGGGTAGTAATCCACTAACAAGACGAAGGAGAAACTCAACTTGACGTCGTATGTAGGTAAAACACTCAAAAACCAATAATTACACACAAAATGGACACACGAAACACAAACAAGCGCAGACGCAAGTTCAAAGTAGCAGCGGCCATAATGTGTAATGTTGCCAGAATATAATATCACACCACACTTTTAAGATTTCCGTGAGGAGCTCGTGGCTAAGCAACAACAGCCGCACTGGTCGATCCATCAGGTTAAGCTACGCTTGCTGGGGTTGGTCAGTGGATGGGTGATCATCTTTACATACCGAGACTCCTCCGTGCCTCGGAAAGCACGTTAAGCCGTTGGTCTCGGCTGTCATTCGTGGATCTTTGACAGTCGTTACGAGTAGTCAGAAGCCCGAAAGTCTGACACCAGTCTTACCAAGGGGTATCGTATTACCCAGTTACTGGGTTGTGGAGGTCAGATAGGCAGTCGCTCCATGTAAAATACTGGTATTCAGCTGCATCCGGTTAGACTGGAAGCCGACCCCAACATAATTGGGAAAAGGCTAGGTAGATTGATTTTGACTTTTAAGATTTCCGTGACAAGGTTGCCATAATCGATACAGCTGGACAGGTATGAAATAAAATAATGTGATAAATTTGATGAATTATATCATACATAATTATTCTCTAGAAAAATACTATAAATTAAATTAGAGATATTAATTATTTTTAGTTTCTTGCATTAAAGTTGTATCTACAGAGACATCTATCGATAATTTTGAAACTATTAGGTATCATAGTTTCTCTGTTAAGTAATGTAGATGGCGACTCTTTCTTTACTGAAGTTGTGCTTGTTCTAACTGTCTCCCCTCTGACTGTATCAGTCAGTACGTACTTTAATCTCTGGCGATGCGGCGCGCGCGGCGCTAGAGCACTGCACACATAAGCCGCAGCCCCACCTCCCCATTGTATCCTAGATAGTCGCGTCACAGGTCGCGTTCACCGAGTTCACACGAATCCAGCCGAGCAATTCCGGAACTTGTTTACTTAAAATTGCATAGTTTTGTTTTGTTGTATTTATCTCACAAGTTGCGCGAATGTGTCACGTAGGCTCAAGTGAAGCTATGAACTGAAGAAAGTTTGTTTATTTAAGAATATTTATGCATAAGACAGTTTTGTGAGCATGGAACCAATTGCTGGATTAAGTAATAGAAACGCGCTAATTAAATATGTGCAAAGCAGAAGCGGCAAGAAAGTTTTATTATGTGATAATAACACGTACAGACCGATAAAAGTGAATAAAAATGGAAACACTTTGTGGCGGTGTACGAAAAAGACGTGTGGAGCCTTCCTTACTCTCAACAGATACGAAGATATTTTAAAGAAGAACGAGCATTCTTGTTGGCGTAATGAGGCATCACAATTTGTACGGGAAGTAGTGGATGATATTCATCAAGAAGCCATGTCCACCTTGGACCCTCTTCCTGAGGTTTACAAAAGAAAACTTAATGATTTACTAGACCAGGGAATTAATTTGACAAGCGAAATACCAAAATTTGAAAATATTAAAACTGGACTGTATAATAAAAGGAATAAAAGTCTTGGAGTTAAGCGTTTGTTTGGGAAATCTCCAAAAGATGTGCAAGTAAGTAATTAATATAAAAATATATTTTATTAGATGTCTGCCATTTAGAGTCACATTAATCTTTGCTCTATACTATTTTTTGTATTTTATATTTTTATATAATATTTTAAAGCTGAAAAGTTTGTTTGTTTGTTTGTTTGTTTGAACGCGCTAATCTCGGGAACTACTGCACTGATTTGAAAAATTCTTTCACCGTTGGAAAGCTTAGTTATTCTTGAGCGCTATAGGCTTTGTATGTACCACGGGCGAAGCCGGGGCGGATTGCTAGTTTTTTAGATAGTTCATTTGCATATTTTTTAAATTCTTGAATAAAACGTGCCAATGAATGACAATAAGAAATGATCATTGAAGTATCCTGTCTATAGATAAATAACTAGACAAATAATCATGTAAAAATGCAAGTCTATCACAAACACTCAATAGTTATATGTGCCATAAACCTTAAAGGCGCTTAGACCCGTATCTTGTCAACATCGTTATTTTCGTCAACGTTTTTGTAAATAACCGATCACTGTCAATGACCATAAATAAAAAGCATTTTCTTGTTTTAGGTGCCAAAATCATTTTACAACTTTATCCTTGCGGATTATAATGACGGTAAAATGAGGATAATTTTGTTTGCTACCCAGAAGAGTAGAGAGGAACTAGGAAGGTGTCGTCATTTATATTGCGATGGGACTTTCAAAAGTGTGCCAAAACCATTCAAACAACTCTACAGCATCCATGGAGACATTGATGGCGTTGTGAAACCGTTAGCGTATGCTTTATTGTGTGATAAAAAGAAATCAACATACAAATTATTATTTCAATTGTTGAAAACAACAGTACCCAATATGCAAGCAGATTTTTTTAAAAGCGACTTTGAGGAAGCCGCAATCAGCGGTTTTCTAGCAGTGTTTCCAAATGCAGTTGCAAGTGGGTGTTTTTTTTATTATAAACAAGCGCTTAAAAGAAAATCTCGGGAACTAGGTCTATCCAAAAACAGGATTTTCAGGAAACATGTTGCTTTATGCACTTTATTACCTCATTTACCTGTCACAGATTTAGATGAGGCATGGTTTTATATAATGAGTCAGTCTCCACAGGACAAAAATATTACAAAATTTAATGATTATATGGTTTCTCAATGGTTAGAACACCGATTTTGGAAAACCAAATTTACATGTTACGGTGAAAAGAATAAAACAAATAATTTTGTGGAATCACATTATTCAGATATTAATAAAAAAATCAACCAAAAGCGCGGTGTAAAAGAGAATGGCGAGGTTGGAACCACGAAATTTGAAAATTAACGGAGCGCCGATCACGTGCGAGTTTATATTGATTATAATAACAAGTTTATGAGAGTTTTATTAAAAAAAATATTGAGTCACTAGGGGTTGGGAATTAAAATCAAGAAATGTTTTTGATATAATAAAAAATAAGTTATTGTGCAGTTACGAAACGCAAGGTGTTTCGGATTACATTTCATTATACAGTAATGATTACAACAGATTCACCTTGTTGCACCTAAGTACGTTTTTACTTCAGTGTTTTCATTTTTTATACTTAAATCTTATTAAATATAACAAAAACATGTAAAATCAAACATTAAAATAAAATGTAAACAGCCCGTTAAAAAATATAATTAATGATTATTTTGTGATAACTGATAACTCAAAACGGAACGTTTTGCTGTCAGTATATGCTGGCTGTTAGTGACGTCAGTTCATTCCGTTGTTTGTATTTAACGGCGCTTGTGGGATTTTAAGATAACTTCGATTTTGTATATTTTTGACGATTTGGCTTGACTTTTGGACTAACGATTCTACATACGAACTTAAGACAACTGCATTTACCTTTCGATAACGATTTGCAAGTGATTTGGACTTAAAATGCGTTGTGTTAATTGTCAATTGCGCATTGCAAGATTACGGAGACATCGTTTGTCCGACGAAAGTGATCAGATAGTTGAAAGAGTACAGAGATGGGTGTATCCGCGTGATGTAAGTATATTCTTTAACTGATTTATTTAATTTTACGAAACAAATCATATCAGATATATAACAAAGGGAGAGCGAACGAGAGATTTCTTTTGGATTTCTGCTTCTATTTGACTAAAGACTCCTACTACTCTCATCATAATACTCCTCCTGCTGGTTTTTTTTTTATAGATCTGGATGTCAGTCTAGTATCAAGTATTTTATAATATTGCCAACTACCGTTTATAGTATGACTCTGTCAGTTTAATGATTTGCAGTAGTAATACCACATACAGCAAGAGGAATATTTATTTATCCTTTATTCACATGAAACCTTAGAAGTTGGATTTATAAATATGTTATATAAAAATGATGAAAACATTTCCTTAATATTATAAAAAGTAGTAGCAGGTCTAAGAGTACTGCTTTCTCCTTCAAGCCGTTGATTCAAGCTTGTGGCTATTATAATTCTTTTTTTTTTTTTTTTTGGGTGGGAAATCATCAAATGACTCTTCCCGCTCTGGGCGGAGCGAGAGGGAGTGTCAGACTTTTACTGACTAAAACCCACCCGTGTTCCTTCCGTTGCCTGTGTGCCGGGGCCGCGACATCCCTTTCGGACAAACTCGCAACCCTGGCAGACATTGGCCCTTACGGACCCCGTCAGTTGGTGCTGACATCTCTTTGAGGCTATTATACCTCTGGAACGACTATCGACTCAATGATCATATTATATCTTTATCACTTTGTCATTGGCAACCTTGCTAGCCAAATCAAGATACCTACTTGATTAGAAGAATTATTTTGTTATTCATTTTATTTACATTATGTCCTTACATTTTTAAATATTTCACAAAAATCTACATTTAAATATATAAAAACTAGTAGCCCACTAGTATCGAGACAAGAGGATTATTATTATTATGGTAGAGAAAGCATGTTACTTGGTTAATAAGTAAAGTATTGTTAATTTGTAAAGATAGGTATTTACATGTAAGGATCTTAAATATTTAGGTAGCAGTGGTTATTTTTAGGCAATTTGTTGATAATGTGTATTCTTGTATTTATCTTGACTTATTGACTTTCCCTAATCTATCTATATTAATATAATAAATCTGACGAGTTTGTTTGTTTTTTGTTTGAACACACTAGCCTCTGGAACTACCAGTCAACTAGACAGTCTTGCCCTTCTAAACTTAAATGTATATATTTTTTTACTCTATTACCATAGTAACTATTGTTTTCAGATATCTGGAGACAACTACATTTGCCACTCCTGTTGGAATTTGATAAATCACAACCTAAATGAAATTCCTGAAAATGAGACTCAACAACAACTTGGTCATCGTAATGTCTGTGTTGGATGTGGAAGATCTATTTTGAGAATTAGGAGCAGACTGGTTGTCAGACCAGAAATGTCTGAAAGGGAAACCCAAATAGGAAATATTGTTTCCGAATGGATAAGACCTATATCTGTATCTATATATCTATATCTGTATGCAGATGACTTGCAGTTGTACTGTCAGGGAAGGGTTGATGAATTGCCTGGTGCTATCGACAAATTAAACAAGGACTTGATAGCCATAAAAACCTGGGCTGATAGATTTGGTGTAGCCGTTAACCCTACAAAGTGTCAGGCGATCATCATTGGCAGTCCTCGCGGTATTAGCAAGGTGGATAGTACAACCTTGCCACCAGTTCTCTTCAATTGTACGATCGTTCCTTTTGGTACTGACGTGAAGGACTTAGGCTTGCACATTGATAGTACACTAAACTGGCGTACTCAAGTCGCTAGGGTAAGCCAGAAGGTTACTGGAACGCTGCGGGCTCTGTACCGATTGAAAAATTTATTACCCTCGAGTACGAAGACTATGCTTGTGCAGTCCCTAATCTTCCCTATCATCGATTATGGTGATGTGTGCTACTATGACCTGAATGCAGATCTACTCGACAAACTTGACCGTCTTCTCAATAACTGCATTCGATTCGTTTTCAATCTGCGTAAATATGATCATGTCTCTTCGCATCGGTCGCTTCTAAAGTGGTTGTCCATACGCCAGCGCAGAGAGCAAAGGGCGCTGACCACCTTGTTTTCATTTCTTGACTCTCCCTCTTCCCCTAGTTATCTAGCTCCCCACTTTCAGTTCATTTGCGCCAACCACAATAGAAATCTTCGTTCATCTCACAATCGTCTTCTTCAATGTCCCACTCACCGCACAGACTTCATTCACTCTTCCTTCTTCATTCAGTCTATCTCTCTGTGGAATGCGCTCCCCCAGGAAATCAGAATGGCGACCAACCGATTATCGTTTAAAGTTAAAGTTCGCGAGCACATTCGCAAGAAACTGGCAGTATCATCACAACGGTAATGTTTTCTCATTGATTGTCTTAGTTGTTTTAGTATATTTATGTGTATTTATTTGTACTTATATTTATATATAATTAGGTGTATATATTATATTTATAGTTTTTGATAGATATATGAATATATTTATATTTAAATAAATATTTATTCCTGAATTCTCGCTATTGCACCTGCCACTGTTTGTCTCTGCATCACCCAAAGGTTGACTGGTAGAAAATGCCTATGGCATTAAGTCCGCCTCTGTACATTTGTGTGCTTGAAGTATTAAATAAATAAATAAATAAGACCTCGCCAGGTTGGTACTGGATAAAAACTTTATTTTAATTGTTAAAATAATGCTATGCAACTCACAAACGCAGACTTCATCCTCATGTGAATGTCGAGGCAATCTAGCTCCTCGACCACATTAACACAGCGAAAAGACTTATTAAAAGAACGAAACTTTTCATGGGTATACATTTTAATCACGCCAACAAAGTGGTAAAATAAAATCATAAAAAAAGCCTACTTATCTATCACAGCTAAGTAGGCTTTACAAGTTAACGAGTAATAATTGACCAACTTACAATTGCGGTTGCAAAACCATTTTCTCCCATACATCCCGTATGGGAGAATATGTTTTTCAACTACAAAATTAAGTTTGTTCTTGCGATAAATTCATCCCCACTACGGAACCCTTCATTGTGCGTGGTCCGACACGCACTTGGCCGGTTTTTTATGCATCCTTGTGATGTACTCTAGGATAAGAAAATAATAACAATATTGTTGAGTTTTCAATTGATGAATATTTATTATTTCTGCGAATGTACTTTTGATAAGTTTTTTTGGTATTGTTTCAGTTAACTTTCAACGATGAAATATGTGTGCCGTGCTATTTACGGGCCCAAAGAGTAGTGGACAGCTCTAACAGAAATTCTGCTCTTGTTGCACCTTCCACAATGAATGAAGGAGATGATAGTACTCAGCCTATATCTTCTCTACAGATAGAACAAGTCGTAGATGTTGAAGAGGTTGGTCCGTCGACCTCAGGAGGTCCATTGCTGGAAACCACAGCTGAACAGCCTATATCTTCTCAACAGGTAGAAGAAGTTGTAAATGTTGAAGAGGTTGGTTTGTCGACCTCAAGAAGGCCATTGCAGGAAACATCAGCTGAACAAATTAGGTTGCCCACATTAAGAAGAGCAGCTGACACAGCACGGCGTTGCTTGTTTTCGGAGTGCAATGACAGTGAAAAACGACGTATGCCCGATGGACTAAGAAAACATATTATTAAAGATTTTAATTTTTATATTCCAAGAAATGCTAGAATTTGCGATTTCCACTTGGGTACTAATTTATTTCATGAATTGTATGCTGCTGAAAATGCGATGTCAACATTTAGTGCTGCACATATTGAAGAAATTGTGTTTTTGCTAGCAGATGATAATACATTGGATTTCCAAAACCCTGAGAATATTGATGACCATCTTTTTAAGTACTGGTTTGGACGAACAAAACTTGAATATAATGAAATACTTATAGAAATTCCACGTCTAAACAATCCTAAAATGAAAAGCGGTTTTAGTGCACTTCTGTGTAAAATGCGGACTGGAGACAGCGATGAGAGAATTTCAGCACTGTTCCAAATACCTAGGAGAACACTGGAAGAATATATGAATCAAGCCAGGGAAATCCTTTACCAAGATTATGTGCCTAGACATTTGGGATGGGCGCACAAGTCAAGGGACGAGTTTGTTGCCAGAAATTCATTTCTGGCCGAAAATCTTTTTGGCAATCCAGAAGAGACAATTGAACAAAGACGTTTAATTGCTATTGCTGATGGTACCTATTTGTATACTCAAAAGAGCAGCAACTATTTATTCCAGAAAGAAACATATTCTCTCCATAAATACCATAATCTGGTAAAACCTTTTTTAATAGTTTGTTGTGATGGGTACATCATAGAGGCAGTGGGACTATATCCAGCCACCAAAAATGACGCTTCGATAATGAAGGACCTTATCTCGGAGCGAGGTGTCTTTACGGACTTATTCAGGGACGATGATGTTTTGATTTTAGACCGTGGATTTAGAGACTGTGTAGAAGATATGACGGCTAAGGGTCTATTAGTGCATATGCCCGAAACCATTTCAACAGGGGAAAGGCAACTTTCAACTCTCCAAGCCAATATCTCCAGATGTGTTACAATGAATAGATGGGTGGTTGAAGCTGTCAATGGAAGGTTCAGTAGGGACTTTAAAATATTCCGTGAAGTTTATTTTAATAAAAGGTGCCCGCATATAATGCAAGATTTTTCAATTGCTGCTGCCTTGCTAAACCACTTTGCTGTATAATTCAGGGAACGAACAAATGTCCATGAGATAATTGAAATAATTCATGAAAAAATATTTGCAAACAATGAACTAGCTGAAGTAGTACAACAAAATAATTTAAATATGCGACATACTATGTTCCATAATATTCAAATATACATTCAAATATACAATTTCCTGAATTGACAACAAATGATCTGGAACTTATTGCTCTTGGCACATACCAAATAAGGCAAGCAAAATCTTATGTGGGCGAGCATCTAAGAACCCACGGAATGTATGCTGTAGAAGTTTGTCGGGATGAGACACCTCTAGAAGGGATATTTGATGGCAGCTAACCATTTATTTTACGTGCCAGAATTAAATCTAGGCACATAGGAAGCAAGTTCTATTATACCTACATCGCAGTAGATAGAAGGCTGGAGGGGCGAAATGCTATTTTAGGGTATTATTGCCATTGCCCCGTAGGGACACGAACAGTGGGGTGCTGTTCTCATGTGATGAGCATATTATGGTACATGGGCTATGCCAGACACCAGAGTTATGTCGCTGCACCAGCTTCGTTCTTAGATAATCTTTTAATTAGATAAATAATTTATTAAATGTTTATCTAGAAACAAGATAAAAAGAACACACACTTATTGTATGAATAGATTATAATTATAAACGAAATAAAACTGATTTTATTTTGTATTTAAACAGTGTTTTATTCAATAATCCTCCCACCCTGTTGAAAAAGTCCAGTCGATCTACAGTCGACCATCAAATCACGAGTTGCTTTGGCGCTTTCCTCAAAAGGCCAAACTATACCCATCCAGATTGTTGTCACATAATCTGCTCACAGAATGAATACCTATGGACTTATAGGACGCAGACTTCTAAGTTGGTTTCGGCATTTGTTGTTGGAGGTAGACAGTTACATGGACGTGTAAAAGTATTTGTAAAGGCCTACTTGAAAAAAAAAAAGACTGAACTGACTTCGAAAAGAGTTTGAACTTCTGACTCCTGTTTACAGAAAATACCACAACAAGTCAGCTCTTCCACTACACTGAGCATCATCATATACACCTAGGTGTCTCTGGCTAGAGACGCACTAAGTATACTATTTAGGTCACTATTTATAGAGATTTTTATTCTAATTCCACACATCTTTGGTGCATCATAAATAAAAAATAAACATTCTACTATTACATTGTGTCCTTTATGTACTTTTGGATTCATTTTAGGTTATAATCTTCTACCTTGCATATCTTTTTTCTCCCAATTTCTATAACTTACTTTCCATTTGCTTTTTTGTTAATTTTATAGCGTTCTAAAAATATATATAAGTTTCTATTTTGTACGCTACGCCTATCAATGGGTCACAAATTACATGCAATCTCGCCATTCTCCTTTAGCCAAACTGTTAAGATACTTGCAAAACTACTGTAATAATTTTGCTGAAATAAGATTGAAAATGAACATTTCCGAAAATCAAAAACACGCCCAAGAAAGAAACAATATAATTGAAAATATTTTATATCAATACGTGACTGACTCTATCTCTATAGGACATTGTCTGGAGATGTTAAGATTTTAATATTTTTATACCTTGTAAGTAATGATTAATTAGTCAGTACTAATTGAGATAGTAAAACGATCTGTGATTTTTTTATATTAAAGCTTATTTCTTTTTTATATACTTACTCTTAGTGTTAATGTGATTTTAGCTGGGAATATGATTTTATGTATCCTATTTGTAATTGTTAAACATTGCATGAAAATGAACGATCTGTGATTTTTTATTAATAATAATAATAATTTATTCTATAATAAATTAATATTTACTTTACACTATTAGTTTAAAGGTTTGTCACTGTGATTGCAAACCAGACGGATTTAATAGCTTTTTTTTATTTAAGACAACGAAACAATCTGTGATTTTTTTGTAAATTTAATATTTACAATTAGATAATAATTTCTTTCTAGAAATCTAATTTTCTTTTTAACTATTTCCCTCACTAGTATCCCTGATTTTTACCCGTTTTAATTATCATGAATCTGTTATTATTTATATAATTAAACAATACCATAATGCAACAAAACCAAACAACAAAAAACAAATTTATATTTAGTTAAGTGAGGTTTTTCAATATTTACAATAAACTATTAGTTTTAAAATTTGTCAGTACTTGTTCACGTTGACTCGCGGGCGCGGTCACGAAATATCAAACGTAATATCCAAGTGTTCACGTACGAAACGCACGTGCGGTGTAAGTAGCGGGCAAGCTAGCGACTGGCGCGCGCGCGCCGCTCGCGTCAATATCAAACGTGTGAGATGTTTGTGTGTGTTCACGTCGAACTAGCGGCGGAGCGCGCGATTCACTCGCGACGTCAGGTAAGTTCAACCAGTATGAACTTGTCGCTAGAAACGTTAGCGCGTCTTCATCATGTCTTTCAATACAGAAGAGTTTATTAGTGCTGTTCAGGCTAGAACTCCGATTTGGCAAAGCAAACACAGTCATCATATGAACAGAAATATTCTCAATAAGTTATGGAAGGAAATTGCGGAATTGTTTCCTGATTTAGAGGGTGAGTAAATGAAATATTGTGGGTATTTTAAACCTTTTATTTTTATATAGGAATATTATGATAGACTACTAAAGATACAAAAATATTACAAAGATGGCGACGTATATATTAAACGATTGTTCTGCCAAAAATATGTCGTGAATAAACTCCGAATTTGTTTAGCTCGATTTGATGGATTGTTGTTTCTTCCAGTTTGTCGCCTTTGGTGCCGACTTTCAGTTGTTAACTCATCATTGCAATTGTAACCATCTATATCAATTACAATATTATGCAATAAGCAAGCGGTTTTTATGATCAGGCGTGCATGTTTAACATCAGTTTCAATAGGTTTTAAAAAAACTCGCCTTTTATTACATAAAATTCCAAATGCACACTCCACGGTTTTTCTCGCTCTTGACAATCTATTATTAAAATTTTCTCTCTCTCGATTCAATGTTCTTTGTGGATATGGACGCATTAGATACTCTTTAAGAGGATAAGCTTCATCGGCTACTATAACATATGGAGCTGTAATGTTAGAATTGGGTAATGTTCTTGGTTCTGGGATATTGAATGCGCCTCTTTCGAGTAACCGGTTCAGGGACGAGGCGTTGAATGTACCGCCGTCGCTTTGCTTTCCTCTACCTCCAACTTCAATAGTTAAAAATCTTTTGTTCGCATCAGCCACAGCTTGCAAAACAATAGAGAAATAATGCTTGTAGTTAAAAAATGCCGATCCTGATTTTTTAGGTCGTTTAATTCTACAATGTTTACCATCCAAACTGCCAATGCAGTTAGGAAAGTTCCACATTTTTTCAAAATCTGAAGAAATATGCTTAAGCTGGTCTTCAGACGGCAGTGGCATATGGACATTCAAATTTTTTTTCCAAATAGCTTCACAGGTACTATAAATAATCTGAGACACTGTACTAATACCCAAACGAAAGCTATAAGCCAAAGATCGAAATGTCAACCCAGTGGAAAGATATCTGAAACATATAAAAAAAATACAATTATTATGTAAAATTTGAATAGATCTATACTAATTACTTAATATACCTACTAAAATTATATAAGGCATCAACACTAAACAAAATTTATTTTTTACAGAAAAGGCTTTAAGAAAAAAATGGAAGAATATTCGGGACCAATTTATGAGAGTTTAAAAAAATTCCGGTTTCTCGTTCTGGTGATGCTGGAACTGATCAAAACACTTCAGTGTGGCCATATTTTCAAATGATGCAGTTTATAAAAGATGACGTTACCCCAGAATCAAATGAAGGCAATTTAGATGAAACTACTGATGGAAACTGTAGTGATAATAATGAGCGGTCCCCAACTCCCCAGTCAATAGCTGGTTCATCTACAAGTACACTATGTACGAGCACCAAACGTAAATGTGCACAAGATATAAGAGAGGAATTTATGGAATTGGAGAAGAAAAAGTTGGAATTATTACAAATTAAACTGTCGCAAAGCAGCGAAAGGCAAGAAAAAGATTGCGAAGACCTGTTATTTTTTTAAAGTTTGTTGCCGTACTTGAAGGAGTTAACTCCTATACAAAAATGACGTACTAGAAACAAAATTAAAAGTACGCAAGTATCATAAATAAAGTCAGAAAGCTGGTCAAACTTTTTAAGAATTCACCCACAAAAAACGACCTCCTGCAAGTTTACATTAATCAAGAATTTGACAAAAACCTACAGCTACATCTTGATTGCAAGACTCGGTGGTCCAGCCTTGCTGACATGATATCGACATTCAATAAAGTCAAACTATGTGTAAGTAAGGCTTTAATTGACTTGGGTCTTGATACCGATTCAGAATACTCTTTGAGTGCAGAAGAGTGTACAGTTTTGACGAACTTAAAGCGAATTTTCGAGCCTGTCAAACTCGCCGTTGAAGTCTTATGTCACCGAGATTCTGACCTAGTTACTGCTGAAACTACTTTGAGGTTCGTGATACGCGAATTGGAAGAACAGTCGACGTCGACGCCACTGGCAAAAAAGCTGGCCGAATCCTTAAGAATCCGTATATCTGAGCGCCGCACATGTTTGACATCAGTATTGCTATATTTAAGGAACTTTACCCAATACGAAAATGATTTGGAAGAGTATGCGCAAGATGAAACATTCATTATTTCCCCGAAGACCACTATCCGTAAAGAAATTAAAAAACTTATAGAAAGATTGCACTGCAAAACACAGTACAATTATAACTCACAGACGCAGGATGTCGATGTTGTTGCACCGGTTGCACAAGAGGACGATGAAGGCTTCGATATTGAAGACACTACAATGCCTCTTTCTGCCGTCTCCGCGGAAAAAAATATCACACTTCATGAAAAGGTGCAAAAATCGCTGAAAGCACTGAAACAGCCCACTGCTCGCTCAACAAATTCTACAACAAATACTTTAGACATTTTAATAAAAAAAGAAATGAATTTGTACGAAGCTGGTGGAGTAAGAGGGGAACTTTTAAACTTCGTACATAACTGCCTCTCAACTGTGGTTCCCACAAGTGTTGAGGCAGAACGAGCTTTTTCAGCAGCAGGGTATTTGGCATGCAAAATCAGAAGTCGTCTGTCAGATGATACTCTCGACATGATGTGTTTTTTGAGAAGCCATTTTCAGACAAACTAACTTGCCTCTCCGTACCTTGATAACTTCATCTGACTTCTACTTTAAACTTATTTTATTTGATTAATACGATCTCACAACATTTATTTAAGAACTTGTGAAGTTAAGTTTTTGTTTTGTTGTATTTATTTACCATAAGTAATGTTCCTATTACTCTTAATTATTGAAACTAAAGTAATAATTTACAAAATACTAAATATAGATAATTATTGTTTTGTTACCAATATTGTAAGAATTTGAACTGATTAGCTACAGTAGGTATAATAATTATAGACATACACAAGTGTTATTAGAGTTAGAGACAAAATAATGTAAAGTACTCTGTTGATTTTTAAAATAAAACTTACATTATTTTTATAACTAAGCAACGCAGTTTCTATTTAATTACATATCATGTCAATTACTAGTTCTTAAAACAAGCATTTGCATATGTTTTAATTGCGAGAAAATCCCGTAATTGCGAGATCCTCGCGAGACTGGGTTTTGAGTCTCGCGAGATCTCGCTAGGCGGAGATCTCGTACGAGATTGCATTCCCTAATTGTTACCCGTTCTAATTATTATGAATCTGTTATTATTTATATAATTAATCAATACCAAACAACAAAACAAAAAGAAATTAAATTAGATTTTTTTAATATTTTGTTTTGTGTGAGTATCGTTAAAGAGAATGTATGATTTAATATATAATAGTTACCAGTTTAACACTTGTTGTAAAAATTCAAATAAATAATCAGCAACAAAGTCTTATATAGATTCATTGACTAAGCAGGCTAGATGTCGTCTTACATTATGTAATGGGCCTTTTCGCTTACTCACTCGTTTTTGGATTGAATTGCTATAATGTAAGCCGTCATGTTGACGGCTGTTTTTGCTATGTCATATTACATTTTCGTTATGTTAAATTCATTTATATATTTTTTTAATGATACGTGTATAAAACTGTATTTACGATAACACCACACAAAGTAATCTTGTAATTATTATGTAGGTCCTGCTGCAATGTGATTATTATATGCATATCATTTGTATTATACACTTTACTACTGAATACACTTTACTCTTTGAAAACACAATAACATTGGTCTTTGAATACAGATTATAGTGCCGAAAGCAAAAACATAGTTTTCTCTCAATTTCATACTTTTGGTTAAGCAACTTCGATGATGATGATGCAAAAATGAGTTTTTAAAAATCATCGATATAATTTATTACGTTAACTTCATGCTCTTCCCTATTTTTAAACGTGGGTGCGCTTCAAGGAATAAAATTTTAATATTTTTAATTGCTATCGGGAGCGCTACTAAAAGGTGCGCTCCGAGGAATAAAAAAGGAGCGCTTCATTAGGTACGCCTCAAAATGGTAGCGCTTCGAGGAATACCTCGGCGAGGCGCGGGCGCCGGACGGGGGAGGCAGGCGCCCGCGCTCACGTGTTTCTCTTTGATCATTCATAAAAGCCACGTGCCGTCTCAAATACTGCCGCTCGCGTACAAACTAGCGTAATGGATGTTAAAAATTAAGAAGGAACCAGTATTTATTATGTATGTCAAGTAATATTAAATTATTTAATATTTTTAATAAGATACTTACCTAGAATTTTTGTTGCTATGGTTTCTTTACCAGCTATATGTATATCTCTTAAAATATTTCGTGTATGAATAGATACACCTTATATAGATAAGTTATTGATGTTTCATTTCAATATTTCACTGCTTATAGTATTTTTTTATTGCGTGAAATAAATGTTATTACTCTTGTAAAGCATAAAATATTTTGTCCACCTAGATTTTAAAAATATCGCACTGTGCAGCGGGGTAATTGCTAGTGTATTAAATGTGTATTAAACCTGCACTTCACTACTCGCGAAGTTGATCGAAGTTATGCGAATACGAGAGTGTAGAAGGGCACTTCGCTTCGCTTCGTGCAATCTCGGCTCGGCTTGGCATTCAATCATTGTCGGTTTTTGCGCCCGAGTCAAAGGGCTCGAAGCGGCCCGAAGTTACTTAACTTTTACTACTAAGCATACAATGCTTTAATGTTTTTAACAATTCCAAGGTGTCATTTTCTGGATGAACATAATTATTGTCTGAGCCGAGAACAAAATGATAACTATTCGACAGAAGAACCAATTACCATGACAGTTATGAATAAAAAAGACCTTGATTATTACCTTGATAAATTAATTTCACAGAGACTAGGACAGAATCCGACAGCAATGTCAAGTTTAAATTACTAACTGACCCGACAGAAAGAATCTCTATCAGTTTATCCACCTTTCCAAAGTTTCTTAACTTAAAAACCTTATTCTACTGTAGCGTTGTGAGGGATCTCAGGTGCAAGTAGTCGAGTGATAAAATATCAAAATTAGTAAGTTCCTAGTCACATCACTAAAAACGGGGAACAACACTGTCCTGCCGGAGACGCTCTGTCATTTCGTTCCCGCTTGCAGGGCTGTGAACAGTTGTTCCCTGACCCTCAGAATTCTATGTGCCCCGACCTAGGGTGAGTTCCACATTAGCTTGGTAATTATAACTGATCCTCTGCGCTGGATAATCTATATTGATTTTATAACCTATAAAGTATCTCACGATGTTTTCCTTCACCGATGTCAGTAATGTCCAAGATAAACTCAGAAAGTACATATGAATTGAAAAAGTCACATTGGAAAACATCGTGAGGAAACCTGGACTTGTAGTTAATATAAGTCTGAAATCACCAACCCGTCTTGAGCAAGCGTGGTGATCAATGGTCGTGCCTTCTCTGTGTGAGAAGAGGCCTTTGCCCTGCAGTGGGACAGTAACAGGCTGGTATTTAAAGTATCTAATTCCGTGTGTCAATGTCGGACACGCGGATACGATTCATCCAGCGCACAGGAGATTGTAATATGTATGTATTGCTACTGCATCAAGATGGTGTAGTGCCTCACTGTGTTATTCTAAGTGATTTGTGAACCATCATACTTTGTGTTTATGCACGCGTGTTCACATACTTAACCTAAGTTTAGCATCTGCTTATGTGCCACGCTATGCCCATACTCTCTCTGCCTGTAAACCGCTGCGATGTGCTGAGATTTCACCTACCCTACTCCCCATACCGTTCCTTGGTCGCTGAATGGGGAAGAAGCTGGCACATCGCATGCGGCCTGCCGCTATCCGCACCGCATCTAACATGCGCTCTCTAACGCGCCTTCCAGGGTTCTCCGTACGGGCTGAGGGCAGGACCCCTTACTTGATCCTGCACCCTACCTACGCACGCTAACAATGGCCTGCCCTACCTGCGGCCTACCGCCGCAAGCTACCTGCGGCCTACCACCGAACCCTACCTGCGGCCTACCGCCGCAAACTACCTGCGCGAGCCTGTGCTGACAGGCCACCGCGTGCTACCGACGCACACTACCTGTCGGTCTTGGGAAGGCCGTCCGGCCTCCCACTAAGCCTGTGCTGACAGGCCTCCACGTCTGCCACGTACTGCCAAGGACGGTACCCTTCCCAACTAAGTGTGCGAGTGCTCAAGACTCAGTGTTTAGGACCTTACCCACGACCTAGCCGTGTTACTTCTACTTATCTATCTAATTACATGTATTAAACTATCCAGCTGTTTTAATTCTTCAACTGTCTACCTACCTATCAGTTAACGGCCTGCGCAGCCCTAGCCGTTACATTACTATGAAGATTTGGACAAAAAAAAAAATGCAAAATTGGTCCAGCTGTTCTCAAGTGATGCGCTTACTAAAGAACACCATTTCATTTATATATATACAGGGTGTCCAGTAAATAGCATGACATACTGCAGGGGGTGATAGCTTGGTTCACTACCTATCAATACAACACAATATATGTTCAGCAAAATCTTACGGATTTACAGTTTTACAATTTTCGATATTTCGGATATTTCGGAACTGTAAATCCGTAAAAGACTTATCAATGAGTAAAGTAACTATTCACGAATAATTTGATGTAAAAAAAAGTACTAGAAAAGGATTTTTTCATTACGAGATGCTTAAAAATCTGTTTCAAGGTAGAGATTTTTCGGTATTTCGGAAAATTTTGTAAAACTGTAAATCCGTAAGATTTTGCTGAACATATATTGTGTTGTATTGATAGGTAGTGACCCTAGCTATCACCCCCTGCAGTATGTCGTGTTATTTACTGGACACCCTGTATATAGATAGACTCTTCAGTCCATTTGATAACAAAATGATAGAGCTATCTTTTGAATCTCCGCTTTTCCCCTTTAAGTTTTCCTATGACAAAGGTGCCAACTTTTTTTTGCCACTTAACTTGTATGGCAAAACCTGACCATTAAAATATAATTTGCAGGTGACATTTCCTGGGAACATGTATATCCACTTTCTTCAACCAGCCAATCAGAAATCTCTGTTCATACTCGTATGCAGAATGAAGGTCTGTGTTCTCATTTTAAATAAAAAAACTGGCAAGTGCGTGTCGGACCACGCACAATGAAGGGTTCCGTAGTTGAGATGAATTAATCCCAAGAACAAACTTAACATTATGTTATTTTAAGACCATAGACTTCTTCTATCAGTAAACAACCATTCTCTGCATTTTTTTCAAAAAAATTGGCGTAATAGTTTCGGAGAAAAGGTGGGGGGGGGGGGGGTTATGGTCACTTTTCATAAATTTTCTTAAATATCTTTAAAAGTATTTAGTCTAAAATTATTAAAATAAATTATTTGAGATCCTCGCAACAAGTCCATTCCTTTGATATGTCACACGGTTCAGTTTCAAAACCTTTTATTTTTATTTTCTTATTTGCTCCCCATAAGTAACCCCAAAATTCATTTATTTACGTTACACTTCCGTGTTTGGGTCACATAAATACATATGTGTACCAAATTTCAACTAAATCGGTCCATTAGATTCGGAGCAAATTGGCTGTGACAGACGGACAGACAGACACACGAGTGATCCTATAAGGGTTCCGTTTTTTCCTTTTGAGGAACGGAACGGAGGTTTTTAAACTTGCCGTAGTAGTGTCCGTACTTTTTTTTTACACCACGATAACTGAAAGTGGACTGAAAATAAAAAACTTTGAAAATTTTAAGGAAAATAATAATGTTGATTGATTTTTGTGTAAAACCTACAGGCATTCTGGGATTTTAAGGGTGTGGTGGACCAGCAGTGCTACTTAGGATGCAGAAAAAAAAAAACAGAAATATTAGAAAAATTGTGGTCATGGTAGTAAAAAATATCGGGGTGTCAATTTACGAAGGATTTCAATGTATTTTTGGTAATTTCCAAAAATTTTTTTTCATAATTTTTTCTCGGGTAGTGATGAGCAGGTCCACCGTCTGGAGCCCGCTTATCGTTGAATTTTGGGACACTCTGGGCAGTTGCCCGCCAGGCACGACGCCCGTCTGGTCGGAGGATCCTCCCTTTTCTATAGAGGATGAGTGAACTTTACACCCTGTTCCTCATGCCCCTAAATGCTTATTGAACTGCACCCTAATTGCGTAACACATTGATCATCTGAATCATTAAGGGTATTCAAAATTCAAAAGTCATTTATTCAAACTAGGCTAAGAATCAGCACTTTTCGAACGTCAAAATTACATAAGACAGTCCCCCTAAAACGCCCACCCTTCACCACTTCCTAGTGCATTAGCTGGGAAGAAGAAGTGGCTTAACAAACTCCCCAGCAGCACAGCTGTCTGTTCAGTTAGAACAAAAAAATAAAAGATTCTATATAATAGTATTTAAAATTTTACATTACGCAACACAAAACATAATTTAAATTATTAGCCATATATTAGCTAGCACACGCCAATATACCAAACAAAACCTTCGAGAACTATACTCAGGCCGAAATAAAAAACTAAACGTAAACAGAACTAAATATCTAAATAAAAAAGCCTGCGGGCATAAAGGGCGTGCCCGCTTACATATATACGTAGTTGTAACTGGAAGTTATAAATGATAAACTAGGACCATCGATGTAAAAAAAAAATATACTAATCCATTGCTTCATACGTTCCAAAAATTTGTCTGTTGGACTGTCAAAATGAAACTGGCAAGTCAAAGGTTGCCGTGGTGTTAGAGAGGTAGTGGTAAAAGACTATCACTCGGGCAGTCCGCACGATGTGTCCTCTCTTCTGGGACACGTCGTCATCCAGTTGAATCCTTCAACGCCTGGAAGGATGTTTCAGCCTTCGCCGCCTGGCAACACAGTCGGGCAGCGAGGCAACGCGCGACACATGACGCCACCCTGCGCGAGCCAATGAGAGCGCGGCTCCGAGCGTCGGTTCGAGCGGGGCGCGGGCGACGAGGAACGTGAGCGGAGGCAAGCGGCTCGACACTAGCCTGCGCGCGCCACCAGCGATCGGTCGACGAATACCGAATAAGATTGTAACGGGTCCACTCCAGAAGAATCTGATTATATTATCTAAATTTCTACATTAAGTTTAATTGAATTACCCAAACCCCTACGCAAGCGCGTAAACAAGTTGTTTTATAAAAGAGAATGGGCATAGCGCCCCCCTCCCCCCCCCCCTGTTAATGTTATGCAAGTGCTAACAGATTCGGTTTACTAATGTTTGCCATAATTTAAAATGCAATAATTTTATATACCAAACTTGTATTTGCCATAATTTCATTAGAAATAACGCTTCAGTTGCCATAATCGTGAAATTACATGAAATCATTTTCACTAATTTCATTGGTCATAATCGATCAAGTTTCATAATAATTTTAATCCATAAATTTCTTTGCTATTTTTTTCATTTTCAATAATTTCGTTTTCCATTACATTTATTCATCATAATATAAATTTGCCCATACTAGCACAACAATGCTAGTTCAGTTAATTAATATATGATTATACGACACAGAATTTTTTATTAACAAGGAAACCTAAGAATAAACCTAATCTACCATGCATGCTTGCTTTGTAAAAGAGGAAATCTAGCACTCGACGGCCGCTACCGCGGCACGCTCGCTACGCTCGCTCGCCTTCGCGCGTTGTTCGGTCACATTTCTAACCTAACCTAACCTAACCGTTTCGAATTTGAAAAACTGTTTATTATCTAAAGATTATTTGCTGTAATAAGTCATTTCATTACAGACAATAAACGTTTCTAAATTATATTAAATATTGCTAATGTCAAGTACCAATTATGTAATGTGTTATTTATAGAAACTCATGATTATAACACATGTTATTATGGAAACTTATTTTATGACAAATAAAAGTTATGATTAATAAGTTGATATGGCAAGCGTTATTATTAGCATAAATGATAATAGTGCAAATAAATATTATGAGGGGGACTATTATGGAAAACACAAATAATTTTATGAAAAACAAGACAATACCAACCGATTCTAGTGGCACTAAAGTGCAACCTTTGTTTTCATGTCATCATAAGTAGTACTAATAATGTTTTCATTTAATGTCCAATGGTCACGCTGTATAAATGTATATTTTTCTTTTGTTTTAGGTTGTATATTTGCTGGTTTGATTTGTGGAACCACAGAAATTGAACAAAGGGAATCAAACACTGAGAACAAGATGATTCAGATAAGTGCAGGTATGATTCAATAATCAACCTTGTACTGAATAGGAAAGACGACAAAACATTTTATTTTGCATTCTACTCATAAAATAATTTTTGATTACAGAACAGCAATCTGTTTCTGAAATGGTTGAAATCAAGAAATCCTTACAGAAACCCATACCAAGTAAGTAAATTGCTTATTAAACATTTTCTAAGATATAATAATATACTTGTGACATCTGCATGCTTTGAGAGAATGAGTGACCTACTGATGTGGCGACATGTGAAAACTTTGCGATTTCTGTGCTATATCCAAGTTAAATTGCAAGTTGTTGGTGAAAACTGCATAAAAAAAATCATTCTGTAGTTTTTTTTTTACTGGGTGGCCAAACAGATAGACACAAAAAGCAATTTTGTTTTATAATGTTTATGGATTAGGGATAATATACGTATACATTCATAGATTTCTTTTTTGTTTTGTATTATCTAAAACAATCATTTATTATGTATTTCAAAAAAGAGTGCAACTCAGTGCCATTCTAAAACTCACCAGTATATAAGGCAATTTACTAAAATTGCTTCAGATAGGTTGGGTGACACAAGCACTCAGTCTCCAAAATGCACATAAAGCCGAAAACCTACCTTAACCTTATGCAAAATTTTGAAAAACTTATTAAGAAAGCTAAAGCTTTCTTGTTGATACAATTAAGACTTGCTAGAAAGAGAAAAATGGTAAGACGGTTTTCATTAGAGGACAAATTGTTCGCACTTGCTCTGATGAAGTAAAGTCCAAAAGGATATAAGCTTACTCTTTAATGCACTTGCTATACATTATATTGTTTTATTTTAATATTTTTAATTGTTCCAGATGTTACAAGTCACATAGCTGGACAAGATCTTTTTATATTTCACGATCCACCGCATCTTTTAAAGAGTGTACGCAACAACTTCCTTACTAAGAATATTTTGTAAAGTGGAAGAAAGCTTCATGGGCAGATATTTCGTATATTTACGACATTGACAGTAAATCTGGTCACACTAGAGCGCGAGCGTTACCGAATTTGACTGCACATCATGTGGACCCAAAACACATAAATAAAATGAAAGTTAAAGCAGCCACCTGAGTGATAAGTGCACGAACGGCTGCAATGCTTGAATTTACTGATGCTCTGCGTAAGTAGTATTGTAGTATTATAATTTTAATTATACTTAATTGAATAAATGTTTGTGTGATTTATGCATGAAAATTACAACTGCTTCATTAGCCACGAATGTAAAAAGCACTAGTTCACTATATTTTATAATTTAAAAAAAATGCTCTAAAGTGGTAGGTAGTGACATCCCTGAAGAAATAAATAGCGGTAATATTTAATTAAACAAATTAAATATTTCAGATAAGCGGCTCATCACTCCTATAGAGACAATGGAGCTACAGCAGTAGTGGTGACATTTTTTGACGACCTATTCGATAGTGTCAATGGATCACCGGGTCAACCAAGGGACAAACTTAGATGTGCAGTGAAAACAAATTCCCCTCATCATGAATTTTGGCAAAAATCTATAAAATATTTATTATATTGATTATTATTGATACAAGTAGTAAATTGGCTAGGCCGACAGCAAAGCCAAGACATGTGCGTCCTTCATGCCTTGAAGGGTGGATTACTACGTTGCAGAGTTTTCTGAGTCTGTCCAAATTATTATTTACAGAATTTGGAGTGAAATACCCCAGATTAATAAATCAAGATCGGCTGGAGAATTTCTTTGGTCGCAAGAGCAATGAATTATCGCAACTTGAATAAGCCCTCACTCAAAATTTTCAAACTGTGAAGATGATGACGGCGACACATTAGTTGATTTAAATTATTTTTTTACCTGCAGTAATCGAAAAAGCTAATGATGTAATTATTTCACCTAATTTAATTTTAAATGCGCCGTCATCTTCAAAGAGTCCGACAGAGTCAGAGGGAAATCTAATAAAAAATGTTATATCCGAAAAAGTAAGGGTCCAAACATCGGCGTATACTGCGGGCTACATATGCAGAAAAATAACAAAACAGATTAATTGTAATTCATGCACAAAAACTTATGCTATGCGACAAAAGAAATCCAGGGGCGATAAAATTCATGAATTTATACAACACAGAGAATATAAAAGATTTTAAAAAAAATATTTGGCTTACCCAATTAGGAAACTACAAGACAAAATACTCAATGTATTCACGATTTTTTAAACGAAAATTGTCCTAAAAATAATGTAAAAAAAAACCCCTAAAACGGCTGATTGCTAAACGCGACTTGTCTTGGTTAGGCTGCAAAACTCACAATAAAGATGTGTATCAAACGTTACATCTATTATTATTTACTATTTACGCATCCTGACATGTAATAGATTCATTAGAAGCAGTGGTTCAACAATCATGCAAAAGTTCTTTGTAAAAGTTCCGCGGACCACAACTAGATACGAGGCCTTTGGCTACTTTTATATGTGTGTACTTTATGTCTTTTTGTCTTTAATGTGCGTTTTGTTTGTGTAGAATAAACAATTTTTCTTTCTTTCTTTTCTTTTCTAGATGGCGTTGTGCATTTACGTCACGTTATTGAATCGCGGTGTCAAGAGTCTCCAATGTTTAATGACCCTCGATGAATATTGTAAATTAATTAAGCTAAATCCCAACTAAAAGTAAGATGTATCCGTGGATCCTCGTTCTAATTGGAGAGGTCACACAGAACACCCCTGATAGTTGGTAACTAGTACGATCCTGTGGGAATATATTAATATATTTTTTGGATTAGAGGGCTACGTCCCCTACCTTCGTCTTAGCTGACATGGCTGTACGGGACTGCGCCTATATAAATATCCATAAACTTTATCGCCACAACCTGTAAACCTGTAAACTTCATCTGGTGAAATAAACGCCTGAAAAGCATCCACGTGTTTTCTTCATACGTGTGACGTCATTGGCAACACCTCCTACAATCTGGTGAGCAACGTGGGGCACGAAGACAAACCAAAGTCACACGTACCGGACGAATCACAACAGCAGCTACCAAAACGAGGAAAGCAGAGATGTTGGTGAACATGTCAGACGTTCAGTTCGAGGCACTGCTGTCCAAACTTTCACCAGGAAGACATGGCTCGTTCACCTCCTCCAAAGCTGAATTCGACGGGACCAAGTACTCCGAAGTGACCGAAGCATTTTTGGCGGCAGTGACAGTTTTCAAGAATTTGGAAAACGTTAGTGACACAGAAGCGCTCACTGGATTACCACTGCTCCTCAAGGGTGAAGCTGTAGTGTGGTGGCAGGGAGTAAAGAAACAGGTCTCCACATGGGCAGAGTTTAAAGAACGTCTACGTCATGCTTTTGCTCCTAAGAAGCCAGCCTATGTCATATACCAAGAGATAGTGATGGAGAAGCAAAACTTTCGCACGACCACGGAAAGTTTCGTGGCACATAAGCGAATGCTGTTTGCTCAACTTCCCGAACCTGAAATACCGGAATCCCATCAAATTCACATGATATATGGACATCTGAAACACCGAATACGTGATAAGGTCCCACGCAATTCCGTAAAGAGTTATGATGAGCTATTAGAGGCTGCTCGGGGCGTCGAACTAATGTGGCTTGATAAGTCGAACAACGGGGACGAGCGCAGGGATCCTAATCAAAAACCGAACTCGAAGCTGAAGCTAAAGTGCGGGTGCTGTCATTTCCTAGGCCATGCTACCGAACAGTGTAGGAAGCTGAAAAAGAAGCAGCAGGAATTAGAGGCAACTGGGTCCATTAATGAAGTTCCTGAGGGCCAACCTAAAACTGTAGCTTCTACCAAAACGTTGCAGGCTCCATCTCCACCCACACCTAGAGTGTCATGTTACGGCTGTGGTACACCTGGCGTAGTCCGCAGCAGCTGCCCAACATACTGCGCAAATAAACAACGCTCACTACCATCGGCAAGCTTAAGCTTTTGCCTGGTTAATGTCCAATCGGACGTCAGAAACAGGCCCATCGTGTTCATTGAGATAGATGGCATTAAAGGGACAGCATAACGTCGATACTTGTGCAAAAACCAGCATCGCATCGTACCAACTATATCAACAGTTGATGAGCAAAGGACACAAGTGTTATGAAGAAAAAGTAAGAGTCACTTTGGCAGACGGCATAGTGAAAATCTACAAGCTTCATTGTACTGCCTAACTCAAGGGACAGCGGAACACTATTGGGCGTGGGGTTTATGCAAGATGCAAAAATGATCCTAAATCTTCCTCAATTTACCTGGGAATTCATCGATGCCCAGGCGACCTACGAGTTGTATGAGGAAGACTTCGTAACCTTCGAACATGCCAGTTATGGGTTCGATGCCACAGAGGAGGTGCCTTCAATGATTACTGCAACCCCAAGTGCTGCCATTCTTCCCGGGGTGCCTTCAACGGCTACTGCATCCTCAAATGCTGCCGCTCTTCCCCAGAGTCCCTCAAGCTATAAGCTGATACCACTCGAACTGTCACCTGCTAAGAAAACAAAAAGGGTCTTTGATGGTTACCAACCTGCTTTCGCAGAATTTATGATGCAGGATGCTGAGAGGAATGTGCGAGAAGCGGAAGTCTATACTTATCACCGCATTCATGTAAACTCTTTTCTGGTGCAAACGATTCTACAGACTCCGATAGTGCTTATCATTTCTGTAGTGTCAATATAGATGATGGACAAAAGGATATTTTAAATAAAATGCTAGTAGAGTACCAAGATGTTTTTATTGATAACAATAAACCATCCTCGCTTGGAGAACACTGTATCGTAACAAAGAACGATATTCCAATATCTGTGCCTCCCTACAGATTATCCCAAACAAAGCAGGATATCCTAAAAAACCGAATTACACGAAATGTTGAATAAGGCTATTATTGAGCCTTGCTCTTCGCCTTGGGCTTCGCCACTGGTTATGGTACCGAAGCCTAATGGAAAGGTTAGTCTGTGTCGATTACCGACTCTTAAATGCGTTCACTGTGCCCGACACTTACCCTATTCCACGAATAGATGACTTGCTGCACGCCAAGAAGCCAACGCCTTTCATGACGTCACTCGACCTAAATTCTGGTTACTGGGAAATTAGAATCAAGAAAGAAGATGAAGAGAAAACTGCGTTCATCACACCTTTCGGTCTTTACCAATTCAAAAGAATGCCATTTGGTTTACGCAATGCACCGGCTACCTTCCAACGACTTGTCGATAGATTCCGTGTTACCCTGGAACATGTTAACATGCTGGCTTATCTCGATGACTTGCTTATATTCTCCAGCACATTTGAAAGCCAGCTCTCCGACCTGAAGGACGTACTACAAAGAATGCGAGAATATAACATCACTGTAAACAAAGATAAATTTAGATTTTTCTGCTCGTCGATAAAATATTTAGGCCACATCAAAACGCCTCAAGGACTAAAACCAGATTCAGGCAAAACAAAAGCTATCCTAGAGAGGCCAAAACCTAAGAATCTTCAGCACCTTATATATTTTCTACAAATGAGCTCTTGGTACCGCCGTTTTATTTCTTCTTTCTGCGCTATAGCGCAACCCCTTACAAAATTAACCAAGAAAGAAGCTCGTTGGGTATGGAATACTGAACAGGAAGACGCCTACAACACGCATAAAACCAGGTTAACTACAGCTCCTGTGCTGCGGCAGGCAGACGAAATAAAGCCCTATACCCTCAGATCTCAAGACCGATGCCAGTGGCTACGCGCTTGGAGCAGTTCTGGTCCAGGAGGAGAAGGAGGATGAACATCCCGTTGAATATGCGAGTAGATTGCTCACGTCAGCTGAGAGAAATTACTCCACCACTGAAAGAGAAGTGTTAGCTGTAATAAGGTCATTAAAAAAATTTAGATCATATGTCGAAGGTCAACCTGTGACTCTGGTAACCGACCACCAAGCTCTAAAATGGTTAATGAATTTAAAATCGCCAACGGGACGTTTGGCTAGATGGGCATTACAACTGCAATCATTCAACATCACGAATATTGATTATCAGCCTGGTAAATTGAATACCGTGGCTGATGCTTTGTCAAGACCACCATGTTGTGAAGATAACTCTACTTGTGAGATATGTTCTATAATCATAGATATGCCTACGAGGAGTGCCTACATGGTGAAGAATTGATAGGGAGAATTAATTGTTTTTTTTTTTTTTTTTTTTTTTTTTTTTTTTTCGCGGGTAGGTGTTAAAAAAGTAAAGACGTTTTCGAATTTGGAATTTTTATAAAATATAATCAATTGCAAAAAATTGATTAAGTTTACATCAGTAATTAGTCCACAATAGTTATATAACGAGTACTCACGTTTGTGGCACATTTATGTGACATACACACATTTTAAGCACCACCTGCCAGCTGATCTACTGCACTATTTCACAACATTTTTGTCACCACTTCACATCACAGAATGTCTCAATTTGCCGAAGTCCTTGCTGCACAAAAAACCCTTGAGGAAAACTTTTTGAGGAAGATGGGTGAACTCGAAGCACAAATCCAGTGCGCCGGTCCTGCCAAGGATACAGTCGCTAAGATAGCTGAAGAGTTCCGTAGTTTCCGTGAGCTCATATTTTCTATGCTTGGTCTGCTCCGAAGCCAGATCAGCGAGTGTACCAAACAAATCGATGGTTTGGAGACCAGGCATCGGCGGAAAGCATTGGTGTTTCAAGGCCTGGCTGAAGTGGAGAACGAAGACAGCACAGCAGTTATTCTGGACGTTCTCAATGCCAAGCTTGCTCTCAAGACTCTCTCAGTGTCTTCAATTAAAGCCTGTCACAGGCTTGGAGCCCAAAGCAAGGAACATCACAGGCCTATCCTCGTTAGGTTCGCCAGTGTGGACATCAAGGCCGCAGTTTGGAAGGCAAAGACGGGGTTGAAAGGCTCCAAAATATCTGTTAAGGAGTTCTTAACCAGGGCCAGGCAAGCTGTCTTCGGAAAGGCGCGTGAGCACTTTAGTATGCGGTCGTGCTGGACTCAAGACGGTGTCATCTGTATAAAGGCATCTGATGGAAGTCGGCACAAGGTTACTGCCATCGACGAGCTGAAGCCCTTGTTAGCCAAGTATCCTAAGGCGCCGGGTGCGACTCCATCAACGAGATGAAGAAGTGGCAACATTGCCGGGAACCTGAAAAACACAAAACGTATAAGTATAATAGGTGAATGTTTACTTTGATGTCTTGTTTGTAATTTCCTAGATTTGTAATTTTTACTTACTTTTCTGTAGTTGTCCCGTCTCATAGTTTTCTTTTGTTTTGTGCCCCAACTATTTATGTAACTTCTGTTATTGCCTGTAATTGAGGAGTATTGGTTTTTTTGATACCCTCAACAGTTTTAATTTTTCAAGACCTACCTGTCGTAAATGTCAGCTTGTCAAATTGACATTGGTAACGTTAGTGTGACGTTGACGTTCTAAGAAAACGTTTTAGTGTTTGTGTTAGCTGGCGGGTGGTGCAGTGCTTTGCACGTGTTAGTTGCTCCGTTTTTAGCTATAGTATAATTTATTATATATATATAATATATTTATTTCATCATATTACTACTTATAATTATATGTCAGACAATGAGTCATTTTTTTCTACCAACCAATCTACTGCCTCTTCTAGCGATGAAAGCTTTTGTTCTTTCAGCTACACCCTTGGTGATTATTTACAACAAAATTTCAACGGTCAGTCAAATCGGTTGGTGAATGTGTGTCACATTAATGCTCAAAGTATTCCAAGCCACTACAGCGAGTTGTACGATGCGTTTAATAACAGCAATGTTCACGCCATCCTGATCTCTGAAACTTGGCTCAAACCACATCTCATGTCCACCACCTACCCTCTTACTGGTTTCGTTCTTATACGGAACGATCGGATTGGTAAAGGAGGGGGTGGTGTGGCCATATACCTTCGCAGTGACTTTCCTTATAAAGTACTTGCTACTTCCTCTTCACATTATTCTGCTTCTGCTGAGTTTATTTTCCTTGAAGTCTGTGTCAAAGGAGCCAAAACCATTATTGGTGTTGTCTACTGTCCTCCCACTGTTGATTACTTCACTGAATTCGAATCAGTACTTGAATCCTTGGGTTCAGAGTATGCACATCACATCATCATGGGTGATTTCAACACAAACCTTCTTGCCCAAAACTCACCTCGATCCCGTAAGCTCCTCCATCTTATCGAGTCAGCTAGTCTACACGTCTTGCCGCTCAAACCTACTCATCACAATACTGTCGGCGATGACACCTGGCTCGACCTGATCCTCACCTCGAATCCTTCCCTCGTTTCCTCCCATGGTCAACATGACGCTCCTGGCCTTTCTCATCACGACATGATTTTCCTTTCCTATGTCCTGAAACCTCCCAAACCTAAACCCAAGGTTCTGTACAGGCGCTGTTTTGCTCGGATGAATGTCGATAAGCTCAAGGAAGATGCATCTGTGGTCGATTGGGGGCCTGTGACGGAGGCCACTTCGGTTGACGACAAGGTTGCCATCTTCAATGATGTAGTAATCAATTTATATAACATCCATGCTCCTGTCAAAAAAATTAAGTTAAAACGCCCACCTGCACCATGGATGACAAGAGGCATACAGATGGCGATGCGCCGTAGGAACCGCGCGTTCCGTAAATTTAAAAGGGATCGTACTGATGAGAACTGGACATTATTCAAGGCTGCAAGGAATAGATGTAATCAGATGATACGCAATGCTAAACGCCGCCACATTCTCGATACTATTAGTTCTTCTTCTTCTGCCGATATTTGGAAATTTCTTGGAACTCTTGGTATCGGCAAATCGCGACATTTAGACCTTCCCAATTCAATTGACTTAGACGATCTCAACCGGCATTTCTCCACTGTTTTTACCATGGATCGTCTAATCAAGCAACAAACTCTGTCTCTAATTTCTGGTCTAACGCGTCCTCATATTAATCCTTTCAGTTTCATTCCAGTTGAACCGGGAGAGATCAGAAAGATAATTCTCTCCATCAAATCAAAAGCGGTGGGATGTGATAATATTACCCGTGGTATGATCATTACTATTCTGGATCATCTCCTACCCGCGATTACCCATATTATGAATTTTTCTCTATACACCGGAGTATTCCCTTTCCTGTGGCGCAAAGCTTATGTTCGTCCACTACCTAAGGTTTCCAATCCCTCTCTTCCAACCGACTTCCGTCCAATTTCTATCCTTCCCTTCCTATCCAAAGTGCTTGAGGCCTGTGTCCACAAACAATTCTCCAACTTTGTTCATCGCAATTCACTCATTAGCCCTCTTCAATCTGGGTTTAGGCCAGGCCACAGCACTATTTCCGCCCTCCTTAAAGTGACTGGCGATATAAGGGCAGGACTGGAAGACACCAAAGTTACGGTTCTAGTGTTGGTGGATTTCTCGAATGCCTTTAATACCGTCAGTCACGACATCCTGTTAGCCATTCTGGCATGTCTTATGGTCTCTCCCGAAGCACTGGAATGGTTCTCCTCTTACCTTCAGGAACGTCATCAGTCTATTCATGTTGGGGATTCTTCTTCATGCTGGTGTGATTTGGAAACTGGCGTTCCTCAAGGCGGTATACTTTCTCCTCTTCTGTTTTCTATTTTTATTAATCGTATAACTTCCGAACTTCAGTGTGCGTATCATCTGTATGCAGATGACTTGCAGTTGTACTGTCAGGGAAGGGTTGATGAATTGCCTGGTGCTATCGACAAATTAAACAAGGACTTGATAGCCATAAAAACCTGGGCTGATAGATTTGGTGTAGCCGTTAACCCTACAAAGTGTCAGGCGATCATCATTGGCAGTCCTCGCGGTATTAGCAAGGTGGATAGTACAACCTTGCCACCAGTTCTCTTCAATTGCACGATCGTTCCTTTTAGTACTGACGTGAAGGACTTAGGCTTGCACATTGATAGTACACTAAACTGGCGTACTCAAGTCGCTAGGGTAAGCCAGAAGGTTACTGGAACGCTGCGGGCTCTGTACCGATTGAAAAATTTATTACCCTCGAGTACGAAGACTATGCTTGTGCAGTCCCTAATCTTCCCTATCATCGATTATGGTGATGTGTGCTACTATGACCTGAATGCAGATCTACTCGACAAACTTGACCGTCTTCTCAATAACTGCATTCGATTCGTTTTCAATCTGCGTAAATATGATCATGTCTCTGCGCATCGGTCGCTTCTAAAGTGGTTGCCCATACGCCAGCGCAGAGAGCAAAGGGCGCTGACCACCTTGTTTTCATTTCTTGACTCTCCCTCTTCCCCTAGTTATCTAGCTCCCCACTTTCAGTACATTTGCGCCAACCACAATAGAAATCTTCGTTCATCTCACAATCGTCTTCTTCAATGTCCCACTCACCGCACAGACTTCATTCACTCTTCCTTCTTCATTCAGTCTATCTCACTGTGGAATGCGCTCCCCCAGGAAATCAGAATGGCGACCAACCGATTATCGTTTAAAGTTAAAGTTCGCGAGCACATTCGCAAGAAACTGGCAGTATCATCACTACGGTAATGTTTTCTCATTGATTGTCTTAGTTGTTTTAGTATATTTATGTGTATTTATTTGTATATAATTAGGTGTATATATTATATTTATAGTTTTTGATAGATATATGAATATATTTATATTTAAATAAATATTTATTCCTGAATTCTCGCTATTGCACCTGCCACTGTTTGTCTCTGCATCACCCAAAGGTTGACTGGTAGAAAATGCCTATGGCATTAAGTCCGCCTCTGTACATTTAGTGCTTGAAGTATTAAATAAATAAATAAATAAATAAATTGCGTTTGAAACCATGAAGCTGGAGATGATGTTGAAAATAACAACAACAGAAGTGAGAAGACGGAGCCGTGCTTGTGTTAGGAATCACGGCAGACATTTTGAACATGAAAAATAAATAATTTCAATTCAAATGTTGTTTTAATTTGTCTCAAAAATTTTAAATTTCTCACTCAAATTGGTTTGTAGGTCCTAACTTCAATAATTTGTAAGATATCCGCGTAAATGATACATCAGAAAAAAGAGCGATTTTCAAGTATGTTTTAAAAAAGGTTTGAACAAAAAAGCACCCTCCGTTTTGTTTTTAATCATGTCATTTCGTGTAAAATAGGTTTTTTTAATTTATTTATTCATATTTTATATCGATTATTTTCTATTTTGTGAATGTGAGGACGCTGTAGGCTTAGTGGACTGTAGATTTATTGACCATCTTCTATTTTGTTAAGTACCTGGTACTTGTTGAAAGACATACACTGCCCTCCCATATCTATTAATACTGTTATTTGAAAATATCGTAAAGGCCCATTATTTTTAAAAGAGTGGAGTTTCTTGCCGGCTCTTCTCCATAGGAAACGACCAATTGGAACCGCGCCTAGCTTCTGAAGTTTCATAAGTGCCCATGTAGGTTTAGGTGAAATAAAGTATTTTGAATTTTGAATGAACCCAACAATAATTCCATCCCCTTCTCCTAGAACAGCATCGGTCTCAACAATAACTGTACCAGGAACACCAGTCTCGGTGCGATCAAGAGATCGCGTAAATAAGACTTTACCGGAATTTTCACTAAACATACGTCAAACATTAGCTCCTAGAAAGAGGCTTCGAGGATATTTGTTCAGATGACTCTGTTTTATTGACACCACCCAAAAATCAAAAGACTACCAAAGCTCTTTGATAGCAGTGAGGAAAGTGATGAGGACATTTTTTAAGCCATATTTTATTTACTGTGGACTATTTTCCATGAAAAAAAAAATTAATTTTCTTTTGTAATATGTTTTTCTCATTTACGAGTATTGAGTGTATTATTAGTTTTAAGCGTGATTATGTTCTTTTCTGTCGAAAATCTGTAACTTATGTGGTCATGCAAAATAATTAAAGTCCAGTCCAGTTTAACATTTCTGAAAAACGATCTCGTTTGTAATGATAATTTTCATATTGTGATTTATAATTAATAAGACTGATTTTGAAACAAACCGACAACGTTTTATTTCCGCGAAATTTCCACTTTCGATTTTGTGTTTGACCCGCCTTAACTACTGAACCGATTTTGATGAATGAGATTTACAGAGCAAAACATTTACTCACTGTATAAAGCTTAAGTCAATCTTAAGGTGTGCAAGCTATCGTTGAATTTAATTAAATTAAAAACAAAGAAGGATGCCCAAAAAAAACCCAGAGTCGATTAAAATAATTTATGAACATCAAATTAGACCTTAAGTAAGAAGTCATAAATACGCTATTCGTTTTGCATAAAACCATAACCAAACAGCCCAGCAGCATATAACAATTCTGTGTAGCAAGTCGCGTTGAATAACTGGGGCCCAATTCTGCAACTTTGAGTTAAGCAACATGCCATTGACACTCTATCGACATACTACAGACATTATTTTGCCACTGTTGCAAATTTGGTATTCTGTAAAAACTTACATGACGTTTCAGTGGTGTCTCAGTAGTGTGTCGATAGTATGTCGATAGTGTGTCAGTACAATAATTTTCAGTGTTGCTAACAAAAATCTACCATGCGACCATAGAGGTACACCAAACCTGCCACTTTTTAAAATCCTATTTTTATCAGTTAAATCTTTATAATATGGGTTTTTTTTAATAATATAAAAACATTTTATTATCAAAAACATCAAATTTCACTAAAAACATGCGTTTATTGTTAAAAAATAATATTTTTATCACGGCAATTTTTAGTCTGCTTGCCTTTCTGAATGAAAAAAAAAACCTATACTCAATACTCAACCTAACAACTGTCAAAAAATGTGCAGCGGCAATTTTCATTGGTTTTAGTTTGGAATTTAAGAGTATACGTTCCTTGATATCATCTTAATCTGTGTTTATCGTCTAAAACGACGAACGTAAGGTAAGTGAAAAAGTCTCAATTTACGTTGGGAGAATAATTAAAAATCGTGATGAATATAGAGTTAAAGTTCGGTGTTCTGAAGTGCAATGCAATTAATTATTCTTTCACATTAAGTTTTAAGTTATGATACGAACTTCCACATAACAACATTTCAGTGACAAGACAACACCAACACCACCACCATGAGTGTAAGCGTAAGCCAGCTCTCGGCTCTCATAGATTTTTTAGAGTCCAACCGAGAGTTGGCGCTTGGATACTGCAACAGGAGCAAAGAAAGTCGCAGTCAGGCTAGGCGGCTTTGGGAGCAATGCTCCACTGTGCTAAACAGTATTTCTGGGAACTGCGTGCAAAAAACGTCAGATCAATGGAGACTGGTGAGAATGACATATTCTGGTGAACTTGTTGATAAATATTTTTAGATGTACCTACATCATTCTTTTTCTACCTTTTTCAGTACTACAATGAGTACAAGTCGAAACTGTTAAAAACTGGAGAAAGCTGAAATGTCAGCTACAGGTGGCTTAATAACAATTTTATATAATTATCTTTCATGTAATAGTTTGACCACAACTTGTTCTCAATCGTAATACTTTTGCTTTTAGGAGGGGGACCCTCAAGGACCAAGAAAATAACTACAATACAAGAAAGGCTGTATGACCTACTTGGACGCGACGTAGGTGAACCTTTGCCAGGGGTCCGCCATAATCCTCTTGTCGTGTCTGTGAGTTTTATAACTTTTTGTAAAATTGAATAGGCATATAGACATGGGACGTGTATTGGTTTTGCTGGGCATAGTTAACGGTTGTTACCCAGCAGCACTGACAACATGCTGTGATTTTTGCGTTCCGCTTGCCTGCCCTTGAAGTGAGTTAAAAAACTTAGGCTGCAGTGGAATGAAATCATTATCTAAGCTCGGTGAGTTGCAAGACATACAAATAACACACACTCAAATTTGGTTTTTCACTTTACAGCAAAACAGTCAAGATTTAGTGGAGGTGGTGCAGGTTCTAGCTGTGGTGAGTTTTTCTTTTAACATTTATTTGAGGAATAGAATGGGTTTATCAGGGAATTGGTACTAAGTAGAGAAAGGATTTCAATAAGATCTTTCAATCTGTATTTTCTTCCTTTTAGTTAAAAAAGCATATTACATGGTTTTTGGGGGTACACCAAAGTGGTAAAAAGGAACAATATTGTTTGTACAAACTAACATTTGCAGTTGGAATGTATGGGAGGACATGTTTTTCAACTACAATGTTAAGTTTGGGATTAATTTATCCAACTACGGAACCCTTCATTGTGCGTGGTCCAACACGCACTTAGCCGGTTTTTTTTAGTTTTATTATTTTTTGTTACAATATAATAATAGCTAGCCATATGAACAAATGTTTGGATTTTTCACAGGAAAACAGTCAAATAGAGGAAGAAGTGGTGCACATTTCAACAGCTGTGAGTATTCTTTTTATATTTTTAAACCAGCCTTTTCCAGCGACTTCTTATTTTTATTTATTTTATTTGAAATAGGTCTTAAAAAAATATCACTTTACAGCTAGACGATGACAACATTGATGCAATGGTGGAGTGGGCAATACCAGAGTCTGAGCCCCAGCCTCAACTATCAGGAGTAGGACCCAGCATGAGCCAGGAGGCTAACAGGATGCCAGAACCCAGCCCACCTAGCACTACTCCTGCAACGTGGCAGACTGTGCCTCCAACACCGCGGCGGCGACGACGCCGCGTACAGAGAACACCTCGGCTAGTCAACAGCAGCGGTGGGTATCATTTTAGTTAAAGTTATTCATAATTAATTAATTAGCCCGTCCCAAATTCTACTAGCCACAAATGTTCTGTAATATTTTAAAATAATCTCACAGAGCATGACACTATGCACGAGGCGTCTGCAAGGCTGGAGGCCATGGAACATGTTAGTGCAGAGGCTACAAGAGAACATGCCCAAGCCACTCACCGACTGGCAGCTGCATTGGAAGCATTAGCAGAGAGGCTAAGAGAGCCAATAATAATTGTGATTCAAAACCCCCCCACAAGCTAGAGTATGTGTTAAAATTTTATTTTCATTAACTTGTTGATTTTGTTCCTGCAAGTAGTAGTCAAAGGCTGTATTCGTCCGAATCAGAATATACTGAACAGTAATCCAAATTATCAATTATGTCACATTATTTTATTAGTATGTACAATATGTACATACTAATAAAATAATGTGACATAATTGATAATTTGTGTAGTGTATCATTTTTAATAATGTTATCTTAATATAATATGATAATAGGAGTCCTTGAGGGAAACCTATGTCCAGTAGTGGATGTCTTTTGGGTGATATGATGATGATGTTAATACGTATTACAAAAACAAAACTTAAAATTATAAAACTTTTAATTGAAATTAATTTTCACACATGCTCTCTCCAAAGCCTTGAAATGAGCGCCTGCTGAATTGCCCGGCCTCTTTGCAGCTCTGGGTGGACACGACGGTTCCCCGGATTCTCCATGGTTCTCGTGTGATCTGCAACCTGTGTATAAAAGACTGATTAGATAGATTACTTAAAATTATAGTTTAATTAGTTTAGAATTATAGATTTTAGAGGGTGCTAATTTAATGTGTAACTGACAGGACTGATTTACCAATGACAGATTATTTAATTTAGAGAATTTGATTTAATTTTGTTTTTAAATTTGTTAATTTTTGTTTCATTTATTGTTGATCTTGTTTTTTTTTCATTTATTGTTGATTTTGTTTCATTTATTGTTAATTTTTTATAAAAAAACATACCTACTGCTTTAATTTTTTAGTTAGGTAGGTAGTTAATTTTTAACTGTATTTAAAATATATAATAAAAGAATCATGTGTTGCTTTTCATTTCAATTAACTAGAAAAGACTTGCCTGGTGTTGGAGCTGACTCTCCATTTCTTCTTCCTCGCTCGTGAGCAATATGATGGGGAGTCTGCTGATGTTTGCTATGTTATGCAGCACACAGCATGCGTTTACTATTTTCCCAGCAGTGCTGGGATTGTAATGTAATGCTCTAACAAACATCTGAAAACAGACAACTTTTATTATTATTTATCTAGACTTACTTACATCGTCATATCAACCCATTCGCGTCTCTTCGGCACACGTCTCCTCTAATGAGAGGGTTTAGGCCGTAGTTCATCACAATGGTCCAACGTGGGTGTGGGTCTTAACAAATAATATTATGTAACTGTATGGTTGTACTGTGTGGTTGTGTTGGTTGTTGGTGTATTATAGGTATTAATTAAAGTAGTAAACCTGAATCGAGCCTTCAGTACTCCTATGCAACGCTCCACTGTGTTGCGTGCTGACACATGAACTTTTGTGTTCAGCAGTCCCCTCCCTTGTATCCAAAATTGGTGTCATCATAGTCGGACGTAAAGGATAACCGCTATCTCCTAGAAATTTATAGATAGTTGATTACCACTTTTTTACATTGTTGTTACTGCCTATTTAGGTCCGTAATATAAAAAAATATATAATATAAATACTATGTATTTGGTACCTAACAAAAACACTTCCTCTCCAGCATTAGACACCTCAATTAGATGGCGGTTCAGTGGGTGTACTTGCCACACCATAGAATCATGGGCTGATCCTGGGCTGCTCGCATCAACGCACAATATATTTAAGTCTGCATCACATATCTGTAACAAAAGTTAATGCTAACTTAGAATTTGATAACAACCAATCATTGATATTGTGTCTTAAAATAAATAGTTGCTTACAATCATGACATTCAAGGAATGGTATCCTTTTCGGTTGTAATACCGCTCTTCATGAAGTACAGGCCTCAGTACAGCCACATGTGTGCCGTCAATACAACCCAGTACGCCCGGGAAACCAAAAGATGAGTAAAATCTGTAAGAAATAATAATACTTATAAACAAACAACATGAACAATTATGAAGTATCTCAAAACTATTAATTAAAGTTCAGCTTATTAACTCTGACAAATACGACTCACTTTGCCTTGATTGTATTCCTTTCTTGGGGATGCATTGGCCAAACTATATGTTTATGATAGATTTGGTTCAATGCATCGGTAACTTGTTTCACAGCTCTTGACACTGTAGTCTGTGAGACATTATGTAATGCGCTTTGGCCCACCAGTGTTTGGTATGACCCTGTGGCGTAAAAGCTCAGCGCAATAAGTATCTGAAGTTTCGTTTTATTTATAATTTGAATGTGAAGGAATAACTGTTAATACACTGTTATTATTGATGTTAGTTGTACAATTTTTAGGAACTTTTTTTCCTATAAAATATTTCTATGCCAGTCCATGGCGAGACATGTAGATCATAACCCTATTATTAAGACCATTATTGTACCATGTTTAATGCAAATAAATATATTCTATTCTATTCTAACTTTTGGGAAATCATCATATTCTGACACATCCTCGTTTATTTCTATCACTTACTTATTCAACGTCACTTTTACAACTTGAGTCGAAGTGTTAGGTAGGTACCTTCACATACAAACCTTTAATTCAGCAGGGATTCCATTTTGCCGTCTATTGGAGATTACATTGTGGCATCACTATTTAAGATGACTTAGTCTGTGGTTGTCTAGTTTAATCTATGGAAGCTGCTCCTGTAGAGATTGCGTGCTACAAACTGTGTGTGTGTGTTTTAATGGAAAAATAAAATTCCTTTGCGTTCCTTCCAACCACTGCGTATTATTTTACCGGCCCAGAGCACTGCAAATAGAAGGAACAGGCGTGTTGTGAGAATTTCAAAAAGTCGAAGTTGTCTTGAGCGTACAAGATGGATGCCGGTTGTTCTCAGAACGTACTCAACATAAAATTGGGCGACAACAATTATCCGGTATGGAAATATCAGCTTGGAGTAATATTGCGATCGAGAGGGTTGTTCACAATTGTAGACGGCAGCCGTAAAAAGCCTGGATTGAGCCAAAACAATGATGGCAAATCTCAAGTTGAAGTTACGAAATGGGAGGAGGATGACGCCAAAGCGCAAGAAATAATAGTAACTAGAGTGCAAGACAAAGTCATAACACACTTACTTACTTGTAAAATTAGTAATGATATATGGGAAAAATTGAGATCAATTTATGAACCAAAGTCTCAAGTGAGTGTTCATCTTATTCAACAAAAGTTTTTTAATCTGAAGTTCGAGGAACCTGTGACTCTTTTTATTTCCAAATTGGAAGATTTGCGACATCAACTGGACGGCTTTGGAGAGAAGATGTCAGAAAATATGTTAATGACCAAAGTATTAATGTCACTACCGGATAAGTACAGGCACTTTGTATCAGCATGGGAGTCGGTCCCGGATAGTAGTCAGAGTTTCCAAGGATTGGTTTCGCGGCTACTAATTGAAGTAACATGGAACCAGAACCTTCAGCTTTCATGGCATCACAGCGTCGTAACTTTCAAAGAAAATCTGATGGCAAGAAGAGTAACGGTGTTTATAAGTGTTTTGAGTGTGGTAAAACAGATCATCTTAGAAACAATTGTAAAGAGAGAAAGTGTTACTTTTGTCATAAGGCAGGACATTTGATTAAAGATTGTAAAATTTTGTTAAAGCAAAAACAAAATGAGGATGTAGGTACTGAAAATAAAAATGCTTTTGTTGTGTCGCCGATGAGAGATCTAGGTATAAACTTTATATTAGACTCTGGTGCTAGTGAGCATATGACTTATTGTAGAGAGTATTTGTCATGTTTTCGAGTTTTATCAGGCAAATATGTAGCTGTGGGAGACGGTCAGAAATTGGAAGTAAAAGGAGTGGGAAATATTGACCTTTTGGCTTTTAATGACAGTGAATATTTACCCACATCTCTTAACAATGTTTTATTTGTGCCAGATTTAAAAGTTAATTTATTCTCTTTAACATGTGCATTAGATAGAGGTTATGTAATGACTTCTACAGCTACGGGGTCCAAATTGTTAAAAGAAGGAAGGGTTGCAGCTGTAGCTGATCGTGTTGATAAAATGTATGTTATGAAATTTAAAATGTGTGACTTAGCATTAACTACATTATCTGAATGGCATCGCCGTATGGCCCATCAAAATGTTAGATATGTTAAGGAATGCTTAGATTCAAATAATGTAAAATATATGGGACAGACTGAGCAATGTCAACCGTGTGTTCAGGGGAAACAGCAAAGGAATCCTTTTAATGCCAGTGAGAGTCATGCAGATTGTCCAGGTGTTTTGGTGCACATGGATCTTTGTGGTGCAATGACTCCTGCTTCATTGGGTGGTTCTTTGTATTTTCTTTTAATAAAAGATGATTATAGCAGTTATAGATATGTTTATTTCTTGCAGCATAAATATGAAACTAAACATAAAATTGGAGAGTTTATAGAAAAGTACTAACTCAAGTGGACTCAAGCCCTCAAATGTGCCTTAAATTGAGGATTACATATTCTTCTTCTAGAAACACCTAGAAAGGGATGCTCGTTTTTGCGCATCTTGAACAAACTTTGTAATTTTTTGTCGTAAGGTAGAATTTCATTAATTCATAATTTTTTTTTTTTTTTTCCAGGATCAAACTCTGAAGAGATTTATATTAGCAGAAGAACTCTTATTGAGTGTTATAGAGAGTCTACTTCTAAAAAAGACTCAGAAAAAATGCAATTTCTTTATAAAAAAGTGGAAAATGCTCTAAAACAGACTAACATTTCAAGTGATACTAAAAATGTTTTGCAAAAGCTAATAGGTCAATATAAATCAAAACTTGATAAATACCAAAGACATTTTGAAAGATGTGTCAATGCGCATAAAGAATGGTTTGATCAATATGTTTGCTTTAACGTCTCGCAATCGCAGAAGAGAAAAGTATCGGCTGGTCGACCTTCTAAAGATTTTGGAGAATTAAGTGAACGGGCTAAACGGCATAGAACTGAAAATGTGCGACGGCAAATATCATCCACAGAATTGGCTTACGCTACGCAAATGAAATATAGACAGTGTGGAGAGATAGAAAAATCCAAATAAGTAAAAGATGTTTCTCAAGACATTATTCCAAGAATGGATAAAAACCATGCCACTCTCTGTCCTGATAAAGCTTTATCTATTGTTATTGAAGGGCAGCTTACGAAGCACCAGTATAACATAATTCGAAAAAGTGCAATGGAAGTGAATTGTAATTTATACCCAAATTATGAGGCAATTACCAAAGCTAAGAAAAAGTGTTATCCTTTTGATGTTAGCACTTCAGAAACACGAGCAGAAGTATCTCTTCAAAATCTTATGGATCATACGACTCAAAGGCTATTACTGTCATTAAGTAAAGTCATTCAAAGTCTTGATGAAAGTGAACGCAAAAATCTGTGCTTGATCTCGAAATGGGGATGTGATGGTTCTGGCAGTCATTCGCAATATAAACAAAAATTCCAAAATGTCGAATCCACGGACGAATATATGATTATAACATCAATTTTACCATTACGCCTTGTGAGTTTAAATCAAGGGGAAAATATCGTCTGGCAAAATCCTCGCCCGTCATCGCCAAGATACTGCCGACCTTTGAGACTTCAGATGGCTCATGAGACAATAGAAGTATCCAAATTGGAAGCTGCTAATGTAAAAAACCAAATATCAGATATAGTACCTACTAGGAATGCTGAATGGTGTGTCAAACACGATCTAAAATTAACCATGGTGGATGGTAAAATGATTAATGCGCTTACTGATACAAGCTCAGCCATGCGGTGTTATCTGTGCGGGCTTACCTCCAAAGATTTCAATCTAATCAAAAAGTGCATCAACAGACGAGTGATTGAAGAAAATTTTGAATATGGGCTTTCGTCATTACATGCCTGGATACGATTTGCTGAGTGCATCTTGCATTTGGGTTACAAATTGAAACTCGGAAAGTGGCAAGCAAGAGGCAGTGATAAAATAATTATGACCAGTGAAAAAAAAAGAATACAAAAAGAATTTTGGGAAAAACTAGGTCTGCATGTAGACAAACCGCGCCAAGGTGGAGGGACGTCAACAGATGGAAACACTGCTCGTGTACTTTTTCAGCATGCAGACGAAACTGCACAGATAACAGGAGTTTCTTTAAGTCTGATTAATAGATTCCACACTATCCTGAAAATTATTTCAAGTGGATACAAAATTAATTTTGTGAAATTTCATTTATTTTGCCTACGGACTGCGTCAGCTTTTGTTTTTATGTACCCATGGTTCAATATGCCAACTACAATACACAAAATTTTAATCCATGGGCCCCTCATTGCAGACAATATTGGCATTGCTATAGGTCTTTTAAGTGAAGATGCTCAAGAAAGTAGAAATAAAGATATACGAAAATACAGACAGAACTATTCTAGAAAATTCTCGAGAAAAGTCGCCATGGAAGATACTTTTCTGAGATTAATGGTGTCTTCAGACCCATACATTACTGGATTGAGAAAACTACCACCAAAAAAGCTTGTAACTTTAAGTCCTACTGAAATATATTTAATCCATGACGATGAATAAATTATTTGATTTTATTTTTTGATGAGTTTAATTTAATTTTAATTAATAACCCTAAAAATATAGGTTTTCAATATAATTTAGTAATAAAGTACTATAAATCAATTAAACAAATTGCAAAATAGATTTTTGCCAACTTTTTGTGATATTTCGCCAGTGTGAGGCGGCATGAAACACAACTCAGCACAGAGGATGCAAACATATCCAGACTTATAACAATGGAATGGGTTGTTGAGACAATTAACGGTCGCTTCAAAAGAGACTTCAAAATATTCCACAACACTTATTTTAATAAATCAGCGCCATTTGCCATGACCGATTTCAGAATTGCCGCAGCTCTTATAAACTTATGCTGACAGCCAATATTCTGACGCGTTTGTGAGGTTATTCATATTTATCGGAGAATATCGAATTGTATTGATCACTATATTTGATTGTTTACAACAATAAATCACAGTATGAACGTCAGCTGTCAGAATGATAGATGACATTGACGTATGGAAACGTTCCATTTCAACAATATTTTATTATACATAAATTAATGTTTAGTAAATAATATAAGGTAGTAGTAGTAATACTTGATTTGCATTTCTATAATTGATATTTCATAAACAGATGTATTATATAAATAGTTTTAATGTGACTCAATAGTCACCGCTCAACAGGCTGTTTCATAAACAACGATTATAGAGTTTTCGAACAAGTCATGATTTGTGGTTTTATGAAGATCAATATAAATGTTTATTAACTTATCAGTACAATAAATAATTAATATTGAATAAGTAATAATTAATATGATACTAATAATATTTATCACGATTTTATAATGCAGTTTTAAAGTAACATGGTGTTTCAAACGATTTTCGGAACATCCAGTTGATGTTATTATATTATGACATTTTATATAAAGATTACAAATAAATACATAGTATATTGCTAAATAATGTTATTAAGTTTTAAGATAGTTCCACTACATAAGATTTGTTAATTATTACTTTGGTTAGAAGATATTTAACATTTATGTATGACCATCCATGATCCGTCTAAAATGGCGGGAGAATGGGCGGCAATATTTGAGGGATCTGTAAGGTTGATAGGCTGGTAAGATGGGGTGACCGCCAATCTTGAAAAGGAACTTGAGTTAAACGGTTGGACGTTATAGGACCTCCGACTTTTACAGGACAGACCCTGAGTGGTGTCCTTGTCCGTAATATAAAGTTGCTAAAAGCCAATGTAAGAATAAATCATGTAGCATAGCGGAAGCTCTGCCATTATTGTAAAAAGGATTGATGATCAGATCACTTCTTGTGAAAGATCGACAGACTACCTACAATGTTCATGTAAGTTAATTGATAATTATTATATCTTGATTATTGCTGATAACTATGTTGTTCTGTATGTGTTTTAATATGCCTAATATTGCTAGCTTGGAGAAATGGTCCAAGAGATTAATATGATATTATAATGATCTAAGCTGATGTAACAATGTGTTGATCCAATAATATAAACGAAGCTGCCACGGAGTTTCTTGTCCTTCTTCTCCGTGATGACCTAGATTAGGAACGGACAAATAGTTTTCTCATTAACGATACAAGACCTATGTATTGACAAGCCTAAATGTAAAAAGTAAGTACAAACAGACCTTAAACTTAAATTATACAAAATTTCCAAAGAATATATCTTTTGTTTGCCAGTCACAAGAGAAATATGGGTCCCTGTAAGAGTGCTTTTCTTTTGCTAATAATAGTTACGTCGCTGTCCAAGGCTAATGGAGATCAGACATGCATAAATAAAAATAACAAGAGGTGTCAAAATGTAAACGGAAAGTTGGACTTGATAATAGTGGCATGTAAGGAGCACTTAAGAGTCAATGATGAAGATGATATGGGGAACACTTGTACGTTTCTCGAGAACTGTTCTGAACACCCTAAGGATCTGAAGTGCATGGTGTCAAACACAATGATAGATTGCTATCACTGTATACACAGGACATCGATGCTGAACTATAGGACCAACCATGAAAAAGCAAAGGCTTTTGGAAATGTAGGGGAAGAAGACAAAGAGGAATCCAAGCTCAAAACATCTGTCCCAAGGAACATAAGCATATCACAGGTGGCAATCCAGAGTTTGGGTGCAATACTAGCATGCTTGTTTCTTGTAGCAATCCATCGAGGAAGAACTATACGTGCAGTGGTCCCTTGTGTGGTGTTATTGATAACCAACTTGTTAGGAGTTTGTGAAAATATTGTTCTTGTATTGTAATCTTATTTGTCTTTTATTGATAAATCACAGTAGATATTATTTTGTTTGAATATTATTAATGTCTGACATCTTTAGAGTTATTTGTTTTATATACACATAGAATTAAATAAATGCCTGGTCTTGTCTTTCTGTGCTTTTCTTCATAAAATCTTTTCCCTACACCATATTCATAGAAAGTACCTACATATAAAGTAAATAAGTGGATACCTATACCTATAAATGTAGTTATAATCCACTTTCTAACACGTTCATCAACATAATTAATACCAACAAGCCTAAACCGAACCTGGGGCCCAATTCTGCAACTTTGAGTTAAGCAACATGCCATTGACACTCTATCGACACACTACAGACATTATTTTGCCACTGTTGCAAATTTGGTATTCTGTAAAAACTTACATGACGTTTCAGTGGTGTCTCAGTAGTGTGTCGATAGTATGTCGATAGTGTGTCAGTACAATCATTTTCAGTGTTGCTAACAAAAATCTACCATGCGACCATAGAGGTACACCAAACCTACCACTTTTTTAAATCCTATTTTTATCAGTTAAATCTTTATAATATGGGTTTTTTTAATAATATAAAAACATTTTATTATCAAAAACATCAAATTTCACTAAAAACATGCGTTTATTGTTCAAAAATAATATTTTTATCACGACAATTTTTAGTCTGCTTGCCTTTCTGAATGAAAAAAAAACCTATACTCAATACTCAACCTAACAACTGTCAAAAAATGTGCAGCGGCAATTTTCATTGGTTTTAGTTTGAAATTTAAGAGTATATGTTCCTTGATATCATCTTAATCTGTGTTTATCGTCTAAAACGACGAACGTAAGGTAAGTGAAAAGGTCTCAATTTTCGTTGGGAGAATAATTAAAAATCGTGATGAATATAGAGTTAAAGTTCGGTGTTCTGAAGTGCAATGCAATTATTCTTTCACATTAAGTTTTAAGTTATGATACGAACTTCCACATAACAACATTTCAGTGACAAGACAACACCAACACCACCACCAACATCACCACCATCAACAGTTCAACATGAGTGTAAGCGTAAGCCAGCTCTCGGCTCTCATAGATTTTTTAGAGTCCAACCGAGAGTTGGCGCTTGGATACTGCAACAGGAGCAAAGAAGGTCGCAGTCAGGCTAGGCGGCTTTGGGAGCAATGCTCCACTGTGCTAAACAGTATTTCTGGGAACTGCGTGCAAAAAACGTCAGATCAATGGAGACTGGTGAGAATGACATATTCTGGTGAACTTGTTGATAAATATTTTTAGATGTACCTACATCATTCTTTTTCTACCTTTTTCAGTACTACAATGAGTACAAGTCGAAACTGTTAAAAAAAAAATGGAGAAAGCTGAAATGTCAGCTACAGGTGGGTACCTAATAACAATTTTATATAATTATCTTTCATGTAATAGTTTGACCACAACTTGTTCTCAATCGTAATACTTTTGCTTTTAGGAGGGGGACCGCGGGACCAAGAAAATAACTCCAATACAATAAAGGCTGTATGACCTACTTGGACGCGACGTAGGTGAACCTTTGCCAGGGGTCCGCCATAATCCTCTTGTCGTGTCACAGTCTGAGTTTTATAACTTTTTGTAAAATTGAATAGGCATATAGACATGTGACGTGTATTGGTTTTGCTGGGCATAGTTAACGGTTGTTACCCAGCAGCACTGACAACATGCTGTGATTTTTGCGTTCCCCTTGCCTGCCCTTGAAGTGAGTTAAAAAACTTAGGCTGCAGTGGAATGAAATCATTATCTAAGCTCGGTGAGTTGGAAGACATACAAATAACACACACTCAAATTTGGTTTTTCACTTTACAGCAAAACAGTCAAGATTTAGTGGAGGTGGTGCAGGTTCTAGCTGTGGTGAGTTTTTCTTTTAACATTTATTTGAGGAATAGAATGGGTTTATCAGGGAATTGGTACTAAGTAGAGAAAGGATTTCAATAAGATCTTTCAATCTGTATTTGCTTCCTTTTAGTTAAAAAAGCATATTAAATGGTTTTTGGGGGTACACCAAAGTGGTAAAAAGGAACAATATTGTTTGTACAAACTAACATTTGCAGTTGGAATGTATGGGAGGACATGTTTTTCAACTACAATGTTAAGTTTGGGATTAATTTATCCAACTACGGAACCCTTCATTGTGCGTGGTCCAACACGCACTTAGCCGGTTTTTTTTAGTTTTATTATTTTTTGTTACAATATAATAATAGCTAGCCATATGAACAAATGTTTGGATTTTTCACAGGAAAGCAGTCAAATAGAGGAAGGAGTGGTGCACATTTCAACAGCTGTGAGTATTCTTTTTATATTTTTAAACCAGCCTTTTCCAGCGACTTCTTATTTTTATTTATTTTATTAGAAATAGGTACTAAAAAAAAATCACTTTACAGCTAGACGATGACAACATTGATGCAATGGTGGAGTGGGCAATACCAGAGTCTGAGCCCCAGCCTCAACTATCAGGAGTGGGACCCAGCATGAGCCAGGAGGCTAACAGGATGCCAGAACCCAGCCCACCTAGCACTACTCCTGCAACGTGGTAGACTGTGCCTCCAACACCGCGGCGGCGACGACGCCGCGTACAGAGAAGTCCTCGGCTAGTCAACAGCAGCGGTGGGTATCATTTTATTTTATTTTAGTAACTTGTTTCACAGGTCTTGACACTGTAGTCTGTGAGACATTATGTAATGCGCTTTGGCCCACCAGTGTTTGGTACGACCCTGTGGCGTAAAAGCTCAGCGCAATAAGTATCTGAAGAGTTTCGTTTTATTTTTAATTTGAATGTGAAGGAATAACTGTTAATACACTGTTATTATTGATGTTAGTTGTACAATTTTTAGGAACTTTTTTTCCTATAAAATATTTCTATGCCAGTCCATGGCGAGACATGTAGATCATAACCCTATTATTAAGACCATTATTGTACCATGTTTAATGCAAATAAATATATTCTATTCTATTCTAACTTTTGGGAATTCATCTTTAATTCAGCAGGGATTCCATTTTGCCGTCGCTGTCTCTGGAGAAAGGTAATGAGCTCGTCAATCTCCACAAACAAACTCCGCCTCGGGAAGTTCCCGAAAGGCATTCACTTGCATCCTCATTAGTGCACGAGATTTGCGGCGCTGGCGCAAAAGCAAACGTCGGCGGTCGGCACTATTAGCCAATGCAAAAATACGCCACCGCAAAGTAGGTACTGACGGCCTCATTTCGGCGAAACACTATGTCCACTTTAATATTTTAAATACGTAACGTAAACACACACGGAAACTTTATTTTAAATTAAAAAAATTAACAAATTAGACCAATTCAATATTGAAAAGAGGTGTCGTTGTTCGATGGCTTCACAATGGCCAAAACACTATTCAAACACGATAGACACAACTGTCAAATAGACTTAAAATATTTACAGACTACCGTATCTTTGGCCATCACGATGCCATTGACACATTATAGTGGACCAGACTACCAATTATTACAATAGTCTTACAATGGCGTTTCAATGGCACTACAGTGGCAAGTCAATGACGATTTAAAATTTGTGGAATACCAATTGTCAATAACTATCCTATTGAGACACTACTGACACACTATTGACAAGTTAGTTATTTTACAGAATTGGGCCCCTGCTGGCAGATTATGTGGAACAACAAAATATGAATCGGCAAAGAGTAGCGTTTGAGAGATTACAAGCAAGCCCCCCAAACCTACAAGATTTTCCAAGACTTTCATAGCACAAATTGATTTTGTTCGCAGCAGGCACCTACCATTTAAAGATAGCACGGTCGTACTGTTAGGAGCATGTAAGAGGGAACGGTACTTACGAAATAGATGTGTACCGAGATCCTCATCATATTAATATTGGTGACTTAGGTGAGAAAACTTTATTAAGAGGACGCATACAGTGGCGGCATGTTCGATCCAGAACGTACTATACATACATCATGTATACACCGGGTCACAACAGCAGAGACGCAATTGTAGAATACGTTTGTTCATGCATTCATGGTCGCCGAACTTTAGGCAGTTGTGCTCATATAATAAGCATGTTATACTCGTACTACCTTGCATTTGCAAGACACGAAGGGCTTCAACAGCCAGCGGCTTTTTTTGATAGCGTTCTCCTCGATTTAGAAAATATGTAACATTTTTAAAATCAATAAAACAACGTAGCATATACTTATTCAGTTGTTTTCATTTATTAAGTTAATAGCCATATAATAATCCGCAATCACTTTTATATGTATATCAATAATATTTTATATTTATATATATATATATATATATATATATATATATATATAATCAGTAGATACGTATAATGTTCTTTACTCTCAAATCTCTCTCAATATTACGCACAATTCGTCACAGTATCGTTTGTAAAACCGCTTTAAATATTATAGATTTTTAAAAGTTTAGTCAATCAGTTACGATTTTTGTATGACTTGGTGATGGTTTAATCGAAAACTATTATTGGATTTGGGATATAGTATGTATACTCTACCTTGCCACACATAAATCGTTTTAATCGATTCTGGGTTTTTGCTCCATATATTTTTGGGCATTATCCTTTATTTTTTAAATTTATCTATGAACCATCGTTATGGTATTTTTAGCTTCTGGATTTTTTAAAGGATCACGAGAAGCCCAGACAGCCAATGTCAAATTTTGATGACATACCCTCCCAGGTATAATGTTTCTTTTTTTTTACTTTGTATCTCAGTGGTGGGGTCGGTCAAGCACTGATAAAACAAGTGCTGGGTTACTAAAATAACGTTTTGCTGACTTAGTTACTTTTATTTTAGAACATGTCTAGTATGTATGTGGTAGGCCTTTAAGGTGGTAGAATTTCAAGACGCCAGTGTAGGCATCATCCGCAAAGAATGGATGACTCTACGAAAGAGACCATTCCTCAAAAAATAATTTCAACAGTAGTAATTTTATGCAAGCTCATCTTTTTCAGTACGACGAGCCGGCACTGGCTGCCCCCCGGCTATTGGGGACCATATCGTTTTTTGACGAATTTAGTGACCTACACTGCCCATGACGTGAGTAATAAAATATATGGTAGTTTTTATAAATAGTTTTCTGTGTAATAAATGATAATAAATAAAAAAACTTATTTAATAGGTCAAAATTGTCGCCGTCACCTTCGCCTGATGCTGTTGGCTCAGGCTCGCCGCTCGTTCTTGAGCCGTAAGTTTTAAAACTAGTATTCATTAGTCTTGTACCTTTTCTTCGTAAATAACAAGGAATAATATTTACTATTTTAGGTTCAATGTCGTCGTCACGAGCTTCGACAGGGACATGGACGACGATATGGAGGAGGACCATGTCTTGCACCTTACCGATGAGCATGGGCTGTTCGAGCAGGTGGAAGATGTGGTAGAGCACGTGGCGGCAGAGCCGCCGCAGCAGCAGCGTGGGCGTCCACGGCTCGTAGTAGCGCGGCGCGGCGGTACAGCGTAGTGTGGGCAAGGGCGAGGGGGGCACGTGGCCGGGTGCCAACTGGGTGGCCCCCAGTGGGTAAGAGGAGAACGATTGGCGCAAGTGAATGTTGATGATGATGATGTGTCTAATGATTTGAGAAAAGAAATCATAAAAGTAGTGCACGCGAGAGGGCATCTGACTGATCAATAGAGAAAGGAGAGCAAGAGAAGATAATGAGGAAGAAATGATAGATGCGGATGACAGTGAGATCGTGTCTTTTTTTATTGCTGAAGAGACTTCCAACCATTTTGATTTGTCACCCATGGGTGGCTATCAAGGTGCGAGGGAGGATTTTACTCCGGAGCAAACTGGCGCGGTTGCCACATCCGAAAATGCGTATGAGGCGTTTATTCAGTACTGGGATGAAGGCATCATGACCCACATAGCGACCGAAACGAACCGCTATGCCGCTGGGCTAGCTGCTTCGTCCGCTGCCTTCGCTCGTGATTGGTATGACACGAACGTTCACGAAATTTTTGTCCTATTTTCCTTCTGGATGATGCTCGGAATCATTCAGATGCCCACCATCAAGTCTTGCTTTACCCTAAATCCTCTTTTGCAGACCAACATCTTTAGGAAGATGTGTTCCCGTTCACGCTACGAGAATCTTTGCCGCGCGTTTCATTTGTTTGACAATAGTAGCAGACGGACAGACTCGACTAACCTTTTATTTCCTTTAGGTCCGATCGTAGATCATTTAAGCCGGAGCGCCAAAATGTGCTACATGTTTGCGCTTTAAAAAACAAGCCAACCACAAGACGGGCGACGCAGATTGTCCGGCAAAAAAAGCTGCCGAATACAGGTACATCAACTCGATCGACTATGAAGGCCACTTACTTGTGTATATTTTAGACTTAATTTGTTATTGTTATTTTTCTAGTTTAGTATGGATAATAACTATTTAACCGACTTAGACAACACATTTTTAACTGTATCAATGACATTGTATCAGTGTCGTTGAGGATTGCAGACAATTTTTTTCCGATTATAAAAAGTCACTAACCGTACTGACCCAAAACATTCATAAAATTTATAAGAACATAAATAGCTTTAAAATTTTCCTTCATAGACTTAACTTTGATTGAAATCCTGCAACGTGCTGACTGTTCGCCAACTTTTCATTATGCACTTAGAATTAAAACAGCACACCATGCTTACCTACACTGCTGACAATACTAACAAGAGACGGAATGATATAATATGCACATCTAATGCAACCTCAAAACATGTCTTTGTGGGAAGATGTTTTACATTCTTAGGCCCATTTTTGTACAATAGATTAAATAGAAAACTTAGTATTTATAAATTAAATTCCTTTAGCTGTAAAAAAATTATACTTGAATATTTACTAACCATATCTGCTTAGGCGCAGACAGAAGATCTACTTGTTGTTTGCAAATAGAACCGCTAACATGCTATTTTACTTTTATTTACCTAATTTTAATTTAGTTAAGTATTTATGCTCTTCCTAGCCTGAAGCACAGGTTCAACCTAGTTCAGGCAAATAAGCAACTGAGCTCTATAATGATTAAGTAAGTTATTGTAAATGTGCCTTTTTATAAATAAAACTATTTATTATTATTATTTAAATTCACGGTCCCATTGAGCCAATGTAAACGCAGAAGAATTCCTGGTCCACATAACTGTCACGTAACTGTCTGCCTGTGTAAATAAGCCAAAGGGCGTGATGACAGCTGGCTTCTTAATCATCCTCATAAAAATTTACCTCATGATTTTAGGTCTTGTAATATCAGCATACTTGGCTAGTAGATCGTGATATAGTAATTGGTTGTCTCTGTGGATATCTTCATCTTTCGATCCACTAATCGACGCCCGTGAAGATGCACCATGAGTGCGTGATGATGCAGAAAATCGGCGCCTAACATTGACCTACCGACAGTCGCAATCACAAATCGCCTCGCAATCGTACGGACGCCTCATGCCGAAATTTCACACAACAGTTCGTTCGCAATATACAGGAATTTGTGACCCATTAGCTGCATACAAGTAGTTGCTCGGAATCCGGTTATTTTTTCGCAAACTGTGACGGGAAAACGGAAACTTCGCACCCGTATCGACGAGATATTTTTGTCCGGTCGTAACGTCTTTTTATGAACAGGCGGTGTGTAGATGGGTTATCGAGTTAGGCTACCGCCAGAGCCGAAACTGCAGGGGCTCCTGCATCGATAGGACTCTACCAAATTTTCGATGAAAACAGCAAAATGTAGATCTTCGATCACGAAGTTGGCTAGGATGTGAGCAACTTCGGAAACTTTGTGCCCGCTGGCGGTAATTATTTCCACAATCCATTTTCAACGCGGTAACTTCTTTGGTAAGAGTTTCTATCATGCTCTTCACGATAATTTCGACTGGCATCAATATAGGGGTTTTTCACAGCCAATGGGTGTTCCACAACCTAAACACCTGTCGAAAACATCTTCGCCCCTTAGTAATGACCCGCTCTATTTAGAAAGTTTCATGAATGAGCTGGGAACTGAGATGCGTATGGCACCAGTCGCTAACGAAGTCCATCCTGGACACTATGGCTTCGCCCAGATAGTAGAAGAAGATTACAAATCTGTGACTGCCCGCTCTCATGTGTATGCCAAAACTGTTAAAATATGAAAACCTCTAAGAAAATATGCGATTTTTATCTCAGGGGATGTTTAAACTTCAATGAAATACAAATTAAGCTTGACTTATACACATCAAGGATCTTGTGTTCGTCACACCAAGTAGCTAGACGGATGGCTGTCCCGAAGAAAACAACGAACGAGACCCTGAAGATTGAACTAACAGTATCACTCTTCTCATGTATCTGGTGTAGACATGACTTTTATATAAGAAGCTGTTTTTACTTCCAAGGGCTATGCTAGTAGTGAAATTAGTGAGATTGGGGATCTAAGTTTCTCCGTATAATGTTAGTAGTACGTTCATCCTCGTTGTGAACTTTACTTACTAAGCAAACACAACTGCTGTAAAATAGGGGGTTTACACGGGTCGAGCACTCGAAATCGATCGTATAAATGACAATCAGACTGGCTTAGTCTAATTGTCATTTATACGATCGATTTGCAAGTGACTAAAATTATGATTAAAACAAAGTTGTCTTCGGAAAAATATCACGTTGTTAGTGGTTGTATTTTTCATATTTTTGATTTTTTTAAAGACACAGTTTTTTTTACAACTAAAATGCCAGATTTTTCTGAAAAATCTGGCATTTTGTACATCCTAGACAGGCATACTCCCTTAGGGCCGATTTTTCAATCCTCGGATAAACATACAGACAGGTTTTATTCGATAATAACAGCAGGTTCAGGTTTTGTTAAATAATTGTAACAATTTTAATTTGTAATTTTATTTCTAGATAGCTTCCTAATAAATTTTATAACTTTTTTTGTGTGCCTATTTCCAGGCAGAATGTACATGGCTCACTCCTATCTACTCCACCTGTATTCTAATGTAACCTACATTCGTTGCATATAAATGATTGATTGATTGATTGATAGATAGCAAAAAAAACCAGTTGTTCAATCTTCAGATAGGCTTTATTCGTGGAATAATTCACTTAACTGAGGAATAAATCTATTTGGCTCTTTGACGGCCAGATAACCGCTTATTCCATAGATAAACGAAGTTGACGTTACTAAGTTTGAGTTTAGTTTTCGTGTGATGAGTGTTGATAAAGAAAATGGATATTTTCGATAGTATTAACGACATGGCAATTGAGGAAGAAGCCATAATAAATAAATATATTAATCCAAGTGAAAGAAAAGAAAGAATTGTACGACCGAGGGTCGAACACTTTAACGTGTCAATCGAATTCCATCGTCGATTCAGAGTTACCAAAAAATCAGTGCAATATTTGGTCAGTGGCTCGTCTTAGGGGCGGATTTATGCTGTTCTTGATAAAAGATAAAATCGAGAGCAAGATACAAGGGTGTTATAAGCATAAACACACATATTTATATTGACTTGGAAAACATAAAATGCTATCTCCAAGAACTACCTCAATAGGTAGGTAAGTAATTAAATACTTACTAAACAAAATCATTTTATGTTTCAGAAACCAGTTTATTTCACCCATGTTACAACTGCTGATTACATTAAGATTATTTGCGATTGGAAATTTTTACATTATCTTTGTTTTGCAGAAAAGAGCCGTTCGATCAATTAGACGACACGGTTGGCGCAGTGGCTGAGCGATCGACTGCTGCGCAACGTGTCGCGGGTTCGATCCCCGCACGGAACAAATATTTGTATGATCTGCAAGTAGTTGTTCCGGGTCTGGGTGTTAGTGTATGTGAGTTTCTATGTTTGTAAACGCACCCACGATACAAGAAGAAATTCTTAGTGTGGAGCAACGTTTTAAAATATATATATATATATATATATATATATATATATATATATATATATAAATTAAGCGAGACATTCTCTCAGAGAGAAATTTAAGGAAATTAATGTAATGACTGCCTTCTCAGTATATTTTTGAAATATACGAGTATTATATTAGAAACTTCAATATAATTTTTGAAGACCTTTCCATAGATACCCCACACGGGTTTGATGAAAAACACATTTTCGAGTTTCAGTTTTAAGTATGGGGAACCCCCATTTATTGTTTTTTTTCTATTTTTGTGTGAAAATCTTAATGCGGTTCACAGAATACATCTACTTACCAAGTTTCAACAGTATAGTTCTTATAGTTTCGGAAAAAAGTGTTCTTTCACTTTTTTTTAGGACATACAGACAGACATGACGAATCCGTTTTTTGCCATTTGGCTACGGAACCCTAAAAACAAAACACTGAAGATTGAATTCAAATGTATGAGAACGTAACATTATTACAACAATGAGAGCTTTTAACTGTTTCTACAACGCCTTTCAGTAAATTGTTTATTAAAAGTCATCAGACAAGTGATCGTCATAGCTGTCATTGGCAATATTGAATATTTATGCTTTGTAAAGGAAGACAATTTTTTCCTTTCTTATAAGGCAGAGGTAATATTTTTCCCACCAACTTTTTCCAATATTTTTGGCTTAGAGTTTAAAGGTACGGTTTTTTTTCGTATGACAATATTTCAATTGACTTATAATTCAAAAAACTTCTGGTTGGAGAATAGGTGAAGAATATTATTACTTCACCCCATGTCTATACTCCAGTGAAATAAAAATTAAGCTAGACTTATACACATCAAAGATCTTGTGTTCGTCACACCTAGTAGCTAACGGGATGGCTGTTCCGAAAATATAAGAGACACTGAAGATTGCATTTCAATTTAACAATGTTATATTGTTACAACAATGAGAGCCTTTAACTGTTCCTGCAACGCCTTTCTCAAAATTGTTTGATGAAAGTTATCAGCCAACTGATCGTTATAGCTGTCATTGGGAATATTTTATTCATGTTTTGCGAAATAAGGTCATTTCTTTATTGGTATTATTTGCTTTAAGATACTTGATATTGAGATACTTGTGTAAGAGATACGGTTGTATGGTGGATGGTGGAAAAATAAATGTGACGGTAAGGCCTTCTATTATCCACTTCTGTCTTCGATCAATTATAATATGGAATTATTTCAGAATTGAATGTGTAGTTTTGCTTTTAAAATACGTTTCACAGTTCGATTCTTTCGAAACGTAAAAGAGTAGAGAAACTTCTGGTTGGAGAAAAGGTGAAGAATATTATTATATCAGGGGAGGTTTATAGTCCAATCAAATACCAATTAACCTAAACTTATATACATCAAAGATGTTGTGTTCGTCACACCTAGAAGCTGAAAGGATGGCTGTTAAAATAAAGAACGAGACACTGGTGATTGAATTTCAACTTAAGAGAATGTTATATTGTTACAAAAATTAGAGCTTTTAACTGTTCCTGGAACGTCTTTCACAAAATTGTTTAATAAAAGTCATCAGCCAACTGATCGTTATAGCTGTCCTTGGGAATATTTAATATTAATGCTTTGCAAAGGAAGGTAAATTTCGTATTGTTATTATTTTCTTAGAGATACTTGTGTAAGAGATACGGTTGTATGTTACTAGTGGAACTGAAAAATAAGTTATTATCTATTGATACAATTTTAAACGAAGTTTGCACTATTGTCGGCGATGGGAAATTGTACTCAGATCAGAAGAAGAAAAAAAAAAAAAAAAAAATAAAATAAACCAAAGCAGATTTTTTATAAATTGGACATCGTGCCCTGTGAGAGATTTCACGATAGTCACCAGGGGCTTCAATTGCCAGCAGTTCGGACATGCAACCAAATTTTTGCGGCAAACTAGTCCTACTTGCAACCACTGTGGAGAGACTGGACACTCCTTCAAGGAATGTAGCAGCAAATTATTATTTAATATCAGTTTAACTTTAAATTTTAGTGTTCCGATTTAATTGAAAAGTAAAGTGATGGCCTGAAACACAGGTTTCAATTAACCTATATCGGGCGAGTCCCTACTTTTTTTTTTTTTATGTGGTTTCGGCTAGCTACCCATCGCTCACCGTCCGCAAGCAAGGAAATCGGCTTGCGACTCCCGACGCCCGAGGCGTCTCCTGTGGCGACTAGGGGCGCGAGGGCGCGAATCTTGCCTCTCCCTCTCGCGTTCCGCCTCCTCCTTCACGAGCATTATTGCTTCGCAGAAGGAAGAGACGGCCTCCCATGCACTCTCGCTCCGAACCATGGCCTGAACCAAGGCCGGACGCGAGACGCAGCGGGTCGGTACCTAACATTGTAATTCCGAACCATCATTACATGCACGTGTTCTAAACAGCATCAGCATCTGTTCTAACATATTTTAGATTTAGTTTATTTTTAAGCACTATAATTGTATACTTTTTGTAAACGTTTTATTCAATAAACATTATTATTATTTGCAAAGGAGGGTAAATTTTGTATAGGTATTATTTTCTTAACCCTCTGCGACTGACGTGGTAGACACGGCTAAATCGAAAAAAATTGTCCTGAGTCGCGATTTTGTATAATACGAACCCCGGGTTCTCAGTATCTTCGTGTCGCGCGGCCGTGCATCAATCAGTACCTACGCCGCACTATGTGGAGGCGCCTAAGAGACCCTGGCCATAAATACATTTTGTAAAAATCGGCGTAGGTACTTGTATTATACCTCAAACTGTAGCTAAGAAGTTAATCTATTATATTATACATAAATTATGTATGTGGCTGGTACTGGTTTATATTAAAGAGCCTCTAAATACGATGATTCAAAAATTATCACAAGAACATCTTAATTTTATTTTTTTCAGAATTATTTTCTAGTAAGCTAGCAATGAAAACTATACAAGTATTATACCATTCCAGAAATCTTGTAATATATACTTTCGTCTGGTTTGCATAAATATGCTATATATTTGTTAATACTCGTATATTTACTAGAAATATTTATTTCATGACATATCATTTTTGCGTATCTGAAACTTTCAATTAGAGTTTTGACAGTTGCCGAAATTTGCCGAAGGTCTGTAAATGATGTTATCTGATAGGAAATTTAATATTATTATTCAGGAAGAAAAAAAAGTTGCAACTTCATTGCACAACATATGTTAATCTATTATAACATGAAATAGTAAAAAAAAACTTATAAATACGTATGTAGGTGATGCTATTTGATTTATTAGTTGATATAGGTTATGCTTGTGATATTTTTTTAGTTGCAGTTTATGTTTAGATAACGTATCGAGTATTTCTCACCATATTTTAGTTCACACGCACAATTACCTATCAATAAAACATATCGGAAACCGCATAACCACCTAATGATAATTTTTAAATGATATAACTTCAAGATCTGCTGGATCACACTATTGCAAGAATTTTACAAATCGATGGTGTATACAAAGTTGGTATAACACATTTAATGCTGTATTCTAAGTGGGGCTGTGATGGCTCAAGTGGACAAAGTGAATACAAGCAAGTCTTAGCTGAAGAGAGTGAGTTAATTTCTGACACAAATTTATATTTATATCTTCATTAGTGCCTCTGAAACTAGTAAATACTCGTATTAATCCAAATGAAACTGTGTGGGAAAAGCCTGCTCCATCATCAGTAAGATTTCGTAGGCCCGTTTTAATAGAATTTTCAAAAGAGACACCTGAGAAGACTACATGTGTAGTTAATGAAATTAAAGCTCAAAAAGACGCTCTTACACCAAGCTTAATCAATATAAATGGTGAAGGTATTGAAATCAATCATACATTATTTTTAACAATGGTTGACGGGAAAGTGGCTCAAGTTTTGTCAGAAACTTCATCAGGTGCTGTATGCACTATTTGTGGAGCAAGACCTACAGAAATGAACAATTTAGAAATAGTGCAAAATAAACCTGTTGATGAAAATTCTTATCAATATGGACTTTCGACTTTGCATTGCTGGATTAGATTTTATGGAACTAATTTTACATATACTCGTATCTTATAATCTAGATTTCGAAAAATGGGCTGCTACAACAACAGAAAATAAGGACTTGAAAAAACAAAAGAAGACATACGTACAAAGAAGGTTCACAGAAGAACTTGGTTTAAATATAGATAAACCTAAGCAAGGTACTGGTAACAGCAATGACGGTAATACAGCTAGACGTTTTTTTCAAAATTATCAGTGCAGTGCAGAAATTACTGGTGTGGATGAGGAATTGATAAAACGATTTTATGTTTTACTTCAAGTTATGCCAAGCGGAAAAGTAATTAATGCTACGAAATTCGGACAGTATGCTTTCGATACAGCACAACGATATGTTAATAAATTTAAGTGGTATTATATGCCATCATCTGTCCATAAAGTCCTTATTCACGAGGAAAGCGTCTTTCGGCATTATTCACTGTTACCTCTTGGACAGCTCTCCAAAGATGCTCAGGAATCAAGGAACAAAGACTATAAACGATTCAGACTTCATCATGCTAGAAAATGCTCTAGAGTGTGTGACAAATGAAGATGTTCTACTCGTACATACACTTTTGCACACTTCGGACCCTTACATAAAAAGTTTAAGAAAACCTACCAATAAAAAGTCTATGGAACTTATAGATGAAGCTTTGGAGCTAGTAGAATAATACACTGAAATGTTTTATTTTTTCTTATTTTATTAATTAATAACAGTAATTTTAAGAGTTCATTTTGTATTAATTATAACATTTTAGATCACATTATTTAAAGATAGTCGTAAATTTCTGATCATTTTTCAATATTTCATATTTTGTTTTTTTTTTAATAACTATTAAATATTTATTTATATCCATAAACTGTATATTATTTTAAAGTATATTTAATATAGATTATCTAAAAAAATAAAACTGCCGTTTAACTATCAAAACAAACCCGACTCAATCTCCACATAGTGCGCCGCGAGCAGTCGAGGTAACCGCACCCGCCATTTTACGCGGGAATGTATCTAACAGACTACCACGTCAATGTTAAGAGGGCTATCACAATTTTTCTTGTATTTAAGCGTTAGACTCGAGTTTTGATGTGCGATTATGGTTTAAATAAAGCCACAAAATTAACAAAAAATATATGCCCAAGAAAGTTTGATTATTTCTCTTGGGAGTGTTCTAAATAAATATGTCAGTTGTGATGAAGTCTTTAAATGTACATATTTGATATAATTTATTATAATACTTACTAACCTACCTTTTTTTATCACATCGGATGTATTTCATAGATGTATCCAAACTGTATCATAAGTTTCAGCCTCGTGGGAATATCGTGATAAACAGTATCCTATGTCCTAACCGAAGTCATTGTCTACCCATGTGCCAAATTCTTTCCAAATCGGTTCAGCGGTTTTAATGTGAAAGCGTAACAAACCCGAATGCATATCTACACTAATCTACATCTACACTAATATTATAAAGAGGAAAAATATTTCACGAACTAAAATAATAGTAATTTAATTCCAAAGTAAAGTGGCAATGGCTCATGTTGGTTTGATCCTGGCATCTGACGCATAGCGGTTTGCATGTGTGCATAGCGTACATAGCGAGACGCACACGTGCGCATCCGCTGCCGTGCGCCGTCAAATTTACCTAAAGCTGAGCACTTGGAATTTGTAATAGCCCTCTTAAGGTGTTTTTATTAGACAACCACCTCATTAAAATAGTTATATTTTCATAGTGTTTCTAAACAACCCGTCACTAAAATTGTTTTCTAAACAACATTTTATACACATTTTTTCAGATGGCAAGTAACAGCCAATCATCAGCTGATTCCAAAAGAACTTCGGCTGGAACTTATAAAAGCCATGACCAGCTTGTAGAACAGTGGTTGAAAGATGAAAGTGAGCATACATTTAGTGATCTGGACTGTGAAGATGACGACCCGGACTTTCAACCAGAAACACTTCACTTGGAATCCGATGAAGTCTCTGATGAAGTCTCAGAATCAAGGATCATTTGAAAAAATGCGGCAACAAATTTTTGAAGAAATACGTCAAGAAACTTATGAAGAGGTGCGTCAGGAAACATCGGGTGAGCAATGAGAACATTTTAAAGATAAAATGTTTGTGGTATTTACGAATCAAAAACTCAGTACCTATCGAACCCAGTTCAAACATAGTACTAGGCTGGAACTTATGGATGTTGATACCACTGTAATGAAAGCATTTATAGGCCTTCTATACTATTCATCTGTACTCAAGTACAATGACTAAGATCCGACCGGCCATGAAATATTCCGCTGTGTAATGATCGCCGCTCTAATATGAGATTTCTTCAACAAGTTTATTTCAAATTGTTAGTTTCAATACACTCCTGGCCAAGTAACTGAGCTCGTGGCTAAGTAACGACAGCCGCACTGGTCGATCCATCAGGTTAAGCTACGCTTGCCGGGGTTGGTCAGTGGTTGGATGACCATCTTTACATACCGAGAATCCTCCGTGCCTCGGAGCACGTTAAGCACGTTAAGCCGTTGGTCCCGGCTGTCATTCGTGGATCTTTGACAGTCGTTACGAGTCGTCAGAAGCCCGAAAGTCTGACACCAGTTTTACCAAGGGGTATCGTATTACCCAGTTACAGCTTGGCCAGAAAGAGTAGAAATTAAACAAATATGAACTAATTTTTTCTACACATGGCAACTCGAAAGAAATGTCAAACATCAGTCAAACTATCACAACAAAAAAGTGTATTGTGAAATAATTTAATTTTTCGTAGCTATTAAACGTATTAGTCGGTGAATTATTATTGAAAATGGGCAAGACGATAAAAAGTGGTGCCAGAGAAGTTATTTACAATGTTTTTAAGAGGTGTTTGGTGGAATATCATGCCGGAAAACTTCTAACAGAATTGGATGACCTTTACAAACGAGTTGCTGATATGACAGGTATTTATTCACTCTCATTTTATATTATATATATAGTTCATGATCTAAGTTACAGTTAAAGTCGGTAGGTCTTCAAAAAATACCACATCATCGAAGTTTTTTACGGATTTAATATAATTTTAGAGGTTATGTTTACATCGGGTTCACAATGACTTTGTATAGAGCGACTGCATTTTTTGATCGTCACGCACGTCATTCTACATTAATGTTTTATTTTGATTACAGGAAAATCAGAAAGCACTGTTCGACGCATAATAAACGAAGGCAAATTCATAACACCAGCCAAGCATAGAAAAGGACGTTCAAAAATAGAGATGGACGATTTTAGTGTCTGTGCGATTCGTCAGAAAATTCTGTTTTCTTACACCGTACAGAAAATAGCACCAACTTTGCGAAAGTTGTTGGCTGTGGCAAAAGAAGAATTAGATTACAAAGGAGGCCGTGAGAAATTAAGGCAAATATTACATGCCATAGGCTTTTCATACAAAAAATGTTCGACAAATAGAGAATCGCTAATAGAAAAACCTAATATAGCAGCAAAAAGAGAAAAATATTTAGAAATTATAAAAAGAAATCGGGATTTGCCTGTTGAGCTACAAAAACAAATTGTTTACTTGGATGAAAGTTACATCCATAGTTCTTATAAATTGAGAAAGTGCTGGCAATCCATTAAAATCAAAGGCATAAAACATGATATATCAAAAGGAAAAAGATGGATAATTGTCCATGCTGGAACTGCCAATGGATTTGTACCCAACGCTTTACTAATATTTAGTGGTACTAACAAAATGGAAGACTACCATTCAGAGATGAATTCTCACAATTTTACCAAGTGGGTGACAGAAAAACTGATCCCAAACCTACATGAGGCCTCTATGATTGTCATGGACAATGCGCCTTATCACAGTGTGGTGCAGAACAAGGCTCCAACATCAGCTTCCCGAGTAGATGAAATAAAACTGTGGCTGTTAGAAAATAACATCCCGTTCGAGCCATCAACAAGAAAGCCAGCATTATTAATGCTTGTTAAAAAGCACAAGCCAGAACCAGTATACCAAATAGATGAGTTGTTGGGGGAACATGGTCATGAAGTGGTACGGCTTCCTCCATACCACTGTGACCTAAATCCTATCGAGCTCATCTGGGGCATAGCAAAGCAAAAAGTTGCTGCAAGTAATGTGGGAGGAGCAATTGACATAAAAAAAGCAACTGAGGAAGCTTTTAATAGCATTGGTCCCGAAACTTAGAATAATTGTGTCGAACACATAAAGAAAATAGAACATGATTACTATGAAAGGGGAAGAACACTCTATGAAGATATAGATAGACTGGTAATTCGTGTTGGTGAGGACAGCAGTGACAGTAGCTCAGATTCTGAAGATGATCAAGAACTTGGATCGGACATGTCAGGTGTAGAGTATTTAGATAGTGACTAGAAAAAATATTGTTACTATATTAAAGATGCTTTACTCTCCTATGGTTTTCTATTTACCAAATTTAAAAAAATGAAATTTAGCTTCTGATTTAACGATTTTCCACATTCAAATTTATCTTTAAAAATACTTGAAGTATCAAATTAATTTTGGTTGTATGTAGTATAAATGATGCCATATAAACGATAGTGGCGACCTCAATTTTTTTCTACTCTTTCTGGCCAAGCTGTACTGGGTTGTGGAGGTCAAATAGGCAGTCGCTCCATGTAAAATACTGGTATTCAGCTACATCCGGTTAGACTGGAAGCCGACCCCTTGGGAAAAGGCTAGGCAGAATGAATGAATACACTCCTGGCCCATATCTCTGCATCGACGAAATGTTGTTGCCGTTTAGAGGTCGTTGCATACTTATTATTTACATGCCTCAGACACCGGCAAAATATGGTATAAAAATTATGATAATGAGTAATGCGCGTACATACTGTTTTTATAATGCCTATATATACCATGGTAAAAATTCTGATGGCGTAGGACTAACTAAACAAGAGAGAAAAAAGGCAGTTTCCACTCAGTCTGTTTTGAGACTTGCAAAAGTAGTCGAAAATACAAACCGCAACATTACTGCTGACAATTGGTTCAGTTCCATCCCACTTACAGAACAGTTACTAAAGAGAGGGCTCACCTACTTGGGTACTCTAAAGAAGAATAAAGCCGTGATACAGCCTTGCTTCTTACCAAATAAGGATCGGGAAATAGAGAGTTCCATGTATGGTTTTACGAAAGAGTACACTTTGTTATCTTATGTCCCTAAAAAAAACAGCTGTCCTGTTGATTTCGTCTGCTCACCATAATCGTGAAAAAGATACTGATACAAGAAAACCAGTAATTATTGCAGATTATAATCATTATAATCATACGAAAGGAGGAGTTGACGAAATTGACAAAAAGTGCTCAATAAACAATGTCGCTCATGGGCATATGCCTGCCCGTATTTTTCTGAATATTCATGAAAAATTATTGAAAATTAACTTTAAAAGGGGGTCTGTCTTTAATATTTTTCATGTTATTCAATTTAATTTTTTTTGTAACGCGTTTGCCATATCTCCTATGTTATTGGCTAGATTTGGATTCTGTTTATTATTTCTAAAAGCTTATGAGTTATTTTATCGGATTTACTGATATTTTTTTATAAAATTTGTCGACTATAAAAAAAAAAAATGTAGGAAAACTACATTGCGCATTGATGTATAAATAATTGCATGTTTCGTGAAGGGCATTTTTTCACGTTCCAGCATGCCGCGTTTACAAGAACGGGATATTTTATCGTATTTAGAAAATCTTGACGACTCCAAAGACGGATTAGATGGGTCAGACTCCGAGGTAGAAGATGAAGGTCAGTATTATCAGACCGTACAAGATGTTCTTCGAGACCTTGAAGATGAAGATACTCAGCCTGATTTGGTGGATACTGATCATCCTCTTGTAACCAACGATGATGACGATATTCAAGACTCCCCCATCCCTATTCCCCAATCCCATCCTGATTCCCCATCTCGCTCCCCACAACCGTTACCTGTTGCCAACATGTCATCGCAACGGACGTCTAGACGACCGATGAATCGATCTGTGATTTGGCGAAAGAGACTGGGGCATCTCCATTAAACTTTTAAGTAATATAATAGACATCGTAGCCCCCTATCTAGCTGTTACTTTTAATAAATGTGTTGAATTAGGAACTTTTCCTGACCTCATGAAAAATAGTAAAATCATAACATTATTTAAATCAGGTAATAAAAATGACGTTGGCAATTTCAGGCCTATTTCTATCTTACCAGCATTTAGCAAAATATTTGATAAGTTAATACTCAAGCAGTTGCTAAAACATTTTAATTTAAATAGCCTCCTTCATAATGAACAATATGGCTTTACAAAAGGTCGTTCGACTACAGATGCAGGTGTTGCTCTGCTGAAACACATATTTAACGCATGGGAGAACTCGCAAAATGCTATTGGGGTTTTCTGTGATCTCTCCAAAGCCTTTGATTGCGTGCACCATGACACGCTTTTGCGTAAACTGCGACATTATGGTGTGCAAAACTAAGCTCTCAACGTTATAAATTCGTATTTACATAATAGGTCCCAATGTGTAGATGTTGATGGTGTGAAATCTTCCGGGCTACCAGTTCAGTTAGGTGTACCTCAAGGCTCAATACTGGGTCCATTCTTGTTCTTAGTGTATATCAATGACTTACCATTCTATTTAAAGGGTATCTGTGAAGTTGTACTGTTTGCAGATGATACCTCTCTTATTTTTAAAGTAGACAGGAATAGACAAGATTTTGACGATGTAAACAGTGCACTCTCAATGGTTACAGATTGGTTTACGACAAATAACCTAGTTCTCAATGCTAAGAAAACGAAATGTGTAAAGTTCGCCCTACCTAATGTTAGAAATCTAGGTCCCAACATCGTCTTAGATAAAGAGGTGCTTGAATCCGTAAATTCGGCAGTTTTTCTGGGCATAACAGTAGATGCCAAACTTCAGTGGGGCCCACATATATCGAGCCTAGCGGGAAGGCTCAGTTCCGCCGCCTACGCCGCACAGTGGTTCGAAATCGACGCTCCGTGGACATTGAAATCAAAATTTCTTTAGACGAGAAATAAAAATCGGAATGGCTTTATTTCAGTATTATTTATAATATTTGGTAATATGACAGCTATAGACAGCACCATCTCCGAAAAAAAAAATTTTTAATATTTTTTTGTATGAAGAAAAACACAAAAGTCGTTTTTTCTCATAACTTAATAAAACTTAAAGCCTGCGGCTTACATGGGGTGTTGTCCTACATGAGGCGATTCCGAAATGCTATAACACGCACACCCATGCGCGCCGCTTCACTCACAGCAGAGTGTTGAATTTCGAGAAATTCAGTTAGAGATTTTTACGTTGATTTATGTGTGATCTTGAAAATATACAAAGTAATTGACTTTAGTTTGCTAATTTGATTAGTTATAATGAGAAATAATGGAATATACAATATAAAAATACTAAAAAAAACACTCAAATTGAGACTTACAATATAAATAGATTTTGCAATCTTTCTTATAATAATTTAATTCGCTGTTAGTAGATACACAGTTTGACTTCTTAATTAACATTAAAAAAAAAAAGTACAAAAACTTATAACTAATACAGAAAAATACTAAGAATAAGCAATTGTATAATTGAGAAATATATTATTTCACCACTTCACTCAGAGCAGAGTAATGAACTTCAAGAAATTCAGTGGATTTCTCGAAGGAATTTAATACTATATTATTTGATATCTTTGGGATAGGTGCACATACCAATGGGCAACGATAATTACATAGTAATGATTGTTTGATGTAAGCTGTTCGTAATCTCAAGTTTAGCAGGAAATCAATGCTTAATGCATGCTTATTAACTTATGATGGTAATTTAGTCTCATCTCATTAGTGCATGTTGCAAATATTGTTAACGAGTTAAGATACATTAGTTAAGGGCTATTTTTACGAAGTGTTTAACTAACTACTATTAATTAAGATACGATTAAGAGGGTACTTTTATATAAATAGGGACAACATCGTCAAAATCATTAGTTTTTGTCAGCAACTGTTCGCGCTATAACATTAACTTCTTGCTTACGTACTTACTTATTATCATGGAAGGATTTTATACAAATTTGGACATATTCATATTTGTGAAAACAAAAAGTTGCTTTTCGCAGCCTAGTATTTTGTTAGAAGCACTTCTAACCAAAGCGACAAATTTGTCTGAAGAAGAACAAAAAAAATTAAAACAGTTTTGTCAAGTGTATATGTGTGTTTTGCATAGAAATTGGAAATCGTGTAATCGAACAATGCATACATTTGTCAAGAAGTATGAGACATGGCTAGAAAAAGAGATCAAATGGCCCAACTTCATTAAAGACAGATTTGTACAAAGTGAAGAAATTGGATTGGTATCAATCGACTCTGTTACTGATACTGTTGAACCTTCAACCTCAAGTGCTAGTGGTATAAATGATGGTGCATCCACGTCCAAAGTAACTACATGTACTGTTAGCACTACAACACTAAAAAGGAGCCCAAGAAAACCTTTCTCAGAATTATGCCAAAAACAGAAGAAGAGAAGAATAGAAGAACTTTTAACGCACGACTCTCAGGAACTTGCATATGCTACTGCAGTGAGATGTGGTGAGGAGAATGAGGACGTGAAAGATTTAATAAAATATATTACCGAGCATCCTGAAAAAGCAGCAGAGATCAAGAATTTTTTGAAAGGCAAGACAACTACTAACAAGTATTCAGCAGAGAAAGCGTTGGGTATATTTATTTCTTTGAAATTGTCGAAGTGGCAGTATATAACTTTAAGGGAAACTGCGAAAGAAAGTGGTGTAGATTTGTACCCATCATATTATTCGCATGCTATCCTCCTGAGAGCGATATTGAAGTGACCGAACGAGGAGTTAAAGTAAAACTTCAAGCTATTTTGGACATCACTGTCACTCGACTTGCCAAAACATTAAACTTGGACCATTTGCAAGATAAAGAACTGATCTTAATCTGCAAATGGGGCTTCGATGGTGCGTCAAATCAAAGCAACTACAAGCAATGCATGAATGCAGATGAAGACGACTCTAGTGTTTTTATGAGCTCTTTTGTACCCTTGCAATTGATGTGTGGTGAGGATTTGGTCTGGGAAAACCCAAAACCTTCTTCTACAATGCTTTGCAGACCAATTTATTTCAAGTTTGTCAGCGAAAATAAGTTGGACATGAAGGAGGAAATGGGTTTGATCGATGCTGAAATTAAAGCATTGAAGCCATCTATCATTGAAAATAATATACAAGTTAAACATTCAATGTTAATGACCATGATAGATGGCAAAATAACGTCTCACCTGTCACAAACCTCGATGCAAACATGTGACATCTGTAAAGCTGTACCAAGTGAAATGAATGATTTGGAGAAGATTCACATGTAAGTTGAATATTGGAAATGTATGTTAATTTTTTTTATTTTTTTCTTATTGAAAAACACTTTTAACCTTTTTATTCATATTTTAGGAAATCTGTATCATCTGATATTTACAAGTACGGTTTGTCGACTTTGCATGCATGGATCAGATCCATGGAATGCCTGCTGCATATCGCTTACCGATTAGATTTTAAAAATGGCAAGCCAGAGATGAAGCTAGTAAAGCAGCTTTGAAAAGTCGCAAACAGACGATACAGCGAAAATTTCGAGAGGAAATGGGACTCCTGGTGGATATCGTAAAACAAGGTTAGTTGATTTATTTATTTTGTATAATATCAAAGGGTTTTTTAGTTAGTGTAATACTATAAAACTTATCTTATAATGTTCTCATATCAGTATTTTTTATATAAAGGTGCTGGGACCACGAATGATGGCAACACGGCTAGAAAATTTTTCCAGTGTCCTGAGAAGACTGCAAATATCACTGGATTGAGTCAGGAGCTCATCCAAAAATTCGCAACTATTCTCCGTGTTGTATCATCAGGACAGTCTATTAATATTGATTTGTTTGCCAATTATCTCAACGAAACTGCGCAGCTGTATGTGGAACTGTATGGCTGGTATTTCATGCCTTCCAGTATCCACAAACTTCTGCTGCATGGAGCTGAAATAATAAAACATTTCAACATTTTGCCTATAGGAAAGCTATCAGAAGAGGCATCTGAGGCCCGAAACAAAGATTTTAGAAAACTCAGGGAACATCATACGCGGAAATTTTGTCGCAGAGCGACAAACCATGACATCTTTAATGGTTTCATCGTATCCTCAGACCCATATTTGTCAAGCATTCGACCTAAACTGACAAATAAGAGTAGAAACGATTTAACTGAAGAAATGAAGTCTCTTCTTTTAATTGACCCGGATACCATGGATAAGGAAAACATTGAATTTGTTGAGGTGCCAAGTATGATGGATTCTGATTTTGAATTCTTTGATAGCGATGACGAAACTCAGTAGACAAATTTTAATGTTTGATGTTTTTGTGTAAATTTTATATATTTCTCAATTATACAATTGCTTATTCTTAGTATTTTTCTGTATTAGTTATAAGTTTTTGTACTTTTTTTTTTAAATGTTAATTAAGAAGTCAAACTGTGTATCTACTAACACCGAATTAAATTATTATAAGAAAGATTGCAAAATCTATTTATATTGTAAGTCTCAATTTGAGTGTTTTTTTTTGTATTTTTATATTGTATATTCCATTATTTCTCATTATAACTAATCAAATTAGCAAACTAAAGTCAATTACTTTGTATATTTTCAAGATCACACATAAATCAACGTAAAAATCTCTAACTGAATTTCTCGAAATTCAACACTCTGCTGTGAGTGAAGCGGCGCGCATGGGTGTGCGTGTTATAGCATTTCGGAATCGCCTCATGTAGGACAACACCCCATGTAAGCCGCAGGCTTTAAGTTTTATTAAGTTATGAGAAAAAACGACTTTTGTGTTTTTCTTCATACAAAAAAATATTAAATATATTTTTTTTCGGAGATGGTGCTGTCTATAGCTGTCATATTACCAAATATTATAAATAATACTGAAATAAAGCCATTCCGATTTTTATTTCTCGTCTAAAGAAATTTTGATTTCAATGTCCACGGAGCGTCGATTTCGAACCACTGTGCGCCGTCAGGAAAGTAAGACAATACACTGACGTCGATACAGCTCGTTTAGTCTATTTTAGTTATTTTCATAGCGTTATGTCCTACGGTCTTCTGCTGTGGGGCAAAGCTGCTGATATTCAAAATATATTTGTCCTTCAAAAACGAGCTGTTCGAGCTATTTACCAGCTAGGTGCCAGAGTTTCTCTGAGAGATTTTTTCAAAGATATTGGTATCCTCACGGTGGCATCTCAATTCATCTTCGCCAATATCTTATATATTAGGCAAAATATACACTTATACACTAAAAACAGTGATTTTCACAATGTTAACACTAGAAATAAGGACAAACTACGAGCTCCCTTTCACCGACTTCATAAGGTTCATAACTCATTTGTTGGGCTTGGTATAACTTTTTATAACAAGCTACCCTCTTCTTTGGTAGATTTGCCTTTTAATGCGTTTAAAACGAAAGTAAAATCCAAGCTTTGTTCAAAGGCATACTATTCTATCAACGACTACTTAAATGATAATTCTTATCATTTATCTTTTTCTTATCGTTGGTCGCTGTAATTAACTCAAGACAATGTTTATGTTCTTTCTCCAGCTTACCCACTGACAAGTTATATGAGTTTATATAAGTAATTGTTTAATTTATTTGACTATAAAAGTCAAATTATTTAAATTTAATTTATTGTTGATATAATCTACTCATCACAATGTTTTTTTATGAGTTGTATTGCAATATGTGGTTAGCTAGTGACCTCGACAATTGATCATATTATTTATTGCTATTAGTAAATAACTGTTTGTTTATTTATTTTACCTCGATGGTCCTAGTTTATCATTTATAACTTCCAGTTACAACTATATGTAAGCGGGCACGCCCTTTATGCCTGGAGGCTTTTATTAAGATATTAAGTTCTGTTTACGTTTTGTTTTTTATTTCTTCCTGAGTAAAGTTCTCGATGATTTTGTTTGGTATATTGGCGTGTGCTAGCTTATATATCGCTAATAATTTAAATTATGTTTTGGGTTGCTTAATGTAAATTATTTTGAATACTATTATATAGAATCTTTTTTTTTGTTCTTCTAACTGAACAGACAGCTGTGCAGCTGGGGAGTTTGTTGCGCCACTTCTTCTTCCCAGCTGGGGGGACTGTCTTATGTAATTTTGACGTTCGAAAAGTGCTGATTCTCAGCCTAGTTTGAATAAATGACTTTTGATTTTGATTTTGATTTTGAGAAATCTTGTTACTGATGAAGATAGGCTAATTTTTAGGGGAGAAACTCAAGTACCGTAAGCTTTGATGAATTGCAACACACCATACGATTTTTTTCAATTTTATTTTACATCAGATTTGAAGAATACAATTGTACAACAAAGTAACTTGTACGCAGCTCAGAAACAGATCTCCAATCCTGAAAATATAAATGATAATATACTGAATAAATTCATTGGCATATTGGTTTATTTTTCAGTTATAAAGTTTCCTTATACAAGAGCTTACTGGAATGACAAATATGGTTACAACCACATAAAAAATACAATGCCACAAAAAAAAAAAACGAAAAAATAAGATCTATTATCCATTTTGCTGACAACACCAACTGCTTACCCAGAGATCATCCAGATTATGACAGGCTCTACAAAATAAGACCTCTTGAAACGACGCTCAACTGCCAATTCGGGAAGGTTCCTATAGGACAAAGGCTCTCCATCGACGAACAGATGTGTGCTACGAAAATTAACCACTACATAAAACAATACTTCCCAAATAAACCCCACAAATGGGGGTTCAAACTGTATCTCATATGTAGTACAGAAGGATATGCTCACAGATTCGAGATTTATTCTGGAGGAGGTTCCAAAAACAACATCCTACCAGGTGAGCCAGATTTAGGAGAATCTGGAAACACAGTTGTCTGATTGGCTAGAGTGGTACCACGCAACGTAAATCATATAATTTACTTTGATAATTTTTATACGCCTCTGCCTCTGGTCACCTATTTATCTAAAGAAGGAATTTATTCGCTTGGAACAGTGCGCGTTAACCGTTTACGAAACTGCAAATTACCCGATAAAAACACCGTAATGAAAAAAGACGTGCCCAGAGGGTTTTGTGAGGAAAACGTGGCGACTGTAGATGGTACAGAAGTCAGTGCTGTCGTATGGAAGGACAACAAGCCAGTCAACCTTCTTTCCACCTATGTAGGAGCAGACCAGCAACTACAATTACACGTTTTGATAAAAAGAAGAAAGAAAGAGTTGTTATTCCATGCCCAAAAGTCATCCGAGAGTACAATGCGCATATGGGAGGAGTAGACTTATTGCATTCGTTCATAGGTCGTTACCACATTACAATGAAAAGTCGCAAGTGGACCATGCGTTTATTTTACCATTTTCTGGACCTCTCAATTATAAATTCATGGATTACAAGAAAATACTTTCGATAAGGGGCAACAACAAACTCCTCAATCTAGGTAAGTTCAGGTTAGAACTTGCTGATATATTGTGCCAAATTGGTCTACCCTCAAATGGAGCTAAACGTGGTCGGCCCAATGGGGGCTCCTTACAAGGAGAACTTGAGCTGAAGAAGTTCCGAGGTCCAGCTCAAGCAGTTCCATCGAAAGATGTGAGATTGGACCAGACATCTCACTGGGCACTTTGGATGGATAAGCAGCAAAGGTGCAAGTTCCCGAAATGTTCAGGGTTTACCTTTAAAATGTGCCAAAAATGCCACGTTTCTCTATGTGACACCAAAAAAAATCATTGTTTTTTAAAATACCACAATGACCCATGAATAAATACATTTTCTAAACAGCTAACATACTTCCCATGAGTGCGCAATGTTGTTTTAAAACAACATGAACATTTTTTTTAAAATATTCAGTAAATTCATTCAAAGATTTTTTTTACAATTTTTCCTGTAAAGTAAAACCTATCTTCTAATAAATATTTTTTTTTCAAAAGAAGTAAAAAAAATCGCGCATTATAGGGTTAAATAAAATTGTTTTATGCACTAATGCCTATGCCTTTAATAGAATAACAATGTCTATTGAAACTTCGAAAGCAGCGCGCATTCGTGGCCGGATCCCTACTACCCTGACAGAAATGAAAAAAATCTTTAGGTCTGATTTTATACATGGGTATAGTAAGGCTTCCGAAAATAGCTGATTACTGGACCACAGATAAAATCATTGGACAGCAATTTCCGCGAACCATTATGTCTCGCAATAGATTTGAGCTTCTACTCGCAATGATTCATTTTTCACAAGAAGATGAAAAGAATACGACCGATCGCTTACACCGCGTCAGAGACTTGGTGGAAGTAATGAATACAAATTTTAAAACATCTTACACGCCTGGCGAAGATTTATGTATAGATGAAAGTGTGGTTCCTTTTCGCGGGCGAATTATATTTCGGCAGTATAATAAGCAAAAACGCCATAAGTATGGGATTAAGTTATTCAAACTATGTGCCTAGCCTTTTTTTTTTTTTTTTTTCGCGAGAGATAACGAGAGGGAGTGTCAGACTTGACTGGATACACATACAAAATTAGTATTTATGGTGGAAAACGGAACGATGACGTTAATACTACGCCTACTAATGTTGTTATGGCACTATGCTATGATTTACTAAATAAAGGACATACTCTATATACCGACAATTGGTACACAAGCGTTGGATTAGCAAGATAACTTTTGAAGAACGAGACGCATTTGATTGGCACTGTGAGAAAGAATCGCAAGCATTTTCCCAAAGAAATTGTTTCAACAAAATTGAAAAAAGGGCAATATATAGCAAAAGAGAGTGATGATGGAATCACTGTATTGAGATGGAGGGATAAGCGAGATGTATTGGTTCCCTCAACAAAACATTCTGTGCGTTTTCAAACTGTCATAAAACATCGCAATCAAACATCTAAGCCTAAAATCGTTCTTGATTATAACAAAGCTAAGGGTGCAGTTGATTTATCACCAAATGACAGCATATCAAACACCTCTGAGGAAGAGCATCAAATGGTACAAAAAACTAGGCATAGATTTACTTTTAAATACAGCTATGGTAAATGCTTAGCTGTATAATTTTTAGTAAAAATGTTAATTAACCTGTTAAAATAACTCACAAGCTTTTGGAAATAATAAACAGAATCCAAATCGACCCATAAACTTCGGAGATGTGTCAAAAAATAGCAAGCAAATCTACAAACTCTACTTAAAAAATTAAAAATTGAATAACATGAAAAATGTTATAGATAGACCCCCCTTTTGAAGTTTATTTTCGACATTTTTTCAAGAATATTCAGAAAATTACGGGCGGTCACATGCGCATGGGCGACATTGTATTGTTACAGCAATGAGAGCTTTTAACTTTTCCTGCAACGCCTTTCACAAAATTGTTTGATGAAAGTCATCAGCCAACTGATTGTTATAGCTGTCATTGGGAATTATTTATTCATGCTTTGCGAGGTAATTTTTTATTGGTATTATTTGCTTAAACTTGATTGAGATACTTGTGTAAGAGATACGGTTGTATGCTATTGGTAGATTTGAAAAATGAATGTGACGGTAAGCCCTTCTTTTATCCACCTCTGTCTTCGATCAATTATTATACATATAGAATTATTTCAGAATTTAATGTATAATTTTGCTTTTCAAATACGTTTCAGAGTTCGACACTTTCGAAATGTAGAAATAATATAGAAACTTCTGGTTGGAGAAAAGGTGAAGAATATTAGTATCTCACGGGATTTATACACATCAAAGATCTTGTGTTCGTCACACCTAGTAGCTGAAGGGATGGCTATTCCGAAAATAAAGAATTAGACACTGAAGATTGAATCCAAATGTAAGAGAATGTAACATTATTAAAACAATAAGAGGTTTTAACTGTTCCTACAACGCCTTTCAGTAAATTGTTTAATAAAAGAGTAGTCCCCTGGCAAACCACATTGTTAAAAAAATAAGTTTTTTTTCTAATGACTGCAATCGCTGTTGCAATCCCGTGCCCAGTTAGGGTTCAGTTTTAAATTACCTATTATAAACCAAACCTCAAAATCTATTTTAATCTATGCAAATCTATGATTTTGATGAATTTTTATTACTTATATTTTGCAATCCACGCAAAAAAAGGCCTACATGTCCCTCTATGCTTAGAGCCTCCGTAATCCAACTCTTAATCTGCCACTGCAGGCGTTGCAAAATGTTGAAGCTCAAAAGCAATGAAAAACAAATGCAATGATAAAATAAAGTGTGAAAAATGCAATGACCCACTGTGCATAGTCCCATACTTTCTGCAGTTTCAAAAACTCTGAAAGGCAGTGAGGACATTCTTCCCATAAATTTTTCACATGTTTTTGAAAAGGCCTTTCATTTGTAATCATTAAAGTTGATGAATCCACTAGCAAAAGTTATTTTACTCTTGAGGAACCCTTATACCCATTTAAAGGTATAAGATTTCATCACTAAATAAAATCCTAAGATATATTCTCTGATGCTGAGCTACTTGCGTTTATGGTTCTTTTTACAAAATTTGAGCAAAGGCAAAAATACACTGTGCAGTATCATTTCTCTCAAAACAAAAGTGATCTCAACAATATTGTTAAATTTATGACATTGGTAGAAGAAAATTTTTACTCAGAACAACCAACCATAGGAATTTGGAAGACGGTAACTAATACCTCTCCTTGTATATTTGCTGGAGCAGTAATGGCCAGATTACACACGTCATTTTACATGAGCAAATTAAAATTTGCACAAGCAAGCATTTAATGCCAACACAGCAAAATGGTATGCCGTGCAAACAGTCTGGTATAGTGTAAATGCCTGATGATTAAAGACAACAATCGTTTAAAACAACAGAAGTAATACTTTTAAAAGGTTTATTAGTTAGCGGGCGGGTGGTAACCCACTAGAGACCCCTAAGATGACCCACTGACCAGAACACCTAATTAAAGCAAGAGTTAGGAAAGTTTGCTTCACAAATGACATGGCACATTTTTGAATATTTTAATATTTTCTATCCCCTAAGATAGCACTAACAAGACACTCACTAACCTTACCTGACTGTTTCAATTTGAAAGTAGCCTTCAGCACCACAAGTCACATTAATGCAAAATGCTAGTTATACATTTTTTTTTAATGTAAGTACTACAAATAGATCATCCACTACATGACAAAAGAAATTTTAATGACAGACATATTTTATCCTTGTTAATAAAAACAACCACCGCAGCAACAACAACAACCAAATACTCCAACCTGCCCCTAAGATAATCCTTTGACCAACCTGTTTGAGTTTCAAGAATACAACATTTTACAAACAAATTCCTTCAACCTTTGGGATTTTCCTGTTTAACACTCACAGGATTACTGCGAACACACGCTTGTCGAGCCTCAACAAACCTCCACCAACAAAAATTCAAACGTGTGGATAGAAAGGGCCAGGGCGTTTGGGTTGGTTAGTGTGGATGGGAAAGCAAGTTTGCTGGCGATACAATAGTGTGTAGATTAAAGGATATTGCATCCACAAGTTTGTGCGATTGTTAACTTTTGCACTGAGTATCATTATTCCGAAATACTCGAAACTCAAGGTAGAAAATAGTTAACTCTAGGCAAGCGAGAGCGAGCGGCACAATCTCAATATGATTATGACAGATGACACTGACACATAAATTGACAGTTGACTGTTGACAGAAGGGGAAATGTACTGTGGGCTGTGATCTCAGAGTAATAACTAAAGCATAGAGGGAGCCTACAAATTACGATATATCTAAGCTCTTCTCTCTTATGGCGCAGATTGTACACGTAAAAGAGACAAATGCATATGGATTCGTCTATGCTAAAACGAAATGGACGTTCCGAAATTGTCAAATGGTCATACTTGGTCTCTTTTTACACGACTAATTAAAAAACCACAATAGTTACTTAGTACACGGTTAACCGTATAAAGTATTTGATTTAGTCGTATATTACGTCGTGAATTTCAGTACGTGTGCTGGTTGAGGTGTTGGTCATTATTTTATTCAAAATAATAGATTTATGCACAATTTTCTAAAAAAAAATTGGTGCAAAGGACAGATCAATAGGCTGTTAACATGGCTTGTTTTGTGTTATCGTGTAAATCACATTCGTAACGGAAAGAAAACAAAGAATTTGTAAGCTTTTATCGGTAAGTGTTTTTTTACAGTTTTCATATAAAATCACGCGAAATATTTGGACGTCATCACTAATAGCATACATATTAGAATGATAATGATCTCTTCAAACTATCTTTATTACAAATCATGTTGTGATCGCGAATTAATTTTCAAAAAAATAAATCGTCATATTGTGACGTTATGTTATGTTAGTGATGGAGATACTTTTTATCGATATGATAATTTTATGCCGATAAATTGGAAAAGTTATCGTTTTCTTTTTCAGTATACCTTCAAATGAGAAAGAAAATTGGTGTAAAGTGATTCCAAGAGCCAGAAATTATTGGACTAAGCATAGCCGAGTATGTTCTAAACATTTTACGAACGACTGCTTTGTAAGTAGCGATAAATGGAGAAGGTTTAAACCTGGCGCCATACCATCCCTATTATTGGTAAGTAAAGTCACGTGCGCTCACTTATTGATCAATTCGCGTTATGTTTTACCTATCACAAAACGTTCACAGTTCTGTGTCCCAAAGCTCTGTGAAAAAAAATGTTTTTCTTGTATCTTCAGTTGTTTTTCTTGCCGGTTTGAGGGGTCAACTAAAATCGCGGGAAAGTCCGAAAGGGATACCGTGGCCCCTGGCTACTTACAGGCAACTGAAGGCACACGGGTGGGTTTTAGTCAGTAAGAGTCCTATACGCCCTCCCGCTCCGCCCAGAGCGGGATAAGTTATTTGCCAATTTCCCACCAAAAAAAAGGTGTCTACTAAATGGTTTGTATGGGGACTGTGAACGTGTTAACCTTTACCAATTGTTTTACTTTATTATATACTTTACCTAATGTATATTGATATGTATTTTTGGCTATAAATAAAGTATAGTAGATAAAACACAAGTAACACCACACACCAAGTTAGTTTTCTTTGTTGTTTTCAGAAATTTTGCATATAATTCTATGGTTGAGCTGAATGGTGCTGATACATGCGTCATGTTCGTGAACGGGCGCCGTCAGTTGGGACTGGCCAACTCTTAGCTGCCATGGCTGATTTAAATTTTTGAATTGTTCTTTTTTTATTTATCTCCTTTATTTATCTTTTTATTACGGACGCTTTTAACGTGCACGTCTTTCTACATTGTTCTCACATGTATAATTTCAACATGAATGATGTAACGAATATTTTGTAACAATTTATTTTATATAAAAGAGTGTCCGTGGAATTTCTTGCCCGTTATTCTCCATAGGTACCTATTACGCTTTGGAATGGACAATTAGCTTCATATTTCTGACTGACCGATTCCCTTGACAATTCAAAAGTGCCCGTAAATGGTTTAATTGAAATAAATGCTTTGAGTTTGAGTTGAGAAGAAAGCAGTTTAAATTATTTGATTTTCAATCGAATAATTTAAACTGCTTTCTTCTCCTCTCTTTATTTTATTGTTTATCCCCAAATATTAAATAAAAAATCCGTTTTGATCCGATTGTTTCTATTCCATTACATAAATTTTAGGTAAAAAAACTTTTAACAAAAAATTAACCGACTTCCAAAGCAAAAATATCTTTCGTTTCGAAAGTCGTTATCTTTACCTCTTATTTGTTTGTTGTTTTGTGACACGGAATTCCAAAACGAAAGTTATTTTTGCTTTTTAGTGTGGAAGTCGGTTTATTTTTCGTGCAAAATTTATTATATTTCTCTTTTTAGTTTTGGTACACCATCACTAAAAAATTAGTAAGTTCTATATAAGGTATCTAAAAGATTGACAAAATACCCATACGAACACAATTTACACATTGTACTGTCGTTAAGGAGTTCGGTTATATGTTCCATATCTTGACAACTGCTGAACCGATTTTGATGAAACTTGTACCGTTTCCTAAGTTGAAAGATAAAAATCCAATAAAAAAGAATGACCACGATCCGATTACGAGTTTCTGAGAAATTCACGGACAAACATACATAGATACACTTATGAAATTTGGCACACGTGTTTAGAAGCCCACATAGAGTATTATGCATATTGTGCAATTCCAACAATATTAGATACATACATATCGAATTGATAACCTTTTTTTAGAAATAGGTAAAAAGAAAAGTAAGATAGTTTCATGCTTCGGAAGGAACGATAAGCTGCGAACTAATGGTCGTTACTAACATTGGAGCTTGGAAAGCGGTACAAAAACTGACATCAGTGTCTGGTTGATACTCGTAGATCTTGCAGTTCACACGACAAGAAGAAGAATAGGATTAACATAAAAAAGCCTGTTGGAACCAGAGCGTTTTTAAACAAACAGTGTATTCTTTGATTTTATCATCCATGAAATGTATGACATGACACTAACGTACATTCAATTCAATAAGTAAATTTCCTGTCTAAAATAAATTAATATCGATACCTCTGCAAAATACGGCACATCACTACCGAGACAAAAAAAGTGGACAGCCTTGCCATAAGCAACCCTTATAACTATATATCTGTCCTTGTTTTTCACACTTAATTTGTCATAAGTATAAACAGTATAACTATACTGAAATTTCACGCTCCCTCTATGTTAGTTATTACTCTAAGGCTGTGATTCTGCCTGTGATCAACTGTGGGAGATTCTGAGAGAGATCGTACCGTAAAACCTTAGATTAGATAACAGTGGAGAAGCCATATGCACAATATTCCGAACAAAAAACGCTGTCTTTTTATACGGGAGACGCAGTAGCAGAAAGAGAAGTTCGTACCATTAATTTTCATTTTATCGATATCGATATTCATTCGGAATTTTGCTTGAATCAATCAAATAAAACAGCTTTTGCATAAAATTGTTACATTTTATAAGAAGAGAAAATAACTACAATTAAATAAAAGTAACTAAATTTATAATAAGTAAGTAATCTCAATAATAAACTAGGTCAAGTTCAAAAACATAATTATATAAACAGGGTGTTCGGCAGAAGGATGAACATACGAAAATGGCGGATCCGTGGGGCCGTCTACTACGTTTTTAGGCCCACTATCAAGACCCAGTCCACAAGGATTTTATTTAAAGATTTTTTTTTTTTTTTTTTTCGGAATTTGTCGTTGCCAGAACTTCAAACGTCAATAATTTCATTTAAAAACAACAAAACTGGCAACATTTTATTTTCATCTAAAGTAACTGTAGAATCTTATAAAATTCGTATTTGACGCAAATGATTGCTAGAAAAGTAAATACGAGCCCTTAAACTACAAACAAATCAAAAATAAATACCGAAAGCCCGACTTTGAACTGCGTTAAAAAAAAAACTAACAGTGATAGAGCAGTTCTAATTCTAGGAAAACATCTTTGGTTCATGTCCAATCTAACGGTATGCAATATGCACAATTTCTTTTAAAACAACTAGAACAATTCGCCAATTTTAACTGCCTGGGACTTGTTTCACCGAAAGGATTGCGAAGGAAATTTGCGAAAAGTGAAATGAATTAATAATACGAACCATTTTTTTTTTTCCTTAATCTTCTACAAAGAGTATAGAAAAAATAAAATAAAATAATTGCTAGTTTTGTTATTTTAAATGAAATTATTGACGTTTGAAATTTGAGCAACCACGAATTTATATTAAATTTTAAAAATCATTAAAAAAAAACCTTGTGGCCTGGGTCTTGTTATTGGACCTAAGCACGTAGTAGACGGCCCCACGGATCCGCCATTTTCGTATGTTCAACCTTCTGCCGAACACCCTGTATATATTTTATTTTTATTTAGCCACTTCAATGGACATAAAAAAATTATAAAACAAAGAACAATAAAATATATAAAAAAAAGATAAAAGAACTACGAAATATTTGTGCTATTGTTATCCGATTTGATCAACTAGTTTAGTAGCTACGTACATATACGAGGAGCCACATAAAATGTGTTGTATCAGCGAAAGTAGATAGTTTTTCCATTAAATTTTTACAGTAGTACAAATTAAAATACATTTGCTATACTAAATTATACAAAAAATCTGTTGTAATGGGGAAGAAAACTGAAAACTTTTGCCGAGGGTGTCGCTGGTATCGCTTGGCTGACATTAGCTGTCAAACTACATACAAATCTTGATTCCAAAAAGTTTGGACGGCATCTGACAAAAAAAAGCAGCACTGTTTATTAATGTTATAATAAATATAATACACGTGTATTAACCTCATCTTAGGTACTTACTTATAAATTGTAAAAAAGATGAATATGTTGCTTTGTTATGGATGGAAGCTTTGTGCTGCTATTTATATCATGATAACTGTCTCGAGGTGGAAGATCCACCTTGGTATCATCAGTTTCATGCTGCTGAGGTATCCCAAAATTCAAATTTCTATCAAATGATTCGATTCTGTAAAAAAAAACAAATTCAGATTTTAATTTCTAGGTTATGTTATGAAACATCGAATATGTTATAAAACTACTGTGTAAGTACGTACAAGTTTATAATGACTACGATAATAAATTAACGACATGTTGCTATTTATAAAATTGGGTTATTTACTTCTATTATTAACAATAAAATTGGCTGTATATAGCTGCTGACCAAATCCGCTTTTCGGCCTCTTAGTGAAGCTCCTCGGTTCTTCAGTTCAGCTTTTAACTGAGGTACAGTCCATGTTGAATATATTATCAAAAAACACACGCTAGTTCCTGTTGTAATTATTCTAAACCCGAAAAAACATTGAGAGATCAAAATATCAGTGCGATGATATGGGCAATGCGTTAGCAGCGCCACCTGTTCATAGCTTTACGATTTCTTCCCCATTGGTTGATTACTTTCCGAGAAACAGCGCGGTGAAATTTTTGGATTTTTATTAAAAATCAAAGCATTGTAGCTATCTCAAATTCAGCCCTACAAAACCCATTTTTTTGTACAGGCTACGCATAAGTACTACTAAATCCTACCAAATTTTCAAAAATATCCGTTGGCTTGTTTTCGAGTTCTAAGGTGGCTCCTCAATTCAGACGTCTGGATTGAGGAGCCACCTTTAACGTCGTATAACTTTTTAAGGGGTTTACTACAAATTCCAGGATACGGCCTACAAAATCCGCTAATTTACTACTAAATATTGGTAGTACCCTCGTTCAAATATGAGACATGGCTCCTCAATCCAGACGGACACTATGACTAATGGTGTTTGCTTCCACTCACTCGCTCAACGGTAACAATATCAAGTTACATATCTCCAATATGGACACAAGCTACTCTTCCCATTCGTTCAGCGTCCGCTAAATTTCTAATGTGAGTTTACCGGCTTTCATACCCTCGTTCCGCGGCACTCAGAAATTCATCTGGAAAATCCTAGCCCCACACTGATTTATTTTGATGTGCCATGCTTCACCGAGGCTATGTATGCCTGAAGACTCGCTTGGCCGAATTCAGGTAGGCAGAATAATCGAGTGCGATACTAAGCGGCACTAGGATTAGCTTAACCGGTAGTAGCCGCAAAAAAAGAAAGGTTAGATAGTGTTTGGTTTACCTCAAGGTTACACCCGGCGCCTACAGGAGGGGCTTGCGTTAAGGTAGCCCGCAAAATTCAATTTTTCTTTAGTTTTTACATTTTGCAGGTCAGTGTGAGGTTTTATGTTGATTAAAATATGATTCGTTCGCGACCGTAACAAATATGGCTTTACATAATTATAATCATTACAATCAGCAATATAACTCCTTAAGTACTCGTAAGCACAATCGCCAAATGTCATGATTTCATGAAATAGTCATTCAATGCGATTATATGAACTTAGAGAGTTGTATTGATTATTTTTATGATCATAATTCTATAAATAAACATTTGATACGGCCGCAAATTATATTTAGGTCAACATACAACATGATACAGACCTGCAAGTTGCAAAAAACGTAAGAAAATTTGAATTACGCGGGCTACCTTTACGCTTTTGCCAGCTACAGTTTCCTATAAAAGTGGTGCACTTGACGGCCGCAGTGACGGCTGTCATAAAAATGATGACAGCGGAAATGATAAATCGTTACATTGGGCCTACTCCGTCAAAAGATAGTAGCGTAATTTCTGTTTCGTTTTGACATCTCTGACACACAATAACGCAGTGACTACATTTTTTTGTCATGGAAACGCTTTATAATGTGTGAGCTCTCTCTCTCTTTTCAGTATGGATATCTTTTCCTGTGACTGAATACAGTGATGGTAACTCTTGCGATTTAAATCTTTGGGAGGCGGAGTTTGCTTTACGGTGTCAACAAGGGTCTCTAGAACCACACCAACTTACTTTCAGTTTCATTGACGTCATTCGCCGTAAGTTGCGGACGCTACCGTAGCTTTAGTAGAATTTCTCGGGGATTGGCCCCGTCCAAAATTGTCCACTTTTGTTTGTTGGAAATCTATAATTATTCAAAGTAATGGAATTAGTATGTCCATGTTTTTGTCATGTCTGCAATAATGTCATGTCATGTCTGTGGTTGAAGGCATAGCCTGACTGACGTAGCTGCTTTAGATAATACTCTGAGTCTGAGGGCGTAGCATAGCTCATAGACAATAGAGTACTAAGTACTTGGTCAATGTTCATTGGTCGTCGTCAGTCACTCTATGAGTGACGCAGTCATAAAGATTAGACACTGACTCTGGACTCATTCAGTGTGACATTTCACATTTTATCATTGAGGCTGTGAATGAGTGGTATTTTGTTGGATTTCTTTTGAGTTCTGTGTTTTCTTTGTTAAACTGTGTCGTCACCGTTCATTGTGTTTTAAAAATGTCATTAGATTATTGTGCTCGTAATATCCAGCCAATCACCGATAACTCGTAGTACTCAACGCTCGTAGTAATTGGTCTTATTCGTATCACGTGTTCTTTTGTCGAGAAGAGCGGGCAGCGAGTTATTCATCTTCCTAAAACGTTCGTCCAGGAGGGAAGGAAGGAAGGAAAAGAAGTGTTTTTATTCATAAGTTATAAAAAAAAAATGCTGGGACGTTTTCTTGGGCCTCGTTTGTTCATAAGTTCAACTTCAGGACATAATCGGCATTTGTGAAGTTTTACAAGCACACATGACATAAGTCAGTGGGTCGTCATAAGGGCGGTAACTTGGGTTTTATACTAACTAATTTTAAATGCTAGTTCGAAAAATAAATGTTTATTAAAAGGGTAGATTTTGGTCAATTTGTTGTTGAAAATGTGAAACGAAACTACTGTTGCAATTATTACATATTTGCTACAAACTTAGTGGTTGTTATCTGTCTTGAAAAGTCATTTGTGTAATACAAATTCAAGGTAATGTATGTACAAGGAAAATATTGTTTTAAATATTCTGACTATTATTAAGAAGTAGTATTGAATCGAACTCAGAGAATAGTCTGAATCTTGGTCTTTTGAAGTTCACACAATTATTGGAATCATCAAATTATTTGAAATCTGTACACTTGAAATCTGTACACACTAAACCAGAAATGAAATTAGAACTCGTACAACCCTCTGACCTTTAGACCTTTATCCTCGCTCATCTCTGGTGGAAACGCAGCCTTAATCCCTTCCCAGGATATTGGCGACTTAGTTTCGTTGTATTTATTTACTATGTACTTTGTTTTTTAAATAATTCTGATAAAAGCTTTTCTTTTTGAATTTTTGGCAGTTCTGTTGGGAATGTCTCTTCATGTCTTGGTTTGGGCACTTTCTAAAAGTAGGATAATATTGTTTTTTTTATCAAAACTGAGAATTGTTCATTACGGATTGGACGCACAATGAGACTTTATACATTTACTTTGGCGACTATTGAAGCCAAAGTCAAAGTCAAATCATTTATCACAAATAGGCACATAAAAGGCACTTTTGAATGTCATGATTTATGCATTTCCTTAGGATCCAGTGCTAGGTATGCGTTCATTGTTCCTTCCCTTGGATCCTTGATGGATGTTGTGCTCAGCAGATTGTACTAATTGCTCGGATTTCTTGACTTCAGTATTTGTTCATGATAACTTCCTGGGACTTCATCGTCGTCTGCGTCTTGTATGGCTTCTGTTTCTTTGTCATTTGTGTATACTTTTGTTACATGGAATGAATGTGAATAGGCATAAGCCAGGCATGCTGCATTTAATATAATGTTCATGGCCTCAGCATCGCTAATGTGCTGGGCGCTCATTTATCTCTGTGAGCTCAACAAACATCAGTCAAGTGGATCATCTCTAAAGAAGTTAGGATTTGTAATTGCAGAAAAAGCTGATTTTATTACTAATCCCATGTTGTTCTAATTTTCATTGTCTCACATCATCGTACCTATAACCTATTCCTATAGCTCTATCTACTTTGAAAATAGGTGCATAATATATGAATAAGACCAATGTTGATGAGTACAATGTTCTTGGAACCTCGTTCTGGTTGTACAGACATTGGGTTTGGGATGGTGAAGAACTTGATTAAAGCACATGTCTATAGCGGCTACTATAGTGTTGAATTCACAATCATTAGACTATCCTAAATAGAGATCAACGGCTTCAATAGCTGATGTTACTGCTTTCATCGGTTCAGTGATGTTAAGGGTGATGGAATTCGGTACGACTTTAATTTATCATCCCTCGATTTAAGGGGTGGGAGGGGGGAAGATGTAGAACCCCCCCCTGTGAAGGAAAAGTTGCGGAGCCCCCCCCTTTTTGAGATATGATTTTTTTAATATTCTTACCTAACTTTCGAATTTTCGGAAGAATTATTATAAAAGGGTACATTATATACAGGGTTACTGGTAATTCGACGTATATCCGGCAGGGGCTGATAAGGGGGCCAAAATGCAACAAATTGAACCCCCCATATGTATGGCCGAAATTCAATAGTTTTCGAGATATTAGAATTTTAAGGGTTTTTCGATATTTACCCAAAATTTGACATTTAATTCCAAATAAAATAAAAATTACATATTTGAATGGGTACCATTAAAAATGATGTTGTAGCTGGCACTTCAATTAAGCTATGGACATATTTAAAACTACTTAATTTAACAAAATAATGAAAATAATGAGCGACATAAGAATAATATCTTACCAATATTTTCATTTTACGCTTCAAAAATGTTGTCTCGTCACAAAAAATTCTATGACATTAATCGTACAAATAACTAAAACAACTTGCTTATTCTGTAAGCTTTCCAGAAAGCTATAAAAGTCAATTTTAAAATACATAATTCGTGCCAAGGCATGTGTTTGAATCGGCGCGGGGAGAGAAAGGGTCATTTGTATTTGTATGAAATAAAATGCATAAAAAAATGTACATCAAATTTTATTACAAATTTTACACATCTTGTTCAAAATGAGCCCCTCGATTACGAATGCAGGTTCGAATTCTCTTCCTAACTTCGGTTTTCGTCACTCTTGATGTGAACGTTGTTCTCATCTGTTGCGCCGCGTTTATTATTCGCTGTCGAAGTTCTTCGACTGAATTTATTGGGGTCACATAAACTAATGCCTTCATATGACCCCAAACGTAAAAATCAAGTGGTGTGATATCAGGGCTTCGTGCTGGCCACGGAATTGGCCCTCCCCTCCCAATCCATCGATTTGGATATCTCTCGTCTAGCCACTGTCGGACAGTAATCCGGTAATGTGCTGGGCAACCATCATGTTGAAACATGAGGTTGTTTTTTATTTCTTCGGGAACATCCGCCAACAAATCGTCTAGGTTGTTTCTCAAAAACTCCTCGTAATTTTCGCCGTTCAAATTTTGGGGCAAGAAATGAGGGCCCACCAAATAATTATCAACGATACCCATCCATACGTTCAGGGAAAATCTCATTTGCGACGCAGTTTCTTTTAGTTTTTTGGATTCCTGCCTGCTTTAGGTGCCCAAAAATTTAAGTTATGGTAATTCGTTATTCCATCCCGGTCAAACTTTGACTGGTCAGTCCACAAAATATTTCTTAGGAAATGTTCCTGGTCAGCGTCAGCGTTTAACATAAACCGAGAAAATTCGAGTCGCCTGGCAGGATCTCCCTCGTGCAATGTTTGAACAGGTTGATAATGGTACGGGTGTCTACCTGATAGATGTACTACCGACCACACTTTCCACTGGGACATACCGAGCTGTCTTGCAACAATGTTCGTTGAGATGTTTGGGTCATCAATAAAACACTGAAGAATGGTGTCCTCTTCGTCAGCCGTGTACCGTCGAGGTCTGCCAGCGTTGAATTGTGCTCTTTGAACACTGCCAGTTTCAGACAATCGTCGATAGGTGCTCCCGAAAACAGTAACGTGGGGAAGTCGACGATCGGGAAAGCGGCGTTGGTATTCTCGCCGAGCCGCAGCCGCGTTTCCATCGGCAAAACCATAACAAAACATTATGTCTGCGTATTCGTTATTAGGATACGAAGCCATGTTATTCGAAATAACAATGATAACAAAAAGAATAACAAGAGAAACAAGAATTAACAATAATGATCGATAACAAATTAACGGGATGAGAGATTGGTAGCAAGATAACAACACACGTGCTTGCGCGGCGGAGAGTCAAAACTTACTAAGGAAGGCGACGCGAGCGCAGCAGACGCCGTGTACTCCCCCGCCCGCACACCCCGCCCCATCGCGAAGAATTTCGCCAGGAAAATCGGTTGTTTTAGCGAGGATCATTAACTAAAAACACAGATAATTTCTCTCCCCGCGCCGCACAGTGGGCCCATACTGAAAATTAGTGGACTTAGGCAACAAAGTTACCATATCGATGCGATTTTTTTTTATATGACGTGTTATAATATTCCTGACAACTTTTATTCTTATAAAATTTCTTCTAAACTTGATAGTTTAACTTGAAAAAAATTTATTAGATTTTTTTGTATGGAGCGAATCACGTTTAATTTTTTTTCTTCAATTGTACTAATATGTTGGGTGTGTGGCGTGAGTATATGATAGCTAGGGTCATTCTCTAACCACGAAAAAAAAATCAGCGTCGGCCATCTGCGGCAGCGCAAGTAATCATTCGGTAAAAAAAAAAAAAATTGGAAGATTTTTTTTGTCATTTAAAATAAATTCAAAGCATATTTTTTGTCTCATTTGGCTGTTTTCACCTTCTTTTTAGTTAAATAAATAGTTTTAATAGCGCATACGTACTTAGAACTAGTAATTCTGGTAGAGATTTAGTTATTATTGCATGTTATCGGTACAAATGAGTCATCAATCACAATGCAGGTGCTCTGCATTGTGATTGATGACTCATTTGTTTGTGCGCGCATAACTAATGTGTCATCGAAAAATGCTCGTCTCTGATTGGCTGTGTTATTTTTTAACTGCACGTTATCTATTGTTGAATAAATATATCGTAATGTTTCAGGTTATACTAATTTTGTTAATGATAGGTGAAATAATTTAAATTTGTACGGGCAAGTCGTTGATAATTATCTACATAATCAACTGTATGTATATTATTATAGTATAAGTTATCGTACGTATGATCAATATGAAACTGTGAAGTAATTGTAGCCCTGAAAAGGGCTGTTTGTCATATTCCTAACCCTGATGGGCTTTTGTGGGAATAATTTAGAACCGGATCACATTATTTCTTGTTCCAGAAGTGCTAGTGGGTCCGGCAAATTTTCGGACTCTGCTATGAGGCATTCTTCTTCCTCCATAATTTCACTGTCACAGGGAGGCTCAGTAGTCTGTAACAACTGAGTTGCTTCAGGCAACAACTCATTATGAACCTGTTTCATTATTTTAGGCCTTATGTAGGATATGTGGGGATAAGAGCTTATTAGAAGTCCATGGAGGATGTCTTCGTTTGTTGCTATTCTCCCCGTTTTCCGAGTGTGCCTCTCCCTGACGTTTCTGAAGTCCTTATTACGGGCTTCCGAAGCTTCTTCAGATAAGGTACCTAAAACGAATAAGTACACACTTCTCAGATCAACACTGTCACAAACAGGCCAGTTGTTGTTTTTTTCCAACCACTTGCGATTAATTACACGATTCATAAAAGTTTTATGATTTCTACTTGACTCTATCCACTTTTTATTTAAATTTACACAAAAAAGTCGACAGAACTCCTTGATTCGGTTCTTGTCTTCTTCAGAAACTTCGGTAGTCAAGACAGAAATGATACTTTCATACAGAAACATATGATTTTTCAGATCACCGCCACTTCTTAATTTCACAAAAAGATCTAGGTTGGTACAAAATCCAGCCATAGTTCTAATGTAAATATAAAAATACAAGTATTTCACTGTGTTCACAAACAAGCGACAAGAGCGAAACTAGATGGACTTAATGAATGTCTTTATATTTATAGTTAGTGTTAATTACTCAAGTAGTGGACAAAACAGTGAGTGAAAATTATTCAGCCAATCAGCATTTTTCGATGACTCATTAGTTATGCGCTTAGCCGAGTGCACAAACAAATGAGTCATCAATCACAATGCAGGTGCTACCGATAACATGCAATAATAACTAAATCTCTACCAGAATTACTAGTTATAAGTACGTATGCGCTATTAAAACTATTTATTTAACTAAAAAGAAGGTGAAAACAGCCAAATGAGACAAAAAATATGCTTTGAATTTATTTTAAATGACAAAAAAATTCTTCCAAATCATTTTTTTTTTACCGAATGATTACTCGCGCTGCCGCAGATGGCCGGCGCTGATTTTTTTTTCGTGGTTAGAGAATGACCCTAGCTATCATATACTCACGCCACACACCCAACATATTAGTACAATTGAAGAAAAAAAATTAAACGTGATTCGCTCCATACAAAAAAATCTAATAAATTTTTTTCAAGTTAAACTATCAAGTTTAGAAGAAATTTTATAAGAATAAAAGTTGTCAGGAATATTATAACACGTCATATAAAAAAAAAATCGCATCGATATGGTAACTTTGTTGCCTAAGTCCACTAATTTTCAGTATGGGCCCACTGTGCGCCGGTTCAAACACATGCCATGCCACGAATTATGTATTTTAAAATTGACTTTTATACCTTTTTGGAAAGCTTACAGGATAAGCAAGTTGTTTTAGTTATTTGTACGATTAATGTCATAGAAATTTTTGTGACGAGACAACATTTTTGAAGCGTAAAATGAAAATATTGGTAAGATATTATTCTTATATCGCTCATTATTTTCATTATTTTATTAAATTAAGTAGTTTTAATTATGTCCATAGCTTAATTGAAGTGCCAGCTACAACATCATTTTTAATGGTACCCATTCAAATATGTAGTTTTTATTTTATTTGGAATTAAATGTCAAATTTTGGGTAAATATCGAAAAACCCTTAAAATTCTAATATCTCGAAAACTATTGAATTTCGGCCATACATATGGGGGGTTAAATTTGTTGCATTTTGGCCCCCTTATCAGCCCCTGCCGGATATACCTCGAATTACCAGTAACCCTGTATACATATATTTGTTGAGGGGGGTAGGAGACCCCTCCGTCATGGGGGTAGTTTAGACATTTTCTAAACTACCCCCATAGTAAGTATAGTCGATGGACTATTTCTGAGTGGTTTAAAAAAAAAAAAAACCTCGATGGGCCTTCTAACCTAACCTGTCCGTGTCGGGGTGCCCCAAATCCCTTGTCTGTGAAATCCAATCTGTGAAATTTCCTTTATACTGGTCTCTATTAAATAATATTTTTAAATTTCGCCAGTGGCTTTCAACTCGCTGGGTGTGTCCCGTCTGGTGCCACAAAGGGAAATGCCCATCTCCCATACAAAAAAATGCCTGAAATAGACAAGAATGAAATCTACGCCAAATTATCCTTCAAATCGAACGAAACTCAATGACAATTTCAATAATTATCTAAAACTAGGGAGTACATTGTTTAGAATATTTTTGCTAAAAGATAGGTTATGTCTCAAGGTTACTAAAGGATTGAAAAAATAATTCAACACAAATCATTTTATTACTTTATTCATCATTATACACTATTAATAAATCATCGAGGAACTGTGCAGGAGGACGGATGTTGGATTGGTACCGCGCCCAAGCTAAGTACCATATAATTGACATAATGTGGGCACAGGTACCAACAGTCCGACGTCCCACTAGGCAATTACAGTAACGATTTTGTATAGCATCCCTACCAGTTAAAGAATTATTAATTATCATATACACAAAATATACTTTGGTTGAAATGTGTCTGCTATGTATTTTCCCTCTCAATAAGTAACAATTATCTGGAAGAGCTAATTCCTCAATCAATAAATTATCCATCTCCGTGCAAACCTCAATACTATACATGCCATTAGCTCGCGTATGCTCACCATAGTAGGATCGAGCCTGCTTTATTTGATAAGTGCCACATGCAATCAAAACCATTTCGCTGTAAGTCAGTTGTGGAAAATCAGCAACATTACTATTATTCACATTAATACTTTGGAATTGCGCTCTGCGTCGATTTAAATTATTATTTATTACATAATCAGCTAGCCTGTTTTCCATAAACATATTAGTATTTATTGTTTGGAGAATATCAGCAGCATCTGGCCTGTCAACTATTCTTGAATGAAATCTATTAACTAATGCTGCCGCTATAGAGAAATCAACCATTAAATGTTTGGAAGCTCGGTTAAAAAAATCTTGGCGAAATATTTTAAAATGCTGCTTGAAAATTCCATTTACGACTTCTACAACCCAGCGACAATTGGTTACTTTCCTGCTTTTGTTGGCTTCTAAAGTTGATAATTGGAATTCATTTTCTTGTAATGTTGATGGCATGTGGACACTATAATTACATGACTCCAAAAGTGGAACAGCGTCTCTGAACCCTCTATCCAATATAAACACATCCCCATCTTGAAAATATTGCCTTAGTCTATTATTCGGATCATTAAATTCATTGAACATTATAGTAGCATCGGAAGTTGTTGCGGGATAAGGGCCTAACACTTCAAGAATATATCCATCGGAGCAAACAAGCATAAATGGCTTTACGAGGTTTCTATATTTGTGTAGCGAATATGTTTCTTTTTGATAAAGATAATTAGAGCTCTTTTGTACATAGATATATGTTCCATCCACGATGACTACAGGTTTTCTTTGACCATCAACTTCACCAAACAGTCCATTGGGAATTATTAAATTCCTGGTTGCAATTTCTTCTCTGGTCATATGTCCAATTCCTAGGTTTCTGGGTACAAAATCTTGGTTTAATTTGACTCTTGCTTCAGCCATAAGTCGTTCTAGAGTACTTCTGGGTATTTGAAGTAGAGACGATATTCTTTCATCGGAGTCCCCAGTTCTTAGTTTCATTAGGTAGGCCGCAAGGGCAGTAGAGCCTCTATGCATTTGTGCCAGACGGGGAACCTCGCTCATTAAACTAGTAAATTGACTTTTACTCATTCCAAGAAAGTACCACAACATATATTCCTCCATCGAGTTGATATTTTCGAAATCCAATGATCGGCTCTCATAATTCACAAACGACGCAAAATCTTCTATGTGATTCACATTGAATACATGGATTACATCTTCCCATGCCGGAATTTCATGCCATAAGTCACTGTTTAAATGATAATTACATATTTTGGAATTCCATGGGACATAATACTTATAGTCCTTAAATAACCATACCCTGAGTGAAAGTGGTACCACATGTCGATCTGTCATATTGCAACCCGGATAGAAACAATGACTTTGAGTATCAACTGCTCTTCCATAATTAGGTAACTGTATGCCTGTCACCATTTGAGATTCTTCACTATGAGAAACTTCAAGTTGAGATGCATTTACACTGTCTGTGGATACTTGACTTAGACTTTGCAAAGAAGCAACAGAAGGTGACGCAGCTCGGTTGCATTGTTGCCAACATGGATGACAGATCAAATCTGTAGAACGTAACTGTAACAAAAACCAAAATCAGGTTAGTTTTACTGATGACTTAAATATTGAATATGATGCACATTCAACTAAACATTATTATTGAAGCAGATTTCTCACCTGTCGTGGTTGAATTCGGTGAGCTACTACATTCATTATGTGCCTTTCACGGTCAGTATTACTTCCCATTGTATGTGATCGTTGTCGTAGAACTGACTGTCCACAGCAAACACACACATGACGGTGACCAACTTGTCTATCTGGGCGACTAGGCCCTGGTGTTTCCGTTATACTTTGGATAGATAATCGGAGACATGCATCACAAATAACACTGTGTTGATCAATCTGTAAGAGAAAGAAAAAAACAATTATTTAAATTATTTTTCAGTGGTTTTTATGAGTTCAACATACCTAAAGCTACTTGTGTAATAATTGTGTTTTACGTATAATGTAAACAAAACCAGCAAAACATAATACTTACAAGTTGCGGTGTTATCCATTGCTGTATTAAACAACGTACTTCATCATTTTGCATTGACAAAGGATTACGTCTCATTCGTGTTATATCGAGATAACAATTAATGCAATGAACAGAATCCATTTTTGTAAAGAAATGGGGGACAAGTCCAAAACACAAGCAGAGTCGTCGTATATAGCAGGTTCAAAGTCCGTGTTCAAAAAGCCAAGTCGTCGTGTTAAGCGGGTCCAATTTCAGTCCGGGTTCAAAAATAGGTATCATGTACAGATGGAACATCAAAATCCTTAAAATATGGCCAAAGTCGTCGTAAAATATCATAAATATAAAACACAGTATCGTAATAACTCAACGTAACACAAACAAAACAATGAAATATAATGATGAAAAAATTAAACGTCATATCATTGTCACAAGGTTTTGTCAAACGGTAAAGGCAAAGGACACATCTCATACTGCCTAGGTTATTTTCTTTTTTGTAGTTTTAAAAAATAATTTGATTTTATGTATTTTGATTGGCATACTTAGATTGTGAGATTTATAAAATATGTTATTATAATTAATTATGAAGCTACTTTACGGTTTGCTGATTGATTGTTGATGGATGGTCTAACAAAGACCACAGACTAAATAGTGGTAATGTCAAATATGAGTGTTCTTGAATGTCATTGAAGAACTGTACGACGGAAATCGAAATAAATACTGAAATAATAATCACCTTTATACCCTACTTAAACGAACTGAAGAATAAATTGATGAGTTGTATTTTATTCGAAATAGAATTTATCACTATTGGGAATTGCTGTCCATTTTAGGCATTTTCCTGGCATTCCCCTTTATTTACGGGGTCACTATGGTTTACTTTTTTGTGTGTATACCTACCCATGTTGAGGAAGACAGTCATATACTCTCCAAAAATCTGTATGAATTTCAGTGCCTTCCTCAACATGTTTCTATATCAGTGGCACCAATATTTCAGCGGACCTTTCATTGTTAGGACAAACTTCCAGCCGTAAATCATCACTGCTGTTTTCAATCATGCCCAACACCCAGTGGCCCTCAATATGTCTCCCTCTATTATATTTCCTTTTTCCAAATTTTGATTCGTCTAATTGCACAATTTTCCCTGGACCACCAATCTTGCCTTGTCCCTCTTGATGTCACGGCAATATGAGAACCAGTCTGCAACAGTGGTTGTAGACAGCACGGTTTCTCTGTCGTCTCGGGCTCTCTCAACTTGCACTTGGAGGTACGAATACCTATGGCTGAACATATAAAGGGTGTCCAGCGGAAAATTTTCATGTTCAATAGTGGATAAAAAAAAACTACAATGTTATTCTCATAATTTATATAAACGGAATGGAGTTTGACGATGCGGATTTTATGTCTTAAAAACAAATTTCGTCTAAATGCCGCCCATTTCTCTCAAGACACTCTTGCAACCGGACTCTTAAATTTGCGAACACGCGTGAGCAAAGCGTTGGTTCAATGGCAGCAACTTCACAGCGGATATTTTCTTGTATGGCCTGAATTGTTCGAGGATTGTTACTGTAAACCCTCAACTTAAGGTATCCCCACAAAAAAAATCACACGGTGTAAGGTCAGGTGATCGAGGTACCCAGGGTATGTCTCCGTACTTGCTGATTAATTTATTGGGAAAAATTTCCCTCAGCTTCTCCATCGAAACTCTAGCTGTGTGTGGAGTGGCCCCGTCTTGCTGAAATTGTGTTCTGTTGTTGAACCCGGGGAACAGCTGTAACTGCAGTACCAAAAACTCGTCGATCATCCGGCAATACACGTTAGCAGTGACTGTCTCTCGCTGATTAAAAAAATAAGGGCCGATTATTCCTCGGGCAGAAATTGCACACCACACTGTCGTTTTTGGACAGTGCAAACGTTTTTGGTGGCGTTCCCTGGGGTTTTCGGAGCACCAGTATCTCATGTTTTGTTTATTAACATAGCCATCGATATGAAAATGTGCTTCGTCGGTAAACAATATGTTTCCAAGCGTTCGTGCTGTTCGAAAACGTTCCAGCATCGTTCTCGCTAAGGTTTCTCGTAAAAAATATTCATTTTTTTGAAAAATTTCCACTGGACACCCTTTACATAATTTGATAAACTAAGTCTAAAGACAGCCGAACATTTTCAAACCACGTGCCTTTTGCTCGACTCTCTGATTTGTTCCGGCAGTTGCTTTTCCTGCAACGGAACATCTGCCCAATCCCACCTGAATTATTTAAGACCATTGGTCTTCTGTGATATCTACATATTTTCTGCCTCGGTATAATTCTACGCTCTTCAGCAAACAGCGAACACCGAGCTGTTGTGTCCAATCTTGTAAGTATCTTTATCATATTCCAGTGGGACCTGAAACAATCGACACATAAATTAACAAAAGCCTATTTAAAACGTCCATATTGCACTCTACGCGCGAAAACTTTCTGGAATAGTTAAGTCTGTATTGTCTTATGTTTTTATTGCGAGCTTCCGCAGCTTCTTTAGAAAGTGGTGCTATTGGAAGAATTGCGTGTTTTATCACTTCAGCTCCGTGACGAAGTACTTTATGCTTTATTCTCGTACATCTCGGCAGTTTCATCGCAGTATTTCTGGAAGGCTTCAAAATTAATTTGATACCCGCAGCACATTGTGTCTAATATAACCTTCAGTTGGTAGATAAGTTCTTTATCAATTTTGGTTATTTCCGCTGATATTTCGTAGTTTTCGAAAAATCGGCGACTGGTATTACCGTCATTGGTGTTGCCAAAATTAGCTTTCGGGATATCCACCAATAATCCAAGTTTTTGCTTAAATTGATCTTGGATCTCTTGTTTTCTCGCTTCCACCGCTTGTTTTTCCTCAATCGAAAGTCGGACATTCCATTTCTTTACAGGTAGCATATATGCTATGTGTAGGATTGATTTTAAAAATCGAATACGAGCATGTAGCAATGACAGCCATACTCATTCATATTATGCTTTTGTTAATCCTGCTTCGGTGAATATCAGATATTGAATGAATAATAGCATTATAGCCCGTGCAGACCGTCTATTATCTGGAAGAGATTTTTGAACTTTATTTGCACCCAAATACTTAATTGAACCAGTTTGGAATTAATTGAAAGTATGCTTCTGAAACACACTCAACAGCCTAAACACCTACTAAATTTAGTGAATGTGCCGCACATGGGACTAAGCCTTATAACATCAGCTATCATAAAAGTTACTCGCCTAAAGCATAGCTAGAGAAAAATGTTCGAATTGACGTAGTCACTTCTTGTTCGGGGTCAGTGCCAAAGGAAGGGGAATGTGTGTGGAGTGTGTGGAGTCTGCGGAGTCTGCGTTTGGCTGGTGTTAACGTATGGTGTGTGTTGATGGGAGGATGAGGTGTTAATATGTGGGGTTTGTATTTGGTCGGTGTTACCGTATGGTCTGTGTTACTGGGAGAGTGAGGTCTTAGTATGTGGTGTCTGTGTTTGATTGGTGTTACCGTATGGTGTGTGTTGCTGGGAGAGTGAGGCGTTAGTATATGGTGTCTGTATTTGGTTGGTGTTACCTTACAGAGAAAAATAAAAACCAATACATCAATGTCTAATAGTAAATACACTTGAGAGCAATAAAATCGCACACGTTGACTTTTTGTTGTTAAAGCAGTTTTTTTCATAAATGTGAATACATATTAAAATAAAACTTACACTATTTGAATGTTTACTTCAGTACCTTTCTAATGATATCAAATACAGTGTAAAAAAAGTACCCATAGGGAGTTTTAGGGCACAAAACCCAACATACGGATAAAATTACCCAATTTAGCTTAACAAAGAATAAAAATAAAACTCAAAATGCTTGATCAAATTGTTTTTTAATAAGGTGTATTCCCTCCCCTAGCCTTGATTACAGCTCTTAATCGGTTTTTCATGGACCGTATTAATTTCACCATGAAATCTTGTGGTATGGCGTTCCACTCCTCTTCAATGGCAAGTTGAAGCTCTTGGAGGCGCGTAGGAGCAGGGCTTCTTGCTCGAACTCTTCTTTTTAGCTCATCCCAGACATGCTCAATCGGATTGAGATCAGGACTACGAGCTGGCCACTCCATCGCGGTGATTCCAACATCTTCCATGTAGTCGCAAACTGTTCTAGCGACATGCGGTCTGGCGTTGTCGTGCATTAAGAGAAAATCTTCTCCCATAAGCCACGCAAGCGGCCTCACATGTTCTTCGAGCACTTCTTCGACGTATCGTGCAGCCGTCAAACTTCTCGATCTCGGGCCGGTATTCGCCGTAGTGATGAATACAATGTCAGTTTTAGTGTCCAACATTATGCCACCCCAAAACATACACGATCCACCTCCAAAAGCCACACGTTCGCTTATGCAGCATTGTGAAAATCGCTCTGATGACCTTCTGTAGACCCTAGAGCGTCCATCATGACCATGTAAAGTCATTCTGCACTCATCAGAGAACATAACAGCCCGCCATTGGTCATACGTCCAATTTAAATGTTCCCTAGCAAATTGTAGCCGGGCTTGTCGGTGAGCTGTGGTCAATTTGGGACCATTTGCTGGGCGATGTGAAGTCATTCCTGCTTCACCTAGTCTTCTTCGAACTGTCCACCGACTTATACTGACATTGCGAACTTCTCGAAGCTGTTGTCCCAGTTGAACCGCGTTCAGTTGCCGATTTCTCAAAGACCTTGTCACAAGAAAGCGGTCATCACGCTCTGATGTTGTGCGTCGCCGGCCAGATCCTGGTCGCCGAATGTAGCCACCGGTCTCTTGGAACCTCTGGTATACACGACGAACAGAGTAGCGGCTCAAATTTAGCCGTCGAGCAACTTCACTTTGGTTATGGCCTGCTTCGAGCAAGGCAATAACTTGAGCGGCTTCTGCGGGCGTGGTATCCATATTTTTCCAGTAAATCCGTATGCTTCCAGTAGAGATGTTATCACGTTGACCTTCGGTATGCAACTGAATAAAAATTCCAATAAACTGACCTTTTTATACCTGCGGCTAAGGGTGCAAGTAGTGACAACGCAAACGCGTGAATTTGGGGAATTCGGTGTACGGTCGGTTTTTGTAAGTTACGTGAAGGTCAATGATTTTAATTTTATGTTTTTGTAAAGCTAAGCTTGTATGCTTTAATTTTGTCTAATGATTTTTACTCAATATCTTTCGATTTTAGAAAACAATCAGTAATAAACCAAATTACAAGGGGTGTGCGATTTTATTGCTCTCAAGTGTATTAATGAAAAAATCCTTAATATAAAATTTACTTACGGCTGCCCAGCCTTAAAAATCTTTGATAACACCACCAACAATGGAATTCACATGTTCTGTCACTTCCGTCCACAATCAGCGAAACATTTCTCGAGCCTGAGCACTTTTATTGTAGCCCATTGTAATGTTCTTGTGATTATTTAAAAAAAATCAGTGTTTCCAATTGTTCATATGAAACTCTCCTTGAAGTCATTATTACCAAATAACTGCACTTTCTTACCACTCGCAACAACGGACACGATACAAATGTGTGCTTTGTTTTTCTGATTTATTTACAGAAACAGTATCTTCCGTTAAAAAAAAAACTTCGAAAACCGGAACCCGGAATTTCTAATATTCAAAATGACTTCGTAAATTTTTGTGGTGTGGGAAAAACTTAGCAACGTCGCGCAGAAAGCTCTCAAATCAATATTCTAGTCAGTTAGCTAGTTAGCCACATTTCTTATTTCCATACAGTAATATTGCCGAATTAATCAAAACAGGTATTTTGTTTACAGCTATTTGCGACGTTGCCAACTTTTAGGATAAACGCTCTTAAATGTTCATGGTACCTGTTAGCTTTTGTGATTGCCGATACTTTCAAACCGTATATCATATAGGGGACGATCACTATTCGATACATGATTCTGGCTAGTTTCCAGTCCATCTTGAAGTTTCCATTATGAATGGTAATAGTGACTTTGCATTTCTAGTGGCCTGTTCACATCGTTTTATAAATGTGCTTCTCCTGCTTGATGCAGATGTTATGTATGTGTCTAGGAATATAATTTCATCGAATGTAGGTAGATTTAATCCATTTATTGACACTTACGTCGCTTTCTGTGTAGCTATGAGTCTCTAATTAGTATTTTTGTTTCGTTTATTTGGAGGACGACACTAGATAATGATAATGAAGATGAGGTCGTCCGCAAATGATAGCACCAGGGGGAGTGACATTTCACGATCTTGGTCTAGTTTGATTAATTGTGTTTCCTCTTCGAGGGCTTTAAGGGCCTCATCCATGACCAGTGCAAAAAAGCGAAGGGACAAAAGGCAACCTTGTTTGACTCCCTTTACTTTGATAATCCAACTACATACTGTGCTGGCCACACCATTTGATGTTGGTTAATGGTTTGTTAGTTCGTTGTTTTAAAATATCTCGCAGTGCTTGGAGGTCGACATTGTCAAAAGCTTTTTCTATGTCCATAGCGAGTACATACATTCTTTTACCTGTACGCCATTCTTCGTCCAATACCCTTTTAAGCGTAAATGTTTGTGATCATCTGTTGACCTATAGTTAAAAAAGGCCGCTTGGTAGTGGCCCAATTTTATTTATGCACGTGTAAGTTCAGCTACTCGAAAAATTCACACCTGCATTCTTTGCTTTTTCTCATAATCCCTCGCGTATCAGTAATGTACCCCAAGCCTCCGTCGGTTAACCGAAAAACCTCCCACATACCACTTTCGCCATTCATTGCATATACTTATATTGGCACCATTGAAATGCTGAACAAACTTTCATCACTAGAGTGTGATTCAGAAATTTTTTGTTTGTACCGAATTTGTTCTGCTCCATCACAACCCCATTTAACAATAATAACTAGGTTTCTTAAGCCTTTTATCGTTTCCAGGACCTCTTTTTCTCAGTGTGATCCATTAAAGATTGAAGTTTAACTTCAGCATGTGTTTATGAAACATTAATTTCACATGGATAACACAATTGTTTTGGCACTTTCACTTTGTAGTATGGTGGATACAGAATTTTTAAATTCATTTTGATTGCTTGCGTATGATACCATATTGGTATGTCGACAGAATTGCATCAATCATAAATGCCAGAGATTGGTCATTCGAAAGCCCACCTTGCTTTAGGTTGATTAAACACCTACGTGCTTTTTTTGTTTCTGTACCTCTTCTGGGTGAAAACAGGCAAAGCTCCTTAACAATAGCATCTTGGAAGGATGGAGGATGAAGTCTGGTTAAAAAGTATCTTTTAAGACATGTTCCTAAAATTACCCTTGTCCGTCTAGATTCTCAAAATATTATATTGTGCGATGTGTGGAACCAAAGAGCATTTTCGCATTCCATACTAAACGTATTCATTGTGATAGAGTCGCTGTACATTCAGCTACCTTCAGTAACTCGGAGAATTATCTCCTCGCAATGGTGTTGATCTATTTCTGCAATTTACAGATCACACTCTTCGGAAGAGCATGTTCAGGTAGAATGGCTGGAAAAGTTCCAGTCATTTAAATCTATTATTTTAATGTATAGTGCCAGTCATAATGGTTTTAAAACCGAAGAAAAAACAAAGCGTTCTTGAAATTAATTACGTTGTCAATTATAATTATGAGTTCGGTTTGTGAAAGTTATCGAATTGACCACAATGCGTTTTTGGCGTTTATAGGTACTCAAAATGAACACAAAACTATAGTATTTATAATTTTTCCATTAAATCACAAGCGTAATGTATTGTTCACACGACGATACATCACTTTTGCCATAACATTATGTGAACATGGCATCAACTTCCTTCGTTTGTTAGTATGTAGTTGGGGTTTGTCTCATGCATTGCGTTTGATCCAGCAACGATTCCCAATCGCAATAGTTGTAGTAGTAATAATACTAGTATTAAACATATTCATCGTGATAGCGTCACTGTACATTCAGCTACCTTCAGTAACTCGGAGTTATCTCCTCGGAGTGGTATTGGTCTATTTCTGCAATTTCCAGATCACACTCTTCAGAAGAGCATGTTCAGATAGAATGGATGATGTGGCGAACACTGTACATTCAGCTACCTTCAAAAACTCAGAGTTATCTCCTCGGAGTGGTATTGGTCTATTTCTGCAATTTCCAGATCACACTCTTCGGAAGAGCATGTTCAGATAAAATGGATGATGTGGCGAACATTGTACATTCAGCTACCTTCAGTAACTCAGAGTTACGAGTATCTCCTCGGGAGTGGTATTGGTCTATTTCTGCAATTTCCAGATCACACTCTTCGGAAGAGCATGTTCAGATAGAATGGATGATGTGGCGAAATTTGGCGTGCCTGATGGATTGCGTTAGATCCAACAACGTTTCCAAATTGCAATAATAACTAGCACGATCAACGCCATTCCAAATGTTGGAATTATAATGACAGTACCTAGTGTTGTTTGTAGTTTTTGCATCAGAATCTTCTACTCTGTTATTCTATTGTGTATCATCATACATTTACATAGTTGTATACCTAATTGTTCGCAGTAATTTCATATTTTAGTAAATTAAAGCCGCTATTGATGTTTTAAATCATATCCAGGGTCCCACCACACCTTAACCGCCGGGCTCATTTTACACAAACGACCTGCAACGTTATGAAGCTTCTGGGCTAACCTGCGGGTGTACTAAAATAAATGATGGGTTTAGAATTAATAGAATAGAATAGATTTAGGAATAAATGTTAATTTTTTATTAAACTACAGAGTTTTTAGACGCGAAATTAAGTCTGACCAGTTCTTTCGCGAGGATTCGTTTCAATTCTAGAAAAGAGAGTATTTAACAATAAAAAAAATCATACTATGGCAAAAGTGGTGCGTTAACATAATTCGTCGAAGTTTTATTGTTTGCGTTAACTACATCAGTAAGTGCAGACTTTACTGTTGTAGTATTCATCTTTGTTTCAGTAACTAAAGGGGGGTCCCCCTCTGCAAACAAAATCATTGTTTGTAAGACGTTAAACTGTTTGATTATACAGGCTGTCCGCCGGCAGATTTTACACTTAATAAAATAAAATAAAGTATTTATTTATTTTCTTACAAAAGAATAATGCGGAGTTCACTTTAAAAAATTCCACCACTTTAATGACGTCCTTCTCAAACATTCTTGCAATCTTTCCTTCATATTGGTGAAAACTCTTTCGCAAAGTTCTGGACTGATAGCCTCAACTTCGCGTCGGATATTTTCTTGTAAGGCCTATAGGGTCTATTGTTGATGGCGAATTATTGAGATATCCCCAAAGAAAAAAGTCGCAAGGAGTCAGATCTGGAGATCTAGGGGGCCAGGCTATGTCGCCGAATCGACTTATCAATTTACCAGGAAAGAGCTCTCTCACTTTAATTATTGAGTCCCGGGCGGTGTGTGCCGTGGCCCCATCCTGCTGAAAATGAGTTCTGATAGTGAAGCCAACATGACGTCGCAGCTCGGGTATAAAAATTTTGCCCAACATTGCGCGGTACCGCTATGCGTTAACAGTTTCACCTCTGCTAAAAAAATAAGGGCCAATTATGCCATTTCCAGAAATGGCGCACCAAACCGTGGTCTTCGGGCTGTGAAGAGGTTTTTGGTGGACTTTTTTTGGGTGCTCGCACTCCAATAACGCATGTTCTGTTTATTGACGTACCCTCCAATGTGAAAATGCGCCTCGTCACTAAAAAAGATGTTAAATAAACGCGTAGGCGTAGAAAATCGTTTCATAAACACTTGCGTAATTCTGCCTCTTTATGTAGTCATCTTCTTTCAATTGTTGAATAATTTGCAGCTTGTATGGATGGAACTTCATATTTTTTCGAATTATTTTATGAACTGACGTCTTTTTCACATCTGTTGACGCTGCAATCTTCCAGATAGACTTGCGCGGATTTTGCACAATTTCCCTTCTCACAAGCTCTGTATTTTCAGGCGTAGTTACAGACGTTGAAGGTCCAGGTCGAGGCTCATTTATGACTGATCCAGTTTGACTGAACTTCTGTACCCACGCCCATATCAGTTGATTTGACGGGCCATCCTTCCTTTAATCGTCGGATACCGAAGTGAGAAGTAAACCGATGCCTCGCCACACAAATCGAATTATTGTTCGCAAAATACGCCTCGACTGCAAAAGCGCGATGTGCTCACGTCCACTGACTCATGGCTACTAAACAACCCGCAGTACTCCCGCGTCGAATGATACCCCGCACCCCCCGCCACCGCCTTGCTACACGCCGCACTATGGGCCAGAACGGTGCGTACTGTCTCAAAAATCTGTAACTTTTTTGTTGATTGAAGTAAATAGCTGAAATTTGGCACGTAGTATCTCCAGAGTATACAGAATCCAATAGTGACACATTTATTGTCAAAACTTTAATTATTAATATTTAAAAAATAAAACAAAAATAAAAATGTATTTTTTTAATATTTTAAAACCATAGTTTGTTTAACTTATTGAATTATAATTTTACAGTTTTATGATAATAAACCTATTTTCTTTTATTTTATAGGTATTACATATAAATCTTCCATTTAAATAAATGACAAATATGATATAAATCCACTCTAAAAATATATTTTACAATTAATGTAGGTACGTAATTACTTCTATTTAAATAGCTAAGAGGCTCTTAGCTTCGTCTAACAATTCCTTGGAAATAGTGACTGATGCTTGATATATAAGGATCTGACGTAAATAGAAAACCATGAAATACGTCTTGATTCGTTGCGGACCTAGAGCATTTTCTAGCGTGATGCAATCTGAATTTTTTGTAATCTTTATTACGAGATTCTTGGGCATCCTCAGATAAATTACCAATGGGCAGAACAGCAAAATGTCTTATTATACTTTCCCCATGTATTAAGATTCTATGTACTGAAGAAGGCATATTATACCACATATATTTTGTTACGTAAAGTTGTGCGGTTGCGCGAGTATATTCACCAAATTTTTCTGGATTTACAGCAATACCGGATGCCAAAGTTTGAAGAATAACATAGAACCTTTTAATAAGTTCCTCGTCAACTCCTGTAATTTCTGAAGCGCAAATAGTAGTTCTCAAAAAAAAGTCCACGCGTGCAACGTAGACAAACCGTATTCGTAAGCATTTATATTATCTGGTTTTGATTCAATCTTCTCCAAATTATTCATTTCGCTTGGTTTAGCCCCACATACTGTACACACAGCTCCAGAACTTGTGTCAGTTAGAACTTGTGTAACTTTTCCATCCACCATAGTTAGAAATAGGTCGTGACTTATTTCAATTACCTGCTCCTCCTTGTGTATCTTTGAAGTTTGCAAATTATTAATTTGACCCCGAATATCACCAACCACTGATCGGGTTTTCTCGGGGGTTTCTTTTGCAAATTCCATCAGGATTGGTCGGCAATAACGAATAGACGAACAAGCCGAATTTTGCCAAATTACCTCATTTGTTTCTGTGTCAGTCAGCTTTATTGGTACCAAAGACGCTATAAATAAGTTTGCATCTGAGACTAAATCACTCACACATAAAACTTGTTTATATTCACTTTGCCCCGATGACCCATCACATCCCCACTTGGTAAACAATTTAAGAAATTTTCTTGTTGAGTTGTAAACATTTTCAATCTTTAAGATGCGAGCAGAAGTGTGGTCCAGCAAATCTTGTAGATTTACTTTGGCACTTATATCGGTTATTTGAATGCTGGATGGTGGAGGATAACACAGTTTTTTGGCGTTTGTCAGTATATTATATGATGGCAGTATGTCGAAGTTTTTGTTAATCAGACTTGCTCGAAGTAATCCGTATTGTGATTTCGAAAGATCTAAATCTGCAAATATACTTAAAGCTTCATCCACCGTAAAATCTGTTGCATTGCGACTTTCATGCAATAATTTTTCCTTCAACTCCGCATCATTGTAACAACAGTAGCTTCTTCGAATTCTCCTTCAGGCGACATTCCTTGAACGTATGCATTATGTATATACTCGATTCCATATTCTTGTACCAACTCCATATTCTTCCTTTTTTTCGATTTCTCTGATAGATCTTCATAAGACTTTGGCGGACGTCCACGTTCTCCAGATGTTGTAGGTGTAATATCCAACGGTGCTTCTTCGAATTGTACTGTGTGCGTAGCGAAGTGCACACACGGACGACCGCCGCCTGCGATCCTTTTGTCTAGCATGATGACGCTCGCGTTGAGGCTGGCTAGTATAAATACCGCATCCAGACGGTATCGACAAGCATTCGCTGCATAGCTCACCTATTGTATTCATATTCATTTACTCATAATATAATACTCATCTAAACATTATTGCATTTTATTAATATTACCGACATCGACTACTACCTACTTACCAGCGCTCGCAGAGTAAGTGGGCCAGGAAAGCGTTCATATTATATACGCACCTACCCACTTCATTGGTGACCCCGATGCCGTTGTCAAGAGGAGAAGAGCCTGGTAAGGCGCAAATGGAGCCAAACAAAGAGAGGGACGTGTTCCAGGAAACATGTCGAGTTGGAGTAAGGACGCCGACGTTCAACCCTGCTGACCCGATATTGTGGTTCGCCCAGTTGGAGGGGCAGTTCGCGTTATCAAACATTACGACGGACACAACCAAGTTCTACTTCGTCCTGTCGCAGCTAGAATCACAACACGCTGCGGAGGTTAGGGACCTGGTCGTTACTCCACCAGCAACAGGAAAATATGAAAAGCTAAAGGCAGAATTAATCAAGAGGCTATCTGCGTCACAGGAGCGTAAAATTAAACAGTTAATAATGCACGAAGAACTTGGCGACAGGAAACCATCACAATTCCTGCGTCACTTGCAGCACTTGGCTGGACCTACTGTCCCAGCAGAGTTCATCAGGACAATCTGGTCCAGTCGGCTTCCCACTAATCTGCAAACCATTGTCGCGTCGCAGCCAGCCATGCCACTAGAAGACGTCGCCGAATTAGCAGATCGAGTAAATGATATCGTTCCAGCAACTGGGCAAGTAGCAAGTACCAGTACTCGCCCGCCAGTAACGACTGATTCGCAAAATACCGCTATGGACACCCTGACTAAAACCGTAGCAGAGTTAAGCCGAAGGTTAGAGACCATGAGCATGGAGTTTCGCAGCCGTCGTCGCTCGCAGTCACGAGGATCGAGCTATGGATCACCGCATCGTTCCCGGTCTCGTTCCAACTCCAGACCACTAGACCACCCCCTGTGCTGGTACCATTACCGGTTTGGGGAAAAGGCGCGGAAATGTACGCAGCCATGCAACTACAGTAAGCAGCCGGTAAACTCCAAAGGCAGCCATTAGTGGCGGAACAAGACTGCCTAGCCGTAACAAGCCGCCTGTTCATCACTGATCGCAAAACGAAAGTACAATATCTTGTTGATACGGGTTCAGACCTGTGTGTATTCCCGCGATCCGCTGTTCGGGAGCCACGCTGCAGGACCAAATATGAATTGTTCGCAGCAAACGGAACAATTATAGCCACTTATGGTTACCTACCACTCACTCTGGATCTAGGTCTACGTCGAGCATTCCCATGGCAGTTCATAGTAGCGGACGTTTCAAAGCCCATAATCGGCATCGACTTCTTAGGTTACTTCAACCTACTTGTTGACTGCCGCAACCAACGATTAGTTGACAATATCACTGCACTGACGGTCGCTGCGACATTTCAAAAAGCAACCGAGGCCATATCGTCAGTCCGTACAACCACAGAAGGCGAAGATTACCAGCAGCTGTTGAGAGAATATCCAGATCTCACACGCCCAGCTGGTACACCTGGAGTCACAAAACACAGCACAGTGCATCACATACGCACTACGCCAGGACCACCCGTTTACGGCCGCCCTCGACGCCTTGACTCTGAGCGGTTAAAAATAGCCAAGCAAGAGTTCGAGGAAATGCTACAGCAAGGAACAGCGCGCAGATCAGAGAGCGCTTGGTCGTCGCCCCTACATCTAGCATGCAAGAAGAACGACGGCTGGAGACCGTGTGGAGACTACAGATCATTGAACGCACGTACGATTCCAGACCGTTATCCGGTTCGGCACGTGCAAGACTTCGTGCACCAGCTGGTAGGGTGCACAATCTACTCCACTGTCGACCTAGTTAAGGCCTACAATCAGATCCCAGTCGCAGAAGAAGACATTCCCAAGACCGCCATAACGACACCCTTTGGGTTGTTCGAATTCCCGTTCATGACGTTCGGACTTCGCAACGCTGCGCAAACGTTTCAGCGGTTTATGGACGAGGTGCTCCGTGGCCTGGATTTCTGTTATACGTACCTGGATGACATTTTAATCTCCAGTAGCAGCGTCATCCAGCACCAACAGCACCTCAAGCAACTCTTTGAGAGGTTGTCAGAGTATGGAGTGCTGATAAACACAAGCAAATGCACATTCGGGAAAGAGAAAGTGACTTTCCTGGGCCACGAGGTTTCAGCAGCTGGAATTAAGCCACTTAACACAAAGGTCCAAGCCATCCAGGATTTCCCGGTGCCCAAGAACATCAAGGACCTCAGAAGATTTCTCGGAATGATAAACTTCTATCGGAAATTCCTACCCGCAGCAGCTTCCATGCAGGCACCCTTAAACAAGTTTTTAACAGGCCTCAAAACTAAAGGAAAACAGCCAATAGAAATGACACCAGAACACCTGGAGGCTTTCAACAAATGCAAGCAAAGTCTTTCAGAAGCCACACTGCTTGTTCATCCAGACTCCACGGCAGAACTCGCAGTACAGACAGACGCCTCAGATACGGCAATCGGTGCTGTATTGCAGCAAAAGCAGGGGCAAGAATGGAAACCCTTGGCATTTTTCTCCAGGAAACTGAGCCCTGCCCAGACAAAGTACAGCCCGTATGACCGCGAACTTCTAGCAATATACGAGGCCATACGGTACTTCAAGTTCATGGTAGAAGCAAGAACGTTCAAAGTGTTAACAGATCACAAACCACTGACATATTCATTCAGTAAACCTCGCGAAAACTGTTCCCCACGCCAGTTCAGATATTTCGATTTTATCAGCCAGTACACAACAGACATACAGTTTGTGGCTGGCAAAGACAACGTGGTAGCAGATGCCTTGTCAAGGATTAACGAAATCGATGTGCCTATAGATTACCAGTCCCTGGCCAGAGAACAGGAAACCGATATGGAACTACAGGACCTCATACACAACGGCTCCAGTCTGAAACTAAAGAAATTCAGACTACCAGAAGCAGGAGTCGAGGTGTACTGCGACATCGCAGTGGGGACGCGCCCATTTCTCACCAAAAGGTTTCGCAAGCGGGCATTCGATACCCTTCATGGTCTGAGTCACCCTGGTCGTAAAGCGACAGTCCGTTTGGTAACGGAAAGATATGTATGGCCCGGCAGAAGAAGGGACTGTCGACAGTGGGCCAAAGAATGTGAAGCATGCCAACGAAGCAAAGTGTCCAGACATACGTCAGCACCTTTGACAGTCTTCCAGACGCCTTCAGCAAGGTTCCGCCACATTCACATTGACATAGTTGGCCCGTTACCATTATGTTCTGGCTACAGGTACTGCCTCACCGTAGTCGACCGCGTAACGCGTTGGCCTGAGGCATATCCGTTGCAGGACATTACGGCAGAGACTTGCGCAACCGCCCTAACGTCAGGGTGGATCGCTCGTTTCGGCAGCCCTGAGCACATCACCACCGATCGAGGCAGGCAATTTGAGTCCCGCACCTTTAAGGAACTCGCAGCCTTAATCGGGGCATCGCATCACTCAACCACAGCCTACCATCCCGCAGCTAATGGCCTGGTAGAAAGGCTTCACCGCCAGCTGAAAGCCGCCATCACCTGTCACGCCAATTCGAACTGGACCGAGGTGATGCCATGGGTTCTACTGGGCATACGCAGCGCTTACAAGGAAGACCTGCACGCAACCGCAGCAGAGCTGGTGTATGGTGAACCACTCCGTCTACCAGGACAGTTCTTCACCTCCGCTCCAGAGGAGACAATAGACATGATCAGCCTGATCAGCAGACTCCGCTCACACATGAGTAAGCTAACACCACAGCCTACTTCCTGGCACACTAGTCCTAATCGACCGTTCTATGTGCCCAAGGACCTACGCACAGCTACCCATGTTTTCTTGCGGCAAGGTCCCGCACGAAGATCGCTAGAAGCTCCATACTTAGGACCATACAAAGTCCTGCAACGAGAACAGAAGACTTTTGACCTCGAGGTGAAAGGAAAGATGCAAAAAGTCACCATCGACCGGTTAAAGCCAGCTTACGTAAGCAATGAGCAACCGGTCATGACGTCACAACAGCAACTTCCAGAAGACCAGGTCACTGTCAAGAAGACGAGGAGCGGGCGCACAGTCAGATTCCCGGACTACTATCGTTCGTAGTCAGGCTACGACTCACCAGGGGAGTGGTGTGGCGAGTAGGCAAGTAAACTCGCACACTAGAACGCAGCATAGAAATCACGCCACCTTTAAGCCCCGCCTCCGAGATAAGGATTTAACTATGTGTGCGTAGCGAAGTGCACACACGGACGACCGCCGCCTGCGATCCTTTTGTCTAGCATGATGACGCTCGCGTTGAGGCTGGCTAGTATAAATACCGCATCCAGACGGTATCGACAAGCATTCGCTGCATAGCTCACCTATTGTATTCATATTCATTTACTCATAATATAATACTCATCTAAACATTATTGCATTTTATTAATATTACCGACATCGACTACTACCTACTTACCAGCGCTCGCAGAGTAAGTGGGCCAGGAAAGCGTTCATATTATATACGCACCTACCCACTTCAGTACCTTAAATTCACCGTCTAACCACGATGTATTTTTATTAAAGAAACGTTCTTTAGTTCGGTTAGATTTGGTCCACCGATCGTTAAACGCTGTTATAAGCCATTTTTGAATACGGTTCACAACTAATTCACTTTTTTCAGACGACAAATGGTGGTGTTCTTCTAAGTATTTTTGAATATCTTCTGATTTTGTTCCATGATCAATGAAAAATTCGCATAATACTCGTCGAGGCACAACAAATTTACTCATTTTGTTTTTACTTCTAACTACTACTTTTTTACCGAGGTTGGTGAAGACTATATTATGTCAAAGCACACTAAAGTACTGGTAAATGACAACGTAAATAAATAACTTTTATACTGAAATTTCGTGTGAAAAATATTATTGTCTAGTGCATTATCACGTTCCTAACCACTATCTACGAAGGTGGTTAGTAGTACTGATATAATGTACAATAACAACTTTAACTACCATTTCCTCCCTTTTCCTTCACCGCGATAGAGAAATACATAAACTACACGATAAACATGTAATTCACACAGTGATAACAAAACATTAACCACATCTGACCGAACGATAAAAAAAAAATACATTACCCAATACTCCCACCTTACCTAAAGATTAAGTAAATAGATAATTTTAAGAAAAAAGTAATCTAAATATCCAAAAATCTCATCAATCACAACTAAAATAATTTTTGGTATATTTTGTATATTACCCCCCCCCCATCAGGCATTCTTCGTTTCATTTTTTTTTTTTTTTTGCCCTTATTTCTTTATTAGCTGCTCTATGTGATGCTATCAAAATTACGACATGGGCAGACATTGCTAACTGCCAAAAGTCTATGTAAAGTTTCTAATAAGGATAAAATATTAGGTTCTGAAAAATAATTTATATACCTTCCCAGTTTTCACATAATGGTCCACTTAAATTATTTTTAAATAGAATATTTCATAACCATTATAACCATATATCACTCTTAAAAATTTGCTGGGAAAATAATGAAAATATGACCATGTAAACTGGTGAAATTGTGTTCTACATAATTGACATAACTTTGAGCGTCAACTTGCAAGCCTTAGTCTAATAGTAAAAATGAGAAATAGTATATTTTAACTGCTATATAATATGCATTGGACATTCAGTTAGACATGTGCATTAACACAATATTCAATATAGAACATTACGAAAACCTATTTTTGAGACGGTACGCACGGTTCTGGCCCATAAGTGCGACGGTGAAATGGAACAGACAACAGATAAGGGAATATGAAATGGGTTAGGTTAGAACTGTGTCAACCGCGCGCGAGCCGAGTGAGCGGCGCCGCGGCAGTGGCCGGCGAGTGCTACTTCCAAGTTGCTCGCAGCCGGGCAGGCTATTTAGCGCAAAGTGGATTACGTCGCAAACGAGTTGGCTACCTATTCACAATTTGTCGCAATCTATACACGATTAGTCCGTATGCGTACTGGCACTGTATATTTTGGAATAAGTTAGTTAATTAAAACTACATAGAACCTCCTCCTTTTTGGAAGTCGGTTAAAAACTCAGAAACAAGATTAATGTGCCTATTACTCAATTCTGTCAAACAAGTCACGGTGTTAAGAAATCGTGCTTCAAAAATTCAGTCGTGTAGGAATACATTCTTCTATATTTCTTAAAACTCATGAAGAGATAAGGCTCCGTGTAGTCTTAGGAAGAACGCTAGAAACTTGAAGCTTATCTGTACTATAAGTAACATTCGTCGCAGTCACACTCGGAGATTAATTTTTCCAACAAATACTCATAAAGACCCAATCACCCGAGTAATAACTGAACTTCCACGGGAACTAAGATACCGCAATTGGTTTTGATTCAGTACCATTTTCTGCATAATCTAAAAACAACGGGAATTTTTGTTACGCGACATTTTCAAATATGAATGTACTAAAATTGCATTGTCAAGTGAAGAAACAATTCCGTAATAATCACCCTGAAGTGCAGTTAGTACAGTAATACCGTAATACTATAATGTGACACCAACATGTTATTCAGAACCAATTTTTCAATAATTTTATAAACAGCATTATCTTAAAAGATGAATCCGCAAAGAAAGCCCGCGAAATTCAAATTTTCTTACGTTTTTTGCAATTTGCAGGTCACTGTCAGGTTGTATCTTGATCAAAATATTATTCGCGACCATAACAAATATGTTTTTATAGAATTATAATCATTTAAGACATCTCTTTAGATTTGTTCTCAAATATCATGACTTCATGAAACTCATTCAATGGATTATGAATTATATTATTATTTCACCGGGGTCACATGTATATCTATACACATAATAAAATCGTAGTGGAGTCAAAAGTGAACACTGAATATAAAAAAAAAAAATATTTTTAGAAATTTTGCGTAGTTATTCCCTATCAATCTGTTCAGTCTGTAGCATATAAATTATCACTAAGTAATTAAGGTGCTTTTTCTTAATTTTCCTCTTCCGCAAGCGAAACTACCTATTAGTAGGGGTAGTAGGGGTAGCTAGAATCAATTCTATTTTCTTATACTTGAAATACATTATTTAAGTTTGACTTTAAAGGTAAGAGGTGTATCTTCCCATACCTAGAACAGCCACATTTCTCCAGTTATGTCCCAGATGCATGTAATAAGAATATGTAATAGGAAGTGAACCAGTACAGGCTCTGCGGACTGCCACTGAGTTTCAGGTTCTGCGGGCTGCCACTGAGTTTCATAGTATGAAAGAACATTGTCCCTACCTGGAATCAATCCCAGGACCTCCCGTTCTGCAGGACAAGATAGTCTTCTGTATCGCCTTACGTTTTCAAATACTTATATCACAAACATGTCTAGCCTCTAATATTTGGTACATTTATTTTGTCTATGCATCGGCAACATAGAAACGTTATTTACAACCATCGAAACGATTATACATGGTGACGTCTGCAGCCAAACTGATAGTCCGTAGAGAAAATAATAAAACAAAGGCAATTGTTGATTGCATTTTAAATTAAATTAAAATAAATAATTAATTAATTTTAAAGTAATATTTTGCAATTGAGTGACACCGACACAAATGACACTTAATTTAAATGATTATTTATACGTGCAACTATTAATACGTTACTTACAACCATTGAAACGATTATACATGGTGACGTCTGCAGCCGAACTGATAGTCCGTAGAGAAAATAATAAAACAAAGGCAATTATGATTGCATTTTAAATTAAATTAAAATAAATAATTAATTAATTTTAAAGTAATATTTTGCAATTGAGTGACACCGACACAAATTACACTTAATTTAAATGATTACTTATACGTGCAACTATTAATACGTTACTTACAACCATCGAAACGATTATACATGGTGACGTCTGCAGCCAAACTGATAGTCCGTAGAGAAAATAATAAAACAAAGGCAATTGTTGATTGCATTTTAAATTAAATTAAAATAAATAATTAATTAATTTTAAAGTAATATTTTGCAATTGAGTGACACCGACACAAATGACACTTAATTTAAATGATTATTTATACGTGGAACTATTAATACGTTACTTACAACCATTGAAACGATTATACATGGTGACGTCTGCAGCCAAACTGATAGTCCGTAGAGAAAATAATAAAACAAAGGCAATTATGATTGCATTTTAAATTAAATTAAAATAAATAATTAATTAATTTTAAAGTAATATTTTGCAATTGAGTGACACCGACACAAATGACACTTAATTTAAATGATTACTTATACGTGCAACTATTAATACGTTACTTACAACCATCGAAACGATTATACATGGTGACGTCTGCAGCCAAACTGATAGTCCGTAGAGAAAATAATAAAACAAAGGCAATTGTTGATTGCATTTTAAATTAAATTAAAATAAATAATTAATTAATTTTAAAGTAATATTTTGCAATTGAGTGACACTGACACAAATGACACTTAATTTAAATGATTACTTATACGTGCAACTATTAATACGTTACTTACAACCATTGAAACGATTATACATGGTGACGTCTGCAGCCAAACTGATAGTCCGTAGAGAAAATAATAAAACAAAGGCAATTGTTGATTGCATTTTAAATTAAATTAAAATAAATAATTAATTAATTTTAAAGTAATATTTTGCAATTGAGTGACACCGACACAAATGACACTTAATTTAAATGATTACTTATACGTGCAACTATTAATACGTTACTTACAACCATCGAAACGATAATACATGGTGACATCTGCAGCCAAACTGATAGTCCGTAGAGAAAATAATAAAACAAAGGCAATTGTTGATTGCATTTTAAATTAAATTAAAATAAATAATTAATTAATTTTCAAGTAATATTTTGCAATTGAGTGACACCGACACAAATGACACTTAATTTAAATGATTACTTATACGTGCAACTATTAATACAAAACTGGCGTCGATGCGAGGCGCGCGCGTCCCGATAAACACGCGCGCTTGTTGTACGCGCAGTAGGTACAATATACAACATTCCCTTCCCACATACTTTCTCTTCTTCCATTCTTTCTTTCTTTCATCTACGATTCTGTTGGTCAGGTTCTAAAACATTCTCACCTGCTTCTGTGAGATGCGGTACAGGCCGGTCGGAACTCATTATCCTTGAATGATCGGGCGTCGAGGGTGAAGAATGCGTGGCTAATGGCTCAATACTCGTCCCTTCCTCCTCTCCAAGATGAACCTCTTCGGCGGGTGTTGGAATTTCGGCGGCTATGGAATCGCCATTCTAACCAGTTTTTTCTGCGAATTCAGACTGCGGCGATAAGCTATTGTCGTCGGCTTTTATGTCCAAATGCATCGTCTGCGTCTCTGAAACGCCTTCGACTTGAAACCGTCGAATCTGGTCTATGTGACGAATTACTTTGCAAATTAGTTCCGGTATGCAGGGTGTCCAGTAAATAGCACGACATACTGCAGGGGGTGATAGCTAGGGTCACTACCTATCAATACAACACAATATATGTTCAGCAAAATTTTACGGATTTACAGTTTTACAAAATTTTCCGAAATACCGAAAAATCTCTACCTTGAAACAGATTTTTAAGCATCTCGTAATGAAAAAATCCTTTTCTAGTACTTTTTTTTACATCAAATTATTCGTGAATAGTTACTTTACTCATTGATAAGTCTTTTTTCTATCAAAGATAAGAATGTTGTCAAGAAATACAATTTTTTGTTTAAATTTGAGCAGAACTATTTTCTTATCACTTAAGTTTAACCTACAGTGGTGAAAAAAAAATGTATGTGGCAGTTTTGTACAACAAACTTAAAAAATAGCTTGTTTAATGGTGATTTTGGAAAGATACAATACTAGTACATTTTCATTTTAAAAAATACGAAAAATAAGCTATTTTAGTTACTAAGAGCATTTTATTTTAAATGCAAGTAATGTGACTTTGAATTCGAATCGTTGTAAGGTCGTACTACGGTTCGAATTACATAATAATTAATCTACAGCCGACCGGCCGGCCGGTCTGTAAATGACATATTGAAGGATAAGGTGATAGTTAAAAAAACAGAGGAGTTAGCTTTAATAAACATTTATTTAAATAAATTACAATAAATGCTCAAATTGCTTCCCTTGTGCCCTAATACACGCTCGGCATCTTCTTAAAAATGAGCTTTTGAGTCTTCTCAGGCTTATTTCCGATATTTTTCTTGCTGCAATGTTAACCCTTGCTCTCAATTCATTGTCATTTTGGATCGGTTTTTCATAGACTTTGTCCTTCATGGCACCCCAATAAAAAAAATCCAGGGGGTTTAGGTCCGGAGACCTAGGTGGCCATAATATCGGTCCCAGTCGCCCAATCCACCTGCCTGGATAAGCTTCATCTAAGTAGGCTCTTACTTCCCGGCCATAATTAGCAGGGCACCCATCATTTTGAAGCTACATCACCTCTCTTAGCTCACTCGGAACATTTTCAAGGAGCGTGGGTAGGGTTTCTCGTAAAAACTCCAAGTAATTATTGGCATTTAATGTAGGTGGAAGCTCGACGGGACCCACAATCTGGCCATTAAAAATCCCACACCATAAATTTATTTTGAATTGGTACTGGGACCTGTCTTCTCTTGACACATACGGATTTTCTAATTGCCAACTATGTAAATTATGCAAATTCAAGTAGCCGTCCTTTCTGCAGGCTGACTCATCACTCCATATCACCTTATTAAAAAAGTTTGGGTCCTCCCGATGCATTTCAAGCATGCGGCGGCAGAATTGAACTCTCGGCAGGTAGTCTCTAGTTAAAAGAGTTTGCACGCGTCGTACGTGAAATGGATGGTATCCACACCTCTTAAGTACTGAATGAACAGTGGACTTCGGTATCCCTGTGCGCCGTTGTATCGCGTTGCATTCGTCAACAACTTGAGGCCGTCCACCGCCACGTTGACCAGGGAGTCTGCCTTCGTTGTAGGAGTTATGCACTCTGGTAAACATTTCATGGTGTGGATGTCTCCTATCGGGAAACCTTTCCCTGTAGAGGGTGGCAGCAGCTCGGGAACTTTGGCCAGCTTCTCCGTAAATAAGGTGCATCTCAGCATACTCTCGCTGCGTATAACCAGGAAAAACGCGGCGGTTGGCCATGTTATAAAACACAAAAGTCCAGGTGGTCGCCAAGTCGTCGTAGTGATCACAATAAAAAATCCAAATCGTAAGGCAAACAAAGTCCGGGGTCCAAGGCACAAAACAGTCGTCAGTACGAAACAATAATTTGTGAACACAGAGATGCGTTGCGCACGGTTTAAGGTAGCGTACTGACAAGTGTCGCAAATAAGGTTGAGAGAGAGACACAAAATCACAATGCAAGAAAGAGCGGGATAGCACATGCGCTTCTTTTGTTAGACAGTAACCGGTCGGGTCGGGTCGGTCGGCGAGCAGGTAAAAACCTTTAGTCATTACGCGTGCACGTCGCATTTTACGTGTCACAACTAGTTTTATAATAATTCGCGTAAATGAGCAGCTATTACTTATTCTCATAGTGGTTTTTGTCAAAATTACGTTAATTACCTTTTCAACAAAATCAGCTTCTCTGGAACTAAAATAGCATTTTTTTGTATTTTTTTAATGAAAATGCACTAGTATTGTATCTTTCCTAAATCACCATTAAACAGGCTATCTTTTAAGTTTGTTGTACAAAACTGCCACATACATTTTTTTTTCACCACTGTAGGTTAAACTTATGCGAAAAGAAAATCGTTCTGTGAAAATTTTAACAAAAAAAACTATTTCTTCAAAACTTTCTTGTTTTTGATAAAAAAAAAACTTATAATGAGTAGTAACCTATTCACGAATAATTTGATGTAAAAAAACTTCTAGAAAAGGATTTTTTCATTACGAGATACTTAAAAATCTGTTTCAAGGTAGAGATTTTTCGATATTTCGGAAAATTTTGTAAAACTGTAAATCCGTAAGATTTTGCTGAACATATATTGTGTTGTATTGATAGGTAGTGACCCAAGCTATCACCTAGAGATGGGCAAAATGTATCACTAAAAAGAAAAGATTGAAATGTATATTTCGATCACTGGGATATGTATCACTCTTTTATATCTTTATATCTTTATGTATCAGTAGCTCACACACGCACTGCGTTGCTCAGCGTGACTCGCTTCGCTCAACTCAATCCAATATATCATTAAGAAAGAGTGATAGATAAGTAGATAGAGCTGTTCTGTTTGCACTTTGCGTGGTCGTTACATTAGGTATCGTCCTGATTTATTGAATTTTATTGGGCTGCTGTTTTTTTCTAGGTATCTATTTGTTATGTATGATTGATAAATGTTAAATAGACAATCGAAAAATGAACTTTATTTTTTTGTTTAAAATAATAAATAACTAAATTGAACATAGGTAAGATATAGGTATTGTTTTTATTTATTTGTAGAAAATATATAGATCATAGGTATTATATAATAGTCTACCGATTTCCCTTCATACTTTTCCAGGCTTAGGACTGGCAACCTCATTACGTGCAGTTATTTTAAGTTAGTTCAGTTAGAGCGTAAAATATTAGGTGTACGTAGCGCGACGTGGCGTTGCATGGCGTACAACGTATTTATTAAGTAAAAATTTAATTCTTAGGTTGGCGTATTTAGAAATCAGAATATACATTGATTTTTTGATTAATATTTACAGCTACATTTACATAATTATGTACATTGGTTTTTACACATAGAGAAGAGAATACGTATTTAAATGGCTACTTCCCATTTGGTAAACTTCCCATTTCGTAAACCTCAAACTGTACCTACTAAAAAGTTGCGTTTGGTAAACATTATATATTTCATACATTTAGTCCCATTTCGAAAACATTTCAATAATTTTTTGTGTTATATCCCATTTGGTAAACTTTCAGATGAAATGGGTACAGTCAAGTAAAAAAAGAAAAACGAAACTAATGATAACATTGTCATTTATTTTGTTAAATATTTTTAATCACAGGTACAATAGTCGGATTATGTGTACGTATGCCATTTACACATATTGATATTTAAAAACAGAAATAAAAAGTGGGGTGTACAAATAACTTTCAAAAAATTTAAGAAAAATCACAGTTCGATTTGACTATTTCGATGACAAGTTTTATTTTTTTAATAACATAAGTCAATCTAGATGCGAAATCAACTTATATAAAAAAACAATAATCACAGATTTGGTACTATCTTTTTATGTTAATGTACATTAACATAAAAAAATACATACGAAATCAACTACTTATAAAATATAAAAATAAACAGTCACTGATTTGGTACGTTAACGTAAAAAAATACATACTAAATCAACTATAAAATATAAAAACAATAATAATCACAGATTTGGTACAATAACATAAAAAATACATGCAAAATCAACTTTTAAATATAAAAACAAATAATAATCACAGATTTGGTACAATAACATAAAAAATTTACTACCTACACTACAAAGTTAAAAATCAATAAATAAATTATAAAGTGATACAAGCAATTCTTGATAATTCGTTCAAACAATTTTCCAATGATATTTTTCCACTTTTGTAATCGCCGAGAATATTGTTAATTCGTATATCATTTTGGATAGATTTTTTTCTTCGTTTTGATATACTTTCTCCATTATTATAAAAGCTGTAAAAAATTGTTATGATTAATTAAAGTAATAATGTATAATTTTTATCATATGTGTCGCCTAAAAATACAGGTCATTGAAACAAAAATATGTACCTTTTCAGAAGATTTTCATAATGTTTAATATTGCCTGATATCGTTTCGAAAAATAAAAGAATTGATGGCCTTTTTCCAATTTCACTATTGAAACTCCAATTCCAAGATTCCATGAGGTTTGTAGTGCGGTGTCTTTGTGCGTAGCAGCACCAAATATTCATCATATCTTCATTTTCCAACCACTGATCCACAAAGTAATCATTGAATTCAGTTATAGCTTTTTCTTCAAAACTGTAACAGAATTAATTCGTTGAAGATTATGATACGAAAAACCATATATTACCTAGTTTCTAACGCATAAAAATGGCTGTAGAAAATGGCGGTAGAAGAAATATCCAGAACTAAACGCGTTCATTTCAATACTGCAAAATTAATTTACCTTTGACTCATAACGTATAGCCATCCATCGTTTATGTCTTCTTTTGGTAAATGTGCCAGAGCCATACATAGTTTGACGTGATAGTGAGATTCTTCATGTTGTAATAAGCCAAGAGATTTTGCCTTTCTTAATAGCGCTCTGCCAAAGTGAACAAAACACCCCTTAACAATTATGTTTGGAAATGTCTTTTAAATTGCATTTATTGGAGCTTTTTCGAAATCCAAGGTAATAATATCGGCTGTCCACTCTGGTAAATGAAATTTTAGTTTGTAAAACAGTCTTTCATATGTAGTTTCTTCTTTGTTTGTCAACACTGCATAAAAAAATGGTACAATATTTGTCCCAGTTTCTGTACTTCCTATGTCTCCGTGTACAACGTATAGTTGAAGAAACGGCTTTGCACAACATTTGAACGTTCCGTCCGCAAAGTAGTGACGGACGTCATTTAAATGTGCAATTGCACTCTTTGAACCAAACACAATCATTCTATTTTCACCGTCAATCTCATCAAACAATAAATTGTCTTTAAAACGGTCAGGAATCACGATTTCTGTAGAGTTAGAGTGCTAAGATTTTGTGATTCCTAGTTGTCTATTTCTGTGTCTATACAATGTGCTTTTAACTTTGTCAAAATTTGGTAATTCTTTAATAATTTCATAACCATTATCTTTCAGCTTTTTAGTACATTTCCTGTATGTAGCTGGAATCGGCTTCAGATCTTCACATATAGTTTGTTTACATTTTTCGATGGCTACTTTCACTTCATTTTTTTCAAAATTCGGAATACAAGAACTGCAGTGAGCATTTTCTCTTAATACATGGCTTCGATTTGAATTCAAAGTTACACTTGCTGAACATCCATCTTTTCTATTAACACAGCGCCACCAACTTGAGTCCTTATTATTTTTCTGTTTATAATATTGATGCCCAGCGCGTAATAAAATTTCACCGCCTCGTGTACTATTAATAATTTTTAAATTCACTGCACCACTAGAAGATCCCTCACCCGACATTGCAACGACCTTGCACTATGCATAAAACGAGTGAACTGATAAGTTAAACCCGGTAATAGATATAATTTACGTATACTTACTTATGTCTATCTCATTCACACCTTTTGTTTAAAACGATGGTAAGGACAATAAATCCCTACCTGAGAACCCGCTCGGTGCTTCTTTTGCGGGAAAAGCACGTGGTATTTTTAGTAGCATCGTGGTATTTTTACAGACTTTAATACGTTTTTTTTACTTCTTCTTGATCAGCCATTCTTTTTGATGGTCGAGATACTATCTCAAGACTGAAGCATTTAAAAATATATACATCTCTAATTTAATACTAATTTGACACTGACTGTACCGTACAAAAATAACAATACTAACAAAGTTTACCAAATGGGATTAAATGTATGAAGTAACGAAATGTTTACCAAACGCAACTTTTTAGTAGGTACAGTTTGAGGTTTACGAAATGGGAAGTTTACCAAATGGGAAGTAGCCATTTAAATGTCAGAGTTGCAACTTATGAATAGGAGTTGCGACACTTTTTTTGTTGTTAATCGTCTTCTACGTTCATTCAGCGTATATCCCGCTTTCGAAAATATTCTCTCGCAAGGAACTGACGTAGCTACGAGATTGTGCCGTTTCATTATATAATTAAATAACAGAGGATATATGTTCTTCCGGGCGTGCCACCATTTTAAAGGGTCTTCTGTTCTCTTTAAAAGCGGCTCTTGTAAGTATTTGTCGAGTTCTACGATTCCCGCCGCCGCACAGTGTGGTATTTTCATGATCTAGACGGACAATATTATTTAACTCAATATATGTGTATGGAATACCCTAACAATTAGCAATCAATCAAGTACGTATTAAATAAAATTTAAACACATTGGGAAGGTTTTAGATATTATATTTCAACATAATAATACAAAAAAAAAACAAACAATAAAAATAAAATAAAAATAATGATTTATTTCTCTCAAAAAGGTACAGACTTTGGTTCATGTCATATTATGTCAAATCAGACAGAATTACATAAATTAGATAGGTACCTATCAGTCAGAATCTTCATCAAATTCTTCGGAATCTGATAGATATCGTCCTAATTCACCGTGGTCAGATGACAAAAGCTCGCGCACTTCAGAAGTAATTTGACCCCGTTTAGTTTTTGGAGGAGCCCTTAAACTTGCAATGAATGGATCTGATGACACAAGCAATCTATTTAGTAAATCAGTGTTTGTATTAACTCTTGACGACTTTCTCGTAAAGAGTTCTCTAAATTTTCTATTGTGCTTATTTCTAGCCTCTTGTGCTTCTTCCGAAAGTTGTCCTATTGGAAGAACACATGCAGCAATGATATCTTTTCCGTGGAAAAGTATTTTATGTACGCTTACAGGCATTGCGTACCATGAGTACTCTTTAATATATAGCTTCCTTGTTTCCTTAGCGTATTTATGAAATTTATCGACATTTATCGGAAACCCGCTATTTATACATTCTAATATGACACGGAAGCGATTGATAAGCTCAACATTAACACCTGTTATTTCAGCATTTCTGAAAAACTTGCGAGCCGTGTTCCCGTCATTTGTATTGCCTGTCTGTTGTTTAGGCATATCTACCAATAAGCCCAACTCGCGCCTAAACTTCTCTTGTACGTTTTTCTTTTTTTCAGCTACTTTTTTTTTATTATCTGCTCCCCGAGCCTGCCATGTTTTTATATCAAGACGATAAGATATGTGTAAGATGCATTCAAAAAATCTTATCCATGAATGCAGAGGGGACAGGCCCAATGAGAGAAACTCGCTTTTTACCGTCTTTTTTAACATCAGCCTTTCGTTGTTCATTTCTCTAGGCTTTGCACCACATAAATAACAGGTTTGTGTGGACGCGCACGAAGTTACTGCATTACAAATTTTGCCATCAATCATGCAGAATATCAATGTTGGCTTTACAAAGACTTCTGTGTCATTTACAACAATTTTAGTAGGCGACAAAGTAGTTACCTGCTCCTTAACTTTGTCAACTTCCGTAAGAATTAAGTCCACAGTTTCCTTTCCAAATACAAACTTAATAGAATAGAATAGAATAACTTTATTTCGGACACAAATATCCATATAGTGTTAGTAACATACAAAAAATTACTTATTGCCTAGTGTTAGTAAAAATCAACCTCCGCACAAACTGCTGTACAATCGGAGAGCCGAAGCTCTCGGCTACAGTTTTCAGAATGCTGTTTCGACTGCCCCTCACTCTCCTCAGTAGCGACGCAGTTTTGTGTTTGCGTATAATTGCATGGAAACCGTCGGTGCGGGCTTGCGCAAACATTTCCGACGCGCTACAGTAACGAGGCAGCCTCAACAACATCCTGAAAGCATTATTATATTGGACGCGCAGGACATCCAACGATCTCTTAGTACAATTGACCCATAGATTGCCCGTGTACAAACTTTGGCAATAAGCCTTAAAAAGTGTTATCTTTACTTGGTCTGTACACCGCGCAAATCTACGGGACAACATATTGCTCCGGACCGCTAGAGCCCTGCGCTCCCTCTCAATGTCTACATCGTCCTTGAGGTCAGTGGCAAGACAATGCCCTAGGTATTTAAAAGTTGACACCCTATTAATTGGTGACCCGTTCAAAAGCAACTCGGGTCCTTCTCCGCGGCGTTTGCCGCTGACCTCAAAGACCATGTATTCACATTTTTTTACATTATATTTCAATCCATGTGCGGCAGCGTAGGTCTCACACGTTTTAAGCATCTCCCCGATTGCTCCCGCTGACGGACCCAGCAGCACCATGTCATCTGCATAGCTGATGTTGTTAATTCTAACCCCGTCAACACTGCATCCGACACGCATGCTGCTGAGTGCGACTATGAGGTCATCCACGTAGAGGTTGAAGAGCCTGGGAGACGTCAAACCACCCTGTCTCACCCCGCACTCCAACCTATACGGCTCAGAGACTGTATCATCCCATTTCACCCGATTGACTTGGTTACCATACCAATACTGGAATAGCCCACATATTTCCGCGGGTATACCCCTGTCTCCCATCTTTCTCCAGAGCACATCGTATGAGACAAGATCGAACGCCTTGGAGAGATCAAGGAAACAGGCGTACACCGGCGTACCGCGATCTTTATAATATTGAACGGTATGCTTGAGACTTAAAATAGCACTTTCAGTTGATAGTCCGGGGCGAAATCCAAACTGTGCATCATGAAGATGGATGTAATTACTTAAGTAAGAGTCAAGCACACCGTCCAACACTTTGGCTATTATCGTCGCAAGAGAAATGGGACGATAGTTCCCTCTGTCCGAGATGTCACCTGTCCTGTTTTTCACAATGGGAACTACGATGGTCTTCATTAGATTAGCTGGTAGGTATGCATGACTAATACACATTGTGAAAAACATAGACAAGACTCGCGGCAAATGGACACCTGCGTGCCTCAGGTGCTCAATGCTGAGACCATCATGTCCTGGAGATTTGCCTCGTTTCATGTTGCTAATGATTGCACATACTTGCTTGGTTGAAAAGCGTATCAGAGGTTTCGCACCAGGACGGATGGGCTCACAATCATTCACCAAGGTTGAGGGACCGAGAGGGGACTGAACTTTAAAATGGTCCTTGAACACATTAACAATTCCCCCCTTATCACTTATTCCTTCCACACACGCAGAGAGGCCAGGTTTCGCATCCAAACTACCAGTGGATTTCCAAAATTTACCAAAATTTTTACTAGCTCGTTGTTCTGCTAGCCTATCCATTACAATTTGCTCAGCGTGGTTTTGGCAAAATTTCAGTCGACCTTTAAAAACTCTTCGCGTCTCATACATTTCATCATACACCGAGCCCGACGAAGGACGATTGTTCAGTATCCAGGTCTGAAAGCTACCCCTGGCCTCACGGTGCGCATCTCTGACATACTCATTCCAACCACACACTCGCTTACCACGCCTCGGCCCCGCCCCAGATGTCTTTCTAGATTGCCTAGCCGCCGCACATAGGATTTCTACAATCTGTTCGTACAAACTGTCCAGAATAACTCTGTGCTCAGCCAAACCACATGATCCAACGCTGCACCTTTCAAACTCATGGGGGAAATCAACGTCTCGCAATTTACTGTTACATAAATTATGATAAATTTGCGTTTCTGACTTAGTTCTTTCACCCCAAAAGACAAAATTGTGGCCAGCACCCCCAGTCACCAATTTAGGCCGCACAACTTCAAAGTCGCAGTCCAGATGTATCGGTAGATGATCCGAAACGTAAACATCCTCCGATACATCCACATTTGCAATTGTGTGCCAAGCTGACACAGATACCACACAATGATCTAACCATCTCCTGCTTCCGTGCACATCACTTATAAAGGTGTAGGTACCACTATCAACCCCCCGTTTCCTTACATCAGCACAAACCCAGGATTGGTCAGAACAAAAATTCATTAATTCATTATAGAACATCTCTTTGGGGTGAGCGTTGAAATCACCCAATATAAAAACATTCTCTATATCACAGCTTGCTATGGTAGCACTAACCTCACTTAATACATCTGTAAAGGTTGGTAAGTTATCTGGACAATTCGTGGGCATGTATACCGAAAATACAATAATAGTACGACCCTTTGACGTGGCTGTAATGGCCGCCAACCGAGGACTACTACAGCCAACAACAGAGACCTTCTCAAAAATGCCTTTCCTCCAGAGAATGGCAACCCCCCCATGAGGTCTTCCCCTCAACAAGCCCTCAGCAGTGTCCACAGCCGACTTACCCGTCCACTCAAAGTCAGGGCTTATTGTTCCTAACATTGGAATGTCATGGGGAAGCAGCCACGTCTCTTGTAGGGCTACCAAATCAGACCACACACATATATCCTTAATATTATCTATGGATCGTTTAACCGACTTACAATTAAAACTAGTTAACTTAAGATATTTATTACTAATTTCTTTATCCATAAATTGCGACATTAATTGACTATAACTTTAGACTCCTGAGATTTCGTTCGATACATAAAATGCACAAAACGCCTAAACACAATTCCATCAGGCCATAACTCGTTGTTTAAAAACAAGTCTGCTTTGTGTTTGGAAACATATAGTTTGTACGCACTATACTTTCTAAATGACTTCACATTAATCTTTTTTAATGTTACAGTTTCACTTGTCTTGTTTCTAATATAACGAATAATGTCATCTTCACTTGCTTCTGTACTAACGTTGGAAATTAGCAATGGCACTTTAATATCCGCTGCCCGAAATCTACCGTCCGGCGCAGTTATAGCCGTTCCCTTCCTACTATCCAACCTATTTTGTTTACAACGCTTTTTCTGCACTAACTTCCATTCAGAGTCCACATCACCTACCGTTTGTCGACTACTCACGTCAACATCACGCAAACTCGCACACCGTATCGTCGTTGGCGAAGTCCGCACCTCACTCGATACCGATTTATGAGATTTCTTCGTGTCTACGGTAGCACGCCGTCCATTAGTAGGGGACCGTGACGTCATCGCACAGGTAGCTGATAACGAAACTAGTTCCTTGCCGCTCATACTCGCAATTTTGCCCGTCACGCACTCGATCTCGCTCGCACTCTCCGTGTCGGCCGTACCCTGTCGCACGTCTACTTGCCTCCTATCATCCGTCGCATTATTTTGTTCATGCAAAACAGAGATGCAATTATTCACACTCTGATCCGGTGTTGATGACGCGTTTTTCGCCGGCCGGCCGTTGACCTTTGAATCAGCTGTTACTTGCGAATACTTAATCGGTACATATTGTAAGCCTATGGGGCCACTATCTAAAGTAATACTGTTTTGCAAACATGCTCCCCTTCTTTTGTTTACATTCATGTGTATCATTTAATTGTCAACTAACGATGCATGTTTCATATTTTCTACTTCTAGCTTATATAGATCGAATTGTTCCATTGTGACAGTTTTTTCTTCTAATACACTGACCTTATTTTGCAACTTTACGATGTCCTTAAGCAATCTGGTAACATCCACATGATCAAAAGAGACTGGGGGGAGCTTGTGCAACTCCTTCGCCACAAATATTGGAAAAAGCTCTGGATTTGTTCCTTTCAGCAGACAAATCATATCGTCTATGTCCCGAGACATTTTCTTCTTGCCATCCTTTCGTCGCACGGGCATCTTCTTCCCGCTAGGTATCGACTCAAACAACAGAGTCTTGGCTTTCACTATTTCTTCCGCCGTGAAAGCGGAAGTACACAGCTGATGCACACTTTCTTCGTCCATAACGTCCAAAACATTTCGTAAGAACGCCAATAGTTCGTTAATGACGACATTACAACTATTACACTTCAACGTATTTAACGACATTGTTTACTGCAATGAGTTACCAATCACAACGGCACTGTCAACGCGTTCGCGCTCAGTCGCATGCGCAACATGACTGATTAATGGGTCTACAATATCTAGTAGACGATGTGGAAGGATTTTGCCACACAATTGTTTTAATGTCTTGGTCACTCACTGCATACATTTGGATAGGCACCATCGAAATACTGAATAAACTGGCATCACTGCAATGTTCGTCCGAAAATTTTTGTTTGTACCTGGTTTGTTCCGCTCCATCACAACCCCATTTCACAATTATATCCAGGTTTCTCAAGTCGGTTATAGTCTTCAAGACCTCTTCTTGTACTTTGCATAGTCGTGTAATCGTGTGATCCATTAAAGATTGTAGTTTAATTTCAGCGTGCGTTTCGGTGACATTAATACCACTAGGATAGCACATTTGTTTTGCCGCTTTAACTTTATAATAAGGTGGATATAGTTTTTTATTCACTTCTTTTATTTGCTGGCGTATAACATTATATTGATGTGATGAGAGATTTGCATCTATAATTAATGAGAGAGCTTGTTCTTCTGAAAGTCCGTAATGGATTTTGCATGCAGAACTCTTCCGCGCTTTTTTAATTTTTGTACCTCTGTGAGGTGAAAAGAGACAAAGTTCTCTTACAATAGCAGCTGAATCTTTTTTTCCAGCTTGTCGAAGGCTTACCTCGGTTGCCATCGATAACTCTTCCTGGCTCGATGTGTCAAGGAGCTGTTGAATTCGTCGCCTTTTTGTTTTATCGCTTGAATGTTCAAAGACTTTTTGTGGTCTTCCGGGTCGGTTACTCGTTCCAGGTAGTGAAATATCCATGGTAGGTTCACTGACAATATTTGGAAGCGAAATATTCTCTTCTAACCACGAAGAGTTCGCTTTAAAGAAGCGTTCTCGGTGCCTTCCCGACTTCGACCATTTTGCATCGATTTTTGTGCAATTATTTCTTATTATTGTTCTAATTCTCTTTAAATTGTCATCACTGAGGGGTGGGTCACCAAGTTCTTGTAGAATATGATGTAATAAGGCATCCATTCTCGTTTGTTTTGCGTTTGCAAACCAAACATCGAAAAACGAACGTCGCGATATTTGCGGAGTCATTCTGAAAATAAGAAATAATTGTATGAGTTTCGCAAACTTTCGCCAACTAATAAACTTGTTACGTATAGCTTAAAGATGGTTCTTTCATTAGAATATAATACGTGATCGGAATAATGCGGAATAATAAACTAAAACTCAAGTACAAACTAAAAAAACTTTTTTTTTTTACCATAAATACCTTGATCTATTCTTTTGAACCTAACGATAAAATTTATACACGAATTAAAGAAAATATGTATGCAAACTTACCTTGAGATTCACGTGGAAACAATAACAACAAAAAATCACTATTAACGTACACAAACACAGCGTATTCATCGAGCAAACTCAGACGAATGACACGAGCGCGAGGCGTACGTGTCTGTGAAGCGCAGGTAGGCGGCCGTTCCGACCCTTGTATCTATTGTTCGGCACGACTTCTGGGTAAATAAACCTTTGTCCATTGTAGTATAACTTGTCTTCAGTCAATACACACTAGTGTTAAGCCTGTTCAGTCAAGTACCAATAATTTATAATGTCCGTCTAGATCATGAAAATACCATACTGTGCGCCGTTGGGTTGCCCGGTGTTTGCCTAGCAACTTCTTGGTCACACTCAAACCAAATTGAGTGACTGGGGCCAGGTTCTGGTTGCACTGCCTCTACCGCTGGCGTTGCTGTTGTCCTTGAGGAACTTCGTCCAATTTTAAGTTTTAACTCTTTCAGAGCCCTATCGTACAATCTCGAGTCCTGGAATCCTTTATTCTTAAAACGTGGATCCAGAATTGTAGATTCCGCGTTTAATATATTTGATTCAATAAATCCGAATCTATGATTAAGCTCCTTGTGCAAATGCTCGATGAGTTTTTTTATCTCTGGTATATCATAATTACCATCCGTGTTTTGCACTTGCAGCCTGAGCCTACTCTTAATATGACCCAGCATAATCCTACACAACGGAATGACCTTAGCTAATGACACATTTTTTTCGCCGCTGACTTCGAATGTTATGTCATAAAACATTTTTAATATGGGGGAAACCGAATCAATTACCGCCCAGTCGTGAACAGTCAGTGCAAGGTCAGGTCTGCTGATGAGGGCTATAGTGGCTATAATAGCATCTTTCGTCGAGTTAAACCGATGCAGCATGTCGTAGGTAGAATTCCACCTGGTGGGGACATCTTGTTTAAGCTTAAGGGTTGGAAGACCTAGTTGTCTCTGCATTGTGACTAATTTTTGGTTCGCTTGGGAACTGCGCTTAAAAAACTCGACGACGCTTTTCACCTTACTTAGAACTGGGGCCAAATGCTGCAACGCCGACTGGACGCAGAGGTTTAATGTGTGGGCAAAGCATGGAATTTGCCGCCATTCACCCTCTCTTATAGCTGCTGTAATATTGGCGGCGTTATCGCTTGCGATCGCAATAATTTTATGCTCAATGTTCCATTGTCGCATGATGTTTTTAAGAAATTCTGTGAGATTTTCGCTGGTGTGCCTATCGTTGTATTCCACACAGCCCAGTAAATTTGCGTGTAATTTCGTCTCATCCAATGTAGAGACAACGTAATGAGCCGTAACAGCTAAATAGCTGTCATTGTTGTCCGACGTCCAGCCGTCAGTCGTGAGGCAGACTGCGTTGGCATTTTCCATCTTGTGCCTCACTTGCTCTTCCTGTTTTTGGCACATTTTGGGAATTAACGACTGTGACAGTGTTTTCCTTGTTGGCAGCTTGTACCCTGGGCACAGCATATATACAAATTTTTTAAATTCGTCGTCTTCAACCATACTGAACGGATAATATCCCTTTGCAATCATGCGCACAAGCTGCTCATCAATAAGTTCCGCACGCCGAGGGGGCACGGATTTTGTGCTGTGCGCAAATTCCCTGATGGATGGCTGATGAGGAGGTAACCCAGCGGAGGAAAGGCCCGGCGCAGGGGCATTGGACGTGGCAGGTTCTGTCGCAGTTGATGTTGGGGCAAGTGTTTCCTGCAGATCTTGAAAACATGCCTGCTGCGTTGGCTGCCTTTGAGGAACGAGGGGTACTGTGGGGTGTTTACTTTTTAAATGTCTAGCCAGGTTACCACAATTTCCAGCGGGTACATTTAGAGTGTTTGCACAGTAAAGGCATTTTGCTTTTTTTGGTTCTACTTCCTCGAAATGATTCCACACTGCACTTTGTTTTCGTGAACCCATTGACATTTTTTTTTCTTAATAAGTAAAACACTAAATGTACAAAATTATTTACACTTAAAATAAATGAAACAGTCACTAACTATACAGTACAAAAACTACTTTAAAAATCTTTACACTGAATGTCTTATTTACCTATATTTAAAATAAACAGTCACAATTAACAAAAACACAAGGTACTTCCGAATTCCCGAATTTCCCGATCCCGAACGATATCGAACGGAGGTCAAGCTTGAACTAATGAAGCAAAGCAAACTGATATTTTGTTTAATTTTGTAAACCGCTCTTTTTTACTTTTTTCTATCCTAAAAAGGATTGTTTTATGACCGAAATTAGTTTGCACATTTTACTAAAACTTTTTAAAGGCAAAAACAAATTGATTACTGAAATATTCACGTTCCGCTTAACGACTTTAAGCCCTACGCACCAGTAATAGAGATAACAATTTACCTTTTTGTTCCAACGTATGTCAGTATAAAATGGTTAAACAACTCACTCTCTCCGTTTTGCGTAGAAAGCGCGACAGAACATTCTAAATAGGGAGGTGCGAAAGAGACGTTTGGCCTTTCCGTCGCCGCAGCGTCGTCGTGGCTGTCCGTCCCGGCCAAAGTATTAAAAAAAAAAAATTTTTTTTACGAGTGCCATTCTGTGCCATGTGCCAGCCGATGTTAATAGCGAGCTGCGAAGTGTTTGTCCGCCGACACATGTGCGACACAGACAGAAAAAAGACTCCGTGACTGAATGAGTTGTAAAGATACACTGATACAGTGATACATTCGGATGCGAACGGATACAAAGAGTGATAGATGGAAACGGATTGATACATATCTTTTTTATCTATCTCTCCTGAGTTACCCATCTCTACTATCACCCCCTGCAGTATGTCGTGCTATTTACTGGACACCCTGTATGTACCGAATAATGACATTCCCAATCACTTTGATTATTCCTTGCATCCAACAAAGCTTATCGTTTCCACAAAATCGTTTTGTCTTTCCCTTCCTCCCTTGTTCTTATTCTGTAGGTAAGGACTGATTTTTCCTTACGGTCAGCAAAAGATCCGTGGATGTCGAAACGACTTGAAGAGGAGCATCTGTTCAAAAGGTCGTATTTCTATGATAAACAAACTTTACAAAAACAGACAAAACATCTAGTATCTATTATAAAAACGCTAAAATTTAATTAAATGTAAGCTCATTGTGAAGATTAAGACTACAATATTACATGCATAAAAAAAAAAAATACACCATTTCTTATTTTTTTTTTAATTTTAGTTCAGAAATACGACTTATTGATCGGACAAATCAGAAATACGACCTTTTGATTTGTCACTTCTAGAAATATGCCCTTTTGATTTGACACTTAGAAATAAGGCTTTGTGAACGGACTTTTTGGAAATACAAAATAATGAGAAATACTAGTGAAGTTTTTTGGCATTCTTTCAAAAGAAAAAAAATCTTATGAGCAATACTTTGATGTTTATTATCTACCTGTACTTTGAGCTGAAATTAGTCTTTATAATGAGAAACATACAAAATTAGCTTTAATTACAGCCGGCTGCCGTACAAACAAGCGCGTTGTATTGGCTGCCGCAGCCGGGAATTCGTGATTGCCTAGTGCGCGGGCTCCTATACAACGTCATATGTTTTTTCTGGCTGCCTAGTGCGCGGGGGGCCTAAGGCTTTGTCTAGTTTTAGGAAGAAAGTTAGAAACTGTTTACCTGTACTATAAGTAACATTCATCGCAGTCACACTAGGAGATTTATTTTTCCAATAAATACTCATATAGACACAATCATCCGAGTGATAACTGAACTTCCACGGGAACTGAGATTCTGCAATTGGTTCGCCACACACGTCTCACAAAATTTGATTCGATTTTTTGTTAGTTTTATTTTGACACTTCCCTATGTTTATGATTCTAGCTTATGGCACTCGTGGGTTGCAGCTGAAAATCAGCGTCTGGGTCACTTTGTGTTGTTATCTGACATTATGCTGAGCTGAGGCCCTTTTGGCATTATAATAATTTGTTTTCTGTTTTTATAGTTCTAAGGTGTATTTTTTGTAATGCCAATAAGCGCATTTTTCTTTCTTTCTTTTTGATTCAGTACCATTTTCTGCGTAACCTAAAAAAATACATATGCTACTAAAAATATAAATATTAATGTACTGATTGATATGTAGTAACTTTTCTAAGTTTGAACTGTGTAACGTACAAATTACAGGAATTATTAGCTATATAAAAGATTACCGGTTTCTATAGTAAAACAATGTTCTTTTAGGTAACGGTACCTGAATAAAAAATATTGATTTATTCAATATATTTTCATTACCTACATTGGCCGGTGAAATCAAAAGACAATAATGATAAACTACTTACTGACACACTCAAGAACGCCCAATGGTTAGGGGAGACCGGGGTTGGTTAACCTATTGAATGCCTACTACGCAATATTACGTTGCCGGTAATAATGGCAGAGGCCGAGTACGTATTATTACGTAGGTCTTCCCTATAGAATAAATGGTAATCTGTATTATTTGGCCTCCTTGAATAGACATTTGACAGTTTTTGGCATCTCAAATCCCCTGAATTTGGCAGGTGGAGCGCAGGCCTTGCTCCCAGCCCGGTGATCTGCCGGCTTGCCAGCCGCCGCACATGCATAACAGTGCGGCGTGGCATTGCACGAGCCGGCCTTGTGACCGGGCCGACCGAAGCGGAAGCATTCCTCGCTGCGGTCCACCTCCGAGGTGCACTGTGCTCCCACGTGGTGCCCCACCCGGCAGCGGAAGCACCTCAGTGGTCTGGGTTCCAGCAGTTTCACCTGCGCGGATACCCAGCCCACCCGGAGCCTTTGGCCCTCCCCGACTATCTTTTGGGCCGCCGACACGGGGCAGCTCATCGTAACGGTTTGCATGCCCGTGGCGTCAGGACGGATGGTGCCTGCCCTCACTTGCTCGGCAGAGCACCCTCCAGTCCTAGCCACGGCGGCCACAACGTCTTCCGCCGACACGCAGTCGTCCAGGCCCAGGATGCGCATGTCAGCGCAATTGGTGGGCCTGGAGACTCGGGCTTCCTACGCATTGAAGGACGCCCTGAGCCTTTCGGCCAGGGCGTCAGCGGTCGGGCCGCTGGCCGCACCGGGGATCTCCAGCATCCGAGCCCCCGTCGCAGTGACCTTCATGCGGAAGCCATCGGTGACGCCGATCTCCTGCAGGTTCACTGCCGCCCACGCCTTGGCGAGCACCTCACGGTAGGTCACGCCTTTCTTCTCAGCTTCCGGCTGTAGTGTGATCACTATAGCTGCGGACTTCGGGGCGCGGACACTAGCCGCGGCGCTTCGCTTCTTGCGCTGTTGCCGCCTCTCCTTCTTATTGGCCGCCCTTTTGGCCTTATCCGTCTCCATCCTTTATGGCTACTTTGCCTTCATCGAATACTAAGATGTCACCGTTGATGGAAGTAGAGGTGGTGAATCCAATGAACCTGAAATGGGAATACGCATTTGATCAATGTGTACCCGTTTCTCTTTTCCTTGTCTATCGAAGGTGTATCTATTCCTGGGAAGTATGCCTTTTATAATGAAAAGACTTAGGAAGGGGTTGTTGTGTTTAGCACGATCATGTTTTGTGATATAAAATTTCGTTCCTATAAGTATTTCTTTCTTAGAAGGTTTTCTGAATTTATTAGCTTTCATTGGAACTTGTTCTTTTTTCTTAATTAATTTCTGATTTAACTGTTCAAGGTAATCAATCACTTTTCTTATCTACTGACATGTTTAAATCTATTTCTCGAAAGAAGTGTAGGGAGTTAGGAGTTTTATTTGTGGTACTATGGATAGTAGAATTTATAGCGATATAAATGATTTTCCGCTATATTACATATAAAAAAATCACTGGGAATCGAACCCAGGATGATGGAGAAAGTTTAATGAAACACAGAAAAATTTGAAGTCACACTGTATAATTCAATTGGTTTATAACGAAAAAAAGAAAACAAAATTTAAACTCAGATAAAAAATAATAATAAATTGGTGGTCTTCGTAGATATTTAGAAAAAATAAAAAAAAGGTATTATATAGAACGCCAGATTCTTCGGATAAGGTATTTTTAGGACTAACGCTGGGCGAGGGGTACTAGCATTGGCCAAGGCTGGGAGCTCGTTTGCGTTAAGGAAAAAAAATCACGAACGTGTATCTAACACGAAGAACCGTTGTGCTACATAAGATACGCAGGCTTAAACACAATTTTAATTAGGATGGGTAACGGACAATTTAAAGTAACGGTAAAAAATTACAACGCGATTTTTTTTAAAAAAAATTGTAAGGCTGACAAATGAGGATGGTGAAAGGTGTTGCCTGCAACGTTTAGCGACAGCGTCTGACACGTCGACGACGCAGCGACTTCTGGTTGGCCGGCGACACCACGCGGAGACGTGGTATTGGAACCACGCGCGGATGGACACGGCTGTGGACTTGGCGGACTGCGCTCCTCCCTGGCTACAGCCACAGCTGGAGACGGGTAAGCCAGGGGCCTCAACGAGGCCTTTTCTGTACGGATCCAGAACAAATACTATTTAAGACCCGGTTAGAAAGGCAATATTACGTGGGGGGTGGATTATAAACTGGAATACTCACGAAACAATTAAAGGTAGTTTTTCCTGGATATATATATAAAACACAAATGAGACTTTTTTATGAAATTATAACAATAAAGATTTTGCGGTAAAATATGCCAAAGACTGAAATAAATGTGTTAAATCGGAAAAAAATATAATCAAACCGCTAGCTCCGTATGACACGACACCAATGGCACCAATCGTCGTTCCTTCAAAAAAAACAAAACCGTCTTTTCATTCGATAAAAAAATATTCAAAAATGTGTCAAGCGTAACCACATTTTAAGAGAAAAACATGTTAAGCCTTTTTGGCAAATAAAAAGGTTGGCTTGGCAGCGACATGCTGCAATACTTTCCAGCAAAAAAAAATTTTTTTATCGACATTATCGATAAAAAATTTCAGAACCCTAAATGTGTGTGACATCCCTTGACATGGATGACATAAGTTGATATAAAAGTGACAGCCTAAGTAACTTTATGGAGGGAAAGTAATGAATTAAACAAATCGACCTCAATACTATTTTATAAATTAAACATTAACCAAAACTAATGAAAATAACCTAAGCTAAAACGAACAGAGAACACTAAGTGCAGCCGACAAAGAGTAAATCAGAACCGGATCAAACCTACACCTTATCGGTGCGAACTATAGAAGTCAGAAGTGTCCTACAAACCTATGTTTAAAAAATCTGAATGTACGACTTCAACTCCCATGTTGAAAAGTTAAGTTAATGCTATATATAAAAAAAAATCTAAGAAGTGTTCTTAGATTTTGCAATCGAATGACGAGAGCAAGAAACAACTAGATGCAATAAAGAAACTCAAGCTAAAGCAAGGAAAAAAAAATATTAGCCTAAAATAAAGACTTATATTACATCATCGATAAAATTAAAAATCGATTGAGGGAAAAAGAAATCACACTCAAATTGGAAGTGATATGGTCCTTGAACCATGTATTTTAATGTAGGTCGCGTGGACTAACACTAAATACAAGTATTCAAAATTATTATCGGAAAATGCTTCCAATGTTTACACATGCGACAAAGCAGGAAACAGGACAAGGAGAAAATCCAAGAAGGCTTTGGAAAGGAGAAAATAAACCTACAACCGACGCGGGACACGATCGCTTGAGGGGAAAGTAGAAAAATACTCAAAAATAAGGAGAGTTAACCCATTAGAATAAGGAAGAGGAAACGTGCAATTGGGGGCCCAGTCCAAAAAAACACGCATCCGGAAGAAAATTATGAAGGAACGTGACATTGGGGTCCGGCCAAATGTCAACGTACCTAGAAGAATATGACGAAAACACGTGACACTGGGGCTCAATCCAGTGACTACGTGCCCAGGGGGAATATAAATTATCCCACCTGTATGGGAAATGAAGAAAGAGACAGCGAATTTTGGGGGAGGGGCCGAGAAATTTATACAAGAAACTAAATGTAATACGATGAACGAAAAAATGGCGTTAGATGAGAAGGGCAATCACTTCAAAATGTCCTTGATATGGTATGAACCGGAATGAACGGAATCACAATCCTTAAGGACATAGGTGGTCCTAGAGATGACCCTAGTTACCCGACACTTGACAAAGCGAGGGGCAAGTTTTCCGGAGAAATAATCGGTACCAGATGATCTAGAGAAATTACGCCTCCATACAGTGTCACCTACGTTAAGAGTGATACTTGAACGATTCGTATTATAAGTTCGAGAATTACGGAGGAAAGCTAGAGAAAGGTTGTCAGCGACTTTTGTGTAAATCTGTGCAAGGGAAGATAGGTTAGATGCGTGTTGAGACCGACTTTCGGCTAAATTGGAGCTTAGAGTCTGTCCATGCGCACTAGTAGGATCCAAAACAAATTCCCTACCAAACATAAGGAAGTTTGGTGTGAAACCGGTAGCTAAGTTAATGCAAGAATTGAGATATAATTTCACCTTGGGTAATAATTTAGACCAATTCCTTTGGTTTTCACCGACTAAAATACTTAAACATGTGACAACACTTTGGTTATACCGTTCCACGGTATTGGCCTGTGGCGTGTAAAAGGGCGTAAAGATCGGTGGATCGATATGAAACGATCTGAGGAAATTTAAGAAACGATTACTACGGAAAACGGTAGCGTTATCACAAAGAATTGCACGTGGAACCCCGAAATTATAAAATATTTCGGACTCCAACGCTTTAATTAGGGAAGTAGCGTCGACCTTTTTTAAAGGAACTAGCCAGATATATTTGGAAAACACATCTACCATAGATAGTACGTAACGGTAACCATAATAGGCAATAGGTAGCGGACCTATGATGTCTATGGAAATAAGTTGTAGGGGAAGAGAGACGGGTTTCGGATACAACATCTGACCACGTGGTTGAGTGTTTATAGGCCTTGCAAACCTCACATTGTCTTAATGTTTCGGTGACATCACGAAACATGTTTGGCCAATAAAACAAACCCTTGATTTTAAGGTAAGTTTTCATAACACCGGGGTGAATAGAGGTGTTACCGGAAATTTTCGGCGGGATGAGGCTAGCGGAGTAGACCTGCTTACCACCAACGTGGGTCTGCAGGGCCACACCACTAACACTGTAGCCCCAAGTGGGCTGCGCCGCCAGTGCGTCCTTTATTGCAGTGTTGAAAGTCGACAACGACATCACTGCGCCGCTTCTACTGTTTCTCGAAGTTGACAGGTCCGCGCGTGACGAACCAGTAGCGCACGAGCGAACAAGAATAGCCAAGCCCAAACCCAACAGCGAAACTGGCACCCTCCCGTGATCCGCATAAATCCACGACTGAGACCGAGACAAGACGCACAGCTTCGCAGAACAAGGTCAGTAAGGCCTTGCAAAGCTCCAACAGAGCGTCCACCAGAGTACCCACCCAGAGTAGAGACTTTTTTATGAAATTATAACAATAAAGATTTTGCGGTAAAATATGCCAAAGACTGAAATAAATGTGTTAAATCGGAAAAAAATATAATCAAACCGCTAGCTCCGTATGACACGACACCAATGGCACCAATCGTCGTTCCTTCAAAAAAAACAAAACCGTCTTTTCATTCGATAAAAAAATATTCAAAAATGTGTCAAGCGTAACCACATTTTAAGAGAAAAACATGTTAAGCCTTTTTGGCAAATAAAAAGGTTGGCGACATGCTGCAAATTGTAGCCTAATATAGCTAAGCTCAAATCCATTTTGTCTTCTATTCCAAATTGCATTCTATGTTTCTTTAACAAAGTGGAATGGAAACGCTCTATATCTCCTTGAGCGGTGTGATGACCAGGAGTGGTTATATGAGTCATATAGAATCAAAAACAGCAATCTGACTTTTGACTTATTAACGGTAATTAGGAAAAGTAGTTTCATTATTACAAACAGCATTTTTTTTTAAATGTGTATTTATAATTACGTATGTTTTAGATTTTTGAATTCATTATTTTAAGGTTTAAATAGATTTAATTTGAATTAAATTAATAGCTAATAACTAAAATTATCAGATTGCTGTTTTTGATATTAACTTCCAAACATTGCTGAGTATGATAATTAACAAAGATTAGATTGCTGTCTTTGATTCTTGTCAAAATGAAACACACATAGGGTTGTCAAAAATAAAACTTCATAATTTACAACGATATTTTTATTTGGTTCGCTATCACTAAAGTAATGAAGAAGGAGATTTTCATATCAAAAAAATTACACACGTAAAATTTCGGAGTCTTCGACAGTCTCACTGCAGTAAATCTCGTCTGTAGCAGTTGTTTCCTGTAAAGCCTCCTGGCTTGCCAAAGTTTCTCTGTAAAACGTCAAATCCGGTAAACTTTCCCATTCCGTTCCAAAATGTTTTCCTAGTAATTTTTTCACGTCATTCAATTTTGCCTTGTTAACTGCGACTGTATTCAGTATAGTGAATTGATTAATCATTTTGACATTTTTTCTTGGCTTACAAATATTTTGAGGCTTGGCAATATCACTTTTGTAAAAAACTTCGCCCCTCACAAGAACATTGTCCCGTTGCTTAGAACGACGTAAAATAAAGCGTTTACACTGATTGAATTGTATACTCCAACTTGTAGTTGGTTTCAATACGTCTTTGACAGCTGTTTTCCAGTCATAGACTGGGCAATCTGTGCCGATTTTTCTTAATGTTGCGTTTTCAGATATAATGTCTGAAATTTCTTTTGGGTCAAGTATGACTTCATTCCTGCGCAACTTTTTTTCAATTATGCCAAAAACACGGTCGGCGGGCATAAAAGAATGACCGGTAATGGGAAATATGATTTCAATAACCTTGACGTCAATATTTTCTACCAACCATTTGCAACACATGCCAATTAAGATACTATTTTTATTCTGTCCGCCGCATCCGTCTGCAACTAACCGTATTCTTGTAATGCCTGTTTTGTCAGTTTGATTAAGGCGGTCATACACGCAAGATGCCACCAAGTTAGCATTTTTACCGAATTCGTTTTCAGTACAATAGTACGCAAAAACACGATCTTTGTTTAAAGGTAAATCAGAAGATCCTTCCACAATGGCTAGATTATAAAAGTATAGTTGACGACTGTAATAGCAGGACTGATCAGGTACCTTAGGCAAAGGGAGGTTTTTTTGAAAATCAAAAGATATAATTTTTAGACCAGATGTTGTTTCTCGCAAGTTTTCAAAAAATGATTTAGCCCGTAATGTGTGAACTCTCTTCTCTGCTATCAATGTAGCTTTTTTAGATTCGTCTTGCTCTCTTTTTACCTTTTCTCTTAATTCCAAACATTTGGAGCAAACGTCTGTTTGCGGTGTGCCAAATCCTAAATTATATTCGGTATTGAAAATGTGTCGAAAATATGATAGCTTTACCCCCATTTGTGAATTTTGCTGGTCCGTATTATACATGAGAAATATTTTTTTAATATTTAATTCACAAGGAAGGTATTTTCTTTCAGCATGTTTGTTTTTGCGGCAATAATGTGCCTCAATGCAATTAAGACTTAGAATAAAGCGGTGAACCGAGTTTCTTTTATCCGCATATTTTATAGCCTTGCGATCTCCTCCACGAGCTTCGCGGGGAAACTCTCCGGTTTCATAATATTTTTTCATTAAATACTCTATTCTATATACTTCTTTATTCCAAAAATATTAAGGAAGAATTTTTGACAAATTGGTACTTTTTTTTTGTTAACAAATACAGAATAGTAAGTTGTAAACTTTTTCTTGCCTTTAAATTCCGGCCTATTCTTTGTTTGTTGTATTGAACATAATTTGAACAGCATAACATCTTGATCAAGTTTTGTAGGTCTCTTGTAAAACTTCTGATGTATTAATTGTATATCACGCATCGTGAGAGTTGTACATTTTAATGCTTTTGTATTATGTTCACATACTCGATCTGGCAAACTTTTCGATGAATATCTGAAAAAAAAAAAAAAATGGACTATTGAAAATATGTATGTTTATTTCACTTACTAAGGGTATTATACTAGTAGGTAATTTAAAACTTCAATCCGACTGCCAGCTAACACCTGATATGAGGCACCCTTATTATTTTTTATTGTTTTACGACACTCATGAATCGTTTGATACCTATTTTGTGGGAATCAATCCACTAGTTTAGAATTTACAAAGGAATACCCGGCTGCTAATATCAATACGCTTCTTTTCCTTCGTGCAGCCGGTTAACAAACTGTAGTAGGAATATTAATAATAATGTAATCAAAACTATAACTTGTAGAATCCAAAACAGAATGCATAGCGTAAATTAAAAACTAATTTCGATTTTCTTACCAAAATATCATTCAATCTATTCAACAAGTTACGAGTAATTGTCATTTGACAACCCTCGAGTTAAAAATGGTTTATCCTTACCTTGCACGTTTGGCAACATTTGCTTTCCAATTTACGGGATTACTTTTCTTTTTTCTCGCATATCTATTGTTTACACGTGTGGGATGTACATCCATGTTAAGTTTTTTCACCTCCAAACGAATTATTTAACACTATTTTAGCAATAAAATAACAAAATACGCACACGGATCTTAGGACAAAATCAATGCAGCCGCCATCTTGACGTCATGATCAATGAACGCCTATGATTGGTCGAAGCTAGCAGATTGCTGTTTTTGAATCTCATCGTATGCAGATTGCTGTATTTGATACCAATATGGGTTTTACATTCAGGTTTTTGGTGGAATATTGCTGTTTTTGATACGATGTGACTAATTAAGTAAAAAATATTTTAAAAAGACAGTGTTACCATATTCATAACTCGAATTGCGTAAAACTGACAGATTGCTGTTTTTGATTCTATACGACTCATATGATGTTTAATACGTAAGTTAGCAAAGAATTCGTTCATGATTTCGGATTTTTTTTTTTTTTTTTTTTTTTATATAGGGCATCTCGCAGTTAACCTCTGAGGAGGTCGTAGCTGCTTAACCGGACTTTCCTGTGGCTGCCTTAAGCTTCTACACTTAAAGCCTCCAGCCAGGGGCATAAACTATTCTAATTAAAACTAGGCGAACGCTCGCTAAGGGCACCCCCTGTGGGGTACGGACCTCGGCTTAGGGCGTCGCTGGGGGGAGGACAGCAAGATGGGACAGGCTGGATCAAACATAGATTATTATTATTCGGGGAATTTAAGACTACGGGCTCAGCTTCGACGCGGGCTGGCGCATCGTCGAGCAAGGGTCGGGGGGGAGTATCATTTACTCGGGAGGGACGCGGTCGCGGACCTCTGCGGCGAGGTCGGAACGTGTGTCGGTGTGTGTGTTTCTTTACTGTACTGGTGGCCCTATTGCTCTCCTGGAGGAGGGTTATGGGGTCATCTGGGTCGTTGAGAACATGCCTTGGACGGCGGATTTTACTTATTCCAGAGGGAATATAACTGGCGGCCTTCACAACTAGAGGGTTGCGATGTATTGCGGCTTTATCAAAATAACGCGTTGCATTGCGTTTTAGAAATTGGGCTATTGTGGGGATTTTAAGGTCGAGATGGAGGATCTCGTTCCTAACATACCAGGGGGAAGCCGTCGCCATTCGAAGGAAACGGTTTTGGAGGGTCTGCATCTTATGGAGATGGTAGGGTTTGGCTTGTGCCCAGGCGGCACACGCATAGGTCATAATGGGTCTAATGCACGCCGTGTAGGTACGCAATTTGCACCTGAGTGACAATTTGCTTCGTGCATTGAGAACGGAGTGGAGCCTACCGAGAGCGAAAGCGGCTCGCGAGCGTGCCTGCTTTATGTGCTCGGAGAATGTGAGTTTAAAATCGAGGACCACACCTAGATATTTGGCTCGCTTCTCCCAGGGGATCGGCTTGTCAAACATGGTGATTGGTCGGGGGAGCGTGTTAATAAGTTTTTTGAGTCTCGGTTTCTTGAAGAGAACCGCTTGACTCTTATCGGGATTGACCTCGATTCTCCACTTTCTGAACCACTTGCCGAGCTTGTCGACTGCGGTTTGGAGAGTGAGAGCTATCGCGTCGGGGCTTCTGCCTGAATAGTAAATGGCCGTGTCGTCTGCGAACAGAGCCAACTGCGCCTTGTTACTTTTAGGGATATCGCTGGTGAACAGCGTGAAAATGAGAGGAGATAGCACGGAGCCCTGAGGGACACCCGCGCGTAAGGGTCGGGGGGAGGAGAGCGCTCCTTCGATGCGATAGCGGAAGGTGCGATTCGACAAAAAGTCTCGTAAGATGAGCACGAGACGATCTGGCACACCGAGTTTGTAGAGCTTATATAATAAGCCGTTGTGCCAGACTTTGTCAAAAGCTTTCGCTATGTCGAAGAAGATAGCACCCGTCATCAAGCCGCGCTGGAAACCAGCGCTTATGTCCTCGATGATGCGGTGGACCTGATGCACGCTAGAGTGCTGAGTTCGAAAGCCGAACTGTTCGTTGGGAATAAGGCCCTTGGTCTCGGCGTATTCTCTGAGACGCTTATAAATAAGCCTCTCATAGATTTTGCCGAGAACCTTGAGCAGACTAATGGGACGGTAACTAGAAGGCTCAGACTTGGGTTTGCCTGGCTTCGGGATGCCGATGACGTTGGCTTCTTTCCACGTTTGTGGGAAGATATTGTTGCTTAGGGCACCATTGAAGATGGTGGCCAATAACATTATCAAGTGGGCAGGGAAAAGCTGGACCACTCTGTTGGTGAGTCCGTCTGAACCGGGGGCTTTACGAGCTTTAAGACCCTTGATGATATCGTGCACTTCGTCTGGAGTGACGGGAGGTAGAGGATTCTCAGGGTCTTCTACGGGAGGGAGAGAGGCTCTACGTTCGACTTCCGCGTCTACCTCTGCGAGGTGAGCTTGGTCTACTGGTAGGGAGCTGGGTGAGCACTGAGCTTCTAGACTGTCGGCTAGGCACTCGGCCTTGTCGACGTCGTCGAATGCAATGGTCTTATCGGGGCGTACTAATGGGGGCATGGAAGTGACTTGCGGGGACTTGAGTTTCCTCTGAAGTTCCCAGAAGGCTAGGTGGGTAGGCTCTAACTCGCTTAGCATCTTATCCCAGCCCGCGTTACGCAGCTCCGCTACGCGTTTCCTTACAGTTCTCTGTAAGTAGCGCATATGGGCTTTGTTCGCGTCGCAGGGAAAGCTACTGTACGCACGGATAGACGCGTTCTTCTCAGTCAACAGATTACGTACATCGTCAGGTAGCTTCCAGCGACGGTCATCCGTCACTGTGACTTCCCTTGAACATTCGTTCACGACAGATTGTATGTGATCCGTGAATGAGTCGATCGCGGCCATCGTGTCCGAGATAGAGTCAAACTGATCGGGGATGTTATCTAATTGGGGGGACGTGTTGGATTTCAGCTGGGTGCTTACTTTCTTCCAGTCCGTTACCTTTTTAGTGACGGGAGGTTGATTGGGGTCGGAGAGACCTATGCGCGGGGCCAGTCTTATGACTATGGGACGGTGATCAGAGTTAAGCTCGTGTACCGTCTCTATTGAGTCTAAACGTAGATTGACGTTCTTAAGGAGCGCCAAGTCTAGGACATCGGGTGTATGGTTAGGGTTATGAGGGTAGTGGGTTGGGGTCATCGGAGCGATGACATCAAAAATCATAGAGGCAGAGAGGTCAAACAGGTGTTGTCCTCTGGTGGAGGTTCTGGTACTATTCCAGGAGGGATGCTTGGCGTTGAGATCGCCCGCCATGATAACGGAGTCACTCAGGCCAAATAAGATAGAGAGATCGTTTGCAAAGAGTCGGGGGTCCTCTGAAGTGGGTTGGGGAGGAAGGTAGACCGATATAAGGGTGATCGGCTGATGGCCTGACATGCCTAGGTGGCAGATGGAGACTTCTAATACTGAGAGCGGGGGAGGATCCATGGGGATGCAATAGAGGTCTTTTTTATAATAGATAAGGGTGCCGCCCTTGTGACAACGAGTCCTATCGTTGCGAACTACACGATAGTTAGCGATTGACGGATCTCGTTTATTAGGTTTGAGGAAGGATTCCTGTAAGAGGAAGACGTCTATGTGGTGATCGCGGAGGAATTTCGCGATCTCGTCGCGTTGGCCATTAATGCCGTTTGCATTGAAGATGCCTAACATGAGGGATCGGGGTTTGAACCTAGCTAAGATGGTGTTAGACATTGTGGGTTCTATGGGAGGCGCGGGATGTCAGAGCACGCGTAATGTCTGGATACGCGTTGTAAATAGCTTGGATCTTTATGAGATCACAGGCGTCTTGGGCGGCCTCAAGTTGACTGGCCATTTGGAAAGCGCGAGGAGAGAGGAATGTCATCGCGGAGGAAAGGACATTTTGAGGCATGCTAGAAGAGGCTACGGGAGTGTTCGCGGGTTGCGGACGCGGTGCTATAGGAGCAGGTGCGGGCTTATTAAGGGGCGCGGGGGGGTGATAACGGGGGCCCATAAGGGGGGGGATGGTGGGGGGTGGGGGTTGGAATGTAGCCATGGCTGGAAAGGCCTGCTGGTGGTGGAGGTAATTCCACGGAGTGGGCCTCTGAGGGCTTAATCTCTCAGGAAGTTGAGAGGATGGGATTCTATAATTTGAGGGAGTTTCCCTCTGTTGATGGGCGCCTGCGCGCTTGGTCAATTTTGGGGACGACGACTTGGGAGCTTTGGGACAGCCACGGTAGTTGGCAGGGTGGCCCTCTTGCCCGCATAGCACGCAGCTAGGTGGCGTGAGGCAAAGCGATCGATCTTTAGGTCGCGTGCACTCGGAAGTGCCATGCGCGCCCAGACACTTTACGCACCTGGGTGTCGCGTGACAAAACTTTTGCGAGTGACCGTAAAGTTGGCAATTGTGACATTGCCCTACTATGCCATTTTTCCTGGGTTTCTCGATCTCGAGACCCGTGAGGTGACAGATGGATTTTACCTTAAAAATAGGGTGATAACCCTGAACTGGGGGACAGATAACAAGTACCATGTCGTATTGCTCTCCGCCTCTAGCGCGGTGCATACGGTGGACTTCGTCTACGGGGATATTTTGCGACTGAAGGTCGGCTAAAATATCGGCGGCTAGTATTTCGCGCGGCATCCTTTTGATGACTACGCGGGTCTGTTTTTCCTCTGGGAGAGAGAAAGTGTGGAATGCCACCTTTCTCTGTCTCAGAAGACTAGTGAGGTCCCTATAATCGCGGGACGTAGGGACATTTACTTTAATACCCTGTTGGGTGTTCCTAGCGTTGGTGTATGCGATTTTTTGGTCGCAACACCATTTAGAGACGTCCGTCCACTTGCCCTTGTCCTGTATGAACACGGGTGGTGGCGGAGGGACCTTCTTAGGGCCAGAATTGGGTGGGATGGGAGTATCCTGCGAAGAGGATGACGCGATCGGGCGGGGGTCGGGGGAGGGGGTGACCTGCGAAGAGGATGACGCGGTCGGGCGGGGGGCGGGGGAGGGGGAAGCTACGGTAGTGCAAGTAGCGGGTGGGGCTGGGGATAGCGGGGAAAGTGAGAATGAGTCACGATCCTCAAACGCTACTACTTTGCTGGCCTGGGTGGAAGATTGTTTCTTATTCTTCCGCTTTTTCCCTTTTCCGTTGACTGGGGTGAACCCATCGTCATCAGAGTGGGATGAAGCGGAGGAAGAAGAAAATCTAGCCTCAGGTTCCGAGCTGTACGGGTAAGGGGTCGTGACGCGTTTCGTTGAATCTACTGGTTCGTCTGTGTCCATAGACATCAGCGGGCTAAGTGGGCTCTCTAGCTGGGGAGAGCGTGGGCTGTCATTGCTGCTTTCAGCGATGATAGGATCGGAGGGAATAGATTGAGAGGGCCGTCGTAGTGCAATTATTTCCGGGCCGAACTCAGTTTTCAGGGAGGGCGAGACGGTAATTATCCTTTTAAGGATGCTAGTGAGGGCTGCATTGTCGCTTTTAAGCGACCTAATGTCGTCTTGAAGAGACTTCAATAATGCCTCCATTATAATGGCTTTAATTAATTTAATTAATAAGAGGAATGGTTCCTATTTCTCCTAACAATTTCTAACACTAACTCCCCGGGCGGATTGGCCGGGGATGTGTAAACCCTCCCTGTCGGGTATAGACAGGGAGGTTGTGTACTTAATGGTGAGCCCTAAGCTTGCTTTTGCCCGTTGCCTATCTTATTGTGCAACGGGGTCCTAACCAGTCTAGTGTGCCGGGTGTAGACACACCCGATCGACACTAGGTGAGTCGCTGTGAAGGGAAAACTGTCACCAATGTCGACTAGGAGATCCCCCAAGGCCGAACACTGGGACCCGTCCAACTGATTGCCTAGCCCTGAAGGGGTTCGGCGGGTGTAATTGGGGCAACACCCTCTCGGTTTCGTTGGCACCGTATAGGTTTCCACCGAGAACCACGAAACTGTGGATTTTACCCAGAAGGGGCCAAAAACGCGACGATTACGTTTTGAAACAACTCTGATTTAGAAATATTTATTAATTGTGTCTTGAAAAAGACAAACAATTAATAGGTCGATGATAGTCCACAGACTATAGAAGAACTCGTCGCAGGGCGCGACGATAGACGGCTCGGGAACCACTGCAGGAACCGCAGCAGGAACCACTGAGCCGGAAACAGGAATCTCGTACACACTGCGCAGCACGTCCGTCCGCGAGCGGTGTCGAGCGTAGAGTGGTGATTTCGGATGTTAATATCGTATCGTTATCGGTGGATATTGTTTCTGGAGTTCCTATGATCGCAAAGATCTTCATTATTTCGTCGATAACTTGTAGAGAAGTTTTCTCTTTACGTTCAGACATAAACGTCCATTTAGAGAATCTGTCGATCCCTGTCAGATACATTTTTGTCTTAAAGCTTAAAGTGTCTATCTGCCATTCTTGCATGGGTTTACATGGGGTTGGTGTTTGTTCGAAAGGGACTTTAATAGGACTTCTATCATACTTAGGGCCTTATCATACTAGCGGTTCGGAAGCGGCTGTTGGGCGGAGCGGACGCGCTACGAATGCGTCGCGAACACGCCGCGGCTGCGCAGCGAGGACGTCGCGGACGCGTGGCAAATACGTTACGTTTTCGTCGCGTGTTTGTAGCAAATTATCGCCGTACAATACACTCAGTAACAAAATGGATTCCGACGAGGAAACACTGCTTTTGGCTTTATTACTTCGAAGACGCCGGAGACAAAAACGAATGCATCGACGAATTTGGGAAGATCCATTATCAGTTAATAGAATGGAGGAGAGCGACTACTTTGCGTTGTTTTGCAAACGAATAAAAAATAGTCCAAAACAATTTCGTTCCTACGTGCGAATGTCAAGACCTACATTTTATGAGTTGTTGCATCTGATACAAACTGACATAAGACATAAAGACACACATTTGAGATTATCAGTGTCACCTGAAGAAAGGCTCGTAATTACTATAAGGTATGTTTTTAACATTAAATAAGTACACAGGAGATAATTATACTTCTTTAATATTATTAATCGGTTAATCATTATTTACTTATAAATAATCAACATAACGGTGGTTTTTACAGTAGCGATTAAATTATTTCACAATAAAAAAAATATTACTATTCTGAAAATAAATCACTATAAATTGCATCTTCAACATTACTGTTCTCGTCATAAACACTTGGTGAAGAATTAATTGGTTGTAATGAATTATTTCGCGATGGCTCTGAACTTGTAACATATCCAGGATAGTTTGAAGGATAGCTGTTAGACATGCTTGTATTTTTTCAAAACTTCCATGATCTCCATTTTGGCATCCATTTTAAAGTCTGGATGAATTGATTTTAAATCTTCAACCAGAGACAACGCAAAGTTGTATTCGGGTTCACTTTCACCACTTTTTCGGTCTTTATTCATCCTCTCGTCCATCCTTTGCATTAACTTTGTAATCATTTTATCCTCAGCATCATCAGATATTTTCTTCTTTTTTGTAATATTGGTTGTAAAATCATCGCTTATGTTTATTGTATTCTCATCATCTGAAATTGCCGGTGGCGGGGTTTTCGAAGGACGAGTCCGTGTAGTAGTATTCAAAAATGATAGCAAAGGTGAATACAGGTATTCTTTAGAAGTAGATGCACCGGAGCCACTCCTGATTTTTTTATTTCTATCTTTGACGTAGGCGTCGCGGATTCCTTTCCATCTTTTTTGTAGTTTAACAACTGTAACAATAAAGACATATTTCAGGTATTTGGCAACTGGGTGCTCTTTAATGGACCTGCATTTTTCATTTAGAAGAGGATTTTCAACAATACAAAAAATAGTTCGGGAGACATGTCAAGCTATTATTAAAAACTTATTTCATATTTGTATGCCACCCAAGCAAACAGAAGACTGGGAAAACAGAAGTAAAGGCTTTCTAGAAAATGCGGATTTTCCTAACTGCATAGGTGCAGTGGATGGCGAACATACGAGGGTCATTCAATAAATACTTAGCCTACAAAAAGTAAACGAAAATTTTGGAAAAGTGGGAATTTATTTTTCAACATAGTCTCCTTTTAGTTCGATACACTTAGCCCAGCGATGCTCCAACTTTTTTAATCCGTCCGAAAAATAGTTTTTGTCAAACTCTGCAAAATAGGCCTCCGTGGCGGCGATGACCTCCTCATTCGATCCATATCTATTCCCGGCGAGTGATTTTTTCAGATTAGGAAACAGAAAGAAAACGCGGCACCCATCGCGCCGACAGCTTTCTCATGCCGAGTTCCTCGTGAAGAATATGATGTACTGTTCCTTCTGAAATGCCTACAGTCTCAGCTAGCTCCCGAACCTTCAATCGGCGATCTGCCAATACGAGATCATGGATTTTTTTAATGTTTTCCTCCGTAGCAGCTGTTTTCGGTGCACCTGGACGTGGTTCATCAAAAACCGACGTACGGCCACGTGCAAACTCGTTGAACCTATTCTTGACGGTGGCCATCGATGGAGAAGAGTCACCGTACACAGCATCCAAGCGCTCTTTGATTTCGATGCGCGTTTTCCCTTCCAAAAATAGGAATCGAATCACCGAACGATATTGCTCTTTTTCCATTTTTGTAAAACCGATCGACACGTTCGCTTCCATAAGTTGTCAAATTAAAACAAATGAAGGGATTGGAATGAAAATTTGAAAAAGAATGTGCTACACTGTGGTAAAACTCTTTTGAAACTACAGCGCCCTCTGGCGATGAGGCTAGGTACTTATTGAATGCACCTCGTATTAGGATGATAAAGCCGAGTCATAGCGGCTCACTATATTTTAACTACAAAAAGTATTTCTCGATGAATTTACTAGCCGTCTGTGACTCCAACTACAAGTATATATTTGTTGATGTCGGTTCCTATGGAAAAAGTTCTGATTCAACTATATTTGACAGAAGCCAATTGAGAAGAGACATAGAAGAAAATCGTTTAAATATTCCAAAACCGAAACAAATAACAAACAATGAAATACCGTTGCCTTTTACTTTTATTGGCGACGAAGCATTTCCATTGTCAAAATACATGCAACGCCCGTATGCGGGCAACTATTTAACTTCTACAAAAAGAATATATAATTATAGATTAAGCCGAGCACGAAGATATATAGAGTGCACTTTTGGAATTATGACTAATAAATGGCGTATTTTTCATCGACCATTAAATGTTGAAATAGACTTTGGCGAAGAAATAGTCAAAACTTGTTGTATATTGCATAATTTTGTACGATCTAAAGTTAAGGCAATAAGAAGTCGTAAAAAAGTACCACAAATATTTGGACTGTATGACAACCCACATGTTAATGGAAATGTTTGTAGACTTTCAGGTAATGCGATAAGAGATACATTTGCTGACTATTTTGTTTCAAATGAAGGAGCATTACCATGGCAGCATATGTACATTTAAATAGTATTGTGTTTCTCTTACCTGCTTCATTTTTCTTCTTGACTGTTTTTTCCGTAAAGCCTTGAATAAATAAATTGCAAATCTCTTCCCATGCTTTTTTTTTTAAATTACGATTACTAAATTCTCTGCTTTTTTGATCCCATATTACGTAACGACTTTGAATTTCATTAATAAATAACTCTGTATCAATATCCGAATCTCCCAATGATGCCATGTTGATACATACGTCCTGTCACATTCGTGTTTCGTTGCGATCTGATGTGAGGTGGGGCGGACGGGCTGGCGTTTGTACGAGACAGTACAAAATGGCGTCCACTTTGCTGTTCGCGGCGATTCCGTTGCGCGTCCGCAACGAATTCGCTGCACATGCGCGGCGTGTTCGTTGTGTGTCCGTAACGAATTCGTTGCGCGCCCGCTCCGCTTTGAGGACGTTCGCAATCCGCTAGTATGATAAGGCCCTTAGTTTTCTTACATGGTTCACATTCGTTTAGAAAATCTTGAGTGTATTTCTTTAGATTTTCTATATAATATTTTTGAGAGATTTCTTTCGTTAGGGCCGGATTACCAATGTATCGATTAACATCTTTTCCGTCGGGGCGCGCAGCGTAAAAAAGGCGCCGTCTGTCGGAAAAATACCGCGCGTGTGGCTTTGATGCGCCGTTTTTTTTTTTTTCGGTATCAAAATTTGTGATATAAACCTTAACCTGTGTGACTCTTGTAACTTTTGAAGCTAATTAGGTAACCAAACTATATACTAATTACCTTACTGACTCCCTGGCATGATTATTTTATCTAATAGAAGCATTTTTTCCCACACATTTTGAATAAATATGACACTGTAAAGAAAAATATTCATAATAAAATAATATCAAGGTGTTTTAGATTTATATTTTTATAATAGAATACACATTATTTTGAGTGAACATAAAAAAACATAGTTTTCTATATATATAAAATGATAAGCTGACTGACTGACTGGGTGATATATCAACGCACAGCCCAAACCGCTGGTCCTAGAGACATGAAACTTGGAGGGTGTGTTCTTTGTGAAGAGTAAGTATCCACTAAGAAAGGATTTTTGGGAATTCCACCCCTAAAGGGGTAAAATAGGGGATGGAAATTTGTATGAAAGTCCGTCAGTTTTGAAGTTAGGATCTTCAAATTTTGTGTTTAGGCTGACGATTGAAAATTAATTTATACGTGTCTCAGCGGGTTTGATAATTCCACCCCCGAGGGGTTAAAAAGGGGATAAAGTTGAAAAGTCCTTAATTTTCTAAGAAAAATCACAAAATTTACTATCTAGGCTTATGGTTGGAAGCTAACGCAACGGTGTTGTTAGAATTTCAACCCTTAAGGGGGTGAAAAGGGGGATGAAATTTTGTTTGAAATTAAAGTTCTTTATTTTTTAAGTTAAAATCACTAATATTTCGGCTTAGAATAATATCTATTATATTCGCAACCCACTGCTGGGCTCGCCACATTTGAGGCGATAAGTCCTCTCTTTGAGGAGTGACTAGAAAGGCGCCACGGCGTCCTCACCTTCCGCCTGACGCAGGTCCTCACCGGACACGGTTGTTTCGGGAGGTTCCTGTTTCGCATAAGGCGGGAGGAAACGCCCAGGTGTCACCACTGTGTTGATCACCCGGAGGACATGGTGGAGCATACGGTGAAGGTCCGCCCGGCTTGGGCGGGGCACCGCCTTGTCCTTGTGGAGGCGATCGGTGACAGTGATCTCTCGCGTCCGGCCCCGGTCCAGGCCATGGTACTGAGGGAGAGGGCGTGGCAAGTCGTCAGCTCCTTCTGCGAAGCAGTAATGCTCGCAAAGGAGAAGACGGAGCGCGTGAGGGAGAAGCAGATGTCGGCACAACGGAAGGGGTCCGCTAGGACCGATGCCTGCCGGGGTCGCAGGAAAGTCCGAAAGGGATACCGTGGCCCCTGGCAACGTACAGGTAATTGAAGACACACGGGTGGGTTTTAGTCAGTAAGAGTTTGACACGCCCTCCCGCTCCGCCCAGAGCGGGAGAAGTTATTTGAACATTTCCCACCCTAAAAAAAAAAAGGGTCTGAAAAGGGCCATGAAGTTTTGTATTGAAGTTTTTCATTAGCTGAATTTTGTATTCAAGTAAAAATAATATAAGTGTACGTGTACTGCTTTTAACTTTACAGTATTTTACATAGAGCGACTGCCTATCTTACCTCCACAACGCAGTTACTGGGTAATACGATACCCCTTGGTAAGAATGGTTGTCAGACTTTCGGGCTTCTGACTTCCCGCAACGACTGTCAAAGATCCACGAACGACAGCCGGGACCGACGGCTTAACGTGCTTTCCGAGCAACGGACGGGTCTTTGTATGGTCACCCATCTACAGACCAACTGCGGCAAGTGTAGCTTAACCTAATCGATTGACGTGTGCGGCTGTTATTATTTAGCCACGGGCCCCTCACCCGGAGAACCCCCCCCCCTTCCCCTTCTCCGGGAGAATCGATATAGATATAGATTAGTATAGTAAGGATACGAACAGAATGCGATACTGCTCATCCCTCATAGCAAATAGCGTGATAATTTGTACCCTACAGACTGACCACACATATAGGGAACACCTATGCAATGTTATTGAGGCCAAAGTACTAACTGGATCTGCCAGAGGAGAAACAGTATTCGTGCCGCGTATACCATTGATACCAAATAATGACCTTCCGTTTGAATTTAAAAGATTGCAGTTGACTATTAATAAGTCACAGGGACAAACTCTGAAATTTGCTGGAGTTGATTTGCGGCAAGACTGTTTCTTCGTCGGCCAATTTTATGTGGCTCACTCACGTATTAGCTCTCCAACTAGCCTGGTTGTTTTAGTGCCCGCTTCCGAATTAGTGAAAAACATTGTATATAGAGAAATACTGTAAAGTATTTAGGTAGATACCGGTCCTTTACAGTAGGTATTTCTTGAAAGTATTCCTCAAATATCACAGATAGTGGAGGACAATTAGCCATGAACAAAGCTCTATATTGTAATTGTTATAATAATTCATAAATATCTAGAAAAAAGAATTTATCCTCTACGCAGACGAAGTAAAATAAAATAGTAACGAAGTCAAATCTTACATTGAATATTCGAGTCTGATGCCGAAAACATAGTTTTTAGAATTTTGGTCTGTTTGTTTGAATGTACGAGTATGTTCCGGTTTGCACAAAAACGGATGAACGAATTTGGATGATATTTGGCACACAGAGAGTTAATAACCTGGATTAACCTATAGGTTATTTTTTAATCCAGGTAGTACGTTCCCGTCGGATATTTTCCGACATCCACGCGGGCGAAGCCGCGGGCAAAAGCTAGTATTATATAAAATCTCAAGAAACTTGAGTATGAATATCATCATTTACGCATGAACATATGGACGCAGATCTACGTTCCGACACTCACCACTTGGCGTAGATCTAAGTTCCGACACAGACTTTACAGGATGTTCCTAAATTACAACTATTACAATTTTTACTATTGAATCAGTCTTCAAATTAACAGTCTTCTAATGTTTATTTGCAAGTATATCTAAATAAAATTAAAGCTCTTAGTCTTAGGTATGCGCATACGTTACGCGGATAACTTAGTCTTAGGGTTATAGTGTGTGGTGTTCACGCCAACATTGGCCAATACACAGGAATACTTGGTACTTAGCGCAAATGACGTTAACTTCTGTTCGTTTTTTTTTTAAATAATACATCGTACACAACGACCTCGTTTATACCGCGACGACGATTTATTGCCACGAGCTTCCACTTCAATGTGATCAGGAAAGTGATCAACGCCATCCAATCTGACTATACTAGGATTTGCAATAGCAGACGGTCTGATTCTTTGGACTGACAGATGTTGTTTCACTAATTGGTCAGCTAATACGTAGCGATATTGACGGTGGCTTAGTTTGCGATCTTTAGCTGTGCAGTTTAAACGGTGCATTATAAAGGTATTTAGAACACTACAGTTCAGTAATCTGCGAAATACCTTTATGTACCGCTTCAAACCGCGTTTTCTTTCTAATAAGTACATGGAGAGTTTCTGATCTTTCATGTCGACGCCCCCCATGTACTTATTGTAAGAATGAACCACAAGCGGTTTAGCACACGCTTCACCTGCTCGCGAACCGGGTGCTGTATCGGCATTATGATATGTTGATATCATGGTTACTAATTTGATATCTTTCCATGCTAACACATTAATATTGTTGCAGTGTCGAGCTACTATGTCCCCTTTTCGCATACGCTTCTGATCTAATGCTTTTATATCAGCGGGTGTATCTACTCGTCGTCGATTCAACGTACCAAATGAATCAGTCCGATTTTGTTTGAGGTATTGTGTAAGGGCTACACTATTGTAAAAGTTGTCCATGACTAAACAATGGCCTTTATTTAAGTATCCCTCCACAAACCGCAAAACTACTTTAGAGGTGGCCCCCGTAAATCCATGTAAAGGCTCGGATGATCCTGATCCTTTGCCACAATATATATGCCTGTTTTGCGATCGTTTCCATGGATACTCATGTCTAGTTCATAGTTGTTCACAAAATGTAAGAATCGCATTATAAGCAAAAAACGGTTTATGGCCATGATTTTACGAAATTCCGGCATCGCTAAAACTCCAGTGGTCCAATACTCTTCTAGACGACTTCTGTAACATAGACCCATGTACAGTAGTATACCAAAAAACTTGTACAATTCATCGACAGTTACTTCTTCCCATTCATTGAGCCGCGATCGTGAACGGAGGCCATCAGCTTCACTGATACTGACAATGGTTTGCCAAGCATAGTCATTAGGCTCCTTGACTATTTTTTCCATGAAGCTACGGTCCCATACGGCGGTGAACAGTTCGATCGGATTAGTCGACGTTATTGCTGGCCCAGGTTGATTTGCATAGATTTCTTCGCTACCGGTGAAGGTCGAAAAGTCATCAGACCAGTGTAAATTATCTGATAATAATGCGGAACTATCATCTACTTGTTCATCAATATCGTCATTCGTTTCTAAAATTTCTCGAATTTGATCTTGTGTTAAAAGTTCTTCCTCATCACATTCACTGCCTGACTCAACAGCTAATTCTGCAGCTAATGAAGGAAGAAGGATATCTTCATAATTGTTATCTTCCTAAAGAAAAAAAATATCTTAAGCTAAACTGCTCAACGAGTTGGTCAAAAATTACTATAATACCAGGTGTCCAGAAAGGGTATCGGGTATTTGTAAGTTCAATGAAACAAAAATTATTTGTATCCAATAAAAAAGTTTATTGTTTATTATTAGCATATGAATTGGAGAATTATTTGGAAAAGATGATGTTATCCAAATGATGACCGTTATGTTGCTGGCACTCTTCTAAACGGAAACGAAGATTGGCGATAACACGTTGACACATAGCTATTGATATTGCTGCCATTTCTGACCTGATGTTTTGCTTTAACTGGGTTAGATTCGTCGGATTGTTTTGATAAACCTTACTTTTAAGGTATCCCCATGCAAAATAATCAAGTGGGCTAAGGTCGGGGCTTCTGGGAGGCCAGTTGATGTTACCCCTTCGCGAAATGACTTTATTAGGGAATAATTCGTTAACAACTTCCATTGAGTCATTTGAGGTATGGCAAGTGGCCCCATCTTGCTGGAACCACGTTCTTGAGTTGAAACCTGCAAACTCCTGCAACTCTGGGACCAAAAAATTTCGCAACATATCGCAATAACGGTCACTATTCACATTAATTGCTCGGCCTCGTTGATCTTCATGAAAATAAGGACCAATTATGCCTTTAGCAGACATAGCGGCCCAAACAACGACCTTTGGGCTATGCAGGGGTCGTTCATGCTTTCGTCTCGGATTCTCCACTGCCCAGTACCGACAATTCTGCTTATTAACATGACCATTCAGGTGAAAATTTGCTTCGTCACTGAACAGTATGTTGTTAAAGTTGTTAAATCGCTGCAGCATTTCGTTCGCAAAATTCAGTCGATTAGCATAGCCCGTATCCTTCAATTCTTGAACCAATTGAATTTTATAGGCTTTTAGATGTAAGTCTTTCTTTAAAATCGAATGTAAAGACGATTTTTTTATGTTCAACGCTTGGCTTCGCTTTCGGATGGATAAAGACGGATTTTGACGAACCGACGCCTCAACTTCTTCAATTGTTTCTTCATCGCGAACTGTACGAGGACGACCAGAGTTTTGAATTTTAACTGTCGCACCTGTATTCTCGAACATCCTGATCCATTTCCTAATGCTATCGTCACTTGGCGCGTGGCGTGTACGATATTCCGCACGATAGAGACGTTGAGCAGTCACTATTGAATCACCATTACGATAATACGCTCGTACGCAAAATGCGCGATGCGTCCCCGAGTACTGTTCCATCGTGACTAAAACTCCACAAAATGGCGGACGCCACGAACCCCTCCCCGCACCCTTTAGACGCCCCGTTTCGAATATGGCGCGAAAACAAATACCCGATACCCTTTCTGGACACCTTGTATAATCGAGAGTCAGCATAGTCGTCTCGACTCTCAATTAACTACAGTCGATTCTTTATTACTACCTAGTTTATTCAATTACGTATAATACTTACTTCTGGTGGTGTAACAGCGTCTGAGAGTTCTGGTGGTGAACTAGAGTGCCAGGGTTCTGGTGGTGTAACAGGGTGCGGGGGTTCTTGTGTAATAAAGTGCAAAGATTCTGATGGTACAACTGGGTGCGCTGGACTTATATCGCTTAACCGTATAGGACGTAAATTCCCAGATACTGATCGTGTTAGTATAACCTGTTCATTTGACAAAATTAGCACAGTTCCGCTAGGAGATCTGTTGACCTTAAATGCCGCCATATCCTTTTGTTGATTTTGAAGCCTTGGGGTATTGTCTTCCACTGCCACCAGGATCATTGTTTGGATCCATATGCATTTTTATTTTTTTTAATAATGTAAACTCATCAGGTAACAAGCAAACAGACAAATGCTAACAAATCAGAAAGGGTTATCCTATCAAGTATAATGATAAATAAAAGAGTATTAGAATATTGAGATCGAAGTTTATTTAGAGTTACCTAACAAATAAGTAATTATTGATAACGTAGTTTTAAACGGTAACGTTATATTTTCAAATACAAAAATTGCATTCATCTTCTGGGTAATGTTCATAGACCGTAAAGAAGCAGTTTTGACACCAAAAATATCTATTATACAATAACTGTAGAATGTTATCGCTGGTCATTTGCAAAATAAAATGAGTGGGTAGATTTATATTTGCAGGCGTACGGCACATGATGCATTCATTTCGTTTTATAAAATGTGTAATGTTCCAAGGCCATTTTAAGTCGTGAATGCATAAAAAATAATCTTCTTTATTCAGATAGCGATCTACATCTATAAAGACTACCATTTTGTAGTTGAATAAATCGTTTTGAACCTGAGGACAATAAACACCTCATTTATAACCTTCCACAAAAACGATACCTACCAATATAAACAAAAGATACTTATATTGTTTGAAATTGGGAAATGAAATTGAAGTTTAATATAAGACGGTCATTTGCTACCACAAAAAGTTATAAAAATGCAAAGATGAATTTATGAACATCCTGTACGCGGAAATTATTGTAGGTTCTGATTGAAAACGAAATATCACTAAAATAGAACAAAGTATCAAAATTTGAATTATATTTTTAAAATCTTTAAAAAAAATCCTGTAAAATAATATAAAAAACGAATACAACATGTAAAAAGAACTACGATAAATCAGGGGTCAAAAATTAATCAACGTACAGTTAAATGGGAGATACCTATTTGTATACCTTATTTATCGTAAAATTGTCGGTACTTTTCACTATTTCGACACATAAACATTAGGGTATATAGTAAATAATAAGAAAACCAATAAATACTTACCGTTTTCCAACTTTCTGCAAAATTTAACACTTTTTTATGTAACGCAAGGTGTAAAAAAATTACCTAAAATATTATTTACATCGCGTGCGTTGCGAAAACTATTGATGATAAAATCAAGACTGCTTCAATACCTTTATATAACTTTTTGAATTATTCAATTCGGACATTCCATACGAAAGATATCACGAGTTTAAAAATGTAAGTATTAGAAAAAAGTTGCGTGGTAGTCGCTCACCCTGCTCGGCTAGCTAGGCAGCAACTTATGCAATGTAGGCGTCACTGGGGTACTGGCCGTCAATGTCAAGAAATGAAGTGCCGTAGGTAGGGTAGGTAATGTAGGGATGACGTTACATACACATAATATAATATAATACATATAATACTGTTAATGACGTCCTTAATGTAGTTGTCATAAGTTAAAGTTTACAAGGTAGCGGGAGTAGACTTAAGGGAAAGCTGCTTCTCACACGGGCAGTTGTATGTAACATACTCCAGAGTAAGCGCACAGAGTAGCCTGGTGATTCTAGCACCCGAAAGAAAAACAAAAAATATTGTTTACAAATACTGCGGTAGGTGTAGTATTTCGTTTTCGTTGTAAAAAGATAATACCACCGTGAAACTTTCACCAGATCAAAGGCCGAGCTTCGTGTTCATAAAATTTTTTTTTTTTTTTTCGTATTTATTTAACCTTGAAATCCCTACACTATAATAAAGATTGTTATATTTTATAAGTATACACACATTTTAACATAATAATTTATATGTTATAACAAAATGATAACGTAAAAAATCCAATTAGAACCTTTTCGATTTTTACGCGGACGAAGTCGCGGGAGTTACGAGTTCCACACCCCTCGTGCTATATACCCCTACTGCTGACCCACCTGCGGAGCCGACCAATTCATGCAAAACGAATGATGTAAAGCTTACTGACATTAAACTGATAAAACAATAACATTGACCCATAGATGCAAATACCGCCGTAGACACTGTTATCACCTAACCAACAAAGCATAACAGGAAACTATTATCAAATTGAAGAATGGAAATACCCAAAAGACAGTAACGACGTCAAACAACCCTCGTCCCTCGTGCCTCGTTCTTCAATAGAGTATAAGTACCATGTAACTATTAGTATTAAGCGCATTACCCTACAACTCCTGCATTGTAGTAGTAGCCGACACTGAACTTATGTTCTAGTGCATACTTAGTTTATAATATCAGTTTGTATTCCTTTGCATAATTAAAAGGTTTTATAATCACAACCAAGTCTCTTCTTCATAACTTTAACTGGCGCCCAACGTGGGGCAGGTTTTCAAGAAAACTCTCCTGTCCGCTCAGCTGAAGATAGAAGACCGCCTGCCCTCGAACCTACTAAACTGTTGAAGCAGAAGAGAAGAAGATGCAACTGCAGATCCTCGCTGAAACACTGTGAGTACAAACTGTCTATCCTATCTTACCTCCAAAAGTCCCTTCCAAACTAACTGACAATTGTGACGTTAAGGACTAGTGACTAAGTGACAAGTAGAAGGATACAATTTAACGATCGACTTAAATTGATTTTTTTTACACCTTGCGTTACATTATTGGAGTTTTAATAAGAATCCCATTTTTTTTTGAAAATGTAATATAGCCTATATCACTCGGGGATAGTGTAGCTTCCCAACAGTGAAAGAATTTTTCAAATCAGTTCAATATAAAAACTTGAGATTCCAATCTACGCGGCCGTAACGCTTTTTCGTGACAGAAAAATCCTAATACCCCCCCGTCTATAAAGAAGTTTCACTTCAAAAATGGAACAGTAACTGAAGTGGTTGCTGTCGAAATTATTTGTTTTTGGGAGTTATGTAGTCGTGCCCGTGCTGACTAGAAAATGTGCATAATATTGAATTTTCGTTTCGGATGCATTCTGAAGAACTCTCAATATCAGTTACTGGAATATCCTCGATAGTCACAAAGTCAATGAATGACAACTTCATCTTTGTCTAATGTTTGTTCTATATCGAGTCTCGACACTGGAACATCATTCTCGGCATTCGATCGATTTTTGATTTGAATTTCACTTTCATCATTTCTCTGTTGCTCCTCAGTGCTCTATGTAGGGACTTCCACTCGATATGTGAAATAGGAACCCATACATTTTGACTCGGGAAAAATATTTTCATTAAGAGGATTCCTGAAACATGGAAACCCGACTGAATATTGGTTGAGGTTGCAGCTAATAGCAGTGCAGTCTTTACAATTTCAGGTATGTTATAAATGACCTTTTAAGTCAAGTTATTTTAATTTAACTTTAATTTATTGTTGACAAAATCTACTCATCACACTGTTTTTTTTTTAAGAGTTGTATTGCAATATGTGGTTAGCTAGTGACCTCGACAATTGATCATATTATTTATTGTTATTAGTAATTAACTCTTTGTTTATTTATTTTACATCGATGGTTCTAGTTTATCATTTATAACTTCCAGTTACAACTATATGTAAGCGGGCACGCCCTTTATGCCTGGAGGCTTTTTTATTTAGATATTAAATTCTGTTTACGTTTAGTTTTTTTATTTCGGCCTGAGTATAGTTCTCGATGATTTTGTTTGGTATATTGGCGTGTGCTAGCTAACATATGGCTAATAATTTGAATTATGTTTTGTGTTGCGTAATGTAAATTATATTGAATACTATTAAATAGAATCTTTTTTTTTGTTCTTTTAACTGAACAGACAGCTGTGCTGCTGGGGAGTTTGTTGCGCCACTTTTTCTTCCCAGCTAATGCACTAGGAAGTGGTGAAGGGTGGGCGTTTTGGGGGACTGTCTTATGTAATTTTGACCTTCGAAAAGTGCTGATTCTCAGCCTAGTTTGAATAAATGACTTTTTGAATTTTGAATGGTCATTGGTTTGCCAGGTTTCGAAGCCATCCAATTGCCGCATGCTGAAATTACATATTTTTAGAATGGATCATACACTGACCTGTCCAATGGCTGGGCTATGGGCTATACATACATATACAAAGTGTCCCAAAATTCAACGATTAGCGGGCACCAGACGGTGGACCTGCTCATCACTACCCTAGAAAAAATAATGAAAAAAATATACAACGTGGCGATTAGGTTATCACATTAAATGGTACAGCGTTTATTACAAGTTGTTATCAGTCTGTTAAAATAAGAAAAAGAAAAAAAAACCTAAAAATAGAAAACTGAATTTTTCAAACAAACTAAATAGTGTACAATTTGGCAAGAAATAAATCATCCTTGATACTAGTAGTTTACTGACCTGTAAAAGCGGCAACGCCGCGGCGGCGGCGGCGACGCGGGCGGATTGGCGGCGCACACGCCAAGCGACAGTAGTGAGAGGTAGGTACCTATTTGCACATGTAGGCTCTAAACACGCGCGGGGCGTTGGTAATAGTTGGTAACAACAATTCAACAAAAACTTTATGGTATTGTTATCAAGTAATCACAGATTGGTTATCACGTAATCTTTGGACTGCCCGTGTAAAAATCCGTGAATCTGTAGGACATACACGTGTGGTATTGCGTTTATGTATTATACCTCTCTCGGTATGTTCGTAACGCCAGCGCTGCGTTTTGATAGCATTCTCCATAAATCAAAATCAAATCGGTGTACCTACTCCGATGACGTGAAATTGATACGAGGCTTGAGAACACAACACAAAAATAAACAATAAAAGCGTCTGAATTCGCATGCACTGTCACACCACTTTCAATAGGTTACCTACAACTAATTTGACTGTTGTAATAACGTGTCCTATCACAAATAAAAAAAGTTAAAACAGTGAAAGCGTCCAACCAATCTCGCATGAACTGTCACAACACTTAACTAATCTACAACTAATAATAACGTATCCAAACAAAACAAGAAACTTATCAAAATAACAACAATAAAAAAATACGCAGAGCGCGTGTGCGAAATAGCGAATAAGCAACTCGTAGTCGTGAACTATCCTCAAGGACAGCGCGGGGACTAAGTAAGTGAGTCACAAACGTACACGCCGCCCGCGCCGCCGGAAAAATACGAATTTTGACGACACGCACCCCCTACCCCGTCCATTTCGCGCGTAGAGATTTATGGCTTAAATCGTAAGCAGTAAGAACATTTATCGCAGATTTCGTTCATTTCCCCGCTGAGGTCTTTTATCTTTTAATTTTGCGCATAGAGAACGCCTTAAATTATTAGCCGTAAGGACATTTTTCGCTTGATTTGTTTACGTTTTTGTAATTGTTAGTAATTCCAAGTAATTCGGAATGGCATCGTTTGAACTATCTTCGCCGGCCATGGGTCCTTGACCTACTAGTATTGGTCAGGTGATTTTCTTTATGCAATACATGATGTTGTTAAAAACTAAAACGAAAAAAGGGTCCCACAGCTACAATGTTAATTTAAATTTATTTATTTATTGGTTTATGCTTAAAATACGTAACGTAGAATACGTGGTTTGAATTAATGTGATAACCTAATCGCCACGTTGTATAATTATTTTTTTGGAAGTTACAAGAAATGCATTGAAATCCTTCGGAAATTTACACCCCTTAAGATATTTTAAACTACCATCCATGACCACAATTTTTCTAATATTTCTGTTTTTTTTTTCCTTTCGGCAACCTAAGTAGCACTGCTATCCACCACAACCCCAAATTAAAAATCTTAGAATGCCTGAAGCTTTTACACAAAAATCAATCCAAATTATTTTTTTCCTTAAAATTTTCTAATTTTATTACTTGTTCTGTCGTCGTGGTGTAAAAAAAAGTATGATCACTACAATGGCAAGTTTAAAAAAAAATTGACGCAACTAATCAAGTTTCCAAAATGGTATAATACTCTAGGAAAAAATGCCTATATCATTTTGATTCAATTTCCGAAGGATTTCAATCTATGTTTTGTAATTTCCAAAAATTTATTGGTTTTTTTTTTCATTATATTTTCTTGGGTAGTGATGACCAGGTCCACCGTCTGGTGCCAGCTTATCGTTGAATTATGGGACACGGTGTATACGAATTCAAGGGAAAGAGGTGTTGAGATGACTCTACTCTATTTATTTTGAAAATAACTCCGCAATTTCCGCTTAAATACATACCGACTGGTGGCCGTCCTGATATCAAGAGGAAGCGCATTCCAAAGAAGAATGGACTGAATATGAAAGGAAGAATGAACAAAGTCAGAAGTATGACAATGACAGAGTAGGAGAAGATTGTTAGAAGAACGCAGATTCTTAGTGTGTGAAGAACATAGATATTGGAAGTGAGACACAAGATAAGAAGGAGGAGTGGGCAAGAAGGGAGAAAAGCGTGGTCAAAGCGCGCAAACTTCCCCTTTGGCGAATGGACATCCAATTGAGCTCAGACCTATAGCTAGACACATGGTCATATTTTCTAAGGTTGAAAATGAACCGGGTACAGTTATTGAGCACTCTGTCGAGCTTATCCAGCAAAACCGCATTCAAGTCAAAGTAGCACACGTCACCATAGTAGACGATAGGGAAAATCAAAGTCTGCACGAGCATAGTTTTCTTCTTAGCAGGCAAAAAGTTTCTCAGACGATACAGGGATCGCAGAGTACCGTTGACCCTTTGACTAACACTAGAGACCTGGCGTTGCCAGCTAAACGTCGATTCAAGATGCAAACCGAGATCTTTCACCGTAGAGCTAATAGGTATGACGGTATTATAAAAATTTTAAAGAAAAAAGCTTTTATTTAAATGCTCTAAAAAAAGAAAATAAAATTTTCTTTTCAAATTTTGACTATCAACTTATGAGGGGAGGTCAAAAAGTTCGCGCAATGAAAGGGAAGGGGGCTGAATTTAAACATGAAATTATTTTTCCTTTTCAATATTGAATATTAAAAAGTGTGTTAGGGTTAATGGAGAATCCATTAACCCTAATACACTTTTCAGACCTTTCAAATAATTTGTTTGTACCTTCGAAAAAAAATGATTTGTCAAGGCCTTCAAATTAAGCAGAAATTGCCGTAATCATCCGTAAATTTCTTTCCACGAAGCTCTTTTTTCATGTTTGGGAACAAATAATATTCACAAGGGGCCAAATCTGGACTATAGGGAGGGTGGTTTAAAGTTTCGAAGCCGCACTTGTGTAAGGCAGCCATCGCAACATGACTCTTGTGAACGGGTGCGTTGTCGTGCAAAAGGAGCACACCTCGAGACCATTTTCCCCTTCTCTTTTCTTTAATTGCTTATTTTAATATTTCCAATAGTGTAGCGTAGTATTTCCCCGTGATATTGACACCTTTATCTTTATAATCGATCAATAAAATCCCCTAGGAATCCCAAAAAACTGTAGCCATAATCTTTTCGGCCGATTGTGACACCTTAAACTTCTTAGACGGTGCTGCGCCTTTTTTGTGCCACTGCATTGACTCCTGCTTCAACTCAGGTTTATGAACCTGTAAAAATAACCTGACCTGTAAAATTGGGTTCTTCACTATGGTGAAGAACCCAATTTTCATCTCCAGTCACAATTCGGTTCAGAAATTCATCCCTGTTTTCACTACACAGCCCCAATAACTCGCGCGAACACTCGACGCGCTACTGTTTTTGAAGCGGTGTGAGCATTCTCGGTACCCATCTTGCACTTACCTTAGACATGCCAAGATGGTCATGGAGAATATTCAAAATGGTCGCAGATGATACTCCAGTCATCTCTGCGATTATATGATTATATAAATATCTGTTTCCAATGAAAAGATATTTCAATGTAAATAGGATTTTTTTATTTTATTTAATAAAAACTGTTTTATATGTTAAATTAGTCGAAAAGTACTCAACCGATTAACGAGTTACCTATAGATACCTCAAGCTAGTCTATTAACCTAAACTAAAACAATACAATCATCAATGGCTAAGTCTAGGGAACCTGGACATAAAAAATATATATATATGTAAATTACAGATATAAAGCCCACTTAACTGAGGTATATAAGGGTTGTAGATACTTACGATTTTTCGTAGAATCACTATTTTATCACAAGTTTTTGCTTAATTTAGCAATATTATCACTATGAATTTAAGTTAATGAAAAGAAAAAACACTAAAACTGTTTACGCATTGTTATGATTAACTTCCATATTTTTAACTCTAAACTAGTACCTACTTACAATAGCTAATAATATAAATTTAATTACTGCCTCTCAGGGCATCAGCAATATTATTTAGGGCATTTGCCACAGCTTGAGAGCCTTCTCTTATGGCTGCTGAAAGTCCATCCATGTGTTCTACAGCTCGAGATAAGGCCCTCGCTGTGGCAGTTTCTGCTTCAACCCTCTTCTTCTCTATTTCTGAGAATCTCTCCCGGTCTTGATCCAACATAGTCCTTGATCGGACCCGCTGTCCTGGGGGCAGGCTGGTCCTTTCAGGACTATGTTCTCTTGGTGTTCCTGAAACTGACAAATAAAATAAATAACATTTATGTAAGTAATTATATCATCATGATAGATGCCATACATGGTTTGAAAGATTATTACCTCTGACAGTCTCTACATTTTGGTTGGGAGAAGCATGAGACTCCAATTCATTTCCATCCATATTAAGATTACGGTTGGAATAATCATTTCCACTAGGATTTCTTCATTTTGGCTTTGGCTCTGCAATTATAGAATAAATACTTCATTATGAAGGTGTTAACTTTTATCAAGTTCAAAATTATGTCTTAAAATTTATCTTCAACTAAACTGACTTACTGTGGAGGGAAATGGGTTGGCAGCAACATGGCTGTCTCCTGCAGAAAATTGAAGCCCCCCCATCACTGCTAGCAGGCGTTGGTCAATGGGTGTTAATACGGGTACATTGTCTGCAGTCCCACCACCTGTACGCCTCATCGACTGTGCATGCTCGCCACATGTCTTCTTCAGAGCATGCTTTATGTCAGCCCAATACTGAAAAGGAATTAAATGTACTAATTATTGTAACTGTTGTCATATAATTCAAGTGAAAAAAAATGATTATTAGTGTGTAGACAGTACCTTAGCCCAGCCTTTACCATCTTTCTGTGCACCGCCTAGTGCATTTAAGGCTTCTGCTATTTCGTTCCACTTTTTCTTTGTCTCCTGCTTAGCATGAGCAGTGCGCAATAACCCCTTGGCAATTCCTGGGTTCTGTACTAGGAAATCTACCAGAGTCTCCAGCTGTTGGTGTGTTGGCCTACTCATCCTGTAAGAACAATAAATGTATGTATTGCGCAAGTGTTTAATATTAAAATTTATAGGAATTACAATATAATAGAATTGTGGCCTTACCTTCATATTTTCGTCTTCCTCGGTTGAATACTTGTATTAAAGTAAAACTAACTTGAACTTGTGCATAGAAACATACTTTAATACATTCCAAACTAAACACTTGAAAATATTTCGATAACATCGCTTTGAAACTTTTGTTTATCGCAACAGTAATAATTCACACTTTTTACTCAACTACGAACTTATAAGATTTGAAGTGGAGTGCGCGCGAGAAGTTTAAAAAAAAAATGTAACTTTGGCAACGACATACACAATGAGCCTATGCAGCCTACAAATTTAGTACTATAATACGTATAAATGCAAGCAAAGAACACTTAAATGATTATTTATGTTAAAATAAATATCAGAACAGATTTATTAATAGATGTAACGAGTTATTCAATATTTATAAATTTGGTTATTAATGTTTTGATGTGTATGGCCACCTCATGTGAATCAGTATAATCTAACTTGCAGCCGATTCCAATCTCAATCTCGATTTCGTTCAAGAGTGCGAATTTTCTGAAGATTGGTATTGAAACTGGATCGGATTAGAATTGGATCGAGATTGGGACTGATTTCAAGAGTAAGCCTACAGATTCCATGTCTCAATATATTCATAACATTCTAAGCAAATATTAACTCTACTTACTTGTTCACCTAACATCTATAGGTGACTACGCAAACAATCTATTTACACCGAGAGATTTGTTTCTCTTATTGTAGAGGCCGGACTTAACATTTTTAAATTGTGGCATATCACTGACTAAATTCAATCCTCGGTCCAATGTATCATTAAGTTTTTGCTTGTAGATTGTAGGAATGGGCTCCATGGTGGAAACTACTTGCTGCTCGAGTTCATGCATTGCTTCCTTAATTTGGGTCTCAAAAACGTTTGAGGCACATTTATGTTCCTTTATTTTAACAACTTCTTCCATGCTACTTAATGTGAGTAAGCCATTACACCCTTTTTTAATACACCGCCACAAGGCATTACCGTTTTTATAAATCTTGTGTTTACTATATTGTTTGTTATTATTCACTAACACTTGTGTCCCCTTCCGGCCAAGTACGTAATTAATAGATGGGTTAAAATTTCTACTACTTGGACCTGCCATCGGCTCCATTATTTTGTTTGAATAAATTGCACGAAAAACAGAAAAAATAACAATAACAAGACTTAATGCGACGCTAAATGCACAATTGCATACACTCAGCCCGTGACGTCACGATAGTGTAATGAGAACTAAGCATGTAAACAAGTTCCGGAAACGCTCGGCCAAATTCGGGTTGGCTCGGGAATTCAGTGGCGGGCGCACGCGTTGACTATTAGCACAGAATACATAATACTACGTACAGAAGAGACACTCCCTTCCCCGCGCTTATATTAAATACCGCACCTCACCCCTTACTCAACATTATGAAAATTACAAGTATTGTATCACATTATTATAATGAAACTGAAAGATGTTAGATATTTATATTAATATTTTTATTTGATTTTTTTTTTGTGCCTCGCGGTTCCTTTTCGCGGCTCCGCCAGTGCGTACCCATACCGCTCGATATGCTCCCACAACCCAGGCGATCAATCTGCTGAACGCCCTGATTGCTCAGGACATATTTATGTATAACAGTAAACGTATGTTAAATGTTTGCATGAAGTTTTTTACGTGAATGTTGTTGTTGGCTTGCTGCGCGCTTTGGTATTTACTGTAATTGCAGCAAGCAATTGTTATATAAATAAATATATAAATTTAAGTTAGTCTTTTAAATAATAAATATTTTCTTCTATCGACATTTTTAAATTTAAATTCAAAAGTCATTTATTCAAACTAGGCTGAGAAATCAGCACTTTTCGAACGTCAAAATTACATAAGACAGTCCCCCAAAAACGCCCACCCTTCACCACTTCCTAGTGCATAAGCTGGGAAGAAGAAGAGGCGCAACAAACTCCCCAGCAGCACAGCTGTCTGTTCAGTTGAAAAAACTTGATTCTATATAATAGTGCATATTATTATGCTAAAATAATTTACATCACTACAAATTGCAATACAACTCATACAATAAAAACCATAGAAATATAAATAACAGGAGAAGTGGTATGGGGGCGTGTCTGTGTCCGCGCGTCTTGATCACAATGCTCATGCCTCAGGCAAATGGCCGTCTCCGCTAACTAGTGCGCTTTCGAGCGCGATCGTAATAACATTTAAGAATACCGTGTTGTTCAGTGGTTTCTTGTAAAAATCGAAGCTAAACTATAAACTTTATAAATCGTAGAACCACTTTTCATAAATCAGCACAAGTATTTTGCTATATTTGTGTTGAAAATCATGAAAAACAACAAATCGTAAAATATTTCTTGCCTTTACTACGTTATTTTTGTTTTCATATATCACAGCGACTGTACTTTTATTGTAGTAAATACATTGCTTCTTTACCACTACCAAAGTATGTCGCTAAGTAACTGGACAAGCAATGTAAAAATTACAAAACGATATTTACTTTAAGCGGTTGCATCGTTAGTACGGCCGCAGCGTCTTGTGACGGATTAGTGATGTGGTTGTGCAGATCCACTAACGTAGGCTATCGACAATAATGTCGATTGTCGTATGAATTTATATTACTATTAAAGTTTATTCTTCAATTTGTCAACAGTTATAGCCTGATTGGAAGACCGATGTGAAATCTTGTTTTATACTCATTTAGATTTTCTCATAATGTTGTTATTTTTTTGGTTTACTTAATATTTCTTTTTTTTACTTACTTATTGTTTATTTATATCATCTTGTTATATGTATATCGTTTTTTATTTATAATTTTTTCAGCAACTTCCAAAAATTTTAATACAAATATAAATGGGAGAATCGATAAGTTTCCAATTTAGTCAATCACTAGCGTATATGTAAAATAAATGGCTTTTGCACAGCACAACGATAGCGAACGATGTTTTCGTGTGGGTGAGTTGTACGGTGCATGGTAAATGCACGCTGTGTTTGATGGGATAAGGTTTATAATTGATTATGTAGTACGTTCTGATTTGTAAATTGCAAGTGTGAGCGGGGCCTCGTATTTATTGGGTTTACTGATCGCATGTGTGATCGCAGGCTAGAGAGTAGGGATAGATAGAAGACATTGGGTTTCGATACATTTTCAACTACCGGGCATATCTCCTTCTTTCTTATATCTATGATAAAAACATTTTAAAGAGTAGATTATGTCAACAATAAATGAAAACAAAATTAAAATAAATTGACTTACAGTCAAATAAAATAATCCAACAATTATATGCTCATATAGTATCGTGTAGTCTAAAATAGTCTAAAATAATTGTTTGTTCCTTGGGGTACATTGGAGTAGCTTAATTAGTCCCAAGCCTTTTTGTCGTCTAAGTAATCTTTAACTTTATAGAAACTTTTTTGACATAGTTTCTGTTTAATAAATGATTTAAATTTATTGAGGCTCAGTTCTTTGACATGGCTTGGGAGTTTGTTGTAAAAACGTATACTTTGGCACTTAAATGAATTACTAATTTTTTGGAGCCTAGTCCTCGGCACAATAAATAAATCTTTGTTTCTAGTATTTAAGCTATGAATGTCGCTGTGTTTAGAATATAGATTTATATTCTTTTTCACATAAATCAGGTTCTTATAAACATATTGAGACGCGACTGTCATTATGTTTATTTCCTTAAATTTATCCCTCAGTGAATGCCTACAACTTAGGTTATAAATTGCTCGAATGGCACGTTTCTGCAGCACAAATATAGCCTGAAAGTCGGCTGCATTTCCCTACAACAAAATGCCATACGACATTACACTATGGAAATAACTAAAGTATACTAATCGAGCTGTTTCTACATCAGTCAAATGACGGATTTTATACACCGCGTAGGCTGCAGAACTTAGCCGCTTCGACAATTTGGTTATATGTGGGCCCCACTGAAGCTTCGAATCCAAAGTAATACCTAAGAACACAGTGGTGTCCACAAGATCCAATTCTGTCCCATTTACTAGTACATTGGTTTTCACCTGTTTAACGTTAGGTGTTAGAAATCTAATACATTTAGTCTTTTTCTCGTTTAAAAGTAAATTATTAACACTAAACCAATGCACTATTTTAGAGAGAGCATTATTCACATCGTCAATAACTGTCTGTTGTCGCTTAAGCTTAAATATAAGTGACGTGTCATCTGCAAATAACACTATTTCATGACTGTTCTTTATAAGGCAAGGTAGGTCATTAATATATACGAGAAATAAAAAAGGGCCAAGAATTGAGCCCTGCGGAACTCCCATAGTGACAATAGAACCCGGAGATCGCTTGCCGTTAACCTCCAATCTTTGGATCCTATTATCCAAATAAGAAATAAGAAGATCCAAGGCAGTATTTCTAACACCATAGTGATGCAATTTCCTGACCAATGTATTATGAGAAACACAATCGAAAGCCTTAGATAAGTCACAAAAAATGCCTAGGGCATCATGTGACTTCTCCCAGGCCTCAAAAATATGTGAAAGAAGCTCAACACCAGCGTCAGAAGTCGAGCGACCCCTTGTGAAACCGAATTGCTTACTGTTTAATAACTTATTTTTATTAAAATGTCTTTGCAATTGATCTAGCATCAACTTTTCAAATATTTTACTAAAAGTAGGAAGCACAGAAATAGGTCTAAAGTTCGTGGGGTCTGATGTGCTGCCCGATTTAAACAAAGGTTTTATTTCTTAGTCTCCGCACTATGCGAGTGATATTCGTAGGTGTGCTTCGTGGAATAGGAAAATAATTATTTTAAATTTTTATTTGAAGCCCACCTACGGGTGTGCTAAGTGGAATACTTTAGGTGTGCTTCGTCTGGGTGTGCCTCGTTTGGGTGTGCTTCACCGAATACCTCAACATTGCCTCCCTCGGTAAATTGATAAAATATAATTAAATTAAGCGTGTTTTAAAGATAAATGTTGAACTTTCTGGTGAAAAGTCACTCGTTGACTTTAGTTATGTTTCTCGAGTTGTTTGAACAGTATCTCAACACACACGAAGGCATATTTTAGGAAACAAAACTTAGCACTCAAATGTGTTACGTTGCAGCTAGCGCTTGTCACAGACTGAGTGAGTTGGAGTGCGTGCGCTCTAACGCGTGTTACAAACAATCGAGTTGAGGCGTCTCCTCTAGTACGTAGTACATTTAACTGAGTGACCTTATGATGATGATGAGTTGACCTTAGTTTTTAGTCAACTCATTGAGTTAAATGTACTACGTACTAGTAAGTACTTGGGCACGCCACAATTGTGGCGATAAGTCCCCTCTTTGAGGAGTGGATAGAGAGGCGTCACGGCGTCCTCACCTTCCGCCTGACGCAGGTCCTCATCGGACACGGTTGTTTCGGGAGATTCCTGTTCAGGATAAAGCGGGAGGAAACGCCCGGGTGTCACCATTGTGTGGATCGCCCGGAGGACACGGTGGAGTATACGGTGGCACCGCCGTGTCCTCACGGAGGCGATCGGCGGCGGCGATCTCTCGCGTCCGGCCCTGGTTCAGGCCATGGTCCGGAGCGAGAGTTCATGGGAGGCCGTCACCTCCTTCTGCGAAGCAGTTATGCTCGCGAAGGAGGAGGCGGAGCGCGGGAGGGAGATGCAAGCTGCACGTCCTCGCGCCCCTAGTCGCCTTAGGAGACGCCCCGGGCGTCGGGAGTAGCGAGCCGACTTCCGGCCAGCGTAGGCGCGGGCTTGCGGACGGTGAGCAATGGGCAGCTCGCCGTCCGATAAGGACCAGGCCCGGGTCGACGGTGTGTTCCACGCGCGCCTCAAAGAGATGTCATCACCAACTGACGGGGTCCGTAAGGACCAATGCCTGCTGGGGTTGCGGGTTTGTCCAACAGGGATATCGCGGCCCCGGCACACAGGCAACGGAAGGAACACGGGTGGGTTTTATAGTCAGTAAAAGTCTGACACGCCCTCTCGCTCTGCCCAGAGCGGAAGAAGTCATTTGATGATTTCCAACCCTCAAAAAAAAAAAAAAAAGCATCACGCAAATACTACCGGATATAATTTGATCAAATTTTGCATAGTTATTATATCAATGTGGTCAGTCTGTAGCTTATAAAAATACATTATTTAACTGTGACTAAAGGAAAAACGTGTATCTTCCCATATCTAGAACAACCACATTTTGCCAGTTATGTACAAGATGCATGTAATTATATGTAATACAAAGTGAACCTATTGTCGCCAACCAGACTTAAGTACAGGCTCTGCGGGCTGCCACAGTTTCATATGAAAGAACTAAATAACACTTTCCCAACCTGAAATCAATCCCAGGACCTCCCGTTCTGCAGCCGCGCTGTGACAGCGAGACCAACAAGACAGTCTCTGTATCGCGTTGCGTTTTCAAATACCAACATCACAAACATGTCTAGCCTCTAATATTTGGTACATTTATTTTGGCAATGCATCTGAAACATAGAAACGTTACTTACAATCATCGACACGATTATAAATGGTGACGTCTGCAGCCAAACTGATAGTCCGATACTTGGTACATTTATTTTGGCAATGCATCGGAAACATAGAAACGTTACTTACAATCATCGAAACGATTATAAATGGTCACGTCTGCAGCCAAACTGATAGTCCGATATTTGGTACATTTATTTTGGCAATGCATCGGAAACATAGAAACGTTACTTACAATCATCGAACGATTATAAATGGTGACGTTTGCAGCCAAACTGATAGTCCGATATTTGGTACATTTATTTTGGCAATGCATCGGAAACATAGAAACGTTACTTACAATCATCGAAACGTTTCTAAATGGTGACGTCTGCAGTCAAACTGATAGTCCGATATTTGGTACATTTATTTTGGCAATGCATCGGAAACATAGAAACGTTACTTACAATCATCGAAACTATTATAAATGGTCACGTCTGCAGCCAAACTGATAGTCCGATATTTGGTACATTTATTTTGGCAATGCGTCGGAAACATAGAAACGTTACTTATAATCATCGAAACGTTTATAAATGGTGACGTCTGCAGCCAAACTGATAGTCCGATATTTGGTACATTTATTTTGGCAATGCATCGGAAACATAGAAACGTTACTTACAATCATCGAACGATTATAAATGGTGACGTTTGCAGCCAAACTGATAGTCCGATATTTGGTACATTTATTTTGGCAATGCATCGGAAACATAGAAACGTTACTTACAATCATCGAAACGTTTCTAAATGGTGACGTCTGCAGTCAAACTGATAGTCCGATATTTGGTACATTTAGTTTGGCAATGCATCGGAAACATAGAAACGTTACTTACAATCATCGAAACTATTATAAATGGTCACGTCTGCAGCCAAACTGATAGTCCGATATTTGGTACATTTATTTTGGCAATGCGTCGGAAACATAGAAACGTTACTTATAATCATCGAAACGTTTATAAATGGTGACGTCTGCAGCCAAACTGATAGTCTGATATTTGTTACATTTATTTTGGCAATGCATCGGAAACATAGAAACGTTACTTACAATCATCGAAACGATTATAAATGGTCACGTGTGCAGCCAAACTGATAGTCCGATATTTGGTACATTTATTTTGGCAATGCATCGGAAACATAGAAACGTTACTTACAATCATCGAAACGATTATAAATGGTCACGTCTGCAGCGAAACCGATAGTCCGTAGAGAAAATAATAAAACAAAAGCAATTGTTGATTGCATTTTAAATTAAAATAAATAAATAATTAATTAATTTTAAAGTAATATTTTGCAATCGTATGACACCGACACAAATGACATTTAATTAAAATGATTACTTACGTGCAACTACTTAGCTTGGGCGAAACGCACACTGGGACCCTTTCATATAAAGTAATTCTCAAAAGTCCAAACAAATAAAATGCTATAAAATGTTTATTTTAATTGAAATATCAGTCAGAAATAAAAAAAATATAAAATTACAACATTATATTTCGACATCCGAAGCATCAGAATCATTAGAAAAGGTTAGTAATTCTTCTAAAAGCATATCACAACACCCGTTTCACCAATAAGAAACAAGTCAGTTAGGATGACTTTGTTTTACAATTGATCTTTTCAGTTCCTCTATATCTATTTTAGATTTTTCTAGCAATGTTTTGCTTCTTTCTTCCTCTAATAATGCAGTTTTTTTTTATTTGCTCATCTTCCAACTGTAAAGAAAAATGTATAAGTACTTATATGTTGTGCAACAAATAAACATAGTAATAAACCGTTAGATAGGTCGATGGAATTCATAGTACCTGTGTTTTCAATATTTGCATTTCCACCTTTTTCTTATTTAAAAAAAAAAAAATTCGAAGCATAGCTTCACGATGAATGTAGTCTGTAGGTCTACATACTTTATCTCTGGTCAATGGTGTGTGAGGGCAATCTAAAATATAAATAAATGTTTTTAGTATAAAGCTATTAAAATGATGTTGAATAATGGCATAAATTGTATAATAATTATACCTGTGCTATTTTTTGTATTTTTATTTCGGGGCCGTCAGTTTCATATTAATTTATTGTCCTCAAATGTGTTTCCATCTATATTTTTCTCCACAGCCAGAATGTCTGATAAAAATAAACTTGATTAGTAGGTATGCTTAGTATACATCTCAGAGTAATAACTAACATAGAGGGAGCATACAAATTTGAGACAAATTACGATATATCTAAGCTCTTCTCTCTTATGGCGCAGATTGTACACTTAAAAGAGAAACGCATATGGATTCGTCTATGCTAAAACTAAATGGACGTTCCAAAATTGTCAAATGGTAATACTTGGTCTCTTATTACACGACCAATTAAAAAAGCACAATAGTTACTTAGTACACGGTTAACCGTATAAAGTATTTGATTTAGTCGTATATTACGTCGTGAATTTCAGTACGTGTGCTGGTTGAGGTGTTGGTCATTATTTTATTCAAAATTATAGATTTATGCACAATTTTCTAAAAAAAAATAGGTGCAAAGGACAGATCAATAGGCTGTTAACATGACTTGTTTTGTGTTATCGTGTAAATCACATTCGTAACGGAAAGAAAATGTATTTGTAAGCTTTTATCGGTAAGTGTTTTTTTTTCCAGTTTTCATATAAAATCACGCGAAATATTTGGACGTCATCACTAATAACATACATATTAGAATGATAATGATCTCTTCAAACTATCTTTATTACAAATTATGTTGTGATCGCGAATTTATTTTCAAAAAAATAAATAGTTAAATTGTGAGGTTATGTTATGCTAGTGATGGAGATACTTTTTATCGATATGATAATTTTATGCCGATAAATTGGAAAAGTTATCGTTTTCTTTTTCAGTATACCTTCAAATGAGAAAGAAAATTGGTGTAAAGTGATTCCAAGAGCCAGAAATTATTGGACTAAGCATAGCCGAGTATGTTCTAAACATTTTACGAACGACTGCTTTGTAAGTAGCGACAAATGGAGAAGGTTTAAACCTGGCGCCATACCATCCCTATTATTGGTAAGTAAAGACATCTTCACGTGCGCTCACTTAGTGATCAATTCGCGTTATGTTTTACCTATCACAAAACGTTCACAGTTCTGTGCCCCAAAACTCCGTGAAAAAAAATGTTTTTCTTGTATCTTCAGTTGTTTTTCTTGCCGGTTTGAGGGGTCGACTAAAATCGCGGGAAAGTCCGAAAGGGATACCGTGGCCCCTGGCAACGTACAGGCAACTGAAGGAACACGGGTGGGTTTTAGTCAGTAAGAGTCTGATACGCCCTCCCGCTCCGCCTAGAGCGGTATAATTTATTTGCCAATTTCCCACTAAAAAATCCGAGATCGCATCTACTAAACATTGTTGTTTTTCTTAGAAAACAATTTCATTTTCTTCTTGTTTTTGTTTAAACTTACAGATCATAGTATGTAGCAGCTTTCGCACGTTACTTTTTATTGTTTTACCCATATCATAGCGATTATTGTCGAATATTAATTGTCTTTACAAATTACTGACAATTGTAATCACATACTTTGACAGCTTAATAATGTTGCCATATTAAACTTTTAAGAAAACTCCAGGACATGCTTTCGTTAGCCAAACTCTACTATGGTTGACGGGTAGTTCCAAAAATATGCGCTAAGCGCTAGTGTCATAATGTGACCGAGTGATGAGCGGCGTACTATAAAAGTGACGCTGACCATCTGGCATAGTATATCGATAGCATAGTATTGTGCCATGGAAAACACTTATAGGGTTTATTTTATTATTTGCAAGGTTCATTAAGTTTCTTCAGTTATGTTCATTGGATACGAATATAACGAAAGAAATGTAAAAATAAAACGATTTTTAAGATTTTACTTTTTATTTATTTTTTTCTCTTAACCTATGGGCTTTATACATATGTTTCAAAGGCAATTTGTTGAGGTGCACACATCTGTTTCACAAGTTTTTCTTGTATACCTTTTAAAATTGTATTTATTATGTTGCACCAATCTTCTTCTATCTATATATACAGGGTGTCCAAGAACCTGGCGTCCAACTGGATTCCCACGATGCCCCAAGTTCTAACAGTACTCAGAAAAATATTTTAAAAAATCCACCCCATGTACTTACAGAATTATACTGATTTCAAAAAAAAAGGGGAAATGAGCACCCTGTGACATACTTTTGAATGCTGTGACTGCTAATGCTGATAATTTCGATATTTCTTGGAGGTTTTGTAATCTAGGGTATTGCTGTGTCTAAATAGAATGTAAAAATAAAGTACTTATTGTACCATTTTAAAATAAAATATTATTTTAACTAAAGGTGATATGGAAAACTATTGAATTTCGCAACTTTGACCGACTGTAGTGTAAAAAAAATGTACCAAAATAGTATGGCAAGTGACGTCAAATTTTGACGCGTTTATTCCTCTTTTTAAAAAGGTATAATACTTACACATTAATTTGAAAAAAAAAAATTTGATAATATTTTTACTCAACAACCCAATTTTTACGAAGTGCCTACCTACTAACGGTAACTGTCGGACCCTTTCTTATCTTAGAAACTGTTATGTTACTACTATTATTTACTTCGGTTCCAAGAGTGAGCAAGAAGGAAATACACACAGGTAGATGGGTTCCCAGTAGAATAAAAGCAAAGAATGTTAGTTTAAAGATATTTTATTACAATAAATGTTCAAAATGTTGACCACCCGCGGCAATACAAGCTCTCACTCTCCTTAAAAAGGACCGCTTTATGTTTCGCGAGTAACTTTTTTGACGTATCACCTGCACTGCTTGTGTTATCTTCTCACGAAGGTCAGCGATGTCATTAATGGGCTTCGCATAAACGAGCTCCTTCATAGTTCCCCAGAAAAAAAAAACCAGCGGATTTAAGTCAGGTGAGCGGGCTGGCCACGGGATTGTTCCTGATCGCCCAATCCACCTGTTCGGGTATTGCTCGTCCAAAAACTCTCTAACGGATACGCGAAAATGTGCTGGACAGCCGTCGTGTTGGAACCACATATCTGGTGGGGTCTCTTCTAGTAAGTTTGGCAAATCATTTTGAAGAAAATTTAAATATGATTCGCCAGTCAAATTCTCGGGCATCTCAAATGGACCAATAATATTCCCACAGAGAATACCGGTCCACATGTTCACTTTGAACCGGTACTGGGATCTATCTTCTCGCATCAAGTGCGGATTTTCCACATGCCACTCGTGCAAGTTGTGTAGGTTCATGTAGCCATCCTTCTTAAATGTTGATTCATCTGACCACAAAATTTTGTCGATAAAGTTTTCGTCTTCTCGATGTTTTTGCAGGATTGTTTCACAAAACGCGACTCGGCTCGGATAGTCTCGAGGTAAAAGACTTTGCACTCGCTGTACGTGGTACGGATGATATTCTTCTTTTTGGATAATACTGTGTGCTGTGCTCTTCGGTATCCCCGTATCAGCTTCTATTCCTCGCACAGAGATGCTTGGATTTGCCGACACCGCCTCTAAAACTTCATCGCGTATGAAGTCATTTACGGGTCGTCCTTCACCAGCTACTTGATTGGGGAACCGCCCGTCACATAGTGATCTGTGCACATTAATGAAAACTCGATGGTCGGGATATCGCGTAGCCCTCGGATACCTTTCTCTGTAAAGTCTCGCTGCAGCTCGTCCATTACCTCTACATTCTCCATAAATGTAGTGCATATTTGCGTATTCTTGCGGAGTGTAGGTCGCCATGGTAGCACACACAAAACACAAACTGTCCAAACACAGGCAAAGGTCGTCGTAAAGAGTTCGTTTCAAAGTCCAGAGCACAAAGAGTAATCGAGTCCAATAAACAAAGCTTTAAATCGTAGTACGTGATCAATGGTAACAATAAGAGAGAGGTGCGTAGTAACGGCAGGAGGCAGTGACGCGTACTGACCGTACTGTTATCCTAAATAGCACGATCCCAGATAGCGTCACTATCTATCTCACTCGCACCTCTAACCTTTTTCTCCCTCACTCTTACCTGAATAATGGGGTACCATAAAGAAGAACCAGCAAATCGCAAAGATAGTTTCTGTCTTGCTCCCTCCTGTTGTAATAACGAATCACTATGGTGAGATGCATGCACATACCGTCCCTTACGGTCTAACCTGTTTTTTGAGAGGCCTGTTGTTATTTTTATGAGCATACAATAGTAATTCTTTAGAGGTTAGATTCAATTCGTCGTAAATTTTTCTTTCTAAGAATTCTGTAAGACATCGTAAAAATTGGGTTGTTGAGTAAAAATATTATCAAAAATTTTTTTTTTCAAATTAATGTGTAAGTATTATACCTTTTTAAAAAGAGGAATAAACGCGTCAAAATTTGACGTCACTTGCCATACTATTTTGGTACATTTTTTTTACACTACAGTCGGTCAAAGTTGCGAAATTCAATAGTTTTCCATATCACCTTTAGTTAAAATAATATTTTATTTTAAAATGGTACAATAAGTACTTTATTTTTACATTCTATTTAGACACAGCAATACCCTAGATTACAAAACCTCCAAGAAATATCGAAATTATCAGCATTAGCAGTCACAGCATTCAAAAGTATGTCACAGGGTGCTCATTTCCCCTTTTTTTTTTAAATCAGTATAATTCTGTAAGTACATGGGGTGGATTTTTTAAAATATTTTTCTGAGTACTGTTAGAACTTGGGGCATCGTGGGAATCCAGTTGGACGCCAGGTTCTTGGACACCCTGTATAAAATGATAAACTGACTGACTGACTGACTGGGTGATATATCAACGCACAGCCCAAACCGCTGGTCCTAGAGACATGAAACTTGGAGGTTGTGTTCTTTGTGAAGAGTAAGTATCAACTAAGAAAGGATTTTTGGGAATTCCACCCCTAAAAGGGTAAAATAGGGGATGGAAGTTTGTATGAAAGTCCGTCAGTTTTGAAGTTAGGATCTTCAAATTTTGTGTTTAGGCTGACGATTGAAAATTAATTTATACGTGTCTCAGCGTTTTTGATAATTCCACCCCGAAGGGTTAAAAAAGGGGATGAAGTTGAAAAGTCCATAATTTTCTGAGAAACATCTTTTTTTTATTATCTAGACTTATGGTTGGAAGATAACGCAACGGTGTTGTTAGAATTTCAACCCTTAAGGGGGTGAAAAGGGGGATGAAAATTTGTTTTTAATTAAAGTTCTTAATTTTTTAAGTTAAAATCACAAATATTTAGGCTTATGGTTGGAAACTATACAACGTAAATCGTTGTCTTTTTTTATTTTCAACCCACAAGGGTCCGGCGTCATGGAGAGTGTGATTGTCGTAACTTATTGCTGGGCACGCCACAATTGAGGCGATAAGTCCCCTCTTTGAGGAGTGGCTAGAGAGGCGCCACGGCGTCCTCACCTTCCGCCTGACACAGGTCCTCACCGGACACGGTTGTTTCGGGAGGTTCCTGTTCCGCATAAGGCGGGGGGAATCGCCCGGAGGATATGGTGGTGCATACGATGGAGGTCTGCCCGGCTTGCCACGGTGTCCTTGTGGAGGCGATCGGTAACAGTGATCTCTCGCGTCCGGCCCTGGTCCAGGCCATGGTACGGAGCGAGACGCCGTGGCAAGCCGTCACTTCCTTATGCGAAGCAGTGATACTCGCGAAGGAGGAGACGGAGCGCGTGGCGGAGAGGCAAATGTCGTGCCCTCACGGCCTCTAGCTGCCGCAGGAGATGCTTTGGGCGTCGGGAATAGCAGGCCGATTCCCAGCCACCGTAGGCGCGGGCTTGAGGACGGTGAGCAATGGGTAGCTCGCCGTCCGATAAGGATCAGGCCCGGGTGGAGGGCGCGTTGTGTTCCAATCGCCAATTAGCCATGAACAAAGCTCTATATTGTTATTGTTATAATAATTCATAATTATCTAGAAAAAAAGAATTTATACTCTACTTTTCAAAAAATCTTCTTGACGTATTTCCGTCGTTACTATTGCCGTAACCGACTTTGGGTATGTCAACAAGAAGGCCCATCTCTTCTTTGAAGCTTTTTTGTATCTTCTGTTTTGTTTCCTTCAAAACATTTTTGTCTTCTGCCGTTCGGGCTTGCCACTTCTGTACAGTCCGTTCACAGAATATAAGTTCACATATAAATTACATAGAAGTGACATCAGTACAGAGTTACATATTAAAATTATTAAGCAAATATTAAACTATGCCTAAAATAAATCTAGTGTAGGTATAACTTATATAATATATTGGATAAAGGCCTAATGAAAAACAATAGCGACCTGCCTGATGTAGGTTTATTCAAACCTGTGTTTCAGGCCTTCACGTAACAACGCTGAGTGTTTTATTGGACTATTAAATTAATGTACATAGAGCTAGCATTGATACATAATAATTATATTATTAAATAAAAATTGCCTTAACATTAATAAACTTATTGCATGATTTCTAGCAATTTTTCAGTGTCTGAGTAATTTAATGTCGCTAAGTATTCACTTAACATTTCACTACATTTTTTACAATTTACACTATATATACATAGAGACTTATTGATTTTATTATATAAGAACGGACCTAAAAAACCATAAAATTTATTTATAAAAGTATGTCTAGTTAGAGGCTTTATGCAAACTAAGTCTTTTCTTCTCTTATGTATAGGTATGGGGGTATAAGGGAGATTGCTATGCTGGTGTAATACTATCTTTAATATAAATAGTTGACGCACAGTTAAAACCTTACATGCCGTATAAAGCTCGTATGTGGGAAATCTAAATGGGCGAAAGGTGGCTACCTTAAGGATAGCTCTCTGCGCACGTTCTAATGGTAGTAGGATTGTTTTTGCAGCCCCTCCCCATGAAGTTATGCAATATGTAAGAATGGATTGACACAAAGCTAAATAGACCTGTTTAATTAATTTGTAGTCCGTTATATATCGTAAATTCTTAAAAATGTATATTAATTTACGCATTCGAGTGCATAATAAATCAATGTGTTTACGGAAGTTCAGATTTGTGTCAATCGTCACACCAAGATATTTCATATGATCGGCTTTTGCTAAAGTAGGACAATTACATGCATTGTCAGCGTACTTGCCGCACTTATGCGCATAAATGTTTATGTTAGTAGTTGGCAGGTTAGTATTTCTCATAGTGAATAAAATGTGTTTAGTTTTTTCTGCATTTAGTGTTAGGAGATTTTCATGTAGCCAATTAGACACTATATTAAAACCGTTCTGGGCTTGTTTATACACCTCCTCTCGAGACTTGTCTGAAAACAATAGAGCTGTGTCATCTGCATAAGACATTATGACACCATTTTGGAGTGTTAAGCTGCACAGGTCATTAATATATACTAGGAATAAAGTAGGACCCAATATACTACCTTGTGGTATTCCGTAATTACTATTTCGAAGCTCAGAACTGACGTACTGACCAATTTTTACACATTGTTCGCGGTCTCTTAAATAATCAGAAAGCAGTGTAAGCGTTGTTCCTCTTATTCCGAGTCTTTCAAGCTTGCCCAATAATAAAGGACAGGAAATTGTGTCAAAGGCCTTGGCGAGGTCTAGGAAGATCCCAATGGAGTGCATGCCCTGATCCAAATTAGTTGTTATATAATCCGTCATTTGATGTACTGCTTGATTAGTTGATTTTTTGGGCCTAAAGCCAAATTGTCTATCCGAAAGCAATTTGTTATCCTCTAGATATTTCATTAATCTAATATTAATGATTTTCTCTAAGATCTTGGAGAGCCCTGTTAAAACTGAAATGGGTCTGTAGTTGTTAACACATTTTTTGTCACCAGATTTATATACAGGAGTAACCACTGCTTTTTTAAGCGACTTAGGGAATACACCATTAGTTAAGCATAACTGAAAAATATGAGTTAGCGGCGGAGCAAGGAGGTATTTGAAATGTTTAAGTATGTTGTTTGATATGTCGTCCCACCCAACCGCGCAAACGTCCTTTAATCCAGAAATGATTGTTAATACTTCATCGACATCCGTATCTAGTAAGACAAAAGATTTGAGTCTGGGGAAAGATTTAGGTTGGTTTTGAGAGAAAGAACCTCTAGATTGTATGGTCTTTTCTGCTAAGGTTTTGCCTACGTTAGAAAAATAGTAATTAACTATATTTGTTGATTCTATTGGGTTGTTCTCTATAGTCAATAAGTCAAGTGGAGGTTCAAGTTGTTTTGATCTAAATGTATTTGTTTTTATAAATTTCCAAATAAGTTTACTATTTTTGCCTGCTTTCTGCAGTTCTTTTCTGTCATATTCATTTTTAATTTTTTTCAGAAGGTTGTTGCAGAAGTTTCTATATCTTTTATAAGTAATGGAAAGAATTTCATTTTCAGGCTCAAGTTTGAACTTTATGTGAAGTTTGTCTCTATGCCTAATACATCGAACAAGTCCGGGTGTAATCCAAGGTTTAATGCACTTGTACTTCCTTGGCGTTATTTTGGCGACTGTATGCTTTATTATTGCAGAGTGAAGTGAATTTATAAAATAATTAATAGCAAAGTTTGCATCGGTGGAATTATAAACTGGGTCAAAATTAATATTACGTATGTCTTTTTCGAGGTGTGTCATGTTGACATTGGTATAGCTGCGTAAACAATTTTTTCTTGGTAAAGAAACTTGTAATATTAGTAAAACTGCTTGGTGATCAGTAAGCGAAGAGTTAGTAACAAATGTTTTGGCTGGTTTATTTGTTTTTATAATGAAATGATCTAAGCATGAACCACTTTGATGCGTGGGGTGGTAATGAGCTGGCAAGAGTCCGTGGAATGAGCAGATATTAACATAGTTATGTGCATGAATGTCCATTTTCCCGGAAGCAATGTTGATATTAATGTCCCCCATTAGAATTATGTGTTTAAAAGTTGTAAGACTTTGTAACTGTACGTTTAGTGAATCTAAGAAATTTGCGACATTTTGAGAAGGTGGTCTGTATATAGCCATAACTACCGTATCTGTATTAATTTTAATGAGTAAGCAATTACAATTTTGTAGCAAAGGTTCTTCTACAGTTGTACTTAAATTATTGTTGACAAATACAACTAAACCATCATTCTGGTTGATGTTTCTGTTGGTTTTATGCGAAACATATCCGTCTAAAGATGGTAAAACAGTGGTTTGGTTTGACAACCAACATTCTGTTAGGACGATAATGTCGCAACTTATACCCAGGTTCTGTAGCAATATTTCAAAACCATTTATATTTCGATTTATGCTGCGAATATTTTGTGTGAGAAAGGTCAGCGGTTTCTCTCCCAAGGGAAAGTGGTGCTTACACTCATCAATATTACAATTTATAACTTCAGACACAGAAAATTGATCTAGGTCCTTAAGTAATTGATCAGTCATGATAAATAAACACCTAATAAATATAAACAAACAAAAACTACTACTAGTGTGCTTAAAGGATAGGTTAATAGGTAGCGCTCTTAGGCGCCTTCATAATCTATGGAATGGATATAGCTGTCCTCGGCATATTTCCGTGCAGGACAATTTACATCACCAGTTTTATGATCACTTTTCCTATTAAAACGTTTGCACGTCGCACAGTTTGGTGGACTGGACTTTGTGCAGCATTCCTTAAAAGTGTGGCCAGTCTCTCCGCAGTGATTACACGTCGGGTTAGTGTCACGGCAGAACTTGGCCGCGTGTCCAAACTGCTGGCAGTTGAAACACCGAGTAACGATCGTGAAATCTCGAACTGGGCATGACGTCCAATTGATGAATATTCGTCCTTGATTGACTAGGATCTTCCTGATGCTAGCTGGCACTTCTAGAATAAAATTGCAATTAGGGAGGTCTTTTTTCCCAGATTTATGGCTCAATTTTATTTGTTCTTCAAACGACTCACGAGTTGTATTGGTCAACTTATCTGAGAGGTTTTGCTCGTAGATGCAATCCAAAACCTCCTTATCAGTCAGGGCTACCGGGACTCCAATAACAGTGATTCTTGGGCGCCGCTTTGATGGTTCTTCAATCTTAAGGCCCGAAGAGACGAGTTTTTCTAAGCTTCTGAGCTTTTGAATGTCCTCTTTGGAGTCGGTACTGATAAGAACACCTCCATTTTTTACTTTCTTAAGGCCACGGACATGTAGTTTAAGTTCCCCGGGCGAAATAATTTTCTGTACGAGAGACTTGGTATCGTCACTAGATTTGGTTTTGTCGCTGGGATATATGGCAACTGAGCTTAAATTTGCTGGGCGCACAAAATTATCCGAGCCTTTTTTGACCATATTAGCGTACGAAGCGGGTTCTGTCGGCTTTGAAATGCCTTCAACTACCTCTTTGAACTGTAGGAGAGAGTTCGCGATGTTCTGTTGTTGCTGTAAGTGCTGAACGGAACTATGGGCTTGAATCGTTTTTTGCTTTAAGGCTTGATATAAGACAGCCATCTGAGATGCGCCATGTGAGACACTACGGCAAAGATTGGCTACACGTACCTTTTGGTCTGCGTTCATTTTTCCCTCAGCAACTAAACTGCATACTTCATTTAGGATTTTTTCTATGGACCCCATCCATTTCTGTACCTCCGGCGTAGAAATAACTTCGGCTGGTAGCTCATGTTCCAAGGGAGGTTGTGGCTTTGGGTCTACAGGCTGGAAATCTTGAGTTGGTGTCGGCGGAGGACTTCGCGTCACTAGCTGGCTACGGCCAAACGGGCTAGATCCAGTGTTAGACATATCTAACACAGAAACACTATATATCTTTTTTTTCCCTCTAGCTTAGTTTAGTTAGTTAGTTATTTTACCTCTAGCTGAAAGGTTGGCCAGTCTGATCGTTGTGTTACCATAATAAGCTACCGTTTCTGCCATGCCATGGACTCTTAACATATTGTACATATAAAAAGAATTATTTTTGTAGTACCGTTCAGTTGGGAAACGGTTCTTGGGCTCCAAAGCGAGCGAATATCGCTAGAAAAGTGACGACTGTTTGTGTACTTAAATTTTTGGTTAACTATTAACTGCATAATATGCCTTTGCCTATGATAGACAAAGGCTAATGGGGGATAAGTGTTGTACCTATGTATGTACCTAAATAGAAGTAAATTCAATAAAAAAATCTGCATAAAAAACATTTATTTTGAATAAGAGTGGTCTAAGCGAGTCGCTAATGCTGAAGTTTCACAATCAGATGAATCGGAATAATCGGAACTGGTGTCAGATTCTGTATCCGACTCATTGTTCAACTCTATTATGAACCTGTCCAATTCGGCGTCTATGCAGCCATCTCTTTCATACATTTTATCTTCAATGTGACGCACATGTTCGCACTGTTTTTGCCAGTCTTCTGAAGTGACACTCTGGAAAGCTTCCTTTGTTAAATCCACGATATTGGCTGCCTCTTGTCTAACATTTTTATCAGCTACGCGTCTTTTGACAAGACTCCACATAAACTCTATTGCGTTAAGCTCGCAGTGGTATGGCGGTAACCTAGCCACTTTGTGACCATGAGCTTCAAGCATTTGATCAGCTTCATATATTGGAGCTTCTTTGTGCTCTTTTATAATATCATATAATTGAGCTTTAACCATGGTAGGCAGATACGATAACCCCTTATTCGTAATCCAAGTTTTCATTTCTGCTTTGGTAGAGCTTAGGGTTGGTGCCTTGTTCAGTTTAACTGTGTGATAGGGTGCATTGTCCATAACTATGAGACTATTAGGTGGCAAATTAGGGATAAGCATTTCTTGAAGCCATTTTATAAAATTGGTTTTATTCATGTCATCATGGTAATCACCTGATTTTGTTTGCGATTTAAATATTAGTAGTGAGTTTGGTATAAAGCCCATTTCACCACCTGCGTGAACAATAATGAATCGTGCACCAACAGAATCGTTTTTTAAAACTCCTTCTTCATTTTCGGCTTGCCAGCATTTGTTTACAGTATATGATGCATGAATGTAGGTCTCATCCAGGAACACAACAGGTCTACTCTCTTTACGGTTCTGTATTAAAGTGGTTAGGTACCTATATCTCCAGGCCACAATATCATGCCTTTCCATAAGAAGCTTCCTTCTTGACCCACATTTTTTAAAACGAAAACCTAGTTGTCGGATAATTTTCCATAACGTGGTTCGACCTCCACCATAATTAATGTCCACTTTCAACTCTGCTAAAAGTTTCCCTAAAGTTGGTACTTCCTTTCTGACTGTATACATTAAGTGTATTTCGCACTGCACACAAATCAAAATCATCTAAAACTATTTTCTTCTTTTGCTGGCGTTTTTTTCTGGGCGTAGAAACTTTTTGAGATGAGGAAGCAGCAACTTCGCCCTCCTTGGTGATGGTACTGACAGTTTTTTTAGATATCCCTAAAATAAAGATAAAACTTTAGTACAATCGTATAGTACCTAACAGGACCACTATTTTAGTAAAGTGAGTATATTATGACATGAAAATAAAATATTATTAGTGCTAGCTTAGCTATTATAATCTCCACTAATATTCGGTAAAATGTTTCACACTGGTATCCCTATTTCACGTACCTGTCATGGCGGCCACTCTCTGACGAACATTTGTAAATGGAATTAGAGGAGCATTATTCCCTTTTTCTCGTTCACAAAAGTCACGCACTGATAATACAATACTCCTTCCACTACTTTGAATTCTCTTCGGCATGATACTAGCTAGATTAATAACACAAATTATACAAAATGCTACGACAACTCAGGAGCTATGCAGGACGACTCGACTGTAATGCCAACATTCAGAAAAAAATATAATGACAACCTGTCAGAGGTAAAATAAATGTGAACGGACTGTAAGGGCGCTTTATACGCCAGGTGCAACAATAGCTCGAAGAAACGAATTCTCGCGTGCAGAATGGAGAGTCCGAATTTCAGAGACTCTTCACAAACATTACTTCTTTCAAGCTTGTTGAAGTCCTTAGATGTCTGTCCACATATATAGCATCTCATCGTTGAAGCCGTATCAGTCGCGGCATTGCACACCTTTCCATCGACCATTGTGAGCAAAAGGGTGTGATTTATTTTAACGGAATCTTCCATACCAGTTGTTTCTTTGAGATTCCTTGCTTGTTCTTCAATATATGTGATTTCTTCCTTTGTGATATCCTTTGTTTCGTTAATGAACCGAGCCCGGATAGGACGACAGAATCTCACTGAAGAAGGCACTGGATTTTGCCATACAATTTTTCTTGTCTCTCCATTAATAGAAACAATCATTCTCACAGGTACAAGAGAACTTAAAAATATATTGGCATCATCGTCGCCAGTGTTGGCAAATGTCTGCTTAAACTGTGTCTGACTAGATCCATCACAGCCCCATTTTGATATTAAGGTAAGATGTTGCTTCTCAAACTCTGATAATGTATCAATCACTTCTTTTAAATACTGAAGTAGTCGCAAAGCCGTATGGTCCAGCAAAGCTTGAAGTTCCACTTCAAAGCTAGTTTCAGTAACTTTTATGCTAATTTCGGCGGGATAACACTCCTTTTTCACTTTTTGTAAAAGCGAATAGCAAGGATAAATTTCTTTTCGGCCACCTTGTATTAATTCCCACTGCCCTCTTGTAAAATTACCTTCTACAAATAACGCTAATGCTTCTTGTGGTGTGTATTTTCTCGCGATTGGTACTTTTTTAGCTGACGATATTACTTTTCGGAACTTTTTAGCTCTGGTAGGCGTTGACGTTATTTCTTTCATAATCTTAGACGCATCAACATTTCCCGAAGTACCTTGACTCACGCTTGCAGCGTACGTCAATTCCTCAACAGGTACCCGGTCCCGTAAATCTTTTGTTCTTCGACGCTTGCTTCGATCACACAATTCTCCGAATTCTTTTGTTGGTCGGCCTGCTTTGTGGGTCCAAGTAGGTAGTTCCAGTGATACATTAAGCCATTCCATATTGTTTTCTACGAATCTCTTATCAGTATTACGGGCTGCCGACCATCTTTCTTTGAAACTGGTCTTGAAATATTTCAAAGAACGGGTAAGAACACTTGTTTCTGCGGGTGGACATGAAGTTAGTTGCGCAAGTCTTTCTTCTAACAACGAAATTTTTTCTTCAATCTTCTTCCCTTTGAACTCTTTTATAATAGTATAAAGCTCCATTCTGGTGATTTTTTTGATCTGTACACCCTAACCAATTTACATAAAATTTCTTTATTATTTCCATTTTTAAATGTTTTTTTTTACGCATACGTATTCAAGTAATCATGTATAAGGCACGAGATATCCCTTTAAATAATTAAAAACTTCTTTGATGGATATGTTAAATTATGATGTTTTAAAAGGGTCTCGTTGTTCAATCCATTTATGAAACACATCTCTTTTTGTTTGGGTACTTATAAGTGTCATGATTTCTTTGATTAAATTTAAAAAAATGTATTACTTAAATATTGAATTATAATATCCACTGTGGCAACACTGTCAAAGTACAAATTATTATTATTATAACAATGTTTTAAATGTATTTTTATTATTGCAACTCAATGTATTATTTTACTTTGGCAACACTCAGAAATAACGGTTATGATAATATCGTTATTTCTGGGTGGGGCAAAAGTCATGCTAAATTGTAAAATGTAATGCAGAGTCAGTCGTCTTTGGATTGTGAAATACACTTGCGTGCAATAAAATCGACCCACCCCATACGCTTTCGTTCAGAACACGATAAATAAAAATCTAAAATTAATTAATGAATATTTTTCACACTGTTTGTTAAATGTTAGTCTAAGATTACAATACACCAGTTTTTAGTGTAACCGATTTTGATTTATTCATTTTACAGACAGAAAAACAAAGACGGTTAGAATTTCTCAATTTTTTTATGAATAATTTTGACAGTAAAAATAAAAAAAGCATTAAATTTCTAAAGAATACTTTGTTCAGTAGCTTGTATTCCCCCCACGTGCTCTTATTGCAGCTTCCATCCTGTTTTTCATTGACCTTATTAATGTTTTTATGAACTCTTGGGGTATACCTTCCCACTCCTCTTGAATAGCCACCTTTAGTTCCTGGAGGGTTTCTGGGGACTGATTTCTGGCCCTGACCCTTCTCTTCAGCTCATCCCATAGATGTTCAATGGGATTAAGGTCAGGGCTCCTTGCTGGCCACTCCATAACAGGAATTTCCACCTCACGTAGGTACTGGAATACTATCGTGGCTGTATGTGGTCGGGCGTTGTCCTGCATTAGCGTGAAACCCTCACCTACAAATCCGGCGTATGGCATAACATGTTGTTCTAGCACCTCCTGGATGTATCGCTGTGCATTCAGATTGCCTATACGAGGTCCGGATACGAACTGAAGGTTCGTTTTTCCTTCCAAAGAAATTCCGCCCCAAACAGTCCACGAACCTCCTCCAAAAGCCACTCGTTCTTCAATACATGCCTGTGCAAATCGTTCTCCCTCTCTTCGGTAAACTTTCCTGCGCCCATCATTTCCATGAAGACTAATTTTACACTCGTCCGAGAACAGCACGACCTTCCATTGTTCGAGTGTCCAATCGACGTGAGCACGAGCAAATCGAAGCCGCGCTTGGCGATGCGCGGGGGTTAATTTTGGACCATTAGCGGGTTTGTGAGGATGCAATCCGCTTTCTGCAAGTCTTCGTCGTACAGTCCATTCACTTATAGCTACACCGCGTACATTACGAAGTTGCTGTTGCACCTGAACACCAGTCAAATGTCGATTTCTTAAACTTGTAGACACCATATAACGATCATCTCGTTCTGAAGTAGCCCGATTTCTGCCCGAACCTGATCGTCTATTGAAGCTCCCAGTCTCTAAGAACCTTCGATACACTCGTCTTACTGCTGATCGACTTAGGTGTAGACGTCTGGCCACGACGCGCTGACTCAATCCAGCCTGGATCAGTGCTACAACTTGAGCGCACTCAGACGGAGTAGTATCCATTTTCACAGAGAGTAAAAACAATTAAACTCAAGGTAAATGGTCACTAAATCAGTAAAATAACCAATTATTGAATAAACAATAAATTGATTAACTTCTAACACAATGCAATGTCACTGAGATTGCGTTATTAAAAATGAGAAATGAGGGTGTCCGAATAAACGAGTCAATATCATCAACAACATCCCGTTTATTGAAATATAGGGTATGTACAAATAAAGTTTATGAAACATACCTTCAAATTACATTATTAGTTTTTGTGTTTGATTTTTTTTTTAATATATTGTGTTCCGAATCGAAACTTACAGGGTGGGTCGTTTTTTTTGCACGTAAGTGTAGTACAGTTGTGCTGATTAAAAGTATTACCAAGAAAATAGTGTTTTTATTTACATAAGTCTCAGAGCATCTTCTACATTTTTTTTTGTCACTCTCCTGCACATATACCCTGCTGTCTATGCAGAAGAGTGCACGCGCAATCTTTCGTTCACTTTTTTTTTTTTTTTTGGTGGGAATTCATCAAATGACTCCTCCCGCTCTGGGCGAAGCGAGAGGGAGTGTCAGACTTTTACTGACTAAAACCCACCCATGTTCCTTCCGTTGCCTGTGTGCCAGGGCCGCGATATCCCTTTCGGACAAACCCGCAACCCCAGCAGGCATTGGTCCTTCCGGACCCCGTCAGTTGGTGCTGACATCCCTTTGAGGCGCGAGTTAAAGTTATGAAGAAGAGACTTGGTTGTGATTATAAAACCTTTTAATTATGCAAAGGAATAGGGGTGGCATGAAAGAACATTTTTGATGTTGAGGCTCTAATAAGTGATTGAGATAATATTTGGAACAGGTTGAAGTCGAATGGGAAGCTTCCATTATTATACTATTGAAATAAAATGCACTAATTGACATTTCTTTATTCTTAGTTATTTATTTTCGCATCTTTAAAAAATATCTATTTTGTCCCTTTCATGAATAGCCTGTATTGATAGGGACGCAACGATTTATGAAAGGGACAGCACATATAAATCAAGGAAAACCACATTACACTTTGCTAAACATGTTCTAAAAATATGAAGTATGTATACAATAACAACTTAGGTATGTTTCAAAATCAAGTCTTACCGTTTCCATCTTACAGACTAACAGAATTAAACTTAAGTGAATTAATAAATAAATTAATTTATATAGAAACTAGCTTTTGCCCGCGGCTTCGCCCGCGTGGATGTCGAAAAATATCCGACTGGAACGTACTACTGGGATTAAAAAATAAACTACTGTCAAGAAATACCTACTGTAAAGGACCGGTATCTACCTAAAGCCTTCACAGTATTTCTCTATAAACAATGATTTTCACTAATTCGGGTACTAAAACAACCAGCTAGTTGGAGAGCTAACACGTGAGTAAGCCACATAAAACTGACAGACGGAGAAACAGTCTTGCCGCAAATCAACTCCAGCAAATTTCAGAGTTTGTCCCTGTGACTTATTAAAAGTCATCGCGAAGCAAACCTTGATTAGGAACAGCAATCTTTTAAATTCAAACGTAAGGTAATTTGGTATCAATGGTATACGCGGCACGAAGACTGTTTCTCCTCTGGCAGATCCAGTTAGTATTTTGGCCTCAATAACATAGCATAGATGTTCCCTATAATATTACATTGGTACAAACTATCACGCTATTTGCTATGAGGGATGAGCAGTATCGCATTCTGTTCGTATCCTTACTATCCTAATCTATATCTATAATTCTATATCGATTCTCCCGGAGAAGGGGACGGGCCCCTCCCCCGGAGAACCCAGGGGGGGTACTCCTGGGGAGGGACCCGTGGCTAAATAATAACAACAATAATATTTATAGTATAAATATTTCAGTTTTCGAGTGTTATTCTTATAAACTTTACACATTAAGCGCAACTAAACACGTTATCACTGATTACGCGACAACAAATGATACACAATAACAAACACGGCGGATCTTGTCATCAGACGAAATCTTCGCTCCTATTGGTCAATGAGAAGTGCGCATTGGCCAATAGGAGCGAAGATTTCGATCGCATACGGCACGCGCCAGACCCGGCCCCGCCGATTATCTTTCTTGTCGCGACCTGTGCTAGATCTGTATCCGCATAAACATCCGCATTAGTTATTGCGGATGCGGATGCCTAAATCGAAGCGGAAGTTCCGCGGTTGCGGATGCGGATGCGGATGTCCGCAACATCCCTGCTCTGCAGCAAGAAGTGTGCCGTTCACTGTTTCACAGCTTTACTGAAAACCCGCTCGCAGTCAGCATTCGCATGGGGTAGGGACAGTGTATTTAGGGCAAAATGAGCCACCTCGGAAATGTCTTCAGTATTCAGTAATTGAATCAAAACTTATCTGGCCCACTAATTTCATTCAACCCTTTAGGATGACGAGCTTGTGCATTTGGCAAACTCCTCCATTGATTGTCGATTATTTGTTTCTTTGCGTGATCAGCTGGTGCGATTATACGGGGGACCACTTCCATAAGTGGCATAAGTGTAGAGAAATGGCTCCTAAAATAGTGGGAGAGCGCTGATGCAGGTTCAAAAACTTGTAGCTTTGACAAGAGAGGATCTTCCATGTTATATCGTTTTTTTAATTTCGGTGGCTGCAAGTTTGTAGAAATTTTTGCAGCATGAGAAGAACTGTGCAATATCTGCAGGGTGTCTGATCACATCTGGATGTTCCAAGAGTTCATACACTTTGAAGCCGAAATACAGTGCAGCGTCATGGAGCTGATGTCGCTGACTTTCAGGTTTTATTTCACGAAGATTTGGCGTCATGACATATTCGCGTTGTAAATAACGCAATAGGATTTCCTCGTAGAGTTTACGAATTTTGCTTAAGAGATAAGTCCATGAAGAGACGAAACATACAGGTAAATATTTTTTTTATCATCTTTGTACCGTAATCAATTTATTTATTTAAGACATATTATAATAGGGTCTTTACCGTTAGACAGCTAGCATATAGAGTCCGCCGAGCGGTTGCATGCCCTTTTTAACCGACTTCCAAAAGGAGGAGGTTATCAATTCGATGAAATTACAATAATTATAGTAAGTCCACCAGTAACTATCACCACCGTCGTCTTATCTCTTCCCCACCTTTGGTTGACTGGTAGAGAATTAAGTCCGCCTTTGTACCTTATTGTGTGTGAGAAGTTTAAATAAATAAATAAATAATTGTCACAGTATCTCCTGTACAAGTGCTAAACACAATTACAAAATAATAATTATTGTTTTTTTTATTTACAGTAACAGTTATTGTCACCTTCAAACGCGTTAACACCTAGAAAGAGAAAGCTGCAAAACATCATTAACACAAAGGAAAGTATAATTAAGAGGCAGAGATTACAAATAAAAAGAATACAAGCTCAGAATAGAAGATTGAAAAGAAAAAATTATAAAATAGAAGACATTTTAATTAATATTCAAGAAAGGTTTTGTTTGAAAGATGAGGATACGAATATTCTGAAAAATATTTACAGGTAGGGTAAAACCGGGATAGATGCCCCACTTTTGAAACTGTTTCATTATTTGAATACCAAACATATTTGCTTAGATTGACCCTGTAATATAGTTAGTTTAATCATTCATAAAGCTTTAGAAACTGTATTTATTTACCTAACCATTACTGGTTTTACAAAAATGTAATTCTTGCGAAACACATTTTTTGGGGATAGGTGCCTACCTATATGGATAGATGCCCCACTATGAAATCACTTAGGAGGATAGATGCCTGTGATGCGGGATAGATGCCTTTTTAAATAATCAACAAGAATACGTAATCACAATGTAATATTTATTTATTATCTTCATGTGTAGGTAATATAAAATGCTTAACCATAATTATATTTATGCATGTCTTTAACAAAAAATACAAAAAAACTGTTTAAGCGATAACATATTAAAACTATCATATAGAATCATCTCAAACGAAACATTCCCGTTTTAACGTAGAAATAATTATTTAACATTAAAAAAAAATCAACATTCATATGAATCTCTAACAAAATAAAAATTAATAATTTCGTTTAACCTTAGTAATTATTTAAACATTCAAAAAAATCAACATATTCGTAAGGAACTATCCTTCATTAAGTGGAACCGGACATTTTAAGTTTTCCACATCTTGAGCAATAGTTCTTAAAAAGTGTGCATGTTTCGTGCAGCCACTTCTGACACATAATACACTGGATCCAATCAGATTTAGACTTCGTGTTATTATAGGTATCGAAGCATTCTACGCAAACATTTTCATCTATAGCATTAGTCTCTTCTAATTTTTTTTTTTTAGTTTTTTTCACGGGTAGTCCTATGGTTTTTTTACCTTTTTCGGCATTAGGTGAGAGGTGATCTTCATTTTCACTGTTTGAGCTATAAATAGCTAGTCTTTTACGTAATCCACGATCCTTGTTTACTTTTAAATAATAATCATTTTCTTTATGACTGCAATCAGTCACGTCACCATCTGTTTCTTCACTTGAGTCATAGTTTTTCTTTGGTTTTCCTTTCTTATTTTTATTTTTTTGTATTTGTTCTTTGGCTTTTTTATTTGCTTTTTTTATTGTTCGTCTTTTTTTGGTAGCTTCAGTCTTGTTTATCTTAGATTCTATTTGTTTCTTTTTCCTGTCAGCAATATCCCTTTTTTCTTTTATTTTTTCTCTAGAATTGAGAATACCTGCCTATTGTTTAGCTCTCCTTGCTAAAGTCAGAGGAATTTGTGGTATTGGTGATGCTTCGACTAAAAATTTAGAAGGTGTTTCTTTTTCTTCGTTATTTAGAATCCGTATTAGTGAATCATCACCTATATCAACAATATCAATAATCGTATCTTCTAAAATCTGAGGGTCGATCAAAAGGCTAGGTGAGTTTCGGTTGAATGAAGTTGATGGCATATTGGGTGGTGTTATGTTCAGGTCTGCGACATACAAATATTCGTTTTCAAATGTAGTTGGACAATCAATTGAAGAAATCGGAGGTATAGTTGTTTGTGTTCTGTGTTCAACTTCAACATGCTCACAAGGTTCTGCATTTTCGTTTAAAGAAGATGTTTGAAGAAGCGCTGTTGTAGTTTGATGTAGCACACAGGGTTGATCAGGATCATTGTCACTGCGATGTGCAATATCAGATATAGTGAAAACAGAATCGGGCAAAGCATTAGGATTTAGTGGATAAATCCCACTTCTTCGAAAGCCAGCAAGAGCATTTGCAGGTGTAGTAGCGCGTATCCATGCGTTGCGTATAAGGGTTCCAGCATTATAACGGCTTATCTTTTTATTTGGATTTGCGCGCATAAACTGATTAGTCTCATGATTAAAGTATGTTTTAAATGGCCCAAACACCGCTACGTCTAATGGTTGTAAAGCTGAGGTAGTGTGGCTGGGTAAACATAACAAAATAATATCGTTATCAGAAGCAACTTGCAGCATGTCTGGTGCGGATGAATGAGATGAGTGCCCGTCTAAAATAAGCAGAACCTTACCTTGCGGTTTCAAAGCTATGAAGTGTTCCGTAAGCCACTTATAGAAAAGATCGGTATTTATGTATGCCGACTTTTTGTTCATGTACACTTTTGAGCCCAGTGGTAGACCGTTCTCGAATTCTGGTTTCTTATTTACACCTTTAATTATTACTACTGGTGGGAGAAAATTACCAATGGCATTGCAACAGGCTACGATAGTCATTGTTTCACCTTTCTCCGCAGATGTAACTGAATTTACTACTTTTGCACCTTTCTTTGCAACAACTTTGCCAGGCTTATTGTTAAGCTGAACTCCTGATTCGTCCATATTATAAATCCTTTCAGGCTTATCCAAGAGATCATTATCGGCCAGGACTTTTGTCAGAAGTTCATGAAAATTATTCACTTCTTCTCTGCTAAGACCTTTAGCCCTAGCGACAGATAAACCTTCTGCTTGCCTAATAGACAACTCTGGATTTCGCTCAATAAAACTTTTGAACCATTCATTCCCAGCTATCTGGTTTTCATTATCAAAATTGTGTTGAATCTGTAGCTTTTCGGCAAATTGGTATGCTAACGTACGTATAGATCGTCTATCTGGGGGAAATCCCGCGTCGCTAAGCTTCAAAATGTGCGCTACCAACCTTTTTTCGTGTTCAAAACCCAGGACAGGATGTTTTCCCAAAGTCAACTTAGTTTGGTTTTTAATAGCGTAACGCCTTCGCAATGTTCTGGATGGAATCCCAAATTGTCTGGATATTTCATTGATCCCCAATTCTTTTTTATCCAATTCATGAAAAGCTGACTGTAACTGCTCTGTTGTCCAAGAAACTACTCGAGCTCGTACGCCCTCCTTTCTTTTGTATTTCCTTGGCATGGCTCACCTACAATAAGCAAAGTAAGTATAAATAAAACAGAGTATCTACACTCATTTCTTTACATTCGAATTATGAAATTAAAGTTGGATACATTTTTTTTTGGTGTTTTTTTAATATTCTACTATTAGGAAATACCAAAATATTCACGACTATGACTTTTAAATACTTTGATAAGGCTCTTGCAGTATAGAGGGATAGATGCCCCTAAAGTCAACTATCCCTTGTAAACTCGGGCCAACTATCCTTTTCACTAGGGATAGATGCCTCTCATTATTTTTTATATAAAATAAATGCAAACATCAGTGATTGACTCTTAAATGTATTCTTAAAGAACCAATGTATTAAAACCATTCAAATAAAATGTAATCATTTAACTGTTTATAAAGATATGGAATAGTGAATACTTACGTTTGAAATTTTGAAGCGTTCGTCGCGTCCGCTGCGAATGTAATTCGACACACAAGCGAGAAACGTCCGTCTAGCACAACAACTCGCGCGTCACTGAGGTGGGGGGTGCATGTGGCGCGTATGTAAACAACGAATTTGCTGTTTCGTTCTCTGGTAGTTGAGTTTTTAGAAACGAGGCATCTATCCCAGCGCGGCATCTATCCCGGTTTTACCTATAAGAAGCTCTTGCACAATCAGTTTTCGTGTTTTGTGTGCCGTTGTCGATCGTTGTCTTGCTTTCCTTCAATATTATAATGCGTTACTACTGCTTTTTTTTATTGACAGGCTCAAGAACTGACACAACGCATGGTAATGAAAAAGGCTGGAGGAAAATCGAAACAAAAATATAGCCCAGCGCTTCGTACCTTTGCGCTGACGTTACAATATTATTCACCAAAGGCCTACGAATACGTACGTAAAACGTTCGATACTTGTCTTCCAGAAAGGCGTACCCTTAGAAAGTGGTATGAAAAAATCGGAGGAGACCCAGGATTTACTAAAGAATCCTTCGAAGCATTAAAACAGAAAGCTAAAAATACAAATTATACCATCATTGCAGGATTAACTGTTGATGAAATGGCTATACGCCGACGTATAGAATATGACGTTGAAAAATTAGTAGGGCACGTTGACATCGGCACTGGCGTAGAAGATCATGTAGAAGAACCTAAAGAGGCTTACAAAAAATTACTCGTGCATATAGAATTAAAGGCTCTCGAAAGTGGGAATTGCATGGCTCTTGAACACATTTCTATACTCAATTGCGCATCATCGCCTATTGAACGCATAAATAGATCGACTAATAATGGTCTAGTCGAAGAAAACGTTCAAATGGTTTCCGAAAATAATGATGATGAAGATATACATTTCTTTTTCCAAAATGTTTCTGAATTTAGTAAACAGATTGCCAGTTTGTGGGCTGAGGTAAAATGTGTAACGTTACCTTCGACGACGCATCTATCATAATAGGCGTCCAGCTGCTCTCCTTGGGCCCTATTTGGGCATCGCAGCGTCTCCATCTCATTTGAGAGGAATAAAGATGCTCTCCCTATCTTCTTGGGATCTAGAGCACCACCCACCATTTTAGGGGCGAACTTTTGCAATCTATTTAAAAATGGAGCAATCAACAAGATATCTGGCCTCAAGTCAACATTAAAATTATAATTCACAGGAATTACGTCGTTTGGATTCACTAGTAAATGATTATTCCAAATACATCCTGGAATGGGACAATTCACTTCAAAACGCTGTCTCATGACTAGCGGAGTGTCCTCATCTGACAACATCTCAACTACTTCTCGTAGGGATGATAGCATTAAATTCTCTGGCCGGGGAATCAATCCATGAGCATTTTCGCTCTTTGCGGCAACTGGGAGATATACTTTGTCGTCAAAATTTAGTATGCCTACGGCATCTATTATCTTCTTTATGGCTACAGGAACCATAGTGCATGTCTTTAATACTTTAAGTGCTGCCGGCGTCATGCCTTCGTGTTGATAAACAGCATCTGTGAATCTCGGAATCATTGTGAATTCTGATTTTAGTGATAACAATTTTGCTTCCAATAAACCGAGATAAACGCGATATTGAGCGCTAATGTTTGGTACGCGTAAGTCGTTTCCATATTGTCTAGCTGTGTACGCTAGCTGTACGGTTGCCATGCCTACACCTCTTGATGTGACTGGTAACGGTCGCTGAACCTCAAGCCATTCAACCAATTATGTTTAATTGGTTGAATGGCATAAGTTCAGCGAGCTTGCTGAGCGCTTCCTCATATAATCCAACAAACAATTCTTTCTTGATCTCTTCCTGTCTGACGGAACGATTTTCGTTTCCTTTCTTCCGACGGAAGTTATCCATCTTCACCTTATTATGGGCTTGATGGCTGGGGTTTCTTCTAAAACGATGCCTTTCTTCCTCAAAAGGAGGCTCGTCATATCGGTCATGCCGATCTTCGCGCACATTGCGTGGCCGTTGACGGTTGCTAAAAGTTCGCGCGGTAATGCTATGAGACATTTTGATGGCTCCAGACCGGTCAATCCAAATCTAAAAGCCACATAGCTGGTTACATAGCACACATTTTAATAAAAAAAATTGATTATGACATTTGTGTTGGAGCACTGTTGTCAAATGAAGTTAATTCAGACCATAAATTTATAGTGGCAAAAGATAAAGGGGGTCCCTTGTATCCTTCGAAAGAATTAATACTTATATGTAAAACGTCGGAAGCAGTTATCAAGATTTATACCGACAAGCTCCGAAATATTAACAAACATATGTTAACAACAAAGATGGGCCGAAATTCGGTTCACATTCGGTTCAACCGAAATTCGGCAGCTTGAACCGAACTTCGGCATTCGGCCGAAATTCGGTTCAGATGCCGAACATTCGGCACAAGCAAAATAATACCTACTTGCACTATTTTGACTGAAATTCAATAGAATTAGAATAGCATTACTGTAAAATAAAATTATGTCTTTTACTCAGTCATTGTCATTTATTTTAGATATGAAGATTGTAAATGTAAACCTTAAATTAAATTACAGTTTTTCTTATTAGTTTTGAAAATCTTTGCCTAATTAATTAGACATACTATTACAAAAATGAAATAAACTTAGTATTCTTCTAACAAACATCTGGATTACAATTCGTAAATTGAATAAAAAAATCACGTTTTTGGTTCACAAACTAAACATTCATTAACATCAAATATTTTTTTATTACAAAGGGTATAAGGTCAAATTAAACAATCAAATTAAGGTGGATGCTCCAAGGTAGCCCGCGAAATTCAAATTTTCTTGCGTTTTTTGCAATAGCAAGTTAGTGTCAGGTTGTATATTGATTAACATATGATTTGCGACCGCAACAAATATGGTTTTATAGAATTATAATCATTAGAATCAGCAATACAACTTCTTAAGTTAGAATAATCCTCAAATGTCATGATTTCATGAGATAGTCATTCAATAGAATTATATGAACTTAGAGAGTTGAATTGATGATTTTTACAGCCGCAAATCATATTTAGATCAACGTACAACCTGGTACAGACCTGCAAATTACAAAAAACGTAAGAAAATTTGAATTTCGCGGGCTACCTTGGAGCATCCACCTTAAACAAACTTTTCTCATTTATCGACTCACTCATATTTAAACTTTACTAGAGGCAGGTTATGGTGCAAAAACACCAAAGACTTTGCCTTATCTGGCAGAAGTTTGTTACGTTTTTTTTCGTATACATTTCCTGCGTCCGAAAAAAGTCGCTCAGAATATACAGAGCTTCCAGGAGACGATAAATATATCCGAGCCAAGTAACTCATGTTAGGGAACTTGTCTTTATTCTTAGACCACCAGCCATATGCACATAGGTCTTTGAGTAGCAGAACTTCATTGAGATATCTGTCTAGCTCTGACGCAATCGGACTTTTGGTTTCTTCTATATCTAGTGGTAACTTTACTGCTGCTAGTTCCTCGTAGCAGCTCCAGAACGTTCTGTGTATGTTTTCGTGTTTTCGTTATTGGATGATGATGTGGATCTCTGTGCTACCTGAACAACTTCTTCATCACTGCTTGAACCAATATCCTCGCTCCTTCTTACAAATTCTGCCAGGACAGTTCGTCTGATCATAAGTACGTTACCTGCTGTAAAAAAAATCATTTTGTAGCGCGGATCTATCAATGTTGCACTTGTCATCTTCAATCCCCCGAAAACGTCTATCCAGTCCTTCTTTTAGTGACAAACGCATTGTGTTCACATTAGAACAAGCCACTTGAACTTACCTCGAAAGAATCGTAAAGTTGGGAATGACTTCTGATATGCAGGAGTAGGAAGAGCTCATCTTTTTTGTGATTTCTTCAAAAGGTTGAAGGTAAGACATTCTTGAAGAAGATCCCATTGTCTCTCTGTCAAATTTTGAAAATGTATTATGTTACTGTTGTCAGATATGTATAACGAAATCGCTCTCTTTTGCTCCAGTAACCTTTCAGCCATATAAAAAATGCTATTCCAGCGGGTGCTGACGTCTTGAATAAGTTTATGCTCAGTCTGTATCAGCTGCAATTTTTCTTGAGCCGGTTTGGAGTGATTGAAATGAGTCACTATACGACGGCCTGCCGCTATTGCTTCATTAACACTTTCCTGCGCTTCCAAAGCACCATGAATTGCTCGTTCCAAAGTATGGATGAAGCACGTTTTTCCTTCAAAACGACTGTCATTTACGGCTTTCACAATGTTACGGCCGTTATCTGTGACGATAACATTTATTTTGTTTGAGATGTTCCATGACTCGGCTATTTCTTCTAGGGCACACTGGATATTATTCGCTGTATGCTGGTCTGAAAACGATTTCATTTGCAGTACCCTATGGTTGCAGTACAAATTGTTGTCAAGCCAGTGAACAGTAAAACTTAAAAAACACTGCATATTATTGATGCACGTCCACAAGTCGCTTGTAACTGAAATCGTTTTAGCTGCGGATAGTTGGTCGAAAATCTTCTTTTTTAATAGTTCATACATTGCAACTATAACCGTTTCAGTAATGTATTTTCGGCTGGGCATCTGGTATTTTGGTTTTAATATGGCTACCAACCGATTAAATCCAGCATCTTCTACAACAGATGTAGGTTGATTATCCACACAGATCATTTCTGCTATGGTTCTGTGAATTTGTTTAGCCCTTAGGTCATCTATTTTCCACTTACTTTCAAATGAGCCATCAATGGTCGCTTGACGTAATGATGACTCCACCACTGCGGGTATCTCCTCGGTAGTGTTCGACGTTGAAGCTCTTATTGAAGGTAGGATCGGATTTGGCGAATGAACGGAATGTTGTAATTGTGCATATTCTCGATTATGCTTCACGCGAAGGTGGTTGTTCAGTGCAGAAGTAGACGCTGAACGTCCACTACCACCACGAGATATCAGCGAATCACATAAGATACATTTCACTTTATTTAGTTGGTCAGTTTCTGTATAAAATGTCCAAACACTTGATTTTTTCCCTTATCACCTAAACTCGTCAATCCACTTCTAACAATTATTTTTGTTCAATGTAAACAATCGCACGTGACACGCCGATGACTTATTTGCTAATGACCGGCCGGCTCCGGGCCACGCGGTGGGAGCGCGGTGTGGGGGCGGGGTACATCTAGCAATAATATTGAAGTAAATGCGTAAACAAGTCACGACGTGTCGCTCTCGAGAAAGCGCTTGAAATTGAACCGAAGTTCGGCCGAACTTTTCATTTTAACCGAATGTTCGGCCAAAGTTCGGATTCGGTTCAAACCACATTCGGCCCATCTCTAAAAAAAGTGATGGCTACTCAGTTCTCCTTATAGAGAAAACAGTATTGTCAATGTAAAAACTTTAAAAGTCAGTTAGTTTTGGTTGTAATTGTGTTCTCGTGGTGTTTTCTCGTGTTATTTTATGGTTTTCTTTAGCGTCAGTCATCATAATATAGTATACAGAATGAAATTGAAAACATGCGACAAATTGAAATGGGAGATTCAGTAACTGTTACCTAATCATTTTAAATTGTTATTTCCGAAATATAAATGGTGAAAAAAAATGGTGTAATTATCGGCTTAGATAGTGCAAACTAAGTTATTGTCTTCACGTAGACACGTTTTTTTGGCGTTCCAGTAAAATAAAATAAATAAAGTGTCAATTTAGGCGCGTCGGTAACTTCGTGAAGTATGGCAACGCTTTGCGCTTGCGGTCATTTACCTAATTTTGGCAATTTACACGAAGTAGGGGCGTGCGACGTTGCCAAGCCGCTGGCGCATGTATTTTGCATCCCTTCTCCGTTCGCGCACGCAATTTGCAACATTGCGATTATTCGATAGTGTACCGTTAAATTGTTATCCTGTTTTAGTGTTAGTGTACCGGACTGTAACGTAATTACGTAAGATGCCTAGGACGAGAGCAAATAGTCGTATGCCATTAACCAACGACCAGTTACTAAACATGGTTGTATGGTATAATACGACAAGAAACTTACGTGAAACGCAGCGAAGATTTCAACTTAGGTATCCTAACAGCATTCCACCATCATTAGGAAGAATTTTGAGAGTCACCCAGAACCTATTGGACTTCGCAGGCTTCCACCTTCCAGCACACGCCCGAGGTAGTGGGAGGTCACCGGTACATCCGAATCGAATGTACCGCATGATAAAGAGGTTTTTTTATTTAAAATCCTCAAGCAAGTACTAGATAAGCAGCGAGACGGTTTAATGTAAGCCAATATTACGTCTGGAAATTATTAAATGCATCGGGAATGTATCCGTATCATTTCCAGCGCGTACAAGACATCGTTCTCGCCGACTATCGTCCTAGAAGAGATTTTTGTAGTTGGTTATTACGAAATCTCCACCAAAATATTCTATGGACTGATGAAGCAACCTTCACCAGGATCGGTTTGTTCAACATCCACAATGAACATTGGTGGAGTGCTCGCGGTCGTAACCCGCACGCAATGCGCAGGGACGCTTTTCAAGTGCGATTTAGTGTGAATGTGTGGGCTGGAATCATTGGTGACCGAGTAATTGGGCCCTATTTTATTGATGGCAGCTTAACTGGCCGACGTTACCTCGAAATCCTTACGACCGTAGTAAGAGAACTGTTAGTAGATGTGCCAGTGTCTTACAGAGCCGGTATGTACTTCCAGCAGGACGGAGCCCCGGCTCATTACTTTAGTGAAGTGCGTGTGTATAGAAATGGGCATGAATTCAAAACTTGGAATGTCCCTACTGAAGTTTTCTTTTAGAAGAGATTCAGCTAGTTTAGATGATAAGGGGAGAGATTTCGTAACCTCTATTGGGACGTTGGTAAAGAAATTTTCTAGTATCGCAGCAACATTTAACCTATCTGAAATGGTTTCATTATCTATTTTTAAAGACAATTCATTCTGATCTCGCTGTTTTGTGTTTCCAGTTTCTTTGTTAATTACCTCCCACACAGCTTTTATTTTATTGTTAGAAATACTAATTTTGTTACTTATTAATTTAGATTTAGCTTGGGCGCAGACTCTTTTAAATATCTTAGAATAAATAATCTAATGCCTGCCGTGGCCCATTCATTAAATTTTGGTTTATTATTTATTGTTACTTTTTTTACAGGACATGCTTTATTAAATTCTTGGCATACTGTAGAAAATAATGTACTGTAGTTTATATTGGGGTCTTGTGAATCAAAACTAGCTGTTGAAAGATTGCCAAGAACATTAATATTAAACATTTTCAATTTATTTTTAGTGTTCTTAACTTAGTTCTTTAGTGGTCTTAACTGAATAGTTTTATCTAAACGTAACTTTTTATGTGATTCAAAAGATATAAGTTGACCTGTATGATCAGACCTGACGCCACTAATTAGGGACGAGTCTTTTATTTTACAATTAGTAAATACATTGTCTATGCATGTAGCTGAGGTTGCTGTTATTCTAGTGGCTACATTAAATATACATTTTAAATTAAAGGATTTAAACAATGAGATAAGCTTACATTTTTCCGGTGAATTTACTAATAGATCAATATTATGTCACCACAAACAAAAACTATTTTATTATCTCTAAAAAGTTTAGTTAGTATTTCCTCCATTATGATTAAAAATGATGACAAGTTTGAGGCTGGTGGTCTATAAACACAAGAAAGTATGGCCTTCAACCTCTGCACATGCTACCTCACATAAGCGATCAACAGAGCAAGAAGTGATATCATTCCTTTCCTTATATCTGAAACAACTATTACATAATATCAAGGTACCACCCCCTAATGAAGACCTGTTGTACGCACTGGCAACTGAAAAATTATTTACATTAAACAACATCCTATCTGGTTTTAACCAGGTTTCACAAAAACATAAGATATCAATATGATATTTATCTATTAACATTTCCACGTCTAGGATTTTGCCAGAGAAGCGATTTATATTTTGGTGAAAAAGTAAAATATTCTTATTATGCTTCTCTTTTGTCGATTCTAAAAGTTTAAAGAATCTATTACAGTACCTATTAATAGAAGTACTAGATAATACTGTTTCGTCACTAAAGCTAATCTCAGTTAAAACATTAATAACTGCGTGTATATTGTAGGCTAATAAAGTAGCTAATACATGTTGGCTTTTCTTAGGTAGAAACATATGCTCCTGAGTCAACACAAAATCTAACAAAATTGTTAGTATCAAAATACAATAAACGGTCGCTATGACGACATGACAAAATATGCATAAGGTTATTTAAGCTAAAAATGTAATTGTTATCTTGCTCATATAACCTGTCAGAATATGGCAATGCACATAATATTAATTTACCTAATTTTAATTTAAGTAGGGTGTCAATACCATTAACTATGTCCCTTTTAGTGATGCTCAGACTGTTTCCAATTAAAAGAACTACAGTAGTCTGCTCATTCATTTGTGTAAGTTTTATTTTATGAACAAGCTCATTGAAGTGCAGGTTATGGTAACAATAGTTAACTATAGTATGTTTAGAGTGATTATTTAACAATGACCCGAAACCTGCTCCTAATCTATCTGAATAAACCAAAACATTACTTTGAGTGGGGTTGACAATTTCTAAAGTATGTGCTAAAATGGGTGAAGCTGTAGGAACAACATGCTGTGACATGAGAGGTGGCAGAGTGGGAGCACAACTACAGGTGAGATTGTTTGTCAGTAACTCACACCTCTCTGCATTGCACTTCACCAAGTCCACCAACTCACAGGCCCCTTGCAAGCGCTCACTTAACATTTGTTGGCTATACTCATATTTACAAAAGATTTCCTGTAGTGAATTTTCCCTGCTCAGTAATTCCTTCTGAAGGTTCTGTATGTCAACATCATACATTTTTCTGCTATTTTCCAACTTATTATTACATACATTTAATTGGGTTTGTAAGTTGATACGCTCTTTCCTAAGATTATCGTTACACTTATAAATATTATGTGTTTTCAAGAGTTTTTTGTATTTTTTAATATTTCTAGTGATTTTAATATATTTCTTAATTTTATTATGACTAGTTAGGATGGGACATTTAGTTAAGCTATCTTCCCCGGTCAGGTCAATGGTAACGGTGGGCTTTGCACACTCCAGTCTGGATACACTACCAACTAGCTCGTTGTAAAGATGATTGGTGTTGGCAACCTGTTCGCTGGCTTTCAGAGAATTGATGATGGAAATTTTGTTGTGTGCCTTGCACAATTCCGCTTCAAGACCTGATATGCGTTTCAGTGCCTGGTCATGAGTGTCACTGCACTGTTGGAAGTCTGACACTAGTTGACGGAGATGGTGATGCTGGTCAAGTATATCCATGTGCTGGGTGTGGAGTTCTACTAGCTGGCTCTTGAGTTGAGTATTTCTGTCATTAACCCTCTGGACTTCAATCTCGCTGTCCTCTCTTTCCTGCAGCAGCTGGTTGGAAAGTTTTTTTGATGCCTCCAGCTCCTTCAGTGCAACATTTAGTTTGTCTCTGATGTCACGAACTGTGGCTCCGCGGGTCATCATATTCATAAATTTCCCCACTGGGCACCTGGAATGTGATAAGAAACAGCTGAGTATATGAGAATCTAAATGAGTTAACTTGAGAAGATATGATAGTTAGCAAGAATTAGAAAAATAAAACAAAAGATGATTTTTTTGAAAAGATTATGAAAATATGGAGGTAGAAAGTAAGAAGTTATTTTACTTATTCAGAGACTTATCACAATTTTTATTGTTTCTATGAATACTATTACATAAAGTATAAGCGTTAAAATTCAAGTAATTAATTATTAGCAAGTTTATTTCTACTAAGAAAGTGGACATACTAAGATTAGAGGTAACAAAGTTTCATCAATTCGACCATAAGATTGGTTTAAAATAATGTTATGTAGCAAAATAAAGAATAAATATGTGTGAAGTAAAGTTTGTAGTGTAAGTTTTATGTCTGGGGCAAGTGATTTCGTCGTCGATTTTGCTTCCACGATTTGTCAAGCAAAAGGAGACATATACGGTGCCGGTGTGTACTGGACGTGGCTCATAACCTGAGCAGTGTTTACAGGTGTTGTATAGTGTGTAAATATAACTACAATATTGAATAATAAAAAACAAAATACTCCCCGGGTTCGATGAATTCAAATTCGCAATCCAAACGTTGACAGCCGGTAGATGACTTATCGAATTATCGATTAATCCGTGATAACTCAACAAAAACACAGCACAAACACTGAGTGTGACACTTTTTACTTAGATTCTAAGATAAAGAATAGATTTTACACTAATTAAACACAATTTATTAATAATTTAAAATAATTTAACTAAGAGGTCGTTTTTTCACGACCTGACGCCAGTGTTGCCAGCGCAAAAAAAAAAAAAAAAAATATTATTATAATTTACCATTGTTTTTTGTTATTTAAATCCATAATATCAATGCAAAAGTTTGTGAGTGAAAATGTTAGCGACGCCTTCATGCTAAAACGCTGAAACGGATTTGCATGAAATTTGGCACAGAAATAGTGTCTGCCCTTTCAGATCAGACCAATGAAATTGTGCAGGTTGCATAATACATGAATTTAGCTCTATAACATCACTGTTTATGTGCAATTTTGTAAAATGTTTCATGGGAATTTATAATATTTCAGAACGCACCCCAGAATCCAGATCATGGTATCAATAAAACTTGTGATGTGAAGGGACTCAACATTATGAAAAAAAAAAGGTTGATCCGAGCTTGGGATCAATAAAAAAAGGTAAAAATGCTAATGCATTATTTTCAACCCGTAGGACATTTCTATATTAGACTATGTATGATTATGTACTTCATAATCTTCTAATACTATGTCTATAGTATAGACGATTATGTAGTAATCCTAACTAATATTATAAATGCGAAAGTGAGTTTGTTTGTTACACTTTCACACTAAAACGACTGAACAGATTTGGATGACATTTGGCACATGGGTAGACCATGACTTGGGTTAGGACATAGGGTGGGTTAGAAATTACGGGGGTGAAACCGAGAGACGCAGCTGGTAGTATAGTAATTCTTTCTTTCTTTCAACCACGAGGAAAAGAAATGTTATCCTACCGTGATAGCTTTCACTAGTACAGAGGGTGATTGAACTAATCTAAGTGGCCTGAATAGTTAAAAAGTTATTACGTCCTCGGGTCAAACTTAATTAGGTGTGTATTATAACTTTAAGGCTATTATGTAACAATTTTAGGAAATATATAAATAAATAGGTATGTTATTTACAGGAAAGAAAAAAAATGTGTCTCACTCCTTTCAAGAGCTAGCTGATGATAAAATAGATTTAGTTAAAGCTCAGGGGGCACTGGCTTGCCAAATGAAGCATCAGCAACTACAAATACAGTCAGCAGAGGACAAGCTGCAATTTGAAAAGAAAAAATATGCAAAGGAGTTAGATTTAGCAGAAGAGATCCTGCAATTTGAAAAAAAGAAAAATGAAATGTAGTTAGATTTTCTCAAAGAAAAATACATATAATATAGAATTATGTCTATTAAGAAATAAGAAAAATGAATTATAACTAGAAATCTTTTATTTGTTTCCCTAGCGTACCTACATAGTACGATATCAGACAAAATAATATTTACAATAAGTATTAACATAACACAAACAAGAAAAAGCCCTTCAACTTAATTAAAACCTATACAATTCCTTTATTATGCTGATTTTCACAGTCTTGCAAAAGAACTATTAATTAATCAATTTCTTTCAATGTTGCCGGCAACATTCCTAGGCAAAGTGATTTTGTTCGCTGATATGTCAGAGACACGAGTATAATAGTGTACTTCTTCATCCTCAGGTGGAATAGAGTCATTTTGTAAAATTTCAATATTATGCAGAACTGCAGTAGCAATGATAATTCCTGTAATTGTAAAAAACAAATGTTTTAGTAGGACTATTATTATGCACATTCGATGCCAACTTTATTTTTAATTTATAGTGTAATATTACCTGGCACTCTTTGCAATTTAACATTAATTCCCTTGGAAAGAATAGGAAACCTTCTCTTCCAAATCCCAAATGTTCGCTCAATTACATTTCGAGTTCTTATTTGGGATTCCTGGTACAATTTTTCAGCTCTAGTACAAGGAGCATTTTCGGGCAGTGGGGTTATCATATATCTGGTCTGGGCATAACCACTATCCCCTACCAACAATTTGTCATTATAAACACCCTGGAAAGAGGCATAGTAGAATAGGTTAAAAATAACTTAATGTAACTAGTGTTGCACAACGCTAACTAAGTAAAAGTTGCAATATATACATGTAGGTTACTTACGTGTACAAAGTTCCTTTTCTGTGCACAATTGTCCCAGATATTAGCATCATGCGCTGAACCATGCCAACGGGCAACTACATCTTGAAAAAGTAGATTAGCCGAGCATATACACTGAGTGTTAATTGAAAACTAGCCTTTTCGATTCCTATAAATTTCTGCATGGTCACCACCTATTGACAGAAAAACAAATATCATAACTGAATAATTATAATTATCACAACATAGTTACCTAGCTATGTATAATATAGGTAGGTACGAGAAATACATAGTTATAAAACTTACCTGGAGATAACATTTTGATATGGGTACAATCTATGGCACCAATACAACGTGGAAATTTCGATATATCATAAAACATTGCCATAACATTATTTTGCTCATTTTCAGTGATTGGGATTTTGATAAAGTCCGAATATAATGAAGCAATGGCGTGTGTTACTCGGTGTAGTATTCTACAAGCAGTCGACTCGTGAGCTCCAATAACATCGCCACAAGCAGTTAATTGGCTTCCAGTAGCGAAATACCTCAGCGTACATAACAGTTGGTTCATTGGCGATACAGCGTTTCTGTTCCTAAAAACATATAATCGTCATTGGCGCTTTGTTAGGTTATGTATGTGGGTTTTATCATTCATTATAATTGAAGAAAGCTTACCTGTTAAAATCACTTGGGAACTTATGAATAATTTTATCATAAAGGAGCTTAACCGGAACCGTGTTAAAAATTCGTCATCTCGTAATGTACTAAATAAATCGCTTCTAATGTACACTCTACTAGAGAAAAACGGAGTCTCTAAATATTTAACGATCTCCTCGTCATCGTTCCGATAACAAATCATGATGATCAAACGAAAAGAAATCCATACTTACAAATAAACAGAGAAATTTAAAATAAAACTGAAATGACGTCTAAAGGCAAAATCGAGTTTTAACAACTCTAAACCGACCCAGATGCTTTTTCTTTGCTTTAACTTTGAAGTTTATTTAAATCGAGATTTAAGCTAAATCGATGACATGCAAACCGTTAAATTAAGTTTAAGCCTAAGTCGAGTTTAAATCGAGATTTAAGTAAAAGCTGCAAGTCGCCCTAAGAATCTTATTCCTATATTAATTTCAAATTTATTGGCGACACTACTCAAAGAATCTTTACTCTCATTATATTCACGAACAGCCTGCTCAATAAGTTCTTTGGGATACCTTTTATACCTCTTGCCACGAGGATCTGTCTTATAAATCCTCGGCATAGTGTGCGCAGCGCGATGTGGTGTATCTGTTTAAAATCAATATCAGTTATTTACTAAACACCAAATACAAGAAATAATAAATAAATAATACAATTTACTAATTGACATTATAAGCCACTACAGCCACTTACAACAAAGTTCAAATTAACGACGTAAAAATAAAGTTTAATTTAGAATGACAGTAACATTATTATAAAAAGAATAATATTTACATCAGAGTAAATATTAAAATAATATGACCAATGCCAATGAGGATAGAAAATATCAAAATTTAACATTTTATTTGAAAATCGCATAAAACACTACGTATACATTTTTTAAATAGTCCTCGATTGACAACCCTGAAAATTATGTTTCTATAGACCCCTTTTTCGTTTTTATTAACCCCTCACTCGTATCTATTCACCTCTTTCTTCGTGTCTATTGACCCTAAAGGCGTTTCCATTAACCCCCCTCTTTTTTTTTTGGAGGATTAATGTTTAATTAATGCCAATCATCAAATGACTTCTCCCGCTCTGGGTGGAGCGAGAAGGTGTGTCAGACTTTTACTGACTAAAACCCACCCGTGTTCCTTCCGTTGCCTGTTTGCCGGGGCCGCGATAGGGAGTTCACGCGTATCTTTACACCTCGAATACAGGAAAAAGTACAAGTGTCCTGATTTTACTAGAAATACGAACAAAATCATTAAATATTTATACTTACCTTTGTGTCACTAAGAGATGAGAAACTTTACTATCCAATTATATCAATTTTGAAGGAGATAAAACTGAAGAATGTTATGTTTGATAAAAGTTTTAGACAGCCTAAAATCACTAGCACACGGCGACGTCACTTTAACCGCTTTTTTCTTTTTGTCAATAAACTTGACGTAAAGTTGGGGGTTGCCAGTATATTGGAAAAATGTTGCCGTTTCATAAATCGTAGAAAAAAATGTACGATAATCGACTAAAGACAAATTAGAGACCAAAATAATAAACTCCCAGATTTGTTTCCTTTCACCCCGCGATTTCTTATCACCCCATTTTACGGCTGTGGTTATTCATTTTTTATTAATTCCTTGTGTGGCCCCGCATCGCTGCCAATGCGGTGAAGCAGTCGACTGTCTCTGACACCATGGTCTATCCTGCAGTAAGAGCACAGGCCGGAGAGCACGTCACGCCAGCATTAATGACATCATCCATCGTCTCTTGCCTCTCGGCTCTTGCCACCGCCGGGGTGCCAGCTGTTCTAGAACCCAACGGCTTGGCACGCGACGGTGGGAAGAGACCAGACGGAATGACCATAATGCCTTGGAAGGTAGGTAGGCCTTTGGTGTGGGATGCAACGTGTGTCGACACCCTTGCGCCACCCCATCTTCCTAACACAAATACTCCAATCTTATTGGGACGAATATCTTTGAGCCGTTTGGGGTTGAAACACTAGGGCCATGGGGTCCGACTGCCCACTTAGGTCCGTATTACAGAACGTTCCTCAAGTCCAGTTTGATCTTCAATCAGTTGATCACTGTTTAAGTATAGAAACAGTACTTGAGCATAGGTCTTATTCCAGAACGGTAATCAATCTATACTCAGCTGAATCGAGACTCAAGCAGAGATGTGCATCAGCCTGTTTTCGTTTACGATTTATTTTATGTACCATTTGGTTCTGATTAAAGTAGACCATATAAACCCAATTATTTAAGGAAATCAGCGTTATTATTTCGGTCCCGAATAGTACAATCCCCCATTTATTGAAGTAAAGCTCTTTAAAGTAAAGTTTAGTAATTTTGTAAGCAAAATTGTCAAACTAAAAAGACTTGTATCTATGGCTATAAATAGGTATTTTATTTAAAATCTCAGTATGTCAAATATGTCAAAATATCAGTTTGTTAAAGCCGTTGCATAGAAACGAAAACACACAAAAATGTGCAATTCTGGAGCTATGGGATGCCTGGTTGTGTGATTGTCTTAAATCGTGGTATATCATAGGTAGAATTTAATATTACACCACAACTTGTGAACATCTGTACCTTTTTTTTTTAAAGTTTATATGGGACCTCTTAAAAATCTAAGAGGAACGAAAGTTCAGCCTTCTGTTTGAATGATCGTTTGATAATAATAATTAAAAAAAACAACAATATAAAAACTCAACAACGCATGAACAGAACAAAAATTGGCACTTTGTCATGAAAATCTGTGCTCAAGCGAGGTCTCGACCACACTTGGGTGATTATAGATCAAATCGCTGCTCGGGTTCGATTCGTGAACTGAGTAACGATCTAAAATTAAGCCAAACTCAGTTAACTATGATCAATGAATCTTTGCTTGAGGAACATTCTAAAATAAAACTAGACTTAAAACTAGTTTTAAACAGAGACCAATAGGTACTTGAGTTTCCTTCTGTAATACAGACCTTAGTCTTCCAAGACATCGCAAAGCGGTTGGTCGACTCTTCATGAGACCAGAAGGCTGCCCTATTCTTCGGCCAGAGAATCAGCATTGACATACAACGTGGCAATGCTGCCAGTCTTTTGGGCACTTTTCCTGTTGACAGCGATGCGGACAAATTTTTTGATGCCCTATGATTGTTCCCCCCCACCCTTTTCTTATATACTTGTACATATTATTAATTAATTTTATCCATCCACGGTTAAAAGATATCCGACTTTGGTCAAATTAGCCCTAAATTATATTAGACTAGAGACCCATATATACATAAACACTAAATACCCACACACGCCCACCACGCTACGACGAGGAGTAGTATTTAGCTCGGAAAATTAGAAAAAGAATATGTCTCGTGTTCGTCGTAAACAACGGGAACGGAGTTACCACAGTACTAGTTCTAGGGTTCACAGCACTAGGTACGGTAAGTAGAAAGGAGGTTTCGAACAGAATTAGAGTCTCCGCAAATCGAAGGTCGGTAATATTTAAAATTTTGAATAATTAAACAAACCTTGAAATTTTAAAAGAGATGGCAGTTAAGCATTCGTTATTACTCGATACTACAAAGCTATTGTAACAGCTAATTACAAAACACACAATCTTGGCCCATTGATGAACATAGAAAGTTTAAAATATCATTATAAAAAAATATTCAGAAGGAAAAAAATCTAATCATGCCAACATACTCGTATATTCTCTTTTCATGTATAAGAATGCAGGGTGGATTTAAAGACAATCCTAATGTACGACAATTTATAGGAAGTAACCGAAGACTTCTGGCGTATCTTGAAATAAGATGCCTCACTACTGGAAATTCTGTTCCTTTAAAACAAATAGCCGTACTGAATTGTACGTCGGCCACACAAGTCATAAACACAACTACACCAGCACATAAACATGAAGAATATGACGAAAGTTTCAACTCTTCTTTAAGATTTCTAAAATAAATCACAAAAAAATAGTAATTTAGCGAGGCGACTAAATTTAGAAGAATTTAATGATTACCGAAATATGATAATAGGATAGCTGGCAGGTAACATTTGCCATAAACATATAATAAATTCTAACTCTAAATAATTTACTAAATTCTGTATTTAAAACTAAGAAACTAAATTCAAGTTTTTGATGAGCAAAGGTTGGCAATATGGCTTCTTTAATTAGAAATTTCGAATCAGCTACACCTTTTTAACAGATTGGTTAATTTTAATAAATAAAACTCGATGACTCGCAAAAGGAAGGGGTCCAGTATGAGAATAAAACGTTTCACGTAATGTGGAACTAAGGACGCTGTGAGTATTAATTTGAGTCATAGTTACGTACCATGTGCGTTGGAATTTGATTACACGATGTGTGTAACTTGTGGCAGCGGTGGCGATCAGGGTACTCCTCGGGAAGATACTGAAATCCATCCGTGACGTCACCCGCTGCCGGAGGCGGAATTCGATTTGGCGTTTAACTACGCTAAATGTATACTGTAGTTGTTACTATCCGCACCCAAAAAGCCACGTTTAAAAATGAATGACATGTGGCCGTACCATGTGCGTTGGAATTTGATTACACAATGTGTGTAACTTGTGGCAGCGGTGGCGATCAGGGTACTCCTCGGGAGGATACTGAAATCCATCCGTGACGTCACACGCTGCGGGAGGCGGAATTCGATTCGGCACTTAACTACGCTAAATGTATACTGTAGTTGTTACTCTCCGCACCCAAAAAGCCACGTTTAAAAATGAATGACATGTGGCCGTACCATGTGCGTTGGAATTTGATTACACAATGTGTGTAACTTGTGGCAGCGGTGGCGATCAGGGTACTCCTCGGGAGGATACTGAAATCCATCCGTGACGTCACACGCTGCGGGAGGCGGAATTCGATTCGGCACTTAACTACGCTAAATGTATACTGTAGTTGTTACTCTCCGCACCCAAAAAGCCACATTAAAAAATGAATGACATGTAGCTAAACACTATTTGTAGGAAGTGATGACAGTGAAGACGACGTGAGGACGACGATGGTTTGTCGGTGTTTGTACAAAAGCACAACGAATGTTCTTCGTAGATCAAAATGCCGACGTCGAAGAAGTTACTGCTTCTATGGTACAAACACCACAGTCCGAAGCGGAGTCCTCACCACCATCGCCGTTACCGCTGTCGCCGGCGCCGACACCGCCCACGCGCCCTCTGGAGCCAACCGATAAGTTTAGTTTAGAGTGAAGGGCATTTACAAATCCTCCGAGATTAATTGTGAACCCACATTTGCTTTACTCACTCCGTATGATGCATTTATTGCCATGTGGATTTTATGAAGTACATAGCTATTGAAAACATCAGGGTCGTTCTCAAAAAGTGGCACCGCTCGAATAAATTTATCAATTTGAGAAAATGTATCAATTATTGAGTTGTTTTTATAAAAATCCATTCTAGGTATTTCTCTTATGTTGAATTGTTCTAAGGGAATAAAAATTTCACATAAATAAACAAAATTTAGCTATTCAAAAAAATTACCTTACAGGTTGAAGAGATATCGTACAGGATAATGAGAAAAGTTATCAGGTTATAGAGAATCAAACAGGTAAATGAAAAATTAAACGATTTAATCATTCAAAATCAGCATTTATTATTATTAACTGCATACAATAACAGTTACATTAAAAAAATCGGCTTTACAACTAAGAAAACATAAAAAATCTCACCTCGATGTAGTCATACTAAACATTTCTGTCATTTAGTGAAATACAATATCAATATCTGATCTCTAAGAAATAATAGACATTTTCTTCCCATCTAATCAGTCTCAAATAATAATCACTCAGTCAATTAAAATTTAAAATAACGTACCTATAATAAACAAAGAAACTTCTTAAGAATAATTTTAATCTTTGGATCATTTACTTTTTGGTTCTGGAAACAATCAGACCATTTCCGTTAAAATATTTCGTTATCAGAATCACTATCATTATCAATAACATGCTTAAAAGTGTTATTTATTTATTTATTAAAACTTCATGCACAAGTAAAAAAATACTGTACAAAGGCGGACTTAATGCCTAAGGCATTTTCTACCAGTCAACCTTAGGGTGATGCAGAGACAATACATGGCAGGTGCAACATAAGGGATAGATAACTTGAAAATTAATACATACTAATACATAGATACATAAATACATACATATAAACCGAATAAACTTTGTCAAGAGAAATAACGATAGGTAGAGGAGAGAACAAATCCAACAAATCAGCGCTGCAATGATTCTGCCAACTTTTTACGAATATGTTCACGTGCCTTCACTTTGAAAGAAAACCGACTGGTTGCCATCCTGATGTTCAAAGGGAGCGCATTCCAAAGAAAAACCGCCTGGACAAAGAAAGAAGAGTGAATAAAACCAGAGCGGTGAGAAGGACATCGTAGAAGACGATTGTTGGTAGAACGAAGATGTTTACTATGGGCAGAGCATAGGTATTGAACATGGGAAGTCAGGTAAGAAGGAGAAGTGGGATTGTCCAGTATAGAATACAACATAGACATAGCCATCAACTCTCTGCGCTGACGTATGGGTAACCATTTTAAAAGCAATCGGTGCTCAGACACATGATCATACTTACGAAGATTGAAAACGAATCGAATGCAGTTATTTAGAAGGCGGTCAAGTTTATTGAGGAGATCTGCATTCAGGTCATAGTAACACACATCACCATAATCTATTATGGGAAAGATTAGGGACTGTACAAGCAAAAGCTTAAAAAGCAAAAAAAAGCTTAAAGCTTAAAAGTGTTCAAAGAAGACTCAGTTACATTGGTAGACCCTTCATTTAAAATCCTATCTAGAGTACTCCTTTGAAGTTCCGGAGGCAATTCCATTTCAGACAGTGCTGAAAATGGTTTAGATCTATGAAGAACAGTTACGGATTCTTCTGCAACACTCGTGCCAGGAGTAATAAAACTGTCGTCATCCAAATCATTGAGCTCCATACAAGACGCTAAAACTCGAGCAGTGGCCACAGCAGAAGCTCTCATTGATTTTTTGCATTTGGGCTTTGGTGTGTTGACTTATTGTCTTATAACATGATGGAAGCCAAGGTGTTTACCGTGCTTACAATATTCAGCTTTAGTTAAACACATTTCTTTGGTACAGCTAAGGCGTCTTAAAACGACAGATGTATTTTTGTATTACACCATACAATTTGATGAACTTGCTGCGTTCCTTTAAATGGCAGTAATGTATTGGGCAATAGCATGTCTTTGTCAAAGATCTTATATTCGGAGATAGTATCTATTACGATGTTTTTCACGTTTTGTTTTAATAATCGTGAAAAACTATCGAAGTCCGGTACGTCAGCGCCATGATTCACACACGCTTCAGCAGTACGCTTAAGAACACCTCCAACTCCATCTGGAGGTCCCTTACCACGGCCTGATTCAGTGTGATTCCAAGTGACACATTTAAGCTGAGGATTATTCCATCTGAGAGCTGTTATAATAAAATATATTTTATAGTTTCGATATTGACTGCTAGCAGAATCGGAAATAACGTGGAAAGTTTTTGCTTGTGGAGCATGAATTTTTAAGCAATCTATAATTGGTTCCAAATGAGCCCATACAGCTGCTGTGTCATGTCTCAGATTTGGACTAAGAGTAGCTAAACACTGTGACTTTTTTAGCCCATTAACATCAAAAAAATAAAGCACGCTTGTATGGATTGTTATTTGAGGCTTACTGGCACCAAAATGCGCAGATAGAATTTCTTTCAAGTACGCGCACTTATAATTTTCCGAATAATCGACATGAATAACAGCTTCGTCGTCTTTTATATTTTTTATGGCCTCTTGTTGACTAACCATTTTCCCACAGTGTTTCATTCGAGGGTATTCTGGGAGAACCGGATAAGTAGCGATACTGTTATTTTGAGAAAAAGGCATTTAAAGATTTGGTTGATCATAGGTCAACGACGAAGCATCATTACAGAAAATGTTCAATACTTATACTTAGATACATTATCTAAGTTTGTTTTGATACATTAATTTATGCAATAATTGTCAGAAAAAGTAAAATAAATTAAAAGCAAAAAACCTTAAAAAAAAAGAAGAAGAAAATTAAATTTTCTTTTAAAATTTTAACTATCAACTTATAACCTCATTATACACAATTTATATGATCATAAAAGCTTGGGGTTATAAGTTGATAGTTAAAATTTTAAAAGAAAGTTTAATTTTCTTCTTTTTAGAGCATTTAAATAAAAGCTTTTTTTTTTAAAGGTTTTTTTGCTTTTAATTTATTTTTTACTAAAAAGAAACAAACTAAACGTGTATACAAAATTTCAGCTCAATCGGTTGAAGATATCTGCTTCAAAATTGAGTAGCAAGATTCCACCAGAACAAACATACATACATACATTGCAAGTTAAATAAACGCTTTTAAAAAAGGGGTAAGTTGGCGTGAAAGTATTGCAGTTATTTTGTTTTACCTGAAATATGTAAATAAGCTGTAAATCTCTTAAACACACATTAATCTTTACCTACTATATAATATTAGGAACAACTCACTGTCCCGAATTAAATAAGTTGATGTTAAAATAAATTGAAATAATATTCCAATTAAGTCGGTAGAATATTTTTTTTCTCTGTTATCTGTTTCTACTTGTATTTTTTTTGGAAATTACTGCATTAATAAACAAATAGGCATAACTTATTTTATTTAGTGTAAGCTTTCTTAAGTTTAAACAGTTTAATCCTGTAGATAAAATAGCACTTAAAAATATTATCAAGGAAAAATACGAGTAAAAGGAAATTACGTAGAAGTTTCCTCGCAAGACATCTCATCCTCCTCTTCAGCCTCTTCAGGAACACTAACAGTCTTCAGATTTTTATACCAAGGCTTCAATTCTTCTGGTATTACCTATATTTTTTGAACCTTTAGTAAATCCTTTTTTTTTTGCTTCGGTTATAGTTAATGATTATTTATATGTACATTTTTTTAACTCAGTTGGAAATTCATCCTGTTCCTTTCTTTTTGTTCGTGTTGCTCTAGTTTTTCCTTCTTTACCGGTAACGTCAAAGTAATTAAAAGTCTCACTCATGTTATAATTGAAGTAAATTCTTTTCTCCCCCTTTACAAACCTCAGTCGTTTGATTTTAAGCCACTGTACTTTATTTCCTTCCTTGTCCTTATCTTTGTTATGAACAATCTTAGAAGCCAGATCTTTTAAATCATAAAACTCATGGTATTTAAACTGTTTTGTTTTGTATGGCTCCTTGACTATCTTCTTCTGTTGAACAGTATGTATTTTTCTGCGCCTTGAACGTTCACATATTGAAATCCAGTCTTACATTGAATATACTGATGTTTCTTTCTTTTGTGATTCAATAGCACTGTGCATAGAATCGGCCTCCATGTATGTATGTCCGGATTCTAAAAATTTCTGCTCCTTAATCTGTAAATGTTCAATATTCTGAACAGCCCACAAAAGAATTGCTGCCACATATAGATTCCTATTTTGACCTGAGCAAGTATCGGAAAAAAGGTTTATTTCAGTTACATTTGCTGGAATACATTTAGTTTTTACTTCGGGTAGTGAACAAAGGTTGTGGACAGCTCGACGGAAAGTGCCCTTTGAAAAAAGTGCCCAGTCCCGCAATACAGCTTACAGATTCGCGCCATACGCCATTTCAACGGCGGAACATTTGGTTCCTTGATAATGACTAAGTCGCCTTCCTGGAGTCCTCTTTGCGCCGTCCTCCATTTGTGTTTTTGCTGCAACTCACTTAGGTACTCATTTCTCCACCTTTCCCAGAAATGTCTGATTTAGGCTTCTGATGGGAACGAGGTTAATCGCCTGCCGATGAGGAAGTGCGCGGGTGTCAAAGGATTCAGGTCATTCGGATCAGATGATCCCGCTCAACGGACGGGAATTAAGGATTGCCTCAATCTGCGCAAACAACGTTGATAACTCCTCAAACGTTAACCGTCTTATTCCAAAACACGGTCTAAATTTGGTACTGGGATTAGTACTAGCTTTAGTACCATGACTAAATAAAACGTTATTATAAAATGAAGTTTATCTCTAGTTCCATAACTATTTATGGTACTAAAGTTAGTCCGCTGAGTCCCCTAGTTTATCTTTGGTACTAATTTATTTGACGTTTGCGTTGTCATTGTTTTGGTGTTTGCGCGGGTCTGTATATATAAAAATCATAAAAAATGGATATTAATATGATCGACCTGATGGATTTGGAAGACGTCTCGGCGATCTTACAGACATCGTCACCGTGAGAATCCATTCGAATTGAGTGACGAAGATTTCAGATATAAGTATAGGTTCACGAAACGTTTTGGAGAAAAGATAGTGGATGTTTTACGTGTGGATTTATCCCATGACCCTCGAGGATGCCCTTTGAGTCCTGAAGTGCAAGTAGTTTGCGCATTACGCAACTGGGCTCGACATGAAGTATGTAAGCTTGGTCAATGCTAACCTAACATTAGATAAAATTCAAAAAACATACTAATAATATTATTGTATTCGTAGATTCAAGACGATACAGCTGATTTGCATGGTGTGTCTCAGCCAATTGTCAGTAAAACGTGTAAAAAGGTAGCGGACATTTTGTCACGGATGTCCCGAAGATTTATAAAAATGCCCATTACTCTAAATGAACAGGAGGAAAGCATCAGGAAATTCCGCAGTATTGCTAATTTTCCTACAGTAATTGGGGCAATAGACTGCACTCATATAAGAGTAAAGAAAATAAATGCTGATGGGGGTCAGTTATATATTAACAGAAATGGATTTTCTTCAGTCAATGTACAGGTAATTTTTAAAGAAATATTTTAAGTTGTGATTTTCTCAATTTTATTGACAAATGACTTTTTAGTTCCATCCCAAAATGCTTGATACAATAGAGAATAATTTATTTGATAAATCTGAATTACCAATGTCATATTAAAAATTACAGAGAGGAATATAAAGTTCTAATAATAATCATAATCAGCCTATAATGTTCCCACTGCTGGGACTCAGGCCTCCTCTCTGTTTCTTCACGATGTTTTCCTTCACCGTTTTGAGAGCAGTGGTGATGAAATAATTTAAACAAAATAAAGCTCCTGTCAGGGTTCGACCCTTGCGGACGGTGAGCGATGGGTAGCTCGCCGTCCAATAGGGACCAGGCGCGGGTCGACGGCGCTCAAAGAGTTGTCAGCACCAAGTGACGGGGTCCGTTAGGGCCAATGCCTGCCAGGGTTGCGAGTTTGTCCGGAAGGGATATTGCGGCCCTGGCACACAGGCAACGGAAGGAACACGGGTGGGTTTTAGTCTAAAAGTCTGACACCTCCCGCTCCGCACAGAGCGGGAGAAGTTATTTGATAATATCCCACCCAAAAAAAAAAGGGTTCGACCCTACGATCTACAACTCATAAGTCGCGGCCGTTATCACTAGGCCACCACTGCTGTAAAGTTCTAATACGCTGTCATTTTTCAGGTGGTTTGTGATGCTGACCTGAAAATTATGGACATTGTTACCAGATGGCGTGGCAGTATACATGATTCCAGAATATTCCGAGAATGTCGATTAAAACAGAGGTTTGAGGCTGGCGCATTCTCTGGAATATTATTGGGTGACAGTGGCTATCCTTGCACTCCATATTTATTTACACCATTGCTTAACCCCACAACACCGCAAGAAGAGAGGTATAACCGCAGCCATATCCGGACCCGGAACACGGTGGAAAGGTGTTTTGGTTTATTAAAGCAACGTTTTCGTTGTCTTTTACGCGGCATGTTTGGGGATATTGAAACAGCAAAAAAAACAATTGTTGCATGTGCTGTCCTCCACAATATTGCCATCGACATGAGGGAAGACCTGTTTCCTGGCGAGGAAGAGAACATAGAACAGGGAACTAGGGAACCTATTGTACAAAGTTATATTCCAACTTCTAGAAGGGGAAATATTAGGAGAAGGCAGTTCATTGAAACACATTTTCAGTAAAAAAATCTTTTATGTATTTAATAAGTATGTATTTACAAACATGTTAATAATTATAGTATAAAACTGAACCTTTGGTTACTTGTTGGAATTGATTGAAGCAAACCTTTTCTATTAATATATAACTGACCCCCATCAGCATTTACTTTCGAGTGCAGTCTATTGCCCCAATTACTGTAGGAAAATTAGCAATACTGCGAAATTTCCTGATGTTTTCCTCCTGTTCATTTAGAGTAATGCGCATTTTTATAAATCTTCGGGACATCCGTGACAAAATTTCCGCTACTTTTTACACGTTTTGCTGACAATTGGCTGAGACACACCATGCAAATCAGCTGTATCGTCTTGAATCTACGAATACAATAATATTATTAGTATGTTTTTTGAATTTTGTCAAGATAACCTAATTTATGGCGAGCTCAGTTGCGTAATGCGCAAAACACTTGCACAGTAGGTACTCAATCCTCGAGGGTCGTGGGATAAATCCACACGTAAAACATCCACTATCTTTTCTCCAAAACGTTTCGTGGACCTATACTTATATCTGAAATCTTCGTCACTCAATTCAAAAGGATTCACACGATGACGATGTCTGTAAAATCGCTGACACGTCTCCAGCTTATCCAAATCTTCCAAATCCATCAAGTCAATATAACTATTTATTAAGTATGTATTTTAATTAAGTAAAATAATAATTTGTTATTAAATATTAGCAGCAAAGAAGTAGGTACCTGAAAATAATAATTTCAATTATTAGTATATTTACAAACATGTTAATTATAGTGTAAAACTGGACCTTTGGGTACCTATTAGGGTAGGCTCTACAACACAGTACATATTACAGCAGTGAATTATGTAGAATAAAAAATCTACTTACATTTTATTGTTCAGTGTTGGTGTGTTTCTTTTTTTCCAATAAAGCTATTTCTAATTCTAACTTTTTTATTTTTAACTTAGCAATTTTAATGTTGTATTTGTGTTCTTCTTCCATAATTTCTAGTTGTTTTCTTTTAAACCCTGTATTGCTTTCTACGATTGATTGCCGCATTTCTTCAGTTCTGTAAAATGAAATAAAAAAATGTAAGGAATTTTATTTTTAACGTAAGTAAAGTAATATTAGAATAATAAAAGTATGTACTCGGCCCCCAAGGGACACCCCTTGGGGGCCGAGTACATACTTTTATTATTCTTATTTTATTACAATAGGTATTTCTACATACCTATTATTCAAGCTTTTTTTCCTTTTTTTTATTATGCTTCTTGCATTCACAGTCTTATTGTTCTTTATTGACATCATGCTGGGGCTTTCTGTATCTGGGGTTGGATTGGTTTAAGCAAATTAAATACAGAAAAGATTAAAACAAACTTGTGTACATATTGGATTGTAATTATACCTATTATACTAACTTTTGCCCGCATCAACGCCCGAGAAAAGAATGTTAAAATTATCCCACAGCAACGTACTGCTGGGACAAAGTCCTAAGTCCATCCAAAGTCGTGCAGCCGTTAAGGTGGATCCGCAGTTATAGCCCGCGAATTTCAAATTTTCTTACGTTTTTTGCAATTTGCAGGTCAGAGTCAGGTTGTACCTTGATCAAAATATAATTCGCGATTATAACAGATATGTAACAGAATTAGAATCATCTCTCGAAGATAGATTTGTTCCATAACAAGAAATCTATTATGGAAAAGTTCATAACGAACAAATCTGAATTAGAAAGATGTTTTAATGATTATAATTCTGTAAATACGTATCTGTTATACTCGCGAATCATATTTTAATTAAGATACAACCTGACACTGACCTGTAAATTGCAAAAAACGTAAGAAAATTTGATTTTCGCGGGCTACAACTGCGGATCCACCTTAAGGTGTGATAATATTAGCAGTACTTATAATAACTATTATTTACCTTCCAAATCCACAAGATCCACAACATCATGCTGTTCTGGGTTTCCCTCGTGTATCGCTACGTATGGTTCAGTTTCTTCAAAACTAGGACCAGGTTCAGGGTCAGTGACCATTTCTTTTGCAGTTCTACTCGTAGGCCCGGAAACTGGATCCTAAAATAAAATTTACTTGACAAGTTTTCACACTGACTGCAGTATTTTGTCTAAATTTGAATTAGGTATTTTATACTTTGAAGGAATGATAATGATCAAGATAAAATCACATGATTTATAACAAGTTATAAATCATGCAAAATTATAAAATGACTTTGTAGAAGTAATGTACATGTGTTATGCTAGTAGTCCAGTGTTTGAATTTATGACATAAAAATTTTGAAGAACTATGTAATTATATCGATAGTATTACTTATCATTTTTATCATTATAATAATAATAATACCAGCCTGATACTGTCCCACTGCATTGCAAAGGCCTCTTCTCATACAGAGAAAGCACGAGCATTGACGCTTGCTCAAGACGGGTTGGCGATTTCAGACTTAGGACATAATTTTGAATTGTTTTCTACATAAACAATGTAAAATATGTTATAAGTATTATATATATACAAGAAATTTTATTTACCAATGCATCACTATCATAATCATTAACTTCAATGATAAAGTCATGAGGAGCAATCGCCATTATTTCTAAGTCCTCCGGAGTAGGTGATGGTGGTTTTGCACCACCACCTGTTTTTATTTGTTCTCTTCTGTGTGAAGACAGGTTGGATTTGGCGGACAACTTCATTCTTTTCCAAGCCAACTTTAATTCTCCATCGGATCGAACTTTACCAACTATCTCATTGAATCTAAAAATAATAAATATGATAATTAATACCACGTAAACAATAATATACTTGGGCTTATAATAAAAGCAATAAGTAGTTACCTAATCTGTATATTCTTCCACTCTTTGATTTTCTGCATGTTTATAGACGTTTTCGTCGACTTGTCTTCTATTATGTGTGCTGACTGAGCAATAAGGTGACGTAATATTTCCTATAATAATAACAACATTCGTGTTAGGTAGTCGAAATAAGATGATACAAAGCATTGCTTACCTAATAATTTTATTTAAAAAAACATGTTTTACTTACTTTTTCTTCAGAACTCCAGTTTGCACCCCTTTTTTTCTTTTGTTGTTCCATTTTATAATGTAGCTCAAACACAACAACTCACGAACAAACCACGTAACAGTAACAGTGATATTAAAAACAATTAATACAATATTATGAAGTGCTTTTATTTATTATTATAAAGGACGCAACATAGATATTAATCTCAAATTACGCGCGCTGCCGTCATAAGTAAGTCGCTCCACTTCACGCTAGAGGTGTAAAAAAATATGAGAACAAGATTATAAAAAGTGCATCAAAAGTACAAGTTTTGCTTGTTCATTAAATTGTAACCTAAATAAAGAACAATTTAGGACATATTTTGGTATTGATAAATAATCATTTAAGCATTTCAAGTGTTATTACAATATCAGCATTTAGAGAAACAAAACGTTGCTTCAAATAAAGCCTCCGTGAACGAATGAAAGAATGCCATTTTTGTTTCTTATCTGTGGATATTATTTGAACCATGAACCTTCTTTGGTACTAACTGATCCTCGATTGGTCTTCGTTTTGTAATCGGAACATATTTTGAGGCTGGTACTAGCTTTGTTACCGTAACAATCCAAGACCTTTTAGTCTTGGTTTAAACCATTACTTATGCAGTTTTTTGTAATAAGACGGTAAGTGTTTATCACCTAAAATCCTAGTCGTATGGTATTTAGCGGACTTAACGCCTGGCTGCCAAAGCCCACCGAAGTGGGGAGAATAAGCTGGCGAAAATTTAAACGTAATGCCTTCGTCGGCAGCAAAACCGGTAACGCATTCATTGCTTGACTTTAGAAAGTTTGCTATTTCATTGTTTGCACCGACAAAATTTGTCCCGTTATCGCAGTACAATTCTAAGGGCTTTCCTCTGCGGGATATAAAACGCCTCAAGCACAAATTGTGCACAGCCTTTGTGCTGAAGCAGACGAATAGGCACATGTAACATTTAGTGATACACCCGCGACCTTTGCTATCGGTGATGTAGAACGGCCCGGCAAAATCAACACCGCTTACCTGGAACGGAGTAACTCTTGAAGCAGGTAAGTTTCCCATTATAGGATTAATGCTTTTCGCTTTTATGATTCTACACAACTTACAATTGTTCACAGTTCTTCTAGCTAATATTCCACCTTTCAAGGGCCAATATTTATTTCTTAAATCGTTGAGTAATAATTGAGGTCCGCACTGCAAAAGTTTTTTATGGTAATGAATGAATAACAATTTCGTAAAGTAGTGATTAGTGTCTAATAATATCGGATGATTTTTATTGCAGGTTTCATTTTAATTTTGGATACGGCCGCCTACACAGAATATGGCCATCATCGTTGAGGAATGGACTGAGAGATAACAAATTGGATATCGACGGTAAGTCACGCTTATTTTTAATAAGTTTAATTTCATTAGGGAAACATTCAATTTGATGTTCTTTTATTATAATACTCGTATTTAGTGCAGCATCCAATTCACTGGTTGTGAAAGGACCAGTAGTAACCTTGGCTAGTTTATATCGCTTGTAATTTATGTAGAGTAGGACATAGGCTATAAATCTTCGCAGAGTAGCGAAACAGGAAATTCTTTCAAAATCTATCAGCTTAGGACGAGTTACTGTAGACTGCAGCGTAAGTGAGTGTAGTTACTTTTTTATTAGTTTTGATTTCAGGCAACTTAGTAATATTTTTGATATTATTAGTCTGACGCCACTTACTCGAGTCCTCAGATAAAAACAATGGAACTTCCCACCAAAGTTTAGCTAAATTAATTGACTTAGGATTTAATCCTCTAGTCGCTAGATCAGCAGGATTCGCATGGCCAGGTACATGTCTCCAAGTGCCTGACTTAGTCAATTCTTGTATTTCACTAACACGGTTCGACACAAAGGGCTTCATATTACAAGCTTGAGCAGACAACCAACCCAGGACCAATGTTGAATCCGTCCAGTGAAAAACGAAATAAATTTTACAACGTAACGCCTTTAAAACCTTATTACTCAGGCGTGCGGACAGTAAGGCACCATACAGCTCGAGTCTAGGTATGGTTGCAGACTTTACTGGTGCAACTTTCGTTTTAGTGCAAAGTAATCTAACGCGAGTATTTCCGGAACTGTCAGCTGAGCGGAGATATAGAATGAATTGAATAGTTTAGTTAATCATACCTTCATTTTTGCGTTGATTGGTGGAAAAGTCTGCAATGTGGTCACGAACACAACTTCAACACAGAAGAAAGACTTCAATGATATAGCCAAAGTGCTTTCTAGACCTATCAAAACTGAAAATTTGTAATTCGGGATTTCAGTCTTACCCGGATGGATACGTTTCTTTGAATGTCTCTTGCATCTTGCATACAGACTTCCTATAAAGAAAAAATTAAAAGCAAAAAAACTTTTTTTTTTTAAAAAGCTTTTATTTAAATGCTCTAAAAAGAAGAAAATAAAATTTTCTTTTAAAATTGTAACTATCAACTTATAACCTCATTATACACAGTTTATTTAATCATAAAAGCTTGTCACGAGGTTTGCAAAAATAAAAAACAGCAGATTAAGGTACTCAATTAAATAGGTACTAGTTTATTTACACAAGTAAATCGCGCGACAAGCTTTTATGATCATATAAATTGTGTATATGAGGTTATTGTTATATGAGCGAATTAAAGGCTTCAAAGGAGTCCTGTGACCAACTGAATAAGGAAATAGATGACAATGAAAGGGTACTATTTGATGCCCATGAAAAGAATTTGAGAATTTGAATTTGAAGTTGAAAATTGAAATGGCTCAGATATACAGGGTGTGGCGTAAGTAGTGGTCCACCGTTCAGGATTCGATGAACCAGATAATTAACTATAACAATTAAAATTTTTAACCATTTTTACCCAAGGGTTACGAAAATATTTCCTTTTTGTCTTTTATTTACGAAATTTCTATCTTTTTGTACAAATTTGTTTGTAGTTTCAACAAAAACCATTATTTTTTCACTTTGATTTCTGTTAATTACTGCTGAATACTAGAGCTATCATGATAAATTATGATTTTTTATGTAAATTCAGCTCTTTTGAAGAAAAAGTTGGTTCTTCTCTAATTTTAACCCAAATTTTTAAAACACCTTCAAGTTCAAGAGCGATTTTTGTAAAAAAAAAACGTACTACATTGTCAGTGCCCATGCATTTAATAATATGCCTACTAAATACCGATTTCAAAATGATATCACTATAACAGATCCAATAATTTAACAAAAAGATATTCAATTTTAATTGAAGAAAAGAAGATTTTCATGAAACTACTTTTTTAAACTTTACTGCGTTAATACTTACGATATTTGCAAAAAAATACACTACAGTGTCAGTGCCTATTTGTATAAAAAAACTACTATTGCAGAGTTATCTAGACCTAACTTGTTACTTTAGGTATTTGAACAAAGAATTAAAAAAAAACAAATTGCTTTATTTATCATTTATTATTAATCTTTGTCATGATTACAATCATTAAAATTAAAAAATTAATAAACATAAATGGCCACCATTCGCAGCTATACACGCTCTGCAACGTCGAATAAACGACCGTTTAATTCGTCGGGCAAACCCGCTTTCGCTGATTTCTCTAGCTGCTGCCTGGATTCTAGTCCTAAATAAAAGTCACAAATATCACCTAAAAGAGGACTTAGGTGATATTTGTGAGATAAAAGAAAACGTTCTACCTACTTACGAAAATGTAATAAAATACTGTGAATGGACGAGACATCAACTAAAGTTGCAATTGGAAACTGCAAAAGAGCCTACATTTTCAGAAATTGCAAATATAGTGACCTCCAGAATTGATAATATATGGCAAACTGCATCTATTCCGATAGTAACACGAACAAGGGTCGTACAGATGTTGAAAGCGTACCATTTAAAATGGAAAAACCTACTCAAGTCTGTCAAGCGGCTCTCTCCTGAAAAGTTAGAAAGTTTTCGACAAAACAGTAAGTTACTTTTTGATATTGCAGCATGCAAGTGTAAAGATTTTGCTCAATGTGTCTGTCCCAAGAATAAAAAGGTTCCCAAACAAGAACAGACTTTTTTAATTGATCAAAGAACCTCTCGAAGTATGATAATAGGCGGAATCGATGTAACTGTTACGAAGAAGTTGCAAAAAAACCCTAAAGAGGAAGCAAGAACGAGAGAACCGCCCAACTACAGCCTTAAATACTTCGTCACCTGTTATAGAAGTTAGTACTTCTCCGGCACCGTCATCGTCTGAAAGGCGTTGTAGTTTAGATAATTCCACTGGCACCATAAACAAAAACGTTCCAAAGAAAAATAGAAAAACTCAAGCGTCGATTTGCCTACGTTATCGAAGACATGTGACAGGTATAGCAGCGATTGCGTCGTCTATTTTGTTCGATATTAAGTCTGATATCGAGGTCATTGACAGACATAAAATACGAAGAGAACGAACTAAAATTAGACAAAAGTTAATGAAGGAGGTCGCAGTAGCAGAACTGTCTGCTTTATATTTTGATGGGAGAAAAGACAAAACATTGAAGATTATTAAAAAAGCTGGTAAATACTACAGGACTATGACAGTTGAGGAGCATATCTCACTAGTTCAAGAGCCAGGATCTATTTACATGTGGTACGTAGTACCTAACGGTGGTTCAGCGAAAGGAATAGAAACTGCGATGATAGAGTTTCTATCACTTGAAGGAATTTTCCAACATCATCTTATGGCAATCGGTTGTGATGGTACCAATGTGAATACTGGCAAGTATGGGGGTGTCATAAGACTGCTTGAAAAAAGGCTACAAAAACCTCTCCAGTGGATAATTTGTTTACTCCACATGAACGAACTTCCTTTGAGACACTTGTTTCTTCATCTTGACGGGGGTACTTCGGGGCCTAAGTCTTACACTGGTACATTGGGGAAAGCACTCGAGACTTGTGAACAATTGCCTGTTAAAAATTTCAGCGCATTGAAGGAGAATTGCTTCCAGAAATGGCTCAAGATTTGGGTACTGATCAACAGTACTTGCACAAGATTGTCTCAGCGGTAGTTTTGGGTGATTTCCCAGAGGATCTGGCAAATAAATCTCCAGGCAAAATGTCACATGCTCGTTGGCTCACACGTGCCAACCGAATACTACGTTTGCATGTAACAACAGAGACACCATCAGAAAATTTGACAACTTTAGCTACATTTATTGTAAAGGTTTATGCATCATCTTGGTTCTACATTAAAAATAAACCATCATGCAAAGATGGCACGCGACATGTTTTTAACATGATTAAAGCCTCCAGGTACCTACCAGAGGAACTAAAAAACGTAATCGATCCTGTCATTCAACGCAACAGCTATTTTGCACATCCCGAGAGTATTCTCCTTGCAATGATAACTGATGACACGAAGCACATTCGAGAACTGGCAGCCCGGCGCATATTAAAGGCACGCAGGATGCCTCAACCTTAAACACCTAGACTGTTTGAAGTACCGACTATAAATTTCAATGCTTCAACATATATTGATTTAATCAATTGGCAGGACATATTAACCGAACCACCGATACTGAAAAACTTGTCCGACCAAGAAATTCAGTCCATCGTTGAATCAGGTGGTGAGGGTGAAGTGTTGTTTTTAAGACTTCCATGCCATACTCAAGCTGTTGAACGGGCTGTAAAAGTGACGACTGAAGCTGCCACCTCCCAATGCACAAAAAAGGCACGATTAGGTGCAATAAAAGCCAAATTAGAATCACGGAACGTAATGCCTAAATTTGAGACAAAAAGAGATTTTCGAGCATTTTAATTGTTTTTTTTTATTATTTATTTTTATATTAATTGTAGTTTTTTTTATTAAAGATGATTAATAAATATCTTAATTATGTATTGTGTATTATTTATCACCCATTTATCATTAAGTTAAGCTTAATATTTGGCAATAACTGTACTACAGCAAACAGTTTGGTTTTACAAAGGGTCGTTCAACTACAGACGCGGGCGTGGAATTACTGAAGAGCATATTCGAGGCCTGGGAGGAGTCGCAAGATGCTCTTGGCATTTTCTGCGACTTGTCCAGGGCCTTCGATTGCGTACATCATGATACACTCATCAGGAAACTGTACCACTATGGTGTGAGGGACAAGGCTCTCGACCTTCTGACTTCTTACCTGAACAACAGAATTCAGAGGGTCGATGTAAATGGCAAGAGATCTGCAGGATCTACGGTCACCATGGGCGTTCCGCAGGGTTCAATTCTAGGTCCTTTCTTATTTTTGATTTATATAAATGACTTACCTTACCACATAAGGGATAATCACAAGATCGTATTATTCGCAGATGACACTTCCCTTATTTTTAAAATCAAACGTCATTTAGTCAACTTTGAACAAGTTAACGATGCACTCTCTAAAGTTGTGCAATGGTTTAATGTAAATAATCTCCTCCTTAACGAAAAAAAGACTAAACTCATTAAATTTTCAACGCCAAATGTCAGGCAGCTAACTACCAATGTTAAAGTAAATGGAATAGAGCTGGACCCTGTTGAGTCGACAGTTTTTCTTGGAATCACTATTGACGGTAAACTAAAATGGGGCCCACACATAGAAAAATTGTCGGGAAGGCTAAGTTCGGCCGCCTATGCTGTTAAAAAAATTAGACAGATAACTGACGTCGATACAGCCAGAATTGTTTATTTTAGTTACTTTCATAGTCTTATGTCATATAGGATTCTTCTCTGGGGAACCTGTTCGGACATTAACTCTATCTTTGTTCTACAAAAAAGGGCTGTTCGAGCCATTTACAACCTAGGTCCGAGAGATTCCCTTCGAGAAAAATTCAAAGAAGTAAATGTTCTGACTGTAGCCTCACAATATATATTTGAAAACCTTTTGTATGTACACAAAAACATATCAAATTTTAAGAAAATGTCCGATATTCATAGTATAAATACCAGGAATAAACACAACCTTGCTGTACATCACACTCATCTCCACAGAGTAGGCAACTCGTTCATGGGTCAATGTATACGCTTTTACAACAAACTTCCCATTGACATTCGAAACTTACCCATTAAACGATTTAAAAATTGTATTAAAACCAAACTTTGTAAAAAAGGGTACTATAAAATTTCTGATTATTTAGAAGATAAAAAAGCTTGGGATTGAGCTGCTCGCTCTGCTAAACCTTGTGATAAAACCATAAAACTTGACATTAGAATTATTTAGTAAAATCATCAAAATATACCAGTTTTATTTAAACATTCATATTATTGAATATTACATTCAAAATGACATGATTACTTTGTAAAGTATTATATTTTTTTAATTACCTATTGTGAATGTGAGGACTATGTGGATATTTTAATTTTTAATGATTTTTTTTTTGTTTTCTCTTCTCAGTTTTTTTATTTCCTTTCTCAGATAGTTTTAATAATGGTCTGACGGTTTGAGTAGTTTATGCGGCCTACCCAAATGTCCTTTCTTTGGTATGTTCGTCGAGTTGAGCTCCTTATGTTCTGAGTTGAGCTCCACGATTACTGACAAATGCTTGCACTGACTGGACAGGTCCACTCAAATCTGTGTGGTTCTTTTCTCAAAAGACCATTTCAGACACTAATCTACATGGTCCTCATATGACCAAGATTATGTCTGGACTTTAAAAGGGACTGTGACCTCTGAGTTTGTTTCGGCCTTTCTTCTCAGAGTAGTCGGATAGGAAACGCCGAACTCGTCTAGCAAATTTTAATAATATTTTTTTTTTATATGACGTGTAAAAGTGATTCCTATATCCTATTTACAGAATAAACAATTTCATTTCATTTCTACATTTTTTCTATTTAATTTAAAATTTTGAGGTCATTGCGGAGGCAGAAGATATTCATCAAATTGATTGAAACATTATATTTATATTAACTTTAATATAAGGCACCAATCGCCCTCTATTACAAAATCAAAACTAAAAAAAAAAAAAAACACATCCGTGCTCCACCCTACTGGATACTCAATACACTGATGCCATAGAAGAACGGGACAGACTTCAACTTGTTGTGGACGGGTTCAG